>OX359268.1:13074293-14393940 GCA_947179155.2 Hedera helix
AGAAATTTGAGAATCATTCTCACTGTTAAAAATCTTTCCTATGTCCAAAATTCGTTTGTCCCTACAACTGTTGCAGAGGAAGCCTCTGAGAAAAAGATTGCTACTTTCAAGAAGTGATAAGATGATGCAACTGTGGCTCAATGCATCATGCTCGCATCCATGAGTAATGAGCTTCAGCGTTAGCACAAGAAAATGGATGCACCTACTATCTTGTTGCACCTTTAAGAGCTGTATTATGAGTAAAGTAGGACAGCTAGAGCTAGTTAGATCTCAAATTACTAAGGGCACTACAGTAGAGACACATGTCCTCAAGATGAACAATCTGATTGAACAACTTGGATAACTAGGGTTTATAATGGATGGGGAATTCAGCCAAGATTTGATCTTGCAGTCACTCTCAGACACGTTCTCACAATTTTGTTGTGAATTTTTACATGAATAAGTTGGACATCAGAGTTACTTAACATCTTAAAAACAGCAGAATGTCACTTTTTATCCAAGAAGGACCAAGTCTTATTAGTTGATAACCCTTCTAGAAAAAGAAAAAGGCCCAAAGGTTCTTTTAAAAAGAAGAAGGCTAAAGGAAAGACAAAGACTAAGGACAACAAGAAAGTTGAGCCTGACAGCAAAGGAACTTGCTTCCATTGCAATAAGCCAGGACACTGAAAGAGAAATTGCAAAGAGTATCTTGCAGTAGCAAAACAAAAGAAGCTTGGTGAAGTTTTAACTACAAAGACATGTTTGATCATGATTGAAATAAATCTTTCTATAACTCAAAGTTCTACTTGGGTATTAGATACCGTCTGTGGTTGTGACGCACCCAAATTTAGGTACCTCTACCTCGAATTTGGTGGTCACAATCTAAAGCACACATTCTAACTAAGCTTAAACTTAACATGGAATAACATAAATATTTATATTGGTTAATAATATATAAATATCATTTTCCCAGGTTCTCTTATACTTCACTAATACATAACATAAATCATTTCAATATCTAACATAAGTTAAAATACTAATTACATACATTATTATTTAATAACTAGTGGATCAAAGCTAATCCGTAGCCTCGCCTTTCCTTTTATCTTTTCCTGAAACTCCACCTTGCTTTGTCTTAACTGTAACAATTAAAGTAACGCAACAATGAGCAACAAATTTGCTCAACAAGTATAAAGCCAACAATAATATACTCAAGGTTTAATACTTTCAGAAGCTTTAACAATTAAAGGATAATTTATGAAATGAGTCAAGTGAATGAAGGACAATAAGTTTCAACATTTTTGAAATTTGAATAATTTCATTACTGAGTGGTCACTATGGACCAAAAACTCTTAGAAGGATTAATAGTTTTTTACTGTAAACCTTCGATAACCAGTACATGAGGTGATCAATCCCGTCGTACCCATATTATGCATAATGTTCAGTTATAGTGCACGAATCAATTTCCCGACAGATAACATTACCCCTTTATTTAGGTTATTCATCTCAGTATATGATTAGAATATGCACCAAGGCAATTAGTTTGGATAACTTTCTAAAATATGATTGATTTTATTCATTGTCTGTCTAGCCGAATCAAATGACATAAACACTCTTCTCAAACTATTAAAACTTTCAATGTCCTTATGTTAAGGTTTGAGTGATCTTTTAAAAGCATTAGAGTATGAATAATTTAACTTTCAAATTTAATATTAGGATATAAAAATAATCTTTCATGATTATCAACATGTTCATCGATACTTGAATTCAATATGAATCATCTTTCAATAAATATAGCACTCAAATTACTTGTACAAAACAATAAGGTGTACACGTTAGGATACTTACCTATTTGTCGTCTCTAGTTGATTCTAAGTTTCCTTCCTCTGGATAATCTATATCATAAATCGTTCTATCTATTAATCTCTATTTGGATTTCACATAATCAATTTAAGTAGATCTATACATTCACGTATATTCATTTCATAAATTTCCATTACTAGGACTCACAAATAAATTAATTTTTATTATTATTTTATTTGTTTAATTACTTTTTATTCATCTTTCAATATTATTTTTCATACATAGACCTCACAAATAAAATAATAATAATAATTATTTTATTTGTCTAATTATCTCTTTTATTTTATTTATTCATCATTCTTTACAAATAAAATAATTGTCATTATTATTTTATTTGTTTAATCGTCTTCCATTACTATTCCATTTACATCTCAATATTATCCTTTACAAATAAAATAATTTTTTATTACTTTATTTGTTTAATCATCTTTCATCATTATTAATCTTTACTAATGGATTCTCTCAAATAATTCTTTATTATTTGTTTATTTATTCCTTGATCATTATTTATTTTAGTCATCATTTTTTACAAATAAAATAATCTTTATTATTATTTGTTTAATTATTTTTTATTTATTTATCTTCTCGAATAAAATAATCTTTATTATTTTATTTTATTACTATTTATTTTTAAAATTTTTGACCCGGACTTGACCAGATCTAACCCGAGTTACTTTGGCCCGACCCGACCCGGGTTGGATTTTATTTTTCTTTTTCTCCGCACCGGTGAGCCCCGCGCTATAATAACATTGGTCCTAACGCGCCCCGCGCCAGGTGACCAGAAACTTATCCTTTGTATTTTCTGATTTTTCAAACTTTTAGGATTTTGATTCTTCTTACTTTAAGTGTTCTTAACTTGTTCAATATACATTCAAATGAGCTCATTCTTGAACTAAAACTTAGTAAATTCACATTTTAATAACATTCAAGGATTTCAATCATTTCCAAAATCATTTATTAAGCAATATAGTGGTTAAAAAATTCTAGGGTTTATCATATAACACATTTTATAAGAAAATTCATTGCAAATCCATTTTATCTCATTTTTCTTTCGTTCCACTTGGATTATCTTCTTATCTTTTAGGTCTACATAATATGATTGATAGATCTTACCAACAATGTACATATCTTGGTTTACATAGTTTCAAAACTTATATTTTCACTTGATTTACACATAATACATAATCATATACATTTTTCTTACACTTCTAATCAACATAACACAAACTAAGCACATAACTCCAACCTTATATCTTTGGATTCTTCATGATCCAACAACACAAAATCTCCCACAACCAAACATGTATAAACTTACTACAAAATTAAAATACACTAATTTGACTAAAGACTTAGGGTTAAAGGATTTTTAAACTTTCTTGAGGCTTTACTTCTCTTTGCTAAGAACTTGTGTAAATTGTCCACCTTCCTTTGCTAGACTTCTTCTTGCTATAATCCTTCTCTTCCTTGTTCCACCAATAGCTCCCGAACACTTAGGATTTTTTTTCTAGCTCTCCCTTTTCTCTCTTGCTCTATCTTTTCTCCCAACACTTAGCAACTTAGCAAATGCACTAAATACCTTCCAAGTGAGCTAGGATCTCCTATTTATAGGAGAATTCTATATATACATACATGTACATATACATGTATAATTATACTCCCAATTGGGCTTTACCCCATGGATTAATAGGATTTGGTAAAAGTAATTACCAACCCTCGTGCTTTAAGGACAAAACCATGCCCCTAATCATCATTTCTCTTCACAAGGCTCGAAGCAAGGTAAAAAAAATAAAAATATAGGGCTAAGGGAGGGGTGGCCGATTTTTATGATTTATATATATATATATACACACAAACAGACACATCACTCAATAATTTTAGAAGTTGGATCTTATATTGGACCAATGTATTTTTGGCTACACTTGGCTAATTCTTTGGGCTTAACTATTGAGCTACACAACTTAATTATTGGACCCTTGTAGTCTTACTAATTAATTAAGTATTGGGCCAAACATTTCTACATTGCTAATACAAACATTGGATCTATTATTACATTACCTCTAATAATCACTTTGGGCTTATTTTAATTATCCCCATTAAACCATGATCGGATATAACATTTAATTAGTCCGCTAATCACATAATTAATTACATAACCTCTCTTGAGACTTAGTCCATAGATTAATTTAAAATTTTATTTTACCACACAAGGCACATCACATATGCACATAATCATCTTCAAATATTTTCTTTTCTATTAATAATAAAATTATATATTTTTTTAATCATTACATTCTCCTCCCTTATAAGGATTTCCTCCCCAGAATCATTACAAGGTTAAGCAAAAAGATGGGGGGTAATCCTTTCTCATCTTATCTTCTAATTTTCGTGTAACCTTCTCAGTGTCGTAGTTTCACTACACTACCTTCATTGAAGGTATAGCCTTATTTCATAATATCTTTTCTTTTTTATCATCTATCTATACAAGGATCTCTTCATAGGTTAGATCCTTCTCAACTTATATAGGTTTATAGGATATCACATGCTTGTAATCAGGCTTGTATGACTGTAACACTGAAATATGAAACACATTATAAATATATTCTAGTTCAGGAGGTAAAACTATCTCGTGCACCACTTCTCCTATTTTTCTTAGCACTTCAAATGGTCTTATGAATCTATGGCTCAATTTCTCTTTCTTTTCAAATATTATCTTCCCTTTTCAGGGAGACACCTTCAAAAATACAAAACTGTGACGCCCCCAAATTCAGGTTCCAAATACCCGGCGGTCATCACGATCCAATACAAACATTCACCTCTAAACAACATACAATAACTAAATGTGGAATAATAAACATATGTTGTTCATACAAAATGTGTTACTAGTCCCAAGATACGATAACCTTACACAAAAGTACATAAATACCCTTAATAAAGTACTTAGGGTTTATATTACATAACAATTAATTTAATTAACTACAAGGCTGCATCTCAAAGTCTATTACTTCATCTTTCCTTTACCCTTGTTCTTTCTCGAAGTCTCGGGTTGCACTGCAATAAGGTTTCATGATATAGCAAGAGTGAGCAACTAGTTTGCTCAACAAGTTTAAATAACAACAAGGAACAATATATCATGAATGAAAGGGAATAACTGAACAATTCAATAATGTGCATAACATAAGTAGGAATAATAATTTGCTTTTAAAATTAGGATAGTCAAATAGACTATGAACTATAAATATCCACTGGAGTCAATAGCATGTTGACCCAATGGTTACTACTAGAAATATGTACCCGAGGGGATTAGCCTCAGTACAATATGTGTATGCATAACATTTAATTTCCGTATTTTTGTACCTGATATTAGATACAGGGTACTCCCCTATAATAAAGGGGTGTTCATAATAGTCTAAGAATCCGCATCTTCAATGATTTGGATAGCTTTTAAAATCTTTAACATAAATGTCTAGCTGAACAATGGCTTAGACCTACTTTGAACAGTTATTTAAACAGTAGAACAGTAATTAAGTACAAATCAATGATTGTCCAATCTCAAGTGCAACAAGTGCGAATAACAATAATATCGATGTGGAATAATTGTAAAGTAATTAAACCACTCAAAACATGCTTGGAAATAACAGTTCAAGCTTAAATAAATAATTTGCTCAATGAAATGAGTTTAGAGATAAGGAACTTACCTGTCTGCTCGGCTACAATAAATGTCTAACTTTAACTAACTGACTTTGAAAGACCTAACATTAATAAAGTTTGTCTAATAATTAGTACGGCGTATTTGCACAGCTATACGCTCACTAAGGTACTTATCTATCACATAAGTACTAACACATAAATTACATTAGTCAAAATAATATTATTAACCTTATAGACCCTCAATCATATTAAGTTAATAATTTAATAAGTTAGAAATATTTTTCTTAAGTTTTGGATACTTATTATTAAACTCTTAAACAACTTATTACAATTGTTTAATTAAAGCATAATTTATTTTATTAACTCAATCTCTATTTAATTACTATTTAATCTTGGTTAAATAGAAATTAATTAATTAACTCTAGTTATTATTTAAAATAAATAATAACTAATTGTACTTACTTATTATTTAATAATAATTAAATAATAAATAATTATTGAATCATTTTAACCTTCTTTAATTTAATATTAATCAACTAATAGTTAACTAAGTAATTAACCTTACCTATTATTTAATTTAAGAAAATTAAATAATAGTTTACTCATTTTAATTCTCTTTAATTATTATTTAATGTCAATTAAATATTAATTAATTATTTAATTAATTTTAATTATTGTTTAAGATTAAATATAATTTAATTTATTTATCCTTATTTATTATTTAAATTAAATAACTTAATTTCCCTTAATCATTATTTAATGCTAATTAAATAATAATTAATTACTTAATTATCCTTATTTATTATTTAATAATATTTAAATAATAAATAGTTAATTTATATATTTTTATCTCTCTTTAATTATTATTTAATAGGAATTAAATAATAATTGCTAATTTATCACCTTTATTTATTATTAACATTTAAATAATAAATAACTAATAAATTTATTTAACTTAACCATGATTTAGCTAACTAGATTAATATTTAAAATATTTAAATATTAAACTTAATTAAAAATATCCTCCCCAATATCATTTTTGTATTATTATTATATTTGTTATAATTTTAAATTAGTTTTTAAATATTTAAATTAATTAAATTTAACCCGAATGGCATTTCTGTAAATAAGTTGAAAACTGATCCGAGGGCAAAAAAGTAATTTCGCCAGAAAAAAAACACGGAGGGGCAGTCTGGTAATTTCGCGGAAAACCGGTTACCGCGCATTGCGCGTGCATGACTGATACGGCCCAAAACGGTGCCGTTTTGAGAAGTCGGAAACGGCTTCCGCGCGGAGTAACTTTCTACAGACGCCAAACGACGTCGTTTGACTCCGCGTTTTTTTCAGCCAAAGGCTTGCGCGCATTGCGCGGACTGTTTCCTTTTTTTTTTTTTTTTTTTTTTTCCTTTTAGCAGAATGTGAACAGTGCTCCGGCATACACATTTTAAATAAAAATATAATATCAAGTAAGCTTTAACTCTTCAATAAAAATCCAAAAAATTACCAATAACTTAATATCAATTTATAACATGAAAATTTAATTTTTCATGATTTAATATCATTCTTTTTTTATAAAAATTTTTACATCACATAAACTACCACAAATCATAACTTTTTGTGTATAACTCCATTTTGAGTGATTCAAACTTTGTTTTTTTTTTTTCATGATTTGATGTTCTATAATGTTAGAACATTAAACCTAAGGTTTATAAAAATATTATTGGTCATAAATTCCAAGACTTGTTTATACACTACTAAACACATATTTATTAAATTACTAAATGGACTAATAAATATTATTATTAATATTTCACCTTATTTATATTAATTAATAATCATATTAATTAATTTATTATATTTAATTAACTCATTATATTCAATTTAATTGAATATTTAATTAATAGGAAACTTATCAATTATTTTGATATTAAAACTTTAGGGTTTGTTCACTAATTTAATACATATTAATGACCCCCTTTAATTAATTCTAGTAATTAATCACATAATTATTTAATCACGTAATTAATTAATCACTTAAAAAGATTTAAATAATCTTGTAAAACTAACTCGTTGGAAATTAAATTAATAATGACATGGAAATTCTAGGACATTACAAAAACTATCGATTTCGAAATCTCAACTTTGATTATACAAGTCCACACATTTCTTTTACCTATCTTGAGTAGCTACTGTAACGACCTCGAAATTCGACCCACTTTATTTCTCATAATTTCGTATTTATTAAACATTCTTTCTGTAACATCTGAATTTCGGTCAATTAATAAATCTTTATTCACCTTAATTGATCCATTAGCTGATTTCAGAATCATCAATTACCGACTCGCCGTAACACTGATACATGAAACACGTTGTGAATGTGCTCTAGTTCAGGAGGTAATGCTATCTCGTACGCCACTTCACCGACTCGCCTCAAGATTTCAAACGGTCCTATGAACCTAGGGCTCAGCTTGCCCTTCTTACCAAAACGGATCTTCCCCTTCCAGGGAGATACCTTCAGAAATACGAAACTGTCCACGTCGAAGTCCCGCTTTTGGCGATGCAAATCCGCGTACTTCTTTTGACGATCTTGAGCTGCTACCAGTCGATTTCTGATAAGTTGTACTGTGTCTGCAGTCTGCTGCACCATTTCAGGTCCAAGCATTCTTCGTTCACCGACCTCGTCCCAACACAACGGTGTTCGACATTTTCTTCCATAAAACGCTTCGTATGGTGGCATACTGATACTAGCGTGATAGCTGTTGTTGTAAGCGAACTCCACCAGTGGCAAATGGTCATCCCAACTGCCCTTTAGGTCCATCACGACCGCTCGGAGCATATCCTCCAAGGTCTGAATCGTTCGCTCGCTCTGGCCGTCAGTTTGGGGATGGTATGCTGTGCTTAACCTCAACTGTGTACCCATCCTTGCTTGTAGACTTCTCCAAAAATTCGATGTGAAGCGCGGATCTCTGTTGGACACAATCGATACTGGCACTCCATGTCGTGACACTATCTCCTTCACATAGAGCTTTGCTAACTGCTCCAGATTGTACCGTATTCTGATAGGTAGAAAATGGGTTGACTTGGTCAGACGATCCACTATTACCCAGATGGCGTCCAAACCTATATGTGTCGGTGGCAAACCTACCACAAAATCCATCGTGATGTGCTCCCACTTCCACTCCGGAATCTCTAGTGGTTGAAGCAGTCCGCTCGGCCACTGATGCTCTGCTTTAACCCGCTGGCATGTCAGACATCGACTGACACATTCTGCCACTTCCCTTTTCATATTCGGCCACCAAAAGTATTGCCGTAAATCCTGATACATCTTCGTACTTCCGGGATGTACTGAGTACCTCGTATTGTGAGCTTCCTGAAGAATCTCTTCCCTCAGCTCCAGATCCATCGGTACCCAGACTCTCCCTTCGAACCTTAGCAACCCTGTGCTATCAATCTTGTACTTAAGCTCATCGCCTTCAGCAATTCGCTTCTTAATACTATCACAATCTTCATCCTTTTCCTGAGCTTCTTCGATCTTGTCTAATAAGGTCGGGCTTGCTGATACTGTAAATAACTTCTCGTGTGGCTCCATCGGATATTTGATCTCCAACTCCAAACGTTCAAAATCTCTCACCAACTCTTCCTGATTTGTTAGCTTCAACAACTTCTCCCTGCCTTTTCTGCTCAAGGCATCTGCTACTACACTGGCCTTGCCCGGATGGTACAGAATCTCACAGTCGTAGTCTTTGATCAATTCTAACCATCGACGTTGCCTCATATTCAACTCCTTCTGAGTGAAGATATATTTCAGACTTTTATGATCTGTATATATCTCACACTTCTCGCCATATAGGTAGTGCCTCCAAATCTTTAGGGCGAAAACTACCGCTGCTAACTCCAGGTCATGAGTCGAGTAACCCTTCTCATAATCCTTTAACTGCCGTGACGCATACGCAATGACCTTGCCGTGTTCCATTAGCACACAACCAAGACCCTTGTGTGACGCATCACTGTTCCTGAATGAATCTCCGATAATACCCCGCTAACCCTAAGAAACTCCTGATCTTAGTCGGCATCTTCGGCTGTTCCCAATTGATAACTGCCTCCACCTTCGCTGGATCCACCGAAACACCGTCTTTGTCGATAACATGACCTAGAAACTGCGCTCTCGGCAACCAAAATTCACACTTCGAAAACTTGGCGTACAGCTTCTCCCTTCTCAAAGCCTCCAATGCGATCTGTAAGTGTTCTGCATGTTCTTCCTCCGTCTTCGAATACACCAATATGTCATCAATGAATACGACCACGAACTTGTCCAAGTACTGCTTGAACACTCTGTTCATTATATCCATGAATGCCGCTGGTGCATTCGTCAGTCCAAATGACATCACTACAAACTCGAAATGACCATAACGAGTTCTGAATGCCGTTTTCGGGATATCCTCCTCCCTCACCTTCAGTTGATGATAACCCGTCCTCAAATCTATTTTCGAAAAGTATTTCGCTCCCTTAAGTTGATCAAACAGATCATCAATTCTGGGCAGCGAATATATATTCTTAATGGTGACCTTGTTCAACTCCCGGTAATCAATACAAAGCCTCATTGAACCATCCTTCTTCTTTACAAACAGAACCGGTGCTCCCCATGGTGACACGCTTGGTCTGATGTAACCTTTATCTAGTAGTTCCTGCAGCTGAACCATCAATTCTTTCATTTCTACTGGTGCCATACGATACGGCGCCTTCGAAATTGGTGCGGTCCCCGGTACCAAGTCAATAACAAACTCCACTTCTCTGTCCGGCGGTAACCCCGGAATCTCATCTGGGAAAACATCACCGAATTCCCGTATAGCAGGTATCTGACTCAGTTCGCCCTCGACACGTCAAGTATCGACAACATGAGCCAAATAACCTACACACCCTTTCCTGAGCAACTTTTGTGCTTGCATCATCGTCAGACAACTTGATTGTCTCGGCGATTTACTACCGTAAAATATAACTTTGGACCTATTCGAAGTCTTTAAGTGTACACACTTCTTCTTATAGTCAATAACCGCTTCATGACTTGATAGCCAATCCATCCCTAGGATTACGTCAAACTCTCCCAGACGAAACGGTATCAAATCCACGTTAAGTCTAAACCCTCGTAATTCAGCACAATAGTTCCTATGAATGTAGTCTACGGGAATGATTTCTTTGTTTGCTACTTCTACGTTCATAGGGTGTTCTAGCTTTTCTTGAGGTAAATCTAATCTTTTAGCAAAATCTTCATAAATAAAAGAGCAGGTAGCACCCGAATCAAACAATACATATGCATTAATATCATTGATCGGGATGATACCTAACACCACGTCCTTGGAGTCGACTGCATCCTGCACAGTCATGTTGAAGGTGCGCGCTGTGGGACGGTTGGCCTGGCTGGCTGGCCCTCCAATGCTCAGCCTGTTGTTGTTGTTGTTGTTGTTGTTGTTGTTGTTGCCTCTGTTGCCACTCCCAGCGTCTCCCTTCCTCTTTGGGCAGTCCTTGGCATGATGATCGGTTGCTCCACAGGAAAAACATACTCCCTTCATCTTTTTCGGGCATTGTGGAGCCATGTGTCCCGGCTGCCCACAGCTATAGCAAACACTTTTTCCTTTAAAGCATTCGCCCGTGTGGTTCTTACCACAATTGTTGCATCTGCCAACCTTCTTAGCCTCTCCTCCGGATTTGTTACCTCCGGACGATTGGCTCTCATTCCACTTTCGTTTATTGGGGTTGCTGCCTCCACTGCTCCCCGTCTTCTGTCCTTCATGTCCCTTCTTCCTCTCCTGGTTGAATTTAGCCAGGGCCTCACTCTCACCCTCTGCAATGATTGCCCTTTCCAATAGCTCTGCAAAGCTCTTGATCTTTAATACCGCCACAGAACAGTACACCCACGGCTTCAGTCCCAGCTCAAACCTCCGACCCTTCCTAGCCTCCGTATCAACTTGATGAGTTGCAAACCTTGCCAACTCATTAATCTTGGCCACATATTCGGCCACAGACATGTTTCCCTGTTTTAACTCGAGGAATTTCACCTCCATTTCTTGCTGCATGCTTTCTGGAAAGTAGTTTTCCAGAAACATTTCCTTAAAGCGTTCCTAGGTGATGACGTATTCTCCCGCACGGCCCTTGTTGGCCTTCCACCAGTAGTTCGCCTCCCCCTTCATCATGAAGGTAGCGAAACTAGTCTTCTGTGCTTCGGCCACCCTAGCGACTTCGAACACCTTCTCCATTTCCTCGATCCAAGTCTGTGCTTCGATCGGGTTTAGAGTTCCCTGAAACTCCGGTGGTCTAACCAGTTTGAAGTCCTTGAAATTTGCCAAGTGCGGCGCTGGCTGCGGTGCTGGTTGTACTACCACTGGTGGGGGTCTAGTTTGCATGGCTTCCGCCAGCATTTCAGCAAACACCCTCATAAGATTGGGTTGATCCCCAACCTCACTCTCTGACTCCGGGATACGTTGATTGCGTGGTCTACCTCTCGACATGATCTGCTACAGAGCAAATATTAGACTTGTGCTTATAGTTCTACACATTATGTTAGCCAAATTAACATTTAAATTCAAAACTATATATCAAGCATATTTGATTTAAACAAGGAAATAACTGCATTTATATTCATATACCAATGTTTTAGTACAGACTCAACAAGTGGCATACTTCTATAAGCGCTCAAGGCACAAGTTGTCTAATAACGACTATCCTCTGACGAACAAAAGTGAGGATTCACTACCATCAACCCCTTTAACAGAACAAAAGTTGGGGTCTAACTGACATACTATGCATACATCAAAACATAATGGCTTTCAACAGCTGAAACATCCCTACTAGAACAAAAGGTGGGATTCACTACTACCTATCAATACAACTAAAGATACTAACAGACAACAATCAACGCCTGCTGCGACGAACTGCTCGACGGTAAGCCTATCGAACCAACTCATCAACCACACGACGTCTAATCACGCGGCGACTACTGCCCGTCTCCCGAGGATACCTCATAACCCGGTCCCTCAAACGATCAAAGGAAACGTCCAAAGCATACTCCAGAGTGTCAATCCTGGTGGATCTAACTTGAGTCTCTCTCTCTCCAAGTTGCCTACCCTCATGGTAGCCCTGCGCCAATCCTTATGAATCTGAATCCGATCTATTTGCTCTCGGTCGAGCTCAGCTCTGGTGGCATAAAGAACTGTCTGACTATGCATTTCTCTGGCGTTTAGCTGATCTACAGTCTGCGTAAGTTGCTTGTTTTGCAGTGCTAGCTGTTGTACCGTTGGACTCGGCTGAGATGCAGCCTGCTCCAACTGCTGTATTTTGGCCTGCAATTCAGCCATCTTCTCCTTTAGCTCCACGTTCTCACCAGAGAACATGTAAGCTGCATCCCTATACTGCTCCTCAGTCTGCTGGTGTATCTGGTTCTGCGCCTCTAGGTGCTGAACCCTCTCCTCTAGCTCATCATTAGCCGTAGTCAGAGTATCAATGATGTCACTAGCGGTAGTGCCCATGCCATCAACATACTCAGCTGGCTCCTCATCCTCCTCATCCTAAGTATCGGCCTCCTCCTCGCTGTACGGTCGCATCACTCCGCCCCAAACAGTGTCCTCTCGATCTCCCTCCTCGAGATCTGACTCTGGCTCCTCAACCGGGCATACAGGTGCAACGGGTGCATAGCCTACATCCTGCTGCGTATCCATATGGATATCAGTATAAATCACCTCATCCACTGCAGTACTCGACTGTCCTATCTCCGCCATCCTACAATCACACAAATAACACATGTTAGCTGTCGACGCCGGGATTTTCGTAGTCTCGTTTTTTAATATTTAAAAATGTCCCTTTCCAATTTTAGCCTTTTGAATTAAATGTGATTTTTGAAAAGGGTCGGCTTAATGTCGACGGGGTTTCAAAATGTCGATTTTCTTATGAGCCAATTGACCAGAGTCGCCAGTTGGTATATTTGAAATGGATGTACCAACGAATCCGAATTTTGTTTTCGTAATCGTAATGGCTCATATGTGACTCCAATTTAAATGGTACGCAAACCGAGATTCATAGAGTTCGGGGGCTTGCTTAAGCGAGGGGAAGGTGTTAGGCACCCCCCGACTTCCGTGAAACACGGTTACCACTATCTTGATGTTTTCCTATCCTTTTAAATCCTAAAAATGTGTGAGTTGCGTGTGTGTGTGTGTGTGTGTGCCTAAATGGAGGTTTGTGGTAAGTTTTGCATAAAAAGTTTGTTTTTATTTTATATGGCAAATGTGTTTATCTGGAAAGCGTTTTATACGTCTTTTGACCCAAATGACAAGGCTTTGTTTCATGATAAAGATTGATTTTACTTTTTTAAGCGATGAGGGTTTTATTAGATGTCGTTTATAGAAAACAGAGTTTTTAAACTTTTGTCAAATAGGTATCAAGACTATACATTGCCTTCTAACAGTTAATATAAATAAAATGAAGGCAACTTCTAGAACTCTTTAACCTATGCACAAAGTTTAATGAAAACGTTTATTTATTTTTTCACGAAAACATCTTTTATGACATTTTGAAACCAAACGTAGCCTTTTCGTCAAACAAGGATCAAAATTTCGCCAAAACTCTTTACCTTTTAAACCTCGTGTATCTAATATCCTAATTTGATCACTTTTATAAAATCTTCATTATTTGTCTTATTTTGAAAACCATTGTTGTGTCGTAAATTAAAACAAACATTCCAAAACATGTCGGGGCTATCCACGGGCATGTGAGCCATCCAGACAACCCCAAACACCCACAATCACACACTTTATTATTACGGGGCCTTAACCCGATCCCGATTCGGTATCGCTTTAAGGCCCAATATTACATTTACACAACCACAACTCCCATCTGATGATTACATATATCAAAATGTCCATCATCGGGATTTGACCACGAGGATCTCCTCCCTAGGCTCACATTCACCCAAATCATGGCACAACCAACCTAAACCAAATCTAACGAGATTTAACATTGCTATCACATTATGTAACCCAAATATCACAACTTAATCACTACAAACTATCCATTACCACAACGAACGATATATCACCGTACGGATGTCATCGGGGCGTTAGGAGGAGTTACTTTCCGATGGAAACCTCGCTAACAACCCCTAATCCACGGATCCTTTATCAACATATAACAATAAACTACATCACATACCAATCATAACATTATGCTATCAATACAACAAAATAAACTCAAGAACACACCCTTTCACCTTGCAAAATGCCGATTCAAGCTTCTTATATCACAAAATGGATTACACCACAAGATCACTAACTAAATAACACAACACAAGAAAATTGGTGCTTGACTCTAGCAAAAAATTCCGACCTCTCTCTCTCTCCCGCGCGGACTCTCTCTCTCTTTTTTTCTTTCTTTTTTTCTTCTTTTTTGCTCTCGGGTGGAAAAATGGCGATCTATACTGGTTCAGCAGGCAGCCGCAGATGCATCTGCGGCTGCCTGCTGTGGCCGTCTCCTCGGCTGCCGTGTGCCGCCCTCGAGCCGCGCAAAAGTCTTTTTGTCGACGGCCGCGATTGCATCCGCGGCTGTCCGGCTCATTTTTCTCGAATTTTGTGCCACGTGGTCTTAATTCGCCAATTTCTGCGGTATTATTTCGGAAGGCTGTATTTTTGCAATCCGAAAATCCTTGGGACACGCGCCATATTGTTCTGGGAGGCTAGTTCGGAGGGCCGCGACTTGATATGGAATTTGATAATTGTGTTTGGCTTTCAGGGGGCGCTGCCCCCTTTCCACCCCCGCCAGCTCACCGGCGAGTTGGGCAGCCGCTCGCTCACCGGGGAGCGAGACCCCCGAACATCATAAGCGTAGTGGCCATTAGTCGTTCTTTTTGTGATCAAATCAGGTTCTTCTGGATCAACTGTTTGTCTTGCCTCAAGTAACCTGATGTTCGTTGTTCGTTGTGGCGGTCTTGACCGTAAGTCGTCGGGATGGCTTCGTGTTGAGGTCCACCTTCCTTTTCGCATGTCGGGTCAAGTGACGACTTTGCCCTCCTGCCAGGGTTAGTAGAGACATGCAAAATTTGGGTGTCTACAGCTGCCCCTCTTTATCATGTCTATGGAGTGAAATATGAAATGGACATGATAAAGAAGTAGGCACCCGATGCACGGGACAGACAGTATGTGTTTTATCGATGCAATGCATATGTTGAGATAATGCAAATGCCGCACTTGACATGATCGTGTAGGGGTCGATTCGAATTTCACGAATGGATGTTGCTTGGGTTTCGTATCCGACGATCGTTCTTGGATTGGTCAGGTATCGTCTCTGACGTGTCGTTTTTGCAATGGTCAGGTACCGTTTCTGACTGGTCGTTTTTTTGAAATGGTCAGGTATCGTTTCTGACTGGTCGTTTTTGAAATGGTCAGGTATCGTATCTGACGGGTCGTTTTTCAATTGGTCAGGTAATCGTATCTGACGGGTCGTTTTTTCAATTGGTCAGGTATCGTATCTGACGGGTCGTTTTTCAATTGGTCAGGTATCGTATCTCAAGGGTCGTTTTTCAATTGGTCAGGTATCGTATCTGACGGGTCGTTTTTCAATTGGTCAGGTATCGTATCTGACGGGTCGTTTTTCAATTGGTCAGGTATTTCTAAAATCTTATATCTTAACATGGGACTCGTTGCATATTGACTCGGGTAGCAAAAGGGAGGCAAAAAGGGTCACCGGGACCAGCTGTAGATCCATCTGCGGCCAGCCGCAGATGCATCTGCGGCTGGGATCGGTCCCTACTTCAGATCGCGACCCCACTTTCTTTTCACTTTTTCGCTGTCCCTTTCTCTCGTTTTCGGTTTTCCTCGTCCCCTACCCGGCTTTTTCGTCTTTTGGACATCTTTTGGCCAAATCTGCTCCGATTAAATCCCTCTACGCACTTTGGGTAACATTTTAACTCCTTTTTCTTTCATTTCCGCTTTCATTTGACTATGTATTTACTTGTTTTAAAATATTTTGATCTTAGTAATGCATGCCTATATGAGATATTGGGGTTAACCGTAGCATATATAAACAAATGGGTCTTGCAGTCATGCTTTATTTACTTTGAAAATCATGATTTTAGTCATTTCATGCTCATGGTGCATTATTTTCACTTGCATTTGGGATTTGTTGGTTGCCCGACTTGATAAAACATGCCGGATCGTGCATGGGATGTCCATTTTACAAACGAAACTCTGTCGAAATTTTGGGAAATCTAGCGCACCCCTAGGGATTTACTCATGCATTTTCATTTCATAAACATGTCATGCTGCCCTATGATTTTTTAGCAATATGTAATAAGATTTTTGAAAGACAACGAGCTAAGGATGTACCTCCTTTTCGTGATGCCGTTTCAGCCATGGATCCTGATGCTCCCAGTGGCTCCGCAGTGCCCCGGGTGGCGGGTGTCCGACGTCGCAGAGCGGCCACCCCATCTCCAGTTCCCGTTCTGACCCGTCATTCCCGTAGATTGGCGGAGTCTATCATTCGCCCCATTCAGCCGGATGTTGACGAGGATGCCCCAGCTGAGGTAGAGGCGGGCCCTTCGGGTACAGCGGCTCCTCCCCCCACGCGTCGGACCTTACCAGGGGCCCGGGCCAGGATACCGGATCTGCTCGGTCCTGGGCTTAGCAGTCATCCCTCAGCCTATCTTGCGGCTAACGAGGTATATCCGTCGCTTAAGTAGTTTATTCACATCCGTATGGTTACCATGCCTGACTTTTGATGGTTGTCACAGGTTCCTGAGTTTACCCAGCCTCGGGGCAACTGGTTTAGCATCTACACTCTCTATCATGCATTGCATTCCGACTATAGGGGGATGGTAGATTCCTGGGGTTTCAGACATTTCTTCACCATTGCCCCTCGCCGGTGTCCGTGGGGTTATATGAGGGCTCTAGCTGAGCGCTGGTTCCACCATACACAGTCGCTTCATCTTCTTGACTGTGAGCTGATGTTGACCCCTCTCGACTGGCGTTATATCACCGGGGTGGAGTTTTCTGGACCCCGGGTCCCTCTGGCGACTGACATTACCACCGCAGCTGTTCGATCCCTGTTGGGATACTCTCCCCATGATAAGGTCTTTAAGGCCCGCAACATTCGATTGGGAGCCTTGGCTGTAGATGCCATTGGAGGGGTCCTCTCCGAGCCAATCCCTGAGGACCGGTCTGCTCGTGATTTTCTGCTCCGCCGTCTGTTTCTGACCGTTATGAGGGGCTGTTTTCTGGGGAACAACTCCTCGACTATCCATTTCAGCATCGTCGGAGCCACCAGGGATGTTGACCGGATCGGGGATTACGATTGGGACTCTTTCACCTTCGCTTACTTCCTCCAGGGTCTTCGTCTCCGCTCAGAGGGACAGACCGATGCTTGGCTCGGCTTCTACCCCTTCCTGCTAGTAGGTCCCTTTTATCATATAGTTCTCGTTTCGTTCAATTTCTTTGTTCCTTCCTGCTACTTATGGCTTTTCTGTTTTGTTTGACAGTTCTGGGCTTACGAGAGACTACCCTGCTTGCGGCCCGTTACTACCCTCGGCCCGGAGACTTATCCCAGGGGTCGTAGATGGCATCATAGTACTCTCGAGGAGGCCCCAGTGTCCGATAGTTTCGCTCATTGTCGGCTGCAGTTAGAGCTGATCTTGTCCGCGGATGTGACCTGGGTTCCTTACACGGCGGATCATTTGGCGGCTGACCTTGCCGGTGGTTATGCCGCGGACCTGGAGCATGCCTTATCCACTCGCCGTATTCCTTTTCTGACCTACGGTGGATGGGAGCTGTATCTGGGGGAGCGCGCCATCAGATGTGTGACTGGGGAGGTTCTTATCCCTTTGGCCCCTCCCTCAGAGAGAGCTTGGTTTGCGGATGCCCACCTTCCAGAGGCCCTGATGGCCGGGGAGGACGGATATATGCTTTCTGTCGGTCCTCATACGAGCGAGAGCTTCAGTGGCTGGTGGAGACCCCACACTATCGGTCCTCAGACCCGGGCTACCTTCTTCTTCGGAGACCTGGTTCACGGGTCGGTGATGATGGCAGATTGGATGGAGTGTGTCCGTGTCCCCACCCATTCGGACCAGATTGCTTCCCTCACTCGGAGGGTGGATCAGTTATCTCTCTTCGTTCGGAGCTTGGGCCGAGATCCAGAGGAGGCTTATGCTGCAGACCCGCAGCGATCTGATTTTCGCGTGGGCCCCGGCACATCGGATGCCCCAGTTCCGCTTTATTCCTGCCCAGACCTTAATATTGAGGATGAGGCTGTCATTCCCCGGGACTTGCCTGCAGATCAGTTTGACGATGATGCCTTCATTGATGGCATAGATTTCACTGATTAGACTTTGATAGGCTAGGATCTCTGTATTTAAACCTGCTCGTTTTATTATCATTTCTCATTTCATGTATTATGTACAGACTTATTTTATTTTATGCACAATCATTTACTTTTGATGATCCGTTCATTCCATTATAGCTTGTATGATGCATGATTTATTATATACGTGGATAAAGAAAAATTTGACCCCTGTATAGTCTTTTGATACTGCTCTTTACAGATGTCCTCCATAGATGTGGTACGCGTGGGCCCTCGCGCCCCCTTAGGGATCACTGGCCGGTTCCTTTCGTGGCTGGATAGTTTGCTACCCTCCGACCGAATCATTGCAGAGGGTCTTCTGGGACATTCCTTTTCTCTTTTATCATTCCAGGTGCCGCTGGGCTTTGTTGACGGCATTCTCAGTTGTTGGATCCCTGACAGACATGTTTTCAGGTTTGGGATGGAGTATCTGACCCCCACTCTTGAGGAGTACGCTCGCTTCACCGGCCTATCCGTGGATGGTCCCTGTGCACGGGTTACCTCTGGCCATATGCGCCGCCAGTTCCTGACTTTCACAGGCTTGTGGAGGGCCGCGACTTGATATGGAATTTGATAATTGTGCTTGGCTTTCAGGGGGCGCTGCCCCCTTTCCACCCCCGCCAGCTCACCGGCGAGTTGGGCAGCCGCTCGCTCACCGGGGAGCGAGACCCCCGAACATCATAAGCGTAGTGGTCATTAGTCGTCTTTCTGTGATCAAATCAGGTTCTTCTGGATCAACTGTTTGTCTTGCCTCAAGTAACCTGATGTTCGTTGTTCGTTGTGGCGGTCTTGACCGTAAGTCATCGGGATGGCTTCGTGTTGGGGTCCACCTTCCTTTTCGCATGTCGGGTCAAGTGACGACTTTGCCCTCCTGCCAGGGTTAGTAGAGACATGCAAAATTTAGGTGTCTACATTAGTACCGCAATAAAATATATTCATTGATGAAATGAAATGATATTTTATCATGTACATCTCGGCTCGATGGATTTTCTCAATCCATCTCCAAAAATACACCACATGATGAATCTCCTCGATTCATCTCCTAACGCACTTGATAAGAGTTTAGTACTAAGGTTATAACCTAGGTTTCGCAATTATAACGTTTCTAACCTATAGCTCTGATACCAACCTGTGACGCCCCCAAATTCGGGTTTCAAATACCCGGATCCGGTCATCACGATCCAATACAAACATTCACCTCTAAACAACATACAATAACTAAATGCGGAATAATAAACATATGTTGTTCATACAAAAGGTGTTACTAGTCCCAAGATACGATAACCTTACACAAAAGTACATAAATACCCTTAATAAAGTACTTAGGATTTATATTACATAACAATTAATTTAATTAACTACAAAGCTGCATCTCGAAGTCTATTACTTCATCTTTCCTTTACCCTTGTTCTTTCCCGAAGTCTCGGGTTGCACTGCAATAAGGTTTCATGATATAGCAAGAGTGAGCAACTAGTTTGCTCAACAAGTTTAAATAACAACAAGGAACAATATATCATGAATGAAAGGGAATAACTGAACAATTCAATAATGTGCATAACATAAACAGGAATAATAATTTGCTTTTAAAATTAGGATAGTCAAATAGACTATGAACTATAAATATCCACTTGAGTCAATAACATGTTGACCCAATGGTTACTACCAGAAATATGTACCCGAGGGGATCAGCCTCAGTACAATATGTGTATGCATAACATTTAATTTCCGTATTTTTGTACCTGATATTAGATACAGGGTACTCCCCTATAATAAATGGGTGTTCATAATAGTCTAAGAATCTGCATCTTCAATGATTTTGATAGCTTTTAAAATCTTTAACATAAATGTCTAGCCGAACAATGACTTAGACCTACTTTGAACAGTTATTTAAACAGTAGAACAGTAATTAAGTACAAGTCAATGATTGTACAATCTCAAGTGCAACAAGTGCGAATAACAATAATATCGATGTGGAATAATTGTAAAGTAATTAAACCACTCAAAGCATACTTGGAAATAACAATTCAAGCTTAAATAAATAATTTGCTCAATGAAATGAGTTTAGAGATAAGGAACTTGCCTGTCTGCTCGGCTACAATAAATGTCTAGCTTTAACTAACTGACTTTGAAAGACCTAACATTAATAAAGTTGGTCTAATAATTAGTACGGCGTATTTGCACAACTATACGCTCACTAAGGTACTTATCTATCAGATAAGTACTAACACATAAATTACATTAGTCAAAACAATATTATTAACCTTATAGACCCTCAATTATATTAAGTTAATAATTTAATAAGTTAGAAATATTTTTCTTAAGTTTTGGACACTTATTATTAAACTCTTAAACAACTTATTACAATTGTTTAATTAAAGCATAATTTATTTTATTAACTCGATCTCTATTTAATTACTATTTAATCTTGGTTAAATAGAAATTAATTAATTAACTCTAGTTATTATTTAAAATAAATAATAACTAATTGTACTTACTTATTATTTAATAATAATTAAATAATAAATAATTATTGAATCATTTTAACCTTCTTTAATTTAATATTAATCAACTAATAGTTAACTAAGTAATTAACCTTACCTATTATTTAATTTAAGGAAATTAAATAATAGTTTACTCATTTTAATTCTCTTTAATTATTATTTAATGTCAATTAAATATTAATTAATTATTTAATTAATTTTAATTATTGTTTAAGATTAAATATAATTTAATTTATTTATCCTTATTTATTATTTAAATTAAATAACTTAATTTCCCTTAATCATTATTTAATGCTAATTAAATAATAATTAATTACTTAATTATCCTTATTTATTATTTAATAATATTTAAATAATAAATAGTTAATTTATATATTTTTATCTCTCTTTAATTATTATTTAATAGGAATTAAATAATAATTGCTAATTTATCACCTTTATTTATTATTAACATTTAAATAATAAATAACTAATAAATTTATTTAACTTAACCATGATTTAGCTAACTAGATTAATATTTAAATATTAAACTTAATTAAAAATATCCTCCCCAATATGATTTTTGTATTATTATTATATTTGTTATAATTTTAAATTAGTTTTTAAATATTTAAATTAATTAAATTTAACCCGAATGACATTGCTGTAAATAAGTTGAAAACTGATCCTAGGGCAAAAAAATAATTTCGCCAGAAAAAAAACACGGAGGGGCAGTCTGGTAATTTCGCGGAAAATCGGTTACCGCGCATTGCGCGTGCATCACCGATACGGCCCAAAACGGTGCCGTTTTGAGAAGCCGGAAACGGCTTCCGCGCGTACGCGCGGAGTAACTTTCTACAGACGCCAAACGACGTCGTTTGGCTCCGCGTTTTTTCCAGCCAAAGGCTTGCGCGCATTGCGCGGACTGTTCCCTTTTTTTTTTTTTTCCTTTTAGCAGAATGTGAACAGTGCTCCGGCATACACATTTTAAATAAAAATATAATATCAAGTAAGCTTTAACTCTTCAATAAAAATCCAAAAAATTACCAATAACTTAATATCAATTTATAACATGAAAATTTAATTTTTCATAATTTAATATCATTCTTTTTTTATAAAAAATTTTACATCACATAAACTACCACAAATCATAACTTTTTGTGTATAACTCCATTTTGAGTGATTCAAACTTTATTTTTTTTCATGATTTAATGTTCTATAATGTTAGAACATTAAACCTAAGGTTTATAAAAATATTCTTGGTCATAAATTCCAAGACTTGTTTATACACTACTAAACACATATTTTAGCATATAAAATATACCAAAATACAAACCAAGCATATTAAAGTCAAGCATGACATAAATATTACTATCATACATTATTAACTATATTAACATATTTATACTAATATGATAATTTATTTAATTTAAAAACAAAAATTAGATTTAGAATAACCATTACCTTGATTTAATGACTATCTTCCTTTTTCTTCCAAAATAAGTGGTGAAAGAAGATGACATGAACCAAGAACTCATTCTCTTGATAATTTTGCTCTCAAAATATTTTTCTACACTCTCAAATGCTCTCTAGCTTAAAAAGTAGAAGAAGAAGAAATAGCCAACATAAACTCCTAAATTGTAAGTATACTTCCAATTTGGATAGATATAAAATCTATATCTATTAAAATTGTCATAATGAGGGTCTTACACAAGCTAGCACAAGGAATGGGCTAAATGACACATTTGGTGAAAAGAGGGATGGTCATTGTACTTGAAAAATCAAACAAGCAATCCATTAATTAAATAAATGAAAAATAAATTAAAATAACAACAAAAATCACTTTTTGTCTCTCACCCCAAGCTTGCTCGGCTGACTTCTTCCTTCTTGTCCCAAAATTAAAGTCACATGCTTACTTTTTAATAATTAATAGTTTAAACAATTTAATTTCAAGTGGGCTCAAGCTTTGGGCTTTATTTAAAATACCAATTGGGCTCCTATTAAATTGTTTGGGCTACTAATTTGTCAAATTTTATTATTCTCCAATTGGGCTACTAATTGACCCATGTTGGGCTAATTTAATAATTTTCACATTAATTATTCAATCCATGATTAAATAAATAATTAGATTGAATAAATAATTAAATATTCTAACCCTTTAGTATTAAATTACTAAATGGACTAATAAATATTATTATTAATATTTCACCTTATTTACATTAATTAATAATCATATTAATTAATTTATTATATTTAATTAACTCATTATATTCAATTTAATTGAATATTTAATTAATAGGAAACTTATCAATTATTTTGATATTAAAACTTTAGGGTTTGTTCACTAATTTAATACATATTAATGACCCCCTTTAATTAATTATAGTAATTAATCACATAATTATTTAATTACGTAATTAATTAATCACTTAAAAATATTTAAATAATCTTGTAAAACTAACTCGTTGGAAATTAAATTAATAATTTAATTAATAATGACGTGGAAATTCTAGGACATTACAAAAACTATCGATTTCAAAATCTCAACTTTGATTATACAAGTCCACACATTTCTTTTACCTATCTTGAGTTGCTACTGTAACGACCCCGAAATTCGACCCACTTTATTTCTCATAATTTCGTATTTATTAAACATTCTTTCTGTAACGTCTGAATTTCGGTCCGTTAATAAATCTTTATTCACCTTAATTGATCCATTAGCTGATTTCAGAATCATCAATTACCCAATTTTTGGTATAAATTTTTCTTTTTCTTTTAATCATTGCTTTAAAATAATTGGATATTTAAAATCCTTACATCTGGATCCTAGTCCCTGGATCGCAACCTTAACTTTTTCTTTCTTTTACACATATCATAAAGCTCATCATTTAAAATTTACTGTTATTTGTTTTTATATAAATATTCCTTGTTGCGTCATTCGTAAACAAACATATAATAATTTCTATCGTAACAATTATCCTGATTAATCACAGCAATTGAACTTCTATCATATCCAGATTCAACTTATATATATATACAATTCATCACAGTAAATTAACAAATTCTCACATTGAATCATAACGTTGAAAATATAACTATTACGTTTCCAACCTTCTAGGTAATTCATCTCTATCATATCTGATATTCTTGAAAGTTATTTCTTTCCTGCAAAAATGTTTATTAAGCAAGTAATGAGCACAACGGCTCAACAAGTTCAACAGTTATACTTCACGTAGCACATACCTTATCATGCTTGGTGTGTGTCATACATCATGTGCTTGTGCTTCTACTATAGCAATATTTCTCATATATATTCACATTGTTGCACAAAGTACACATTGAGGTCATATAAATCACATAGCACATAATTTTTATGCATTTAAAACAAGAATTACATATCATAACAATTTAACATAAAAGGGACTGAAGAACTTGCCTGAAAATCCAACTATTAAATTGGTAGTTTAAAACTTTTCCTCGAACAACCTATGGCCATAAAATAATCAAATAATAATTATTTATCTCTTTATGATATTAATTTATTTAATTAATATCATTTATATCGTAATTAACCCTACCCGTCGATTTATTTTAGGGTACCGGGTCAATAACTAAAATATTATGGTTAATTATATTAACCTCGTCCCGTAAAATATTACTATAACTTAATATTAAATACATTTCATACGGACAACCTGGCTTACCGGATAAAATTTAGCATATTCGGTTACCCGAAAATTTTATTTAATCATTTCCTAACTTGTAACCTTATTAGATTATTATTTAAACGTTTAAATATTAATCCCCAATATTTAATATTTTTAAAAAAATATTAAATTTAATGCCCAAACATCATTTCTATATTTTTAGTAATTTTCTATAATTTTCTGGAATTTTTAAACAATTTTTAAAATTTTTATTTCATTAAAAACAAGTTCTGGGGGCATTTTGGTAATTTTCGCGCCTTTACGGACACAATCGGAATTTTCTGGAAAGTCCAGGGGCATTTCCGTAATTTCCGTGGCCCTGGGGACAAGGTGGTTATTTTACGGAAAGTTCAGGGGCCTAACTGTCATTTTACGTTGCTAAAGGACATGCTGGTCCTTTCCAGAAAAGTTCGGGGGCAAAACAACGTCGTTCCTTGGCCGGTTCCTGAAACTTCCACCGCGCAAGGCGCGACCCGTCCTCCCCGGCTCCAAAACGACGCCGTTTCGTCGCCTGTTACCAAAAAATACGCCCGCGCCATGTGCGGGCCACTGTTCCTTCTTTTCTTACAGCGAAAACAGTGTACCAACTTTCCAAAATTCACCATTTTAAAACCATTTTTTCACCACAAAATTATTCCAAAAATTATATAATTCATACATATACATCAAATAATTATTTAGAATAATTATTCTAATTATTTTCTAATTTCTACACAATTTATTTTACCACAAAATACATAATTAATTCATATAAAATAATTTATACCTTCAAAACTTGCTTATCCTTCTTTGTAAGCTCCAAAACTTCCTCCTCTCTTGGTGGTGATCTATTTTGGTGGTGCACGGGTGACGGTGGTGGTGGTGATCGGGTGGAGCAAAGAAAGCAAATTTTGTTTTTATTTGTTTTGTTTTATTTTTTCTTTCTTTTGTTTTGTGTCTTGCCTTTTCTTTTAACTTCTTTTCCTTTAATAGCCATCAAAATTAATTGGTTTGGAAAACTTAACAAGGTCCACCGCCTTTCCTCTCTCGAAAATTCCACAAACCATGCGTAAATTATTTATTTAATACATTACGTAATTGTTTCGTGTAATAAATATTTTATATATAATATATAAAATATTTATTTTAATTCACTAAAAATCATAATATGATTTATGAGTAATATTAATACCTTTTTCGGTATTTTATTTGACAAATTTTGTACACACATAATAACATGCATGTAATTATTTGAGGTAATTTATACCTCCCAAAATCATAAAATAATTCATATAGCTTATAAAAATTATTTTTCATAATTTTTCACTTCATTACTTGGACAACATGTTACATTAACATGTTCACATTTCCGAAATATTATCTTTCATAAAAGTCATAATAATTCCATTATACATAAATATAATTTTTAATAACTTAAAATATTTTTTTTTCTTATTTATTATTCAATTTCTTTAATAATCACATTAACTTTCCTTATATAAATTATATAATTTAATATTATATAATTTATATAATTACATTATTCCTTTCTAATTATTTCCATTTTTCACAAATACAATTTATAAAATTTTCTTCCATCCTTAATTAATTTAATTTTCTTATATAAATTATATAATTATTCCTTATATAATTTATATAATTATAATTTCCTTTATACATTACATTAATTTTCTTATATAAATTATATAAATTATTATTATATAATTTATATAATTACATTTCTTCTCAATAATTTCTAAATTTCCACCATAATTCTTAATTAAATCTAAAATCAATAATTACAATTTTATTAACTTCCTCATTCGCTTGTTATTTAAAATTGAATTAATTTAATTATTAATCCCTTAATTTCCATAATTAATAACATTTATATTTCTCACTTAACATATACATTTATATATAAAAATGTATATATATAAATATATACCTATTTAATTCATCCCTTTCACATTATCACATAACCTCATTTAAAATCATAATTTCTGTATTTCTACAATAATTTAATTGTACAATTTATTGTACCTTTACCTGAATTTTCTCTTATTCTTAATAAATTGTTTTAAAACAATTGATTTACTTTTTAACTATTTTAATTTAATACCATTTATCAAAATCTCTGCACAGATTTAATTTACTAATTAAATCTCATCAATTACCTTAAATCACATAAAATAATAATTAATTTACACAATCTTGATAATTTTATTAATTAAATTCTCATTTATATTATTAAAGAAATCCTGAAAATTCGGATCCTCACATTCTTTCCCCTTTAACAGGATTCCGTCCTCGGAATCATAATCGCCGTAATATTTATACGTATTTTATTTCTAGCACCTTGCTATACCTTCATCTTGATGAATAACAATTTAATCTATAATAATTATATTTTACCTCTTTAATATCAATAACTTACATGGATAACCTCATAATGGTCATTACTGTCAGAATATTTAATTTACAATTTCTTTATAGTATTACATTTCATATTTCTCTAAATTTTTTATTAATAATACTTTAATTCATTTCTTGATATACTTATCAAGATTGTTTCTCATTCTCCGAAAAGTTTCATTTCTTTAATCGCATTTACCCTTTCTCAATCCACTTATTTCATATTCTCTATTCCACCTTATTGATACTTTACACATTCATCATTCTTTCCTTAATTCATATAAATCTTCTTCACATTCCATAAATCATTCCTTAATACTTCTATCATTCAACACTAGGTTCTAAACGTTAACCTTTACTTAATTCATCATATTCTTTATTTGAGATTATTTCAAAAATCCTGGGTGTCACATTCACCCCTCCTTCATAAAATTTCGTCCTCAAAATTTCTATGTACTCATACTTCATAATTTCTTTACATTTATTCCACATATCTTTATTTCCTTCATTTCTCGTAGTAATTGCACACTGCAAATTTCTAATCCATCACATTTCATAATTTCTTTACTTCACAATTATTATTTTCCCTAATGCTCACACTTAGAAAATTACTATCCCATCCTACCATCCAATCTTCATAAGAGTAGAGGAAAAATAAGATAATTTTATTTTGGCAACTTTCATACTTTGCTGAATGAACATTTATCCCGGTTTACAGTACTTCGCTCCCCGAGTACTTCATACTGCAAACCCTGACAGTGGATCAGTCTGTCATTAAAGTAATAGATGTTTCACCATATATTGGCACGCCAGATGATCAATCTGCAATGCCTGTGTCTTCTTATGCCAGGTGACCATTCAATCAACCTGCAATATTCTTAATCTTTTTGTTCATCTCAGCCTTAGAATTCATTCAAAGGTAATTTGATTTGGTATAACTTCAAAGAATACGAATTCAATAAATATATGTTAAAATTTGTCTAGCTGAATCAATAGCTCAGACTTATATTCCTTCAACGCTTGTCTAGCTAGATCAATTAGCATAGACTTTCTCTAACACTTTATAATCCGCATAAATTTTTAAAACATTCATCACGTCAAAACTTTTCAAAACGTCTAGCCGAGTCAAATGGCAAAGACTTATAGCTTTGACATACCTTCACAAATCAAAATCATTTATGACTTCATGTTACCGCGTCATCTTGACAGTACGTTGAGGATTCCGTCGTTAATAATTCCTACACCATAAACCATACTTTATGGTGTTGAATCATCTTATAACGAAATAGTACCGCACCGTCTCAACAACACGCTGAGCATTCCGTCATTCATCACATCTACACCGGGCTAAAAGGTGCGTGGATGATTCTTTTGAAATACATTTTGATGTAAAAACATTTTTGTCTAGCCGAGACAAGTAGCATAGACACTTTTTAAATCGCTTAAAAATTTTCATTTATATTTTTCAAAACATATTCATGCGAAATTAACTTGAGGCCAAAAATTTTTGAAGTCTAGCAAAGCTAGAAGAATGGGAATATCCTAAATTCCCTAACATTCTTCTTCAGTTTCCTCACTTAAATATTTAATTTATTGCTAGTACTATTTTCATTTATCATATTAAAATTTCTATCTACTCCAACTTTTCTATACCCCCGTATAGTTCATCAAACTTACCACACATTATGAGTCCAGGAACTTACCACAAGAATATGAGTTTAGAAGCTTGTCCTAGCAATACGTAGTCTAAGAACAAGTCAAAGACTATCCATATGCTGAGGGGCTCAAAACATACCATACGATTATGAGTCA
Source organism: Hedera helix (assembly GCA_947179155.2). Classification (NCBI taxonomy): domain Eukaryota; kingdom Viridiplantae; phylum Streptophyta; class Magnoliopsida; order Apiales; family Araliaceae; genus Hedera; species Hedera helix. The sequence goes on from OX359268.1 coordinate 13,103,545, forward strand.
TGGACTTACCATATGCATGAGTTTTAAGAACTCGTGCCTAAACTTAATATTATCTATCTATCAGAAACTCTTAGCGCTACTCTAACATTTCAATGATTATCACATAGTAACTAAGTAAACACAAATCCCCCGCCCATACAAAGGATTGTGCAACTCAGTCACCACATGAGTCCTCAATTGAAATTTCGTACCCAAGCTTCCTGCCCTCTTATCATAACATTTCTGTCATTCAGGTCTCATCATTCTCTGTATTCTTCTTGTACTATTTCATAGTACCATATCTCTTTATAGCATCAAGCTATACCTTGTTGATCATTAACAGGTCTTTCTATTATTTCACATTCTTACTTGATCCCATCATGACCTTGCTTTATAATCCATTCCTTACTCGTTTCCCTTATCTCATGATCGTATCATAGTACGATCCTCTCGCTATTCTTGATCATATTATTATGATCTCTTCCTATACGTTTTGGATTACCTTGTCATCTTTATTGCTTAAATCATGTGTCCCCTGATTTTCTTTGAGATTCATCTTTGAATCGTTTCAGATATTCTTTCAAATATGTTCTTAATTGAACTTATAAATTTTCTTAATTTGTTTCATTCAAATCTTTCTTAACATCTTTATCTCTTTCTTGTAATCTTATATTTTTTATATTTCCTTCACTTTAGCCAATATTTGAGAACTATCTTTCTCAACTTATAGCTTTTCAGTCTAATCCCCCCATGTTCAGCAAACTCATAACGTATTTGGGCTCGGGAACTTACCATAATCATATGGTTAAGGAGCTTATCCTAGTTAGGCCATAGTCGCCCATTCGCTAAAGGGGCTCCACCATATAATCATGAGTCACGAGTTTACTATACGCTTGAGTTTTCAGAATACTCAATTAACCGTACTCTTGCCTAGGTTATAGCCTAAGGTATCATTTACCTAGGGTTATAACCTCTAGCTCTGATACCAACTGTAACGTCCCCGAAATTTGACCAACCTTATTACCTTAAATCACATAAAATAATAATTAATTTACACAAAATTCTCATTTATATTATTAAAGAAATCCTGAAAATTCGGATTCTCACAGCTACCAATCTTGCTCTTATTATTCTGACGATCTCTGCCGTCTGTTGAACCAATTTCGGTCCCAATAGTCGTCATTCTCCTATCTTATCCCAACACAACAACATTTTGCACTTTCTTTCGTAGAAAGTTTCGTACGACGGCATACCGAAACTTACGTGATAACTATTATTATATGTAAACTCCATTAGAGGTAAGTGGTCATCCCAATTTCCTTTTAATTCCATCATATAAGCTTTAAGCATGTCTTCTAACGTCTGAATTGTCTGCTCACTTTGCCCGTTTGTCTGAGAATGATATGCAGTACTCAATCTCAACTGCATTCCCATCCTTTCTTGTAGACTCCTCCAAAAATTTGACGTGAAACACGGATCTCGATCTGAAACAATTGATATCGGCACTCCATGTCGTGAAATAATCTCTTTTATATACAACTTTGCTAGCTAATTCAAATTAAATCTGACCTTAACTGGCAAGAAGTGCAATGACTTTGTTGGCCTATCCATGATAACCCAAATTGCATTATAACGTTTCTAAGTGACTGGACACCACGAAGTCTATCGTAACGTGTTCCCATTTTCATTCTAGTATTTCCAATGGTTGAAGTAGAACACTCAGCCTCTGATGCTCTACTTTTATCCTTTGACAAGTTAAACACTTGTTAACGCACTTTGTGACTTCGTTTCATGTTAGACCACCAAAAGTATTGGCAGAGATCTCAATACATTTTCGTGCTTGCTAGATGATTTGAATATGCCAAATTGTGGGCCTCTTGCAAAAATCTCCTCTTTTAATTCGTGTACCGCTGGAACACACACTTGTTCTTCAAATCTCAAAATTCCATCTTTATCTATGTTAAATTTTTCTTCCTCATTTTTTCTATTCTTTTCTTTATTCGCTCACACTCCTTCTTTTCCTCTTGTGCCTCCTTTACTCTATCAAATAACGTTAGACGAGCCTCTATTATAAATAATCTTTTTCTCGATTCTTTCTAATTTCTCACTTTAATTTTCAACCTCACCATCTCACTTATGAGCTCTTCCTGAGCTGTCAGTATCGATAATCTCTCCATACCTTTCTGACTTAAAGTGTCCGCCACCGTATTCACCTTTTCCAGATGATAAAGGATCTCACAGTCATAGTCTTTTATTAGCTCTAACCATCTTCGTTGGTGCATATGCAACTTATTTTATGTGAAGATATATTTCAAACTCTCATGGTCCATATATATATATATATATATATATATATATGTATCATATTTCTCCTTATAAATATAGTTCCTCTAAATTTTTAACACAAAAACTACGGTTGCTAACTCCAAATCATACGTAGAATATCTCTTCTTATAATCTTTTAACTGTTGTGACGCGTACGCAATGAATTTGCCGTTCTGTATCAGCATACAACCAAGTCCTTGTGTGAGGTATCATTGAATACCACAAAACCCCCTATATTATCTGGTAAAGACAACATAGGGGACTCGCTCAACCTATTCTTTAATTCTCTAAAACTCTTTTTGCACTTTTCCGTCCACACAAATTTCACTGTCTTCCTTATTAGATTGGTTAACGGAGTCGCTATGTTGAAAAATTCTTGAATGAACCTTCGGTAATACCCTGTTAATCCTAAAAAACTACACACTTTCGTAGGCGTCTATGGTTGTTCCTAGTTGATCACAACCTCTACCTTTACATGATCTACACATATCCCTTCCTTATCGATTACATGTCCAAAAAATTGCACATTCTCTAGATGTAACACTCCCGAAATCCCATCATTTTTAATGGCAATCTTGTGCATTAAAACATAACCTTTTCGCTTAAAAATCACATTAAACAATTATAATCCACTCCATAACCCTATTTATTTAACTTACATTCATTACCTGCCTCAGAATCATAATCTTCACATTCATTACCTTAAAACTTAGATCATGTATACGTCAATTATGACCTAGTCTATTACATTTTAAAATCATATATCTTATGATTTAACTTAAGTTAACCTGTGAATACCATCACCATACATAAATATCCATACATAATCCTGTTTACACATATCTATTCCATACCTGCGTGTTTACTACACATAAGGCCCGACTTACATAATACATTAATCTCATTTCATTACAATATTTCTCTGAATAAAACTTATATACACAACTATCTCTATGGATTTACAAAACTATACATCCCTTTATTAATGACAAAGTTTATTATTTAAAACCAAGACGTTACTTAACTTGTACCTATACAAATTTGCATTCATCTACTGACTTATTATATTCTACAAATGACTATAATACATTCCTTCACACATTTCTATGCATTTACCATTATTTACCTTTTAGCTTAACCGGAACCTCCAGCCTTTTCGTACTTTGCCTGAAATGTCAATTTAAGTAAGAATGAGCACGACAGCTCAACAAATTTAACAGTTAACACCTTTTATGCTCGTAGTTTATATACATGCGTCATACATTCCTTACTATACCATGTTATGCATTTTCAAGAGATAAATGTCCCATATTGCATTTAACAGTTAAAACACATAGTTGCACAAAGTGCACATTTTAAAACATTTAATGTCACATAGTCTGTCAAATAGTTACGTAGAACAATTATTACATTTCAAGAAGTTCTGAAAAACTTGCCTGTTACGCGTTATCATACTAAACCTTTGCGCTCTTCGAATGGCTTTCACATTCTATCTTGTCGGTTTGCTAACCTGAGCTTTATCTGTCATCATACAATCTCTATATCATTATAAGGTTATAACACATTTCATAATTTTCTTAAACTTAAACATTAATCACTAGACCACTAGTCTTTATTCATTACACTTTTGATGTATTACACCTTATATAGGTTAATAACACATCCTAACTCGTTATCGACTTTTTACACAAGTATTATCATGCTTTTACATAGATTTTGGGTATGTTATATTATACCATTCATTGTTACATTACACCTTAACATCCACTATATTGATCATTTTTATCCATTTAGGGTACATAACATATCTCTATCATGTCACATCAAAACATAATTTTTTGGATCAATTTTTTTTTTCCGGGTATAGAACACTTCGCCCCGATGCCGACTGAACTCGCTGGGGGCGAGATCCTCTCGGTTGACTGCGTCCTGACGCAGTGTTTAGTGCAAAACACTACGCCTAGGCGCAATGTTCAGAAATCAGGAAACTTAATTTTTGCCTCAACTTTGCTAATTTTTAACTTATTCGTCTTACATCCAATCAAGCCCATATTTGAACCATAGTTAGGTCTTACTACATAGTATTTTATAAAAATATTACTTGGCTCAGTTAACTTCTTAAAATTATCGAAGCAATAGCCCATAAAAGGGCGTTTAAACTCGTTTTACACTTAAACTTATTTTTTCGTTAACTAGTGATTTTTGGCCATTCCCTTCTAACGTTCATTCCAACACTTGATATAGTCTCCCTACATCATATAAGACATGTCTAGACCTTTAAAATAATTTAGCTTTACATTCGTTTTAGGTCGAATCGATCGTTTTCGATCGCTCGAAACGCATTTTTATTCTAACTTTCATCCGTTGACTACCAAATCAATGTAGACACATGTAATTTCATAAAACTAAGTCATTTAACTTTATTTTACCATTAAACTTTTAAAATTTCCAAAAATCACCCTTAAGTTGAATTTTCATCAACTTTATATAATTTTCTATAAAATTCATTTTCAATTCCTTAAACTTCACTTGACATGCACTCATTTAAGAGTTTATTTTCAACCTTTGTGGACATATACAACACATATATGAATTGTTCAAAATTTATTTACCTATAAAAAATGTTTACGTGAACATATAATTACCATAGCTAATTTTAGCCTTTAAATTTATATTTTCTATACTTTTAAGTATTTATCACGCTATATAACATGTAAATACACTTCATATCATCATACTTAACCTTATATCTTAAGGTTTCGCCAAAATCTTTCAACTCTAGACATATATCATTCCATAACTCATAACTTTAACCATAAATACATACATAAACTATCATAAATCAACATTTTAAGTTAAAAAAAACTCTTAAACCTTCATGGACGATTAATCTTCTTACATAGAAAACTTCACCGTGATGAGGCCATCAATTTTTCTTTTTGCTTCATGACTATCCAAGCATCCTAACTTCACAAATCAAGTTTTTTCTTTTTACTTTCATGGCTTATCTCTCTCTTAAGGCTTAATTTCTAGCAAAACCAATTAAGAAGAAGAGCTTTTGCTTTCTTGGTTTAATGAGAGTTAAATCAAATTGAGTTAACTTAACTTAATCATGACTAATTCAACCTAAGAGCATTTTTATCACTTCACATAATTAGTCAATAGCATTTTTGTTATTTCACCTCTTGGAACACAACGATCATTACTCAATTTATCAAGGGTATTTTGTTTATTTCACCCCTTAAGACACAAATGTCATTAATTCAATTGTCAAGGGCAATTTGATCATTATCCAAAATGCCTAGATTTTCTTTTATGGAAATTTCATACATTATTCTCATTAATTCATTTCATGTTCATTTAAATTAATTTTTCTTTCAATTGACGGACTAGTTTATTCATTTTTTGCTGCACTACTATCACGTAGTTCTATTTTATAGCTTAATTAGTCATTTAATCGCAAATCGACTAAATAACTTTTCTTAACTAAAATTACGTTTCTAGTTTCTTACGAACCTTCTCGGTTTCACATTTTAGCAATTTCAATTCTCGTCATTTCAAATAGGAGAAATACTCACTTTTTTCATAAAATCGCTTTCTCAAAAAGCAAACTGATCAGATTACTAAAATTCATTCTCTTTTATTCTTTTTATGCTCATATTACCATTTTACGACTTTAAAGTTATTATATTCATTTAATTAGTACATATATGACAATTTGCATCATACATGCATTCTACATTCCTTCTACTCGTTTCTAGGAGTATTACCTTTTGTATTTATTCGTCGTATGAATACTCAGTTCATTTCAATCAATTAATATTGATTCATTAATCACTTTTAGACACCTAAACTCATAATCTTTATTATATAGTTAGTTCCTAATATGCACATTAGGTCACACTGTTCTATCCTTTTTGCACGTTCTAACATACCTTATGTTGCCATTCTCGTAGCCTAGGCTCCCAAGGCCTGTTCATCAAGCTAGTTATTACTGTTCATAACTAAAGCTTAATTTACATATTCTTTCATCATTTTACTTTTCTTTAAGTCTTATCTTTTCTTTCATTTATTAGATTAAATATATGTAAATACATTCAACCTATCACATTCTGACACAACACAGTGTCTTACAATAATTCATTTCTGACTACTTAATCGTAGTTACTTTTTTCTGTCATTTGCATCTTAAATCCATTCTATTTTCATTAAATCATAATAAATTTTATTATATATAATTTTCAATATATATTAAGCCACTAATATACCTTAAATTAGTGACTGATTATCATAACCTCTATAGAGCCATTGCTGCCTCAAGAGTCTCTCTTTATAAATTAACCACATAGGTTATTCTTAGCAAATTAATTAAATAATAAATTAAATTTGATCACTTCTTAAGACTTTATGTCCTTTCAAACTAGGTTTTAACTTCTAACCTTTACATAATTAAACAAGATTCTTATTTAGAAATTTTATCAAAAATCTGGGATGTCACACTAGCCAAAACTCACACTTAGAAAATTTTGCGTACAATTTCTCCCTCCTTAGTGTCTCCAACACTACCCTTAAATGCTCCACGTGTTTCTCATGGGTCTTAGAATAGATCAAAATATTGTCAATGAAAACTACCACGAATTTATCCGAATATGGTTTGAACACTCGATTCATCAAATCCATAAATGCTCCCGGGGCATTTATCAGTCCGAATGACATTACCAAAAACACGTAGTGCCCATACCGGGTTCTAAATACCATTTTTTGGTTCATCTTCTTTTTGTTCTTTCAAGTGATGGTATCCTGTTCTCAAATCTATCTTTGAAAAATACCTCGCCCCTTTTATTTGGTCAAAAAGGTCATTAATTCTAGGTAATGGATATTTATTCTTGATCGTTACTTTGTTCAAATTTCGGTAGTTGATACAAAATCTTAACGTTCCGTCCTTCTTTTTAATAAACAAAACTAATGCTCCTAATAGAGACACACTCAACTAAATATAACCTTTATCTAAGAACTCTTGTAACTGTATTATCAATTTCTTTATCTTTACCAGCGCTATACGATAAGGAGCGTTCAAAATCGGTGTCGTTCCTCGCACTAAATCTATTACGAACTCGATCTCCCTATCCGACGAAAAACCTAACAGTTCACCTAGAAATACATCTACAAACTCTTTCACTATCGATATCTTATTCATCTATACTTCCACATTTTGTGTATCTACAATATGGGTTAAATACCCAACACATTCTTTCCTCAATAACTTCTTGGCCTGTATCATCGTCAGACAACATGATTATCTAGGAAATGTGCTACCATAAAATACTATCTTAGACTAATTTGGGGTTTGAAGGTTCACATTTTCCTTCTGTCAATCAATTACTGCCCCATAGTTATATAACCAATTCATTCCTAACTTGTTCAACATACATTCAAATGAGCTCATTCTTGAACCAAAACTTAGTAAATTCATATTTTTACAACATTCAAGGATTTTGATCATTTCCAAAATCATTTATTAAGCAATATAGTGGTTCAAAAATTCTATGGTTTACCATATAACACTTTTCCCAAGAAAATTCATAACAAATTAATTTTTGCTCATTTTTTCTCGTTCCATTTGGATTATCTTCGTATCTTTTAGGTCTACACCATATGATTCATAGATCTTACCAACAATGTACATATCTTGGTTTACATAGTTTCAAAACTCATATTTTCACTTGATTTACACATAGGACATAATCATATATATTTTTCTTACACTTCTAAGCAACATAACACAAACTAAGCACATAATTCCAACCTTATATTTTTGGATCATTCATGATCCCACAACACACAAATCTTCCACAACCAAACATGTATAAACTTACTACACAACTAAAATACACTATTTTAACAAAAGACTTATGCTACGTTTGGTTGAGAGAATGGAATGAATGAAGAAATAAATTGAAAAATAATATATTAGATGATCATTTTGGAGGATAAATCATTCTAATAGAATAAAAATTTATTCAATCCCTTTAATTTTTATTCCATGTGAGAGGGGTGAGATAAAATTCATTCAAATGGAATGGATATATATCATAATTTTATCATCATATTAAACCACTCATTCTCACCAACAATCAAACATATACTTGAAATAACTTAAAATCATTCATTTCCTTCCTCTATTCTATTCCTTCAACCCAAACGCAACATTAGGGTTAGAGGATTTGTATACCTTACTTCTCTTTGCTAGGAACTTGTGTAAATTCTCCACCTTCCTTTGCTAGGCTTCTTCTCGCTAGAATCATTTTCTTCCTTGTTCCACCAATAGCTCCACCACACATAGGATTTTTTTCTAGCTCTACCTTTTCTCTCTTGCTCTCTCTTTTCTCCCAACACTTAGCAACTTAGCAAATGCACTAAATTTCTTCTAAGTGAGCTAGGATCTCCTATTTATAGGAGAATTATATATACACGTACATGTATATATACATGTACAATTATACTCCCAATTGGGCTTTACCCTATGAATTAAGAGGATTTGGTAAAAGTAATTACCAACCCTCTTGCTTTAAGCATAAAACCATGCCCCTAATCATCATTTCTCTTCATAAGGCTCAAAGCAAAGTAAAAAAAGATAAAAATATAGGGCTAGGGGAGGGGTGGTATATATATATATATATATATATATATATATATATATATATACACACACACACACACACACACACACACACACATACACACATCACCCAATAATTATAGAAGTTGGATCTTATATTGGACAAATGTGTTTTGGGCTACACTTGGTTAATTCTTTGGGCTTAACTATTGAGCTACACAACTTAATTATTGGACCCTTAAAGTCTTACTAATTAATTAAGTATTGGGTCAAACATTCCTACCTTCCTAATACAAAAATTGGGCCTATTATCACATTACCTCTAATAATCACCATGAGCTTGTTTTAATTATCCCCATTAAACCATGCTTGGACATAACACTTAATTAGTCCACTAATCACATAATTAATTACATAACCTTTCTTGAGACTTAGGCCATAGTTTAATTTAAATTTTTATCTTGCCACACAAGGCACATCACTTAAGCTTAGTTAATTATGACATAAGCTTTATTTCAATAATTCATCTTGTCCCTTTCTTTGTCACATGCTCAATTCAAATTAATTGAATTAATTAACTTCACATATGCACATAATCATCTTCAAATAATTTTTTTTCCATTAATAATAAAATTATATTTTTCTTTGGTCATTACCGTGGTTCTCACATATGTATTACTATGCAAAGACTAAGTAGAAGTAGAAAGTTGAACAAAGGAGAAGTCGTCCTATGCGTGGGGAATGGAGTGAAAGTTGCTGCATTAGCCGTAGGAATTTATTGTTTAGCACTGCCTATGGACAAGTCCATTAGTTTAAGTAATTGTTATTATATTCCAATACTGATAAGAAATATTATTTCGATTCCTATGTTGGAAAAATATGATTTTGATATTATAATAAAGAATAATAGATGTTCTATTTATAATGATAATATTTTGTATGGTACTGGTAAATTACTAAATGTTCTTTACATACTTGACTTGCATGAAAATATTTACAAATTATACAAACTAAGAAAATAAAAGAGATGATGTAAATCATACCTTTATGTGACACTAGAGACTCGGTCATATTAATAAAACAAGACTTAACAAGTTGCATAAAGATGGACTTTTAGAGCTATCCGATTACGAATCATATCCAACTTGTGAATCTTATCTCATGGGTTAAATGACTAAATCTCCATTTAGTGGAAAAGGAGAAAGAGTTACAGGATTGTTAGAGTTGGTACATATAGATGTATGTGGACTTATGATAACGCACGCTAAAGGAGGGTATTCGTATTTTATTACTTTCACTGATGATTATTCAAGATCTGGATATGTGTATTTGATGTAATACAAGTTTGAATCATTTGAAAAGTTCAAAGAATTAAGAAGTGAAGTAAAGAAACAGACTGAAAAAAGTATTAAGGTTCTTTAATTGGATTGAGGAGGGGAAAACTTAAGCAACGAGTTTCTTGATCATCTCAAAGAGAATGGTATTCTCTCATAATGGACACCTCCTAGTATGTCTCAGCTAAATGGTGTATCTGAAAGGATAAATCGTACCTTGTTGGACATGGTTCGGTCCATGATGAGTTTTACCGACCTTCTAATATCTTTTTGGGGTTATACCCTAGAAACGACTATATACCTAGTTAACAAGGTACCTTCAAAAAATCATACCTAAGACTTCATATGAGTTATGGAGAGGGAAAAAACCAAGTCTTAATCATGTTAAGATATTAGGTTGGCCAGCTTATGTCAAAAGGTTTGAGAATGATAAGTTAGAGACAAGATCTGACAAATATAAATTTGTAGGATATCCTAAAGAAAATTTAAGATATTACTTCTATCATCCTATTGATCAAAAGGTGTTTGTTTTGAAATATGCTACCTTATTGAAAAAGGGGTTTATCCTTGAAGGGGTCAATGGGAGTAAGATAGACCTTGAAAAAGTTCAAGAATAATAAAACACTACGGATCAAACGAAGGAACCTAATCAAGTAAAAGAACCTACTGTACCACAACCTATTCGTAAATCTAGATGGGTACCAAAGATACCTGAGATGTATGGATTCATCATAGATGATGATGATGAGGTACACATCATAAATGATGATGATTCATTTACATACAAAGAGGCGATGAGTAGTAAAGACTCAAAAAAATGGCTTACATCCATGAAATCCAAGATAGACTCTATGTATGAGCAACAAGTATGGACTTTGGTTACTCACCTGATGGCATAAAACCTATTGGGTGTAACTAGGTCTTTAAGAGAAAGAATGAAGCAGGCGGCAAGTTAGAGACCTATAAGGCCCGACTGGTTGTAAGAGGTTTCAAATAAAGACAAGGAGTTGACTATGATGAAACCTTCTCACCAGTAGCTATGCTTAAGTCCATTCAGATTTTGCTTGCGATTATGGCTTATTATGACTATGAAATTTAGCAAATGGACGTGAAGACGACCTTCCTCAATGGAAAGCTAGATGACAATGTATATATGATACAACCAGAAGAATTTGTCTCTAGAGATGGAACAAATTAAATCTATAAGATGCAACGATCCATTTATGGATTGAAGTAAGCTTCTCAAATATGAAATATCTGTTTTGATGAGATAATGTTAATCAGATATCAATCAAGTCCTCCTTCTAGCGCTAATGTTAACGTTTGATTTTGTACGCCTATTAAAATCACCAAACAACGAATAATCTACACAGTGAGTAGAAAAAAGTCACACTAAAAAGCTTGGCAACTTGGGCAGTTGGGGGATAGCTCAGGTTGAAGAATAAGTACAGGCAAAAAGCGCAAACAATGAAGGGATGTAAATTACAAAAATAATAATGTATATATTGTGTATTTGATATTCGATGTTGAATGTAAAGTGTTAATGACCTCTAATTGTAGTTGTATTTATACTTTTCTAAGTAGCCCTGCTATTGCACACCCGATACCAATTAGGATTAAAATTCCTGATCAGAGTTCCATTGTGACTATAACTATTATTTGGATAAACCTTATCACTCCAATACCAGAAACATAGTCTGATTAGGAATCATAAGTCAGTTTGGACTTTGACCCTTTTAATATGTCAAACAGTCAAAGGACACTGTAATGGGTTTGTCCCTATATCGAATCCATCACTAAGCAATCTTACTCTACAATCTTCACCTGCATGGTTAGACTTACAAGGTAGAATATATAACCAACTTAAATTTAACACGACTAGTTCACTTGTTAGGTTATTAAATACGGATTCATCTAAAGGTTTTGTAAACATATCAGTAAGTTGATCATCTGTTAAGATATAATGTAAAAAGATATTACCATTTAAAACATGATCCCTAATAAAGTGATCCCTTATGTCAATACGTTTACTCATAAAATGCATTACAGGAGTACGAGTTATAACAATTGCACTAGTGTTATCATATTAAATAGGAATAGATTTAAAGTCAAGCCCATAGTCAGCTTGATGATTCTTCATCCATAAGATTTGGGCACAACGACTTTCAGCAGCAATGTACTCAGCTTCTTCAGTTGAAGTTGATACAAAGTTTTACTTTTTTCTAAACCATGAGATAAGTTTATTCCCTTTCAGTTGACAAGTTCCACTAGTACTCTTTTTCTATTTATTCTACACCCTGTAAATCAACATTTGAATAACCAATTAGATTAAAGGGAAACTCCTAGAGATACTGTTATTTCCCAAAGGCACGAAATGGATCTAGAAGGGGGGTTGAATATTTCCTTTAAGAAATTTTTTATTAAAAAATGTTTACCAAATAGTTAAACAATTAACTTATTTGATAATGCGCAGTAGAATTTGTTAGTTTGAAATACCCCTTTTGAGTTTAAATAAAAACTCTCAATTTTGAATTAAATGAGCTTGTGGAAAGATATTGCAGTAGATAAAGCAATTATGATAGTTATAACCGGTAATATAAAAGTAGTAAAGAGACATAGGGATTTTTAAAAGGTTCAAAACCTAAAATACTCTTAGTTCTCTCTTCCATTCTGATGAATAGTGATGATCTACTAAGGATGTAGTTTACACAAACGGATAGTTTACTCAGAATCGGCTATAACACGCTGAATCACTCAGAAACAACAAATACACTCAGTCTTTTCTGCTCACTAAGACCTTCTTTCTCCAGGACACTAAGTCTTCTTGAGGTTATTAAAACCTTATCTCCAAGTCATTAAGTCATCTCTAGGTCACTAAGACCTTCTCTCACTAAGAGGCTTGATTCACCAAGAATCAAGGTAAGTTACTTAGACTTATCTTTCCAACGATCACTAAGAACCGTAGGCTGTTGATGATTATTGATGTTTGAGGTGCTACTAAGTGACGTTATAAATCTCTCTTTGTTTAAAAGACTTAGTAGCTGAACGATTTCTCTGAAGAATTTAAGCTCTTAAGCTTTTATTTAAATCGACTATGTTTGAATCTTTTTCTGGGAATCGTAGAAAAATCGTTAGTCCTAAAGTCTGGAGTAGTAATCCTTTTAAAGCATCCTTGGAATTCTTCCCGTTTGAAAGTTATCATTGCTTAATTTTTCTTAGGACACTTGTCATCATTTGATTATTATCACACTGTAAGTTTGTCGACTGGACCACTAGTTGTCTCGATCAGTCGTATTCTGTTTGCTGTAGTGGTAGACAGGCGTCCTTCGTATCTACTAAAATAGTCATTTTTGGAAAAGGCTTTGAAATCAATTATGATCCCTTTCGACAACACATACCTTTATCTTCAAGAGAATATTTAAAAGAGACGTTCCAATCATTTGTTGTAGATCAGTAATTATCATATCAATCTTTTCACGTTGTGACATAAGCAACACTTATGTAGCTCTAGTATCTGAACTTTGTGGTATTACACTATTATAGCTCTATGATTTGAACTTTGCGATACAGTACTAACATAGTTCTATAATCTGACGTAGCTCAACTATCTGATATAACTTTGTGATATGATGTATCTCTACTATCCTGCTTCACTCTGCGATCTTGAGCTTTTTGACTTTTACTCTATGATCTTGAGCTTCTTAACTTTACTCTATGATATTGAGCTTTGAGTTACTCTACGATCTTCAGTTTTGAGTCATTTGGCGATCTTGTGCTTTGAGTTGCTCTTTGAGTCATTCTAGGATCTTGAACTTTTAGTATTTTTACTGCTTTACTAAATTCTATCATTCTTTTATATTGGATGTTCTTTACTATTTTTATCCTTTTCTGTTCGATGATGTTGATTCTTTCTAAACTCTGTGTCGACTAAGTTTTGTGCTCCACTATCTTAAAGTTCTTTTAGACATTCTGCATTCTTTTAATCTATGATCATTGAGTTATTTATTCTGCTCTATGACCTTTTTCAGATACTTTGTCATTTAACGAAGTTGTCTTCATTCTGCGATCTTTGTCATTCTTATGATCTTGAAGTGTCTCTTTAATCTACTCAACGATTCTTCTTTCTTTGAATTTTCTTTTGATCTGCTTGTCACTCTACATTTTTTATTATGCGTGTGATCTCGGAGTGGCTATTTATTCCGTTCTACGATTCTGTTTGATTTTTTTATTTGACTCTACGAATTATTTTGCTTGACTATTCTTCTTTGATCTTTGACTTTATTCTGTGAATTAGTAATATACTCGACGATTTTACAAGACTTCTTCAGCTTACTCTGCGATCTTTAAGTGGATTGACCTTAGATTCTACGATTTTAGTCTAGTCTAGTCTATTATAATTTCTATTTTTATGATTTGGATCAACTTAACAAGTTTGATCCCTAAGTCCTTATACAATAGATTATAACATATTATCATTTATAAAGACTGTATAAAATTAGTTGTTCATTACAAATATACATTAGTAACTTTGTCATAACTTTTGTTATCATTAAACCAAATACATTTAACTCAATGGCACTAATAGATACCACAATCCCAAACCAAGAATGCCCTTGGGATATCTAAATATTCTTTTAACAGAAGTTAAATAGGATTTTTTAGGTTTGGCTTGAAATCTAACACATATATATGTTGAAAATATACTATTAGGTCTACTAGTAGTTAGGTATAGAAGAGAGCTAATCATAACTCTGTATTGAGTAATATCAATACTTTTACCATTTTCATCTTTGTCTAGCTTTATTGCAAGAGCCATTGGAGTCTTCATGGGAGTGGCTGATTTTAAATCATATTTATTTAGTAAATCCTTGATGTACTTGGCTTGGTTGATGAATATGCCTTCATTGGCCTACTTCACTTGTAGTTCAATGAAGAAGGTTAGTTTACCCATCATACTCATTTCAAACTTGTTCTGCATAAGCTTGGTAAATTTTTCACATAACTTTTTATCAGCAGAACTAAAAATTATATCGTCTACATAAATTTACACTAGTAATGTTTTATCTTTGTACTTATTAAAAAATAGTGTTATGTCTACTCTATCCCTAGTAAATTAATTTTCAATAAAAAAAATAGTTAATATTTGATACCATGCTCTAGGTATTTATTTTAATTTGTAAAGTGGTTTATCTATTTTATAAGCATAATTAGAGTGAGTCAGATCAACAAAACCTTTAGGTTGTTCATCATTTACGAAAACGCTTTTTACATCCATCTAAAAGACTTTGAACTTCATGTGGGCTACAAAGGCAATGAACTTTCGGATTGCTTCTAATTTTGCTACTGGTGCATAGGTTTCATCATAATTAATTCCTTCTTCTTAAGAGTAACCCTTAGTCACCAGTTTGACCTTATTCCTTGTGATCACATTACCTTCATCCATCTTATTTTTTAAGATCCACTTGGTGCTAATCACTAGATGATCCCTTGGCCTAAGGATCAATCTCCAGACTTTGCTCTTTTTAAACTAGTTCAACTTATCCTACATTGCTTCTATCTAGCTTGAATCTTAAAAAGTTTTATCAATTTGCTTGGGGACCATTTAAGAAAGGAAGCTCAAATAGAAACACTTATTCTGGGTTACAGATCTTGTTCTAACTCTTGTTGTTGGATAACCAATAATAAGATCTTATGTGTGATCACTTGACCATCTTCTTCTAGGTGAAACATTTGTTCTCGTGCCTTCTTGTCTGAATACTTCAAGGTTTGGTTCTATTGGTTTTGATTTAAACGGAACTTGAATTCATAGAGTACCCATGTCAGGTATAGTCTGCTTTACGATTTCTTCATTGGACTCAATGATCACTGCGTCGACGATCGTAGGGTTAACTGCTCTATGTTTTTTTACTTTGACTCTACGATCATAGAGTGGTTGATCGTAGTGTCTGCCTGTTCTATATTCTCATCAAGTATAACAGTCTTACTTGGTTCAAGATTATTAGTTTCATCAAATGTAATGTGAACAAAAACTTTAATAGTTAACAATTTCGTATTAAATACATGGTAAACTTTGTTATATCAGAATAGCTAAGAAAGATACCTTTGTCTGACTTAGGTTGGAACTTAGTCAGATAGCTCTTAACATTGTTAAGGATGTAGCAGGTACAACTAAAGATGTGCAGGTAACCCATGTTAGATTTTCTTCCCTTCCAAAGTTTATAGGGCGTCTTTGAAAGTAGTATGCCCTCAAGCCAATTACATTTGATGTGATAAGCATATACTTTGTAATCTTATTCGTTTATTAACAAAAAAATCAATACATTTCGTTATTCATGATTAATTGGCTGAATTAATTATATGAATAAACCCATAGTTTTGAGCAATGCTTTTAGAATCATGATGAGGATCATGCTAATGAGATCTAAATTCTTAATAGCTAAAACCTAAGATGTTCTTAATTGTGGGATTACTAAAATGGGGATTAATGAATCCGGATAGATTAGTACATACTATGCTTGCTCTTATGAAGAGGATGATTGATCTCATAATTATTTATGTAGAGATACTAAAGTAAGTATGTTGGTGCTTATTAGAGAATAAGTTCACTGAACGTGACTCGCTCTAGGAATTCCTAATGGAGTTTTATTTGTCTGTCAATATGAGTTCTTTTGTGATAGTAGTACAAGTGATCTTAGGACTTTAGATTATCATAGTATCATGTGTATGATGAGTTATGTTTTGAGATATTCCTTATGACTTATAGGGTATATCAAAGGATGTGCTTGGGTATAATAAGTTGTAGATCGAGATAGGTGAATAGTCAACAAAGAATCTACTACCAATGTCCTATGTGATTCGATAAATGATAACTCAGTAGTCATTGGCCAAGGCATAATGAAATTAGAAAGGAGTTTCTAATTTGTATTATTCAGAGTTATGCATTTGAGAATTGAAATGCATATGATCAAATAAAATAAGACTTGACAGTAAATCCATGTCTTATATTTGATTGGGACATTGTATAGTAGAAGGATTAAATTGTGCAGTAATTATTCACTGAAATGTTCTTTTATGATTAAATGTTGAAATTTTTATTATCTGGAAAATCGTTGATCGATAAAGGGGCTTACCCTTATTATAGAATAAATATTATTTATTTAAATGAATTAAATATTTTAATTTATTTATTTAAATAAGATTAGAATTATTCTAATTGATTTATTCTACAACCGATTTAATATGGAGAATCTAAAGGGTCACATCACAAAAGAAAAATATTTATTTAAGAAGTATATGGCTAAATCGTAATAATATATTAAGTATATTTAATTTATACTATGGTGATAGATTAAGTTAAATAGCTTAATATTTATTATTTAGTATTTTGAAAATACTAATTATAAATAAATAAGAAGAGTCTTATTATTATTATTATTATTATTATTGTTGTTGTTGTTGTTGTTGTTGTTATTATTATTATTATTATTATTATTTAGTTCTTAAATGGTTTAAGAATTAATTAATAAGAGTACTACCATATTAGTTCTTAATTGGATTAGAAGCTTAATTGGAACCCTACTCCTAAATAGTTTAGGAGGGTTGTCTATATCTATAAATAAGATGAGTCTTATTATGAATTAGGGTTATATACACTTCCATAAGATTTGGGAGAGTACTCACAAAATCTCTAGAAAGAGAAAACTATGGTTTGTCATCACTCATTTCTTGAATCCTTATTATTCCTTGGTGGATCATCTCTAGAGGCCAAACACTTGAGTGACTAACGTTGATCAAAAGAATCTAATCGGTGGAATTCAGTAAGAACCGGAAGGAATTGGAGTTGAACACATACATGCGAAAGCTAATGTCTACAAGGGTATAATTCTCTATCTCATTCTTATTAATTAAAATTTTTGCATAAAGGTCGATCTTGGTTATGATTTATAAATTTTAAATTCTGATTTTACCATACTTCCGCTGTTATTATGCAATTTGATTGTATGTTCATGGATATTAGAAACCAACAGTGACATCAAGAGTCAAACTTTATGCGAATTATTAATTATTTAGATTATATATATATGGATATGTGTTTAGAACAATTTATTGGGCATTATATGTCGTATATAATCATGGGTTTTGAAAACAAGTTACCAAAATCGTGTTTTGGAAGAAGAAAAAAAATTAAAAAAAATCGGAACGAACTCCTATAGTAACCCGGTTTTAGTTATATTTTAAGCGCTGCAGCACCCATGGTCTAGAATGGCAGTTTTATAAATAAAACGTGCGGTGGCATTTTCGAAAATAATGGACGCGGTTGCAGTTTCATAAATAATGCATGCGGTGGTAGTTTTGTAAATATTGCAAAGTCCAGTTTTTCAGCGGCTGTTTCGTAATTATAGCAATTTTAGATTTTCAATTGTTTTTTGTATCTTTAAGCAGATTTTTAAAATTAAAAAAATAAAAGGTTTATTTTAGGTGATTTTAAAAATCCAAAAATTATATAAAAATAAATAGTTTTTTTGAAAATGACTTTATAATTAAAATAAAAAGTTTATTTTAAATATGAAATTATATTTCATGTAACTTTAAATTGTCCATTAAATGATACCGTTATATATATATGGAATGATTTATTTATTTTATTAGATGAATATTAATTGTTGATATATAAGTTGATATATATGATAATAAATGAGAATGATTATGTACTATTGGCCAATATGATTGGATTTAATTTTGTGGATGCATAAATGAATGAGTTTTTATAAATGGGGTATACCTACCTCATTTTTCTTGTGTATAATTCTATATTTCTCATATGTACTTCCTTTTGAGTTCTAATCAATGTTTCTATTTTTATGAAAATAGTTTGTAATAGGTTAGTTAGAATTATTTTGAAGAATTTGAGCCAAAGAGCAAGGAGCGCTTAAAGACCTGTTTGTAAAGAAGCCCGAGTTTAAATGTAATAGTTATATTTAATTTTATTCTTGCATCCTAGGTTTGACCATTTGGTTCACTTGGTGACTCTAGTGAACCAAATTAGAATAAAAGTCCATAATCAATTTAAGTAAAATATAGTACTCTATATGTGCATGCTAAGTATATGTATATTATATATTAACAAACATGATTCGCATGTTAAATAATATGACGCATATTTTATATATATGTGTGCATGCGTGCTAAACAAGATGAGACAATTAATAACAACCCCCTCAAAGAAAATTATATTAAGTTGTAACGTTCAAAGATATTTAGAATATCGAACGTCGCCTTCTAGCATAATAAAACGATCGAGTATCAAATAATCAATATACGTTTGTTGTGTACACACAAGGCTTATATTTATTATTTGAGATGTTGTTTTATTATATTTAATGCTTATAAGAAATTGAACATTACTGTTTTGTTTTGCATACACAAGGATAGTATTTTTCTCTTTACTTATATAGAAGTGCTAGGTTGGACTTAACTAAGATAATTTTGATTTGGATGTGCACACATATGATCATAATAATTTAAGAGGCAAAATACAAGGAGTTACATGTTGATGTAATTGACAAAAGTTGTCTACTTATTAAATAAGCTATAGTTTATTGTGCGCACGCAAGGTTATACTTATATCGATATGATCTTTATTCTCACTGGTGAGTCTTTAATTAGATTTGTCAAACTATATAAGGAGGGTAATATAGGTTGAACAAAATAGTGGGAGACACCATTTTAAATAAAGACCTAATTAACTTGGTGATTAATAAAAGGAATACATGTTAATGTTGTTAATATACACTTAAAGAATTATGCTATGTTAATTCACTAACACTGCATAGCATATTGGATGATAAAAATTTATTCGAACCAAATTATTCAAATGAGTTAAAGAAATTTGAGAATAGTTCTTAAAGCTGAAAATGTAGCAAAAGTCCTTAATTTACTTATTACTGCAAATGTTGTAAACAATGCTTCTGAGGAAGAGATTGCTACTTATGAAGTGGCAAGATGATGTAACTTTGGCTCAATGCATCACACTCACATTCATAATTATCGAGTTATAGCGTCAACACGAGAAAAATGGATGCACCTATTATGCTGCTACACCTTCATGAGTTGAATAGTGAGCAAAATAGGTAAATTATGTATAAGATTTTTAAGGAGCTCTTCCGATCTATAAATGACCAATGACACTATAGTACATACAGATGTCCTAAAGATGATCAATTGAATTGATCAATTCAGACAACTAAGTTTTGTCAAGGATAGAGAGTTGAGTCAATATTTGGTCTTACAGTAACTCATTGACTCCTTTTCACAATTTGTTGTGAACTTCAACATTAATAAGCTAGACGTTAGTTTAACTGAATTGCTTAAAATATTGAAGACTGTTGAGAGTCACTTTCCTTTTAAGAAATACCAAGTCTTACTTGTTGATGAATCTTCTAGGGAGCGGAAGAGGACCAAATGTGTTTCTGAGGAGTCAAAAAACATAAAAGGCAAAAGAAAGATACTAATAAAGGACATAAATAAAGGTGATCCCGAGGGCAAATGAGTTTGCTTTCATTGCGATAAGCTAGGACACTGGAAGAGGAACTACAAGGAATATCTTACAGTCGTAAAGCAGAAGAAGCTTGATGATGTGGCATCCCATATTTTTGACAAGATTTTTAAATAAGGATCTTGGTTAATTAAATAAAGGTTAGAAGTTAAAACCTAGTTTAAAAGAACAGAAAGTATAAAGAAGTGATTAACTTTATTTTATTATTTAATCAATGTGTTAAGAATGACATATATGGTTTAAATTATACATAGTGAATCTTAATGTAAAAAGGGTTTTATAGAGGTTATGAGGATCAGTCATTAATTTAAGGTACATTAGTGACTTGATAGATAATGAAATTATACTAAATATAATTTACTACAGTTAAAAGGAAATAGAACAGATTAAAGGCGAATGACATAATGTAATACCTACGATTAGGCAGTTAGACGAGAATTATTGTAAGATAATGTGTTGTGTTAGAATATGGTAGATTATATATATATATATATATATGATCTAATAAATGAAAGTAAAGCTAAGAATTAGAGAAAAGAAAGATAATGAAAGAATGTGTAAATTAAGCTTAGTTATGATAATTAATAACTAGCTTGATGAATTGACCTTAAGAGGCTAGGTTAAGAGAATGACTAAGTAAGGAAATCAAGAAGATTTCAACAGGTAATGTAAGGTATGGTATAATATACAGAAATGGTAGTACAGTTTAACCTAATCTGTATATTAGGGATTAACTGAATATTAAGGGTTATGAGAATTAAAATCTAAAATTGATTAATGAATAAACATTAATTAATTTAAATCAGAAGATAATACTCCTAAAAATGAGTAAAATAAATGAAGAATGCATGTACGATGCAAATTGTCATATATGTATTAAGTAAACGAACGAAATGACCTAAAGTCGTAAAAGGGATAATATGAGATTAAATGGTGAACGAGGATAGATTTT
The DNA here is from genome assembly GCA_947179155.2 of Hedera helix. Lineage (NCBI taxonomy): Eukaryota > Viridiplantae > Streptophyta > Magnoliopsida > Apiales > Araliaceae > Hedera > Hedera helix. Next base: position 13,125,309 of record OX359268.1, read on the forward strand.
GGAAATTTGATCAAGGTATGGTATGACACAAAATATGTGTTATATAATTCTAAAAGAAAGTTATTTTCTTGAAAGATGGACGCAGGAATTAATATACACTATTTGAGCATTTTTTATTTTTATTGAAGGTTCGCTTTTCGAGAAAGTATTTTTAGGAAAAATGTGAGCGTTTCTATTAATTGAAATGACGAAAATTGAAAATGGTGAAATGTGTAACTGGTAAAGTTTGTAAGGAACTAGAAACATAATTCTAGTTAAGAAAAAATGGTTTAGTTGGTTTATGGCTAAATAACTAAATTAAATGAAATTAAGTGAAAGTGGTATGATTAGAAAGGAAATTAGCCAGTGAGTTGATCCAGTTAATTAAACTAGAAAAAGTTCAATCTAAATCGATGGATATGAATCAATCAAAGTAGGAAAAGAAAAATAATCAATGCGAGCAAAGATGGACCAATGGGAGAAGAGTTAGAATTTTCCTTAAAGGGAAAGTTGCCAAAAAGAGAAATATTTCTTAAATGAAAACTTTCTATATAAGGAAAGTCTAGAAGAACGGAAAAATGACTAAAGTACCCTTAACAATTGAATTAATGATCATTGTGTCCTAAGAGGTGAAATGACCAAAGTACCCTTGATAATTGAATTAAAGACCTTTTTGTCCTAAGAGATGAAATGACTAAAATGTCCTTGACTAAGTGTGGAAAAAGACCAAAATACCTTTGGTTGGGTTACCATAGTTATGTAAATTAACCACACATGAGTTAAGTCTCATAAAATCTAGCAAAGCAAGAGCTCTTTCATTTTTTGCTAGAAATTGAAACCCTAAGAGAGAGAGAAAGAAGAGAAACCATAGAAACTTAGGAGAAAAGCTTGATCATGCAAGCTTGGATGATTGGATGGTCATAGAGCAAGAATTAAAGTTGAAGGCCTCGTCATTGTGAAACTTCATATGTAAGGAAGTGGGTGATCCAATAAGGTTTAAAAATTTTCTAAACTTAAAACTTTAGTTTATGTATGTTTATGCATGTAGTTATGGTTAAATGTATAGTTTATAGAATGTTATGTGTAATAATTTAAAAGTTTATAGTAAAACCTTAAGTTATAAAGTTGAACATGATGGAATGATGTGTATTTACTTATAATATAGCATGATAAATACTTTAATGTATAGAAAGTATGATTTTGAAAGTTAAAACTAGCTATGATAGTAATATTTTCAAATAAACATATTTTAAAAGTAAATAAATTTGTAACAATTCATATATGTGTAGTATAAGACAACAAAGATTGAAAATAAACTATTTAATGAGTGTATAAAAAGTGGAGTATAAGAATTGAAAAATGAGTTTTATGAAAAATTATGTTAAGTGGATGAAAAACCAACTCAAATGTGATTTTTGACAATTTTGAGAGTTAAGTGGTGAAACTAGGTTTGATCACTTAATTTTATATAATTACACGTGTCTACATTGGTTTTGTAGTCGATGGATGAAAGTTAGAATAAAAATATGTTTCAAGCGATCGAAATCGATCGTTTTAAGTTAAAACGATTTTTACGGATAAATAATGTCATTTGAAAACCTAGGTTATTTTTAAAGGCTTAGATAAGTTTAATGTGTGTTATGAAAGCTTAATCAAATGTTTGAATAAAATTTAAAAGTGAAATGCCAAAAATCACTAGTTGTCGAAAAAGGGTAAAAATGTGTTTAAACACTGTTTTATGGGCTAATGCTTCAATGATTTTAAGAAGCCGAATGAGTTAAATTATATTTTTGTAAAATATTATATAGTAAGATCTAGCTATGGTTCAAATTTGAACTTAATTAGATGTAAGATGAAGGAGTTAAAAAACAGCAAAGTGACTGCAAAAGTTAAATGTTTTGGATTCTACAGACTGTGCCAGGGCACAATGTTTTGTATTGAACACTGTACTGGAGCGCAGTTAACTGAGAAGAGTTGGTTGAGGGAGTAGTCAGAGTTTGCCAGGGCACAGTGCCATATACTCGAATTTTTTTTAATGTTGTCTGAAAAGCTATGTTTTGATGGGTTATAATAGAGACATGTTATGTAAACCCTAAATTGATAAAAATAATAATGTGGTGAGAGTTAAGGTATAATGGAACAATGAATGGTATAATGCAACATACCTAAAACTAAGTAAAAACATGTTATGGTTTATGTGAAAGGTCGATAATGTGTTAGGATGTATTATTAACCTATGTAAGGTATAGTACATTGAAAGCGAGATGTTTAAAAACTAGTGTTCTTGTATTTATGTTTTAAGTATTGAAAGAGATAAGTGATAATGTATCACCATATAATGTTATATAAGTTGTACAATGACAGACAGAGTTCAGATTAGCAAACCAACACGAAGGATAATGTGTTGAACGTGCGATGAGCGTAAAGGTTTATAATGGTTACGAGTAACAGGCAAGTTTTTCAGAATTTGTTGAAATATAATAATTATTCTATATGAACTAATTTACAGACTATAAGTAGGATTTCTGTAAAATCTAAAATCAACTTGAATATGTTTTGAAATGTGCACTTTGTGCAACTATGTAATTTTAACTGTTAAATGTAATACATGATATTTATGTTTGAAAATACACAGCATGATAGATAAGAGACATTGGAAAAAGCACATAGTAAGAAATGTATGACGCGTGCATATAAACTACGAACATGAAATGTGTTAACTGTTAAACTTACTGAGCCGTCGTATTTATTCTTGCTTAAATTGACATTTTCATCTAAGTACGAGAATACCAAAGGTTCCGGTAAAGCTAAAGGGTAAGGAATGATATTTGTATAAAGGGGCATTGAAGGAATGTTGTTATATTTACTTTGTGTATAACAAGCCAGTTAGATGGCGTAAATCTGTAAAGGTATAAGTAAGTTTAACAATTTTGTTTTATTAAACTTTGTCGTTAGTAATGAGATCTATGTTTTTGTATATCCATTGGGATAGTTAGGTATGTAAGTTTTAATTAAAGAAACTTGTATTGGGATACGATTAATGTAGCATTGTAAATCGAGTATTATATGTAATAGACTTGCATGTATGGAAATAAATATGGATAAGCAGGATTATGTATGGATAGATATGAATGGTGATTGTATTCACAGGTGAAGTTAAGTAAAATCATAAGTTATATGATTTTGAACTGTAATAGATTAGGTCATAATTTATGTATTTATGATTTAAGTTCTTATGTAAAGAATGTGAAGATTGCGATTCTGAGACAAGTTATGGATGCAAGTTTAAATAAATAGGTTTATGAACTGTATTATGATTTAATGATATATTTTCAAAGAAAAAGGTTATATTTTAACGTACGAGATCGCCTGTATACAATGCAGGGATTTTGGGGACATTACAGTTGGTATCAGAGCTGATAGGTTATAGTCCTTAGATAAGAGTACCATAGGCTATGACTTTTGTAAAAAAGAAAAAAAATGGTAAAGAAATGAACTCTAATGGAGTTGAGTAAGGAAGAAATGAATTTTGAAAATTTATGAGTAAGAAATGGAAAAGGATATCTTAAGACAAGATATTGAGGAATGATAAAGGGTTATGAGATCATGAGATGATCTATGAAAAGGAACTCTTGATGAGTTATGAATAGTAAGATGTGAATAGAGAAAATTCATATCAGGCTAAAGAAAGGTTAAGAAAGGCTAAAGAAAGGATAAGGTTATGTGGAATTTTTATTAAGGACTCATGTTAGTGGCTGAGTTGTACATTCCTTTGTATGGACAGATGATTTGTGCTTGGTTTTTCGACCACTTAGTTTCCTATAATAATAATTAGTGGAGATTTGGGGTCACAGTTTTAGTTATATAGAGTGAAAATGTGATTCTTTTCTTATATATATACCTGATACATAAGAATTGAGAAAGATTAATTTTAGTTACGAGTTTTTAAAACTCACATTTATGGTAAGTTCATGACTCGTAATCATATAGTATGTTTTTGAGCCTCTAAGCGTATGGACAGTTCTAGATGTGTTCTTGAACTACATATTAATAGGACAAGTTTCTAAAATCATATTATTGCGGTAAGTTCCTAACATCATAATGTGTGCTAAGTTCGATAAACAATCACTACTAAAATACTGAGCATCTGAAAGCGATATTTAGAGATGGACTAAGTTCTGTCTCAAATTTTAGCAATTTGATACGGATTTAGAAATTGTAATTTTGCTATGTCTCGACATATTTTGGAAGTAAAAAACTGAGATAGATTCTAAAACCATCAGTGTTGTCTCAAATTTTAGACACGAAATTAGAGACGGATTTAGCCGTCTTAAAAACTATTATTTTTAAAATATTTTAAATGCGTTTTTGAAACATATTTGAGACCAATAGTGCACATCTCAAATTAATAATAATAAAAAGAAATAAATATTTATGTTTGAGACGGATTAGAGACCGAAATTCCCGTCTCAGACTTTTATTTTTTCTCCAAATCTTAGTTTTTCATTCCTCTTTATTTTAGAGACAGAATTAGAGATGGATACAGAAGTTTCAAATAGAATGTTTTTAAAATATATATATATTTGAGACGGACTTGAGACCAAAAAATTCGTCTCCAATTTTTTAATTTTCGTCTAACTACTCCTCTTTATTTTTAATCGCTACGTGTTTAGTGGAAGTACTCTACCATTTCTCTCATTCTCTCATAGTAAACTTGATCAAGCTTTGTCTTCCGACGATGACTTTGGCTTCTAAGGTACACTTTTCCTCTTCCGTTCTGCTCCTCCTTCTCTTCCTACTCCTCTGCCTCCACCTCCTCCTTCCCCTTCTTCTTCTTTCCTTCTTTCCTTTTGTTCTTCCTTTGCAAGCTGTGAACTTCTTCTTCTTCTGAACCCTACTACATTTTTTTTTACAGATTTAAGGTACCTACAACTTCTAATTGTTCCTTATTATCTGTTAATTGTACTAATGTAAGGAAAATCTCAAATTTGAACCCTAAAATTAAAAATTAGGGCTTAATTTTTGAACATATTCATAAACACACAAATAATGTACACGCATTAAGGTTGTGAAGTTTTTCTTATTTCTTTAGTCTGGATTTTGGGTTGTTTGTTCCAGTCACCACTCAAATCTGGGACAATGGCACAACCACGATAACTCGTTCGAATCTGGTGGAGCAGTTGAGGGAGTATTCAAGCACGATTGGGCTCCCGTCTTTTTTTTCTCCTATACCTCTAATCTCTCTTTTTCCAAGTATCCTTTTTTTTCTTCTAATTAGGGTTTAAATTATTTATTAGGAATGTATGCTTTTGAATATCATTTGTTGCAGTGATTTAGTTACACGTGGGAAGTTGTAAATTCTATAGTTGTTAAATGCTCTTAACCCTTTAAGTACTTTATCGATATACGTATTGGGTGTGAATTTATTACTGTAATTGGCAAAGTCTGGGTGAAAAATCTGGGCCTTAAGAGTTATTTGCTTGTTTGATTTCATTTATAAAAAGTGTGAAGTAAAGGAATTTCTTAAGCTTTAGATTTGAAGATTTAGCAAGTTTTTAATGGCTAGAAATCAATATTCTAATCCCTGGTTGATTATTAGTAAAATTTCAGTGTGTTAGCTCATTGGACAATAAGAAGATCCTCATGAACCTGCTTAGGGTATATATGTTGTTTGTTTATTTGCATAAAGACATAAATATACAGATTTACATATTTAGATAAATGCCAATGCAATACTATTTCATTTCAATTCTAGATTTGGAAGGAATTTATGTATTACTATTTCATTTCTATTTACTGGTATTGTTTTAGAGTTTCGACAAGCGAGGACCGTCCGATAGGTTCAGCTTTCAGAGGCTGAGATCCGCCAGCTATGTTATGCCTCTAGGGAAATCTTTCTTTAGTAGCCTAATCTATTGGAGCTTGAAGCCCCAATTAAGATAAGAGGTATATTTTTTTTTGTCTTTTTGTTGCATATGTTGATGCTTATTATTTTATATACATGTTTGTGTATGATGTGAATGTGTAAATCATTTTTTTCTTTCTTCTGTTGGCTTGGGATTTGAAAGTTGCATCTTTTTGTTTTATGTAATTAAATTTAATTTCTATATATGCATATATATGTAATCAACTCAGATAGAATTTTGTGTATGATTAATGAAGCACATTGTGTTGTTTGAATAACAATGCAGTTGCAGGTATAATAATGTAAATGCAGCAAAAATAGGGTGTTAGGGTTTTCTTTGACTATATTTTTCCTGTTATGTTTCATATTATTCTTCTTAAGATGCATGTAATTGCTTTGTTTGTAGACTTAAAACTAGTATGGAGTGTACAGAGATAAAATATGATTTTTGGGATCATTATGGACATTATTTTATTTGATTATTGAGAAGTCAATCCTTTGGTTGTTATATGCATGCCAAACAATTTTGTTTGAATATTTTAGGCTCCTCATTTACTAGTGCATTTGTCTTTGGTTTCCTTAACAATTTTACTTCAGTAAATCATATTTAAAAAAGTTAAAGAAAACCATTATACCCTGAATTTATGAAAGTGGTATAAAATTTGTTTCTAGATGCAACAGATCTACACCTGATGTAGTGGTAAGAATCACCTGTTGGATGTACTTGTACACGATGTAGTTCTTCTTGATTATGTATGTTTTTATAGCTATTCTAAGGATATGAAAAATGCATTCCTTGTTTTTTATTACTAAATGTGCTATGAAAGCTAAAGGCTACTTTCACTCTGGACAATTTTAGAGATGAAATTTAAGTTCTACTATTAGATCTAATCATTTGGTAATTAAAGCAAGTTTCATGTATGAATATTTTTTCTTGGGTTTGCTGACATTATTTGTCAAAAAAGTCTCGTTTTCCTACTTCTAATAACTGAAGGTAGCTCTAGTTTAAATCTCGACTATTTGCAAACATGTAACATAGTTTCTAATGTGAGTACTCCTAAATTTTACTTGTGTTTACTTCTTACTAATATAGGAACTCCTTTAAGTATCTAGAAAAAGACGAGATAATAGTGGCTCATATGGTGGGTGGAGTTGATGCTTTCATAAAGGTATCTCAAGGTTGACATGTATACAGTTCTCCATTGAGACTAATATCTCTCAAGAACTTAAGTCAATTTTAAAAGGAAATATCTTTGAGTTTTCTTTGCAAGGTTGAGGTGAGTTATGTTTTCCATTTATTCTTGAACATGAATTGTTCATGTAGCTCTGAAATGCAACATTTCATTGTACATGCAAACACCAACTCCACTCATTTGCTACATTTTGACATGTCTTGTATTATCAATGTGTAAAATTGGACAGACTACTGGCATATATGTTAATTTCGAGCTTAGTACTTGGAGAATAGGGCATCAATTAAGAAAAGGTACTGCACTTGAGTACAAGAACCTATAGAGTCTATTGTGAAACTTTGCCATTTTTTTGTGATTTATCTTCCTTTGCTAACGCCTGGTGTGATTTCATGTTACGAGACTTTACTTCACAACCATTCTAATTCTGATAATTATTTTTTTATTTAGTGGTGTATACCCTACGTCTACATATGCCACTAGTTAATGGGCAGGAATATATCCATCAGGGGGCAGGTGGGGCATCTGCCCCTAGTAAGATAGTAAGATTTGAGCATATTTTTTTTATATCTGCTATTTCTTAGGCAATCCACATAAATATATGAATTTTCCAACAAAACTTTGCAAAACCTTTTAAGTAAAGAATTGTAGTTTTAAAGAATTATATTTGTACAATTGAATTTATTATATTGATAAAAATAATCAGTCCAATTGTTAGTGAAGTTTTATATTTTCTGGTTTTATTTTGGTATGATTCTATTTGTGGCTTAATTTTACTGTAATTTTAGCTTTACATGAATTAATTGTGTGTTGTCGTTCATATATGTTGCATACTTACATCCACACTAGTTATTAGTGTATGGGTTGGGAGCATGTTTAGTAGTTAGTTTCACATACACATCAATACTTATGTTGAGTATATGATCACTGCTTACACTAACATTGAGTTTATGGTTATAAAATTTAAGGCTTTTGTAAATTATCAGCATAGGATTATCATCCTAAAATGTTTATATAAAGCAGCAGTTCCTTTTAATATAGGCCTTGGATGAAGAGGCTACCCTAGCATTTCGAGCTCCAGTTGATAATACTCAGGTACCTAATCTCAACGTGTAGGAACAAAGCTGATGTTTTTGCTTTCTGCTATAATTGATGGTTAAGATTAAATTTTCTTATGAATTCATGCTAATTATAGACTAGCATATTAGTCCTCTGGAAGAAGTTTTGGTCCCATCTTTACTTACAATGAACTTGAATTTTGATTCTGCACCTCCTAATGATGACAGGTGAGTGTGTTTCAATGAACTTTTTTTTTTCAAATAACTTTTTTTCTGTTCTATTAATATGTCTACATTTTCAAGACTGTATCAATTTAATATTTATACATGTTTGGAGCCTATTTCCAGGAGCCTATTATTGGTTTACAAAAATATGGCATACATATAATCAAATTATATAAGCACAACAGAACTAAAAAAAATCAGATTTTAAAATTTTTCTACAAACCAAAAACTAGAATTTTTCTTATGCGACTATTATTAATTGAGGAATGATAAAAGATTTATACCTTTGTAGAATCAAGCTTCCACAGGTATAAGTTCAACACTTTTTAATCCTTTGCGTTCTACTTCAAATTCACTGATTAGATTCCACGGATCAATGTTAGCTCCCCAAGTGTGAAGCCTCTAGAGGTGATCCACCAAGAGATCTATAAATTAAAGAAGTGGATTTTGGTTTCTCAAAACCATGAGTGGCTAGCCCTAATTCTCTCTCTCTCTCTCTCTATCTCTCTCTCTAACTTTTTAGATGTAGGTTAATGTCCGAGAAATTTTAAACCTCATTATTAATTAAATAGAGTATTTAATTTTAATGAGTTACTTTGTGCGATTAATTAATTACATGATTAAATGATTATGTGATTAATTGCTAGATTTAATTAAAGGGAGTCACTAATAAGTTAATTGAATTAGTGTACAAACCCTAAGGTTTTAATATCAAAGGAATTGATAAGTTGTCCATTAATTAAATATTCAATTAAATTGAATATAATGAGTGAATTAAATTTTGTAAATTAATTAATATGATTATTAATTAATGTGAACAATGTGAAATATGAATAATAATAATATTTATTAGTCCATTTAGAAATGTAATACTAATGAGTTAGAATATTTAATTATTTAATCAATCCAATTATTTATTTAATCATGGATTGGATATTTAACGTGTAACAAAATTAAATAACCAATCATTTGGGTTATATTAAGTAGTCAAATATAAATTAAATGAACTTGACTAAATAAGAGTCTAAATAATTTAATTAGAGTTCAATGGGTATTAAATGAAATATAAATAATGAGCTCATTTGAAAAATTAAATGTATAACATGTTTAAATCAATTGAAGCAATTGTTCGGGACTTAAATTGTGGGACACAAATCCCTTGTCATCATCTGTGTACCTAAGAGAAGGAGAGAGAGGGACTTAAATATTTCTTTTAGTTAGTTTATTATGTTGATTGTTGGTGTAGCCTTTTTAGCTCACTTTTCTTTTAATAATTTATTAAAGAGAAAGTAGGTGGACATCATAGCAATCCTTCAAGTCAGCCGTATGAGAGGGGTAGGATGGCTAAGTTACTTGTGAGTTGAATTTTTAGCTTGCTTGTCAGTACAATATTTTAGTCATTCATTCACCTAATGTGTCCTTAAAGCTTTTCCTTGTGCAAGTATCCAAGCTAGCATATGATGGTCTAAATATATAGATATAGTGTTGAACATTGAATGGTTAAATTTGATGATAAGGAATAAATGTACAAGGGCTGTATTAGATAAGATCAAAACTGTTAGGTTGATCTCCTGATATAAATGTATAAAAATCTTTTGTGTTATACTAAGACTTAGATAGATCAAAACTGTTAGGTTGATCTTTTGTTGTAATATAATCGTAGAATGGACTCTACGATTTCAGTCAAGAAGACTCTACGATTAAACAGACTCTACGATCAAGACAACCAATCGTAGAACGTACTCTACGATTCTGGCCAAGAAGACTCTACGACCAATAGACTATGTTCTAAGCGAGAAACCATAAAATGAATTCTACAATCAACAGTCTAACAGTTGAGTAAACTCTACGATGACAGTAAGAAATGATCCTTTATAGGTCAGTCACGACAGCAAGGATATTCGTAGAGTTGATTATGGAGGGTCGTTGAGCAAAAAGGCAAGAGACATCACAACTCTCAGATCAGAAGCTATTCCGTTCAAGAAATTAATCTGCATTGACATAACCAAAAAGCTTCTGCAAATTGATCAAAGTCAGAAAAGTCAGGGAACTGACCCAAGCGCACTATGCAACAAAAAGAAGACTTTCAAGGAAGAAAAGTCAGAGGACAGTGTCCTATCAGTCCTATAGTATGAAAGGACCAAACGACTCTATGGAAGTTGGTAGGAACCTACGACTGACATATCTGTCCCCAAGGAAAAAGAAAACAACCTTCCATGGACTAACAGGTCAGATCAAATAAAATCTCATCAGAGCATTAATGAGCTAAAATATAATATACAGCAGCTCTCTTCTGTGAGGTAACGGAAAGAAACAATAGCTCAAGCTGATGTTCCAACGGGAAGAAAACAGTAGCCCTCACTTTTTAAATACAAAGATCGGCAAAAGAAAAGCAGAGCGAATTACACAAGAAAAATATAAGCAAGAAGTTAAAAATATCAAACTGATAAGAAAGCTTGCATTGCTACTAAGTCCTTCGAAAAACTCAAGCAAAAAGCAACTTAGTAGCATTTTCATTCTTCAAATTAGAGAGAGAGAGTTAGAGAGAAGTGAGAGCATTTTCTTCTGAAAGGAAGAAGAAGAGGTGGAGCCACCATTACTTTGGAAATGAGAGAAAACGAGCCATTAAGTCCAAGAGGTAAGAAAAAGCCTAGAAAATCCTAGTTTTATTTATCTTTTAATTTTATGGTAGAAATATTAACATAATAATTTTTATGGTTAAAATCATGCTATGTATGTTTATATAGTTTATCATGTGTTTAACTTATGTTTTATAAGTTTTAATGATAGAAAACATGTTCAAACTTTGAAAATCAAGCTTACTGGAAAGTCGAAATCTGGACAGTCCACTCTCAGAGTTACCGTTCATAATCTGTAAATCAAATTTGTGATCCGTCAACTCTGGGAGATAGAAATTTTAAATACAAAGATTTTTCAAGTGGGTTGACTAAAAACCGATTTAAAACGAGTGAGATATTCTTTTTTTAGTAAAAGACCCCGCTGTCGGAGAAGCTGTACTAACAGCCGGGTGTTTGGCCACTTTCAGTGGCCAAACCTTGTCCAAATAAACGATCTGATTATGGGAAATTGTAGTTTAAGAAGAGATGAAGCTAACAAGACCGACTAGAGGTCAATCTGAGTTGTAAAACTCAAGATATACACAAAGTGACCCCAAATCTGCCAGTGAGATCCAAAAATGATTAAGTGTAAAATCCAAAGTTTTGTTATTAAAAATGTAATTAGTTAATTTTAATGCATGATAATGTATGTTAAACCTACTTAAATATGATTTAAGTGTTTTACTTATTGAATTATTATTTAAGTAACATTAGGTAATAATTAAAAATAAGTAGTGTAGTTAACCTAACTATTTGTTATTTAATTATAACTAAATAATAAATAGAGTTAATTAAGTAATTAATTATTATTTAATTACTATTAAATAATGATTAAGGGGCATTAAAGTTGAATAAACTAATTATTTATTATTTAAGTAAGTTTAAGTAATAAATAATGTTAATCAATTAACTAATTATTATTTGATTAATATTAAGTAATAATTAGAGACAAATATGTAATTAATTATTATTTGATTAGCATTAAATAGTAATTAAAAATAATTTAAGATAAAAAATTAATTAATTATTATTTAATTAATAAATAAAAATAAATAAAATTGATAATTTAATTATTATTTATTTATATTAAATAATAAATAAGGATAATTACATAATTAATTATTATTTAATTAATATTAACTAATAAATAAAGAGAAGTAAGATTAATTATTGGTTAATTAAAATTAAATAATAATTAAAGAAGATTATAATATAGTTAAGTAATTAATTATTATTTAATTAACCTTAAGTAATAATTAAGAAGCATTAAAATAAACAAACTAATTATTTAAGTAAGATTAATTAGTTACTATTTATAATTAAATAATAACTAGAGGTAGTTAATTAATTACTTTTTAACTAATAATAGATAGTAATTAAATAAAGCAAGAGTTAATTAAATGTAATGTATTTAATAATTCACTAATTAAACAATTATATTAAATTGTTTAAAAGTTTCTTAAGTGTTTAATACTTAAGAAAACTACTCTTAACCTATTAAATCATTAACTTAAGTTTGTTTACGTGTCTATAGGGTTAATGATAGTATGTCGAATGAGGTGAATTATGTGTTAAACTTATTTGATAGATAAGTCCTTAGTAAGCGTATAAACGTGCAAATATTTTTAAAATTTATTGTAATGACCACAAATTTCATTAGTCATTGTAATTATAATTAATAAAGAATTAGCAATGAATTAAATTTTTTTTATTAAATTAATTGTGCATTAGATAATTAAATAAATGTACTTATGTGTATGTATATTTACTTAAAGAAATAAAGCAATGTGTATAATTAATTAAAGCAAATCTAATTGGATTATATTTTAAATCCAAATGAGTTGTTAAACTAGGTCAATTAAATTTACCTAGTAGCCCAAATAATTAAATTAAACCTTAGTCCACGTAATTAATTAAACAAGCCCAATGCTTATGTTAATTAAAGATAACATAGTTATTTAAATGCTAGCCCAATGTGTTAATTAAATTGAGCCCAAACCAATTAAATGGATGAGCCCAATATATTTAATCCTAGAGTCCAAAGTGGAGCCCAATAGGAAGTCAAGATTGGTCAAAATTGTTACTGTAGACACCCAAATTTTGCATGTCTCTACTAACCCTGGCAGGAGGGCGAAGTCGTCACTTGACCCGACATGCGAAAAGGAAGGTGGACCCCAACACGAAGCCACCCCGACGACTTACGGTCAAGGCCGCCACAACGAACAACGAGCATCAGGTTACTTGAGGCAAGACAAACAGTTGATCCAGAAGAACCTGATTTGATCACAAAAGACGACCAAGCACAATTATCAAATTCCATATCAAGTCGCGGCCCTCCGCACTAGCCTCCCAGAACAATATGGCACGTTTCCCAGGGATTTTCGGATTGCAAAAATACAGCCTTCCGAAATAATACCGCAGAAATTGGCGAATTAAGACCACGTGGCACGAAATTCGAGAAAAATGAGCCGGACAGCCGCGGATGCAATCGCGGCCGCCGACAAAAGGACTTTTGCGCGGCTCGAGGGCGGCACACGGCAGCCGAGGATTCGGCGCGGACGGCCACAGCAGGCAGCCGCAGATGCATCTGCGGCTGCCTGCTGAACCAGTATAGATCGCCATTTTTCCACCCGAGAAGAAAAAAGAAGAAAAAGAAAGAAAAATAGAGAGAGAGAGAGACCGCGCGGGAGGAGAGAGAGAGGTCGGATTTTTGCTAGATTCAAGCAACAAATTCCGTTTGTTGTGTTAATTAGTTAGGTGATCTTGTGGTGTAATCCATTTTGTGATATAAGAAGCTTGAATCGGCATTTTGCAAGGTGAAAGGAGTGTGTTCTTGAGTTTTATTTTGTTGTATTGATAGCATAATGTTATGATTGGTATGTGATGTAGTTTATTGTTATATGTTGATAAAGGATCCGTGGATTAGGGGTTGTTAGCGAGGTTTCCATCGGAAAGTAACTCCTCCTAACGCCTCGATGACATCCGTACGGTGATATATCGTTCGTTGTGGTAATGGATAGTTTGTAGTGATTGAGTTGTGATATTTGAGCTATTTAGTATGATAGCAATGTTTAATACTGTTAGATTTGGCTTAGTATTGGTTGTGTAGCGATTTGGGTGGCTGTGAGCCTAGGGAGGAGATCCTCGTGATCGAATCCCGATGATGGACGTGTTGGCATATGTATTCCTTGTATAGAATCCATGGATGTGTATTTTGTAATATCGGGCCTTAAAACGATACCAAGTCGTGTTCGGGTTAAGGCCCCGTAATAATAATAAAATATGTGATTGTGGGTGTTTGGGGTTGTCTGGATGGCTCACATGCCCATGGATAGCCCCGACACGTTTTGAATGCTTATTTTGATTTACAACGCAAAAAAATAATTTTCCAAAATAAAGCAAATAATAAAGATCTTCTAAAAAGAATCAAACTAGGATGCTAGATTCACGAGGTTTAAAATCAAGGGTTTTTTGGCAAACTTTAATCCATGGTTGATGAAAAGGCTTTAGTTGGTTTTAAAATGTCACAAAAAATGATTTCGTAAAATAAATGAATGTTTTCGTTAAACTTTGTACATAGGGTGAAAGAGTTCTAGAAGTTGCCTTCATGTTATTTAATCTGTTATTAGAAAGGCAATGTATAGTCTCGATACCTATTTGACAAAAGTTTAAAAACTCTGTTTTCTATAAACGACATCTAATAAAGCCCTCATCGTTTTCGAAATTAAAATCAACCTTTCTTATAAAAAACGAAGCCTCGTCATTTGGGTCAAAAGACGTCTAAGACGCTTTCCCGACAAAACACATTTTGACATATAAAATATAAGCAAACTTTTTATGCAAAACTCACCACAAACCTCCATTTAGGCGCGCACACACACACACGCGCAACTCACACATTTTTAGGATTTAAAAGGATAGGAAAACATTAAGATAGCGGTAACCGTGTTTCACGGAAGTCGGGGGGTGCCTAACACCTTCCCCTCGCTTAAGCAAGCCCCCGAACTCTATGAATCTCGGTTTGCGGACCAATTGAATCGGAGTCACACATGAGCCAACAATTACGAAAACTAAATTCGGATGAGTTGGTACATCCATTTTAAATATACCAACTGGCGACTCTGGTCAATTGGCTCATTATAAAATCGACCTTTTGAAACCCCGTCGACATTAAGCCGACCCTTTTCAAAAATCACATTTAATTCAAAAGGCTAAAATTGGAAAGGGACATTTTTAATATTAAAAAACGAGATGGCAAAAATCCCGGCGTCGACAGTTACATATATATATATATATATATATATATATATATATATATATATATATAATTAAAGTAGAAAAATTAAAGGAAAAATGACTTGAAAAATGCCATTTTGCTGAGAATTATAGGGGGGCCACTTGGATACCTTACTTTCTCCCTTTTGCTTTGTTTACACATTTGGTGTTGGTGGTTCAACCACCTATGTCCATCAACTAGTCATTCCTCATGTCATTCAATCAAATAGTAACCCTAACTAGCTCCTAAATTGACCAATGCTAGCATATTAGGAAGTTAATGAAGGTTTAGCAAAGTCCTATAAATAGAATGGTCTACCAAAGTGTTATGTTGGTTGGCTATTTTGCTAGTTCATTCTAAAGAGAAAAGTGAGAGCATTCTAGAGAAAATAGAGAAAACACTTGTGAGTTGTGTGAAAAAGCTATAGAAGGTCCTTGTGAATGTCCTCAAGCTTCACTACATACTTTGGTAGGAGGAGAATAAGAGCAAACAAATCTCAAAGGTTTAAAAGTGCTCTAAACATCTCTTTATTTTATTTTTGTAGTCTATATAACTTTTGATCGGTTAAAATCTATTTTTAACTGATAAAAACTCGTTTTGATGGTCTAGAAGTGTTTATCTATGTAATATATGAATATTCATAGTATGAAGTGTTTATATCATGATTTGGTATGTGTATTTTGCATGAAAACATAAGAAATGTTCATAGTGTATTTTTACCGGTAAAACCAAACTAAGCATGTTGTGTTTAACGTTGTATTTTGAAATGTACAAGTTGGAAATTGGATTTTTATGGCTAGGAAGTTAGATCTATGAATTTTAAAGAAAATCCAACTTGAAGCTTTCAAAAATATTAAATAAAGAAGAAGTTATAGCTTTTACCGCAAAGGATGTCGTTTTTAAACCCTAGGTGGTTGGATCTTTAAATTTCGTGTCAAACGTTTTCAAAAATGTGATTGAACCATGAAATATTGTAAAAAAAGAAGTTACAAGGTTAAAAAAACTGAGTTTGTGTCATTTGGACATATAGATCACATTTTATTCAAGTTTGAACCAATAAAATCAAGGATTTGTGAAGTTAGTTTTTATTTTTTCCTTGTGAGCAGTTTTGAATCTAGTTACGCTCGGAATTTGGATTTGTGATCTAAAGAGAAATTGTAGAGGGGGAAATTATGATGAGAATGGCCTCAAGAATCACCTCAAAATGTTTTAAAATGAAGAAGTTATAGCTGTCGGAGCGTCGGAGGGTTGAGTAGTCAAAAAAATGATTTCCGGACAGAATGTCCTGACGCACCTGCGTCAGAACTGACGCACCTGCATCAGAACTGACGCAGCTGTGCCAGAACACGCTTCCAGGCCGTGTTGGGCAGTCCGGGTCGAGTCGGGTCGATCCAAGTTGAGTTTTCTTTGAAAAATTAAGTTAAAATAGGTGTAAAATGAATATATTTGGATATTAAACTAACATATATGAAGTCTAATTATAAATGAATGTTAGCTAAATGTTTAAATTAAATACTAAGGTTAACCTAATTTAAAAGTTAGCTTTTGGTATTATTTAAAGAGTATTAAAATATTACTACATGGTTAATAATATTAACAAGTGATTTAATATTATTAAATGATTGATAATTTTAGTAAGAGATTAAAATATTATTAAATGAGTAATAATATTAAGAAGTCAATAAAATATTATTTAAATAAATAATAATATTAGTAAATGAAATAAAATATTATGATTAATAATATTAGATAATGATTAAAATATTATTAAATGATTAATAATATTAACAAGATAATAAAATATTATTAAATGATTAATAATATTAGATAATAAATAAAATATTATTAAATGATTAATAATATTAATAATGTGATAATGTATTATTAAATGGTTAAAGATTAATAAAATATTATTAAGTGATTAATAATATTATAAGACTAATAGAATATTATTAATTGTTAATAATGTTAGATAAGAATGTGAACTATATTAAGTAATTAATATAGGTTTTATGTGATTGAAATATTATCAAGTAATGATAACATTTTCTAAGTGTTTAATATACCCTTAATTAATTAATTATGTGGTTAGGTATAACATGTATAGATGTTATCATATGAATGCGTATATGATACTAATTTGAAAATCAATTTGATTAATTGTTAGGTCTATCTAAAGAGAATTTAAATTGAATTGGTTAGCAGTAAACCACGCACAAGGCAAGTTCTCTAACCATACTCAATTATTGTTGAACAAGTTTCTATACTTGTATTTATTGTCAAAGTTTGAAGTGGTTTAATTATTTAAAATTATCCCACATCCATATTGTTTATGAAATCGCACATAGTGCATTTGAGCTTAATAATCCTTGATTCATGAACTGTATTAAAGATGTCTTAAGCTAATAGTTCAGCTAGACATTGCGTTTATAAATTCAATAACTTGAATACTTTTAAAAGCATATCCAAACCATTGTTGAGTGTGGATTTCTTATGTTAAGTCTGAGAATTGAACAATCCTAAATTAGGGGATTTTATATCGGAAAATCGACTTTGGCGTCAGTTGACTAAATGTAATGCATATACATCGGGTTGAATAGGTTGATCCCCTTGAAAACCAAAACTACTCAAAGGGTCAAAGGAAACTCTATTATACCCTCGTTAGTTCAGGGTCCTTGGTGACCACTCAACATTTAAGATTCGAATATTCCTGTTCAATGAAATTTGAGTCTTGTTCATTTCACAATTGTTTTATCCATTGTTGAAACCATTGATGTTATTTCCCATTCATTCATGATATATTAAATCTCTATGATTGTTCTTAACTTGCTGAGCAAACTAGTTGCTCATCCTTGCTATATCATGAACAATTTTTCAGATAGACCTGACTGCTCCAAGAAGGATAAGGGAAAAGGGAAAGCTAGAAATTAAGTTAAATTATGCTTGTTAATTAGTGTTTAGAAATGTATTTACTATTGGTAAATCTTTCGTAATTCCTTATGATAGGAACTATTTATGTTATGTTTAATAGACCCTGGTATTGTAACCTTTTTGTAAGGAACCAATATGTATTATTCCGCTAAGTTTAAATGGCAATGTATGTATTTAATTGCTAGTAATGTATTGATCAGTGAGAACCAAACCTGAGGTTATGGAACCCGGATTTGGGGCCATCACAGGTTGGTATCAGAGCTGTAGGTTAGAAACATTAGGATTTGCGAAACCTAAGTTATAGCCTTAGTATTAAACTCATATCGAGTGCGTTAGGAGATGAATCAGGGAGATTCATGATAATATGTATTTTTGGAGGTGGATTGAGAAAATCCATCGAGCCGAGATGTACATGATAAAATATCATTTCATTTCATCAATGAATATATTTTATTGCTGTACTGACATGTGTTATTTTCATGATATAGGATGGCAGAGATCGGGCAGTCGAGTCACACTGTTGAGGAGGATTACATTGATATCCATATGGATACTGCACAGTCATTGGTGGCTACACCTGTTGAGGAGTCGGAGTCAGATCCCGAGGAGGGAGATCGCGTGGAGCCCGTCTGGGGCAGTGTGATGAGGCCTTACAGTGAGGAGGAGACAAAGTCTGAGGAGTCTGAGGAGGATGAGTTAGCTGATGGCATGGGCACTACTGCCGCTGACATCATAGAGGGCTTGACTACTAGGAACGAGGAGCTGGAGGCGAGGGTCCAGCATTTAGAGGAGCAGAACCTGACCCACCAGCATATGGAGGATCAGTACAAGGATGCAGCTTACCAGTTCTCTGGTGAGAACACGAAGCTGAAAGAGAGGAACGTAGGACTGGAGGATCAGGTACAGGGATACGAGGATTCGGTGGAGCACTTTGCAGTGCTAACTCATCAGCTCATAGATCAGGATGTGGAGCTGCAGGCTAAGTTGGTAGCGACTGAGACTAGGTTAGTCGAGGCTGAGCTGAAGATTCAGCAGGTTCAGGCAGAGAAAGCCGCCATCCGTGCACATTGGCAAGAGGCGATGGAGGATAGAATGGAGATGGAAACACAGCGGGATGCCGCTCATGGTCAGATGATAGAGCCGTGAGAAGCGTGTTAGGACGGATAGACTTAGCTATGTCTATCGATCGTCATATGGTAGACTTCAAAGCAGGGTGCACTACTACCCAGCTGAGGAGGGCCAGTCTATGCACACCATCAGCAGAAATGTGGTGATGGCCATCGGGGATGAGGAGTATGATGATGCAATCCGTAGGGGGATGCGCAGCCAGTAGTATTAGTTGTTTTCTAATTATGAATGTAAATAGATGCAGTAGAACCCAACTTTTGTTTTATTAGAAGGTTAATATGTCACTGAATCCCAACTCTAGGAAGTTGTAGGATATGTCAGATCCCATCTTTTGTAGCTTCTCAGGGATAGAAACATTTATAGCAGTATGCTTTCGATGTAAAGTGTCATGCACTACTGTTTTAGCATATGAATATAAATGCAGTCAAATTTATGTTTATATGTGTGTTGAGATAATTACTTGTATTTTAGCTAAACGTTGTCTAAGATACAAAACAATGAGATGGAAAAGATGAAACAGGTATAATAATGTAAATTTTTGTTTATAACAGAAAATGTCGCCACGTAGACAACCACCAAGGAACCAGGGGGTAGAAGAGTCAGTTAACAACGACGAGGGGGGACACAACATAGACCCAATGCAGAACTTCGTCGACATGCTAGCTGAGGAAATGCAAAACCGCCACCCAGTAGTAGCAAATCCGCCACCACCACCAAATCAGTTGGCAAATTTCAAAGACTTTAAAGCGGTGGGACCGCCAGAGTTTAGGGGAACGTCAGACCCGATAGAAGCCCAGCCATGGATAAAGGAAATAGAGAAAGCGTTCGTTATCGCAAGAGTAGCTGAGGAGCAAAAGACAATCTTTGCTACCTATATGATGAAGGGATAAGCCAATTTCTGGTGGGAAGCCAATCAGAATAGGGCTGACGATGGTGTAGTGCCATGGACAAGATTTAAGGAAATATTCGACGAGAATTATTTCCCGAAGAGTATGAAAAGTAGGATGGAAGTGAAATTTCTAGAATTAAAGCAGGAGAACATGTCGGTACCGGAGTACGCGACAAGATTCAATGAGCTGGCCAGGTTCACTCCACATCAGGTGGACACGGAGGAACGCAAGGCCAGAAGGTTTGAAAACAGATTGAGACCTTGGATATTCAACAAGGTAGCAGTACTGCAGATTGACTCATTCTCAACCTTACTGGAGAAGTCAATCATTGCGGAAGGGGGAAATGATGCGTTAACCAAATTTAATCAAGAGAGGAATAAGAAGAAGAGTGAAGGGGGGGAGTAAGAACAGTAACAGTGGGGGCAATAATAGTAACAATAATAGCAACAAGCGCAAATGGGACAACAACAGCAACGACAAGAGCTCGGGGAATCAACAAGGAAATGTTCAGAAAAGGCCAACATGCAATATATGTGGAAAGAATCATTTTGGGGAGTGCAGGAAAGGCAAGAACACGTGCTACAATTGTGGTCAGGTGGGACATATTTCTCCAAATTGTCCCCTCCCAAAAAAAGTGAGATGCTTTTCCTGCGGAGCTTCTAACCACATGATAAAGGATTGTCCTAAGAAGAAGAATGATGGGGGAAGCGGCTACAAGGACAATAACAGCAAATTGGCTATCGGGGGACCGGTACCACAGAACAAGCCGACAACACGAACTTTCAATATGACGGTGCAAGATGCCGTGGAATCAAAAGACGTAGTATCAGGTATTATTCCGATCAATAATATAAATGCATATGTATTGTTTGATTCGGGCGCTACCTGTTCATTTGTGTCTGACGATTTCGCTAGACGATTAGAATTGCCTAAAGAAAAACTAGAAAACTTAATAAACATAGAAGTTGCTAATAAGGAAGTGATTCCTGTAGAGTACATACATAGAAATTGTTGTGCTGAAATCAAGGGTCAGAAGTTGAATGTAAATATAATTCTGATACGTTTAGGGGAGTTTGATGTAATACTCGGGATGGATTGGTTGTTTAGCCATGGAGCGATAATTGATTGTCAGAAAAAGTGCATACAACTTAAGACACCAAACAAGTCTAAGGTCGTATTTTATGGCAGCAAGTTGTCAAGACAGTCTTCTTGTCTAACAATGATGCAGGCCAAGAAATTATTGAAGAAAGGTTGTGTAGGGTATTTGGCTCATGTGGTGGATACACAAATGGTGAGCCCCGAGATGGAGCAAATACCAGTAGTTAGGAGTTCATGGACGTTTTTTCAGATGTACTTCCAGGTTTATCGCCGGACAGGGAGATGGAATTTGTAATTGATTTAGTACCAGGGCCAGCACCAATATCGAATGCACCATATAGGATGGCTCCGATAAAAATGAAGGAATTAATGGTCCAGTTATAGGAGTTGTTGGATAATAAGTACATTCAGCCAAGTGTATCTCCATGGGGAGCACCTGTGTTATTTGTAAAGAAGAAGGATGGATCGATGAGACTGTGTATGGATTATAGAGAGTTGAATAAGGTAACAATTAAGAACAAGTACCCGTTACCACGAATTGACGATCTTTTCGATCAATTGAAAGGGGCGAAGTACTTTTCAAAGATTGACTTAAGGACTGGTTATCATCAGTTGAAAGTTAGGAAAGAGAATGTACCCAAGACGGCATTCAGAACTCGATATGGGCATTATGAGTTTCTAGTGATGTCGTTTGGACTAACGAATGCGACAGCCGCATTTATGGACATGATGAACAGAATATTCAAGCAATACTTGGATAAATTTGTTGTTGTGTTCATTGACGATATTTTGGTGTACTCTAAGACGAAGGAGGAGCATTCTAAACACCTAAGATTGGTGTTGGATATTTTAAGGAATGAGCAGTTGTACGCTAAGTTTTCGAAGTGTGAATTCTGGTTGGATAGAGTTCAATTTTTAGGTCATGTTATTAACAAGGAGGGAGTTTCAGTTGATCCAGCGAAGGTTAAATCGGTGATAAATTGGGAACAACCAAGGACGCCGACAGAGGTAAAAAGTTTCTTTGGGTTAGCGGGTTACTATCGGAGATTCATTCAAGACTTTTCAAAGATAGCAACACCGTTGACCAACTTAACGAGGAAGACAATAAAATATGTATGGACGGAGAAGTGTGAGGAAAGTTTTCAGGAGTTAAAGAAAAGACTTAGTGAAGCACCTGTATTGACCTTACCAGACGATACGGGAGGTTTTACGGTCTACAGTGATGCATCGCACAAGGGACTTGGCTGTGTACTTATGCAAAACGGCAAAGTTGTTGCGTATGCGTCCAGACAATTGAAAGATTATGAGAAGGGATACCCTACCCACAATTTGGAGCTGGCAGCGGTAGTGTTTGCCCTTAAAATTTGGAGGAATTATTTGTATGGAGAGAAATGTGAGATATTCACAGACCATAAGAGTCTGAAATATATCTTCACACAGAAGGAGTTGAATATGAGGCAACGGAGATGGTTAGAATTGATCAAAGACTATGATTGTGAAATTCTGTACCATCCCAGCAAGGCCAACGTAGTAGCAGATGCTCTAACTAGAAAGAGCAGGGAGAAATTGTTCATATTGACAGATCAGGAACAACTGGTTCAAGAGATGGCTCGGATGGAGTTAGAAGTCAGAAATCCAAACGAGTCAATAGAAGTGGAGGCGAGCCCAACCTTGTTAGATAGGGTAAAAGAGGCTCAAGACAATGATGAAGAATGCGACAGAATCAGAAAGAGGATGACCGAAGGGGAAGAGGTCAAGTTTAAAATTGATAGCATGGGATTGCTGAGATTTGAAAATCGTGTTTGGGTACCACTAGTACCTGAATTACGAGAAGAAATTTTGCAAGAGGCCTACAGTACAAGATACTCGATACATCCGGGGAGTACGAAAATGTATCAAGATCTACGTCAGCATTTTTGATGGCCGAATTTAAAAAGGGAGGTTGCAGAATGTGTCAGCCGATGCCTAACTTGTCAAATGGTAAAGGCAGAACATCAGAGATCGAGTGGATTACTACAACCGTTAGAAATTCCTGAGTGAAAATGGGAGCATATCACAATGGATTTTGTGGTAGGACTTCCAGCAACGCAGAAGGGATATGACGCAATATGGGTGATTGTGGATTGACTAACAAAGTCAGCGCACTTTTTGCCGATCAAGATTAAGTTCAGTTTGGATTAGTTGGCTAAACTGTACCTCAAGGAAATAGTTTCAAGACATGGAGTGCCGGTATCGATTGTGTCAGACAGAGATCCGCGCTTCACGTCAAAATTTTGGAGGAGTCTTCAGGAAAGATTGGGGACACAACTGAGAATGAGTATCGCGTATCATCCGCAGACTGATGGGCAAAGCGAGAGAACAATTCAAACATTAGAAGATATGCTCAGAGCCTGTGTGATGGATTTCAAGGGCAGTTGGGAAGACCATCTACCATTAGTTGAGTTTGCTTACAATAACAGTTACCATGCTAGCATAGGCATGCCGCCTTACGAAGTATTGTACGGAAGAAAATACAGAACACCTCTATGTTGGGATGAGGTAGGAGAATGCCGACTGTTGGGGCCAGAATTGGTTCAACAGACTATAGAAATTATCAAGGTAATAAGAGCTTGACTAGTAGCAGCTCAAGACCGTCAGAACAAATACGCCGATTTACATCGACAGAGGCGAGACTTCGAAGTTGGGAGTTTTGTGTTCATGAAGGTATCTCCCTGGAAGGGGAAGATCCGATTTGAAAATAAAGGGAAGTTGAGTCCGAGGTTCATAGGACCGTTCGTGATATTAAAGAGAGTGGGTGAAGTGGCGTACGAGGTAGCTTTACCTCCTGAACTGGAGCATATTCACAATGTGTTCTACGTGTTAGTGTTGTGACCATACAAACCAGACCACAAGCATGTCATATCCTATGAACCGATACAAGTCGAAAAAGATCTATCGTACGAGAAAATTCCTATCCAGATACTAGATAGGAAAGAGCAAAAATTACGGAATAAGGTTATGCATTCTGTCAAAATTCTCTGGAGGAACCATAACGTTGAGAAAGCTACGTGGGAGCTTGAAGAACAGATGAGGGTTAACTATCCAAATCTTTTCGAGTAGTTTAAAATTGTAATTCCGGAGACAGAATTCTTATAAGGGGGGAGAATGTAATGACCACGAATTTCATTAGTCATTGTAATTATAATTAATAAAGAATTAGCAACGAATTTAAAATTTTTGTATTAAATTAATTGTGCATTAGATAATTAAATAAATGTACTTATGTGTATGTATATTTATTTAAAGAATTAAAGTAATGTGTATAATTAATTAAAGCACATCTAATTGGATTATATTTTAAATCCAAATGAGTTGTTAAACTAGGTCAATTAAATTTACCTAGTAGCCCAAGTAATTAAATTAAACTTTAGTCCATGTAATTAATTAAACAAGCCCAATGCTTATTTTAATTAAAGATAGCATAGTTATTTAAATGCTAGCCAATGTGTTAATTAAATTGAGCCCAAACCAATTAAATGGATGAGCCCAATATATTTAATCCTAGAGTTCAAAGTGGAGCCCAATAGAAAGTCAAAATTGGTCAAAATTGTTACATATATAAATACACACACACACACACACACATATATATATATGTGTGTGTGTGTGTGTGTGTGTGTGTATAATTAAAGTAGAAAAATTAAAGGAAAAATGGCTTGAAAAATGCCATTTTGCTGAGAATTATAGGGGGGCCACTTGGATAGCTTACTTGCTCCCTTTTGCTTTGTTTACACATTTGGTGTTGATGGTTCAACCACCCATGTCCATCAACTAGTCATTCCTCATGTCATTCAATCAAATAGTAACCCTAATTAGTTCTTAAATTGACCAATGCTAGCATATTAGGAAGTTAATGAAGGTTTACCAAAGTCCTGTAAATAGAATGGTCTACCAAAGTGTTATGTTGGTTGGCTATTTTGCTAGTTCATTCTAAAGAGAAAAGTGAGAGCATTCTAGAGAAAATAGAGAAAACACTTATGAGTTATGTGAAAAAGCTATAGAAGATCCTTGTGAATGTCCTCAAGCTTCACTACATACTTTGGTAGGAGGAGAATAAGAGCAAACAAATCTCAAAGGTTTAAAAGTGCTCTAAACATCTCTTTATTTTATTTTTGTAGTCTATATAACTTTTGATTGGTTAAAATCTATTTTAACTGATAAAAACTCGTTTTGATGGTCTAGAAGTGTTTATCTATGTAATATATGAATATTCATAGTATGAAGTGTTTATATCATGATTTGGTATGTGTATTTTGCATGAAAACATAAGAAATGTTCATAGTGTATTTTTACCGGTAAAACCTAACTAAGCATGTTGTGTTTAACGTTGTATTTTGAAATGTACAAGTTGGAAATTGGATTTTTATGGCTAGGAAGTTAGATCTATGAATTTTAAAGAAAATCCAACTTGAAGCTTTCAAAAATATTAAATAAAGAAGAAGTTATAGCTTTTACCGCAAAGGATGTCGTTTTTAAACCCTAGGTGGTTGGATCTTTAAATTTCGTGTCAAACGTTTTCAAAAATGTGATTGAACCATGAAATATTGTAAAACAAGAAGTTACAAGGTTAACAAAACTGAGTTTGTGTCATTTGGACATATAAATCACATTTTATTCAAGTTTGAACCAATAAAATCAAGGATTTGTGAAGTTAGTTTTTATTTTTTCCTTGTGAGTAGTTTTGAATCTAGTTACGCTTGGAATTTGGATTTGTTATCTAAAGCGAAATTGTAGAGGGGGAAATTATGATGAGAATGACCTCAAGAATCACCTCAAAATGTTTTAAAATGAAGAAGTTATAGCTGTCGGAGCGTCGGAGGGTTGAGTAGTCAAAAAAAATGATTTCCGGACAGAATGTCCTGACGCACCTGCGTTAGAACTGACGCAGCTGCGCCAGAACACGCTTCCAGGCCGTGTTGGGCAGTCCGGGTCGGGTCGGGTCGATCCAGGTTGAGTTTTCTTTGAAAAATTAAGTTAAAATAGGTGTAAAATGAATATATTTGGATATTAAACTAACATATATGAAGTCTAATTATAAATGAATGTTAGCTAAATGTTTAAATTAAATACTAAGGTTAACCTAATTTAAACGTTAACTTTTGGTATTATTTAAATAGTATTAAAATATTACTACATGGTTAATAATATTAACAAGTGATTTAATATTATTAAATGATTGATAATTTTACTAAGAGATTAAAATATTATTAAATGAGTAATAATATTAAGAAGTCAATAAAATATTATTTAAATAAATAATAATATTAGTAAATGAAATAAAATATTATGATTAATAATATTAGATAATGATTAAAATATTATTAAATGATTAATAATATTAATAAGATAATAAAATATTATTAAATGATTAATAATATTAGATATTGAATAAAATATTATTAAATAATTAATAATATTAGATAATGGATAAAATATTATTAAATGATTAATAATATTAATAATGTGATAATGTATTATTAAATGGTTAAAGATTAATAAAATATTATTAAGTGATTAATAATATTATAAGACTAATAGAATATTATTAATTGTTAATAATGTTAGATAAGAATGTGAACTATATTAAGTAATTAATATAGGTTTTATGTGATTGAAATTTTATCAAGTAATGATAACATTTTCTAAGTGTTTAATATACCCTTAATTAATTAATTATGTGGTTAGGTATAACATGTATAGATGTTATCATATGAATGCGTATATGATACTAATTTGAAAATAAACTTGATTAATTGTTAGGTCTATCTAAAGAGAATTTAAATTGAATTGGTTAGCAGTAAACCACGCACAAGGCAAGTTCTCTAACCATACTCAATTATTGTTGAACAAGTTTCTATACTTGTATTTATTGTCAAAGTTTGAAGTGGTTTAATTATTTAAAATTATCCCACATCCATATTGTTTATGAAATCGCACATAATGCATTTGAGCTTAATAATCCTTGATTCATGAACTGTATTAAAGATGTCTTAAGCTAATAGTTCAGCTAGACATTGCGTTTATAAATTCAATAACTTGAATACTTTTAAAAGCATATCCAAACCATTGCTGAGTGTGAATTTCTTATGTTAAGTCTGAGAATTGAACAATCCTAAATTAGGGGATTTTATATCGGAAAATAAACTTTGGCGTCAGTTGACTGAATGTAATGCATATACAGCGGGTTGAATAGGCTGATCCCCTTGAAAACCAAAACTATTCAAAGGGTAAGAGGAAACTCTATTATACCCTCGTTAGTTCAAGGTCCTTGGTGACCACTCAACATTTAAGATTAGAATATTCTTGTTCAGTGAAATTTGAGTCTTGTTCATTTCACAATTGTTTTATCTATTATTGAAACCATTGATGTTATTTTCCATTCATTCATGATATATTAAATCTCTATTATTGTTCTTAACTTGCTGAGCAAACTAGTTGCTCATCCTTGCTATATCATGAACAATTTTTCAGATAGACCTAACTGCTCCAAGAAGGATAAGGGAAAAGGGAAAGCTAGAAATTAAGTTAAATTATGCTTGTTAATTAATGTTTAGAAATGTATTTACTGTTGGTAAATCTTTTGTAATTCCTTATGATAGGAATTGTTTATGTTATGGTTAATAGACCCTGGTATTGTAACCTTTTTGTAAAGAACCAATATGTATTTTTCCGCTAAGTTTAAATGCAATGTATGTATTTAATTACTAGTAATGTATTGATCAGTGAGAACCAAACCCAAGGTTATGGAACCCGGATTTGGGGCCGTTACATTTACTATTCATGGTCTATTTGATCTCTCTGAATTTTAAAATAACTATTGTTCTTACTTCTGTTATTCATATTGTTGAGTTCTTTTCAAATATCCGTCATTCATGATATATTTATTCTTGTTATTTAAACTTGCTGAGCAAACTCGTTGCTCATCGTTACTATAACATGAACTATATTGCAGTTAAACCCGAGGCTTCAGGGAAGGGCAAGGGTAAGGAAAAGATGAAGTGATAGACTTCTAGTAGCAGCCTTTTTGGTTCATGCTTAGTTTAATTTCTGATGTTGTAATTTGAACCCTAACTACTATTTAGGGTATGATTGTACTTTTATTGTAAGGTTATCGAATCTTGGAACTAGTAATACCTTTGTATAAACAACATATGTTTATTATTCCGCATTTAGTTAATGTATGTTGTTTAGTGATGGATGTTTATTTGGATCGTGATGACCAGATCTGGGTGATTATGACCCGAATTTAGGGGTATCACATGTAGAGAACTATGAAGTACTTTCTCTATTCTTGTGAAATAGTGTATAACATTATTCTATGATAAAACTCCTCTTATTTATAGATATAGTCAACACTCTTAAACTATTTAGGATTAGGATTTTAATTTAATTCCCAATTTAATTAGAAACTAAATTAATTAATTACAATTCTTAAACTATTTAGGAATTTAATTATTTAATAATGAGAGTACTTCTTATTAATTAATTACTAAACCATTTAGTAACTTAATTAATTATTATAATTATAATTTTTAAACCATTTAGGAACTTAATTATTTATAATAATATTACTACTTATTAATTAATTCTTAAACCATTTAGAAACTAAATAATAATACTAGTAATAATAATAATAGTAATAAAACTCCTCTTATAAATTTATAATTAGTATTTCTAAAATACTAAACTATAAATATTAAGCTATTTAATTTATTCCATCATCATAGTATAAATTAAATATATTTAATTTATTATTACGATTATGCCATTAACTTCTAAAATAAATATTACTCTTTTGCGGTGTGACCTTTTAGGTTCTCCATATTAAACCGGTTGTATAATAAATAAATTAGAACAATTCTAATTCATTTATTATGAATTAATTATTTAATTCAGAATAAATAATTATTCCACAATAAGGGTAAGTCGCTTTAGCATTTAATCGACATTCTAGATAATATAAATTTTAACATTTGATCGTATAAGAACATTTCAGCGCATAGTTATTGTGACTCCCCGAGATCCCACCTTCCTTAATTATATCCGATTAGCTCTGGATAACGAAATTATTATCGTTAGACTACATTAACCTGGAATCTCGGGCGTTAAAATTAATCCTTTAACCTTTAAGTCCACACTGTTGACCATAAATGCGGCCCAATTTTATTTTTTTTAAAACTTAATTAACTTATTTTCCTTACCTTCTTTACCTGTCTCAGGATCGCAACGTTTAACCATTCTTCATTATCATTTAGGTCAACCTTGATTAACAGTGACCTAACCTCTTACGTTTCGTAATCATGTAACTTATGATTTAACTTAATATATCCTATAATTAAAATTTTGCCATGAACTGTATATACATGGTCCTATTCACGTACTTGTTCTGTACCTGCCACATTTTACTTGTACATATTTCCTTACAAGTTATCCATCATGTTTATCCAATCATGCTATACTAAGAATACATACATCTGTATCACATCTTTTCTGTTCCATACATCTCTATACTTATCTCATACATATACCACACATATTTACCATACATGCGAATTCAAGTACATATATACCCAACTAACATTATTAATACTATCACCAGGCTTCAATACACACCTTAACCAACTATTACATCACTTACACATAATTAACTTTACATTCAGCTGCTAACTTCACATTACATCAATTACAAATATCAATTTCCTCATGCTTATTTATCTATCCACCCTTCTTTACCTTAGCTGCACCGGATCATCCGGTCTTCTCGTGCTTTACCTGAAGAGTTAGTACATAGCAAGAGTGAGCACATAGGCTCAGCAAGTAATTCAGATAACACATTTCATGCTCACAATCTATAATATGCGTCATGCTCCTTTACCTTAACATACAATACATAATGTCATGTAATTCATTTAGCAATTAAACCACATAATTGCACTGAAGGCACGTTCAACTTGTATACCATCACGTAGCTCACATAGCATATCTAATACACTTAAGTCTGAAAAACTTGCCTGGTCTGCATTATTTTACTTAACCTGTACTGCCTCGCTTGGCCTTGTCAACCATTCCTTGCACTGGATTGCTACTTCGAGCGTTATCTGTAAATACATAACCTATACATCAATATAGGATCATAAAACTTTACAATCTTAATCAAACTTAACTTATAATAACACGACCCTTCGTCTCTAATCATTTACCATTTGATGTATTATACCTTACATAGGTTAATAATACATCCTACCTCGTTCTCAACATTTTTCATAACCTTTAAACTCACTTTGGCTTAGCTTTAGGCATGTTATATTATGTCATTCATCATATCATTATACCTTAACATCATTTATATATCTTATTCTTATCAATTTAGGGTTTACTTAACCGATTCGTATCGTTCCATATCAAAACAACTCATTGCGAACCATTTTTTTTTAATCTCTGTGAACAGTGCACTGCGCCCCTGCGCAGTGTTTCTTCTTCCCAATCTCGCTGGCCGCGAAAAGCCCTCAGTCCGTGAACAGTAACACTGCGCCCCGGCACAGTGTTCAATACAAAACACCGCGCCCCGGCGCAATCCTGCAGCACAGCCTCCTTTGATTTTTTTGTCCCTGTTTTGCTGATTTTTAAGTCTTTAACCATACATCCAATTAACACCAGATTTGGTACACATGTAAAACTCATATCATAGTATTTTATAAATTTTTCATTTGCCCCATTTGGCCTTTCTAAATCAAAGATATACCCGTCCATAGGAAGGCTATTCAACTAGTTTTCAGACTTAGGAAATTTCAGAGTTTTGAAATCCAACTTTTGCAACTTTGTGATTTTTGGCTATTTACTTCCAAATTCCATTTCGACACTTGACATAACTCACATAACCTATATGTGACATGTCCAAACTTTCAAAACCGTAAAACTTCGCACAAGGCGGCTTTTGTCCGTAAAAATCCGTTTCGATTCGAAACGATCGATTTCGATCGTTCGAATCGCCAATTCACTAAATTTTCAATCCGTTAACTTCCACAATAACCCAGATACGTGTATTAACATAACCACAAGTCATTTGACTCCATTTCATCTTTAATTCCTTAATATTGCGAAAATCGCTTTTAAATCGAATTTCCCTTAACTTTGTAAAACTTACAAATTTCAAAACATAACCTCACTTTGAATTTTTAACTCCATACATCACAAGGTCTATCACAAATACTTTTGACAGTTATATAAGTCCAAAATAACTTATAACTGTCTATTCTAGTACACTTTACAGATTATTACGTTGTCTACACAAAAAGTATAGTCTAATATTTAACTTCCTTATAAAAATATGATTTTTCAACCTTTCATGCATCCTTTATGATATCTAACATGAAATATTTCATGAATCAAACATGTTCATACATCCAAATTACGTTTTCATCACTTCTAATTACATGTAATGCATAATTCTTCATAAATCATAGCTTAATCTTACCTTTTTCTTAATTAAATCATACTTCTCTTCCATTAATTCCTTTAGGATGACCTTTAACATCAAAATATACATATACTTTGCATGTACAACATCTTCATCTAGGATTTTTATCAAAACTCCAACAATTAATCTTATGATCATCCTTTAAATCAAGATTTCTTGCTTCAAAGACAAACATACAATGTATATCACCTTTGTTCTAGCAAATTTAAGCTTAGGGTTTCATGATTACAAATCATATAGCATATAATTCACATATATCACATAATCATCCCTATTATTTCAAGGATTCTTGCATGGCTAGACTTGTTTTTGAACTTAAACACATAAACTTCAAAATTTATAACTTGAACATCTTTTTTACCTTCTTGTGCTTGTCTTCCTTTTAACTATGAAGCTTGTAAGAGGTGGACTCTTCACTTTACTAGCTTGTTCTTCCTCTTCTAGACACCTTTTCTTAAATTCCATGGAGATTTCTTGATCACCTTCTTGAACCCTAGCTTCTTCTCTCTTTTTTTCTCTCTTAGCTTTCTCTCTTGTAACTCTTTGCTAGCCACTTACGAAAATTGCTGAAAAAATGATGGAACTTAGCCACTTATACATGCTAATTATATGCATATACATATATTAGTTATATATTTCAACACTTAACCACTTTTGGTTAAGTTAAACCCACATATGGTTAAGGACACTTCACTTGGCTAACTAAGGGCATTATGGTCATTACCCCAACATAGGACACGCTTGTCATTTCATAATTTCTCAAGGGCATTTTGGTCAAATGCCATAAAATCTAGAGAATTAAATCTCCAACAAATCATACATTAATTATTTTTAATCCATTTCCATTCCATTTTGATCCAAACTTGTTTCATCATACTTCAATTTTATTCTATCATCAAATGATCCATAATTGGTTTGTCCCAAAATAATTGTCACACATCAAAATTGAATTTCATTAATAATTTATTAACTTAACTTATAATAAAGCGAATTTGCATATTATTTACTTTGTAATTTCTATGAACCTTTCCGGTTCCATAATCAATAAACTGCAACATCCAACATCTCCAATATTCCAAACAATCACTCTTTCTATAAACTGCTTCCTCGAGAAGCGAACCCCAACCGAATTACCAAAATTCATCGTCCTTTATCATTTAAACTCATAATATCACAATTATGCTTTTAACGTCCTTTCACTTATCCACATCACTCATATAAACCAATTCTCAACATATATGGAATCTACGTTCCTTATGCTCATATGTAAAAGTATTACCTTTTTGTCTTTACACATCATATCATCATATCATGATTACCTTATTTCCATCATTTAATATCAATTTCCTTAACAAAATCGTATATTCATATATCAAAACTTAATATTCCATAAATCCTTAATATCCAATTTAATTATACGGTTTCTTCTTTACTGCACAAATATACATACCTTACCTTGCCATTTTCATACCATTGCCTCTCCAGGCCTATTCATTAACCACTTTCTAAATTTTATAACTTATGCCTTCAAAGTTCATTAACTTTATTATTCCATAATTCATAATATATCAATTAGGTCAAATTATTCCTTCTTTCTTTATTAACTTAAATATACATTTATACATATACATCCAACCTACCGCATAGGTCATATATATCACATTGATCACATAATACATTATATTAAATCGTTCTTATATTTTCTGTCATCCAATACGAGATTTTAACCATTAACCTTTACTTAATTTATCATAATCCTCATTTGGAATTTCTGTAAAATCCTGGGGTGTCACAATTATCATACAATTCAATCCTTTTACCATACAATGTCCCAATCAAATATAAGACACAGAATTTCTGTCAAGTCTTATTTATTTAATCATATGCATTTCAATTCACAAATGCACAACTCTAGTGAATGTAAATTAGAAACTTCTTTCTAATTCCATTCAACCATGGCCAGGGATTTTCGAGTTGTCACTTATTGAATCGCATATGACATTCTCTCCCTTTACTGGAAGTGGTAGATCCTTTGTTGATCATTCACCTATCTCCATGTGTACCTTATTATACCCAATCATATCCTTTGATATACCAACACGCCTTAAGGAATATGTCAAAGTATAACTCAGTACACACAAGACATTATGATAATTTCAAGTCCAAGGATCACTTGTACGATTATCACATAAAGAACTCTTATTGATAGACAAGTAAAACTCCATTAGGTGTTCCTTGAGCGAGTCACATTCAGTGAACTTATTCTTTAATAATCACCTACATACTTACTTTAGTGTCTCTACACAAATGATTATAAGATCAATCATCATATTCGTAAGAGCAAGCATAATATGTACCAATCTATCCGGATCTACTAATCCCCTTTTTAGTGATCCAATGATTGGGAACAATTTTAGTTTTGAGCTATCTTGAATTTAAATCTCATTAGCATGATCCTCATTATGGTTCTAAAAGCATTGCTCGAAAACTATGGATTTTTCTATTTAATTAATTTAGTTAATTAATCATGAATAAAGAAATGCTTTGATGCTTTTATTAATAAACGAATAAGATTACAAAGTATATGTATATCACATCAAATGTGATTGGCTTGAGGACATACTACTTTCAATCTCCCATTTGCACTAAAGCCAATTGCCCTTTGATATCCCTATAGCATTCTTCTCTAAGTGGCGTACAAATTACTTAGTAAATACTTTAGTTATTGGATTTGTAATGTTGTACTGAGAGCCTGCCATCTTTATGATGTCGTTTCCTTTTCAATGATTCATCTAATCACATGAAAGTGCTGCAACACATGTTTGAATTTTTTATGAGACCTAGATTCCTTGGCGAATTAAAATCATTTAATGCTAGGAACCATTATAAGTTCTGTAATGAACTTCTTAAACCAAACAATTACCTTTGCAGCTTCACTTATAGTTATTTACTATGTATTTGTCACTAAATCAGCAACTCCTTGTTGCTTGAAACTTTTCCAACTCACTGTAGCACCGTTCAAGGTAATCATATTACCTCAAACGGATATGCTGTTATCTTGGTTAGTCTGAACTAACTTGAGTCTATTAAGCCCTTTAGTTTTATATCAGACCCATCATTAAAAACTCTTTTCTAATATTATTTTCCAGAATTGAACTGATATCTACTTATCATACATAAGCAATATAAGGTTTAGTATATATCAACGAATCAATGTACTTTCCCTGGGTCAAGCCGAGTATCTTTTATGATCTATCTTTATAGATATTTATCCTGAATAGAATGTTAAGATGCTTCTTCCAAATCCTTAAAGGAGAAGTTTTTAGACAACTACATCTTTAATGATTGTAGCATTGGTATGTCATTCTGTATCGGTAGTATATCAACATATAATACTATGAATGTCATAGTGCTCTCACTAACCTTTATGCACTCTTAGTTCATCATTGTCTTTGATAAAATCAAACTCTTTTGATTGTCTCATCAAAACGAATGTTCCAACTTTGAGAAATTTGCTTCAATCCATAATTAGATCATTGTAGCTTGCATACTTAATTTACTCCATCTTTATGGAGACAAATCATCTTGGTTGTATCATTACTACATCCTTTTGTATAGTAAGTTGCAACTGCAAGTAAAATCTTAATGGATATATGCATTTTCACTAGAGAAAAATTTCATCATAGTCAACTCATTGACCTTGTTTGAAATCTTTTTACCATTAGTCATATATTATATGTTTCCACCTTGCCAACTGTATGAGTCTTTCTCCAAAGACCCATTTTGGATTTTATAGTCATAAGTCATTTCTCTTGAGTATCTAATACTCATGTCTCATCATATGTAACTGGATCATCATCCACTATAATTCCTACCTCATCATCATCATCTATGATGAATCCATACCTTTCAGGTATCTTCGGAACTAGAACAGATTTACGACTTGGTTGTGGTACAATAGGTTTATCTACTTGTACAGATTCCTTCACTTGATCTGTAGTGTTTTGTGGTTCTTGAACTTCTTCAAGATCTATTCTCCTCCCACTAATCCTTTAAGGAAGAACTTTTTTTCCTATAAGGCAGCGTATTTCAACAAACACATTTTAATTAGTCGGATTATAGAAGTGATACCCTAAACTTTCTTTAGGATATCCAAAAGTTTTACCCTAAACTTTCTTTAGGACATCTCACAAGTTTACACTTATCATATCTTGTTATAAGCTTATCACTGTCAAACCTTTTGACATAAGCTGGACAATTCAACTCTTAACATACTTAAGACTTGGTTTCTTCCCTATCTATAACTCATATGAAGTATGAGGGATGAAATTTGAAGATACCTTGTTTAGTAGATATGCAATCGTTTCTAGGACATAACCCTAGAAGGATACTGGAAAATCGATAATACTCAGTATGGATCATCACCATGTCTATTCTGTTAAAATACCATTTCACTTGAGATGATCTAAAAACTTACTGCTTAAGTATTCCCTTCTCGATTTAATCGAAGAACTTTAATACTTTTGGCCTTTAGTTTCTATACTTCACTTTTGAATTCTTTGAATGCTTTAAATGATTTGGATTTGTATTTCATCAAATACATATATCAAAATCTAGAATCATCAGTAAAAGTAATGAATGAATACCCTCCTCTTGTATTTGTTGTCATAGGTCCCACACACGACTGTGTTTACCATCTCTAACAACACTGTAACTCGTTTTTCATGTCCATTAAATGGAGATTTAGTCATATTATCCATGATACAAGATTTATAAGTTGTATTTGATTCATAATCAAAAGGCTCTAAAAGCCTATCTTTATACAACTTGTTTAGTCTTGTTTCATTAACATGACCGAGTTAATAGTGTTGCATGAAGGTATGATTCATATTAGGATTATTTATCATTTGTTTAGCTTTCTACTTCTGTTTAGTCTCTGCAACGACTTGCATATGTGAGAGAACCCGTCGGTATCTAATACCTAAGTAGAACTTGACTTATAGAAAATTCTATTTCATTATGAACAAATCTATATCTGTAGTAGAAGCTTTTCCAAGCTTCTTTTACTTAGGTACTGCAACT
This sequence comes from Hedera helix, assembly GCA_947179155.2. Lineage (NCBI taxonomy): Eukaryota > Viridiplantae > Streptophyta > Magnoliopsida > Apiales > Araliaceae > Hedera > Hedera helix. The sequence goes on from OX359268.1 coordinate 13,162,205, forward strand.
CTCTTGCAGTTGTTCTTCCAATGTCCCAACTTATCACAATGAAAGAAAATTCCTTTGCCCTCGGAATCACTTTTATTTATGTCCTATATTTAGCCTTTCTTTTGCCTTTTACTATTTCTGACTCCTCATAAATACTTTTGGCCATCTTCCTCCGCTTAGAAAATTTATCTACGAGTAAGACTTTTTTTTTTTTTTTAAAGAAAAGTGACTATCAACAGTCTTCAACATGTTTAAGCAAATTAGTTATACTGACATCTAGCTTATTAATGTTTGAAGTACACAACAAATTTTGAATAAGAGTCTGTGAGTGACTATAAGATCGAATCTTGACTCAACTCTCCATCCTTGACAAAACCCAATTATCCCACTTGATCAATCCAATTGATCATTTTTTAGGAGATGTGTCTTTGCTATAGTGTCATTGGCTATTATAGATCGGAAGAGCTCCTTAGATATCTTATATCTAGTTGACCTACTTTGTTTTCCATACAACTATTGAACGTGCAGCAATATAATAGGTGTATCTATTTTCTCATGTTGACGTTGTAACTCGATACTTATGGATACGAGCATGATGCAATTGAGTCACCATTGCATCATCTTGTCATTTAAAATAGCAATCTCTTCCTCAGAAGCTTAGTCTACAATGTTTACAGGAATAGGCAAATTAAGGACATTTACTAGCTTTTCAGTATTGAGAACTATTCTCAAATTTGTTTAATCAATCTGAATTCAGTACGATTAAATTTTTAGCATCTAATATATTATGCAGTGTTAGTGAATTAAACATAACAATAATCTTTAAGTGAATTAATAACAACATTATCACACATTCATTTAATTAATTATCAAAATAAATTAGGTCTTTATTTAAAATGGTGTCTCCCACTATTTTCTTCAAACTATATTACCCTCTTTATATAGTTCGACAAATTTAGTTAAAGATATGCTAGTGAGAAGAGGATCCTATCGACATAAGTATAGCCTTATGTGTGCACAACAAACTATAGTTTATTCAATAGGTAGACAACTCATTGTCAATTACATCAGCATGTAACTCCTTTGTATTTTGCCTTTTAGATTTTTATGATCATGTGTGTACACATCTAGATCAAAATTATCTAAGTTAAGTGTAATGACAAAGAAAATCCGATGTAATTTTTTTTTTTTTGGGAATAAAATTATGGAATCTTATTTCTGTGCAATTATGTTATATATATATAATGTGTTACGTTAATTATGACCTAATTGAATTAATTATTTTAATTAGGGAACAAAATGTGACCATGTGATTTAATTTATTTATTTACATGGGTTATAATTTAATTAATCAATTCGAATATTGAACTTAATTGAGGGTGTTATCATTTAATTAACTAATTAATTTAATCAATTAGAATTATGGGTACAAGGTCCAACAATTATTTTATTTGACCTAATCTATTAAATTAATGTGTTGGGGGTTACCTTTTATTTAATAAACACAAATGGGTTGATTATTGAAACAAGGGTGCAAATTAATTAAATCCTCATGTTGTATTTAATTAAACCTTAGCAACCCCAAGCCCAAACTTAATGCTAGAGTAGCCCAATTCATTATTTTGTAGCTTTAGTGTTAATTGAGCCCAAACTTTAACCCAAATGCTAAGTAAATCTAGCAGCCCAACTTGTTAATTTTAATTAAGCGTATAAGTTTAGTTGAAACCTTCATTTTGGGAAAAAATCAAGTAGAGAAGCTAGCTAAGAGTGCACGTGAATGGCCATCATGATAGCAACAATTTCTATGCACATACCTAACAGGAATTATTTCTTTGTTTGCTACTTCAATATTCAATGGGGATTCAAGTTTCTCTTAGGGTAATTCTAGTCGTTGCGCAAATTCATCAGATATGAAAGAACAAGTAGCACCCGAATCAAATAAAACGTAAGCATTTATATTGTTGATTGGGATAATACCTGACACTACGTCTCTAGAGGTCACCGCATCCTAAACCGTCATGTTGAATGTCCTTGATGTTGGTCGGTTAGGCTGCGTTGGTCCTCCGATTGACAATTTGTTGTTACTTCCCATATTCCCATCACTTCCTCCAGATCCTTTCTTCGGACAATTCTTGACTACGTGATCAGTAGCACCACAAATGAAGCATCCTTGGTTCTTCCTTGGTTTGGGACAATTGGGCGAAATATGTCCCTCCATTCCACAGTTATAACATACATTCTTTCCTTTCATGCAAACACCTTGATGACTTTTACCACAGTTCCCACAGACTGTACTTTTCTTCTTCACATCTTCTTGATTATTCCCAGAATTATTGCTATTACTATTCCACTTCCTTTTTCCAAAGTTACTTCCCCCGCTGCTACCTTCGCGGTTCACACCATCGCTCTTCTTTCCTTTTTTCTCTTGGTTGTATTTTATCAGGGCTTCACTTCCGCCCTCAGCTATTACTGCTTTCTCTAACAGGGTGGTAAATGAGTTGATCTGTAATACAGAAACTCTGCTATATATCCAAGGCTTCAATCCTAACTCGAACCTTCTTGCCTTGCATTCTTCAGTGTCCACTTGGTGTGGAGCAAACCTCGCTAATTCATTGAACTTGGCAGCATATTCTGCTACTGCCATGTTCCCTTACTTGAGTTCTAGAAACTTGACCTCCATTCTTTCTTGTAGGCTAGTTGGAAAGTAATTTTTGAAAAATAGCTCCTTGAAGCGATCCCATGACACTTTTCCTTCTCCTGCTCGGTTCTTGTTAGCTTTCCACCAAAAGTTAGCTTCCCCTTTCATCATGAAGGTAGCGAAAGCTGTTTTCTGTTCGTCGCTTGTACGTGCAACCTCAAAGACTTTCTCCATTTTTTCCACCCAAGTCTGGGCTTCAATTGGATCCGTGGTTCCTTTAAATCCTGGTGGTCCTACAGCCTTGAATTCCTTAAAATTAGCTTCTGGATTCACTACCGAAGGTGGGTTAGTTACATGAGATTCTCTCCCTTGCATTGCTCCTACTAGGAGATCTACAAAACATTGTATCGGGTCAACTAGACCTCTCTCATCATTTACAGACTCTTCTTGGTGTGCTGGTATTCTTCTTCGCGGCGGCATTTTCTGTTAATTAAAACTTTGTATTATTATTTCAATATTTATCTTCAAGCATCAAACATTTAATCATTAGAACACATTTTTCTTAATAAAGCTCGTTTATATTCATATGCCAGCAAGTGCTACATAACATCTTACATAACATAGCATATTGCTATAAACGTTCATTATCCCACTGTCTTGAACAAAAGACGGGATTTACCCAAACATAGCCCCTACTATTAAAAAAGTTGGGGACAATCTACACATCCCTTAACTATACAAAAGTTGGGATTTCATTACATATAAACATAACTACTACAAATAGACCAACTACCCAAGCATGCCACGCTGAATGGCGTCATCGAACTCCTGACGACCTATATAATCCACCAACTGTCGGCTCATAGTGTGGCTGGTCTGTCCTTCCTCTGCAGGGTACCTGTGCACCCTGTTCAACCACCTTCCCACAGCCGTGCTGAATGCATAGCTCATGGAGTCTATCTTCACCTTCTTATCTCGAACCTCCCCTTCCAGTTGATCTACCCGCCTGGTAGATTTGCTCCATGCCTCCTCAACCCTGATCTTATCGGCAATCTCTAGATCAAATTCGGCCTTCATGGCCTCATTCTCAACCTGAAGCTCTGCTCTCTTTTGTTCAACCTCTAGGTACCTTTCATTCATCTCAGTAATTCCCGCCATCAAACGATTTGTGAGTGACTCATACTGCCCTACCATGTTTTGATAACCATGGTTATCCTCCTGCAACTCACGAACTCTATCCTCTAATTCCGTATTCTTATCAAGCAACTGATATGCCAAAGACTTGTATTGGTCTTCCATATCCTGGTGTGTTTGATTCTCTTCCTCTAGGTGCATAATCCTGTCTTTCAGCTCCAGATTCTCATCTACCAGCTGCCCTATCCAAGGATCTTCAGCTGGCAGCTCATCCGATGAAGTATAGTACTGCACCCCCTCCTCTGTCTCAGCAATGTGATCCTCCTCAGGATCGGTCTCAGACTCAATCTCTGCCGGTTGTCCCATATCCGTATGGATATCTAGGAGCACCTCTTCAGCAGTCCTACTTAATTCTCCAACTTCTGACATCTTACAATCAAACCAATAATTAGTATCTTGAAGAACTCATTTTATTCTACCACATAACACATAAGGTGATCTTTTATCCTCCAAATTCAGCTATAACTCGATATGAGTCTTATTAAGGTCATACTCCTAAGGTTTTCCCCCCAACCTAAGGTTTATAACCTACTGCTCTGTTACCAACCTGTGACGCCCCCAAATCTGGGTTTTTGCAACTCCGGATTCGGTGCTCACGATCCACACATTCGTACCATACATCTACCCATTCATTCGCGAAAAAATAAATATTACATAGACTTAAATCATTCTTACATTCATCCCAGGTTTCTGATCTTAAATCTCATCATACAATTCATAAAGTCTACATCATAGATAAATGAAAGTAAATATAATTAATCTAATCTTGGACTTTGCCTTTGCCTTTATCTTTCTTATTCTCTTCCAAATTCTCGGAGTTAGCTGCATTTGATAATATAAGCAAGGGTGAGCAACAAATTTGCTCAGCAAGTTCAATAAAGATTTATTATGAATAAAACTAAGCTTCTCAATGCCTTCAACAATCGAACAAGAATTGTGAAGTACATAAATAATAGCATTCTCATAACTAACAAATAACTGAGTTAACATGACAAGTGGTTATAAAGAACCATGAATCATGAATAATAATGAGATATGAACAATAGTTCTACGGAATATTCAACATTCGAATGAATGAAAAATATTCTCACAAGTACTTAAGGTGATCAGCCTCTTGTACTTACGAATATGCATATCGTTCAGTTTTTTTCTACATCGGATTAACCGATAAAAATTCCCTATATTAGGGTTTTGTTCATCTCAGTTTTACCTTATGATTCCGCCCCACAACAATATAGTTTGGATTAGCTTCAAAGAATTTATTTGAATTTAATAATTTCTGCCAACATTGGTCTAACCGGATCAAATGGATTAGACTTTCATACGATAGTTCAAAAGTCAAAGAACTTTAAGCATAAACAATTCAATATATGAATATTCTGACAAAATGCACAAAGTGCAAAGTATGATATTCGTATAATAAATATGTATCAATAAAGAGTTTAGAATAGGACACTTGCCTGATGCATTGATTACACTTAACTGTTCTACCTTGTCAATGAATTGACCTACATATACCATATTATTGATCTACTAATTAGATACAGTCATAACTTGTCATTCTTGAAAGTCTAGTTAACAATTACGGGCCATCTAATCACATATGGTCACATGGCTCACAATATAAGTTCTATACACATGTTCATGGATTATACCAATCATTTTGTAATTCACAATAAACCATCATAATATATCATAGTTAAAAAATTTCAGAACTTTAAAGACTTTGTTTTTCTGCTACAGTGGCGCGCCCGCCCCATGCAGTGGCGCGGCCGCCCCACCCCTACTGAAATCTAAAATCCTGCACAGCGCGGCCGCCCCCAAAAATACAAAGGGAGCGGCGTGGCCGCGCTACTCCATCAGAGTTTTTCACAGCAATTCCTCTGTTCCCAGTTTTTCTAGATTTTGAGCATACATGATTTTTAGTTCATAAAATCACAATTTACCCTAATGAAATGTATGTTTACAACCAATTTGCATGCAAAATTACTTGGAATAACAAAGTCTTTCATGGATTTCTTTATGAAATATGTGATTCATCATAGCTTCAAGATTATCATTCTACTATTTGAAGTTATATTCTTACTTTGAAAGGTAACACTCATGTTAGCTCAACCTTTGCACAAGGTTTTCATAACACCCTAAGGGCTCATTTAATCCTCAGGTTTATCTAGCTCATGGAAAAACAAGAACACAACTAAGCTTTCTTAAAATTCTCATGCTACAACACATATTAACCATTTTGCTCATAAACTTAGTACATGTTTAACATTTACTTGGGTCACATGATACCCTATCTGATTTAGCTCACATAACATGCTTAAATTCTTAGTTTTAAATCATCGTGCCATGCTCAGATCTCATAACTTACACACATAAACATCACTTGAGTTTGAAAATCACATTATCACTATAAAACATGGTAATACATTCTCTTAGAAATTTTGACAAACACCTAGTGTGCATCTATGAAATGTATGCTTGTTATAGACATCTAAGCACATAACCTCCATTTATATTCCTCCTTATACAATTGGGTCCTCCATGACCCTCCCAAACACGACAAAACTCCCACAACAATATAATCCAACAATCACTTAAGAAAGCATATCAAAGCTTAACATCAATGGAGTTCAAAAAAAAGAAAAACCATTATACCTTACTAGTTTAGCTTGATTTTTGGTTGATGATGGCTACAAGAATTATGAATTATTCTTCCTCTCCAACCGTGACTCTCTCACACGCTCTCTGTATTGCTACTCTGGGTTCTTCTTACTTAACAAGTGATGAATTTTGATTCAGGAACGTTGCTGGAAATATAAGCTAGATTCTTCTACATTCCAGCAGTCAAGGACTCTTGGTTCAAACCTTTAACCACCTCCTAGGGCTCCCTATGTGATCTCCCGCGTCGCCCCTAAAGATTTCCAACACCGCTCACGCAACATCCGGTTCCCTGTTTTTCGGTTAACCAGTCGCAACATGTTGTCCCAATTTGAGTGACACAAGTGTTATACTGATAAGCTACATGGATCTCACGTTTGGGCTGGACTTAAAGAAAATATTGGACCCTTGGCAATTTCTTAGGCTTTGCTGAAAATCCTCTTTAAGTTGGGCTAAATAATACCTCTTAATTTTGGACTGCTAATAAGCCTTACATTGTAATTGGGTTACATAGGTAATATCATCCTTTTACAATTTAATTGCCCATTAACCCAAATTATGAATTAATTGTTTTGGGTCTCAAATTATCATATTAATTAATCTTATTATTAATTAATATGCTAATTTAGCCTGTAAAATCTCAAATTTAGGTTATCATTTTAATAACCCAAATTTAATTCATTACCCATGTAATTTAATTACATGTTGGCTCTCCTTTTCATTCTCAATCTAAGTATACATTTAAAATAAAGTATACATTCATTTCATCACATAATTAAAAAAAATCTAATTCACAAAATTTTATTGAAAATAATTAGTATACAATTTTCTTGGTCATTACAATCCATGGGAGGTATAAGGATAATGTTATGGCTAGAGTTTTGAATATGTGATTATGTGTATGATTTGCTAGAAAATAATGCATACATGTTATGTGTTTGATCAGAGTCCTTAATGAATCCTTTTTCCAAACTCTAAGCATCCAAAGACTGATTTTTAACCAAAAGATTTGCTTTATGTTGTTATAAACATGTCAGAATCTGTGAGGTATATACATGTGACCTTATGTGAGAATTAGATAGAGGTATGCATGTTAGATGATTTCATCACAAGGTGAAGCTTATGCTAAGTGATCGAATCACCATGTGCATAAATCAGGATAATAGGTTATGTGTTATTGGTGATAAGTATGTAAATAAGCACGGTGATAAGTTTAAACTTTGTGGAAATGTTTTTCAAACTAAACAATGGTCCTAATACCAAAATGATTTTTCAAAAAGCTTCATAGTAGTCAAGCTTGTGTACTATGTGATTTTATAAAGCATGTTATATTAAAGAAGTCCAAATGTTGCTTTATATGCTATATGATATAAAAGAGGTTTTCAAAACTTAAAGTGTCAAACATGCTTTGTAAATGAGCCAAGAAATGCATATTAGAAGTCTGAAAATAAAAATTTTCATGAAGTGCATAAAGATTTAAATGTTGTTTGTATGCTTTAACACATCAAAAGTTAGATAAAATGCTGAGTTTCTGGTTTTTGGCCGAGCGCACTTGCGCTCAAGGTGAGCGCAGTTGCGCCTGTGTGTTATGTCAAGGATTTTGTACTAGAGCGCAACTGCGGCCATGATGAGCGCAGCTGCACCCAACCTTTTATAAAGGAGCGCACCTGTGGTCATGATGGGCGCAACTGCGCCTAGCCTTTTTGTTAATTTTTTTAAGTGCAGCGCAACTGTGCTCAACCCTTCTGTTTTCAAATTATGAACGTTTTTATGTTTTGCTAAGTGGTCGTCATGCATGCTTATATGTAATGTAGTTGACATACATGAGAAGTATAACATGTAATCTAAAACTAAGTGGGTTATATGTATAAAAATGAACCCAATTAGTAAATGTTTTGTAGACGAAATGCTAAGTCATGAATTATCTGTCAAAGGAAATTACCAATGTGATATGTGGTATGTGTAAGCTTGTATAAGAATGATTTCTAACAATATGAGTCAATTAGCATGAACGTGATTGTTAAATGGTCACGCACCATGTGTTTAAGATAGTCAAGTTACCTAAATAGACAATAAGTGTTATATGTTATGTGGGTTATAACCGATGCATGCATGATTGATGGTGAGGTTATGTGTTAAGTGTGAATCGAACTAGTGCGTTAGGGCTAACACGTATCTAAGTTAAATGATCAAGTTTGACGGTTATGATCTAAAAACTAATGAGTGGGCCGACATTGTTAACTATGTAGGTGTTAGACGTTGCAAAGCGTTAAACGTAAATGACAACCAAGGCAAGTTTCCTAACCTTACTCAAATTATATTGAGCAAGTTTCCTTCATTTATACACATGATATTATTCCGTGCTAATGCTTGGATTTCAAATATCTATGTACCATGATCGCACTTACGTGCAAAATTCAAAAGTCTTTCAATTATGGAATCGACCTTACATTTTAAAGTCCTTATGCATGACTATTATGAAATACGGGTCTACGCCATTGTTCGGCTAGATCAATTAATGTCATGATAAATGGAATTCAATGATTATAAATGTTAAACCAAACCATATTGTACTGGTGTGGTATCTGTGAAAGCTGAAATGAACAACCCTAATAGTAGGGGCTTAAAACTATAATTTTGGATAAAATTCCTATATCACGTGGTTGCGTCGCTAGAAGTTTTATGTTATGCACAACATATTTGTATGATGGGCTGATCCCCAAAGTACACATCTTTGGTTATTATCAATTGTTATATAGATTGTTAATAGTCTTAACGATATTTGTCTTATGACTATTGGTTATTGTCATCTTTTACTTAACGTCAATAATTTTAACGAAGTTCAAGGTCATTTGACCATTAGCACTCCAAATATTCAATATTGATAAATACAAAGTAAATGCTTGTGCTTCTTTTTCAATTGTCCAATTTATCATAAATGTTATCATTGTTTTGAACTATAATGCTATAAACCATTGTATATACTTGCTGAGTCATTCGTTGCTCACACTTGCTTAAACTAAACCTTTCAGCAAAACCCGAGTTCCTGGAAGGTTCCAAAAAGGATAAGGGTAAAGGGAAAGCTAAAGAGTAGCTATTTTACTATTATTTCGTGTAACTTCTAAATTTATGTTCTTGAGACTTTTGTTATGATGTAACGATTTGTAATAAAGGTTAATTAAACCTGGGATATGATGTCTTCAAGATGAATGATGTATTTAAATATTACATTTAATGATTGAATGGGTAGATAGTTGTGTGTTGGAAGTTGTAACATTAGCACCAAACCCGGGGCTTAGAGAACCCGAATTCGGGGGTGTCACATTAAGTCCAACCTAGCACTTCTATAGAAGTAAAGAGAAAAAGACTGTCATTGTGCGTGCACAGCAAAACAGTAATGTTCAATTCCTTTATAAGCATCAAATGTGATAAAACAACATCTCAAAAAATCGATATAAGCTTTTTGTGTGTGCACAACAAACGTATATTGACTATTTGATACTCCATCGTTTTATTATGCTAGAAGGCAACGTTTGATATTTTTAATAAATATCTTTGAATGTTACAACTTAATATTATGAGTAGTAGAATAAATAAATTAGAACTATTCTAATTTTATTTAATTGAATTAAACTCCTTTAATTCATGAATTACACCTTTTAATTCATTTTATAAATAATATTTATTCTACATCATGAGAGATTTGTTAATATTAATTGTCTCATCTTGTTTAGCGCGCATGCACATATATATATAAAATACGCGTTATATTATTTAACATGAGAAGCATATTTGGATAATATATAATAAATATATATTAAGCATGCACATATAGAATACTATATTGTGACGATCCCAAAATCGGGTTCCATAACCTCGGGTTTGGTTCCCACTAAATCAAATTATAATAACAACTAATAACATAGTCTTCATTCAATCTAGCGGAAAATACATATTATTCCTTACAAAAAGGTAATAAAATCCCAAGGTCTTTAACATTGGGTTAATTGGCATTTTAGGTTTGAAAACATATATCAATCAGTGACTTAATTTCTGGGATTACTCGCGCATACCTGTGTATCACATATCTTTCTAAACGGTAATATTGGTCAGTCATGATTGATGGGCATCACAGTTATTGATATTACATATCAATCAAAGGGTTAAATCAGGGTTTTCTTCTATACGAAAATATGGTTTTCAAAAAAACCTCAAATTGTTAAAACCTGTTTCTGTCGTGATTGATGCTGTCAATCACCATATATTATGCTGAGTCTTTCATCCCCTAACAGTAACATACTGTTTTTGGAAATCATCTTTACCAATCTTAGGTATATAAATACATGTCTCCTCACTCAGCAAAAACAGAAGAAAAAAAAAACAAAAAACATACTTGAGGAATTCTGAAAAAGGTTATTCTGTTCATCATCTGTTAGCAAGCAAGCAATCTGGTAGTGTGAAAATCTCAAAGCAAGTTACCAAAATACTTAATCAAGATCATATCCTATCTCGGTAATACTATTTCATTATTGATCATTGCATATAGTGGGCCTCATATTGTTTTATCACTCTTGCTTTGATCATAGGACTGTTTGTATTATTTTATCTATTTCATTCTATCTAATCAGAAGGATTACAATTAGTTCAAAGGGAAGCTTAGGAGCTTGGTGAGTCAAGGAACTCAAAGGAGCACAAGGGTGCAACAGTAAGCATATAGTGCTTGGGAGGATAAGTCCTCAAAAAGAAAGTGAACTTGAATTGTAAATAGGATAAATTGTGAAGTAAATTTATCAATAAAAGAAGTCTCCAATATCATTTGGTATTGGACATGGAGTAGGCCACTAGACTAGTGGGTAGGGGCCGAACCACGTAAAAATCTCGGTGTTTGTGTGATTGATTATCGTGTGGTTTGATTTAACTGGTTTTCTTGTGAACATATATAAACTGTGCACCAAACAGGTTACCAGATATAATAATCTGTATCAAAATAGTAACTGATTCAGCCTACTGGATTTCTAATTCAACAAATTATAATAACATTCAGCATACTATTTTGGTTATCCAACAGACTGTTTTATATATTTAGCATACTGTTTTACAAATAGCTTCATTAATACCAAAATTAGACATAGATTCTCCCACACTTATTCAACCCCCCTTTCTAAGTGTCCTTACATTATATTTCAATTGATATCAGAGCTTGGCTCTACTTATCTTGGTCTTAAAGGTGACTTGTAGGGTAAGATCTTGTTATGGCACAATACGGAAGTAACGTACAAGAAGGGCAATCAACCAATCAGCCTCCATTGTTACATGGAACTGAAAATTACAACTTTTGAAAGTTCTGAATGAGGATCTATCTAAAAAGGGATCCTTAGGAGTGGTGGGTTGTAGAAAATGGTCCAGTTACTCCAAGAAAGGATGATGGTACTCCAAAAGTTCTAACTGAAATGGATTCAACCGAAGTATACATGACATCTTATGACTCGAAGGCAATGAACACATTACTTAGTGGCATGGTACAATCTGAAATAGATAAAGTTTCATCATGCAGCACGACCAAGGAGATTTGGGATACACTAAAGGTAAGTCGTGAGGGAACATCAAAAGTATGAGAGCTAAAACTAAGCATGCTTATGCAAGATTACGAGATGTTCAAATTAGAAAGAGAAGAGACCATCAATGAAGCACAGGCTAGGTTTCTAGTGCTCATGAACTCCTTAAAGTTACTCGATAAGATAATTCCACAAGGTGAGATCAACATAAAACTACTTCGGACTATGCCTAAAAGGTTTGCGACAAAAGTAACTACACTTCAAGATTCTTCTACTATTTCTGTTATAGATACATTAACTTTATTTAGTGAGTTAGAAGAATATGAACATCAATTAAAAAAATATGATGATGAGGAGGAAACTCCTAGAAAAAAGGTGTTAGCTCTTAATACAGGAAAAGAAGATGAAACAAGTGACGAATCAGATGAAGAAATTGCCATGCTATCTAGGAAGCTCAAAGGAATGCTACAAAGAAAAAACAAAAGGAAGAATTTCACACCATTTAACAAGCTCAAAGGAAAGTCAAATGAAGAAGCATGCTTTGAATGTGGTCGACCTGGTCATTTTAAAAAGAATTTCTTTCAATTGAAGAACAAAGGAAAGACAAATTTCAACAACAACAACAAGAAGAAGGAACTAGTAACATGGAGTGATGATTCAGACATAGAAATCGATGCAACTGACGAAATAGCTCAAGTATGCTTCATAGGACTTGAAGGAGAAACAAGTGAGGTAACCTCTATTGAGTATAATTTGTTGAAACAGGAAAATATAAGATTAAAAGAAAAAATTATGTATTTAAAAAATTTGATAAGTACACTAATGAATGAGATTGATACCCTAATAGAAGAAAAAGAAAAAATGAAAAAACCGTCACAAGATATGAGAAGTCTTAATGCTAAAAATGATTACCTAGATAATTATAATAAAATACTTTACAATAAAGTAAATCATATGAATAGTGAAAATGAGAAATTAAGAAATGAAATAAAAATGAGAGATGTGTGTATTGATACTTTTAATGATAATTCATGCACAAAAGAGGATAATGATAAAACTAGAGAATTACAAAAAGAAATTGAATCATTAAAAGTATCACTGGCTAGGTTTGTTCAAGGAAAAAAAAAATTAACAATCATGTTAGGAAAACAAAGACCTAGCTATGAAAAACAAGGAATTTGGTATCAAGAAACAACTAAAAAGATTAATACAAAAATATTGAAATCACAAGTTACATTGAATTACTGTTCTCCTTTCATTACATGTCAAAATTGTGGAACTAAAGGACATTCTAATTGCAACAAAAAGATTAAGAAGGTTTGGGTAAAGAAAAATGAAACAAATGTTACTAACACAAATGGACCCAAAAAGAAATGGGTACCAAAACAGTAAACTATATTCCTATTTCAGGTATGCCTCAAAGCAAAAGTTTCATCTCAAAAATGGGTTCTAGATAGTGGATGCTCTCGACACATGACGGGTGATAAAGATAAATTTTTGGAACTATCTCTCAAAAGATAAAATGGAACTGTTACGTTTGGAGATAACAAGACCTGTGAAATAATCGAAAAAGGTAAAATAGGAAATGGTAAGATTAGTATTAATAATGTTCATCTTGTCAAAGATCTTGGATTTAACCTCATTAGTATAAGTCAACTCATGGATAGTGGTCATCAAGTTAAATTCTAAAAGGATAAATGTTCTATTTTTCATGGCACTAACAATGTTATTCTAGTTGCATAAAGAGAAGAAAATATATATACTATTGATTTTGAGCAACAAGAAAATGAGGTTTGTCTATCAGCTATGGAAGATATGGTAAATCTATGGCACAAGAGGTTGGGACATGTACACATGGATCTAATAAAGAAACTATCATAAAAAAATCTTGTGAGAGGACTGCCCAAAATCAACTATGAAAAGAAAGGAATATGTGCTTCGTGTCAACTTGGTAAGCAAATAAAAACATCATTCAAGGTCAAGAACCAGGCATTAACTTCCTCACCCTTACAATTATTACATCTTGACTTATTTGGTCTAGAAAGACATGCTAGTTTAAATGGTAAGTTTTATGCATTTGTTATAGTTGATGATTATTCAAGATTCACTTGGGTTACATTTCTTAAAACTAAAGATGAAGCTTTCAGAGATTTTGCTAAACTAACAAAGAATTTGGAAACAAAGTATAATCTAAAATTGATAAAAATAAGAAGTGATCATGGTGGTGAATTTCAAAAAGATTTTATCTCATTTTGTGAACAAAGCGGAATTAGCCATGAATTCTCTGTACCAAGAACTCCACAACAAAATGGAGTGGTTGAAAGGAATAATAGAACGTTACAAGAAACGGCTCAAACATTATTGCAAGAGAGTAAGCTTCCACAAAAATTTTGGGCCGACAAAATGGAGTGGTTGAAAGGAATAATAGAACGTTACAAGAAATGGCTCAAACATTATTGCAAGAGAGTAAGCTTCCACAAAAAATTTGGGCCGAAGCAGTAAATACATCATGCTATATTTTAAATAGAGTTCTAATTCGACGTATTCTTCTCAAAACTCCATATAAATTGCTAAACAGTAAAATTCCTAATATAAGTTACTTCAAGGTGTTTGGTTCGAAATGTTTCATTTTAAATACTAGTGGTAACATAGGAAAGTTTGATGTTAAATCATATGAAGGAATTCTTATTGGATATTCTCATCATAGCAAAGCATATCATATTTACAATACTCATAAATATGTGGTTGAAGAATCTGTGCATGTGTGTTTTGATGAACCTAACATTGATTTGTCTAACGAAAAAGATAAGGATACAGGAAATATAGAAGAAAATGAAAATTCAGCAAATCAGAAAATCAAAAGCAGTCTGCCAGATTCCAACTCAGCAGCCTAGAAAGATCAGACCAGCTCGTTGGATTCCTCAAATCATCATATTCAGCCAACCAGAAGAGCAAACCAGGACACTGTTTTGGAAATCTAGGAAGACGAATTAAACGAATCAGATGAAGAACATCAAGATCCAAACTCAAATTCACAGGAGGAACAAATGCACAACATAGCAATGCCTAAAACCGCGAGGCATATTAAAAATCATCTTCCTAAAAACATTATTGGTGATATTAATCAAGGAGTTACCACAAGAAGAGGTGTACGTAATTTATGTGCATTTTCAGCTTTCTTATCACAAATTGAACCAAAGAATGCAACATAAGCATTACTTGATGAAAATTAGCTCTTGGCAATGCAAGAAGAACTTCAACAATTTGAAAGATGTCAAGTATGGGAACTAGTTCCTACACCAAAATGAACATCAATAATTGGAACCAAATGGATATTCAAGAACAAGTTAGATGAACATGGAACTATTACCCGAAATAAAGAAAGACTTGTGGCTCAAGGATACAATCAACAAGAGGGGATAGACTATGAAGAAACATTTGCCCCAGTTACAAGATTGGAATCCATTAGAATACTCTTAGCATTCGCTTGTTACAAACAGTTCAAACTACACCAAATGGATGTAAAAAACGCATTTCTAAATGGGTACATCAATGAGGAAGTATACGTAAAACAGCCTCCCAGATTTGAACGTGAAAAGTACCCTCATCATGTGTATAAGCTAAATAAGGCACTCTATGGACTCAAACAAGCACCTAGGGCATGGTACAAAAGACTAAGTAAATTCCTTACTTCAAATGGGTTCACAAGAGGTAAAATTGACTCTATATTATTTATTAAGCATGAAAAGAAATATATTATTATTGTGCAAATATATGTAGATGATATTATATTTGAGGGTACTAATAATATTCTGTGTGAGTGGTTTTCCAAGTGTATGTACAAGGAATTTGATATGAGTCTAATGGGAGAACTGAACTACTTTCTAGGACTTCAAATCAAGCAAACCAAAGATGACATATACATCCATCAGACAAAGTACATAAATGAGTTACTTAAAAGATTTGGGTTTGACCAGTCAAATCCAAAAAGAACCCCAATGAGCACCACAATCAAGCTCACTACAGATGATAAAGGCATCGATGTGAAAGTAACAAAATATCGAGGTATGATAGGAAGCTTATTATATTTGACTGCCTCAAGACCTGATATAATGTATAGTGTTTGTCTATGTGCTAGATTTCAAGCAAAACCAAAAGAATCACATTTAAATGCTGCTAAAAGAATCTTTAAATATTTGTGTGGCACTATCAATTTTGGGTTATTTTATCCAATATGTCAGGATTTTAATCTAATGGGTTATTCAGATGCAGACTATGCAGGATGTCAAATTGATAGAAAAAGCATTAATGGTGTTTGCACATTTTTAGGTCAGAGTATGGTATCTTAGCATAGTAAAAAGTAAACATTTGTTGCCTTGTCTACAATCGAGGGAGAATACCTAGCTGCAGGAAGTTGTTGCTCTCAAATGCTATGGATGCGTCAAACATTAATAGATTTTGATGTATTATGTAAAATTGTGCCTATTTACTATGATAACACGAGCATAATAGACATATTTAGGAATCCTGTTTTGCATTCTCGCACAAAATATATTGAAGTTAGGCATCACTTTCTTAGGGATAATGTGCCTAAACATTTTGATGTGATAATGTGTCTTCACTAAACCACTCTGCAAAGAAAGGTTTTGCACCTTAAGAAGAGAACTTGGCATGTGCCTAATTTCATGAAAACATACTAGTCTGTATGATAGTATATGACATGCTGAATTTCATCCTGAATATTGGTATATTATTATCTATTCAAAATTATCATATTTTTCCTGCATGATTTTTGGTGATTTAAATTGATATGAAACTTAATTTATAGAAACCAGATTTTCAGTTAAACAATTAGGTTCCTGATTTATAGCTAAATCAAAAATTAAGGAAACTTCATTTTAAACAAATTGCGTGGTTTTTGATAACCGTGTCTAGATAAATATCAATCACTTGCCCAAATCGCAATATCATTTGTTTCTCTCTCTTACTTTACCAAAAAGATCTACCGTCTTCATCCTCTCCAAAAACCTTCACGGCAGATTCCTTAAGGATGAAGATCAAGACTTCTAAGCGGCCACGAGTGGTATCTGATTCAGATGAGGATACACCGATTACAGCCATAAAAACTGAACCAAACCCCAATCAGTCTACAAAACCCAAAAAGCAGGCTCCAGTATTGACAAAGGTTATTAAACCAGCAATGGCGACTGGGTCATCTTCCAAAAAAGACAAAGGAAAAAGTAAGGTGAACCATCCATCAATGAAGACCGTCCCTAAAAAGGAACCAATGGCGGTAACAATCTCCTCCTTAGTATTTCAAAATTCAGCAACCATTTTCAGGGGTAACAACTTCGAAGCTCGTTACAAAAATTCCATTATCTCAAAGTCTTTTGTTTATGAAAAATCCATGGATTTATTTCTTTATCAAAACGCTGCTCTGCAAAATTTGTTTGAGTCATGTGGTATGGCTTCTATGATTTTTCCCCCATCTATTGCCTACCCTCAGTTAATGTAACAATTTTATGCAAATTTTGAGCTCAAACAGAATTCGTGCACTTCTTTAGTTAAAGGGACTTTGTCTGAATTAATTGACAAAATCTTATGCGATATTTTGTCCATATCATGTGCGGGTCCCTGCCCCTTTACACTTAAGGGTGCTATCAATGACCCCTTCCCTGCTTTGACCCAATTACAAATTGTCAAAGATGACAATTCGTTGATTGAGCTTGTGTTGCCCACTACTATGGGAAGTGTCCCCACTTGCAGCAGTTATCGATAAACTTCTACGATTTAATCTGTTTCCCCGAATTGGAGGTGGAACAAATTGTACTTATCAAGATCTAGTCTTAACTACTATGATCCTTGAGGGTGAATCATTTAACTTTGCTTTAATGATGCTCATCCATATGGATAGTTGTGTCAAGCAAACCAAAAAGTGTTTACCCTATGGTGGTTTACTCACTAAAATTTTTCAGTACTTAGATATTCCTCTCGATGGTGAAGTATCTATTTGCATCTCATTCTCGCAATGTTATACACCTAAGATAGCGTTTATTTCTACAAGATGTCCACAAAGTGTGCGATTATGCATAGGGACCTAGGATGTTGGCTTGTTTCTAAAAGCTTTTCGGGATGTTTAACACTTCTCCATGTATCTTATTGACTCTACTTAAATGTCAATTTACATTGATATTAAAATTATCTCGTACTGTATTTGTAATTTATAACTTGAGAAAATGGTACACAGGTCCAGGCTTACGAACAGTTGGCAATCGGGAGGCCTAATTACGGAAGAGGAGTCCACCACTGGTTGCCCTGGGCAAGAGTCTGGTCATACAAAAGAAATAAGGACAAAATTAAAGAGTCCAGAAAACTATACTCCCATCACAACAAAAAAAATTATCGAGGGGAGTTTGATGGGATGACAGCTACTATGGTACACTAGAGGCCGTATTCAGATTTTAACAATTTAGTGGTTCAAGAGTACCAAGCAGCTTGGTACAGTAGGGCCTCACGTATTCCCATGATTTGGCTAGACGTCATAGAATTTCAAATGTTAGATCGTGTGTTGAGACAATTTGGGGAACTACAAGATATTCCTGAGGCCCCTATAGAAATTATTGAACTCCTTCGGGAGCAGGGTCTTTTCATCTCCGTAGATTATATGGAGCTATGTGTCGAGTACATAGCCACGTGGTATGCGTGGCAAGATATCATTTTGGATTTTTTAGTGGCTACTCGACAGCAGATTAGTCTTGTGAACTAACTAAGGTGGTATAGGCGCATTAGTCGTACAAGAATTAGCCGACCGCAAGTTGAACCAAATAAGACATACACCGCATGTCTTATTTCAACAGTATGAGGGTGCAAACCTTATAAGTCCAGTATTCATTTTTATTTATTAAAGATTATGATTTTATTTTATTTCCTTGTTTGCTAATTATATGTTTATTGTGTATCCCTACAGATTGATACAACTTATAAACTTATATAGGAACATTATAATCTTACCACCTGCGCACAACCCTCGGCTCGTGTACGAGGAGTGGTATGCAATGTCTATCTTGTTCAGGGAAGAAAATCAGGGCATATTTGACGACCCGAATGACTTGATCCCCAATGATCCCAAATACCACTACACTCAAGAAATGTCATTTTTCGGTCCTGATCCCTTCAGTCAAGCATCTCCCTATCGGCCTGGCATCCCATTTCAGAGTTCTCCGGAACCCAAGCTGCAGTTAACAACTCTGCCCCCTTACATATATGATTGGACTCCCTCTGGCAATGCTGAAGATATGGGACAAGTGCAGTCTATGCATTTGACTCCAATATTTAAATAGACGTCTGTCCTTCAATCCCATTCGGAGGGAGTGGGAGTGTATCACCATATTCCTGGGTGGCTACAGGTGGAGTGGGCATTTGTGTTTAAAATGGATCTGGTGAAACCATTAAAGGCATCTAAGGTGGACTGGCTAAATCGCAATTGGTTTTCGGATGTGGTGGATCAACCACAATTCCCTCACAAAGGACCGAATGACGACTACAGATTGGTGCATAAGGATGTACTCTCGCTTCGGCCAGGTAACATGATATGGGATCAAATGCTCGATGCGTATATCAATTTGTTGAAGTTACGCGAAGATCGTTTACAAGAAGGGTGATACAATCGAGGAATTTTTTTATTTCGTGCCCTGCTGTGTCTTCCAGTTAGAATAAGGGTAGTACAAGGCTTACAGCAAACTGTCTACCTCAAAAAAGAAGTACGACATTTTAGATGTCTCCCCATTTTTTTTCAACCAGGGACAACAATCGGAATTGTCCGATTTTGCATTTTTCTCCGTTAATCACAATAACCAACATTATTTTTTATTTGTTCTAGACCTCAATGAATGGAGAGTTCTACTTATGGATTCATACCACGACGATGTACCAAGCCATAAAATAAGCAGTCAATATCATCTCGAGTTAGAATATATGGTAAGTCACTACTTTTGACTATTTCAAAAATTAATTTCATGGATTGTATATCATAAGAGTACTAACAAGTTTGTTTTTTTAATGTACAGGGTGATTTTGTTGCGAACGCCATTCAGATTTTCAGTCCAAAAAGAAAATTCCTGAACAAAAAATTGCCCTGGGCATCCAAGTCTGCTAGACCTAAACAGAAGAATGGTGTTGATTGCGGAGTCAACGTAATGAAGTACATTGACTACGTTGTCCAAGGCATACCTATAGGACCACTTGACTGGTTCGAGCATGGCGCTTCGTTATTTAGGTATAAAATTGTCCATGAGTTGCATAAGCATAGGGCTAAAGACATGAGTTTTGAACAAATGACTAAGACTGTTAAAAATACATCTTAAATTGTATATTCTATTGGAATTTTATGTTGTTTATAAATTTTGATGTTTTTGAAAATTGGATTTATTGGAGAATATATCTTAAATTGTATATTCTATTGGAATTTAATGTTGTATATATATTTTGATGTGTTTGACAATTGGATTTATTGGATGTTAATATACTATTGGAATTCCTAGATTGTTCAATTTCTTGGTGCATTATGCACACCGTACGCATTATTATACTGTGGACAATTTCAAAAATAAAAATTCCCTGGCACACCATCCACGGTATTATTCTACGGGCGAGTACAAAAATAAAACTTTCCTTGTGCACACTGTCTGCAGTATAATATTACGGACGGGTTATTTAACGAATTCATAAAGTACAAACATTTTATTTAAAGAATTCAAAAGGTACAAATATTTTATTTAAAGAATTCAAAGTGCACAAATATTTTATTTAAATAATTCAAAAATTACAAAAAAATTATTTAAAGAACTCAAAAATTACAAAGAGTTTATTTCAATCCTAAAGCTTTATCCTGGTTACGCTTATCATGGTTTGTTAATATTCCACATATTGCATATTTTTAAAGTAGCTTTTGTTGTGCGATTTGTTCGACATCAC
Source organism: Hedera helix (assembly GCA_947179155.2). Lineage (NCBI taxonomy): Eukaryota > Viridiplantae > Streptophyta > Magnoliopsida > Apiales > Araliaceae > Hedera > Hedera helix. The sequence goes on from OX359268.1 coordinate 13,183,205, forward strand.
TTTTCTGTCGTCTCGCTTTTTTGCGACCTTTTGTATGCAAACAAATTGGATCTAAAACAAGATCACTGTGATCAACCTCAACATCATCGTCATCATCATCATCGCCCAATTCTATCGCTTTGTCAACCAGGGTAACATGTTGAACACCGTCGTCCCGTTCTATATTTCACCCCTTCGGCAAGTATTTTGGCCACAATTTGTATCTCACAATCAAGCATTTTAGTACATAAGTAATGGCCTCTTTAGAACATGAAGCATCCAACACAAAAACCAGAAATCTTTTACACAAATGATTGAACCAACCGGTCTACGTCTTAACATAATCTATCACTGAGCTCAACACATACGGGGTGACACCATTGGTTTTATTAGCATCTTGGGTCCATCGCTTATGTATCAATGTTGCAGGAATCTGAACATGGTTCTTTGAAATTAGTTGCTTCAAAATGTACCTATATAGAGTACCAGCATGTTCAAACATCTTGCAATTACATTTTTTCATCCCAGTATCCATATTGTGCACAACGGTTAAATGTCTACGACAAGATTTAGGAACCGTGACTTTGAATAGAAAGTATGTTCTAGAATCAGGAGTTGACATCTCATGAACTTTTGAACTAGTTAACTTGTACGATTTCGTCAGTTCAATCTGAAAACGCCGAAACATTTCTTTAGTATATATTTTAGCTGCATGCATCTCTAACGGACCTCCAAACAGATTTTTTTTGGTACGATTGACTATAATGTAATCAGCTTGTTTCTCTCTAACGTATTGTGTCTCAATTGCTTGTTGAGACTTTAAAACAAAATCTTTAATCCTCGTACTACTATTTACATATTCGTTAAAAAAACTGCTCATACTTTCACTATTAGAGGTGGTAGTCATTCGCATTACGAAGAACTTTTTGAATACACCCCAACCTATTTTTCTTTTAATTCATACAAAGCTTTCAATCATTCATGATTATGCAGACCATAGTTTTCCAACAACAAATTTCATCTATCCTCAAATTCTTAAATATTCAAAGACTTAAAGACACAGTAATTAAAATATGACTTAAAAGTCGGATGAGCAGCATAAATATGTCCAAGTTTTTCAGGATATTTTTCTGTAATGTGCCACGTACACAGTCCATGATGTGTATTAGGAAAAACCCTAACAATCGCATTCGACATAGCACGATCTTGATCAGTGACAATGGTTAATGGATGCTTGAAATTAATTGTTTCAAGCCACTGCTCAAACAACTATATAAATGTATCATCAGTCTCATCGCTCAATAGTGCACACCTAAACAATATAGTCTGGTAATGATGATTTACACCCGTGAAAGGAGCAAAAGGCATAAGATATTTGTTTGTTCAGGATGTGGTATCGAAAGTAACAACGTCACCAAAATTTTGATAAGCAAGTATTGACTTATAATCTACCAACATAATACATCATATCCAATTATGCATGCCTAGTTTGACATTATAATAAAATCTGTTTGGGCTCTCACGCTGTAATTTTCTCAGGTAATCTATTGCAGCATGTGTATCATTTAAATCTATATTATCACGTCTAATATCATTGTCTATATTTCGCACATCCGTTTCAAAAAATCCAACGTTGCTCGTACCTCCTCCCAATGAGCTCAGCACATTCATCTTCATACTTGGCCTAATCCCAACATTATTAAGGGTTTCAATCAAATCCCTAACACATCCTGAAATATTTTTGTGCGTTTGAATTTGTGAAACCTTACTTGAGAACACAAATTCATGATTGTGATTCAGATCAAGTGTAGACAGAAACCACTTATCTTTCCTCTAATCATGGACAACATAAAATGTTGCTCTACATTATGTTCAATCAATAGAGTCTCTCCTCCTTGTTCCCTTCGTATTATTTTCTTCATCATCAGTGACATCCTCATTTTTCTTAACCACCTTATAGCCAGCTTTACAACACTAATACGTTGTAGAACAAAAATCATTAGTGTTACCATGTTTACTGCTAGTTTTTATTCTTACTTCAAATCTAACACATTTCGCATAATTTCTATAAAAAAATTCAGCATCTTCCAACGTATCAAACATTTGAACAACATAAGGCATGGTTTCATCAGAATTCTTATCAAGAATTTTATAGACAGTTGTTACATCACTATTATCATGCAATTCTTCCTCAGTACTTGAAATTGAATGAAATAATTCTTCAACAAACAAATTCATGACAAAACAAATAAATAACTTTCACAAAAGAAATTACAAATTATCGATCTATAGATGTATGCTTACTAGTATGCTATGCTATCTAAATCATGCGTCCCTGTGAGAGTGTGAGGAAGACTCTCCGAAGTTGATTGTATATTTTTGGAAAGATTACTTAGACTCGAGGAAAGTTAGCTAAAATCAATCAAGGAATAGGTCTACCGTCCGCAGTATTATACTGCGGACGACAGAAATTTCAAAAAATGTCATCCGAAATTGCTGATGGCATTTTCGCAATTCCTATCGTTTGCAGTGTAATACTACGGATGGTGGATATTTCAAAAATGTCATAACTTGTTTAATATTGTGGATGGCATTTTCATAATTTTCGTCGTCCGCAGTATTATATTGTGGATGATAAGCTTGTTAATTTAAATGTTGGGGGCATTTTGGACAATAACCCTCGTCCGCAGTATAATTCTGCAAATACCTGGATATTGTACAGCAAACGAGGGCTATATAAGCTGTCAGAGTTCAATCTAAACAACTAAGATCTATTATAAGAATAAATCAATTTTTACAACGTTGTCAATGAATCGATCCCCTATATATATATATATATATATATATATATATATATATATATATATATATATATATATATATATATAAGTGTTCTTTTACAAGAATTACATTTGTAAAAATTGAAAGATTATAAGAAACTTTATATTAATGGATAATAAAATTATAATTTATCATGAGTAAAACATATGCTTTTATTTCAATAGAGTGCCATAATTCAATATAAATAACTTTCAAAAGGCAATAACAATTTTATCATTTAAAACAAAAGAAATATTTATTTTTACAAATAAAGCCCAAGCGTAAGCCTAAACAAGTCGAACTCATCCTTGTTTTGAATAGTGTAGCAAACAAGCTTACAGAGTGAGTTTAAACTCCTCTAGTTTGTATACTGAACTAGTCCGAACAGATCTGTTAACGAGTCGATTATGTTCATGAACTTGATTCATTTGCAGCATTTTGCCATGAAAGCTGGGAATATTTTACTTCTGGTAAATAGGCAATCCATAATTAAAAAAAGTACACATAAGAAACACTGTACAAGTACATTTTAGGTGTTTTGCCGTATAAGTACAAGCAGTCAAATGTTAATCACAACTGAAAATAACAGTCACCATTCCAATTCAAGTTTCTACACTGGCAAATTTGACAAAAATGGACTACTACTCTCTTCTGAGATGGCATAGAAAAAATGACCAAACCATGAGAGCTTAGTCAATGGGTACAAAAAAATAGGTTAAAGTGACAACGACCACAAAATTTCAACCGAGATGATGATTTTTGTGTCAAATCAATTGCAATCTCCATTCTAACACGCACAACCACCTCTTTGCTCTGTTTCTGAAACAGCATCAGGGATGGCCTGGAAGTATCTGTAATTAACATAGAAGAACTAAATTAGCGACGAGAAACATTTGCACATTTAAGCAGTGATAACATCCTGATGATATTTATGTAAGAAAAACGAAGGAAGGGCCGGGGGGAGAGGAGGGGAGGGGGGGAGGGGGTGGTGTAGGATTGGGAATGGGGGGCTTGGGGTTGAGCGGGAGGGAGAAAGGAAGGGGAGACGGGGAAGGCAGGAGTGGGGAAGGGAGGGACAGAGGGAGGGAGAAGCAGAACTATCAAATATTAAAACCAAGTATAACATAAAGCTAACTGAGAAATACTACTCCGTAAACACCATAATATACAATTCAGCAAGCTGAACATATTACTGGCTTCATGTGTGTAGAAATCAATCTATGGATGTCAAATAATTCAAATAGTTCTGGGGTGTTGGGAAGATTGGGTACTTGGTCCTATTGCCCAAAACTGGTGGGTTTATATATTTACTAAATGATATAATATTTGTCGAGTTCGCCAAGCTAATGTTTTTCTGCTATTAAATAAACATAGAATCAGACATGCACACTAATCGAACATTAAGAAAACTATCTTTAAACAGATGAAAAATAATTAGAAACAACATCCAAAAATAGCAAGGAGCAAGTCTCAGATACTACTAACAGCCAATATCCACTAAAAAATACTCCCTCCGTCCTTAAAAGCATGTCCAAAGTACACTAAGATTTCATCCTCACAAGGACGTCTAAAAGTACACAAACCAAATGTAAAATATGACACAAATCCAAATTTACCCCTAAAGTACACATCCTCGTACAATACTCCAATCCCAGGTTAATTATGGTATTTGTTAGGGTCCAAACAAAAGGTATACTCTCCTCAAATTTGCCAACCTTAATTTGTGAGCCCATTGTAATAATAATAAATCCTATGCAGCAATGCAGCAGTACAAGACTTGTTTACTTTTCTTTAACAATTTTACCAACATTTACAACCACTGAACAGAACATTCAGATGATACAGAAATAATAATATAATAACAAGTTCAGTAAATTAAAATCCTCACAAAGAATAACAAAGATCCAAGACTAATGGCGAACATTAAACACAATCCAAACATAGTAAAGACATCATATACCTGCAAAATGAGGCACATGCACTGAAAAAAACAAAAGGCAAATTTCTTAAACATATGAATATTCACTTGCCATAAGGTTTTCACTTTTCAGTATCAAATGGATCGAAGGACTAAACCAGATTCAAGATGAAACAAAGTAGAGAAATATAATTTGCATAGTCTAAGTAGCCTGAGAATAAATAATTTGTGAAGTATTGAGATATTCAAATGAGAATCTTTTCCCGGAATGCTCAAAATTAGAACCATTTTTACAAAATTCATTTATCAAAGGCCTTACTTGACCATGGGTGTCAAGAACAGAAAATTAAGAGAATCTCTTAGTTTAGCTAAATAAGTCTTTTCCATGTGTCTTGTTGTAGCTAGTTTTGGTTTAGTATCCTAGACTTCCTAGTACTATGAAAGTATGAAACAGAAAATTGTGGATTTCCTATCCTCATCCTCCTCCACTCTCCTCGTCTAATTTTCTACTCTGAACATATATGTATGTGTGGCTTATATGTGTACATACACCTAAGCATGGACATAGATGCATGGCAGGAGCATGTTGTTTTAGTTCTATGACAAATTAAATCTGTTAAATATACAATGGGAATTTGAAAGTGGTAAAAAATTCAATGCCACCTTTTATCCCAAACTAGTTGGAATAGAAATAAAAATGAATCCCATATAGGCTGAGAGTGAGGGAAGAAAAAAGAACAAAAATTAGGAAATTCTTTGATGAGTTTAAAATTGGCGAAAATCAGAGCATAACCATAATTATTTTCTTGTTGGAAGTAGGTCAAAGCAATAAAAAGGTCTCCCAAACACACATTAAAGTAGGAAGGTTTCCTTGCTAAATACTAATAGATAATTGGGATGCATATATGTGCGAGTGTGTGAGTGTGTGTGGAAATAATGCAGGTGCAAGGCCATGAAAGTTTCTTTTTTTACTGTACAAGGCAGAGGCGAAACGATGTAGTGGCACTTGACAATCCAACTATACGAATGCAAAGAGAAATCAAAACTATGTGAGCCTGAAAATTTTCATGTGATTTAGTGATACGCGTCAACGACTTTATAATAATGAAAAATAAACAAGTTTTAGCTGTCGAAAACAAACTTACTGCACACGGTTATAATAACGGTGCTCTACAACCTCAAATCAAATAAACATTTATATACTATATACTCTAATATTTTTGCATGCTCTTTATATCCATATCGTTGAGTTGTCAAGTGAAGAGTCAAAATTACACGTTTCACCAACTGTACAGGAAAAACAAACTTGCACGACCTACCACTTTCATTATTGCCATATATATATATATATATATATATATATAGATTACACACTCGTATAAATCATTAAAAATTAATATGAAGAATACTCCTTAAATATATTTTTACCACTCCACTGGATATTGATTTATAGGTACCTACAAAACCAGCTACCCATCTTTTACACGCTGAGAAACACACTGTACACTATTAGTTTTAATAACCATACCACTCATGTCTATCTATGTTGAAATTCCCAACTTTTCATCAGAAACTCCCAAAGTTGCTATAATTTTCATATATTTTTCATGAAAATTTAAGCACTTGATATCTAATAGAAATCTCCATATTTTGGAGCTCTGATATAGAAATAGATAATGATTACCTATATACACTACATGGAATCTATGAGACCTTAATATCGATACAAAAAAACTATTTGCCAAAATGAAACAATATAGTTACTCATCCATTTCCCATGAACACACATGCAAAGTATTAGTAATTTGAAACTCATTCCAAGTCCTCAATATGAAACTCACACATCCTGCTCATGCTCATTGGCTAAAGCTGACTTTGCAACAGAAAGGAATGCAGCATCAACATTGTAGTCCTCTTTTGCAGATGTCTCAAAGTAAGGGATATTCCCCTTCGAAGCACACCAGTCCTTCACCTTCTTCTCAGAAACCTTTAAACAGACAAAATAGAGTCAGGGTTGAAAACATTAAAGATAACATTGCACATGTAAAACCTTACCACCCGGCTATTGCCACCGTCTATATCGATTTTGTTTCCAAGCAATATAAAAGGGAATGTCTTGGGATCAGCTGGATTTGCCTGCAAATATGAAACGACTTTAGTACTAAAAGAGTGCCAGTAATTCAAATTGGAACTAATATGTATGTTCTAAATAACCAGTAAACAATGTGAAATGTACATCTCGGAGATAATTTGGAAACCATATCTAACTAACCAGTAAATAAGGTGAAATGTACATCTTGGAGGTAACAAGGAAAATATGTACCAGTAAAGTTCGTCTTCTCTTTCTAATTCTTTTTCTGCTATTACTATATTAAAAGGCATTCATTCAACCATGAAAAACCTGCTTTAATCACCTCAACCTTTTCCACAAAAATATTGAACCTCAAAAGGCAAACCCATACAACAAAGAAATTCTTAGGGTCTTCTATTTCTAATTCTTTTTCAGCTATTACTATATTGCAACCTGTGACCAAAAAATTAAAAAGCATTCTCAACCTTGAACTTTTTCAGTTTTCCAAACAAATTCCTTCTTAACAGTAAACCTCAGAACTGGACTAAAGGTTGAGTGTTCTTAAATTAAGTTAGCACTTAGCAGTCCCTAAGCATCTCTAATTCTATCAAAAAACCTTAATGTGCCAACTTTTAGTTAGGTTTAATCCTTCCCCTGCCCTTTAACATTATAGACTTGAAAACTTTAAGAACCTTGGTAGCCATAAATTTCAGGAACTAGTTGATGAGGAGGAAAAGAAGAGGCTATATTAATTATTAGATACTATATATTACTCTCTCTCTCCCACAATTAAGGACACAATTATTGAGACACTTTTTTTGATGTGTGTGGCACGGAGTTTAAGATGAACCAAAAACATATTTAGATATTATATTTTTATGTATATTTACATGTTTTGGTATATTTAGATGTTATATTCTTATTTATAGGGAATTGATATTTCCACAAGTGAAATTTAATATCTTCACAAACTCCCTCTCACATGAGTAAAGTTTATTTTTTATTCATGTGAGAGGGAACTTGTAGAATTATCACTTTTACTTTTGAAAATATCAATTCTTTATTTATATTACAAAAATTTTAATAATATAATATTTAAATATAATTTTGGCATGCTTTAAAATCCGTGTCACATACTAAAAAAAGTGTTTCAATAATTGTGGGATGGAGAGCGTATTATTTAGAGATAAAATACTTGTAATTATTAATTATGTTTTATTTTACCAGGTAGATTATTCTAGAGTTCTTAATTATAGCATTAAATAATTATTAGGGATTTGTTTCCATTTTAAAAGAAGATTTTACTTGAACAATTGATTATTGATTTTAAGCCTCGTGCTTGTAGTTTTTAGCTTAATTATCTTCTTTTAATCCCCTTTTTTCCTTCCATCTTATCCTACATAACTAGTTATCTGCATTTCCAAACACTGATGAAACTTTTCATCCAACCATTCTTCAGCCAGTTAATACTTGAAACCTACAGGCTACAATATTCACATGAAAAGCCCATGAAGGAAGGTGTTAATCTAGTCTTCCTGATGCTGCCATAAATTATCAAAATCCTATTAATAAATTGAAATCAAAATTGAAAAAGAATTTGTTGTAACAATTTGAATTCGGAAAAAGGATACGGAAGATATTAAAGCTGAATGATTTCAGAAAGTGATTTCCCTGACTTTATTCTCAAGGGTCTTTGTTTTCTTCTACTTTTTCCTTTGCTTTTCATTTCATATGCATTACATACATGGGGAAAGACACATGCAGCTCAAGCACCTTCACGAACATAACAAATCAAAATTGCTTTTTGAAATATATTTCAAATATTTTGTTTTGAAAGATGAACAACATGCACATTAACAAATCCAAAACCACTAAAATTTGCAAAGAATGATTAAAAGTTTCCTGTAATAAAATAGCGAAGCAACCGTATTACTCTTTTGATCAACAAACATCTTGTAGACATTCTTTTTGGCATTTCCCAAGACGCATTTGCATCATTGGGAGTTCATCAGGCCAAACTTGGATTTCATAGACCAATATAACAAAAGGAAAACTTTTTTTATCCCATCAACTGGTTTTCTAATGCACGCTTTTATCATAAAAAGAAGTAATATTTTGAAACATATTTAAGCATACCAAACATGAATGTATAAGAGAGGCAACCAGGAAGTGAAAATAAGAGAAGTACTACAGCTCTTATTTTTCCTACTAAGCATAGGAAAAAAAGAAAGTATAATAGAACAAAATCACTACAGTGGAAACAAGCTATAGGAGAAAGGAAGCAGCACCCTATAGTAGCTTTAACACCAATAAACATAACCAATCCTTATTCTATTTTACCTTATCTATGTATTTCTTCCAAAGGCTTTTTTATGTTATTCTTTATCAACACAAAAGGGATCAATTACTTAATCATTCGGACCATAATTAACACCTCAAATGTCAATCAAAAGAAAATGCAACAACAGCTTAATAAATCAATCAAAAGCAAATGCTACAGAACAAAATGGTTGATTGTTCATTTATTCTTTAAATTCAACATAATGTGCAACTTAAACCACAATTAGCCTCTGTATAAGTATAAAAAATACGTCTAGGGTTACGCAAGGGCATATTGGGTAGTTAGTATCTATTAGAATAAACTCACAAGTAAATTTAGTGTGAGTAAGTTACAGTGGGATGTAGGACAATATAGTAAGTGTAGCTTTAGCTTAAATTTTCAACAAGTTATCTCTACTATAAATAGATGTAATGGGCTTGTATTTTCATCATGGATGAAATGAATGAAACTGAGAAGCAAGTTTACTCGCACACCTATCTCACTCCTCCAATTAAGCCTCACTCCTCCAATTGAGCTGTCCGTATGTTTCTCCCTTTCCTCCCCAATTTTTGATTTGTCTCAACGCTTAATTTCTTTCCTATTTCTGCATTCTGCAATTCAGGGTCAAGGTGTGGCCCGATAATCTGGTATCAGAGCTCGTTCGCACCATGTAGCCATCCTCTCTTTCCTCCAATCTGTTTTCTCTCTCAATCTCAATTCTCTTCTTCTACTATATTCTCTGCTCTAATCCTTATACTTCCTCAAATTTCTTGTAATTCTCTGCGAACCTATCCCCAAAACATCAAAATAATTTAAAAACAGCAACACAAAAATCATAGCCCAAAAAGTAACCAAAAAATTTCATTTTCTGGTGCGCTGTTTCGGTAAGTTCCTGTAGCTATAGTTACTGTAGCAGTCTAAAATCTGCTAACAATCCATCAGAACTCCAATTGATTTCTTCACAATCTATTGGGATTTGTTTTGACAGGAAATTCGAGCAAAATTATCCTTGGGATCAGTAGCAAACATCATCAAATTCCTGGTCAAATCACGGCAGCAAAACATCTCTTGTGGTACCCTGTTTTTCCAGCAACCTGCAACTAAGATATTTTTTACCTTCCAAAGATCACTTCAGGTATAGATCTACTCCACCTTACTCATTTCTATCCTACATAGATATCCCAGTAGTCCATAATCCAACTAACAGCCATCAATTGATCATATTTAAATCAAATTTAATCTATTCTCACTGCCAAACAATTTTTTCTAAGAATCTTTAATAAATCCTTTTAGATCTGTAAATTGTGTGTGATTGACTATTTGACAGTTAGTTTCTCATTATTTGACATACATATTGTCAAAAAATCGTTCACTATGCACAAATCTCATTTCTACCTCTCAATTTTATACGGAAAACCCAAAAAATGTTGTTTCAGCTTTGTTTTTCATTTTCTGCAATTCTAACTATCAGATCAATTAGTTCTTACTTCCCAAGCCATTATCTGTTTTTAGTTCTCATTTCATTCTGTTTAAGCATAAACTCATCATAAAATTTCATTTCACTTCGTCAAAAAATTTCACAAATACCTATAAATCCAGATCTGCTGGCCTACAAGGTATTACACTTAATTTTCAGTTAAAAAATTAAGTGTAATACCTTGTCATACTTGGCCTACAACTGAGTTTGATCCTTGCTTAAGCCTAGCTTAGATGGTGTGCTCACTTAGTCACACATCTCTCTAAACTTGGCGCTAGTAAGATTTGTGTATTGATTCACACTCAAATACTCATTTTGCTTCGTGAGGATATCCATTTCTACCAATAAAACTTATTCAACTCAATTAATCGTTAACTAGATTAACTTGTGAGAATTTAGTAGGATTTTTCAAATCTGAATCTCAACTATCCTAATAATTTATTTTCATTCCTATCCTTAGAAAGATGGCAGGACCTTCTCACCCTGTGTTTGATTAAGTGTTTCAGCGAGATTATATGAGTTAAAAGTAAGTTCATGAATGAGAAGTTGTAGCAATTGATGAGAAGCTAGATTTGTGTATGGAGAGCATGGTTGATTTCATGAGACAAAATTTCAGAAATGAATCTTAAGAATTCATATGAGAATAGAAGCAAAGCAAGTGGCCTGTATTTAATTATTTATGAGGTATATGGATGCTATCGTTTTATGAGGACCCCAACCATGATGATGAAAAGTTAAGAGGAAGTGGATGTCCAATTGAGGATGATAACAATCCAGACAATGTTGACGAAGAGAGAGAGCTTAAGCAACTTAAGTTGGTACTTCCTTCCTTCAATGAGGGAAAATTTGATTACAAGGATCCTCCAATGTTTTATTAGAATAAAAAATGTGAAGATGATCCACAAAATGATGAAGTTGAAGTTCTCCACTTATGATGGAATTCAGATAATAAAGAACCAATATATGATGGACCTCCAATCTATGATAATGAGCTAAACTATGACTGTCCTCCGGTTTATGAGGAGGAGATCTATGAAGCAACCTCAAATCTTTGATGATTTTGAGAAACCAAGAACAGTGACCATTAGAAAAATTCCTCAACTTAGGAATTCTTTATTGCAAATTCTATTAAGGGCCTTAAAAATGACACCAAAAGGAGGAGGAAGCCAATTAAACCAAAGGCAATGTTCTAAAAGGCACTAGGCAGGTGGCCGGGGGGTGCCTAGGGGCCTAGGTGAGATTTTTTATTTTAAATCAATTTTAATATTTTATCTTACATTTATCCAAATAAAATAATAATATAAAACAAAATAATCTATAATAAAAATAATAAAGGCATTTGCTTAAAATTCAAATGCATATCCATATTGTCAATGTCAAAGTTCAAACACAAACATGAAATTGTTCAAAGTTTAAATACAAACAAATAATAAAAAATATACACTAATAGTTATCGTCTTCATATCCATCTATATCTCTAACTCTTCTTTTCCATATCCTTCCAAAATAATGTCCCCATCGGACTCACACTTATACTCCTCATCTCCCTCTTCCTCCGTGTCATCACCAGACAAAAAATCTTCTCCATAAAGTTATCTTACTCCAACATTTCTACTACTTCTCTTAAGCTCTAGCACGTTATCCGCTTCGGATGCTTCACCACCAGGCTCCCAAGTAAGGCCCGAACAGCCCTTAACTTCATCATTCAATCTCATGACGTCGTTTTGTAGCTTAGTTATTAAAATAAATAAAAAAACAATTACAGCCCTAATTTCTCCGCCTAGACCCCGCCTAGTCCCCGCCTAGTCCCATCTAATTTCCTAGAGGGATTTTTTTTCGCCTTGGGCCTAACACCTAGGCAGGAATTTTTAGAACACTAACCAAAGGCATTGGTTAAAGCCTACAAGAAAGAAAAACTCTATGAAAAACTTGTCCCTAAGATTCACAGCCCTTCCATCGATCCTACACCAGCCCACTGCCTTGTAGCTCATTCCTAAGACAAACCCCAAAGTTGGCCTCCTCTACACCAACATTGTCAACACCAAAGTCCAAATTAAACAAAAGACCCCTCCTTTCGGAACACAAAACCAAACCCATGTCATTTTCTTATACAGCCCCAAAAAGGATTTCCAAAACAGCAAATTCTCTGAAGCCAGCAGCTCATACTCAAGACCTACCAGAACATAAATAATCACTTATTGAAAGCCCTACAACACTCCATTGACAACCATTCCTTCCCACAGAACCTCCAAAACACTGCCTTTACTAAACTAATGTAGTAGTTGGTGGGAGTACTTTTAAAGGTCAAAATTCACAAAGCTTTTTTTATCATTATGGAAAGATAGTTGTTGATATCAATAATCCACAAAATTTCATCCCAAGCGGAGTAGATAGATTTGAAGCAGTTTATCAAAGAGAAAATGTTGAAAATCAGCAATTTCTGATGGAATTAAGCAAATATCTATTGAGGCTGTATTTGAAGGAAAGGAAATACAGGAACTCAAGAAATGATCAAGCTAAAGTCAAGAGAGGATTACATCAGGTTCCCTCATTACTCAATAATGAAAAACTAGATCATGAAGCAGAAGAAATTTGCAAGTTTTTAAAGTTCAACTTCGACCTTGGCAGACCAAGAAAAGGAAGAGCGCAAGCCACAATAATTTCAAGATAGTTGCTAGAGAGAAATTTTCAAGGACACGGATGTTCTAAAGGGAAAGGGAATGTCAGCCAAATGCATATTGGGTAGTCAGTATCTATAAGAATATTCTAGGGGAAAGTATGTTTTGTGTGAGTTAGTTACTATAGGCGGTAGGATAAGATAGTAAGTGTAGCTTTAGCTCAATTTTCCAGCAAGTTATCTCTACTACAAATAGATGTAATGGCCTTGTATTTTCATTCTGAATGAAAAGGATGAAAACTAAGAAGCAAGTTTTCTCTCACACCTATCTCCCTCCTACCTTCCTCCAATTGAGCTCTATCTGTTTGTTTCTCCCTTTCCTCCCAATGTTTGATCTATCTCTCCCCCTAATTTCTATCCTCTCTGCACCTTCAAGTCAGGGCCAAGGTGTCCATTGATGTTTAGAAGGAATGAGGAATGGACGATCAGAAAGACGCAATAACGCATTTCCTGAACATCGTATCTATTTCAGGAACAAAATGATATTGACATGAAGTAATTGGGGAACCACTGATGGAATCATGCATAGGAGAAGTCAAGAAACTATATAATATTACAGTCTACCTGTTTGAGGAATTCTTCATGCCAATTGTCAAGAGTATCAAATGATCGCATAACGTTTACGTCGTATACTAAAACGCAGCAATCTGCTCCTCTATAAAATGCAACGCCAAGACTCTGAAATCTCTCTTGCCCAGCAGTGTCCCATATCTACCAATAAAATACATTTGATCACTAGCAGGAAAATATCATGATGGCTCCAAAAGAGAGAGAGTTTGTATATATATATATATAACATGAAAAACTAAATGGTAGTAAGACCACACTTGTAGAGTGACAATCCTGTCATCAATTTGTAATTCTTTGGTGACAAAATCAGCTCCAATTGTAGCTTTATATTGCTGGCTAAACTTCTTATGGACATATCTACATAAGGAGTTAAAGACCCATATGTACTTATTTAAATATAACACAGTGCACCAATAATCACAGGCACAATAACATGATAAAAACACAATAACATGATAAAAAGCTCACTTGATATTTTATAATATATTGCAATCAATAAACTTGGTCCATAATACTGGCAAAGCAATTTTCACTAACAAAACCAAAAAACATAATTTACAAATTACACCCAAACAGTGCCTAAAATTGCATCTGAGACAATGTACCACCTAATCTTCAGTAATAACTTCTTAAATAAAAGAACAACACAAATTACAAGCTATTTATAAATAGAGCCAAAGGATTAACAGTTTAGGGATTCAAATATTGAACTGGATAAACATATAAACAGGAATCTACGCCAACAAAACTGAGGAGGAACAGATTATTTATATATAAAGATTACAGATCAATACAGTAGTAATAGGATACTGATTCATCAATGACGTTTTACCCACCCTGAGAAGAACAAAACAATATCATAAGTAACGAAATCAACGCCGAAAATAACAAATCAAGCTACTAAACAAACCCTAGAAAACGAATTTGAAAATTTAAGAAATTAATTATGAATCATACCCACTGTCGCCGAGAACTATAACCTTGAGCAAGGTTCTTCTACGCATGGACATCGCAAAAATAATGTAAAGAAATTCTTATGATTTTTTCAAAATCAAAGAGAGAGAACAGAGAAAAGGGGCGCCAATTTCGATCGTTTCCTTTTCACTTTCTGTCTGGGAATATTAAACGAGGCAAGCGACGAGCCCATGTGTGTAATTAGCACGAGCAAAAATGTATTAAGTTCGAAGGATAAAATTGAAAATGTATTAAGTTCGAAGGATAAAATTGAAAATGTATTAACTTCGAAGGGTAAAATAGGAAGATAAAAAAATAAATTAGGGATGATAAAATAGTAATATACCTAAGGTGGTGTTGATACCTAGCAAAACTCAAATTAATTTGTATTTGAATATTTGTAATAAAAATATTATGTCATTTTTTGTTCAGCAGAAGTTATGATTACCATCAGTTAGAGTTGTTCTAAATTTAAGGGTGGTCACTTGGCCACCATTAAATTTGTAATAACTTTAACTGATAAAGGACGATATGATAAAGTAATCACTCTTCAAAATACACAGGAGAATTGCAAGGACAGGAATTTTGTAATATTGTAAATATTATTATTAATTGATGAAATTAAACTTTTGAAGTGTGACAAGTGTTTTGGGACAAGCCATGTATGGATTATTTGATTGTGGAATAAAATTCAAGTCTAATAAAACAAGTTTGGATAAAAAATGACTTAAATTGGATAAAAAAACAAACAAGTTATGAATAAGGGAATTAAATGTCTAGGATTGTTGACAAAGGTCCAAAATACCCTTGACAAGTTATAAAATGTCCTTGGTATCCTAATTATGCGATTTGCCAATTGTGCAATTATTTATGAAAGGAAAATGTCATAAATGACCCTAACCATACAAGAGTTAATCTAACCAAGGTAAATTAGTTGTTGGAATGATACATACAACTTATGTATTTATATAATTATAAGTATAAGCCAAGCAACATTTAGTTCATTTCATCTTATTTCATTCCAAGTTGCTAGGTAGAAAGTACAAAGAGAGAAAGAAGGAAAGAGGTTAGGGTTTGCCAAGAGCTTGCAAGATTTCAAGAAAAAGTGTTTTAGAGAAGTGAAATAAGTCATCAAAGTGGAGAATCTATCTCTAGCAACGTTTATTGCAAGAAGAAGAAGAGCTACAAGAAGGTTTAAAAGTTTTCTTGTCTCTAAAACCTTCATCTATGTGATTAAATGCAAGAACATGTGCAATCATGCATGTATATTTGAGACATATGTGTTGATTATGTGATTTATGTGAGTTACATGATATTTGGTTGATATATGATGAAACCCTAAGCGTTAGAGTTGTATTTCAAGGGTAGTGAACTATTCATGCATGTATTTTTTGCTAGAAAGCATGATTTAAGGATGATCATGTATTATATGTTGATAGAAGTGATGAAAATCTAGTTGGAAGTGTTGATCATGTATGAAGCATGTAAAATTTAATACTAGATAGCATAATAAGTTCATTGATGGATGAAAAGCAAGACTTGCATAAGGAAAACATAATATTAGGCTATGATTTGCATGTAGACCAAATCATAATCAGTAAAGTGCTTTAGAAGGTGCATATAGAGGTTATGTGAATGCACAAAGTTGCTAAATGTGTATGTGTTAATGTATATGAGATAAGATATAGAGTTCAAGGATTCAAAGAGTGTTCAAGAGGGAATTTTTTTAAAGTTGACAAAATTCCACTAAAAGGGTATTTTTGGCCATTTTGTGTAATTAAAGGTCAAATGAAGTTAAACAACTAAGTTTTAAGTAAATACATATGTTAGAGTTGATTTGAAAATCATTTGGTATATATGGCGATAAATGAGAGTTTTGAATGTTTAAAAACGTTCGCCGACGCCTAAAACGAAACTTATGAAAAAATCAAACAGTTTGAAAATTTTTAAATGTTTTGAAGACCCATGCAAGTCATATATATGTTATACGTGCTAAATCATATGTTAGAATAGAGGAATATGGTTTATGGCCACAAATAACATCAAAATTGGAATAAATTTTTTTTTAGAAAAATCTTGCCCCAACCATGTTTTTGCCTACAATCCGTGACCCTAGCCGTATCTTCTCAACTAAATCTGGCCCCAACTAGATTTTCAATGCAAATATGTGGCCCCGACTAGATCTTCTCAGCCAAATCTGGGCCCAGCTAGATTTTTAGTACAAAAATCTGGCCCCAGTCGTGGGCAGCAGATTTCAAAAAAAAAATTGAAAAATTTTATTTTCAAACCAAAAGGAAATGTTTAATATTAAATGATAGAGATATTATTGTAAGTCATAAATTGATAAAGATGATCAATGTGGTAGATATTAAGATGTGTTAATGATGTGTTATGTGTTAAGAGTTATGTAAAGGTAAATGATAAATTGTATAGCAAGGTATAGCATGCATGTATATGTAACTAATGCATGAACCAATATTATAGTTATATAGTACGTAATTGGGATACAATATTATCGATAAACGTAAACGAGAAAGAAGGAAAGTGTTCTTTTCGAACTCCCTTTTGTAGTTCTTGAGCAATGATACATGTTATGCATTCATGATAAGCCATATTGAAGTTCATTCATCATTAAATTGTCATTGAAAAAGATCGATGTCAATCTTGATTCTAACTAGACATATGTAACAATTCATGTTGAATTCAGACATTTATTGTTATGTGCTCCAATCCATATTGTTGTAGAGCGGAATCTATAAAATGATGTAACAGAACAACCCTGATAAAAAGAGGAATAAAGGATAAAGGAAATATAAATTTTATGGCGTGGTTGCGTCGCTAGATGTTTATGTTGTGCACAATGTAAAGGTACGATAGGCTGATCACATAGAGTACACATCTAAAATTAAATGCAGTCTTATGACTGAAACCGGACAGTATCAGTCTTTATGATTGGTATTGTTCTTAACGAGTTCTTGGTCTTGTGACCATATAGCAAGCAAGTTTCATGTTTCAAGCTAATCATGCAAAGAGTTATGTTATATTTTCATGTTCATTCACAGAACTGTTATTGATTCAGTTTCATTATAAATGGTTCTCCTTCATTATTTCAGAAATATCATGTCATTATTTTTTTATGTACTTGTTGAGCCATTTTGTGCTCACCCTTGCTCTAACATAATATTTCAGCTAAGTCCGAACAGGCCGAGGGATCATGAGTAGATAAAGGAAAGGGAAAGGCTAGCAAGCAGTGATTGTATAGTTAGAAAATTAATGTAAATATTATATCTTTGTAATAGGTCAGTTGTATATGTTTTGTAATGTATAAAGGTCTGTTAACCTAAGGATAGTTATGTATTATTGTAAATTAAGTTTTATTGTTCAGAAATGAATGGTTGGGATTGAATGGTAGAGTAGTATCGTGAGCATCAAATATGTGGTTCAAGGGACCCGGATTTGGGGGCTTCACAGGTTGGTATCAGAGCTGATAGGTTATAAACCTTAGATGGGAAAACCTTAGGAATATAGTGAAACTCATTTAGAGTTCTAAGAGGTGAATGGTGGAAATTGTTAAAGTTAAAATTTTCATAATATGTGTTATGTGCTATGCGTTATATGTAATAGAGGAAAGGAAAATTGCATTGAACTAAATAATTGTTCTTATGATTTTATAGTATGCTAGAGATTGGTGAATCCAGTCGGGCAATAGATGAAGAATACCGGGACATTTAGATAGAAGTGATGACTATAGTACCAGCTGATGATAGTGGACAAGAAGAAGATCCAGAGGAACTGGAAGGAGACTTTGATAGGGCATTAAAGGAGAATGCGTCATCCGACCAAAGAGAGGCTGACCAATAATGGGTGAATGGTTTAACAAAGCAAAATAGTGAATTTGTGGACAGAATTCTAGAGTTAGAGACTCAAGCAGCAGAACGACAAATAACTGTTAAGCAGAATGAGACAGCGGTGCAGATATTAGTCAATAGGAATATAGAGCTGGGAGATAAATTGAGGCAAGAAGAACAAAAGGTTCTGGAGTTGAGGAATGATAAGGAAGCCTTGGAGGCTAAGTTGAGGGAGGCAACTGCTGAGATAGCCAGGTATAAACATGACGGAGCTAAAGCAGTGAGAAGGGTAAATCTAGAAGAAGAAGAAGTAAGGGCTTAAAAAGCAAGAATAAACTGTATGAGTGATAAGTAGGTTTTATACCTACTATTTCAATGCCAACTTGCTATAATTATCGCTTGTTCTCATTATTTTTTATTACTGTTTAATCTTTTATGTCTATTTTATAGGTTTAATGCTCTATAGCTCATTTATGGTATGTTCCGTCTATTTGTGGACAAACTGACTTGTTTTGGACTAAAACCTGTGCCGGGGGGGGGGGGGGGAAGAAGTACAATATTTCAGGACAAAATGGTTCGATGTGGGAGTAATATGCGCGAAGATCGGATGCAACAGAAAATTGAGCACAGACTGCATAACTGGTGCATGGCGCAGCTGCGCCCCATTCCTTCACAAATACTGCGCAGTTGTGCCCTTCCTCTCTGCCTGCCATAAAGCGCAGTTGCACCCCATCTCAGTACAAAAATGGCGCAGCTGCGCCGATTGTTCATGCCAAAATCTAGCAACTGACTTTTTGAACGGGCCAATTAAAATCTTCCTGCTACAGTGATCGTAAAGAAAGCTACTGAGGCTCTATATAACAGTATCCTCAGGAAGAGCAAAGGAGCTAGAAAAATTAGGTTAGAAGGAGAAAAAGAGAGCTTATTGTTCTTTCTTCATTGTTTCTTTGTTCTTTCTTTGCTCCTTTTGATCTATCTAGAGTAGTTAAGCTTAGGCTTGAGCTGTGGAAGCTTGAAGCATTATGCCAACCTTGGAACTCCAGATTTGAAGAAGAGATACCAAGGTTTGCATTTCTTATCCTTTGTTGTCTCTTTCTTTTCATTTGTAGCTTCAATATATGAACATTCGTGGATGATGGTTGTTATTTCTATTATGAACTAACTTCTTTTATGGGATTATAATGAAACCTAGGGTTTAGTTCATTCTGTTACACTTCCGTGTTGTGGCTAAATGATTATGAATGGATTGTCTAATGTGGTTTATTTTAATTGCTTGATCACGAATTACCATGTTAACTCACACGGAACCAAGATGGGGAGTGTGAGTTTAGATCCGACCATGTTAGCTTGTGTTCATGATTTCACATGACGTTGGATTGCATGATTAGTGCTAAGGATAGATATATACCGAAGCACCACACGTAGTCTTTTGAAAACTTGTGCTTAAACTCGTTTTTCTCTAGGTCACATAGAAATATAGTGACTTAATTAACTAGGGTGTTCTTTCCCGTTTTGTTGCCCTTTAGGTCGGATCTGGGTTGGTTTTGGGTATGATGCAACGAGAGTTGGTCATGCTTTGGTTTCGTGTTTTCAACTAACAATCCAAAATAATCAGTTAGGTGTAATTGGAAGTATCGCAGTTGAATGACACCCTAGGTGAAGTTATAATCCCATGATCCCTTGTCTATATAAATCGTTTGTTAATTAGTTGGTTTTAATTTTCACAACTTAAGATTTAACTCATAACTCATTGATTTGTTTGACCACTGTTTAAAGAAAGCGAAATAGTTATAAAATTGTTGTTTGTTAGTTTAAAAACGATTTATAGTCCTCGTGGGAACGATACTTTACTTATTCTATATTATTTGTTGACCACGTGCACTTGCGTGTAAGTGTTGATTTTTCATGCATACGGTTTTGCACCAACAAGTTTTTGGCGCCGTTGTTGGGGACTTTGAGTAGTTTTTATTACTTTCATCGCCGGTTTAAATTAGATTAGTTTAGTTAAACAATCTTTTCTTGCCTCAATTCTTTTTGTATATTTCTTTGGTTTCAAGTACTCTTGACTTATGCATGCTAACTCGATCAAAGAAACGTAAGTTGTTGGCTCGCAACGACAACATTAATAGAAGAGTTCAACAAGTGATTGAGGTTAGCTCTGACAGTCAAGAGGGAATTGAACCGCCAAAAATCATGGCAGAAGAACAAGAGGCACCAAAGGCATTGAGAGATTATGCAACGCCGCGAATAAATGAATTGCAAGCAAGTATCACAAGGCTGGCAATCACGGCTCTTTCCTTTGAAATTAAACTGGGTACCATTCAAATGATGCAAAATTCGATACAGTTTGGGGGAATGGCTAACGATGATCCGAATGAGCACTTGCTGAGTTTTTTAGAGATCTGTGATACGTTCAAATTCAATGGAGTAACGGATGATGAAGTGAGACTTAGACTCTTCCCATTTACACTAAGAGAAAAGGCGAAGAGTTGGCTTCACTCATTACCTCCAGGGTCGATTACTACGTGGCAATATTTGGCCGAGAAATTTTTGAAGAAATTCTTCCCTCCTGCAAAGACCAATAAAATGAGAAATGACATTTCCATGTTTGAGCAACAACATGGAGAGTCACTATATGAAGCATGGGAGAGATATAAAGAGTTGCTCAGAAGATGCCCGCATCATGGATTACCCCAATGGATGCAGATGAACACATTTTACATTGGTTTGAGTGATAACACTCGGACTAGCATTGATGCAGCGTCTGGACGGACATTTATGACAAAGAATTTTGATGAGGCATATGAGTTACTTGAAACTATGGCTGCCAACAATTATCAATGGCCTACTTCTAGGCTAAATCAACCAAAAGTGGCCGGGATTATAGAAGTGGATGCTATCACAACCCTATTAACTCAATTTTCAACAATGTCCAAGAAGATTGATGCCATTGCTGAAACTAAAGTGCAGTAGGTAGCTTATGTTTGTGAGCTATGTGTGAGGGCATATCCTACAGAGCAATGTGCTATCAACCTGGAAGCAATACAGTTTGTGAGTAATTACCAGAGACAACTGAATCAGTATCAGAATACTTATAACCCTGGAGCTAGGAATCACCCAACCGTGTCATGGAGCAACAATCAGAACCATCAACAAGTTCCAAGACCACACTATCCTCCGGGATTTCAGAATCACCAACATGTAGCACAACCTTCCCAACCAGAGAGAAAGCCAGATTTAGAAGAGTTAATGCTGAAATACATGACTAACAATGATGTGTTGATAACGAGTCAGTCTGCAACCATCAAAAAGAGAACCAAGTGGACCAAATGGCCAATTTGCTAACAAACAGACCTCAAGGATCTCTTCCAAGCAATTCAGAAGAAAACCCACGAAGAGAGGGAAAGAAGCACTATAAAGTTGTCATAACTAGAAGCGGAAAACAGTTTCTGCCAACTGGCATGAATGAGTCGGAAGTACAAAGGGAAACGAAGCAGTTGCGCCCTGCCTCAAACTCAGTCGGTGCAGAAAGTTCTAAGGAAAAAGAGGAAGGTGTTGTGGAGAAGGAATTAGGAAATAAGGATCAACTAGAAAAGCCTCCTGTTACTTACACACAAGTCTATCCCCCAATACCTTTTCCACAAAGGCTTCAGAAACAGAAAATGGACAAGCAGTTCGCTAAGTTCCTTGAAATTTTCAAAAAGTTACAAATAAACATACCGTTTGCAGAAGCTTTAGAACAGATGCCGAGCTATGCTAAGTTCATAAAAGGAATTCTATCCCGAAAGAAGAGATTGGAAGACTTTGAGACTGTGGCTTTAACTGAGGAATGTAGTGCGGTTTTACAAAAACTACCTCCTAAACTGAAGGATCCGGGTAGTTTCACCATTCCATGCACGATAGGGAGTTTGTCTTTCAACAGATGTTTGTGTGACTTAGGAGCAAGTATTAACCTCATGTTGTTGTCGATTTACATATAATTGGGTCTTCCTGCACCAAAGCCCACAAACATATCCCTACAGCTCGCAGATAGATCTATTACATATCCAAAAGGGATTGTGGAGGACATTCTGGTTAAAATTAACAAGTTCATATTCCCCGCGGACTTCATTATCATGGATTATGAAGAGGACAAGGATATTCCCATCATTTTGGGGAGACCATTTTTAGCCACGGGGAGAACTCTCATCGATGTGCAAAAGGGAGAATTAACAATGAGGGTCCAGGACCAAGAAATAACTTTCAATGTGTTCCAGGCAATGAAGTTCCCTACCGATGAAGAAGAACGCTTCCGAATGGATGTGGTAGAAAGGGTGGTGGAAGATGAGTTTCTTAAAATTTCGAGTAAGGATCCGATGGAAACTACCTTGGTGAAGGACAGTGACAATGATGATGATGAGCCGGGGATGGTTGATTGTCTCTAAGAGCTAGATGCACTACCACAGGTGAACACATGCAAGATACATATTGAGCCGTTAGAAAATGCAGATGAACCTCCAGATCGTTTGAAACCATCCTTGGAGGTACCTCCTACTCTTGAGCTTAAACCGTTCCCATCACATCTCAGGTATGCTTATTTGGGTGATTCAAATACTTTGCATGTGATTATTGCATCTGCACTAACCCCTTTACAGGAAAGTAAGCTGATAAGAATCTTGAGAGAATTCAAGGAAGCTATTGGATGGACAATCGCCGATATCAAAGGCATTAGTCCATCATTCTGTATGCACAAGATTCTAATGGAAGAGGATAGCAAGCCGACTGTGGAGCATCAGAGAAGGCTCAACCCCATTATGAAAGAGGCTGTTAAGAAGGAGATTCTGAAATTGCTAGATGTTGGGATCATATATCCTATCTCCGACAGTGCATGGGTGAGCCCTGTCCAATGTGTACCCAAGAAAGGAGGGATGACAGTCGGGAAGAATGAGCATAATGAGTTGATACCAACAAGGACAGTGACTGGTTGGAGGGTGTGTATGGATTATAGAAAGCTAAACAAAGCAACAAGAAAAGATCACTTTCCATTGCCATTTATTGACCAAATGTTGGACAAACTGGCGGGTCACGAGTACTACTGTCTCCTGGATGGCTACTCGGGGTATAATCAGATAGCTATTGCACCTGAGGACCAGGAAAAACAACCTTCACTTGCCCCTACAGGACGTTTGCGTTCAGACGAATGTCCTTTGGGCTTTGCAATATGCCAGCAACATTTCAAAGGTGCATGATGGCCATCTTTTCTGGTATGGTGGGGCATAATGTGGAAGTCTTTATGGACGATTTTTCTGTATTTGGGGACTCCTTTGAGTTGTGTCTAGAGAACTTGATTCTTGTGTTGAAACGCTGTGTAGAGACGAATCTGATTCTAAATTGGAAAAAATGCCATTTCATGGTACATGAAGGAATTATCCTTGGGCACAAAGTCTCAAAAAAAGGATTGGAGGTTGACAAGGCAAAGCTGGAGACAATTAAGAAATTGCCACCACCTACAACTGTTAAGGGGGTGCGTAGTTTTTTAGGTAATGCGGACTTTTACAGACGATTTATTAAGGACTTCTCCAAAATATCCAAGCCTTTATGTAGCCTATTAGAAAAGGAGGTCTAATTCAAATTTGACGAAGACTGTTTAAAGGCATTTGAGCTATTGAAAACAAAACTAACATCAGCACCCGTAATTGTAGTACTGGATTGGTCTGTACCATTCGAATTGATGTACGATGCTAGTGATTACACAGTTGGGGCAGTGCTGGGTCAGCGCAAGGAAAAAATCTTTCTTGCTATCTATTATGCCAGCAAGACCTTAACAGATGCTTAGTTAAACTACACCACCACCGAAAAAGAACTATTAGCGGTTGTATACGCTTTCGACAAATTTAGGTCATATCTTGTTGGAACAAAAGTTGTGGTTTATACTGATCACGCGGCTATTAGATATCTGATTTCCAAGAAAGATGCAAAGCCCAGACTTATCAGATGGATTCTTCTTCTCCAAGAATTTGATCTGGAAATTAGAGACAAAAAGGGTTCAAAAAACCAAGTGGCGGATCATCTTTCTATATTAGAAAATCCAGAGCAGGATAGGAAGGACGAGGTGGTTATAAATGAGTATTTTCCTGATGAGCAGCTTTTCACTATGACTTCAGAGATTCCTTGGTACGCTGACTTTGTTAATTTTATAGTCAGTAATGTTCTCCCACCATAGTTAACTCATCAGCAAAAGAAGAAGTTTTTCCATGAAGTGAAGAGTTACTTGTGGGATGAACCATTCTTGTTCCGACAGTGTGCAGATCAGATAATTTGTATATGCATCCCACATAGTGAGACGACCAGTATACTGCATACATGTCATTCTTCTCTATATGGAGGTCATTATGGGACGGAGAGAACCGCAACTAAAGTACTTCAAGCAGGGTTCTATTGGCCTACTGTATTTAAAGATGCCCACCAGTTTGTAAAAAACTATGATCGAAGTCAACGAGTGGGTAACATTTTCAGACGAAATGAAATGCCATTAAATTCAATTCTGGAACTGGAGATCTTTGATGTTTGGGGAATTGACTTCATGGGGCCATTTCCATCATCGTCTGGCAATCTGTTTATTCTCTTGGCAGTTGATTACGTCTCGAAATGGGTAGAAACTGGTGCTCTACCATCCAACGATGCCAGAGTCATCCTGAAATTCTTTCAAAGGAACATCTTCACTAGATTTGGCACTCCTCGGGCAATCATCAGTGATGGAGGGAGCCATTTCTGTAACAGGCTCTTCACAACATTATTAGCCAAATATGGAGTAAAGCACAGAGTAGCTACAACCTACCACCCCCAGTTAAGTGGCCAAACAGAAGTTTCTAATCCGGATGTGAAGAGAATTCTAGAAAAGATGGTAAATCCGTCAATGAAGGATTGGTCAATGAAACTTGACGATGCATTATGGGCATACAGGATAGCCTATAAGACTCACATTGGCATGTCGCTTTTTTAGCTGGTTTATGGTAAGACATGTCACCTCCTAGTGGAATTAGAGCACAAGGCTTATTGGGCCATCAAGAAGCTAAATTTTGATCTCTCAACCGCAGGAGAGCAGCGACTGCTCCAACTTAATAAGTTAGACGAATTCCGACAACGAGCTTATGAGAATATGAAATTCTACAAGGAAAAAGTGAAACGACGGCATGATCGAAAAATTATGGAAAGGAAGTTCGAGCCGGGACAAGCAGTATTGTTATTCAATTCCAGGCTTCGACTCTTCACAGGCAAACTAAAGTCTCGATGGTTAGGACCATTCACAATCAAAACTGTCTATCCTCATGGCACCATCAAAATTGTGGGAAAAGACCAGGAGCATCCCTTCAAGGTCAATGGGCAACATCTGAAGCATTATTGGGGAGGTGACTTTGATCGCCAATAGTCCTCAATTGCCCTCGATGAGGCAGAATAAACTGAAGAACAATCAAGCTTTACGACTATAACTAAGCGCTTGTTGGGAGGCACCCTACCGTTTGTCTAAATCTCCATTTGATTAATCTATGAATTATGATATTGTTAAGATTAACGTGTGAAAGACTCTTGGAGATTTGAAATTTTGTTTTTGTGATCTTTTGCAGGAGGAGTCTGTACTGAATTAGCATGCTAGATCAAAGTAAGAAATAAAACAAAGGAAGGCTTTCATTTTTGGGCTAACTGGCAGATTGCGCAGCTGCGCCTGTTTTACACTGCCCATAGGCGCAGCTGCGCTGGGTAGCAAAGAAGATATTCCAGGGCCAAGGTAAGGCGCAACTGCGCCATTTTCCAATGCAATTTCGACGCAGCTGCGCAACACGTCAGTTTCAGTTTTTGAAAGGCTTTTATAAATCGACCCTACGACTTCCCTTTTTAACTTAAAACATTTATGTTCCCTACTCTTTCCATAGCAGAGCACGAGCGACTTCTATCCCTCATTTCCCTTACCCATTTCCTATCATACCTTTACCAAATAATTTCCAACCAAAAGATCCACATTCCATACCATTTTCTCTCTCCTATTCGAGCAAATATTCAGATTCCTAACAGTAGGGGTTGTGTAAAGCAAGTTTGGGGATTATTCAAGGTTGAGAACTGCTCTTTACAGAGAAATTACATCAAGCCCTAGCATTTTCAAAATGCTTCAGCACAGTCATACCCCATCTTCTTCGTCGGCTAGCAGTGATGCGGGAGGAGATGGTGATAACAGAGACACGCTTGATGTGACCAGGTTTGTCAACCTTTCTGCACAGCATTACTATTGGGACGTCATGATTACTAAGTCATTTGTGTTAGAAAGGGGCCTTAAGCCCAGTTTTGAGGATGGAGGGCTGCTACAACAGATTAGGAGTCGTGGGTAGTTGTTGTTTGTGGAAACGCCCTTGGCTGCGCCAATGTCAATAGTGAGGGAGTTCTATGCTAATGCCCGGGAGACTCAGAATGGGATTTCGTATGTGAGGGGCAAGCAGGTAGACTACACCCCTCGGGCCATCAACGAATTGTTCAGGATGACGGCCCTGACCGCTGAGGCAACTAAGTGGATGCAAGACCTGCGATTCCAGACCAATTTAGACACCCTAATGGAGGAGATGTGCAGGCTCGGTACGACATGGAAGATTAGGCCGAGCACGGATAGAAAGGAGCACTTTCCTCGGACGGCTTTGAGCAGGTATGCCAAGGTCTGGTACAGTTTCATATGTGGGAACATATTGCCTACGAGCCACCATCAGGACGTGACTAAGGAGAGGGCGGTGATATTGTATGGCATTTGCAAGGGTCAGAGTATGGATGTAGGATACATCATCCATCACTCTATGCTTAAGTTCATGAGGGCCAGTACTTCGGGCGGGATCCCGCATGCCTCCATTATTACACGTTTATGTCGAACGACACAGGTGGAGTGGGGCGAGGAGACTATTCAGTTGCCAATGAGGGACATTGATCATACTACCATTGAGAAGCTCACAATTTGGAAAGGCATGAGATCGCATCCAAGGGGCCTTGGTTTTATAAGGGAAGATGTTATTGAGGAGCAGGATGTGGCAATTGATGAGCCACAGGCCGGAGGGCTTCTTCCTGATTTTGTTGTTATGCATGATAGAGAGATGTGTCGCCTGCAGAGGCGTATGGACGCTATGCACACGGACTTCAGATCATACACAATCGACTTTTCAGCGGCATTGACTAGTGCCTTCTCTTAGTTAGGCGCAGATGCACAGTTCCCAACCTTCGGGTAGGGAGGCTTGTACCCACCACCAGATACGCCACCTGATGCCTAGGGGAGTTTCTCTCTCACCCTTATCACTAATGAGGACATTGTGTCACTTAAGTTTGGGGGTATTGGGTGCATGCCATGTTTTGCTATGTCATATTTAGTATTATGTTTATCTTGTTATTTAAATTGAGTTTATTTTTAGTTGCATTGCATTTAAGAAAGCTGTTAAAAATAAATATATATATATATATATATAAAAATTGCATCATATTTATTTATCGTACTGCATTTAGATTAACTGCATCATATTGCTTGAATCCTAACGTCTTGTTCGGTCAAAGTCATATTGACCTATGATGATATTCGGTTTTGCTTGATTATGTAACGGGGTTGAAAATCGAGTAGTAGTTATAGTGTCATGTTGATTTGTGAATCCTAACTTGTTTGACTCTGATATAATCGGATAGCACTTTATGTGTAATTGTTTTGTTTGGTGTAGTCTAAATATGTGCATAATTGTCTTCTGGTGGAATTTTTTTGTTAAAACAATAGAAATTTTATGAATGGGTTGTGTTGGCTATTACAACACAGAAATCAAGTTTGAGGGTTAAGAAAGTTCAAAAAAAATAAAATAAAAAAAATAAAAATAAAAAATGTTATATATTGATAAATGCGTTGGTTAGTTTAGTTCTGTGGCTGTTGATACTCGAGTTAATAGGCCCGTAGGGGTGTCTTTACACCTAGCGCCCTAAAGCCGACTGGTTTGGGAGTCGTTAGTCGAAAGCTCGCTACTTGGGTATCTTCGAAGCCTAATAGGATTAGGCATTGCACAGCCGGGTGTTAACGCAAGAAAGAGCAAATAATGCCCTTGTGGTTGTATATAAAGCTAGTTAATTCTGAATAACCCTGATATTGGTTGATGTGAAGTCGTAGCTGACAGTTTTCCTGTTTATCGTCTTTCTTGAGTTAGAACTGTGATTTTCCCTCTAAGAAGCGCATTATGGCAATATTTGCATTATATCAACCTTAATGGTAGCCAAGCACACAACACACTGTATCAGTAATAATAGGTTGTGGATTTGTCGATTGATATGACCTACTGACTATTTCCTGGTTGGATGTTATGTTTATTGATCACTGCAACTCCTCTGAGGCTGCTCAATTAAACTTTGTACTGGCTGACGTGGATTCGTAGGCATGTAGTGTAGACTGCATTTTTAGCTTATCTTGCATTTCAAATTGTATGTACAGTTTCTTTATTGTGTAGCTTGAGGACAAGCAACGGGTTAAGTTTGAGGGTATTTGATAAGTAGGTTTTATACTTACTATTTCGATGCCAACTTGCTATAATTATCGTTTGCTCTCATTAGTTTTTATTACTGTTTATGCTTTTATGTCTATTTTGTAGGTTTCATGCTCTATAGCTCATTTGTGGTCTGTTCCGTCTATTTGTGGATAAACTGACTTGTTTTGGACTAGAACCTGTGTGTGTGGGGGGGGGGGGGGGAGAAGTACAATATTTTAGGACAAAATGGTTCAATGTGGGAGCAATATGCGCGAAGATCGGATGCAACAAAAAATTGATCACAGACTGCATAACTGGTGCATGGCGCAGCTGCGCCTCATTCCTTCACAAATATTGCGTAGCTGTTCCCTTCTTTTCTGTCAACTCTCTGCCTGCCATAAAGCGCAGTTGCGCCCCATCTCAGTACAAAAACAGCGCAACTGTGCCGGTCGTTCGTGCCAAAATCCAGCAACTGACTTTTTGAACGGGCCAATTAAAATCTTCCTGCTACAGCGATCGTAAAGAAAGCTACTAAGGCTCTATATAACAGTATCCCCAGGAAGAACAAAGGAGCTAGAAAAATTAGGTTAGAAGGAGAAAAAAAGAGCTTATTGTTCTTTCTTCCTTGTTCTCTCTTTGCTCCTTTTGATCTATCTAGAGTAGTTAAGCTTAGGGCTGGGTTGTGGAAGCTCGAAGCATTGTGTCAACCTTGGAACTCCATATTTGAAGAAGAGATACCAAGGTTTGCATTTCTTATCCTTTGTTGTCTCTTTCTTTTCATTTGTAGCTTCAATGTATGAACATTCGTGGATGATGGTTGTTATTTCTATTATGAACTAACTTCTTTTATGGGATTATAATGAAACCTAGGGTTTAGTTCATTCTGTTACGCTTCTGAGTTATGGCTAAATGATTATGTATGGATTGTCTAATGTTGTTTGTTTTAATTGCTTAATTATTTGATCACCAATTACCATGTTAACTCACACGAAACCGAGATGGGGAGTGTGAGTTTAGATCCGACCATGTTAGCTTGTGTTCATGATTTCACATGACGTTGGATTGTATGATTAGTGCTAAGGATAGACATATACCGAAGCACCACACGTAGTCTTTTGAAAACTTGTGCTTAAACCCATTTTTTCTCTAGGTCACATAGAAATATAGTGACTTAATTAACTAGGGTGTTCTTTCCCGTTCTGTTGCCCTTTGGATCGGATCTGGGTTGGTTTTGGGTATGATGCAACGAGAGTTGGTCATGCTTTGATTTCGTGTTTTTGACTAACAATCCAAAATAATCAGTTAGGTGTAACTGGAAGTATCGCAATTAAATGACACCCTAGGTGAAGTTATAATCCCATGCCTCCCTTGTCTATCTAAATCGTTTGTTAATTAGTTGGCTTTAATTTTCACAACTTAAGATTTAACTCACAACTCATTGATTTGTTTGACCACTGTTTAAAGAAACCGAAATAGTTACAAAATTGTTGCTTATTAGTTTAAAAATGATTTATAGTCCTCATGGGAACGATACTTTACTTATTCTATATTACTTGTTGACCACGTGCACTTGCGTGTAAGTGTTGATTTGTCATGCATACGGTTTGGCACCAACAATGAGTGTAAAGATGGAGGATATGAGCTATGCTTTTCGCACAGCTTTTGGAAGGGCACAAGATAGGGTGTACTATTACCTTGTAGAGTATGAACATATGAGTAATACCTTGAGTAGGGGGAAGATGATAACAATTATAGATGAAGAATATGATGATGCAGTTCAACGTGAAATACTTTCGTAGGATAATGTAATAAATGTATATGGTTATGTATGTATCTATGTGTGTATGTAATGTAAATCCCTAGTTTTTGTAATAGAAGGGATCGAAAGTGTCATGTAACCTCTTTTGTCCTAAGGATGGAAGGTCTAAGGTTGTTGTATAGCTATGAAATGGGAATTCCGACTTTTGTAGTCTGAAGGGATAGAAAGGTTTATAGCAATATGCTACATGTGATGTAAGGTGCTAGGCACTAGTCAAGTTGCATATGAATATAAACTCAGTTATAAAATGTGTTTTGAATTGATAATGTGTTTTGAATTAACATGCGAATGTAATATGTGAATGATAAATTAATAATCATTACATAAATTGTTAAACATAAATGCCGCCTAGAAGAAGACCAAACGTTCAATCTCTACCATAGGAGTCAGTAAATGCTCTATAGGAGCTAGTTAATTTCATGCAGTAATTTGTAGACTTGTTGATGAGAGCTTTCCAGAACAGAAATATAAACCCTGCGGGTGATCAACTAGTAGTGGCTCGTATCGCTACATTTAAAGATTTCAAAACAGTAGGACCCCCAGAGTTCAAGGGGACGGTGAATCCAGTGGAGGCCTAAAATTGGGTAATTGAAATGGAGAAGGTATTCAACGTGGCAAACGTGGCGGAAGAACAGAAAACCATTTTTGCTACATTCATGTTAAAAGGATAAGCTAATTATTGGTGGGTTACCAATAAAGGAAGATTGGGAACGAGAGCTGCACCCTGGGAAAGATTCAAGGAGATGTTTTTCGAGGCTTACTTTCCTCCGGTGACTCAAGATATGATGGAGGTTCAATTTATGGAATTATAATAAGAGAACATGATTGTGGCCCAGTATGAGGCTAAATTCGATGAGTTAGCAAGGTTTGCTCCACACCAGGTGGACACGGAGCAAAGAAAGGCTAAACGGTTCGAACGTAGATTGAGGCCGTGGATTAATAGTAAGGTTTCAATGTTTCAGATCAAAACCTTTGCGGGAGTGTTAAAGAAGGCTATTCTAGCAGAGGGAGGCAGTGATGCCTTGACAAAGTATAAGCAGGAACAACGTGGCAAGAAAAGTGACGGAGTCAATCGAGAAGGAAGCAGTGGGGGAAGTAACACCAACAAGCGAAAGTGGAACAGTAATACCAATACTACGGGAAGTAAACAAGGAGAACCAAAGAAAAAAATGGAACTGTGTGCCTTTGTGGCAAATGTTACTCCGAAGTATGTTTGAAGGGGAAAAATGTATGTTTTAGATGCGGTCAGGAAGGACATATAGCTGTCCGATTCCAAAGGCAAACAAAGTATGCTTCAATTGTGGGGAGTTGGGGCATCAAATCAAAGAATGTCTAAAGAAGAAAACGGATGGGGGAAGACAAAGCAAGGGTGTTAGCGGTGAAAAGCTGGCAATTGGTGGACCTACCTAGCCAGGGAGACCGACAACATGAACCTTCAATATGACTGTGCAGGATGTGGTGGCATAAAAAGACGTGGTGTCAAGTATCATTCCTATCAATAATATAAACGCCTATGTATTATTTGATTTAGGTGCTACCTGCTCTTTTGTATCTGATGAATTTGCAAAGAGATTAAATTTACCCCAAACAAAGTTAGAAAATGTGCTAAATATAGAAGTAGCAAACAAGAAAGTAATTCAGGTGGAAAATATTCATCGGGATTACTGTATGACGATAAGAGGGCACAAGTTAACAGTTGATTTAATTCCTATTCGGTTAGGAGAATTTGATGCAATACTGGGAATGGATTGGTTGTATAATCATGGGGCGGTGATTGACTACCAAAAGAAATATGTAAACCTTCAGACTGCTGTCAAGTCTAAGGTAGTATTCTATTGTAGCAAGTTGCTAAGGCAATCTTGTTGTCTGACGATGATACAGACCAATAAGTTGTTAAGAAAGGGATGTATGAGATATTTGGCTCACGTGGTTGATACATGGATAATGGGATCAGAAATGGGTCTGATACCAATAGTAAAAGAGTATGCGGATGTATTTTCAAATGAATTATCGGGCCTTTCGCCAAATAGGGAGATCAAATTTGTCATAGATCTTATACCGGGAATGACGCCAGTTTCAAAGGCACCGTACAAAATGGCTCCAGTTGAGTTGAAAGAGTTGATAGTTCAACTACAGTAGTTGTTGGACAAAAAGTATATCCAACTAAGTGTGTCTCCTTGGGGAGCACCAGTATTATTTATAAAGAAAAAGGATGGATCATTAAGGCTTTGTATCGACTATAGGGAATTGAACAAAGTGACAATTAAAAACAAGTACACGTTATCGAGGATTGACGATTTGTTTGATCAACTACGGGGAACAAGGTATTTCTCGAAGATAGACTTGAGAAGCGGTTATCACCGGCTGAAGGTGACACCTAACGATGTACCTAAGACGGCATTCAGGACTCGTTATGGTCATTTCGAGTTCCTGGTGATGTCTTTTGGTTTGACGAATGCACCAACTGCATTTATGGATTTGATGAATAAAGTATTCAAGCAATATTTAGACAAGTTCGTGGTGGTGTTCATTGACAACATTTTGATTTATTTAAAGACTCAGGAGGATCATGCGGAACATTTGAGGATAATGCTAGAAAAATTGAAGGAAGCAAAATTGTATGCAAAATTTTTGAAATGTAAATTTTGGTTGGAAAGGGTGCAATTTCTAGGGCACGTGATTGATTAGGAAGGGATATCAGTAAATTCAACAAAGGTAGAAGTAGTAATAAACTGGGAACAACCGAAGACACCAATGGAGGTGCAGAGTTTTCTTGGTTTAGCAGGGTATTACAGAAGATTCATTAAAGATTTCTCAAAGTTGTCAGAACCTCTGACTAATTTGACGAGAAAAGCTGTGAAGTTTGTTTGGTCAGAAAAGTGTGAAGAGAGTTTCATGGAGCTCAAGAAGAGGTTAAGTGAAGCACTTGTGTTGTCATTGCCTGACGATACGGGAGGATTTGTAGTGTATATTGATGCATCGCATAAAGGACTTGGTTATATGTTGATGCAACACGACAAGGTCATAGCGTATGCGTCAACGCATCTAAAGGATTATGAGAAAGGGTATCCTACCCATGACTTAGAATTGGCAGCAGTGGTTTTTGCCTTGAAGATATGGAGACATTATTTATACGGAGAGAAGTGTGAAATATACACAGATCACAAAAGTCTGAAGTATAGTTTCACTTAGAAGGATTTGAATATGAGGCAGAGAAGGTGGCTAAAATTAATTAAAGACTATGACTGTGAAATTCTATACGATCCAGGGAAAGCTAATGTGGTGACCGACGCCTTAAGTAGGAAGGGTTGAAAAAAATTAGAAATGATACCTGCTCAAAAAGAGCTAATCAAAGAAATGGAAAGGATGGAAACAGAAGTAAAATATCCAATGGAGTCTGAAGAGAAGTTATATATGGAGGAAGCTCATCCAACATTATTGGATAAGGTGAAGGAAACTCAGACTCAGGATCAAGAATGAGGTCAAATCAGAAAATGCATATCTGATGGACAAGAGACAAAATTTAAAGTAGATGATAGTAGATTGCTGAGATTCGAAGGAAGAACATGGGTGCCGATGGTATCCGAATTGAAAGAAAAGATTCTATAGGAAGCGCACAATTCAAGATATTCAATTCATCCGGGTAGCACGAAAACGTATCAAGATCTTTGTCAGCATTTTTGGTGGCCCAACATTAAGAAAGACGTGGCAGAATACGTAAGTAAATGCCTAACTTATCAAAGAGTTAAGGTAGAACATCATAGGTCTAGTGGACTACTACAACTGCTAGAGATTCCAGAATGGAAGTGGGAACACATTACAATGGACTTTGTGGTGGGACTTTTAACTACGCAAAAAGGCTATGATGCGATATGGGTAATAGTCGATCGACTGACAAAGTTTGCACACTTCTTGTCGATCAAGGTCAAATTCAACCTGGATAAACTAGCAAAGCTATATGTGAAAGAGATTATATTAAGACATGGAGTTCCGGTATCGATTATTTCAGATCGAGATCCGCAATTCACATCAAATTTTTGAAAGAGTTTTCAAGAGTGTATGGGTACGCAGTTGTGGTTGAGTACAACGTATCATCCTCAAATAGATGGTCAAAGTGAACGAACTATTCAGACGCTAAAAGATATGCTGAGAGCATGTGTGATGGATTTTAAAGGTAATTGGGACGATCATTTACCGTTGATTGAGTTTGTGTAGAATAACAATTATCATGCAAGTATTGGTATGCTGCCTTATGAGGCATTGTATGGGAGAAAATGCAGAACACCTCTTTGTTGGGATAATGTAAGAGAACGTAAGCTTTTGAGACCAGAAATAGTGCAACAGACAACAGAAATTGTCAAGGTAATAAGATCAAGGCTTGTAGTAGCACAAGATAGACAGAAGAAATATGCAAACTTGCATTGACAAAAAAAAAGACTTTGAAGTAGGGTCCTATATATTTTTGAAGGTATCTCCCTGGAAAGGAAAAATCAGATTTGGAAAGAAGGAAAAGCTGAGTCCAAGATTCATTGGACCTTTTGAAATGCTGAAACGAATAGGAGAGGTAGCTTATGATGACTGGTTTTTATACCTATTTATTTAATACCTTTGAACTTATGATATTGTGAATTCTTTTGCATTTGATGTTAGTTTTTATGTGCTTTAATCTTGTTTAGGTTTTATATTACTTTTATATGTTTTTACTTCATTTTGTAGGATTTTGGAATAAGGGCTTGGTAGATCAAAGCTTAGAGTTACCAGATTTGGATTTTTTGCTTGTCGTTTACGCAACAGTCACTTACAGCTCAATTTGGACCTTGATCCAGCCGTCATCTCTCATTTCGTCCAACATGAAAGTTGTAGATATATTTCTCAGCTTTCCGAAACATCTTGAATCATCTAAATCGGAGTTCGGACGAGAGAGATATGCCCAAAATATTGAAGGAGGTCAAACCAGAAAGTGGTGGCAGAACTCTAGGCGCCCAAATTATAAAGGAGTAGGGAGCCTAGGCACCCAAGCTCTTAAGTGCCTAGGCACCCAAATTAGAACAGGAAGAAGCGCCTAGGCGCCTGGTACCACTTTCAGCTACTGATTTCGGTAGAAAAGGAAGAAAAGCGTAGAAACAGATCAGATCTCATTTTCCTTTTCTCTGGAGGCTGAGAGAGCGACGGTTTGATGAGAGAGATGATGAAGCACGGTGGTTTTCCACCATGGAAAACCACCATTTCTTTGATTCTTGATCCTAAATCATCCTATTTTTGGAATCAAACAATGAAGAAGATGAAGAACAACCATTGAAGCCATTGATGGAAGCCATGGATGCTTGGGTCTAGGAGATTAATGCTTGGATGACAACAAGTTGTATCTTCTTAACTCTTAGTTGTCTTTGTATTTTATTATGTTGGATTTATTGTGCATTATGTAATGAATATTGGCTATGCTTCTTACATTGGAATCTAAGTATTGATATTGGAACCCAAATAGTTGTTTGAGTTGATTTTCTCTCTCTTGATTGGCACCATATGGATTGGATTAGCATATTTTGTTCTTCATATGTATGGATTGCTTCGGTAATCGATTAGTTTGGTTGTCTACATGAAATTGACAAATGGATTGTAGTGTGTTGACCTAAATGTGATAACATGTGATTGTGTTATTCTACATAGTTAGGATGCATGATTTGTGTATTGGATATGAATATACCTGTATGCCATGTGTAACCAATTAAGAACTTGTGCTTCAAACCCTTGTTTAATGTTAATTCTCTTAGAAATATAGTGGATTATTTAGACTTGGGGATGCTTGTATTGCTATCGACAGAAGCGTATAAGTACTGTAGTGTTCTTGCTTGACCATTTGTGGGTTACAGCCATATGAATGGGTTGTCATGTTTGTGCTAATTTTTAATTGTTTAGCTTTGCAATCACTTCGGTAACTTGTATGAAATCAGAAAATGGACTATGAGTTTGGGCCTGAATATGATAACATGTGTTGTGTAATTGTTCTTAGGAGCGTTTGCATAATTTGTGTGTAGGATAGACATATACCTGCATGCCGCTTGTAGCCAATGTGAGAATCTGTACTTAAAAACCCTGCTTGTGTTAGTTCTCATAGAAATATAGTGAATTATCTTGCTTGGGTTGTTCTTGTCTGAATTTTGTCGAATGGGATAGGTTTAGATGAGATATGTTTATATGTCCTTCAAAAGAGGCGTATAGATACTTTTGTATTCTCGGTTAGCCATTCGTCGTGACCGTAAGATTGAGAGGAGAGTTATGAGATGAAAATAACATATTGGGAGAAATTACAGACTTAGATTCACTTATCTTTAAATGCTTTCTAGTTTAATTGTTAATTTGTGTTATGTCCTTTTACATTCCACTTCTTCCATTCAATTAAACGTTTGAACTAAGATTGACTTAGATGCAATCGGTGTTTGGAACTCGTTAGAACTAATTCCTCGTGGGATCGACTTTTTCTTATCACTTTATTACTTGTTGACTGTGTATGCTTGCACGCTATTCATTCAAATGAATTCGAGATCGGAATCTATCTAGATAAATAAAAGAGTTCTAATTTCGACCAGCAACTTAAGCTATGGCATTACCTCCAAAGTTAGAACACATTCACAATATTTTTCACATATCAGTATTGAGGCCTTATAAGCTGAACTACAAGCATGTGATTGAATACGAACCTATCCAGATTGAGAAGGATTTAATGTATGAGGAAACTTCTGTTCAATTTATTGACAAGAAGGAGCAAATTTTGAGGAATAAAGTAATACCTTCTGTAAAGGTAGTGTAAAGGAACCGTAATGCTGAGGAAGCAACGTGGGAGCTAGAGGAAAGAATGAAGAAGGAATATCCGAATTTGTGCATCTAACCTTATAATAGTGATTCCGGGGACATAATCCTTATAAGGAGGGAAGAATGTAAGGACATAGAATTTATAAATATTATAAATATTATTATTAATTAATGAAATTAAAATTTTGAAGTGTGACAAGTGTTTTGGGACAAGCCATGTATGGATTATTTAATTGTGGAATAAAATTCAAGTCTAATGAAACAAGTTTGGATAAAAAAGGACTTGAATTGGATAAAAAACAAACAAGTTATGAATTATTGGGAATTAAATGTCTAGGATTGTTGGCAAAGGTCAAAAATACCCTTTACAAGTTATAAAATGTCCTTGATATCCTAAGTATGCGATTTGCCAATTGTGCCATTATTTTTAAAAGAAAAATGTCATAAATGGCCCTAACCATACAAAAGTTAAGCTAACCAAGGTGAGTTGGTTGTTGGAATGATACATACAACTTATGTATGTGTATAATTGTAAGTATAAGCCAAGTAACACTTAGTTCATTTCATCTCATTTCATTCCAAGTTGTTAGGTAGAGAGTGCAAAGAGAGAAAGAAGGAAAAAGTCTAGGGTTTGCCAAAAGCTTGCAAGATTTCAAGAAAAAGTGTTCTAGGGAAGTGAAACAAGTCATCAAAGTGGATAATCTATCTCTAGCAAGGTTTATTGCTAGAAGAAGAAGAGTTACAAGAAGGTTTAAAAGTTTTCTTGTCTCTAAAACCTTCATCTATGTGATTAAATGCAAGAACATGTGTAGCCATGCATGTATCTTTGAGATATATGTGTTGATTATGTGATTTATGTGAGTTACATGCTATTTGGATGATATATGATGAAACCCTAAGTGTTAGAGTTGTATTTTAAGGGTAGTGAACTATTCATGCATGTATTTTTGGCTAGAAAGCATGATTTAAGGATGATCATGTGTTATATGTTGATAAAGGTGATGAAAACCTAGTTATAAGTGTTAATCATGTATGAAGCATGCAAAATTTAATACTAGATAGCATAATAAGTGCATTGATGGAAGAAAAAGAAGACTTATATAAGGAAAATACAATATTAGGCTATGATTTGCATGTAGACCAAATCGTAATCTATAAAGTACTTTAGAAGGTGCATATAGAGGTTATGTGAATACAAAAAGTTGTTAAATATGTATGTGTTAATGTATATAAGGTATATAATTCAAGGATTCAAAGAGTGTTCAAGAGAGAATTTTTTTTAAGTTGACAAAATTCCACCAAAGGGTGATTTTTGGCCATTTTGTGTAATTAAAGGTCAAATGAAGTTAAACAACTAAGTTTTAAGTAAATACATGTGTTAGAGTCGATTTGAAAGTCATTTGGTGTCTATGGCGATAAATGAGAGTTTTAAACGTTTAAAAACGTTCGCCGACGCCTAAAACAAAACTTATGGAACAATCGAACCATTTGAAAACTTGTAAATGTTTTGAAGGCCCATGCAAGTCATATGCATGTTATATGTGCTAAATTATGTGTTAGAATAGAGGAATATGATTTATGGACAAAAATAACATAAAAATTGGAAGATAATTTTTTTTCAGAAAAATCTTGCCCCAACCGTATCTTATCAGCCAAATCTATCCCCAGCTAGATTTTCAGTGCAAATCTGTGGCCCCAGCTAGATCTTCTCAACCAAATCTGGCCCCAGTCGTGGGTAGCAGATTTCAAAAAAAAAATTGAATTTTTTTTTCACACCAAAAGGAAATGTTTAATAGTAAATGATAGAAATATGTATTGTAAGCCATAAATTGATAAAGATGATCATTGTGGTAGATATTAAGATATGTGTTAATGATGTGTTATGTGTTAAGAGTTATGTAAAGGTAAATGATAAATTGTATAGCTAGGTATAGCATGCAAGTGTATGTAACTAATGCATGAACCAATATTATGGTTATGTAGTACATAATCAGGATACAATATTACCAATAAACGTAAACGAGAATGAAGGCAAGTGTTCTTTTCAAACTCTCTTTTGTAGTGCTTGAGTAATGATACATGTTACGCATTCATGATAAGTTATATTGAAGTTCAATCATCATTGAACTGTTATTAAAAAAGATCGATGCCAATCTTGATTTCGGCTAGACATATGTAATAATTCATGTTGAATTCAGACATATATTGTTATGTGCTCCAATCCATATTGTTGTGGAGCGGAATCTATAAAATGCTGTAACAGAACAACCCTGATAAAAAGGGGAATAAAGGATAAAGGAAATATAAATTTTATGGCGTGGTTGCGTCGCTAGATGTTTATGTTGTGCATAATGTAAAGGTACAATAGGCTGATCACTTAGAGTACACATATAAAATAAAATGCAGTCTTATGACTGAACCCGGGTAGTATCAGTCTTTATGATTGGTGTTATTCTTAACGAGTTCTTGGTCTTATGACCGTAAAGCAAGCAAGTTTCATGTTCCAAGCTAATCATGCAAAGAGTTATGTTATATTTTCATGTTCATTCACAGAACTGTTATTGATTCAGTTTCATTGTAAATGGTTATCCTTCATTATTTCAGAAATATCATGTCATTATTTATTTATATATTTGCTGAGCCATTTTATGCTCACCCTTGCTTTAACATGATATTTCAGCTAAGTCCGAACAGACCGAGGGATCAGAAGTAGATAAAGGAAAGGGAAAGGCCATGAAGCAGTGATTGTATAGTTAGAAAATTAATGTAAATATTATATCTTTGTAATAGGTCAGTTGTATATGTTTTTAATGTATAAAGGTTTGTAAACCTGTGAATAGTTATGTATTATTGTAAATTAAGTTTTATTGTTCAGAAATGAATGGTTGGGATTGAATGGTAGAGTAGTATCGTGAACATCAAATTTGTGGTTCAAGAGACCCGAATTTAGGGAGGTCACAGATTGATATCAGAGCTGATAAGTTATAAACCTTAAGTGGGGAAACCTTAGGAATATGACCTTAAGGAATATAGTGAAACTCATTTAAAGTTCTAAGAGGTGAATGGTAAAAATTCCACAAAATGTGTTATGTGTTATATTTAATAGAGTTAAGGAAAATTGCATTGAACTAAATAATCGTTCTTATGATTTTATAGTATGCTAGAGATTGGTGAATCCAGTCGGGTAGTAGAGGAAAAATACCAGGACATTTAGATAGATGTGATGACAATAGTACTAGCTGATGACAATGGACAAGAAAAAGATCCAGAGGAATTGGAAAGGAGACTTTGATGGGGCATTACCGGAGAATGCGTTATCAGAGAAAAGGAATGCTGACCAAGAGTGGGTGAATGGTTTAATACAGCAGAATAGTGAATTTATGGACAGAATTCTAGAGATAGAGACTCAAGCAGCAGAATGACAAACAACTGTTGAGCAAAATGAGACGGCGATGCAGGTATTAGTTAATAGGAATATAGAGTTGGGAGATAAATTAAGGAAAGAAGAACAAAAGGTTCAAGAGTTGAGGAATGACAAGGAAGCCTTGGAGGCTAAGCTGAGGGAGAGAACTGCTAAGATAGCCAGGTATAAACATGCCAGAGCTAAAGCAGTGAGAAGGATAAATCTAATAGAAGAAGAAGTAAGGGCTGCTAAAAAATCCAGAATAGACTGTATGAGTGTAAAGATGGAATATATGAGCTATACTTTTCGCACAGCTTTTGGAAGGGCACAAGATAGGCTGTACTATTACCCTGTGGAGTATGAACATACGAGTAATACCTTGAGTAGGGGGAAGATGATAACAATTATGGATGAAGAATCTGACGATGCAGTTTAGTGTGAAATACTTTCGTAGGATAGTGTAATAAATGTATATGGTTATGTATGTATCTATGTGTGTATTAAATGTAAATCCATAGTTTTTGTGATAGAAGGGATCGAAAGTGTCATGTAACCTCTTTTTTCCTAAGGAGGGAAGGTCTAAAGTTGTCGTATAGCTATGAAATGGGAATCCTGACCTTTGTAGTCTAAAGGGATAGAAAGGTTTATAGCAATATGCTATATGTGATGTAAGGTGCTAGGCACGAGTCAAGTTGCATATGAATATAAACTCAGTTATAAAATGTGTTTTGAATTGATTATGTGTTTAAGTTAACATGCAAATGTAATAAGTGAATGATAAATTAATAATCATTACATAAATTGTTGAACAGAAATACTGTTTAGAAGAAGACCAAACATTCAACCTCTACCAGAGGAGTCTGTAAATGCTCTAGGGCAACCGATAAAAAGTCGTACTCGTCTTTCTTCATCAAGAAACTCGAAGAGGCACCCATTGACTGCTCCCTTAAAGTCCCAACATTAAAAAAATACGACGGAATTGGTGATCCTCATAATCACATATGGATTTGAAAGGGTGATCGATGCATTTCCAAGGGTACAATGGAGTGAAAAAATATCACATCTTCATCTCCGCTCTGATAAAGACAATAAGGGAGTAGATTATTTCCCTCCCTCCTAGTTCGATCAATTCCTGGGAGGAGCTACAAGATTAGTTTCATGCCTGCTTTAGAAGAAATAGAAAGCCTGCCAAGATGATTACTTTACTGCTACAAGTAAGGTAGAAGTCCAACGAGTCTCTTTGACAGTTCATGAAGAGGTTTCGAAAGGCAGTGGTTGAAATCCTCATTCTGGATTCGGTGCAGGCGATATAGTTCCTGACAATGGGTCTACACGTAGAAAAATATGGTCGTCTCATTGAGGAAATAATTCTGAAAGCTCCCCAATCTCTGGCCGAGGCTTATGAGATCGTTAAAAAATTTATAGAAATTGAAGAGGCTCTGCCAATCTTAGGGGTTCTTCGAGATATAATGATAATAATTATTAGAGGAGGGACCCAAAGGCGATTGTAGACACCCAAATTTTGCACTTATGTACTAACCCTGGCAGGAGGGCAAAATCGTCACTTGACCCGACATGCGAAAAGGAAGTTAGACCCCAACATGAAACCACCCCAACGACTTACGGTCAAAGCCGCCACAACGAACAATGAGTATCAGGTTACTTGAGGCAAGACAAACAGTTGATCCAGAAGAACTTGATTTGATCACCAAAGAACTTGATTTGATCCAGAAGAGCAAATTCTATATCAAGTCGCAGCCCTCCGAACGAGCCTCCCAGAACAATATAGCACGTTTCCCAGGGATTCCCGAATTGCAAAATACGAGCCTTCCAGCGAAAAACAAAAGACTGACATCAGTACACGAGAGTCGAGGCAGCACCGAAGCCGGCCGCAGATGGAACTGCGGCTGGCCACGGATGAAACAGCGGCTGGCCGCAGTTGCACCTGCGGCCAAGATCTGAGTTCTACATCGCCACTTCCAGTAGCATTTTCCATGAGACGGGAAAGAAAGAAAAAGAAAGGGATGCGAGAGGAAAGGAGAGAGAAAGGAGGCGACGGGAGGGAGAGAAAAAGAGAGAAAAAGAGAGAAAAATGTGAGATCTTCATCTTTTGTACAATCTTATACTAGGTATTGTATCCTATTTTGATTTCCAAGTGTTAAAGCGTCTATTTCATCATTTGGAATGTGAAAAAATCCAAATTTCATAGCTTTGTTGTGCTTTATCTAGTAAATCTTTTAGATCTAGTTTCATTTCGTTCTTATTGCATTTGTTGGGTGGATCTACTGTAGATCCGAAAATATTTGGTGCATTGCTATTTAAATAGTTTGATTTTGTGTATTTTGAAGTTAGATCCAATGTAGTCAATATATGTTGTAGATCTGTGGATTAGGGACGGTTAGGGAGGATTTATTGCGGATGGAATCTCCTCCTAACAACCCGATGATATCCTTTTAGTTTATTTTATGGCTTTTACGCATGTAGCGATTGC
Organism: Hedera helix; assembly: GCA_947179155.2. Lineage (NCBI taxonomy): Eukaryota > Viridiplantae > Streptophyta > Magnoliopsida > Apiales > Araliaceae > Hedera > Hedera helix. The sequence continues at coordinate 13,226,861 of OX359268.1, forward strand.
GATGCGCTTTTATGTAAATATATAAATTTTTGGGCCTTAAAACGACATTGAGTCGAAAATCGGGTTTAAGGCCCCGTGATAGTGAAATGTGCGATTGTGGGCGTGTGGGGTTATTTGGATGGCTCACATGCCCATGAATAACTCCAACGCCATTTTAATGCTTGGTTTTCCCTTTTGACGTGAGAAAATGATTTTGGAATGAAAAGATGAAGATTTTCATAAAATCAATCAAAGTAGGATATTAGATAACACATAGGCTAAAATAAAATCAAAAGTATCGGATGAGCTCCATTCCTATTTGACGAAGGATTCAAAAACCTTATTTTATAAATGTCATCATTAAAGATTTTGTTATCAAAACGAATCGAATCCTTCGTGCATAGGGTCAACAAGTTTTCAAAAGTACTTTCAAGAAATAAAGCATTCCAACGACATTCATTTAGGCACACACGCACACACACATTTTAGGATTTAAAAGGATAGAAAAATATCAAGATTGCGGTAACCGTGTTTTCACGGAAGTCGGGGGGTGCCTAACACCTTCCCCTCGCTTAAGCAAGCCCCCGAACTCTATGAATCTCGGTTTGTGGACCAATTAATTCGGAGTCACATATGAGCCACTGCGATTACGAAAACAAAATTTGGATAAGTTGGTACATCCATTTCAAATATACCAACTGGCGACTTTGGTCAATTGGCTCATCATAAAATCGATCTTTCAAACCCCGTCGACACTCAAGCCAACCCCTTTTCAAAACCACATCTTAATCCCAAGGCTAAAATTGGAAAGGGATTTATTATAAAACGAAACGACTTTTCCCGACGTCGACAGCGATAATGCCGAGAAAAAAGATTTTGGCAAAAGAGATGAAACAAAGAAGGATTTAAAAAAAAATGATAATAGCTGAAAAGATCATAAAGGAGATCGATCACAGAATGAGAATGCAAAGAGCATAGAGAATAAGGATTATATTCCCTTGACCACAAGCAGAGCCCAGATAGTGGGCGAGATTAAAGATTAATCCTTTTTCGGGGGCCTCCGAAAATCAGAGTATTCGCTAGACAAAATGACAGTGATAAGTACTGTACCTACCATGAGGCTCTTGTTGGTTTGAAAATATCCATAGACATACAATCAAATTGCATAATAAAGCGGAAGTATGAAAAAAATCATACTTTAAAATTTTTATAAATCAAAAACCAGGATCACCTTTATGCACAATTATTAATTAAACGAAAAGGAGATAGTGATTATACCCTTGTAGATTAAACTCTTGAAACAACTATGAGTTCACCTCCTTCTGTCCTTCATGTTCTTCTCTAAATCCACTGATTAGATTAATCAGATCAACATTAGCTATCCAAGTGTGTAGCCTCTAGAGGTGATCTACCAAGAAAAATATGGATTTAAGAAGTATTTTGATTCTACTAGATCTTGGGTGGTGACAAACCCTAGTTTTCTCTCCCTTCTAATTCCTTAGATATAAAAAATTGTATTAGTAAGCCCAAATCATAATAAGACTTCTCTTATTTATAGATTTGTTCAACCCTCTTAAACTCTTTAGGAGTAGAGTTTTAATTTTACTCCTAATCTAATTAGAAACTAAATTAATTTATTATAATAATTGCAATTCCTAAATCCTTTAGGAACTTAATTATTTATAATGAGAGTACTTCTTATTAATTAATTTCTAAACCATTTAAGAACTAAATAATACTAATAATAATAGTAATAATAATACTAAGACTCATCTTATTAATTTATAATTAGTATTACCAAAATATTAAATTATAAATATTAAGTTATTTAATTTATTCTATTACCATAGTATAAATTAAATATACTTAATTTATTATTACGATTATGCCACTTACTTCTAAAATAAATATTTCTCTTTTACGGTATGACCCTTTAGGTTCTCCATATTATACCGGTTATAGAATAAATAAATTAGAACAATTCTAATCTTATTTATATAAATGAATTAAACTATTTAATTCATTTAAATAAATAATATTTATTCCACAATAAGAATAAACCCCCTTAGCGATCAAGACTTTCTAGATAATATGAATTTTAACATTTGATCACAAAGAACTTATTCTACGACTAGTTATCGTATAATTCAATCATTCTATCATATAATATCTCAATTAAATATAAGACATGAAATTACTGTCATGTCTTATTTTATTTCATCATATGTATTTCGATTCTCAAATACACAACTCTAATTAATGTTAATTAGAAACTCCTTTCTAATTTCCATTATGTCTGACCTAGAACTATTAAGTTGTCATTTATTAAATCACATATGACATTCTCTCATTTTACTAGGAGTGATAGATCCTTTGTTGATCATTCACCTATCCCCATGTATAACTTATTATAACTGAGCATATCATTTGTTATACTCATATAGTTTTAAGGAATATGTCAAAGTATAACTTATCATACACAAGATACTATAATGATCTCAAGTTTAAGGATCACTTGTACTACTATCACATTATGAACTCCTATTGACAGGCAAGTAAAACTCCATTAGGTGTTCCATGAGTGAGTCATGTTCAGTGAACTTATTCTCTAGTAAGCACCTACATACTTGCTTTAGTGTCTCCACATAAATGATTATAAAATCAATTATCCTATTTAAAAGAACAAACATAGTATGTACAAATCTATCTGAATTCACTAATTCTTATTTTAGTGATCCCATAATTAGAAACAATTTTAATTTTAAGTTATCAACAATTTAGATCTCATTTTAATGATCATCATCATGATTCTAAAAACATTTCTCAAAACTAAGGGTTTACCACAATTAATTTAACAATTAAATATGGATAAAGAAAGTTCCTTTAAATAAATGATTTTTTTTATATTAATAAATGAATAAGATTACAAAATATATGCTGCATCACATCAAATGTGATTGGCTTGTATGCATACTACATTTAGCTTCGAGCCACGATACTGAGGATTACTACCAGTTAAAGTACTTCCTCAAAGAGCAGATCCTGAAGGGGAACTTAAATTACTATACGGCGGAGAGACCTCGAAGATCTACCTTAGACAGAATTGCACCACCTCCCCCCATTTCAACGTTGAGGGGAGTGGTAGACGTTATTTCTAGTGGATCAATGGCAGATCTTTCTAATAGAAAGAGAAAAGCGTATGCTAGAGCAATCCATCAGGTTTTCGATGTGCTAAAGAACTTCAAAACTGATCCCATTACCTTTTTTGATGAGGATTATCGGCTTGACATGGTCCTCCCATAAGATGATACACTTGTGATAACTATATAAGTGGGGACTATGGATATGAAGCGAATCTTCGTGGATAATGGGAGCTCGGTGGATGTATTGTACATGCATGCCTATAACCGTCTAGATTTAGGGGGCAGAAAGTTGATTCCTTGTGAAGGCTCACCATTATATGGCTTCAACAATGCTTCAGTCCCGATCTCCAGAATAATAGAGATGCCGATGGTCTTCTGGATGACATCAAAACAATCCTCCATGTTGGTAAAGTTTTACGTTGTAAATGTTGAAAATAACTACAATGCCATTTTGGGGAGAACGACATTATCGATCTTAAGAGTTGTTATGTCCATCCCTCACTTAAAAATGAAATTCCATACAGAAAAGGGGATTGGAGAAATTGTTGGGGACCAAGATATCTCCAGAAGGTATTACCTCCAAACTCTGCAAGAGACTTATGTTGGTGTGAGCAAACAAAAACAAACGATAAAGATAGAAATAGAACCTTTCTCAGAAGTGGGTCTTGAGCCAATTGCGATGCTTGCAGAGGAAACAGAAGAGGTGGAACTATTTTTGGGAAACTCGAAAAAGGTGGTATAGATTGGAGTTTTGCCCGAGGCGGGATTCAAAGATAAACTGATCTGCTTGCTGAGGAGGTATTCCAACATCTTTGCATGGTCCCCCAGTTGATATGTCAGGGATAGATGAGTCAGTGGCCATTTATAAACTGAGTGGATCCCCACGTTAAGCCTATTAAACAAAAATGCCAAAGTATCACACCCGAAAGCATAAAGTAATCGATGTTAAGGTAGCAAAACTGATAGAGGCATGCTTCATCTTCGAGATAGATTACCCATAACGGTTAGCCAACGTTGTCCTGGTGAAGAAGTATAATGGAAAATGAAGAACGTGTGTTGATTATACTGATCTGAACAAAGCTTGCCCGAAGAATTTTTACCCCTTCCAAGCATTGATCAGTTAATTGACTCAACCTCTGGCCATGCAATGCTGAGTTTTCTTGACGCCTTCTCTGAATACAATCAGATCTGAATCTAGACAGAAGACATCCTGAAGGTAGCATTCATCACTCACAGGGCTATTTACGACTATAAGGTGATGTCTTTTGGATTAATCAATGTTGGAGCGACTTACTAATGAATGATGAATAAAGTTTTTAGAAATTAAATAGGTTGGAACATGGAGTTCTATGTAGACGACATGATCGTTATAAGCTTGGAGGTAGTAGATCACTTAACCGAACTTGAAGAATGCTTTAGGAACATCTGGAAATTTAACAGGCTAAATCAAACAAGTGTACTTTTGGTTTAGGATCTAGAAAATTCTTGGGTTACATTGTGAGTCAAAGAAGGGTTGAGGCCAATCCCAAAAAGATATTGGCGATAATAAACATACAACTTCCAAAGAATTTTAAAGAGGTACAAACGTTGACTGGAAGGTTAGCAGCCCTTCGAAGATTCATGTCACGATCTGTGGAAAAATGTTTACCCTTCTTCAAGACTTTGAAAGGAGCGCATAACCAAATGATATCCCAATGGACTGAAAGGTGCCACATGGCATTCGAACAAATTAAAAAGTACATCTCCTCTCCTAACTTGTACATATATCTGTTGGCAACCCCTTTAGTTGTCAGAGTAGTTTTAATTAGAAAAGACACATGACAGAAGCCAGTATATTATGTAAGTCATATACTTCAGGATGCTAAAACCCGATATTCGAACATAGAATAGCTAGCCTATGCCTTAGTAACTTCGAACAAGAAGCTTCAATAGTATTTTCATGGGAGAATTATTGTAATCTTGACTAATCAACCGTTCAGGAGGGTCCTTTAACGCCTCGCTTTATTTGGGTGCTTAACCGCGTGGATAGTGGAACTAAGTCAGTTCAACTTTAGATTCTGCCTACGTACAATAATCAAAGCTCAGGTTTTAGCAGACTTCATGACAGAATGCTCATTTCTTGAAGAGTACGAGCCTGAGTCAGTCCCAATTCCCATTGAGGAAGGAACCTCGTCCGAAGCTCACCAAGGACTTTGTTTGTTGATGGTTCTTCTACTGCACAAAGGAGGAGGGCCAGAATCATCCTTACGTCACCAGAAGGGCTTAAAATTCAATAGGCCATTCAGTTCAACTTTGTCGCCACATAACATCTTCGAGTATGAAGCCCTTCTAGTGGGGCTGAGACTAGCAAAAAGTTTAGAAGCCCAGAGTTTAATCGTTTACAGTGACTCCTAGTTAGTGGTGAAATAAGTTCTTGGAGAATATGAGACTCGGGAGATATATTTGAAAACGTACTTGTCTTTGGTTAGAAGTCGATTAAGAAAGCTTCCCAAAACATCAAGTGATTGATGTAGTCCAAGCCAAAAATGTTATGGTGGAAGCCCTTTCCAAGCTGGCGATAACTGACCAGGGATCGTTAGACGGTTCGATTTACTTGGAAGTACTGGAGCAGTCGAGTACCTTGGTTAAAGAGGTGTTGGACATTGATCGGGAAACTTCTTAGCTAACCCTCATCGTCAATTTCTTGAGAAAAGATATCCTACCCAAAGACAAAGTGCAAGCTCGGAAGGTCAGATATAATTCTATAAAGCACTGTATCATCAATGATCAACTCTACTAGAAGTCATACCTATCTTATTTGATGCTTTGCATGGGTCCTTAGAGAGTAAACTATATACTATGAAAGGTGCACGAAGGCATTTGCGGAGATCATATGGGCGCAAAGTCTTTGTCACATAAGATCCCTCGACAAGGTTATTATTGGCCAACTATGTTGCAAGATGCTAAGGACTTTGTTAAGAAGTGTCCCAAGTGTCAAAGCCTTGCATCTATATGGAGGCAACCTCCTGAAGAGCTCACACTAATTATCTGTTTAATCCTATTTGCTGTATGAGGAATAGACATCTCAGGTCCTCTTCTACAAGGAAAAGACAAGTCAAGTTCATAGTGGTGGCGATAGATTACTTGACCAAGTGCGTGGAAGCTAAGACTTTAGCTCAGATAACCGAAGAGGCTTGCTTTTAGTTCCTTAAAGAACAAGTAGTCTACTGCTTCGGAATCTCGATGATCAGTGTGTCAGATAAAGGGACTCAGTTTGTATGAAAAAAAGTTCAAGAATTTCCTCCAGCAGTTGCATCGAAAAACTTCAGTTGTTCATCCTCAGGCAAATGGGTAAGTTGAAGTTAACAATCAGACTCTGTTAAATGGGATCAAGAAAATACTCGAAGAAGCTAAAGGGAAATGGCCCGAGGAGCTTTTGCATGTCTTATGGGCTTATCGGGCCACTCTTTAGACCACAACCGATGAAACCTCATTTAAACTATCATACGGGAAAAAAGCCTTAATTTCTGTTGAAATTGGAGTTCTATCATCCAGAGTCCAGAATTTAGAAGAAGTGCTCAATGGCAGGGGAATTCGGGAAAACCTAGACTTTTTGAGGGAAGTAGGGATGTAGTAGTGCTTAAACTTGTAATGTATCAGCAAAGAACTGCTATACACTACAACAAGAAAGTCAAGAACATATCTTTCAAAGTGGGAGACATGGTCCTTTGGCAAACCGAAGCGTCGATACCTCAGGAAACGGGCAAATTGATGCCAACTTGGGAAGGTCCGTACAAAGTTATTGAAGTAGTGAAACCAGGAACTTATAAGCTTCGGTCAATGGATGGTTAAGACATATCCAACACATGGCATGCAGTTCTTCGTCGAAAGTATTTGTAGTAACTTCCTATACATATGCAACTCAGAAGGGATACGATGCAATCTGGGTGATTGTGGATCGTTTGACAAAATCTGCACATTTTCTACCGATCAGAATCAGGTATAATTTGGAGCAGTTGGCAAAGCTATATGTTAAAGAAATTGAATCACGACATGGAGTGCCGGTATCTATCGTATCCGATAGGGATTCGCGCTTTACGTCAAATTTCTGGAGAAGTCTACAGGAAAGGATGGGGACGCAGTTAAGGTTAAGTACCGCGTATCATCCTCAGACTGATGGGCAGAGTGAAAGGACGATTCAGACACTGGAAGATATGCTGAGAGCATGTGTCATGGACTTTAAAGGCAATTGGGATGACCAGTTACCTTTGGTGGAGTTCGCATACAATAACAGTTATGATGCTAGTATTGGCATGCCACCATACGAAGCATTATACGGGAGAAAATGTCGAACACCACTGTGTTGGGATGAGGTTGGTGAGCGCAGGCTGCTGGGACCGGAATTGGTACAGCAAACCATGGACGTCATCAACATAATAAGAGCTAGGTTAGTTTCAGCTCAGGATCGTCAGAAGAAGTATGCCGATTTGCATCGTCAGAAACGGGACTTTGAAGTTGGCAGCTTTGTGTTTTTGAAAGTATCACCGTGGAAGGGGAAGATACGGTTTGGTAAGAACGGGAAACTGAGTTCGAGATTCGTAGGACCTTTTGAAGTGCTAAAACGAGTAGGTGAAGTGGCGTACGAGGTGGCTCTACCTCCTGAACTGGAGCACATTCACAACGTGTTTCATGTTTCAGTTTTGCGGCCATATAAACCGGACTACAACCATGTGATATCCTATGAACCAATTCAGGTAGAAAAGGATCTAACGTACGAAGAAATTCCTATACAAATTCTAGATAGGAAGGAGCAGACGCTAAGGAATAAAGTCATACACTCTGTTAAAGTGTTATGGAGGAATCACAACGTCGAAGAAGCTACATGGGAGCTGGAAGAAAAGATGAGGAGGAATTATCCTAATCTTTTTTAGTAACCTTATGCTTGTAATTCCGGGGACGGAATTTTTATAAGGGGGGGAGGATGTAATGACCCAAAATATTATGAAATAGTTCGATAAAAAATTTGCGTCGTAATTAAGTAATGAAATGAAATTAACGTTTAATTTATTGTGCATCATGAATAATCATATCAATGTGTATGAGGTTGGGATTAAAGGGAAGCTCACTCGGTGGAATTGTTAAACCAAGTGACTAACCTAGAAATAATAATAACGATAACGAAACCCTAAACCGATAATCTAATCGTTAGGTTTGATAATTAAACCGGCGCACGGTAGATGGAATAAATTAAATAAAAGCCTAATTGGATGATTTAATTAATCCAAGTAGGACCTTTGATGATTATAACCCTAAGCGTAGCCGTGAGCATGCTAGGATTAATTTTGGTTACCAATTATATTATGTGAATTAAGGGTAACAATTAATGCCTAACTCATTGGAATTTAATTTAATAAACCCTAGAATTAATTATGGGAGCCCAAGTAAATTAAATTGGGAGCCCAAGTGGAATTAATTGGTAGCCCAATGAAATTAATTCCTAGAGCCCAAATGATGGCCCAAACCAAAGTCAAATGGTCAAGATACTTGCAGGTATTGATTTATATATATATGTATGTATAATAGTCAAGTAAAATGCTAAAAGAAAATCAAAAACCTAGGGGACATAGGGGGAGGCTCTCGGCAGCATCAAGGGGAGGGGGCTCATGTCTCCAAGCTCCCCAAATTACTCCCACACAAACTCTTCCCAACACCCCATCAATTCCCCCAAAAGGTGGAGCATGTTTGTTGACTAATTAGGGACTAAATTAACCAAGTATGGATTAATTAAGAGGGCCTAACTAATCTTAGCAAACCTCTATAAATAGAAGGCTTGACCAACTCTTGCAAGAGTTGGTTCATTTGCTAGAGAAATCCTAGAGAGAAAAGCAAGAAAGTTAGAGAAGAGCAAGGAAGTTCTTAAAGTGTTCTTGAGAGTAGAACAAAAGAAAAATACCAAGAGAGTGTGTGAGGGTACTCAGCTGCTATGAGGAAGTTCTTGGATGTCCAACAACTTCATCGACTACTTCGGAAAGCAACGGAAGCGAGCTAATAGGAGCGAGAGGTATAAAATCGCATAAAACCCTAGTTTCATGCTCCTTGTTATCCATTATGTGATTTCTTTGGTAGAAAACTAATTTTCAAAATCTAAAAAGGTAGAAACATGCTAGATTGATATATCTAGGGTTACATGGGTTTAATATGAATTTTTTGGTGTATTTATGTGGAAAGATTTCATCAAAATCATCAAATAAGTTTTTACCGACGAAAACCAAGTAACCAAAATCATGGCAGCCACCTCCCGAAATTTCTAGGCATGATCCGCAAGTCGGATTCATGATCCGTAAATTTCTGGTGTTAGATGTGTGGGATACGAAGATTCTCCAAGTAGAATCACTTCGATCCGATTTAAAATGAGCAAGTTATGATTTTTCAACCAAAACACACCCACTGTTTTAGGGCTGTGCACAACAGTCCGGTTTGGAGCCAATTTCTGTGACCAAAACAAATCCAAATTTGATATTTGATTACAGAAAAATGTAGTTCGGGAAGTTACGAATCCATCGATACCAAATAGGCCTCGATCGGACTTGTAGATTTCATTTTATTCACGTTCTAGCCGGAGACCCCAAGTCTGGAAAAGCATAAAAGCAATCTGCCTATTTTTGAAAAAAAACCGACCGATTTGCCAATTTCCGGTTTTTCTTGAAATATTAGGGGGGCCGGTTCAGTCCTTTGTAGACCGGTTCTTTCTTCGGTTCCTAAACAGAAAATGCTTGTTATTTTATGAAGAAAATTATCAAAATTTAAAATCCGAAAAATTTTGTAATTTGGTATTTATTAGAATTAATGGTGGATTAAAGCTTACTAAATTGCTAATAAGTATGGGAAAATTATTTTTAATTTCAGAAAAATAATATTTGGCCTATTGGCATGCTATTTAAGTGTTATAAAAAAAAATTAATTATTGGAGTGATTCACTATATATTAGCTATTTATTAGTGTATGAATAGGCTAATAATCTAATTAAACATTATTTAATAAATATTAAATAATATATGAAGTTATGTAATTAATTAATTATGATTTAATGAATATTAAATAATAATTAAAGGAGATTGAAGTTAATAATCTAATTATTTATTATTTAATATAATAAATAATAAGTAAAGTTAATTAGTTAATTAATTATTATTTAATTACATATTAAATAATAATTAAAGGGTACGTGAATACTTAAAATATTATTAAATGATTAATAATATTAGTAAACCCTTAAAATATTATTAAATAATTAATAATATTGGGAATTGAATTAAGGTATTATCATTTGTGATTAATAATACTAACTTGTAATTAAGTTATTATCCAAATATGATATTATTATCTTGGAGGTATGTGTTAGGGAGTCAATGTGCTTAAGTGGTAACTTAATTAAGACGTAGCATAAATCCCTATATGTCATACTAATTGATAGGCCAACGTTATCAATGTTAGGTCTTTCAAATGAGGTTTAATTACACGGTATTAGCTATACGCCGCGAGCCAGGCAAGTTCTCTATCCTTACTCTATATTTACATTGAGCAAATTTCGCAGACATTGTTAAGTGGTATATTTAGTATAAATTATTCCACATCATTGTGTTTATTGAAATTCGCACATAGTGCAGTTGAACTGTGATTCCTTTATTGAGTCATAGACTAAGTAAAGTTTTCTTTTCGAGAACTATTCAAAGAGAAGTCTATGTCAATTGTTTCGGCTAGATGACAATGAAATTTATTTTAAAAGCTATTCAAACTAGTCATTGGTGCAGATTCTTGACTGAGAGAGCAACCCTTAATGGGGGAAATATTAAGTGTCGGATATTCCGATACAAGTCAAAGTTAAATGTTATGCATATACATGGTGTACAAGAGGCTGATCCCCTTGAGTACAATACTGGCGGATTAAATTTATAAAAGGGTCAGTCTAATGATTGATACCTGGGAGTTCACGGTCTATTTGACCACTCAGTAGTAAATCAGTTTCCAATATCGTTAATTCATTTCGATTTCTGTTTTATTCATTCATGATATATCTTGTTGATCCATATTATACTTGCTGAGCAAAGTAGTTGCTCACTCTTGTTGTATCATGAATTATTTGCAGTTAAACCCGAGAGTTTCAAAAAGGACAAGGGCAAGGGAAATCTTAAAGAATAGATGCATGATAAATATTATATGCTACTGTTCTGTTTTGTAATTGTGGACCCATTTATTATTATTATGTATTCATGATGTTTGTAATTAAGGTTATAGACCTTGGGACCATAGTGAACCTTTTGTAATAGACAACTTATGTTTATTTATTCCGCGTTATTTATATATGTTGTCTGAAGGTGTTTGGATGTTTATTTTGGTGAGCACAAATGTCGAGATATTGGAACCCGAATTTTGGGGCGTCACACCGTATCGCCGATAACTACTTCCCACAAACTTAATGTTTGAGCTCTTAAATATCATCCCCAACTTCACTATTATAAATATGTTCTTTTGAGGGTTTTTTTTTATGAGATATCCACTTTTTGATAATTATATGAATTTTTATTTGAGAATTTTTACTTTATAAATTCAAGGTTTTATCTCATTCGTGTATGATAACTAGTCATTTATGTTCGTGTTAGAGGAGTTACGATTTAACCACTATTTCGCTGCGTCAATCTAGTCGGTGCTCATTGTGCTGTTGTGGTGTTTTTTCTTGGAAAGCACCAAGTATTTCTTCCCCATGGATCATGGAATGGGGATGCTTTATTTTCAAAGTTTGGGGTTTATTGTGACGTTTTCATTTGGCTATACTTTCACATAAATGAATGATTTAAATATTATAGGATTTCTCATGATAATGTCTTTATTTCAGGCATTATCGTGTTCCCTCCTTTTCCATAGAGAGGTCTCATTTTACTTGTTTTCTTAGTCAATTTGTAAATTTTTAAAATTTAAAATTAATGTAAACTTATTTAATTTATTTAATGTAATAATTAATATTATAAATTGCTTAGGAAAAATATTACTTATAGAAACTACCTTTTCCACCAAAACTAGTTTGGTTTTAGGCTATTTATTGACCTGTATTACAATCCAAGCTCACTATACTTGATCTTACAGTTCATCATTTGAAATACATAAATATCTCCAAATATTTAAGCTTAATTGTTCTTGTAACAAACAACTTGATTATGTGTTTCTTATAGAAATTATTCATAATTTTTAGTATAGAAATTATTCATAATTAAAAAGTTTGTTGTAAAAGAATTAATATTTTCACAAGCAGAATTTATAGTTTCACAAAAACACTTTCATAGAGAAACAATTTATAAAAATATTAAATTTTAATTATAAAAATATCACTTTCTATTTTTTGTAAACTAGTCTTTGCTTCTCATGTGACTTAAAAGCCAAGTGTAAGTGGCCGCCTATATTTATTATATGATATAATAGAAAAGGGGAGAGAAATAATTGTCATCTTGAGGCAATCACTCAAAACCCTCCTTTATTTTTCCTATATTTTAATTTATTCTTAAAATCTCTCCATTTTTCTCACAACATTTAATTAATTTCTTTTATTACACATGCATAACAGCGTGCTACAAATACTAATTTTATTATAATTGTATATATAGTAACTCCTATAACACCGAGTTTTAAATTCTAAAAATCTTCATTCATTTCTTAAATATTACACAGTTTCTATTTTGTTTTCTCTTTCAATCAACCAAAACATGATTGCAAAACCAAACTTTGAATTGAACCATGCCAGAACAAGAAGCTTTCCTGGGAACAACAAGAAGTTCATTTCAAGTGTTGAGTCGAAAGAGGACTTTCCGGGAAGGGGAACAACAAGCTCATTTCAAGTGTTAAGTCGAAAGAGGACTTTCTGGGAAGGGGGTCGATGGGCAGAAAGTCCATACTTAACTATAGGAGGGCGCAAAGATGGGGGACATAAAAGGTAAGTGAAAAGTGATGTTCATTAAAATTAAAAGCTTAAAACATTACAAATACTAGTTTGACAGTAGATCTTCTACTTTATTCTCTTTCTTTCGTTCTTTCCTATTTTTTTTTGGAAAAGAGTAGTTCTAATTTATTCAGGAAAGGAGAAATATTTTGGTGATCCATTACTACTATATCTGAAATCCGCCAGGTAAAGCTACTGTTTCTTACTGCTCCTAATAACCTGCAAGTTCAAGAAAAGATGGTGTTATTAACATATCTAATAAATCTGTTCGATAATTAGTACCAACGTTAGAGGATCTGATAAACAGGAGGAGAGAAATTAGTGAGTAATTCATTTCCGACAAAATGTCTTAAAAAATATATAGTTTGTTTGGCTACTACTAGCATTTGGAGTGTTTGGACTCACCATTTTTTATGCGTCGTGTTAAGCATCTAACGTGGTGTTTTCGAGATAAATAAGCAGTTTTTGGAATAAATAGTTGTAAATAAACAAGATTTTTAAGTGCGTTTGGAACTAACAAAGATACCAAACGCTCCAAATTCTAGGAGACAAATACAGCACATAACAGGTAACTAAAATATAGTTGGATGTTTTCACCCATCTAGTTTGCATAAAGAGACGGTTGTTGCGTCGTGAATAACAAACAAACTTACCTTCCTCATAGCTCATCTTTCGCCGACTCTGATTTAGCTAAGACTGGTTTAGCATTAGTATCCCTGTTCTTTTGAATGAACTCAATGATATCATCCTTTGTTCTATTCCCATCATACTGCACCACTGTACCAGTTGCCGATCTGAAGTACACTGTAGGGAAGCCCTTAACATCAAAGATGTCACTTGGGACATCATTTGTCGTTGCGTCCTAAAGTGAGCAAGCACATAGACATATTAGGGGGGAAATAAAAAGGGCTATAAATTAGGCAAATGGATGTCAATAATCACCAAAAGACCGGATGCAGAATGAGAGCTTACAAATTTTGCGATCATGACTTCAGGATCATTTTCAAATGAGACAGCAACTTCATCTAAGATTGGAGCCAATTTTTTACAATGTCCACACCAAGGTGCATAAAACTCTAGTAGAGCTGCAGGATTTATAAGTACATGTTATTCAAGATTCTAGTTTGAAGAACGATGTATATAAACAAACAGAAAGATTAATTTCTTGGGTTCATAAGATGTATTGAACTTGAAACCAAATACGCAATGCCAATGGATTGTCAATCATCCAAATGTGATGCTCCTCAAGAATGACAAATCTTAAAAGTGGATAGCGTTGAGGTAAAGCCAAATTCAAAGAGCTAACTAGTGTTTGAACGACGAACAAAATGAACTGGCTAAAACAGTCACTAACACCATACTTAAACTAAACAATTCTATTTGCACTGGTTTCAAGATGTAAACACACTAGTTCAAAAGCATTAGAAAACTACAAGTCTCTCCCTGTCTTCCTCTAATAAGGCAGTGACGGAGATTTCTAGGTTTGCAACAAATTTGTTACAGTTTGGAGGAGGAGAAGAAGAGGAGGACGAAGATGCAGTGTAGATTACGGAGGAAATTGTGGAATTTGTTCTCAAGATTTCGAAGCTGCTGGAGTTATGGACTGATTTTCCTTTGACTGTTCGCAATGGTAAAATTCTAGTGGCCACCACACACACGTTGTGTGTGTAAATTATGTGGGATAAAATACGAATTTTATAAAATTTAGAGTAAATAGAAATATATAAAAAAAAATATTAAAAAAAAAAATAGTAATATATCTAAAGTTGTAGGGGAAAAAGAGTAAAAAGAAAAAAAAAAGGTTCAAGCGTTACCCAAAATGACTAATCTTCTGGTGGAAGCCTCGCAGAGGCTTTATAATATAGATAATTATATTAGCCTTACTAAACTAATTTATTTTTATGTGAACTCCTAAAAAAGGGACCAAAAGCAAGTATTTGACACAGAACAAAATCCTAGCTCAAATCTGTAAGACTCCAATCTTATTTATTCTCTGAAGAAACCTATAATACTTTTATCAAGTTAAATAATTTGGAAACAGGCAGCTCCAAAGTTTATTGATTCTAAATAGCAAACTCCAAAAGTATTATTAAGTGCATTTTGAACTAACAACTATAGTAAACCATATATATATATATGAATAGCATATACCATTCTTTCCAGAGTTGAAGACAAAATCTTGTAGACTGTCACGAACAACAACCTTCACAGGCTCATTGTTAACTTCAGGAATAGGCTCAGACTTCACATACGGCTTTAGTTTTCCATCCTGGCAGCCAAGAAGTTAGTGCAACAGTAGAGATGAGTTAGGAAAGAAATAAAAATGAAAATGAAAAAATAATAGAGGCTAAACAAGGACGACGAAAGATGGACAGAGCTTGCGCTTAAGGATTTAACTGTTGCAACATAAATCAACCATAAAAGAGAAGGTAAAGGAAACAAGCCCACCCCCAAAACACAAAAAACACACAAAAATAAAAAAATAAAAATTCGATTGAGGCATTACTATGTATTCCTTCAACCAAGGTGCAATGTGATCAGGCTCCACGTTTGACTTGAGGTATTTCTGTTTGTCAGTGGTCTCTATAAGAATGACAGGCACTTGATCTTCGTTCAACCCAAAATACTGTTCGTCCCAAACAAAAAGGAAGACCGACTTGTCATATCATATGTTCAAGTTGAAAATACTAACACAATACAGGTGGATGGAAAAGATAACAACCTGGAAAGCACGTTGACTGGGCTCAAGGTCGCCCAAAAGAAAGCCTAGTTCCTTTCCTTTGTAGAGCACAGCAACATCATTATACTTCGACTTGAAAGCATCAATTAGCTCAGAACTGAAGTTCAGAAACAGCATAGCCTAAAGCAAATGAAATGATTTTTCATAAAAGTGATTCTTGCAACCCAGAAGATATTATACTTCAAGATTGTCATAATTCATAAGGTAAAACAGAATCGCAATAAGAAAATAGAGAATGTGAGACCTATGGCTTTGATGAGCACAAGTCAAAGAATACAATATTCTTTATAAAATACAAAGTAGGACTTAATTCAAAGGATGGGGGGCGAACTAATTATATATGCATTATATTAGATCTATTTAATAATAGTCCTAAATTTCAATCCTCTATGAAAATAATCATATATATAGTTCCTTGGTGTCTGGATAAAACTTTTTGAGAATTACCACTCTTGCTCTCACTCTGCATTCTGATATGCTATCCACATGGGTTGAAGATATAAAGTAGCATATTCAAAATTTAGATTTTCGTACTTTGGAATGCCAAGAAATGGAAGTACCTTAGCATTGGGACCGTCAAAGAATTTAACTAGGAATGGATAGTTGCTTTCGTCTTGGTTAAAAATGGTCACAGTAGGCATGCTATTTTCTTCAATAAACTTCTCCATAGCATCAACTTGGAAATTCTGGACCCAAAAGAAAATGTCACACAAGATGGGTACTAAGATGAGCTTGAAAGCCACCAAAAAATAGTATTAGAAAGTAAAGTTTAAAATGCGTATAAATCTAGAGAAAACGAAGATAATTGCAAGACCTGGATATCAACAACGAGTTCATCAAATGGCTTAAGCAACCGAAGTGTTGGCTTAGTTATTGATGATTCACCCCTGGGAATGAGTTTGGCATCTAAAGTGTGACCAAAATCATAGTCAGAGCGCAATTTTTCAGATAGTGCTGTGAAGTTCTCAAATTCCTCCCCAGAGAGAACTGGAAACAATCCAACCTAAAAGAAGAAGCATAAAATATTTACCACTACAATGATAACAGAAGTAGAAGTATTGAAAAACATAGGTTAATGATAACAAGTACTTACAAGGGTGATCTTTTTTTCATCTATAACACTGCTAGCATCTTCAGCAGATTTTATTTCAGTAGAAGCAGGACCCACTTGTTTTTTTAAATAAGCTACAATCCCATCAGCTTCACGAGGGCCTTTATAGTCTTGAGAATTTTTTCCTCCATTTCTTAATATCTTGATAGTTGGGAAACCTTGGACCTGAAATTGGCTGGCGAGTTCTTTGTTTGCTTCTTCATTTGCATCAACTTTTGCCAGAATGATTGGAGGGTCATGACTGCTTAATACAGATGCAGCCTTTTCGTACTACATATCAAAGAACAAAAGACATTTGAAACAAATATGTTAACATATTCATCAAACACATTTACAAGATAGAGAACGTATATACTTTTTATTTGTACATCACGGATAAGAAATTAATACCTCTGGGGCAAGATTCTTACAATGACCACACCTGTAATAAGAGTGGGGCATCAAAACAAAGAAACAAAAATTGTATTTATTACTGAGATATTTTGGTAATTAAAATCCCAAACACGAGGAAGAAACTACATATGAATGCAAGATTTATATTAATTTAGTCAATACAATAACTAAAAAACATTCTCAGGCTTAAAAAACTATCCCTCTTTTGCTGTTAAATCTATAAAACAATGAATAATGCACTTTCACACACATGTGCCAAATCGGTTCATCTCATCTAGAGAAGGGCAATTCAGAATGATCAAAGGTCTAAGCAATGTGTCACTGCTAATGTAAACCATCTAAATTTTAGGAGTTAAACAAAGAATCATCCCACAATACATAACAAAGTCCTTATATCTATATATAACTAGGGTAGACCACAACACCATCACATGTCTAATTTAAAACTTCATTAGATAAAAACAAAGTCCATATCTCATTGTGATTGCAGCATTTGTGAGAATCAAGTGGCAATCACAATGTAATATACTACTTAATCAGCACTTAAGCAAACATATCCTACGCCAGGGATGGAGAGGAGATGGCTGGTAAACAATGGGGAAAATATTTCCATTTATTAGGCCTTAACTGTTGAAAAGATAATAATATTTACCAGTAAAGGAGGATATGTTTCAAAAGAATTGGTCTCGCATTTAATTAGATACCACTTTCTCGTCATTAATTTGAAAATCTATTGTATTAAACTTAACTGGCTCCAAGAGAAATCCCATTCTCCAAAACAAAGTCAATTTTCTTAATTGGAATAAAAATAAGAATGCAAAAAAAGTTAATTTGAGAAAAGGAAAAAAAAATCAATTTTCTTAATTGGAGTATCCAGAAAGAAAATATGGACTCTTGATCTACAATTCAGGTAGTAAGGGGGTGTTTGGGAGCTCTACTTATAAGTTGGTCAAACCCAACTTATAAGTACTTTAACCAAAAAAACAGTTTGGGAGAAACTTTTTTTCCTACTTATAAGTTCAAAAAATAAGTCAAAAAAAAAAAAAAAAGTAACTATTTGTTGTTTAAAAAAAATGGCTTAAGTCATTTTTTTTAAGTTGGTCCACAATTATGAAATGACAAAAATATTCTCTTTTATTTTACTAATTTTTTTTTATTGAATGTCATTTTAGTAATTTTTACATTTTTTTTAAACTTATAAGTCTTGAACAAATCAACAACTATTACTTATAAATCTACTAAAATTTTAAATTATAAATCTACTAAAATTTTAACTTTTTAAGTCCAAAAAAAAACATCCGGAACCGGCCCTAAAATAATAATAAATTAAATAAAAAAAAAGAGCTCAAAATGCCAAATCCCTTGTGGATCCATAAATCTCGCAAAGGAATTTTTTAAATAAAAAAGATTAGAGAGAGAAGGAAAGAACAAGGCACATGAACAGAAAATCATATTTAACTTTAAACACGAACTCAAATTCTTAATTTTAAACATAAATTCAAATTATTCCACCAAAAAAAATAAAAATTAACGTACAACAATTCATTAACATAAACCTCAACTCCATCCATAATTATCTAAAACATAAGAACTACAAAAACAAAAACACATTTCTACAACTACACATTGAGCAAATTGATACCTAAACGATCAAATCAAACACAAAACAACAATCAAAAAAAAAAAAAAAAAAACCCAAAACATCAAACAAAAATAAAGGGTTTTTCAACATACCAAGGAGCGTAAAATTCGACCACGATAAAACCATGTTTGCTCACAGTTTCAGTGAAATTGGAGTGATCCAGAGTCAACACAAACTCAGTCTCCTCTGCTGCTGAGCAGATCGAAACGTTCAATAGAACCAGACCCACAAGCATTAAGCTACCCAAAAGGGTACCAAAAAACCTAGACGCCATTGTTGATTTGTTTTCTATTTCTCTCTCGTTGATTTCTCAAAGGGTCTGAATGGTCTTCAGTTTTATAGAGGGAGAGGAGAAAAGGCGGAGACGACGTGAGTTGCGTCGATATACAGGTGTGGCAGTCAGGGACTGGTTGGATTCATGTAATAATAACACTGCCACCACATATGCACAGGTTGTTATTATTATTAAAAAATTTAATAGCATTATATCAAACAAATCTTTATATATTGTACATAATTTTGGCATTAATAAATTAATTGTGATAATATGATTTTCATAATATTATGAACACTATAATGGAATATAATAAATATGAAAATAATTAATACTCATAGCATTATGGAATATATCTTGATAATTTTGAAATTTTATTAATTTAAAAATATTCAATTTAATCATAAAAGTCAAACTATAATATTTATTATGGGGAAGGAGAATATATCTATAATAATTCATTTAATCGTTATAATTGTTTTTAATTTTTTTTAAAGAGGAGTGATAAATGCGCTTCAAAATTTTCGTACACACTTGTTGAATAATATAAAATGGAGCAATTTTTTAAGATAAAACCTGAGATGAAAAAAATTGAAGTGGAGATATCAATTTTAATAGAAAAATCATTAGATGTTATCATATGCTAAGTTATTTGGAATCATATCCTAAATAATTTAATTATTTATGATTTAATTATGATAAAAAAAATTATGACCAATCCTTAGCAAAAGACAGAAAAAACTTGCGAGATTTGGAGAATTTGGTTATATTATTGTTGTCCTAAATAACATAATTATCACAACTTTTTTATTATGTCTATTTTCTTAATAAAAGAAGAAAAATAAATAAAAAAATAAAACTTGTGAGATTTGGAGAATCTGATTAGATTATTGCTGCCCTAAGCCCGGGCACAATGACTTAGAATTCAGAATTTAATAGCCTTGACTACGGAGTTAAGACTTGTTCTATTCACCGTCTTCTTTTGTGACAATATTAGATACTGGTAGTAATATTTCTGTTTTGCTCAAGTAAAAGTACAAACTAAATTCCCCAATTTTCGGTAATTAGTGCTTATATTTAAATTCTCTATCTAATTTGGATACGGAGTTCAAATAGCTAACAAAAATAAATAAATACAATTATCGTTTATTTTTTAATAAGATGTATGCATTTTTAATATTTAAAAATAATATTATTTGACTCGCTCTCCACGGTCTATTAATACATCTTCTCTCCAATCAACTATAAACTACGTAATTAAAAGTAGACCTAGCAATTTTGGCCTAGGCCTGCGCGCCGGCCCGTTCATCAAAAAGTGGGTTTTGGGTCTTTAAAATGTAGTCTAAGAAAAGTTAAGTTGTTTTTGGCCTATCCCGCGAACTAATACATATTTTATTATTATTTTTTTATTATTATTACTTGACATTGTTGATAAAAAAAATATTAACTTAGAAAATAAATCAAATAAAGAATTATGAAAAATATAAGAATAAAATTTAACATGTGATTTTAAATAATAATACAAAAAAATATTATGAATAAGATATATATCACCTTTAGTTTTCTTTCTTTTATTCTTTTACTCTCTTATCTTTAATAATTAGTATTATATACATTTATCAATTAATTAATCACAAGATTAGTTACATTTTAATGTATAAGAGTACAAAATATCTATAAAATTATTGGTTATTTTATTTTATTTACTAATAATATTAAATGATTATGTAGAAATTATGTGTCATAATTATAAATAATTAGTGTTAGTATTTATTTTAAATTATAAGTCATAGTAAAAAATTAAAAAAATATTACTCAAATGGCCCACGGCCCGACCTGAGCAAGCCACGAGCTTAACTTTTTCGGGCCGCAAAAAGTTGGGCCGTTTTTGGCTCAACTTGACCCGTTTGCCAAGTCTAATTAAAAGCATAAATTTGGTTTTACAAATCTATAGTTAAGCCATTTTCTTTCTTTTAAAAATTAGTATAAGTAATATTCAAATTTATAACAATTAAATACTATCCAAATTTGTAAAATATTTGAAAGAAACCCAAACCTGTTAAAAACACAAAGGAGTTTTTGTTTTTATATGTCTAATAGGAAAAGAAATTTCTAAAAGAATTTTTATTTTTGGTTCTACGAATTTTACAACAATTTTTTTTAATCACAGTTTTATGTAAAATAATATTTTTTCACAAATTTTATGTAGTATAATTTTATTAAGATATAATGATACATAAAAAAAATATCTAAACATATCATACAATTTAATTATATTAATATCAATCATGAAATTTTATTATTAAATTACTATCCTAACTAAATTAAATTCATTAAAACTTGAAATTTAATCAAATTATATGATTAATTGTGTTGCTAATATATTTGATTTATTTTTTTTCAAAACATAATGAATATGAAATTGGCTAAAAAATTATAGTGGATTTATTACTAGCTAATTGTCATAACTAAATTAAAATTTATTAAAGTTTAAGTTTCATAGTTCTACTCAGATTAGAATTTCAATCAAATTTTGTCAATATAACACTAATATAAAATTTCATTACAAGTTTAAATAAAATTAAAATAATTATTTTGTCATATTCAAAACTAAATAAATTTACACTCTGTACAAATATTTAACTTAATAATTGATCGAAGAAAACATTA
This sequence comes from Hedera helix, assembly GCA_947179155.2. Classification (NCBI taxonomy): domain Eukaryota; kingdom Viridiplantae; phylum Streptophyta; class Magnoliopsida; order Apiales; family Araliaceae; genus Hedera; species Hedera helix. The sequence goes on from OX359268.1 coordinate 13,248,780, forward strand.
TATAGTTCAACAAATTATTCTTTAAACAAATATTTGATAATTTAATATTTACAACTATCTTCTCAAAAGCCTAATTAAATATTTATTACATATTTAATTAATTGTCTTAATAAATAACATAATAAACCATTATACGTATTGTTTGTATTTTGCATTAGATTGGTGAGCTTGTTTCATCAAATAAACAAAAATAAAATTCAATAATTATAATTGAAATCAAAATATTTGATTTGATTTATATTATTAGTTGATTTATAATTAATAGGATACTAATATTTTTATAAGTAAAATTTAATATTTTCATAAAAATTATTTTATATGAGTGTGGAGCTCATTCACTATTTATATGAGTGAAAATTTATGAAATTTTCATTTTTTTCGTAAGTAATTCACAAAAATTCTTTAGCATAAGTGTATAACTCATTTATTATTTATATAAGTGAAAATTTATGAAATTATCATTTTTATTTATCTTAGCAAGGTATGTTGTTGAGTCACTATGTCATCCCTTGTCTACTCACAAGTAGACATGCACAACAGGCCAGGTCAGGCCGGCCTGGCCTAGGCCTGGCAGGCTTTTTCCGTTGACCAGGCCAGGCCAGGCCTTGACTTTTAGGCCTGCAGGCCAGGCCGGGCCGGGCTTCTCCAAAAAAAATAAGGCCTATTGAGGCCTGCGGGCCAGGCCAGGCCAGACCTAGACCGAGAGAGAGACAGAGAAGAAAGAGAGAATGAGGGAGCCGCGAAATCGTCGGTTGCATATTTTTTTGTATGAACGTGTACAAAATTACAAATCAAGAAGACCAAATATTGAAAAATCCATCAAAATCACCATTTTTCATAATTTTTAGTACTGCTGCATAAAAATTAGAAATGACCCACAGTGATAATGACTATATAATTATATAATATAGGGTTGTCTGCAAATCACCATCACCCCAATTTGAATTAAATATTCACTCATAGACTAATAATCATATTATAATATAATATGATAGGAGAAATAGAAATACAATTTAGTATTTAGTGTATCCCAGTTCAGTATTCTTGTCATTTTACCAAAAATCGAGGTAGACTTTAGCCAGACCAGGCCAGACTTTTGACCAGGCCAGGCCAGGCCGGGCCAGGCTTTTCCCCAGGTCAGGCCAGACCGGACTTTTGCTCTAAAATCGTGGCCTGTTTAAAGCCTGCAGGCCGGACCAGGCCTTTGACCAGGCCAGGCTTTGACCAGGCCGGGCCAGGCCAGATCAAGGCCAGGCCTCAGGCCGCGGGCTTTTTGTGCATGTCTACTCACAAGCATCACAATAATCTCTGAATTCTTCATTATACCATAGCTACGTTTGTTTACAAAAATATTGTGTGGGATAATTATTTGTATTAATTTATTATTATTTCGGATTATTTTATTTCATAATTAGTCAATTATTAATTCATGAACTATTTTTGATCATTTTAGGTTATTTAATACCTCAAAAGAGGATTATTTAATATCATCTTTCCACTTGAGATTATATTCCGTCATCAAATGGCCTTAAAAATAATCAAAAATAGTCCAGAGATAAATAATAGACTAATTATGAGATAAATAATTTAAAGTGATAATAAATTAATACAAATAGTTATATCTTAATCATTATTTTTGCAAGCAAATATTGCTCAAGATCGGTGACACCTAAAAGCTGTACAATGGTGTAGAAACCTTGGATTCCTTCTCTTCTAGAACAAGTATGATTGTTTGAGGGACTTGGCCTTTCCTCTAAGTTCATATTATATATTCATCCAAACTATTCTGTGATTTTGAGATCATGTAGAGTGATAGTTCTGCGATTTCTGTCTAATTGATTCTTCCAGGCATGATTGCAATGATTGTAGTGTGAGACTTATTATGCTTTGGAAGCACAATTTGGCCAGTAGATAGAGTAGATCTTTGAGTAATTGGCTCTTCAACTTGTGTGAATTTCACAAAGAATACTTCTGTTTCAGTTAGAAATATTGTTGTCATCCTCTAGTATTCTTCCCATAGTACGTGGTGTGATAAAATTATTTATTGTAAGTGCACAACATTTATTGTAAAACTGACAAGTACAGATCGAACTATAGAGACTAGATTAATTATCAAATTCTTAAAAATTAAGAATTATTAATTAACTAAATAATACAAATTAAAAATTAATAACAAAAACTAATAATGAGACAAACTACCTAGGAATCCGAATTCACTAAATACTAACATAGTAATTAAAATTTTCTTTTTCTAAATTAATTTTCAATTTAGTTTTCCTTCCCTTTTAAAATAATAATGATTCATATAATTAATATAAGCAAGTATAAACTATGAAAAATTCACATATTAATTAGAACTTATCAAAATCTCGCACTTAATATAAGAATCACAACGAATTTTGTGTGAAGATAAAAATGAAGGAATAAACGATTATGCATTAATATCGAAATAGAAAGAAAATATTAATATGCAATATATAGTTTCATTATCATCCTAGGTATTAAAAATTTAGTTAGCAATGAAATTAAAAATTAATACTAATAATAATAATTACATGAAATAAAATAAAACTAATTTAATAAAACACTGAAGCATGAGTACTAATAGAAACAACTGATTTATTTAGTTTAACTATATTATATAAAGCATGCAAAGTTAATTAAACAAAATCTAACTTTCATAAGCACCACCGTGTTGATCAAAAATGAAAGACATTAAAGAGAATTGAAAACAAATTAATAATATTAAATTAAACAAAGATACACCAATCATCTATTTGATACTGAAGCTGCACGTGAAAGAAGAAAAGAAATAGAAACTAAAATTCTAACTCCACTCCTTGTTTCCGCATAAGTGAAACAGAAAATAAAATAAAATACGGCAAAATTAACACTTATACAATTGAATTTGTCAGATTTTATGGGTTAAATTATTGAATTTTTAATTTCGTTAATTGTATTATTGTATTAACTAAAAATTTATAATAAGGTCATTCCATTAACATCAGTTAACAGACGTTAGCTGATAATCCGACGTAGCATTTTTTATTTATTTTTATAAATGACGTGGCAAGACAAACTAACATTTAGGCCACTTAACTTGTCGGGTTTTGTGCGTTAAGACACTAAACTTTTAATTTCTTTAATTGAACTATTATATTAATTAAAAAAAATTAATAAGGTCATTACGTCAAATTAATTAGACGAAAGTTATCTTTATTTTCGACATGCTTGTGCGACTTTTTTATTATTTCGAAAGCGAGATGACTTTTGTTATTATTATGTGAATATGACATGGTTTTTTTTAAAAAATACAAAAAAATATTATTTTTTTTAAAAATACAAATAAAAGTAAAATAAACTTAAAATTTTACAATAAAAGGATTTAAAATAAAATAATAATATTTTAAAATATAAAATAAAATTAAAATTAACCCCCCCCCCCCTCCCTCTAAAACCCCTCTTTTTTAAAACAAAAAAACCCTCTTTATTTTATATTTTAAAATATAAAATTAAATTAAAATTAATTTTTAAAAATATAAATAAAATTACAATAAAAAATTATTGTTTTAAAAAAGATGGGTTTTAGAGAGAGAGAGAGAGAGGACTTTAATTTTCTTTGTTTTAAAAAATTTATTCTTTTTTTTCAATTTTTTATTGTAATTTTTCAAGTAAAATTTAATTTTATTTGTATTTTTAAAAATTAATTTTAAATTTTAAAATATAAAATAAAGAGGGGTTTTCTTTGTTTTAAAAAAGAGAGGTTTTAGAGAGAGAGAGAGAGAGAGTTTTAATTTTAATTTTATTTTATATTTAAAAAAATATTATTTTATTTTAAATCCTTTTATTGTAAATTTTTAAGTTTATTTTAATTTTATTTGTAGTCTTAAAAATTTGTTTTAATATTTTTTTTCTATTTTTTGAAAAAACCCATGTCATATTCACATAATAATAAAAAAAAAAGTTATCTCACTTTCAAAATAATAAAAAAGTCGCACAAGCACATCGAAAATAAAAATTATTTTCATCCAATTAATTTGATGTAATGACCTGATTAAAATTTTTTAATTAGTATAATAGTCTAATTAAAGAAATTAAAAGTTCAATGGCTTAACGCACAAAGCTCGATAAGTTCAGTGGCCTAAATGTTAGTTTGTCTTACCACCTCATTTTCAAAAAAAATTAAAAAATGTCACGTCGAATTATCAACTAACGTCTGTTAGCTGATTTTAACGGAATGACACAATTAAAATTTTTTAGTTAGTACAGTAGTTCAATTAACAAACTTAAAAATTCAGTGACCTAACACACAAAATTCGACAAGTTCAGTGTTTTAAGTGTTAGTTTGGCCAATAAAATATTATCCCTTCTCCTTAAAACAAAAGACCTATTTATAGATACAATAAATTGTGCCATAATCTAATTTCAAATAACTTGGTATCTTTTTTTTTTTTTTTTTGACTTGAATTTCTATATAGTAATCTTTTAAAAGTCCTTTTCTTTTGCACATCTCTTTATTGGAGTCTAAATAAAAATCATCTTGAAAGTTTCTAAAACTCATTTTTCAACTCAACTTTATTTATTTATTTATTTTCTGTAAAACAAAATAAAATGTATTAATTAAATAAAATAAATTTATAAAATAATAAAAATAAAAATATTAAAATATAAAATAACATGTATATCAATATGATTTAATAAAGAATCCTTAAATTCTAAATATGATATGTTAGCAGCACACCTTTGAGTTTTGATCAAGTTGTCAATGGAAGAAGAAGATCTATTTCATGCACATATGATCTTTTCTAGATTTCCAACTTGTGAAGTCAGTTTAGATTCTTTAACTCTAGACTGCTCAATGTGCTTCTCAAGATCTCATTCTCTTCCTCAAGTTTGGAGATGATGAGAGTATTTTATTTTTTAATTCTAGCTGTACTCTTTCTTTTTTCTCTCGAAGTTGAGTATGGTCCTTCGATAACACCCTAAACCATCTCATAAATTTATGTAGCTCAGATCTAATATCATGCAAGATAGATTTTAATTTAGACTAATTTATATCAGGGGACTTGAAATAAAAAACTTCACCGATATCAATCTCTTGATAATCAGTGGTGCAGTTCTTCGATGAAGATTTCACAACCATCAAGCAAAATTTTGTAACTTTAGGTCCTTCGTCATCACTAAAGTCACTGTTAGATTTACTTTCACTTTGACTCCTAAACTATCTGTTACATATCTATTTTCATTCTTATGGAATCTTTTATAACTCCTATTTTCTTTTCTTGGACATTCCTTCATTTTGACTTTCTGCAGTTCTTCTCCAAAGGGCTTGGTGCATTCAGTAATAAAGTAATCAAGCTTATTTCAGTTGTAGCAAAGATTTTTTAGGTATCTCTCTCGAACTGGTTGAGTTTCCTGAAGTAACTATCTTTACCTTTTCTTATGAATCTCCTCAGCCTTTTTGTTAATAGAGATAAATATTCATCATCTTCTTTCTTGTTTTTATCTTCACAAAAGGCCTTGGAGGAAGTATCACTTGCTTTCAATGAAATTACACTATTCTTTTCTTTAGCTAACTAGTTGACTTAGATCTTTAATTTGTTCGTTTGCAGAAGTAATACATATATACAATCAAATTGATGTAACGTAGTGGAAGTAAGCATAAATCATATTTTAAATTTTTCTACAAACCAAATTTTAGGATCTTTCTTATGCGATACTTATTAATTGAGTAAGGATAAAAGATTATACCTTTAGATGAATCAACTCTTGAACAGCTACAAGTTCACCTCCTTTAGTTCTTCATGTTCTTCTTTGATTCCGTCGATTAAACGCTAGCTACTCAGTGTGGGTAGCGCTCTAAAGGTGATCCACCAATAGATTATGAATAGAATAAGTAAAATTTAGATTCAACAAGATCTTGGATGACTAGCCCTAATTCTCTTTCTCTTTCTCTAACTTCTTAGATGTAAAGAATTATGAAGTATTCTCTAATAATACTTCCAACAACAACCATATCTATAATAAGACTACTCTTATTTATATACTTGCTCAACTCTCCTAAACTCTTTAGGAATATGATTTTAATTTAATTCCCAATCTAATTTGAAATTAAATTAATTATTTTAATAATTACAATTCCTAAATCATTTAATAATAATAATAATAATAATAATAATAATTCATAAACCATTTAGGAACTATATTATTTATAATAACAATAATAATAATAATAATAATAATAATAATAATAATAATAATAATAATAATAATAATAATAAGACTTCTCTTATTAATTTATAATTAGTATTTTAAAAATACTTAATTATAAATATTAAGAAATTTAATTTATTCTATCACCATTGTATAAATTAAATATACTTAATTTATTATTACTAGTAAGCCATTTACTTCTAAAATAAATATTTCTCTTTTATGATATGACTCTTTAGGTTCAATATTATACCTGTTGAAAATAAATAAATTAGAACCATTCTAATATTATTTATTTATGGAGTTTGATTCATAAATAAATAAATATATTTATTCTACAATGAGAGTGAAGTGTCTTGGTATATAAAATGACTTTCCGGATAATATGAAATGAACGTTTAATCACAAAGAATCTATTCAGTAAATAGTTATCGTACAATTTAATCCTTCTACCATACAACGTCCCGATCAAATATAAGACATGAAATTACTGTTAAGTCTTATTTTATTTGATCATATGTATTTCAATTCTCAAATGCATAACTCTGATTAATGTAAATTAGAAATTCCTTTCTAATTTCATTTCACATTGGCCAAGAATTTATGAGTTGTCATTTATCAAATTACATTGGACATTCTCTCCCTTTATTTGAAAGTGGTAAATCCTTTGTTGATTATTCACCTACCTCCATGTACACTTTATTATACCCGAACATACCCTTTGATATACCAACAAGCTTTAAGGAATATGACAAAGTATAACTCAGAATACACAAGGTACTATGATGATCTCAAGTCCAAAGATCACATGTAGTACTATCATTTTAAGAACTCCTATTGACAAGCAAGTAAAACTCCATTAGGTGTTTCTTAACCTAGTCACGTTCCGTGAACTTATTCTCCAATAAGCACCTATATACTTGCTTTAGTATCTCAACACAAATAATTATGAGATCAATCATCCTCTTCAAAAGAGCAAGCATAGTGTGTATTAATCTATTCGAATCTATTAACCCCTCATTAGTGATCCTATGATTAGGAATATTTTAGGGTTGAGTTATCTAGAATTTAGATCTCATTAGCACGATCATCATTATGATTCTAAAAGCATTGCTCCAAAATTATGAGTTTATCTAGTTATTAATCCTACTAATTTAACACGGGTAATAAATGCCTTTAAATTCTTTTATTAATAAACTGAGTAAGACTACAAAGTAAATGTTATCATATAAAATGTGATTGGCTTGATAACATACAATTTTCCAATCTCTCATGTTGATGCCGGGAAAAGTCGTTTCGTTTTTAATTATTTACCCTTTCCAATATTAGCCTTTGGATTGAGATGTGATTTTTCGAAAGGGGTCGGCTTGAGTGTCGACGGGGTTTAAAAGATTGATTTTATGATGAGCCAATTGACCAGAGCCGCCAGTTGGTATATTTGAAATGGATGTACCAACTCATTCGAATTTTTGTTTTCGTAATCGTAATGGCTCATATGTGACTCCGAATTAATTGGTCCGAAAATCGAGATTCATAGAGTTCGGGGGGTGTTAGGCACCCCCCGACTTCCGTGAAACACGGTAACCGCTATCTTGATGCTTTCCTTTCCTTTAAATCCTAAATGCGTGCTTGTGCGCGCGCGTGTGTGTGAGTGTATGCGTGTGTGCCTATGAAAATCGTTGGAATGCTTTATTTTCGAAAATACTTCAGAAATCTCGTTGACCCTATGCACGAAGGATTCGATTCGTTTTGAAAAGTTCATTTTTAAGCTTTCATTTTGATAACAAAATCTTTAATGATGACATTTATAAAATAAGGTTTTCGAATCCTTCATCAAATAGGAATAGAGCTCATCCGATACTTTCGATTTTTACTTTAGCCCACGAGTGATCTAATATCCTACTTTGATTGATTTTATGAAAATCTTTATCATTTTATTCCCAAAATCATTTTTCTCGTGTCGAAAGGGAAAACCAAGCATCACAATAACGTTGGAGCTATTTGTGGGCATGTAAGCCGTCTAAATAGCCCCAAACGCCCACAATCACATATTTCACTATCACGGGGCCTTAAACCCGATTTTCGACTCGATGTCGTTTTAAGGCCCGAAAATTACATATTTATAATAAAAATGCATCGCCGTGACTACATAAGCTTAAAATCGTCCATCTTCGAAATTTGATCGAAATGATCTCTCTCCTAGGCTCACAGCCCAACAATGTCACAAGGCAAGCAATAACAATAAATCTAACGGGAAAACATAATAAACTAGTTTAACACCCAAAATGATAATAAACGAAAATGGAAATCTAAACTAACAATAGATCCCAAATAGCGCAAAATGGACATCTTCGGGTGATTATGAGGGAACATCGTTCATTAGGATCCCTCGCTAATCACCCTAATCCAAGGATCTATGTAAACATGCTAAGAAAACTACGTTTAATCCATCCAATAGCAACAAAATCAATATTAGAAAAACACAATAAAATGCTATAAAATGGGATTTTAACCTTGCAAAACTCTCAAGAACTCTTGGATATTTCAATAACAATGTAATACACAAGATGTGGGATAGATTGAAGTAAAAAGAAAGATAAAATCAAGCCATTGGTGGCTAACCCGTAGCTTTCTCTCACTAAACTCCCGCTTTCTCTCTCTATTTTTTCCTTATTCTCCCTTCTTTTTTCTTCTCGGCTGCAATAATGGCGTTGTATAGCTGACTGAGAGTAGCCGCAGGTGCATCTGCGGCTGCCTGCTGTGGCCGTCTGCGCCGAATCCTCGGCTGCCGTGTTATCTCCTCGAGCCATGAAAGCGTCTAGTTGTCGGTGGCCGCAGGTGCATCTGCGGCTGCCCAACTTGCTTTTCTCGATTTCCGTGTCACGCAGTCTTAAATCATCATTTTTTGCTGCATTATTTCGGAAGGCTATTACCTGTTGTATAAATTGCTCTTTGTGCCTGGTTTCCAGGGGGCGCTGCCCCCTTACACCCCCGCCAGCTCACCGGCGAGCTGGGCAGCCGCTCGCTCACCGGGGAGCGAGATCCCCGATTATCGTAAGCGTAGTGGCCATTAGTCATCTTTTGTGATCAAATTAGGTTCTTCTGGATCAGCTGTTTTCCTTGTCTCAAGTAACCCGATGCTCGTTGTGGCGGCTTTGATCGTAAGTCGTTGGGGTGGCTTTGTGTTAGGGTCCACCTTCCTTTTCGTATGTCGGGTAAAGTGATGATTTTTCCCTCCTGTCAGGGTTAGTACAAAAGTGCAAAATTTGGGTGTCTACATCTCACTTGCACTAAAGTCAATCACCCTGGTATCCAATACCCATTTTCACTAAGTGGCTATCATACTATTGTTGAGAAAATGGTTTAGTTAATGGATCTGTAATGTTGTTCTGAGAGTCAACTATCTCCATGGTGACATCTCTATTAGAGTTCATGCCCTAGTGGCCAATTATTTGATGTAATTGCTTAACATTTTTTGATATTATATTTGATTGAATAAATGAATTATTTTATTATGATTTTATTTACTGCGTTATATAAATGTTAGCATAATAAAAGTCCTTAGAATAGTGATACGAATTATATAGCTTCAAGTACGTGACTTGAACATGAGATTATATAATTACAATGAGTATCATTACTCTTAAATGTCCCTAGTCTAGTGTCATTGTTAATGGGACAATGATGCATTGAGACTAGTATGTGGATTGACTGATGGTCAAATCTTATTGATCATAAATATATGAGATATTAAGTCAATGCATAGGTACATTTTAGAGAACAATGTACTGGACAGACCCACCATGAGAATTCTACGTGGAGCATTATGCAAAGTATCATAAGAAATTCTCATAGTGACAATGATGTAATGATCCTCCGACCTGAAATCACTATATTATTACATGAGAATTTATGTGCTTTGATATCATCAAAGGTCACCTTTTATAGGGTGGACAATAAAGGTGATTATTGGGTACATCGTGAATCATGTGAGGAATATGAGTGATCTAGATGGAATTTAACCCTCCTATATAATAAAGGTGATATCCATAGGCCTCTTGATTGAGTAGGACTATGAAATGTATGACCATGCTCAAATAGTGATTTGTTTCATATAGTCTACTAATTGATCAAGAAAACTCAAATTAAATTATGAAGAGTATAACACATTCCATGCCTCGAGTTTAATCTAGGATAAAGCTAAAAGGATTAAATTACATTGAAACATTGGTCACAAAAAGGTTGCATCGAATCACCGATCTTATTATTACTTGGGTAACAATGATGTATTACTAGATGTCGCTCACTGTTTATAATTTTATAATATGATTTTAAAATTATTGCTAACGTAATAATAACCTATAGGGTCACTGTTTATAATTTTATAATATGATTTTTTAGGTTTTGCTTAATTCTTTTTGACTGCTATATATATATATATATATATATATATATATATATATATATATGATATATTAGCAGAGAAAATTACGTAAGAGAAAAAAACCTAAACCCTAGCCGCTTTTAGAAAGAGACTAGAGAGAAAAATATTCAGAAAATCCAGATCTTGGTGGCTAGTACCACAACTCCCTTTTGCTGCAGATCGTGTGACGATTCGCAAAGCATTCATGTGGATACCGTAGAGTCCCAGTTCCGTTGGATTGCGTTGATGATTCGAAGCGTTCCAGAATTCTCCATCGTCTTCATTCAAGCTCGGATAAACGGTAAACAAATTTAAACCTCTGATTTAATATGTTTTCAAATGGATCCTTTTTAGGGTTTCGAAAATTGATATGAAATTTTTTTAAATTTTGCTGCTTTTACGATCCGAAATCCCTACACTGGTATCAGAGCTACTTGCGAAACGATTAATTCAGATTACGTGTTTTAATTGTATTCGATATATATGATATATGATGATGCATGTTTATCGATCTGAAATTGAATATATGATATTCTGCATGTATGCGTATTCTGAAAATATGTAATATATATACAGGTATATGATTATTTGTTAACCGTATCCTAGAAGGTGGAATTACAATACAACTTTTGTTCTAATTAGATTAGAAGCATGAAGATTCGGTTTAAGAAGATTAATCGAAACTGGACATATATGATATGTTCTAGATGTATTGTTTTGGATGAAAATATGTCAGCGAGACCACCGCCAGGGGGGGAGTCCCCCCCTGTCATAGCGTACGATGGTCGTGACCCTAATATTTTATATATTGTTTTCTTTAATTATATAAATTGTGTTATGTGCTTATTGTAATATGCATGGTGCACAGTTATGGCCCTTTTGACCCATAAGTTAGTGGTTTTTGGTTTTGAAATACGACTTGCATGTCGTGCCTTTCTATAAACTCTAATGTAATATTCTCTTCTCATCTAAATCCCCTCGAATGTAACTTGAGGTTTCTTTATGACATGTAATGTATAAGTGCAACCAATCAAGGTGATGAAGAGGAGACATACGTATGAGGAAGGTTCAATGAAGCTACTATTTTGAAGACCTTTTACCACCTTAGACTGACCTTCAATCTTTTCATTAGCTTGAAAGGATTGACATAAGGTTGGGCCATAATTGTGACACATTTAATTTATGCTTGTATACGATATGATATGATAAATAACGTGCATGCTTAATAAGATTAAAATTGGTGAGATCTAAATTAATTAATTAAATCCCTCATAAAATTATTAAGTCTAAATCAGATGCCTTCTAATGAATGACACTCATCACGACCTTGATCGATAGATGTAGGTTTGCCAAAGCAAAGTACCCTATTTATCTTGGTGAGATGCGATAGGATAATTATGATATCCAAAATGTTAAAATCATTGGGCCCGACTTAACTAAGTTATCTCAATAGGATTGTGGACTTAGAGGCATAGAGTTTGGTATGCACCATTAGATGGACTAGAAATAAATGTTGTTCACCAAACTATCTAAGAGTTATATATGATATAATTGACAAATGGTTGTCTACCTAAATAATTATGTTTTGAGAGATTAACCAAAGCTAACTTAAGGCATAATGAAATATGGATCTTCGCTTACTAGGAAGATTTAATAAAAATGCTTTCTGAATTAATGGTGAGGGCTATTAATTTGAATAAAATAGTGAGAGGTATATTTCGAATGTACTATTATCAATTACATAATATCAAAACTCTGCAATTTGACTTATTATTTTTGCACTTATAAATTGTAGATATCAATGGTAAACAACAACACAAATAGTCTTTTACTGCGATCAATCCTTGAGAAGGAAAAGCTGAGTGAAATTAATTTTCTAGACTGGCATAGGAACTTGAGGATTGTTCTCAAACAGAACACAAGCTTTATGTCCTTGATGGGCCCATTCCTGCAGCACTAGCTAACACTGCACCACGTGCAGAGCATAATGCTTACAAGAAGTATCAAGATGATGCTTTGGATGTGAGTTGTCTCATGCTAGCAACTATGAACTCTAAGTTTCAGAAGCAGCATGAGTTAATGGATGCTTATGAGATGATCGAGCATCTTAAGAAATTGTTCGCAAGGCATGCTCGACAGGAGAGGTATGATACAAGTAAATCGTTGTATCACTGCAAGATGGATGAATGTGATCCAGTTGGTCCATATGTTCTGAAAATGATCGAGTATATTGAGTACCTAGCTAGGTTGAGTTTTTCCATTACTGCAGAAGCCCAAACTGATCTAGTTTTACAATCTTTAAACAACAGCTACTCTCAATTTGTCATGAATTACCTCAAGAATGAAATTACGAAATCACTTACTGAGTTGTTGAGCAAGTTAAGAACTGCCGAGAACAACATGAAAAAGGCAGGACCCGTTCCCATAATGATGGTGCAAAAGGGGAATGCTAAAGGAAAAGGGAAAGGTAAGAAGAAGATGTGATCTAAATCTGGTGCCAAACCCAATTTCAAAAACAAATAGGCTTTAAAACCTAAAGGTGGGGTAGCTAAAGAAGGTGATTCTCATTTCTATGGAAAACTTGGTCACTGGAAAAGGAATTGTCAATGCTTATTTGGAAGAACTGAAGAAAAAGAAAGGAAGTATGACTTCTGATTCAGGTATATATGTTATAGAAGTTAATTTGTCCACTTCTACATCATGGGTATTGGATACTGGATGTGGTTCTCACATTTATTTTAATGTGCAGGAACTCCGAAGGAGTAGGACTTTGGCGAAAAGAGAGGTTGACCTACGACTTGGGAATGAACCAAAAGTTGTTGCACTAGCCATAGGAACTTATCATTTGTCTTTGCCCACTGGGCTAATATTAGAATTAGAGGATTGTTATTATGTGCCTACTATGAGCAAAAATATTATTTCTGTTTCTTGTTTGGACAAGAAAGGTTTTTCGTTTTTAATAAAGAATAACAGTTGTTCGTTTTACTTAAATGAAATATTTTATGGTGTTGCACAATTGTTTAATGGTTTTATATTCTTGTTTTAGAAATGCCTATCTATAACATAAATACAAAACGATTTAAATCAAATGATTCAAATCCGACATATCTCTGGCACTGTCGTTTATGCTATATAAATGAGAAACACATATGCAAACTCCATAAAGATGGGTTTTTGGATTCATTTGATTTTGAATCATATGAGAAACGCGAGTCTTGTTTATTAGGCAAGATAACTAAAATCTCTTTCACTGGTCACAATGAACGGGCTAGTGACGTATTAGGACTTATACATAGTGATGTATGTGGACCCATGAGTTCGTTAGTAAGAGCTAGGTTCTATTACTTCATTACATTTACTGATGATTTCAGTAGATATGGATATGTGTATCTTATGAGACATAAATCCGAATCCTTAGAAAAGTTCAAGGAATTCAAGAATGAAGTTCAAAACCAATTTGGCAAAAGCATAAAAGCCTTTCGATCCGATTGAGGAAGTGAATACTTAACCCAAAACTTTGATGACCTTCTATAGGAGTGTGATATTATATCACAGCTCACTCCACTTAGAACACCACAATGAAATGGTGTATCTGAGAGGAGGAATCGCACCTTATTGGACATGGTACGATCAATGATGAGTCATGTCGATCTTCCAATAAGTTTATGGGATTATGCCCTAGAGACAACTGCATTCATACTTAACCGTGTTCCTACAAAGACGGTTCAAAAGACACTATATGAGATGTGGACTGGGAAACGTCCTAGTATGTCGTTCATGAAGATTTGGGGTTGCGAGGCATTTGTAAAACGTCTGGCTTCTGACAAGCTCGGACCCAAATCTACACAAAGTGCATAAATCAGATATAAAACTTCTAAATAATAAGCTTAAGGGTAGAAGAAAACTTGCCTTTTTGATAAGTTTTATGATTAAATATTCATCGTAAATCCTACACATTAATATTTTATATAAACTAGTTAGACACAAATTCAATCCTTTTAAGTTTTAAGTCGAACATTATAACCGCTTATAATTAAGACTTCTTCTACTTTATATAAAATAAATTTAAGCATTATAACTGCTTGTATAATGAATATTTTATAAAATATTTTAAGAAAATTTCAGGATTATAACTCCTTATATAATGAATATTTGAATAAATACCTTAAGAAAATCGGTCATAGTAACTACTTATAAAATGAATATTTTCATTAAATACTTAAAGAAAATTGGTCATAATAACTGCTTATAAAAGTATGTTTTATACTTTATAATTGAAATAAATCGGACATTATAACTACTTATAAAATGAACTTTTGTACTATATATTTGAAATAATTTGAACATTATAACTGTTTACAAAAGTATATTTTAACTAAATATAAGAAGAAAAGTTAACAAAATAATCACTTGAGTATACCTCTTATAGTGCTTGCTTTACTTTCAAAATAACGAAACTTCGTCGCTTGAAATATATTTATCTCCCAGATTATAACTATAAAGTATATAGCTTATGAAATGCTCTAGGAAATGCTAGGAAATAATGAATGAAATCTTGCTATTTATAGGCATTTGAAGATTTCAAAATTGCACATTAAGGCCTCGATTAATTACACTTTAGTACCTTGACAAATTACATTTTGAAACCACAAAATATCTAATTTTGCTTGGACTAAAATGTCCTCAAATGGCCAGCCATATTTGTGCTTCCTAAGGTGACATCATCTTTGCTCCGGTTAGTCGAAAAAAGTTCACTTGGATAGCTAGTTAGGTTTCCTTGGTTTTGATTAGTCTGTTTTGTTTTAGTTAGCTTCTTAGTTTGTGTAACTTGTTAATCTTTTCCTAGTTTAGTTAATCAAACTAGTTTTTCTTTTCTTGGCTCCCATTGGTCCATCTTAGATCACATGTATTGTCATACTCGAACAAGATTGGTCGAAAATGATTTGGTTGGATTACTAGTTAGTAATTAGTTTAATTTCAACCAATTTGATTAATTGGTATAATACTTAAGTATTTACATCGTATAATACATCATATAATACTCGCATTACACTTCGTATTAATCTCATAAAATATTTTGTATAATTCTTGTATTATACAGTACATTATCCTTTGTATTCTTTCCATATTTGTCCTATATTTGAGAATATTAATCTTCAAAAAATATTTTAGGTAAAAATTTTATTGGTGGAAAATGCATTTATTGTCTGAATAAACGTTATTCAAGAATGTGAATTTTCAAAATCGGAAGACAATTCTTGAATAAATAGTATTTTTTGTCTTATTATAGGAAAAATATTATTGGCTCATTAGCATTTATACCTCGTATAAATACTATGTCGTGAAATGTGAAATCTCAAAATGGCGAATAGAACAACCAAAAAGACAAAAAACGTTTTATCGAGAAACACATTTTTCGTCTTTTTCTCGAAATGTTTTATTAATTCCCAGGGTTCTATAACTCATATAAACACTATTTCGTGAAATGTGAAAAGACTCAAAATGATGTAAGATGGATTTCACAAGTATAACTGATTTCTAAGTTTTAACCCTTAGGGTTTAAGTTTTAATATATATCTTTCTTTAAAGTACGTAGGATTTCATATACACATAGATTGGAACACAATTCAATCACATAACACATTCTTGAAGTATAACACCACTTTTATTATTTACTTAAATTCGGATTACAAGATTCTCAGAAGTTTGGAACATTACATGCGCTATGCGTAGTAAGGCTGACCAGTTGTGCTCAGGCGCGAAGGCCTTGTTTGGGCAACACATAAATTCCAGAAACTGGATTAAACGAGATTATTGCTATATCTTTTTTTGAAATTGAATTTTAATTCCTTTTATGCTATGGATTAATTATGTAGTCCTATAAATACACTATGAGACTATTATTTTCAGCATATTAACATACATTAGATTAGAATTAAAGTAGAATAAAATAAAAGTAGTTTTAGAATAAATTAGTAGCAATATTAAATCAGATCTGAAAGAGATTTTAATGCGAAATAATTACACGGATTGAAGACAGAGTTTCAAATATTGCGCTTATAATCATATTTTTATCTCTAAACAATCTTTAATTTTTATAATTTGCGCATGATGGATTATTTTATGGATTTGAATTCTTTTTCAGTTATGAGCTAATTTTTAATTAAGATTGCAATTAAACTCAATGTGTAGTTTGAATTAATTACCTTTTTATTTAATTGGCACCATATGAATTGGCTTATTATATTTTGTGTGTTCAAGTATTTAATATTTGTATTAATTAATGTGATAACCTTAATGAATTTGACTAATGGATTATAGTGCTTAGACCTAATTAAATATTTTGTGCGTTAATGTATAAATTAATTACGGATAATTAGTGGGATAATTTATATGAACTTAACAGACGAATTTTAAATTTAGATCTGAATATAATGACATGTGTTTATGTGTTTTGCGTTGATGGAATGCATAATTCGTATATAAGACAGACATATACCTATATGTCATGTGTAACCTATTTAAGAATCTGAGCTTAATCCTTGTTAATGTTAATTCTCATAGACATATATAGTGATTTATTTAGCTAGGATGTTCCTTACAATTTTTTTACCTTAGGGTCAGATTTATAGGAATTTGTTTATATGACATGGACCAAATGCGTATAAATACTATAAAGAATTCTCAGGTTAATAATTCATCATGACCATATAATTAAATAGAGAGATAATAAATTTAAATAAAGAATTGAGAAAAATTATAATCTTAAGTCTTTAAAATATGATTTAATCATTGTTATTAATTTAATTTAATTTAGTTGTTATTTTTAATTAGTTTTATTTTATAGTTTATTGTAGTTGTTTAAATAAAATTAATTTGACATAAAATTAGCATTTGGTAATAATTATTTTTAATTCCTTGTGGGTTTGACATTTGACTTAATCACTATATTACTTGTTGGCCACGTATACTTGCGTGTTAATTGCTAATTAAAAATTTGGCAAACAAGTTTTTGGCGCCATTGTTGGAAAATTAATTTAATAATTTTTGCCAATATTAATTTCAATCAAATTAGTTTTAATTTAAATAATTTTAATTTTAATTTTATTTTTACTTCCTTTTTAGGTATTATGGAGGGAATATTTAAGTTGTTGATTGCACAAGATGCAGAGCTTACTAGGAAACTTGAAGCAATTAACAGTCAGCTCATTCAGAATGCCTATTATCAGCAACATCCAAGTACCACCCAAAACTGTTATCATTCGAGTTGGCAAAATCATCCTACTTATTCATGGAACTATAATAAAGAAGTTTTTGCTTTAGAACTATCATACCCATAAGAATTCTCAGATCAACAACCTCCACCGCAACAAAATGATACATCTAATTTGGAGGAGCATCTTACAAAAGTCATAGAGCAAAACGAGATAAGGTTGAAAAAAAGAAAAGAAAAAGCTTTGGAGGAACGTGAGCAAAATGAGTTAAGAAGAGCAGTCTAAAAACATTAATGCAGAATCTTGAGTTTCAAGTAGGACAACTTATCAATACTATCATTAATAGTCCGTAAGACACTTTACCTAGCAATACAGAGATTAATTCTACAAAGGGAGGTAAAGAGTTGTGTGAGATAGATACATTAAAAAATGGCAAGGAGTTATACATGATGTTGTTAGAAGAAATTTAAAGAGGACATATTCTGACGTGGAAGAATATTTTGAGGTTGAAAAGAAGAGGAGCAATGTTTGAAAAGAGGAAGAGAAGGATGAGACTGATCAAGTTGTCAACTCGAATGATAGTAAGAAAAATTCGATTGTGTCTTCCGTGAAATAATTTCAAAATTCTGAGGAGTACTATCGGGTTGACTTTGTTAAAGAAAATACCTTGGATGAATTCAAGTTTGGAAATCAAAGAAAAGACGAAGATGAGACATGTAATGATAATTTTAACAATTGAGCCCGATTGAAAAGAAAGTGAGTAGTCAGGCTGAGACTTTAAAACAAGTGTTTATTGAGAAGCAACTCAAGTTTTAGTTTTAATTTTTAATTTTTAATTTTATTTTTTAGTAGATTTTATTTTTATTAGTAAATTTTATTTTTTAATTATTTGTTTTAATATTTAATTTTTGTTTGTTTCATGTTTTTTCCAATACACTCAAACTTAGCAGATGAGGAGAAAAATGCTACATATTTAGGGGAGTTCTCTGTTTTTAAATTTATTTATTTTATACATTGAGAAAAATATCTGTTTTAAGTTTGGGGGTGTGGGTAAATTTTGAAAATTTTAAAATTTTCTAGGTTTTATTTTAATTTAAATTTTGAAATTTTGTGGATAAATTATAATGCCCAAGAAATTCTCTATAAAAAAAATTTTGGGAATAAAATTATGTGAACTTAGTTTGTGAAATGGTGTGGCACATATTTAAATATATTACATATATGTATGTGTTCAATATTAGAATGAAAAGGAAAGCCAACATGAGCTTAATTAAAAATATTATGTGATGATCGCGGATAATGCATTATATAACATGAGACTTAATAAATTGAATTAATCAATTCGTTAGGGAACAAAAGAAGTGGTCATGTGATTTAATTAATTAATTAATTAAATGGAACATGATTTAATTAACTTACTTGAATGTTGTCCTTGTGACGACCCCAAATCTGGGTTCCTTTAACCTCGGATCCGGTTCAACACTAGTACTACATTTTCTTTATTGTTCATGTATTACAACAATATTATAATTGCTAAATAATCATTTATTTACAATTTTACATCATCTCTTTCTATTCCAGAATCGCAATCTTTATATATTCCTAGTCTGTCTTAATATCATATATGATACATTCTATTACAATCAATTTGAGTATTTAATACTTATATAGCATACCAACTAAGTCTTATACTACACAATCATTTACCTGTCCAATTCGGACTGATATCCACAACAGACATTTAGATCTTTAGTGAAAGTAATATGCTTTCCTGTTCCTTGATCTTTATCGAGAACTTCAAATAATTTGCACTATCTGAAAATGTTGGTTTAGGCAAGAGTGAGCACAACGGCTCAGCAAGTTCAACAGTTACATATAACACATTACATGCTTCACATATTATACATGCTCTGCATGTTATTCTTACATCATCCATTTCATGCATTTCATTTTATGAATGCTTCATACTTCTTATGTATCACATACAATAAACAACTAGCATCTAGCAAATCATGCTTCATATCGGTACATATTTCACATGTAACCATATCTCATGTTATTCATATATCACAAATATCATCAAAATATCTTCATGTTAATAATATAACATCAAATTGTAGAATATTAATACACATATGAGCAAGTTCTGAAAAACTTGCATGGTTCACTTCTACCATTTACGCTTATTTGCGTCTTTCGTTCAACCTACAATTTATATATAAAATCGACATAATCATTAGTTACAATGACTATTAATTAGTCTTAACTTAAGACCTTAACTTCAAATTATTAATTTTTAATATGTCCGACACACGAACCTTTAGTTCCGGACAAAAACCCTAGCCCAACAAACCTAGTTGGACATGTCGGTAAACTTAATCAACTTACACCTTCACTACATGTTCTTCGTACGACTTACTTTTAATAAGTTGTCTAAAATTTAATCACGAATTGACTATTTACATCGGTTTAATTTAATTAAACATTCTTTTTTTACATAACTTAATGATTCAGATATTTAATAATGTACCAAATACTTCAAAATATTATCTACCTTTGATAATATATAACTACATTCAAATATTATTAACCATTTAATAATATTTTACTCACATATTAATATTATTAACCATTTAATAATATTTTAATCATTTATTAATATTATTAATCATTTAATAATATTTTAATCACTTATTAATATTATTAACCATTTAATAATATTTTAATCATTTACAAATATTATTCACCATTTGATAATATTTTAATCTTTTATTAATATTATTAACCATTTAATAATATTTTAATCACTTCTTAATATTATTAATCATTTAATAATATTTTAATCACTTACTAATGTCATTAATTATTTAATAACATTTTCATTATATACTAATGTTAGTACTCATTTCATAACATTTTAGTTACTTACATATTTAATCCTTTAACAATATTTTAACAATCCTCAAATCCTTTAATGATTATTTAAATAATAATCTCTTAATTAATTAACCCCATTTATTATTTAATATTCATTAAATAACAAATGATCATTTTATTCACTTTATCTCCCTTTAATCATTATTTAATATCCTTTAAATAATAATTGACTAATTATCCTTATTTATTAAAATAATAAATAATTACCTTATTAACTTCATATTTCTTTAATTATCATTTAATATCCTTTAAATAATAATTAATTAGCTATTTATTATTTAATATTAATTAACTATTTATTATTTAATATTAATTAAATGATAAATAATTATTTTATTAACATCATATCCTTCTTTATTTATTATATAATAATAAATAATTAGTTATTATATTTATTTGTTTTAATTATTAGTTACTATCAATTAAATAATAATTAATTATAATAATAGCTGTTATTTACTTTATTTATTATAAATAATAAATAATTATTAAACTTGGGTCCCAAATTAATTATATTAATTTTTAAGCATTTTTATCCATTTTGGACTTAAATGACTCGAACCGACCCGATCCGAATGGCCCGACCCGACCCGACCCGGAACGAAAAAAGTGCACTGCCCGTGAACAGTGTCAAGGGCCCCCCGGCCCTCCTTTATAGTGCAAAACAAGGGCCCCGACCCTTGTGTTGCAGAATCTGCTAAAATGTCATTTTTCAGATTTTTCAACTTTTGCTCATTTGATTAAAACTGTCATTACTCCTTAATCACAAAATATTTTGGGGTGATTCTTGAGTCCATTCTCATTAGAATTTCCCCCTCTACAACTTCCCTTTAGAGCACAAATCCAAATTCCAAACGGAACAAGACTCTAAACGACTCACAAGGGAAAAGTGAAAACTAAAATCACAAATCCTTGATTTTAATTGTTCAAACTTGAATAAAATAAACTCTACACATCCAAATGACACCAACTTAGTGTTGTTGTCTTCCTAACTTCTTGTTTTACAATATTTCATGGTTCGATCGCATTTTTGAAAACGTTTAACACTAAATTTAAAGATCGAACCACTTAGGGTTTTACCGGTAATTCGCAATATGGAATTTTCTTCCATTTATTTGCATACCACACATACTAATACTTGTTTTAAACATACTCAACCATGAATCTACCTATATATCATAGATTTAGACTTCTAAAGCATCAAAATAACTTTTGATCGGTTAAAAATACATTTTAACCGTTTAAAACATATATAGACCATATAAATTAACTAAGGAATGGTTAGAACACTTTTCAACCTTCATAGTTCCTTCTATGGAGATCTTCTCCTTGCTAGGTCTCTTCCTCCTTCTTGAGTGAACCATTAGCACACTAGCTCACAAGCTCTCTAGCTTTTTCTCTCAAAGAAACTCTCTTTTCTTTCTAGAACATCTCTCTCTATAATACTTGATCTACTAACAAATGTGTCAACTCTAGCTTTCTCTTACTACTCTTCTATTTATAGACTACCAAAATTGATACTTACAATTATTGTAAGTCTATAATATCACCAATACTTGCTACGCTATCCTTGATTGACATGTTGCTTGCAAATTTACCAAGCTAATAAACAAGCAACCTATTGAGTACTCTTTACTCCAACGCAAAACCACAAGCCATCCATAAGGGCCCTTCCCCCATGTTGACCGGTCAAATTGGCCTTGAAGGCTCCAATTTTGATTTAATTTATTTGCTTTTATATATATATATATATATATATATATATATATATATATATATATATACATATATATATAATTATTGACCAACTCTTTGACTTAGTTTGGGCTCCACGTTGGATCAATTTAATATTTCTATTGGGCTCATCAATTTATTTTGTTTGGGCTCAATTTATTTATTACATTTGGGCTAACATTAAATACCCTATGTTACATTTAATTAAAACAAGTATTGAGCTAGTTTAATTAATTACATGGACTAATGTTTAATTAATTACTTGGACTACTAGGTTAATTCATTTGACCTAGATTAATATCTCTTTTGAATTTAAAATATAATTCAATTAGATTTGCTTTTAATTATTATACCACCTTGGGTTACATAAATAACTCATCCAAAGTTAATTCTCATCACCATATTTATTCACCTAGCAATTAACCAACGTTTGGTTAATGCTCTCTCTCTCTCTTGTCTACTAACTAGGGTTATTCAATTAACCATACACTAATTAATTCTCTACATTCAACCAAATTTTCCAACACTTTGACCATCAATTGACTTTTTAAATGTTTAGGCTACATAGTTTACTTTGCATTGAGCTCTTTTATTTAATTACTTGGGCTACCCAACACAACTCACACATCTTCCATAACTTGGGCTAGGTAATTTATTTAATTGGACTACCACCCCATTATATACAATACTTGTCAATATTAATTAATTGGACTTATATTAATTACCTCTTGGGCTATTAATCAACATAACACTTGTGTTTATTATTTAATTACCCACCTTTAAGCAACTATTCCCATATTGGGCTTGTTTTATATCCATTAAGAGACTCTATACAACAACTTAATAATTAAGTTAATTACTTAATTAATTACTTCACATTATTGTCATCCAAGACATTCATCCTATATTTTCCACAACTTTGACTCGTACTAATATAATTCACCTAATTAATTATATTTCATGACTTCATATTTAAACTAATTAATTTATTAGTTTAATTGAGTATTAAATTTACTCATCCTCTTATTTGGCTAGCAAACACACTTTAGGTATATATGTTTATCAATATAACCACCTTCACTTCTCAATTGAATTTATTTCCTTAATAAATTCTCTACATGCATCATTACAATATTTCCACATTTAATTTCTAACAAATAAATTATGTTAAAAAAAATGTTCACCTATTTTCTACACATCTCACTTCGACAACTCTAGGTTTTAAATCATAACCTTTAATTAATTATTTAAAATCTTAATTACAAATCTTATAAATATTTGGGATATTACAGTCCTTAATTGGATGCGTGATTATATTAATTAATTATGTAATTAATTAATTAGGAAATGAAAGAAAGATTCAATAACTATTTTAATTGACCCAAGTTATTAAATTAACATAGTTAGGGCAACAGTTTATAATGAACAACCCTCATAGTAGGGGATAAAAGTTACGAAATTAGATATAATTCTTATATGGCGTGGTTGCGTCGCTAGATATTTTTATATTGTGCACAATGTATTCGTACGATGGACTGATCCCTCAAAGTACACATATTTGGTTATTATCAATTGTTATATAAATTGCTAATAGTCTTAACGTTATCAGTCTTATGACCATTGGTTATTACCATTCCTTATAAATGTCAATAGTCTTAACGAAGTTCAAGGTCAATCAACCATCAGAATGAAAATTTCTTATTTGAAAATCTAAAGTAAATGCCTATGCATCTTTATGCAAACTATCTTCAATTGTTGAAGTCTTTCAGAAACGTTATCTATATTCATAATTTTAATGCCATACACTATTTATATAATTGATAAGCCATTAGTTGCTCACACTTGCCTAAAATAATTTTTTTAGTCGAGCCTGAGTCTTTGGAAGGTTCCAAGAAGGACAATGAAAAAAGGAAAGCAAAGGAGTAGATTAATTGCTATCAGATAATTTACTTTGTCATGTAAACTTTTTGTTGGATTCATAGTTTTGTAATTTAAAGGTTAGTTAATCTGGGATAATTATGTTTTGATAAACAATGTATTTAACGTTGTGATTAATGTAGAATGGGTAGATAGATGTGTGTTGGATGCTGTACTATGAGCACCGAACCCGAACTTGGGGGCGTCACAGGTTGATATCAGAGCTTATAAGTTATAAACCTCAGGTGGGGGAAAATCGTAGGAATATGGTTGCTGGAGAAAATAGAGAAACTCATTTCGAGTTATAATAGGTGAATTATGGAAAATTCATCAAGTATTAAAATTTACGAATATATGTGATTATGTGCAAATAGAAGACTGTTACAAAGGATTAATCAAGTCGTTTGTATTGTAGGATGATAGAGAGAGGTGAGTCTAGCCAAATTCGTGAAGAAGAACCATAGAATAGATATATGGTGATAGAGGAATCTATTGCAGTTGTGTCAGTTACTGTAGTGACATCTCTTGTTGTCAGTGAGCCCGAAGAGGCAGATGAGGGAGACGAGTAGGGAGGATTCTCGGATGGACCCCTGGATGATGAGGATCCATTGAAGGAAGATTTCTATGGACAACAGATGGATAGGATTCACAAGCTTGAGGGCAGGGTCCAACAGCTCGAAGAAGAAAATCGTGGCCATCAATACATGGAAGAGCAGTGCAAGTCACTGGTACATCAACTAGTGGCAAGGAATGTCGAGCTTAGTGAGAAACATCACGAGGCAGAGCACTAGATAGTAGATCTGCAGAATGGGAGATAGGTCATTCTTGCCTATTGGGATAAGGAAGTTACTTCTAGGATTCGATTGAGTCATCAGATGGATGATGGCATGGACATAATTAATGACATGGAGAATGAGGTTAAAAGTAAGAGTGCTAAAATGGATGTTATGAGTTTCACCTTCAAGACTACATTTGGTAGGTGGCAGTCTAGGATTTACCACTACCCGATAAAAAAGGGGCATAGTCGACGCATGATGTGTTGAAAGAGGATGATGGATATGAGAGATCAAGAATTCAATAGTGTTAAAAAGCGCGCCATACTTTATCCTTAGTTTTTGTATTTATGTCTATGCCATATAATTTTGTGAATCCCAAGACTTTTAAGCATTAAGTGGGATAGTTTGTTTCATACCCCATCTTTTGTATTATTAGGGGTTATTCTGTTAAAGTCCAACTTTTGTGTTAAGGACAATGTTATGTAAATCCTGATCATATGTGGTCGAAAGGATATTATGGTTATGAGTTAACAAGATGTAAGTGCTAGGCAATGTTTAAAAAGCATATGAATACAAGTATCTTTATGACATAAGTTTTGAAATGACTATGTGTTAGAGTTAAATTAAAACGTGCTATGTGACTGATAAAAGAATAATGATATAAGTTTCTCTTAAAACAGAAAATTCCGCCTAGAAGGAGAGCACGACCAATACCAACTTAAGATGAGTCAGTTAATATTGTACCGGGTCTAATAAACACTATGCAACAGTTCGTTGATATTCTAGTAGATGCACTACAGAATAGAAACCCAAACCCTATAGAGACACAACCCCTAACAGGCCATCTTGCTAGTTTTAAAGATTTCAAGACAGTAGGACCTCTAGAGTTTCGAGGGACTACTAAATCGATAGAGGCTCAGACGTGGGTCATAGAGATGGAGAAAGTTTTTGAGGTAGCTATGGTGGTAGAAGAGCAGAAGACCACTTTTACCACATTCATGATGAAAGGGGAGGAAGAATTCTAGTGGTAGGCCAACAAGAATAGAGCTGGAGTGGGAGTGATACCACGAGAGAGGTTCAAGACACTCTTCTTTGAAACGTACTTTCCCCAGACGACCTAGGATAGCATGGAAGTCAAGTTTCTAGAATTAAAGTAGGGTAATATGACATATCGAAGTATGTGACAAAATTTAACAAGTTGACGAGGTTTGCACCACACCAGGTGGACACTGAAGCAAGAAAAGCAAGAAGGTTTGAGCAAGGACTAAAGTCTTGGCTTTACAGTAAGGTCTCGATGTTCCAAATTCAGAACTTCACAGAAATATTGGAAAAAATAATTATAGCATAAGGAGGCAGTGATGCTCTAACCAAGTACAATCAGGAGAAGATGGGAAAGAAGTTTGATGGTGGGAACAAAGAGGGGAGTAGCGGTGGAAGCAACTTCAATAAGAGAAAATGGAACAACAACAACACCAATACTGGAAGCGAGTAAGGGGATCCAAAGAAGAAGGGTGAATTCTGTAGCAACTACGGAAAGGGTCACTAAGAAGTGTGTATGCGAGGGAATAATGTGTGCTATCGGTGCGGGCAGGAGGGACACATCGCTCCCAACTGTCTTACTCCGAAGACGGGCAAGGGATGTTTTGTCTGCAGTGACTTGGGTCACCAGATAAAGGATTGCCCAAAGAAGAAAGTTGAAGGAGGTCGTGGAAACAAGGGAAATAGTAATGAAAAACTCACTATTGGTGGACCGACCCAGCCCAACCGACCAATGACACACACATTCAACATGACAGTGTAGGATTCTATGACATCAAAGGAAGTTGTGTCAGGTACCATTCCAGTCAAAAATATAACTGCTTATGTATTATTTGATTCGGGTGCTACCTGCTCATTTATATCTGAGGAATTTGCTCAACGGTTAGGATTACCACAAGAAAAGTTAGAAAACCTTCTAAATATAGAAGTTGCAAACAGTAAGTAATTTCCGTAAGTCATGTTCATAGAAACTGTAGCCTAGAGATAAGGGTCAGTGTAACGCCCCCGAAATTCGACAAACCTTATTACCTTAAATTTCATATTTATTATTCATTATTTTCTTAACATCCAAATTTTGGTCCGTTAATAAATCTCTAATTACAGTCATCAATTACCAAATTTTTTGGTATAAATTTTTCTCTTTTCTCAATTATTGTATTAAAACATTTGGACACTTAAAAACTTCGCATCTCGATCCTAGTCCCAGGATCGCAACCTTTATTTTTTTTCTTTTCTTTCATGATAAGTATTCTTGAATAATCAAAAATACATTTCTAAACCTTATTTATCCAATCAACTTCCGACATATATAAATCTCATGAATTATAAACACTCGTTTCACTAATTTAACCATATTCAGTTTCTATATATAAAGAAAATATATACAAAAATTACATATGCAACTTTCCCTGATGTCGTACATAATCTCTAATCATGATTTAATACTCCTGAAGTTTAATTTTTACCTGCAAAATTTATATTATGCAAGGAATGAACACAACGGCTCAGCAAGTTAAACAGTTTACACCTTTCATGCTTCATGTAGCACATAACATAACATGCTCTGTGAGTGTCATACATCATATGTTGTGCTTCTACTAAAGCAATATATCTCATATGTCTCATATCTAATTCAGATTAGCATTTACGTAAAGTAAACATTGATTAAATTCATATATGGTCACATCATTGCACCAAATACACATCTTGGTCATATTATCCACAGATCACATAACGCATAATTTTATATTCATTTGAACAAGAATTAACACATCATAATAGATAAATAGTTAACATTAAAATACTGAAGAACTTGCCTTGACGTCCAATTATTAAATTGGTAGCTCAAAACCTTTTTTCGAACAACCTATGATCATAAGATAATCAATTAATAATTATTTATCCTCTCATGATATTAATTTAATTAATTAATATCATTTATAATGTAATTAACCCTACCCGACAGTTTATTTTAGGGTACCGGTCAATTACTAATTAATATGGTTAATTATATTAACCTCGTCCTTTAATATATTAATATTTAAAATATTTAAATATTAATTAAGATTATTTCCCAAAGTTGGGAAAATGTCAAATTAAATTTCTAAATTATCTTTATGTATTATACTTCTTTAGTACATTACTTAGCATACATAAGCGAATTCAAATTACACTTGCACACTAACTTCATTTTACTCACTTTCAGGAGTATTACCTTATATACATACACATCGTATAGATATTTACCTCATTCCAATCAATTAAGATTAATTCATTGGCAATTCCATATATTCACATATCAAATTTTTAATATTCCGTTAATCCTTAATAGATCGATTAGGTCAAAATGTTACACCCTTTTTATGCATACTGACTTACCTTGTCATTCTCATATTCTCGCCTTTCCAGGCCTATTCATTAAGCTAGTTATTAATATACATAACTAAAGCTTAATTTACATACGCTTTCCTCATTTCCATAATTCTCTAACTTAACTCTTCTTCTTTCTTTATTTGCTCAAATATCCATATACACATATTCAATCTATTACTTGCTGACACAATATAGTGTCTTACCATAATCCTTTTCAAATTATCATATTGTGGGCATTACAATCAATCATTCATCTTTAATCCTTTCATTACCATTCAACCATCAAAATTCATATTCGTTTCGATTTCAAAATTTGTTACGTCACTTATACTCTTTACATAAATAACTGATCTTTATACGTTCTATAGACCATTATTTACATCAAGAGTCCTTCTGTACCATTTCAACCACACAGGCATTTATAACACATTGATCACATAATAATTCATATTTAATCACCCTTAATTAATACATTCTGTCATTCAAACTAGGTTTTATCTACTAACCTTTACTAAATTAATGAAAATCCTCATTTGGAAATCCTGTAAAAATCTGGGATGTCACAATAGATACCCAAATGACGGGAGCAGAAATGGGACAAATATCAGTGGTACGTAAGTTTACGAATGTATTTTCAGAAGAATTGTCAAGTTTTTTGCCTAATAGGGGGATCGAATTCATAATAAATTTAGTACTAAGAACGACGCCAATTTCTAAGACACTGTACTGAATGGCTCCAGTGGAAATAAGAGAGTTGGTGGTTCAACTTCAAGAATTGTTAGACAAAAAGTAAATTCAACCGAGTATGTCTCTGTTGGGGCCATCAGTGTTATTCATTAAAAAGAAGGATGAATCGTTAAGACTTTGTATCGACTACAGAGAGTTGAACAAAGTGACGTTCAAGAACAAATACCCGTTGCCAAGGAATGACGCTCTCTTTACTAACTAAAAGGGGTACGATATTTGTTAAAAATTAATTTACGAACCTGGTATCACCAGCTAAAAGTTAGGAAGGAGGATGTGACAAAGACAACATTCAGGACGCGTTAAGGTCATTACGAGTTCCTAGTAATGTCGGTTGGATTGACAAATATACCAGCGACATTCATGGATATGATGAACAGGGTGTTCAATAACTATTTGGATAAGTTTGTGGTAATGTTCATAGATGATATTTTGGTATATTCCAAGATGCAGGAGGATCATGCTGAACATTTAAGAGTCGTATTAGAAACTTTGAGGAAGGAAAAATTGTATGCACAATTCTCAAAGTATGAATTTTTTTTTGAAAACAGTACAGTTTTTGGGACATGTCATTGACAAGGAGGGAATAACAGTAGACCCAGCAAATGTGGAAGCGATAATAAATTGGGAATGACCAAAGACACTAACAGAAATATGGAGTTTCTTAGGGTTAGTAGGATACTACCGAAGATTTATAAAAGATTTTTCGAAGTTATCAGGACCATTAACAAATTTGACACGGAAGGCAGTGAAATTCGTGTGGATAAAAAAGTGTGAAAAGAGTTTTTAGGAACTCAATAAGAGATTGAGCAATGCACTAGTATTGTCATTGCGAGATGATAAGGGTAATTTTGTATTGTACAGTGATGTGTCACACAAAGGGCTTGGTTGCTTTTTGATGCAACACGATAAGGTAATAGCGTAGCATCACGACAGTTGAAGAATTATAAAAAAGGATATCTTACGCATGATTTGGAATTGGTGGCAGTAGTTTTTTGCCTTAAAGATATAGAGACACTATTTATATGGTGAGAAATATGAGATATACATAGACCATAAAAGTCTAAAGTATATAGCTCAGGAATAATTGAATATGAGGTAGAGGAGGTGGCTAAAATTAATCAAGGACTATGATTGTGAGAGTCTCTACCATCCCGGAAAGGCCAATGTAGTCACCGACACCTTAAGTAGGAAGGGTTAGAAAAAGTTGGAATTGCTAACAACTCAACAGAAACTAATCAAAGAAATGAAGAAAATGAAAATAGATGTGAAGTATTCAAAGGAGTCAGAAGAAAAATTGTTTATGATGGAAACTCGTCCAACTTTATTGGACAGGATAAAGGAAGTCCAGGATCAAGATGAGGAATGCACCAGTATAAAAAAGCGGGTGTCCGAAGGGGAAGATACTAAGTTCAGACTAGATAGCGACGGAGTATTAAGAATTGAAGGTAGAGTGTGGGTACCGGCAGTGCCCCAATTGAAGGAGGAAATTCTAAAAGCGGCATACAGTTTGAAATATTTGATTCATCTAGGCGGTACGGAGATGTACTAAGATCTCCGTCAACACTTTTAGTGGCCCAATATGAAGAGAAAAGTTACAGAGTGTGCCAGTAGGTGCCTAACTTGCCAGAGAGTTAAAGTAGAATAACAAAGGCAAAGTGGGTTGTTAAAGCCATTGGAAATTTTAAAGTGGAAGTGGGAGCACATAACAATAGATTTTCTAGTAGGCCTCCCAATAACTCAGAAAGTATATGATGCGATATGGGTGATTGTGGATCGACTTACAAAGTCGGCACACTTCTTGCCTATCAAGATCATATTTAACTTGGATTAGTTAGCCAAGCTAAATGTCAAGGAACTAGTCTTGAGGTATGGAGTCCCGGTATCAATCGTGTAGGATCGAGATCCGCGATTTACATCAAATTTTTGAAAGAATTTTCCAGAACGTATGGGAACACAGTTAGGGTTAAGTACAGCTTACCACATTCAAACTGACAGACATAGTGAAAGGATAATTCAAACACTAGAAGATATACTGAGGGAATGTGTTATGGACTTCAAGGGTAATTGGGACGATCATTTTCCATTAGTCGAGTTTGCCTATAACAATAATTTTCATGCCAGTATAAGAATGCCACCTTATAAGACTTTGTATGGAAGAAATTACAGAACCCCACTGTGTTGGGATGATGTAAGAGATTGCAAATTATTGGGGCCAAAATTGGTTCAACAGACAACAAAAATTATCAGTGTAATAAGATCAAGGCTAGTTGTAGCACAAGACAGACAGAAGAAGTACGTCGATTTACATCGACAGAAACGAGATTTCAACATGGGGTCATATGTGTTTTTAAAAGTATCTCCTTGAAAGGGGAAAATAAGGTTCGATAAGAAAGGGAAGCTGAGTCCGAGATTTATAGGACCTTTTGAAGTGTTAAGAAAGATAAGAGAGATAGCTTAAGAAGTAGTTTTACCTTCAAAACTGGAGCATATACACAATGTATTCTACGTGTCAGTTTTGCGACCTTATAAACAAGACTTCAATAATGTAATAGAATATGAACCTATTTAGGTTGTAAATGAATTAACTTATGAAGAAGTTCATGTTAGGTTAATTGACAGAAAAGAATAAGTTTTAAGAAATAAGGTAATACCGTTTGTAAAGGTAGTTTGGAGGAACCACAATGTTGATGAAGTTAGATGGAAACTCGAGAAAAAGTTGCAGAAAGATTATCCTCATCTCTTCTAGTAACCTTGTGTTTGTGATTTCGGGGACAAAATCCTTATAAGGGAGATAATGTAATGACCAAGAAATTCTCTATTATTTTATTTTTTTGGGAATAATATTATTTGAACTTATTTTGTGAAATGATGTGGCATATATTTATATATATTACATATATGCATGCATTCAATATAAGAATGAAAGGGAAAGACAATATGAGCTTAATTAAAAATATTATGTGATGATCGCGGATAATGCGTTATGTAACATGAGACTTAATAAATTTAATTAATTAATTAAATGGGATATGATTTAATTAACCAACTTGAATGTTGACCTGGATTGGATGTGTGATTATATTAATTAATTATCTAATTAATTAATTAGGAAATGAAAGAAAAGTTCAATAATTATTTTAATGGACCCAAGTTATTAAATTAGCATAGTTAGGGTAACATTTTATAATGTAACCCCAAATTGATTTGGTTATTTAAACAATGTTTTAATTAATTAAAACCAAGACGAAGCCATAGTTGTATGTGTCTAGCCAAAGTGGGTTGGCAATTAGGATCAAGCCCAAACTCTTAAACTAGTGCTAAGAGGGTTTCAACTGAAGCTATTGTCTCCCTTGTGAATAAAACTCAGCAGCCCAAATTTCCTTAATATGATAGTAGTGTAGAATTTTATCATCTATGACCATCAAATTGGGACAAGCCAAGAGAGAAATTGCAGCAACTTAGTGGGCATGTGGGTAATCATTTTCTTTGCAACTGAGCATGAACGTTATGCTGCTCAATGTGCCATTTTTTAGCAGCTCTAGAAGAGCTTTGGACAGAGATTTTTGGTGGCCCTATGTTACAACTGTGATAAAGGAGTGTAAATGTAACAACCCAGGATTTTACAGAATTTTAAATAAGGATTATGATTAATTAAATAAAGGTTAATAGATAAAACCTAGCATTGAAGGACAGAAAATCGTAAGAGAGATTAAATAAGAATTATTGCTTAATCAATGTGTTATATATGACCTATGAGGTAGGATGCATGTATGCATATATGTATATTTGGTAATATATATATAAAGAAGGATTTAAAGTTTAGAAATTATGGAAATAAGGAAATCGATATGTAAATTGAGGATTTAGTTATGAATGTTAACAGCGAGATTAATAAATAGGCCTGGAGAGGCAATGATATGATAATAGCAAGGCAGAAATGTATGTATGTGCAAAGAATAAGAAACTGTATGATTTAATCAGTTTATTAAAGAATATTAAGGATTTGATATATGAATAATTGAAGTTACCAAAGAAATTGATATTTATGAATTGAAATAAGATAATCGTTATACGATATGAAAATACAGAAGATATTATGCTCAAATATGAGTAGAAATGATGTGAATTGCCGGTGTGACATAATTGGACTATGTACATGAAATAAAGGGACGTAAAGTTGTAACGAAGTTATTATAGTTTAAAAGATATTAGATGATGGATTTTGGTAATCCGGTCGAGAAAGTGGTTTATGGACAAATGAGCAAGTTGACGATATTGAGTTGTAGGAAAGTAAAGTTTGTGAAATGAGGAACCAAAGAGGGTTATAAATAATTAAGAAGTTAATATAATACAATTGGCAATTTGTGAATTTTTATTAATTAAGGAAAATTAAGTTTCCAGGTATGACATGTAATTTGGGACAAACCAATTGGACACTATTTGATGAAGGAATAAAATTCCAGTATGATGAAACGAATTTGGATCAAAACGGATTTGATTTGGATAAGAAATGAGCAAAGAATGAATTAATGGGGGAAAATGTATGAAAGTCTAGTTATGAGGGGGAAAGTTGAAAGAAATGAAAATTTAGCTAAATTGGCAATTTACCAAAATGCCCCTCAACAAATTGGATAATGACCATTGTGTCCTAAAGGGTAAAATGACCGAAATACCCTTGACAATTTAGATAATGACATATGTGTCCCAAGTGGTGAAATGACAAGAATGCCATTCACTTAATGTGTGAAATGACCAAAATGCCCTTGATAGTGTTAACCATGATTATGCCAATTAACCAAGCATAGTTAACTCTCATATTTATCCAAAGCAAATCAAGCTTCTTACTTATTTTTGTTGCTGGAAATCTGAACCGAGAGAGAGAGAGAGAGAGAAGGAAAGAGTAGAAGCCATGAAAGTTGAAGCAAAAAGCTTGAAATCAAGGAAGCTAAGGTGCTTAAATGATCAAGTTACAAGAAGAAAAGAGGAAGAGCTTGGCAAGACAAAGCTAAACATGTGAAGAAATTAAGCATACAATGAGGTATAATCATGTTCTTACTCTAAAGTTGGAAGTTGGTGTGTTTAAATGATAGTTTAAAGGTAGTCATGCATGTATCTTTGGGGTACATGGCTTGATTTTATAAGTTATGTAAGTTACATGCTTTATAAGTGAGTAATCATAGAACCCTAAGCTTGAAAGTTGTGTATTAATGTTGAGGAACTACCCATGCATGTGTTTAAGGCTAGAATTTATGATTTAAAGAAAAATATGTGTCATATGTTGATGGAAGTAGTGAAACCCTAATTGAAAGTAAAGAATATGTTTAAGACATGTAATATTTCATGTTAGATAGAGTAAAAGATGCATGAAGGGTTGAAAACTATGAATTTTAAGGAAAATATTGAATATTAGGCTATACTTTTTGTGTAGATAACGTAATAATCTGTAAAGTGACTTGGAAGATGGCCATCGGAGTTTTGTGATTATGTAAAGTTGTTATTTGAATAAGTGTTGATGTATTTGATGTCTAGACTTGAGAATTCAAAGGAGGTTCAAAAGTTAAGTTTTGAAAAGTTGATAAAATGCCATCAATATGCAATTTTGGTTATTATGTGTACTTGGTGATCTAATGATGCCAGAAAGCTAAATTTGATATAAATACACGTGTTCAAGTTGATTTGGAAGTTATTTGGTTCGTATGGCGACAATTGTGGATTTTAAATGTTTTAAAACGTTCGCCGACGATCAAAACAAACCTTTTAGAAAAATAAGTTCATTTGAAAAGTTTTAAAGATTTTGAAGGCCCATACAAGTCAAATAGGTGCTATATGTGTTAAATGAAGTGTTGGAATTAAGTTTTGCAAAGAGGGGCCAAAATAGTATATGTTTTGGAAAATGAAAAGTTAAGGAAAGTTTATGAAATTTGGTGAAATTGCACCTAAATGGTGATTTTTGGCCATTGTGGATATTTAAAGGTGAAATAAAGTTAAATGACCTAAATTTATGTTATTACACATGTTTAGATTGATTTGGGAATCAATGGATGAGAATTTGAATGAAAATAAGTTTCGAACGATCGAAATCGATCGTTTCGACTCGAAACGGATTTTTATGGACAAAACTCGCCTCGTGCGAAGTTTTATGGTTTTGAAAGCTTGGACATGTCATATATAAGTTATGTGAACTATGTCAAGTGTTGGAATGAAGTTTTAAAGCTTATGGCCAAAAATCACAAAGTTGGATTTCAAAGTTTAAAAATTTTCTAAGTCTGGAAATGTTATGAACAGGCCTCCTAGGGGCAATTGTATCTATGATTTTAAGAAGCCAAATGAGGCAATTAGTATTTTTTTTAAAATACTAGGTAGTAAGCTCTTGATATGGTCCAAATTTCAGCTCAATTGGAATTAAGATGAAGGAATTAAAAATCGGCAAAGTTAGTGCAAAAATCAGATTTTCAGATTTTGGAACCGTGGCCGGGGCCATGGTTTTTTAGGCAAAACCACGGCCGGGGCCATGTTTGGCTGAGAGGTCATGGCCGGGGCCATGGATTTCTAGGCCAAAAGCCGGCCGGGGCCGCGGTCGACAGAGTTTAAAAAAATGATGTTTTTCACCCGAAATGAAATGTTTTGATACTAAATGATAGAGATAAGTTATATAAACCCTAGATTGATAAAAATGGACTATGTAAAGGGTGTTGTGGTATAATGAGGTAATGGATGGCATAATATAACATGCCCAAAGCTAAGCCAAAGTAAGTTATAAGTGATGAAAAATGTCGGAAGCAAGTTAGGGTGTATTATAAACCTACATAAGGTGTAATACATCAAATGTGAAATGGTTAAAGACAGATGATCATGTATTTATGGAATTAGTTTGATAAGTTATACAAGTTATGATCTTATAATGACATATAAGCTATATGTTGACAGACAGAGTTCGAAATGAGCAAGCCGATAAGACGGATAACGAAGGATGATTGAGGAAGTACAGGTTAAGTAAAATAAAGACGTACATGCAAGTTTTTCAGATCTAAAAGTACTAATTGAACTACGTGAATTATGTGGTGGTTGAAATGGGCACTCCGTGCCACAACGTGATCTAACTGTTAAATGCAATACGTGATATTTGAGCCTAACATGGTAAAGTAAGTGACACGTGACGCATAATATAAACTGTGAGCATGAAAGATGTTAACTGAATTACTTGTTGAGCCTATGTGCTCACCCTTGCCATGAACTAACATTTCAGGTGAATTACGAGAAGACTGGAGGATTCCGGTGCAGCTAAGGTATAGAATGTTGAATGCATGAAATAGGCATGAACAAAGTTGCTATATGTGAAATGTGTATGTAAAGAGATGTTGTAAATCTATAGAGATAGAATTGTATGTATTGTATTATCTGATGAAGGGATGTAAAGGTTATATGGTTTTGTAATCCATAATGATAGTAGTGACTGTAAAGTGTTCCGAGAAATGTTACAAAAGGATAAGATAAATGTATATAAACAGGAATATGTATGATACATAAATATGTATGCAGGTATATATGAACGTGAGCAGGTACAGGAACAGGTATATGTAAATTAGGCCATTAATGAATAGGTCATGGCAAAATTTTAATTACAGGTTATGTAAATCATGAATATATTTATTTGTTTATATATGATTATAATAGGTTTCAAATAATTGATGTTTGACCTAAGTTTAATGGAAGGTATGTAAACGTTGCGATCCTGAGACAGGTAAGGATTCTAAATAAAATAAGTTTAAAAAAAATAAAATAATATGGACCGAATTTTTGGTCAACTAAATGGTTTTTAAAGGTCAAAGGTTAAAGTTTAACGCACGGGATCTCGGTTAATAAGGTTTTAAGTTAATCATTATGTAATCCAGATATAATTGGACTTAATTAAGGAAGGTGGGATCTCGGGGTGTTACAGTTGGTATCAGAGCAGTTGGGTTATAGACCTTAGGTAATAGTACCTTAGGCTATGATCCTTGTGTGTGAAAGAAGGAATAGTAAAGAAGAGAACTCTAGATGAGTTGAGTCAGTAAGAAATGAATTTTGGGAATTCAGGATTTAGAAATGATAATGATATCTTAAGATAAGATAATGAGAAATGATAAATGATCAAAAGCGATCAAAGATAAAAGGGACTCTTGGCGAGTCATGTACAGTAAGATATGATTTGATGAAATTCATATCAGGAAAGGTAAATGAAAGGCTAAGTGAGGAAATGTTAGGGTATGTGGGATTTTTTATTGAGGACTCATGGTAGTGGCCAAGTGTGCACTTCCTCGGTATGGGACGGGGATTTGTACTTGCTTAGCTTCCTCTCGTGATAATCAGTGGAGATCCAGCGTCACGGTAATAATGTGAGAAGAGTTAAGTAAGAAATATTCAGGTTAGTTACGTGTTCTGAGAACCCAAGCGTATGGTAAGTTCGTGACTCATGATTATGTGGTGGAGCCCCTCAGCGAATGGGCGACGATAGCCTGACTAGGACACGCTCCTCAAACCATGTGATTGTGGTAAGTTCCTGAGCCCAAGTACGTGACAAGTTTGATGAACAGGGTTGGGTTTAGAGTAAAGAGTCATAAGTTGAGAAATATAGTTCTCAGTTATTGACTACGATTAAGGATATATGAGGAGATATAAGTTTAAGAAAGGATTATATTAGTTAAAAAGGTAGTAAAGAAGAGATTGTTAGGATTGGGTAGGCAATCCACTCTTCTAGCTATGCTAGACCATTCATGTTTTTTAAAATGTGTTATTTTCGCACGCTGGTGCAATGAAAATGTTTAATTAAGTATCAAAAGTGATTTTAAAATTCCGTGTCCTCAGTGAACAGTGGCAGGCGTGCATTGCGCGACCAATGTTTTATTTTTATTTTTTCTTAGCAGAATGTGAACAGTGTCCGGCATACACATTTTAAATAAAAATATATCATCAAGTAAGATTTAATTTAACTCTTCAATAAAAATCCAAAAAAATTACCAATAACTTAATATCAATTTATAACATGAAAATTTAATTTTTCAAGATTTAATATCATTCTTTTTTTATAAAAATTTTTACATCACATAAACTACCACAAATCATAACTTTTTGTGTATAACTCCATTTTGAGTGATTCAAACTTTGTTTTTCTCATGATTTGATGTTCTATAATATTAGAACATCAAACCTAAGTTTTATAGAAATATTTTTGGTCATAAATTTCAAGACTTGATTATACACTACTAAACACATGTTTTTAACATATAAATGATACCAAAATACAAACCAAGCATATTAAACTCAAGCATGGCATAAATATTACCACTACACATTATTAACCATATTAACATATTTATACACACATGTTAGTTTATTTAATTTAAAACAAAAATTAGATTTAGAATAACCATTACCTTGATTTAATGGCTATCTTCCTTTTTCTTCCAAAATAAGTGGTGAAAGAAGATGACATGAACCAAGAACTCCTTCTCTTGATAATTTTGCTCTCAAAATAATTTTTTACACTCTCAAATGCTCTCTAGCTTGCAAAGTAGAAGAAGAAGAAATGACCAATACAAGCTCCTAAATTGTAAGTATACTTACAATTTGGATAGATATAAAATCTATATCTATAAAAATTGACATCATGAGATAACAAGGATACTTACACAAGCTAATATATTAGGTGAAAAGAGGCATGGTTTCATGTACTTGAAAAAATAAAACAAGTAACCATTTATTAAATAAATGAAAAATAAAAAAAATAAAAACAAAATATCATTTTCTCTCTCCTCTCTCAACATACACGGCTGATGGACTTTTTCTTGTCCCAAAATTATTGTCATATTCATTTTACTTTAATAATTATTAGTTAATTTAAGTATTTTCCAAGTAGGCCAATTATTGGGCTTTGTTTAAAATACCAATTGGGCTCCTATTAAATTGTTTGGGCTACTAAATTGTCAAATTTTATTATTCTCCACTTGGGCTACTAATTGACCCATGTTGGGCTAATTTAATAATTTACACATTAATTATTCAATCCATGATTAAATAAATAATTAGATTGAATAAATAATTAAATATTCTAACCCATAAGTATTAAATTACTAAATGGACTAATAAATATTATTATTAATATTTCGCATTATTTACATTAATTAATAATCATATTAATTAATTTATTATATTTAATTAACTCATTATATTCAATTTAATTGAATATTTAATTAATAGAAAACTTATCAATTATTTTGATATTAAAACTTTAGGGTTTGTTCACTAATTTAATAACATATTAGTGACCCCTTTTAATTAATTCTAGTAATTAATTACATAATTATTTAATCACATAATTAATTAATCACATAAACAGATTTAAATACTCTCGTAAAACTAACTCGTTGGAAATTAAATTAATAATTTAATTAATAAAGACGTGAAAATTCTAGGACGTTACAGTAACAAGGTAATAAAATTAATTAAGGAATGAATTAATTAAAGAAGAGTTCAAGTAATAAAATTAAGGTAAACTACTTTAATCTACTAGCCCAATTGACTTTAATAAGGCAAGTCTAATAGGATTATGTGTTAAACCCAATGAATTTATTAATTAAAGTCCAAGGGAATTAATTTGGTAACCCAAGCAATTATTTAATGGGTAGTCCATGTGATGTATACTAGTATGTATTTAATGATAGCCCAATGAGTTGTATTTATATAAATCAACAAGTAGTCCAATATAATTAATTAATTAATTGAGCCCAAACAATTTAAATGAAGGAGCCCAATTAATTTAATTTCCTAAGCCCAAAGAAGAGCCTAAACTATATTCAAGTGTTGGTCAATATATATATATATATATATATATATATATATATATATATAAGCATTATTGATAATAAAAATAAAGCAAAAATGATTAAAAAAATGAGG
This sequence comes from Hedera helix, assembly GCA_947179155.2. NCBI lineage: Eukaryota > Viridiplantae > Streptophyta > Magnoliopsida > Apiales > Araliaceae > Hedera > Hedera helix. The sequence goes on from OX359268.1 coordinate 13,289,087, forward strand.
AAGTTTGGTCAGCCAAGGTGGGGCCCAATGAGGGGTGAAGTGTAACTTTTGGTTGCTTGGAAAATCTTCTAAAGGACTAAGTTTCTTAACAACTCTTACTAACTCTCAACCACCCTAGTCATTTCAAGTTATCAATCAATCTAATAGTAAGTATGAATTAGCATCTTAAGTGTGTTTAATTAAAGTTGGTAGTTGATTAAGAGCTTAAGTAAGGGGACCACTTGCGTTTTATAAATAGAATTCACCAATAGTTGTGCAATGTTGGTCATTTATTTCCTTGCAAGTATTTTTAAAGAGAGAGAGAACTCTAGTTAGAAGTGAGAGCATTATGGGTGAATTCTTGAGAGATTATAAACTAAAAGGGCTATAACAAGAAGCCAAAGTGGGATTCATGTAGCTTTGTTTCTTACTTTGAAAGAAAAAGGAAGAGAGCATCCAAACTATAAGGTTTAAAAGTTCTTTACATCTTAGTCTTTTACTTTTATGGTTTAAAGTTGTTGTATATTGTTTGATATGCTTGTTATTGGAGGTATTTTTGTTTTTGATGGAACCATGAAGGGTTTGAAGGTATAAGGAAGGAACTTTGATGGAGTTATGTGTATATATATCATGAAAAGTGATTTTTATGATCAAAATATATTTTTGATAGTTTAAAACCTATTTTCACACTCTACGATAGTAGATTTATGATATATATGTAGATCTAAGGTTAAATATGCTTAATATGTGTATCAACATGCTTAGTATATGAAAGTGTGGAAGAAAATGTATGAAATCATGTTTACTAGTAAAATCCTAACTTAAAGTCTAGATCGGTTGTGTTTAGTTTGAAATGTACAAGGGTTTTATGTGGAAAATGTATCAACAAGGTCTTGATCTATGAATCTTGAAGATTTTATACAAGTTGGAAAAAAAGTAGCAAAGTTAGAAAAATAAAATTTGGCATTCTTCTGGTAACCAGCGCTGCAGCACAGGTTTGCAGTACAAATCTATGCGCGTGCCCATTCAGAAAATTGAATTTTAAATAATTTTAATTTGGGTTGGGTCTTGTAAAACAGTTTGGGTCAGATCTTCTGAGTATAAAATGGGTCAGAAAAATATAAAATTATTAATATTATTATAATACTTAATTAAAGTATTTAAAATATTATTAAATATTTAATTAACAATTAAATGGTTAATAATATTAGAAAATGAATAAAATATTATAAAATAATTAATAATATTAGAACATAAATAAAATATTATTAAACGCTTAATAATATTAGATAATGAATAAAATATTATTAAATGATTAATAATATTATAAAATGAATAAAATATTATTATACGCTTAATAATATTAGATAATGAATAAAATATTATTAAATGGTTAATAATATTATAAAATAAATAAAATATTATTAAATGGTTAATAATATTAGAAAATGAATAAAATCTTAAATGATTAATAATTTTAGACAAGAGTTTAAAGAATATTAAATGATTAATATTTATATCAAGTGATTAAAATATTATCAAATGATGATAATATTTCTAAGTGTTCAATGTTTAATTATGTGATTAAATATGTTGACAAGGGTTATTAATATGAACCAATGTGTATTATACTTATTGAAGGATCAACCTTATTATTGTTAGGTCATTACAAAAAAAATTAAATTATATTGATTAGTTGTAGACAACTATCGAGGCAAGTTTTCTAACTTAACTTGTAATTATTTTCAAGTATTCTAAGTAGGATAATTATTGACAATTATTCTACATCATTATCAATTATTGTTATTCGCCAATTGAAGACATATTCTAATATTGAATCAGTGAAGTTTTAAAGTTATTTTATTCATGAACTTTTTAGAAATAGTATATGCTAATTGTTCAGTTAAACCTAGCATGTTAAATCCATTCACTTGAATATTGTTAAAGCTTATCTAAACCAATAGTTGGTGCGGACTCTTAATATAAGGCTGAGAAAGAACAACCCTAATAAAGTGAATTATTATGTCAGGAAAATCGATAAAGCGCAAGATGTCTAAATGTTATGCATATACATAAGGTACAAGAGGTTAATCCCCTCGAATACCAAAATAATAAAAGGGTCAGATACATGTCTGATTTATCTTAGTATTAGTTCATGGTCCTTACTGGCCACTCAGCAGTAAAGACTCAATCATTTCTTTTAATTAAAACTTAATTCTTATTCTTTCACAATTATTATATTGTTGAAACCTCAGAAATTATTTATATCCAATCATGATATATCATTCTTGAAATTAATGTTCTTAAACTTGCAGAGCAAATTATGACAACACATTTGGTTAATTAAGAAAGCATAACATATAAGTATACTAACGTTTCTAGATGACCATAAGGCCCTCCAATTCTCTACACAATACTTATAAAACATGTATGCATATATATTTGTCACACTTGCAACTAGTGGCCAAGTGGCCTTATGGACCCTTATTTTCCTTCCACGTATCTGAATCCTTCCCCTATATCCTAGACCCATTTTAATTGTTCCAATTAGCTTCATAATTGTCTCTCATGGTCAATCTTTAAATAACTTAATTAATTCCTTCTTTTAATTGTCACATTTGCACATGCCTTTAATTCCCTCACATTTAGTAAACAATGATATGATAATTTATGTAAGCATTTCATTCTTTCTAAATGGCCAAAATAGCCCTTAATTCATACAATAATGCCAACACATTTTGGTAGAAACAAACATACTCACATATATTGTAAGTATACAAGTTTAATCATTAATTGCCACATGCATTTGAACATAAAACCCTAAAATATCTAGTGAAAATATGATATTTGGTATAAAATGGAACAAAATGTGTAAGCTATTTGGATGAACTAAAAATTTTATGTTGAAGATCTATAAAATAAGAAAGTAATCCAAGTGGCACGAACAAAAACGGAGTTAAAATGGATTTATGGTAAATTTTCTTGTAAAACATGTCAAATGGAAACCCTCGCTTGACAAAATAATATTTTGGCTAAATAAATATTTTTTAAAAATAATTTATAATTTTGAATAATGTAGACATATGAGTTTACTAACCAATGAACCAAGTTTGAGATCATTTGGATGTAAAATGAGCAAGTTATGAAAGATAGAATAAAAAAGGGTAAAAACCAAAAAGCTGAAAAAAAATGGACAAAAGTATTCTGCTTGGAAGCACCGGGGCGTTATTGGTAAACTGAAAACCAGCGCTAGGGCACTGGCCTCTAAAATCAGTTGATCGGGTTGGTCAAACCCGGGTCCAACCGGTTAGGTTGTCCTTGTCCGATCCAAATAATAAAATAATAATAATAATATAAAATAAAATAATAATTAAAAATTAAAAATTATTTTATTTATGAGAAAGTTGAAATAATATTAAAGATTATTTTAATTAACATTAAATATTACTTTGAACAATTGAAATAATATTAAAAAATTATTTTAATTATGGATTAATAAAGTATAAATAATTAAAATAATATTATAGATTATTTTAATTGTGAATTAATGAGACCTAAACAATTAAAGTAATATTAAAGATTATTTTAATTATAAATTAATAAAAGATAAACAATTAAAATAATATTGCGGATTATTTAATTGTGTATTAATGAAACATAAATAATTAAAATAAGAGTAAAAATGATTCTACTTAGAGATTAAACAAATAAAATAATAACTTGAATTATTTTATTTGTGGACTAATAAAGTGTGAATAAATAATGTATGATTGAGAAAGATTAATTAGATAATAATTAATAATAAAGAAACAAAGTAATGATACATTGTTTGTGAGACAATGAGGCATACATAAATAGACTAAGATATATATAAACTAAAGATGGAGCAATCAATTAATGATAAATAATGATTAAACAAATAAAATAATAATAGATATTGTTTTATTTGTGAAGGTTAATGATTGAAACTAAATAAAATAAATGAGATACAGGAATACTTAAGCAAATAATTTTATTTGTGAACAACGTATATGAAGAGTAAACGATAAAGATTATTTGTGAGTCCTAGTTATGTGAAACTAGTAAGTCAGATCGATTAGATCATTATGTGAAAGTTAATAGAGATTAATTGTTAGACAATGGTGGTGAACATAGGTTGTTTGAATGAAAATGAGTTAGAGTCGAATAGTGTCGACGATCCATGCAAGTACCTAAACTTGTACTCTTTATCGTTTCGTACAAGTAATTTGAATGCTATGTTTATTGAAAGAAAATTCATATTCAAAGATAGTTGTTTACATTTACATCTATGCAAAATTAATCTCATATTGAATTGCTGAACTTGAAAGTCCGAGTTATTCATACTTAAATAATTTTATCAAATTAGTTGAATCCTATCATGTGGACATTAAAAGTTTTAATTGGCTCGTAAATGTTTGAGAAGAATGTCTATGCCATTTGATTTGGCTAGAAAAATAATGATATAAAGTCAATCATATTTTTTTAGAAAGCAATCCAAACCAATTATTTTGGTGTAGACTCTTGTATGCTAGATAAACAACCCTCGTAGTAGGGAAAATCACTTTTTGTCGAGGAACTGACTGCGCGCAACTGTTGAATGTGAGTGTTATGCATAACATATGATACTTTAGGCTGATTACCTACTGTACTTGTTTATATTATGGATTTTTCAGTAGAATACTGTTAATCCTAGTAGGAGTTCATGGTCCATAGTGACCACCTAGTAATATTATTATTCTGATCTTGAAATCAATTAAAGCTATTTGTCGTCCGATTATTCAATTCACTTTATAAACTGCCTTCACTTGTTATAATTTTGGTAGTATTACATCTTGAGTATGATTATTTATTCTTGTTGGCTTATTATTTGCTGAGCAAACTTGTTGTTCATTCTTACTTTACCTTAAATGATACAATTAAGACCAATAAATGCAGTGCATCAGGAAAATATAGGGGAAAAGGCAAGGCTGAGGACTAGCTTTGTTTTAAGATAATGATATTAGATATTTGTATTAAGACTTATGATTTAGTTGTGTTATGTATTAGTCATGGTTACGAGACTTGAGACAAGAATATTTATGTTATATAAATGTAAATATTTTCGCATTAAGTTGTTATTAGTTTGATGTATGAGTAGGATCGTGAAACACCAGACTTGAGGTACATGTATCTGAATTTGGGGGCATCACAAAAAAAAAGTGACCATGAGAACAAAAGAGTTTATTTTCATTGCGACAAGTTGGGACACTGAAAAAGGAACTATAAAGAGTGTCTTGAAATGGCTAAGCAGAAGAAGCTTGGTGAAGCTTCAACTACAGATAAAAGTTTGTTTATGATTAAAATAAATTATTTTGTAAGTCAAAGTTCTACTTGGGTATTATATGCGACGCTCCCAAATCTAGGTCCCTTGAACCTCGGATTCGGTGCTCACGATCCAACACTTAAACAACATTCATACCCTAATCTTCATTGACTAGTTTAAATAATGAAAGTAGTATGCCTTAAAACCAATCACATTTGATGTAATAAAGCATATATTTTATAATCTTATTCGATTTATTAATAAAAGAATTTAATTAAAGACATCTTTTTATTTATGATTAATTGGTTGAATTAATTAAATGGATAAACCTATAGTCAATACTTTTAGAATCATAATGTTGATTATACTAATGAGAACAAAATTAAAGATATATCAAAACTAAAATACTTCAAATCGTAGGGTCACTAAAATGTGGATTAGTGAATCTGGATAGATTAGTACATATTATGATTGGTCTTTTGAAGATAATGAATGATCTCATAATTATTTGCGTGGAGACATGAAAATAAGTATGTATGTGCTTATTAGAAAATAAATTCACTGAACGTGACTTGCTTAAGAAACACCAATAGAGTTTTACTTGCTTATCAATAGGAGTTCATTATGTTAGTTCCAGAGGCACACGAGTGATCTAGAAGGGGGGGGGGGGGGTTGAATAGATCTCTTAAAAACTTTTTACTTAAATTAAATAATATTACCAAGTAATTTATTTAATCTAGATTAGTTTGCACAGCGGAATATTAGTTTGAAAACTCCCCTTAAAGATTTATAAAACTTCTTAGTTAAGTTTAGACTGTATTAAAGATAGTCATTTGTCAAGTAAACCAATCATAGCAGTTATATCTATATATGACAGAATGTAAATGACACCAGAGAGTTTAAGTGGTTCGAAGACTGAATAACTCCTACTCCACTCTTATACTTCAACGAGTAAGAAATCCACTAAGGATGACTCATACAGAACCCTTCAAGCTCAGCAGGCTTGGAATCTTTAGTTCACTAAGAACCCTTCAAACCCAGCAGGTTTGGCTAGTTTAGTCACTAAGACAAGGACATAAATGCCTTTTTCAAGTCCAGCATACTTGGCTCCTTTAGTCACTAAGACAAGGACACAACTGCCCTCTCCAAGTCCAGCAGACTTGGCTCCTTGTTTGTTGATAGATGTTGGAGTTGCTATTGAGTTATACTTTAAATTCCATTGTCTTTAAATACTTAGTAGCAGGATGTGATCATGCTTGAAATGATATTGAGTTAGGCAATGATGCTTGGCTTCTTTATATGCTCAATATCTTCTTGTGATCACCCATTGTGTTGCTAAGCTTTGGCAATTCAGCTCCTTTGGTACTTGATAACTTCTCGAGACGAACTTCTGAGATAACTGTGAGCTCCTTCCTTTTGGTACTCAGTTGTTCCTTATTATCATTGACTCGTTTATAGCTTCTCGAGATGAGCTTCTGAGATGACTGTAAAGCTTATTCCATTTTGGACTTAGTCGCTAATATATCTGTATCAAGTTGGCGTTTAGGCTTCTCTCTATCACTTGCTTAGCAACTTTGAACACTTATCTTGTCAATTCAATGTTAGTGTTCTGGTGGATCGTAGAGTGTTCTTCAGCATATTCATTTTTGTTTCGCTCTACGATGTGTTGTTGTCCACCATCCTCTCTTGTATATTCAACAACTTCTTTCTTTGTGAACATCTATGGTTTTATATACTTGTGCATATTTTTCCGTTGGAAAAGGTCCATTGGGTTCCTTTGGCTTTGTGCAGATCCTTGATATCATTGATGTTGACTTTCTATTGCTTGTGTCAGTGCTTTTTCCTTTTTCTGACATATGTTCTGTTACATCAAACTGTAGCTCAGCTTTCTGCATTTTTAGCCGTTGCACTTCCAGAGTTGTATATCAAGGATTATTATATATTCAACCTTCTGATCCACCGTTAAATATCTTCCTTGACTTTAGTAACCAGATGTTGTATTGCTATTAGAGATGTGCTGTTAGTCTGATTATTTTCACTATCTTGCTGAGTAGTAGCTCCTGACTTATAGTCGTTTAGTCACAAAGTCTTCTGTGACTCTGACAAGCATATGTTCCTTAACAGCACTTAATCTTTCTTTAATCTGGTCAAGGAGTTTTCTTTTTTCTCTCACACCAACTTGCAGTTCTGTTAGTGTACTGGTTCTGAACTGCATAGTGAATTTGTTGAGTGACTTACTGTCCACGATGACTTTACAAATTCAGTTCCATGAATGTTACTTGAAGTAAGTCAAGTAAAACGTTGAGTTGGAGCGATCTTTTCTCTTACTCGATGATCTTGCTATTCTGTTCAGATCGTAGAGTTCCTGACTGCAGTGCTTTTGCTTTACGATTTCGTTTTACGATCTTGTCCTTTTGTTCAAATCGTAGAGTTGCTAACTGCAGTGCTTCTCAGTGGAATCGTTGAGTTGTTGTCTTCGTTAACACATCCTTTATTTCTACTCAACGATTATCCCATATGTAGAACAATTTGCTGCATTGTCTTATCTTCTAGTTTCACTCTATGATTTCTTGTATCTGTGCAAATCGTAGAGTTCTCGTATGTGCTTGCTCTTCGAATTCTCTCTACGATCTTGCCAGATTGTGCATATCGTGGAGTTCATTGCTTTTTTGATTCTACGTTTTTTGAAGGCTTGTTTAGTTGTCTGTTTGACGATCGTAGAGTTCTGCTATGCGTTTTGTACTTGATCAGTTCTTCAATTTAGCTTGTATATTCTATAGAACTCTTGCACAGTTGTCTCTCCTTGATGATCGTAGAGTTTTCCTGGTATGGAGTCGTATAGTCCACTCTACGAACAGACTGAATCGTTGAGTCTTCTTTGCTTGGAATCGTAGAGTCCATTCTACGATTATATTGACTGAACGGATATAACATAAGATCAACCTAACAGATTTGATCTTTTCTAACTAAGTCCTTGTACATCATTACATCATTACTTTGAAAGGACTTTTCAAACTTTGCCATACAACAATGATTTAATCTTATATTACTCTACTTACAATATTTATCTTTAATGTAGAGTAACTTCTACGAAAAGATCAACCTAACATTTCTGATCTTTTATCTAAGTCCTTTGTACACATAATTCTTTTCAAAAGGACTTTACAGCATTTGAACCAGATAACTTTTACTCTTATTATAAGCAGCAGATAGTTTTCAACAAGATCATATTTGTGTTATATAAATGTGCAAATCACAATATTTGAAATAGGTAATATAGATCATACACACATGATCATGTAGACACATATTTAGATTAACATATAATCACTTAGTCAATTAACCCCATAAGCACTTTAGAACATATACGCATATAATCAAGTAGGCACATTAACACATAAGCACTTAGTGAAATACACATGGACAATCAACCATATAAGCACATTTGCCACAATCATTTTTTCACAACAGTCATCATCATCAAATTAAATAACCTTTAACAATCTCCCCCTATTTGATGATGACAAAACCAATAGACCTATTGATATGAAATACATATAATGCATTTGCTTGAATCGTAAATTATGTCTTACGATACAGTGAGAAACTGTATGGCTAGTGCAAAAAGGATGATTTCATTAAATGAGAAAACTTACATAAAGATAATGACACATACTTACAGCTGCTCTTCATTTTTCACTCTTATCCCCCTTAGTTGGTTGTTCCCCCTTAATTTGACAAGTGTTGTGACAAGTGTTGCTCCCCCTTAGTTAGTGTTCTCCCAGCTGCTCCAATATTCTCTGTTCATATATTCTATGTGACAAGTGTTGCTCCCCCTTAGTTAGTGTTCTCCCAGCTGCTCCTATATTCTCTATTCATATATTCTCTCCCCCCTTTTGACATCATCAATTAGAGATACTGTATGGTTCCATTTCTGGTAGATAGATAACTGGAAGTTTACCATAGAGTTTTGAGACTCTACGAGCTGAATGTTGGGAACCTATCATAAGTACATTTTCATGGTCCATAGAATGTTGGGACTCTATAACTGGGGAAATGGTATTTTGAAAAATGTTCGCAAAGTTTTGGGACTCTACGAACAGGGAGGTAGTGTAGGGGTGACTAAGAGTTTAGAAAGTCATAAAAGAGGATTCTCTGATTTCTACCTTTTGATTAACCACAGACTGACCAGATGATTGAGAGCTGGTCAGATTCCATATGGATATTTCCTGGTGACTTTGGTAGTGAGGATAGAAGGGCTCATTGCTTATCAGTGTAGTTGCAATGGTCATTGGTTTTATGAAATGTTGAGCGACTAACGAAATATTTGGAAATGTTGAGTAGCTCCAACTGATAGAACTTTGATCATTCATGAATATAGCCCTTAGAAGTGGTAGTATGGGAATGAAACTGAATAGATGATCATGATCCCATGAAATAGAATATTTTTCCATCTGGCGTGCATGCTTCCTTCTTTCTCTACGTCTCCTTTTGACTTGCTTCAGTCGATATGCTTCATATTGCTGTTTTTCCAGTTTTCTTAATAGTCTTACATTCTCCAGCTTCCTCTCAACTTTCTTCCTTATTCTTCTCTCCTTGTGACTCGTACTTGAACTCCTGCCCATTTTCTTTATAAAACCACTTAACCCTTTTCTTCTATTTGACCTTCTTGGCCTGTCTCTTGATTCCTCTAATTCATGAGTATTGGTCTCTTCTTGGAGGTGTTTATCTTTTCTTATCACGGCTTCTCGACGGTCTTCCTCCTTATCTGATTTACCTTTTCCAACTTCAGAATTTCCAGAGAATTGTTCACCTGGTATAATAAAATTTTCAGCAACATCATCACCTTCGTTGATCTCGGGTGCTGAGACTTTTTCAACTAGTTCAACTATCTGATCAGAACCCGATAAGTCTTCTTTCTCAGATAGGCTATTTTTATGACTTTCTGATCTTTCCTCTGAAAAGCCTATTGATGTTTCTTCTTTTGAACTATCAGATGTTCTTTCTCCAGAATTTGAATTTTCTTCTTCATCATCAATTTCTATAATTTGAGGTGGTCCTGTAATGATTAAACTTCTCCACTGTTCTTTAATCCTCCAGCTTCTCCTTGGGATAGTGTGAGTAACTTTCTTTTCTGTCTTCTTCTTCTTCGCAATTTCAGACCCTTTGGGATTTGTCTGCTCCTTCTTAGCTTTCTCTGTACTGACATCTTTCTTTTCTGCAGCATTCTCTACTTCATTGAATTTTCTTTTCTTCTTTGATTCCTGACTATAATAGATCACAAGAGTTTTGTTTCTTGACTGCACATCAGCCTCTTGGAATTCTTCCTCAAAAATTTCTTCCATTTCCCTTTTTCCTTTTCCTTTAGATTTTTTTTTCCATCTTTCTGTTGATGCTTCTCGATCCTCGTGCCTTCTTACCCTTACTGGCATGAGGGTTCTTTTTCCAGTCTTCAAACAACCTTGGCGTAATCCTTTTGTTGAAGTTTAGAACTTCTCCTTCATCTTCCCCAATTGCATTTGTCAGAAACTTCTTCAAAATGATGCTTACGAATCTTCCATAGAGCATCTTGGGAGTGGGATTTCCTGCTTCAGCTCTTGTTTTTGCATCATTTATCCACCTTTTTATCCATCCTAAGAGAACTGCTCCGAAGTTAATTTTCTTTCCTAGAACAATAGCAATCATAAGCCTTAATTGATCTTCACTAATAGTATCATATGCAGTGTCTTTGCACAGAATGTTCTTCCCAACAATGTCAGGAAGAAACTCATACTGCTAGGGGAAATCTTTCTTCTTGATTCCTTTTAAAAGAGACTTCTTTTTATAGCCCATCAGCTCCAGTCCATGCTCAGTATCAATCTTGTCAAGAGAAGTAATTCCTCCGATTGGAATACCTAGGTTGATATTGATTTCAGAAACCTCTATTTGCAATGAGATCTCCTTAACCTTTGTGATGAGAGTATTTCCTCGATAAGCAGCGTTTGAATAGAATTATTTCTCAAGTGTAGAGAAAATTCTGGTACTAGTTTCCAAACACTTGGTGAACCCAACATTCTTGACCAGATGAAGAATATTTTTGAATTTCTGCTCTGCATCTTCAAATTTTTCAAAACAAACAAGATTTCCAGGAATAACTTGAAGAGATGCCATGAGGGTAAACTAATTTGAGAATAGCATAGGGAGTGATTTCGATTTCTAAAGATTTTTCAAAATCTAGGGTTTCAATGAGTTTTAGGAGAATGGGTATTGATAACTGATGGGAAAGCACCACCGTCAGTTTTAAAAATTGCCTTATGCCAGTTCCCTCTTATTTTTGCAGAGGACACGTGTCAGATACTCATTTGTAGAACGTGGGCTTAACTTTTGCATTTTTCATAACTGAAGCACTTCAAGTATTCTAACCCACTTGAGTTTAGAGAGCGTGAATTTCACCTTCCCTGTTTGAGTTAGCTTGATCAATTCGTATAGTGAGCTGCTAGTTACTTAACAATCATCCTTTCAATAGATGACCTTGATTACTGATGTCATGAATTGTAGGCTGGTAATTAGCTATGAAGGAGTTTATGGGAAAGAGGTTTGTATGAACTGCGATCGTAGACTCAATATGCTCTACGATCAGGATGATGATTATAGTGACTCTACGATTTGGGACGATAAGGCTAGCTTGGTTATCAGTCATAGATTTTAGAGACTATGACCGGAGAGATATGTGCATTGTGACTGGAATGAGAAATGTAGTCCAACGATGAATAAATTTACCTTGCCTTCTGAAGATTTATTGTCTGAGACTAACTATTGGACATAGTTTGGATTCTTTTGATATCCTTGAGCTTGTACAGAAGTACTGATATGGATATTGAAGATCCGGAGTTGACTGTAGCGATCATTCATCAATAATTTTCCTTAATTCTGTATTCTGATGAATTTCGTACTTCTGAGCTTGCTTTCTCACTCTACGACTTGGCTCTGCTGCTTTACGATCTTGCCTGTAGTGCAATCGTAGAGTTAAGATTTGAACTGTTCTACGATCTCTGTTAAGACTAGAAGCTTTAGATGTACTCAAAGATCTTCGTTCAGTTTGTTTGATAGTTCAAGGACAGCCTTCTGGATAATCTTTATGAGGATCGTTGTCATGACTCAGAATGCTCATATAGAGGTTGCTCTTTGATTCTGCTCGGTTCGTAGACTGGATTATGAGAGTCGTAAAGTGACTGACTGTTGGTGTGATGTCGCAAGCACCCAGAAATAAAATCTTACTTTTGAAAAATATTAATGTAGTAGTGTAAGCAAGAGTCGATCCCACAAAGAATGATTATTTAATTTTATGTTTTTGTAAATAAAAATTGGGGGATTTTGTAATTAAAGAAATAATTTAAATAAAACTAATTAAAATAATTATGCAAGAAATAAATAAAAATAAAAAGCCTTGGTTTAAGTCAAAATCCACCATCAAGAATTTACAACTGATCACTGATGACAAAATAAATCAATTAATATTTTGAAGATTCACCGTAGAAAGAACTACTTGCAGGTAGAATAATTTTTCTCCTCTCTCCTTAATTTTAGATAAGTAGAGCCACGTGGTCTAAATACCCTTACTATTAAACAACCCCCTGTTGGTTTGTAATATTCATAGACGCAATCAAATTGCATAAAATAGCGGAAGCATGGTAAAATCAAATTTAAAAATTTACAAACCATAATCCATGATCGACCTTTATGCGCAATTATTAATTAATAAATAAGAAGTTAGAGATATACCCTTGTAGAACTCAAAGCTTCAACGGATACAAGTTCACCTCCAAATCCTTCGCGTTCTCCTTGAATTTCACCGATTGGATTCCAATGATCAATGTTAGCCACCCAAGTGTTTGGCCTCTAGAGGTGATCCACCAAGGAATAATAATTCAAGAAGTGGGTGATGGCAAACCCTAGTTTTCTCTCTCTAGAGAATATGTGAGTACTCTCCCATAAACTTATGAAAGTGTATGTGTGTAACCTTAATCCATAATAAGACTTCTCTTATTTATAGACTTAGTAAACCCTCCTAACACCTTTAGGAATAGGGTTTTTAATTAAACTCCTAATCTAATTAGGAACTTAACTAATTTAATATAATAATTATAATTCCTAAACTATTTAGGAACTTAATTATTAATTATGAGAGTACTCTTATTAATTAATTCCTAAACTATTTAGGAACTAAATAATAATGATAATAGTAATAATAATAATAAGACTCCTCTTATTAATTTATAATTAGTATTTCCAAAATACTAAATAATAAATATTAAGCTATTTAATTTATTCTATCCACATAGTATAAATTAAATATACTTAATTCATTATTACAATTATGCCATTTACTTCTTAAATAATTATTTTCCTTTTGCGGTGTGACCCTTTAGGTTCTCCATATTAAACCGGTTATAGAATAAATTAATTAGAACTATTCTAATCTTATTTATATAAATAAATTAAACTATTTAATTCATTTAAATAAATAATATTTATTCCATAATAAGGGTAAGCCCCCTTAGCGATCAACGACTTTCCAAATAATATAGATTTCAACATTTAATCACAAAAGAACCTATTCAGCGAATAGTTACCGTACAATTCAATCCTTCTACCTCACAACGTCCCAATCAAATATAAGACATGGTATAACTGTCAAGTCTTATTTTATTTGATTATATGCTTTTCGATCCTTAAATGAATAATTCTAATTAATGTAAATTAGAAACTACTTTCTAATTTTCATTTTGCCTTGGCCAAGGACTACTGAGTTGTCATTTATCGAATCGCATAGGACATTCTCTTCTTTTACTAGAAGTGGTAGATTCTTTGTTGATCATTCACCTATCTCCATGTATGACTTATTATATCCGATCATATCATTTGATACACCCTAAAGGTTTTAAGGAATATGTCAAAATATAATTCATCATACACAAGATACTATGATGATCTCAAGTCCAAGGATCACTTGTACTACTATCACAAAAGGAACTCCTATTGGCAGGCAAGTAAGACTCCATTAGGTGTTCCTTGAGCAAGTCACGTTCAGTGAACTTATTCTCTAATAAGCACCTACATATTTGCTTTAGTGTCTCTACACAAATGATTATGAGATCAATCATCCTCTTCATAAGAGCAAGCATAGTATGTACCAATCTATCTGGATCTACTAATCCCCTTTTTAGTGATCCAACGATTAGGAACAATTTTAGTTTTGAGCTATCTTGAATTTAGATCTCATTAGCATGATCCTCATCATGGTTCTAAAAGCATTGCTCAAAAACTATGGGTTTATCCATTTGATTAATTCAAGTAATTAATCATGAATAAAGAAATGTCTTGATTCTTTTATTAATAAACGAACAAGATTACAAAGTATATGCTTATCACATCAAATGTGATTGGCTTGAGGGCATACTACTTTCAATCTCCCACTTGCACTAAAGCCAATCGCCCTTTGGTATCCCTATACCATTCTTCTCTAAGTGGCGTACGAATTGCTTAGTAAATGTTTTAGTTAATGGATCTGTAATGTTGTTCTAAGAGCTTGCCATTTTTATGGTGTCGTCTCCTTTTCAATGATTTATTTAATCATATGAAAGTGCTGCAACATATGTTTGGATTTCAGATGAGACCCAGGTTCTTTGGCAAATTAAACTCCTTTAATGCTATGAACCATTATAAGTTCTGTAATGAACTTGTTGAACCAAACAATCACCTTTGCAGCTTCACTTATGGTTATTTACTATGTATTTGTCACTAAATCAGCAACTCCTTGCTGTTTGGAACCTTTCCAACTAACTGCAGCACCGTTCAAGGTAATCATATTACCTGAAACGGATATGCTGTTATCTTGATTAGTCTGAACAAACTTGAGTTTGTTAAGCCCTCTAGTTTGATATCGGACCCATCATTAGAAACTCTTTTCTAATATTCTTCTCCAGAAATGAACTAATATCTGCTTATCATGTATAAGCAATATCAGGTCAAGTACATATCATCCCGTATATGATAGATCCTATTGCTGAGGCATAAGGAGTCTTACTTATACGGTCTCTCTCTTCAGGTATCTTTGGGGCCTGCTTCTTCGAGAGATGTATTCCAGAACCCATCGGCATGAGCCCTTTCTTGGAATCATTCATACTAAACTTCTTTAGCATATAATCAATGTACGTTCCTTGGGATAAGCCAAGCATCCTTTTAGATCTATCTCTATAGATCTTTATCCCCAAAATATAGGATGTTTCTCCCAAGTCCTTCATGGAGAAGTGTTTAGACAACCACATCTTTATTGATTGTAGCATCGATATGTTATTCCTTATCAATATTATATCAACATATAATACTTGGAATGTTATAGTGCTCCCACTAACCTTTATACACACTTGGTTCATCCTTATCTTTGATAAAATCAAACTCATTTGATTGTCTCATCAAAACAGATGTTTCATTTTCGAGAAACTTGTTTCAATACATAATTGGATCGTTGTAACCTACATACTTGATTTACTCCATCTATATAGAGATAAATCATCTTGGTTGTATCATACATACATCCTTTTGTATAGTAAGCTACAATTGCAAATAAAATCCGAATTGATATATGCATTTTCACTAGTGAAAATTTTTATTTTAGTCAACTCATTGACCTTGTTTGAAATCTTTTACCAGTAGTTAGGTCTTATAGGTCTCTACCTTGCCATCTGCTTTAGTCTTTCTCCAAAGACCCATTTCAGATTTTATGATCAGCAGTCATTTCTCTTGAGTATCTAATACTCATACCTCATCGTATGTAACTGGATCATCATCTACTATGATGCGTACTTCATCATCATCATCTATGATGAATCCATACCATGAAGGTATCTTCGGTACAAAACCATATTTACGACATGGTTGTGGTACAATAGGTTTATTTACTTATACAGATTCCTTCACTTGATCTGTAGTGTTTTGTGGTTTTTGAACTTCTTCAAGATCTATTTTACTCCCACTAACCCTTTAAGGAAAAACTTCTTTTCTTATAAGGCAGCGTGTTTCAACAAACACCTTTTAGTTAGTCGGATTATAAAAGTGATACCCTAAACTTTCTTTAGGATATCCCACAAGTTTACACTTATCAGATCTTGTCCCAAGCTTATCACTGTCAAACTTTTTGACATAAGCTGGACAATCCAAATCTTAACATACTTAAGACTTGGTTTCCTCCCTATCCATGACTCATATGAAGTCTTGAGGAGGAAATAAGAAGGTATCTGATTTAGTAGATATGCGATCGTTTCTAAGGTATAACCCTAGAAGTATACTGGAAGATTGGTATAACTCATCATGGATCATCACCATGTCCATTATGTGAGAATACCATTTCGCTTAAGATGATTTAGAAACTTATTGCTTAAGTATTCCCTTCTCGATCTAATCGAAGAACATTAATACTTTTGGCCTTTAGTTTCTATACTTCACTTTTGAATTCTTTGAATGTTTCAAACGATTCGGATTTGTATTTCATCAAATACATATATCGAAATATAGAATCATCAGTGAAAGTAATGAATGAATACCCTCCTCTTGTATTTGTTGTCATAGGTCCCACACACGACTGTGTGTACTATCTCTAACAATTCCGTAACTCGCTCTCCATGTCCACTAAATGAAAATTTAGTCATATTTTTCATGATACAAGATTCACAAGTTGTATTTGATTCATAATCAAAAGGCTCTAAAAACCTATCTTTATATAACTTGTTTAGTCTTGTTTCATTAACATGACCGAGTTAACAGTATTGTATGAAGGTATGATTCATATCATCTCTTTGCCTTTAGTTTGTTCAATTTTGAAATATTTTCATGTAAGTCAAGCTTACAAAATCCATCAAGTAATCAACATAGTAACATCTTACTAACTAAATGGATTTACCCGTAGGCTATGCTAAACTGTAAGTTCTTGTGATTAATGTAGCAACCTTTTGCTCCATTCCCCTCGCACAAGATTACTTATCTTTAGTTCAGCTTTCTACTTCTGCCTAGTCTCTGCAACGGTTTGCATATTTGAGACGACCAGCCAGTATCTAATACCTAAGTAGAAACTTGACTTATAGAAAGTTCTGCTTCATTATGAATAAATCTATATCTGCAGTTGAAGCTTCACTAAGCTTCTTCTGCTTAACTACTACAAGATACTCCTTGCAGTTCCTCTTCCAGTGTCCCAGCTTATGCAATGAAAGCAAACTCCTTTGCCCTCGGGATCACTTTTATTTATGTCCTTTGTTCAGCCTTTCTTTTGCCTTCTATCTTTTCTGACTCCTCAGAAACACCTTTGGTCATCTTCTTCAACTTAGAAGATTCATCTACTAGTAAGACTTGGTCTTTCTTGAAAGGAAAGTGACTCTCACCTTATTCAACATATTTAAGCAAATCAGGTAAACTGACTTCAAGCTTATTAATGTTAAAGTTCACAACAATTTGTGAAAGGGAGTCAACGAGTGACTGCAAGATCGAATCTTGACTCAACTCTCCATCTTTGACAAAACCTAGGTGTCCTA
This sequence comes from Hedera helix, assembly GCA_947179155.2. NCBI lineage: Eukaryota > Viridiplantae > Streptophyta > Magnoliopsida > Apiales > Araliaceae > Hedera > Hedera helix. The sequence continues at coordinate 13,306,952 of OX359268.1, forward strand.
ATTGATCAATCGGATTGATCATCTTTAGGACACGTGTCTTTACTGTAGTGCCATTGGTTATTATAGATCGGAAGAGCTCCTTAGATATCTTATATCTAGTTGACCTACTTTGCTCACCAAACAACTATTGAATGTGCAACAATATAGTAGGTGCATCCATTTTCTCGTGTTGACGCTGTAACTAAATACTTATGGATGCGAGCATGATACATTGAGCCATCTTTGCATGATCTTGTTATTTCTTAAAATAACAATATCTTCCTCATAGGCTTAGTGTACAACGTTTGCAGTAATAGGCAAATTAAGGATATTTGCTAGCTTTTCAGCATTGAGAACTTTTCTCAAATTTATTTAATCAATCCGAGCAATTCGGTTCGATTAATTGTTAGCATATAATATGCTATGCAGTGTTAGTGAATTAAACATAGCAATATTCTTTAAGTGAATTAATAACAACATTAACATGCATTCATTTTATTAATCACCAAGTTAATTAGGTCTTTATTTAAAATGGTGTCTCCCACTATTTTCATCAAACTATATTACCCTCTTCTTATATAGTTCGGCAAATCTAATTAAAAACTTGCTAGTGAGAATAAGGATCATATTTCAAATATATATAGCCTTGTGTGTGCACAACAAACTATATATAAATAAATAGGTAGACAACTTTTGTCAATTACATCAACATGTAACTCCTTCTATTTTGCCTCTTAGATTATTATGATCATGTGTGTGCACATCCAAATCAAAATTATCTAAGTTAAGTCAGACCTAGCACTTCCATATAAGTGAAGAGAAAAATATTGTCCTTGTGTGTGCACAACAAAACAGTAATGTTCAATTCCTTATAAGCATCAAATGTGATAAAACAACATCTCAAATGATCGATATAAGCCTTGTGTGTGCACAACAAACGTATATTGATTATTTGATACTCTATCGTTTTATCATGCTAGAAGGCAACGTTCGATATTCCAAATATCTTTGAACGTTGCAGCATAATATTTTAGTAGTAGAATAAATAAATTAGAACCATTCTAATTTTATTTAATTGAATTAAACTCATTTTAATTCATGAATTAAACATTTTAATTCATTTTATAAATAATATTTATTCTATATCTTGAGGGGTTTGTTAATATTAATTGTCTCATCTTGTTTGGCGCGCATGCACATATATATATAAAATACGCGTCATATTATTTAACATGCGAAGCATGTTTGGATAATATATAATATATATAAATAAGCATGCACATATAGAATACTATATTCTACATGGATTGATTATGGACTTTTATTCTAGTTTGGTTCACTAGAGCCACCAAGTGAACCAAAAGGTCAAACCTAGGGTGCAAGAATAAATTAAATTTAATATAACTATTACATTTAAATTTGGGCTCCATTACAAATAAGTGTTCATGCGCTCCTTGCTCATTTGCTTCAATTCTTCAAAATAATTCTAACTAATCCTATTACAAATTATTTCTAATAAATAAGAAACCTTGATCAACAGTCAAGGGGAAGTACATAGGAGGGAGATAGAATTATACATAAGAAAAATTAGAAAGACGAGGTACGCAAACCCCATTTATAAAACCCAATCATTCATGCATCGATTTAAAATTAAATCCAATCACATTTGTCAAATAGTCCATAATCAATCTCATTTATTATTATATATATCAACATATATATCAATAAATAATATTCATCTCATGAATTAAATAAAACATTTCATATATGTATTGGTATCATTTAATGGACAATTTAAAGTTGCATAAAATCTAATTTCATGTTTAAAATAAACCTTTTATTTTAATTATAAAATTATTTTAAAAATAAACTATTTATTTTTATTATTTTAAAATTACCCAAAATAAACTCTTTTATTTTGAAATTTTAAAATCTGTACAAAATTACCAAACTGTTTGGCTAATTAATATATATTATAAATATATCATATATATTAATAATATATATATATATATATTAATCGGTAGTATATATATAAATAGTACATTTCGGTAGTATATATATATATATATATATATACACACACACGGTTTTGGAATTCGTGGGCTGGTTTTGTAAAGTGATTCACTGTTTCGGCAAATTGTAATATATATATATATATATATATATATATATATATATATATATATACTAAATTCGAAAGTCAGCAGCTTTCTTTGCTTTAATTGGTAAAATGACTCTTATTTCGGGACAAGGATATCAATATATCATATATATATAAAAGTGCTGCTTTGTTGCTTTAACAATCCAAATCACCGAAACATGCCATGCCTTTTGAAAAATCCGGACTGCTTTGTTTCTTTACTGTAAACGGTGACTGTTGCTTTATATATATTATATACATATAACCCGTGAATCCAATTAACTTGACTATTCGGTATATATATATATATATATATATATATATATATATATTGTTCCAAAACCGAGGCTTCTCAATTACCGAAAAATGGGTACTGCATGTTGCTTTATCAATTATGTATATATATATATATATATATATATCAATTCTGAATCCTTGCATTACCGAAAAAGGTGGGATGTAAAACCGAAACAACTGCTTGTTTAATATATATCATATATAAACCGTAAGTTGCCTTTATTGCTTTTCAACAAAATCCGAAACTTTTTCGGTAACAGTGAGAAGAACAAACAAAAAAATAAAATCGGAACAATGTTTTACCAAAACCGAAACCCAGATATCCAGTTTCAGTGATAACATTATTCAACCGTGAATCCAATTCACAAAACAGCCACTTCCGTGATTCCAATTTCGGTATTAAAAAAAAAAAAAATTTTATACAACAAATTATGCCCAATAAATTATTCTAAATACCCATACATATATAGAATCAAAATAATTAATAATTCGCATAAAGTTTGGCTCTTGATGCCACTGTTGGTTTGTAATATTCATAGACGCAATCAAATTGCATAAAATAGCGGAAGCATGGTAAAATCAAATTTAAAAATTTACAAACCATAATCCAGGATCGACCTTTATGCGCAATTATTAATTAATAAAGAAGAAGTTAGAGATATACTCTTGTAGAACTCAAAGCTTCAACGGATACAAGTTCACCTCCAAATCCTTCGCGTTCTCCTTGAATTTCACCGATTGGATTCCAATGATCAATGTTAGCCACCCAAGTGTTTGGCCTCTAGAGGTGATCTACCAAAGAATAATAATTCAAGAAGTGGGTGATGGCAAACCCTAGTTTTATCTCTCTAGAGAATATGTGAGTACTCTCCCATAAACTTATGAAAGTGTGTGTAACCTTAATCCATAATAAGACTTCTCTTATTTATAGACTTAGTAAACCCTCCTAACACCTTTAGGAATAGGGTTTTTAATTAAACTCCTAATCTAATTAGGAACTTAACTAATTTAATATAATAATTATAATTCCTAAACTATTTAGGAACTTAATTATTAATTATGAGAGTACTCTTATTAATTAATTCATAAACTATTTAGGAACTAAATAATAATGATAATAGTAATAATAATAATAAGACTCCTCTTATTAATTTATAATTAGTATTTCCAAAATACTAAATAATAAATATTAAGCTATTTAATTTATTCTATCCACATAGTATAAATTAAATATACTTAATTCATTATTACAATTATGTCATTTACTTCTTAAATAATTATTTTCCTTTTGAGGTTTGACCCTTTAGGTTCTCCATATTAAACCGGTTATAGAATAAATTAATTAGAACTATTCTAATCTTATTTATATAAATAAATTAAACTATTTAATTCATTTAAATAAATAATATTTATTCCATAATAAGGGTAAGCCCCCTTAGCGATCAACGACTTTTCAAATAATATAGATTTCAACATTTAATCAGAAAAGAACCTATTCAGCGAATAGTTACCGTACAATTCAATCCTTCTACCTCACAACGTCCCAATCAAATATAAGACATGGTATAACTGTCAAGTCTTATTTTATTTGATTATATGCTTTTCGATCCTTAAATGAATAATTCTAATTAATGTAAATTAGAAACTACTTTCTAATTTTCATTCTGCCTTGGCCAAGGACTACTGAGTTGTCATTTATCGAATCGCATAGGACATTCTCTTCTTTTACTAGAAGTGATAGATTCTTTGTTGATCATTCACCTATCTCCATGTATGACTTATTATATCCGATCATACCCTTTGATACACCCTAAAGGTTTTAAGGAATATGTCAAAATATAATTCATCATACACAAGATACTATGATGATCTCAAGTCCAAGGATCACTTGTACTACTATCACAAAAGGAACTCTTATTGGCAGGCAAGTAAGACTCCATTAGGTGTTCCTTGAGCAAGTCACGTTCAGTGAACTTATTCTCTAATAAGCACCTAAATATTTGCTTTAGTGTCTCTACACAAATGATTATGAGATCAATCATCCTCTTCATAAGAGCAAGCATAGTATGTACCAATCTATCTGGATCTACTAATCCCCTTTTTAGTGATCCAACGATTAGGAACAATTTTAGTTTTGAGCTATCTTGAATTTAGATCTCATTAGCATGATCCTCATCATGGTTCTAAAAGCATTGCTCAAAAACTATGGGTTTATCCATTTGATTAATTCAAGTAATTAATCATGAATAAAGAAATATCTTGATTCTTTTATTAATAAACGAACAAGATTACAAAGTATATGCTTATCACATCAAATGTGATTGGCTTGAGGGCATACTACTTTCACCCCCATCACGTGCCAAAGATTTAATTTAATAGCAGCATAAAGAATTAGAGAGATCGTTGAACTAAACAACACAAGCCACGTGTTTGCATTTAATTTAGATGAATATTCTTCCTAAGATAAAATAATCTTTTGATCTGCAAAACAATTATTAAACTTAGTCGCTTCAAAAATAGCAGTAGATTAATATGAATAATAAACTAGTAGCGCTCCTAGCAATTAAACAAATTAATCATAAAATTAAGCATAGAAGAATATTCAATAATCAAAATATAAATTGAGCAATTAAAATAAATTAGATCTCACAGTGTATAAATCTTGATGGCTTCAATTACTTAAACCAAGAAAAATAAATTAACTACTCATAATAATAGAGAACACTAAATAATAGAAGAGAGAATTTTTATTCTAATCAGAGTTGTTTGTTACAATGTGTCTCCAGCCCTCTATTTATAGGCTCCATAAACCTCATAACTTCTCCAAATCCTAATAGGATTTACAATTAAAGATAAAAGAAAAATAAAATAATTATTATCCTAACCCTAATTGGAATTAAAATCCAATTTGGAATCAAAAAGTAGCAAAAATTCGCGAATAATTCCGTTTTGGGCCATTTTCGCGCAGCCAAACGAGGCGCTCGCTACAGTGACCATCACCAGCCTCCGCGCATTGCGCGGAAGCTTTCCTCGGGCGAAACGGCGTCGTTCCACTCCTCCGTGCTTCTGCTGTTTGGCCGCGCATTGCGCGAACGTTTCGTTTGCTGTAAAACGACGTCGTTTTAATCCTTGCCGCTGACTCCCCCGCGCCATGCGCGGACGCAGACTTTTCCGAAATTTACAGATTTGCCCCTAGCAGTTTGATATTTACCATTTTATCATCCAAGCTTTAATTTTCCTACAAAAATAAATATAAATTAATTAAAATAAAAAAAATAATATAAAAATACTAAAAATCCTAAAAACACATAATAATAAATAAAACACCTAAAATAAATAAAAACACATAAATAAAAAGAAATATAAAAATACTATAAAATTACCTAAATTAACTAAAATCCTATAAAACCTATTAAAATCAAAATAAGCTAAATAATTAAACATTTAAGCATCCAATAAATATAAAAACTAAGTATTATGGAACAAAAATATCATATAATTCAACCCTATCAATTGTATTAACTCTACGATCCCGAGAGTTAGCTCTTCGATGCTGCGTCAACTCTACGATCTTCCGATAGGTCTCTTCAATCTACCAAGCCTTATTCTGCGTTCGCCTGACAGACTCTACGATCTTTCTTTGAGTGATGAACTTCCTTCTGACTTGAATGATCTTTACCTCACCATGATATTAGTGACAACATATCCGACAGGATTTACTAAATCAATAGGTAAGTTCAAAGATTAATAGATGCTTTCCTTTATAACAAGCTTCTTTCTCTTCTAGAGAATTCCAAGATTTAAGTCTTCTTCTTGCACCTGTATTCAGACTTCACTCAATCTTTCATAGATTGACTTCCTTGAAGAATCCAGCATATTTGTTGAGTAAGGAACTCTACGATATTTATCGTTGAGTCTTGGTACATTCTTCTCCAATTTCTTTAGATCGTAGGGCTTTTCTTTATTGACCTTGAAACTCCACCATTGCTTCCTTTCTGTTGCACTCTTTTTTCTGATTCCCTTTTGGTCATCTCCATCCAGAATGATTTGTGAGGATGTCTACTTTCAAAAAACTTCCTGTTTAGCATTCTATAGATCTGACTTTTCCATAGAATGTCAAACAGATATTTCTTCAATCATTTCAAGCTAGAGCTTCGTCTGATGCATTGATGTTTGAGAGCCTACTGCCAATGGCTAAGTGCATGAAATTTTCTTGAAATGGACTTTCCTCTTTCTCGCAGATTGTAAGGTGCTTTCTTAATCTTAGAGTAAATCATCCGTGATTACTCTGTATTGCCTTGATCTTCTCACCCTTCTCATTCATAGTTGGTTTGAAGAAATTTGATATTGAGAGCTTTTGCCTTTTAAATCTGAGCACGTACACAAGGTGTGCCTTGCATGAATTTTTTCATTAAATAAGCTGCTTTGTGCATGAATGAGTTTCTTCAACTCTTCTTGAACTTTAATGATCTGCAGAATGAATCTTTGACCCGGTGATCATAAATATACATATATATATATATATATATATATATATATATATGTCCATTCATCTGTGCTAAGTTGATTTTTAGGTCTCGGGCCTGGTATCTGTGATTTAGGAAAATGACTTTGATATTCATCACTAAAGACATGACAGTGAGATATACATTTGTAATGTCTTTCAGAGAAGTAGTTTCAGAAGACCATTGAAGACTTTTTGAAATAGAATCCTTTAATACCAGTCATGCTTGAGATCATCCACTTGAAGATAAGAGAAATACTGCTTGTGGATTTCATCATTGATTACCATATGCTGTAGCTTTTGACAGAACTCCTGACACTGCTTTTGAATAAATGAAGCAATTCCTTTGTCACTCATATTCAGATAAGATTTTTTGAATTTAAGACCTTAAGCTTATCATAAAGCTTAATGCTGAGCACGTCGAGTGAATACTTGGATTCGAGACTGATTTCAGCTGCTGACGTTCGGTATGTAGAAAATCATTTAACACTTTTAAGCATAGATTTCTGTTGGGCTTGCTTCTGTTATAAACTTTCGAACCAGTGAGAAGTAGTTTTGTTAGTGCTTGGCACAGTGATGCTTCCTTTGAGAAGAATAGGATCCGGTGTCCTTTGGCATCAAGATTTGAACTTCCCAGTTTATTTGAAGGCAGAAATATAAGTTATTGTATTCTCGAGTGAGTCAATTAATAATCTCATCAACAGAATATCCTTTTGATTTCCTCATTTCGCTGCATCAATTAAATTGAAGGTTCACTCGACTGCTTCTTTGCTGAGATCATCTGAATTTGTCTTAGATAGGATTAATGACAATGAGTATACATCATCAGATAGATTATCAACACTCAACATTCACAATTGTACATGCATGAAAAGACACATTAATTTGTAAGCTTGTTCATAAGAAATGGTTCACTTTAGTTCTTAAACTCAAAACAGAGTTTTACTAGTGCCATAGGATCTGCTCAAAGCGTGAGCTTTTATGTTCATGAGAACCTGCTCTGATACCAATTGTTAGTTTCCAGAGGCACACGAGTGATCTAGAAGGGGGGGCTTGAATAGATCTCTTAAAAACCTTTTACTTAAATTAAATAATATTACCAAGTAATTTATTTAATCTAGATTAGTTTGCACAGCGGAATATTAGTTTGAAAACTCCCCTTAAAGATTTATAAAACTTCTTAGTTAAGTTTAGACTGTATTGAAGATAGCCATTTGTCAAGTAAACCAATCATATCAGTTATATCTATATATGACAGAATGTAAATGACTAAATGTAAATGACACCAGAGAGTTTAAGTGGTTCGGAGACTGAATAACTCCTACTCCACTCTTCTACTTCAACAAGTAGGAAATCCACTAAGGATGGCTCATACAGAACCCTTCAAGTTCAGCAGGCTTGGAATCCCTGGTTCACTAAGAACCCTTCAAACCCAACAGGTTTGGCTAGTTTAGTCACTAAGACAAGGACACAAACGCCCTCTTCAAGTCCAGCAGACTTAGCTCCTTTAGTCACTAAGACAAGAACACAACTGCCATCTTCAAGTCCAACAGACTTGGTTACTTGTTTGTTGATAGATGTTGGAGTTGCTACTGAGTTATACTTTAAGTTCCATTGTCTTTAAATACTTAGTAGTAGGATGTGATCATGCTTGAAATGATATTGAGTTAGGCAATGATGCTTGGCTTCTTTATATGCTCAATATCTTCTTGTGATCACCCATTGTGTTGCTAAGCTTTGGCAATTCAGCTCCTTTGGTACTTGATAACTTCTCGAGATGAACTTCTGAGATAACTGTGAAGCTCCTTCCTTTTGGTACTCAGTTGTTCCTTCTTATCATTGACAGTTTATAGCTTCTCGAGATGAGCTTCTGAGATGACTGTAAAGCTTCTTCCATTTTGTACTCAGTCGCTAATATATCTGTATCAAGTTGGCGTTTAGGCTTCTCTCTATCACTTGCTTAGCAGCTTTGAACACTTATCTTGCAATAGAGTCATTTCTCTCTATGTCTTTCTCAATTCAATGTTTGTGTTCTGGTGGATCGTAGAGTTTTCTTCAGCATATTCATTTTTGTTTCGCTCTACGATCTGTTGTTGTCCACCATCCTCTCTTGTATATTCAACAACTTATTTCTCTGTGAACATCTATGCTTTTATATACTTGTGCATATTTTTCCATTGAAAAAGGTCCGTTGGGTTCCTTTGGCTTTGTGCAGATCCTTGATATCATTGATGTTGACTTTCTGTTACTTGTATCAGTGCTTTTTTCTTTTTCTGACATATGTTCTGTTACATCAAACTGTAGCTCAGCTTTCTGCATTTTTAGCCGTTGCACTTCCAGAGTTTATATCAAGGATTATTATATATTCAACCTTCTGATCCATCATTAAATATCTCCCTTGACTTTAGTAACCAGATGCTCTATTGCTGTCAGAGATGTGCTGTTAGTCTGACTATTTTCACTATCTTGCTGAGTAGTAGCTCCTGACTTATAGTCGTTTAGTCACAAAGTCTTCTGTGACTCTGACAAGCATATGTTCCTTAACAGCACTTAATCTTTCTTTAATCTGGTCAAGGAGTTTTCTTTTTTCTCTCACACCAAATTGCAGTTCTGTTAGTTTATTGGTTCTGAACTGCATAGTGAATTTGTTGAGTGACTTACTGTCCACGATGACTTTACAAATTCAGTTCCATGAATGTTACTTGAAGTAAGTCAAGTAAAACGTTGAGTTAGAGCGATCTTTTCTCTTACTCGATGATCTTGCTATTCTGTTCAGATCTTAGAGTTCCTGACTGCAGTGTTTTTGCTTTACGATTTCGTTTTACGATCTTGTCATTTTGTTCAAATCGTAAAGTTGCTAACTGCAATGCTTTTCAGTGGAATCGTTGAGTTGTTGTCTTCGTTAATACATAATTTATTTCTACTCAACGATTATCCCATATGTAGAACAATTTGTTGTATTGTCTTATCTTCCAGTTTCACTCTATGATTTCTTGTATCTGTGCAAATCATAGAGTTCTCGTATGTGTTTGCTCTTCGAATTCTCTCTACGATCTTGCCAGATTGTGCATATCGTGGAGTTCATTGCTTTTCTGATTCTACGTTTTTTGAAGGCTTGTTTAGCTGTCTGTTTGACGATCGTAGAGTTCTGCTCTGCATTTTATACTTGATCAGTTCTTCAATTTAGCTTTTATATTCTGTAGAACTCTTGCACAGTTGTCTCTCCTTGATGATCGTAGAGTTTTCCTGGTATGGAGTCGTATAGTCCACTCTACGAACAGACTGAATCGTTGAGTCTTCTTTGCTTGGAATCGTAGAGTTCATTCTATGATTTTATTGACTGAACGGATATAACATAAGATCAACCTAACAGATTTGATCTTTTCTAACTAAGTCCTTGTACATCATTACATCATTACCTTGAAAGGACTTTTCAAACTTTGCCATACTACAATGATTTAATCTTATATTACTCTACTTACAATATTTATCTTTAATGCAGAGTAACTTCTACGAAAAGATCAACCTAACATTTCTGATCTTTTATCTAAGTCCTTTGTACACATAATTCTTTTCAAAAAGACTTTACAACATTTGAACCAGATAACTTTTACTCTTATTATAAGCAGCAGATAGTTTTCAACAAGATCATATTTGTGTTATATAAGTGTGCAAATCACAGTATTTGAAACAGGTAATATATATCATACACACATGATCATGTAGACACATATTTAGATTAACATATAATCACTTAGTCAATTAACCCCATAAGCACTTTAGAACATATACGCACATAATCAAGTAAGCACATAGGCACATTTACACATAAGCACTTAGTCAGAAGATACACATGGACAATCAACCATATAAGCACATTTGCCACAATCATTTTTTCACAACAGTCATCATCATCAAATCAAACAACCTTTAACATATTATGTGATTGTAGTACATGTGATCCTTAGACTTGAGATCATCATAGTACCTTATGTATTCTGAGTTTTACTTTGGCATGTTCCTTAAGACTTGTTGATATATCAAATGTATAATAAAGTGTACATTGAGGTAGGTGAATGATGAACAAAGGATTTACCACTTTCAGTAAAGGGAGAGAATGTCTTATGTAATTCGATGAATGACAATTCAGAAATCCTTGGCCAATGTGGAATGAAAATTAGAAAGGAGTTTATAATTTATATTAAAGTTATACATTTGAGAATTGAAATGCATATGATCAAATAAAATAAGACTTGACAGTAATTCTATGTCTTATATTTGATTGGGACATTATGTGGTAGAATAATTGAATTGTATGGTAACTATTTGTGGAATATATTCTTTATGATCAAATGCTAAAATTCATATTATCTGTAAAGTCATTGATTGCTAAGAGGGCTTACCCTTATTATGGAATAAATATTATTTATTTAAATTAATTAATTAATAATTTAATTTATTTACATAAATAAGATTAGAATGGTTTTAATTTATTTATTCTACAGCTGGTATTAGACATGCACATCTGGCCCAAGGCCCGCGACCCTACCCTGGTCCAGCCTAGTTAACCACTCGCAGATTGCTTTTTTACCCCAGCGATCTGGCTTGGATTGACCTTCTCGAAAACCCGGCCTAGCCTGCGACCTGAGGCCTGGACCGGCCTGGCCTGGCCTCCAGCCCAAACCAGAGCCCGACTCGGCCTGCAACGCAGTAATGGTAACAAAAAAAACTTGACTTCCGCTGTTGGTGAGGTGATGGCGTCATGCGCGTGCAGGTGTGCTGTTGTTGGTGGCTTTCACTGTTGCTGCTGACTTCTGCTGCTGCTACTGATGCTGACGTCTATCAGTGTCAGCTGTTGGCCTGCTGCGTCCTGCTATGCAAAAAAAAAGGTCAAATTTTCACCAGCTAGTTGCACAATAGACATATTTTTGTTGTATAAAATGAAGATAGTGCACTATATTAATACATTCACAATTGTTATCATTATATTTCAATCATTTTAGCATTCTTTTCTCTCCACATAAAGCAAATCATTTTGTCTCCACAAAGCTTCAATTGTTATTATTATAAATCTCAATTTGTATTATTAATATATTTTTTTTATTATACCCCTTATTATTATATTTTATTATTATATTTTATTACAATACAATGGATTCCTCCAACATTGCATCCGGATCACAAATGCCACAATTTATTCAAAACGACCAAAATAGCATTCGGCCTGATAGTGGAACGAGTTCGAGTTTGTTATTTCCACATCCTACCAGTGACTAAAACAAACGTAAAGCACCAGTTTGGGAACATTTCATTGAAGTGTGGGCTGTCGATGGTGTTAAAAAGGCTCAATGCAAAATATGCAACGCCTTATTTGGTACTAAAGGCAATAACACACTACAACAACACTAACAATTGTGTTTGCAAAGGCGTAAACTAATCGATGAAAGCTCCCAAGCACAAATTGATCGTTCCGGTCACAGTTGGAGTTATGATCAAATATTAAAAAAAAAGTTGTAAGCCAAACTAGTGATCGAGAAAGAGCACCCGTTCAATTTTTTTGTCAATTAGCGCTGTACTGAGTATATTTAATCCGGATTGCAACCGAAATATAAACAAGTAAATAAAATGACTACTAAACGTGATGCTATTAAATTATATAATAAAGCTAAAAAAAGAACTAATTGAATATTTTGACAATTTTGACAATAAAATTAGTTTAAGTAGTGATATTTGGTCTGCTAATTATCAACCTGGAGTTAGCTATATTTTTATGACTGCTTATTGGATAGATTCTGAAATGGTTATACAAAAAAGAATTATAGGATTTGAATTTTTTGAATTACCTCATACTGGTCAAACAATATATGCTCAAATTATGGAGATTATTTGAACTTTTAAAATTAAAAATAAAATAATGAGTATTAGTTTAGATAATGCAAGCAATAACACTAGTGTTGTTACCATGTTAAAAAATAATTTGTTACCTGTAATAAATGGTGCATTTTTTCATGTTAGATGTGTTTGTCATATAATAAATTTAATTGTTCAATTCAGATTCAATTATTTAGAAAGGACTATATCTAAAATTCGTGATATGATTACGTGTGTGTATAGTTCAAATAGAAAAAATCAAAATTTTATACATTTTTTTCATGCAAGAGAAGAAGATTTTAAAAGAATAAAATTTGATTATAACACTAGGTTGAATAGTACATATGATTTGTTTAGAGATGTTTATAAACATAAAAATATACTTATGGAGTTTTATAATATTTTGAAGGTTCATGAATTAACAAAGGAAGATTGGAATTTACTCGGTCAACTTTTAAGGATTCTTAAAGTTTTTTAAAAACACACAAAGATATTATCTGTTGTTTATTATCCTACAATTCATCATTTTTTATATCCATGTTTAGAAATATCATTTGTTTTTAAAGAATTTAAAAATAATGATATTTGGTCTGCCCTTTTTTTGTCAATGGAAGAAAAAATTTAAAAATACTTGAAAGACATGCCAACTGTTATTACTTGTGCCGCTGCATTAAACCCAATTATAAAATTAGATAGTGTAGAAAGTATTTTGGAAGATATAGTAGAAAATATAGGTACTAGTAATATTAATAACCTTAAATTAAAATTTAATACTATATTTACTAAATTTTATAAATTGTATGAATCTGTATATTATACATCTATACGTGCATCAACCCCTGCCCTTTCATCTTCTAAATATGCCAACTTATTAAAAACACTATTCAAAAAACCAAAAACTTCAACACACACGAGTAGTTTAAACGAACTTGATTTATATTGTAGTACTGATTTTAGGAGTTTTATGACTGAAGAAAATTTTGAAAATTTTAATATTCTCGCTTTCTGGAATAAACATAAACGACAGTTTCCTACTTTGGTCGCGATGGCCCTTGATTTACTAACTATCCAAGCTAGTACCGTAGCTTCGGAATCTTGTTTTTCTTTATCTGCCAGGGTATTAGATGAAAAAAGAAGTAAACTTAGTCCAGAATTATTGAAAATATGTATTTGCTATAAAGATTATCTTTCCGCGCAAAGAAGAATGTAAGACGTAATAGACGATCAAGATAGCTCGGAAGATCTCGAAGTCGAAACAAAAACTGTTGAAAGTTTAATTCCATGAATATTGAAGATTTGAAGATATATATTTTAAAATTTTTGAAGACAAATATTTGTAGCCAATGAATAATTAATTATTTCTTAAGTTATACTTTAAAGTTATAAACTTATAATTATTCATTATTATAATTTGTAAATTGTAATTTGTAAACTTATATTATAGCATTATGTTTTGAAAGTTATGAGTGTGTGTGTGTATATATATATATATATATATATATATAATCTTTTTTAAAAAATTCAAATTAATATAAAAATATATTTTTATATATTTAAAAATATTTTTTTATAATTTTTTTATTATACTTTATATTTTAAATGATATTTTATTTTAATAATATTATAAAAATAAAATTTTAATTATTTATATGTGTGTCAGTGTGTGTGTGTCTGTGTGTTTAATAATATTTTATATATATATATATATATATATATATGTGTGTGTGTGTGTGTGTGTGTGTGTGTGTGTGTGTGTGTGTTTGTGTGTGATAGTGACGTATAACATCACTTCCAGTCCCAGCCTTAGCCTTGTCCCATCACTCCCAACCAAGTATCTTTAAGCACCAGTTAAAAAAAACAGTAACGGCAATGGCCTGGCCTGGCCCGGACCGCAGGCCGAAGCAGGTTTACGTTTTGCATGTACCGGCCCGGACCGGCCTAGCTTGGCCTTTTGGATCTCAAAGTCAGGTCTGGCCTGGTCAACGGCCAATGGCTGCCAAGCTCGGGCCAAACTAGGTCAGGCCGACCCGATGTGCATGTCTAGCTGGTATAATATGAAGAACCTAAAGGGTCAAACAGCAAAAAAGAAATATTTACTTAAGAAGTGACATAATTGTAATAATAAATTAAGTATATTTAATTTATACTATTGTGATCGAATAAGTATAAATTAAATAGTTTAATATTTATAATTTAGTATTTTAAAAATATTAATTATAAATTAATAAGAGGAGTCTTATAATTATTATTAATATTATTATTATTATTATTTAGTTTCTAAATAGTTTTGGAATTAATTAATAAGTAACAGTATTATTATAAATAATTAAGTTCCTAAATAATTTAAGAATTATAATTATTATACTAATTTAGTTCCTAATTAGATTGAGAATTAAATTAAGACACTAATCCTAAAGAATTTATGGGAAATGAGATTCTCTATATAAGGAGGAACCTTATGATAGATTAAAGTTACTCACTTTATTAGAGTATTAGAGAATACTTCACACTTTCTATGCAATCTATAGAACTAGAAGAGAGAACAAATTAAGGTTAGTCATGTGACGACCCCAAATTCGGGTTACTTTAATCTCGGATCCGGTTCAACACTAGTACTACATTTTTCGTATTGTTCATGAATAACAATAATATTATAATTACTAAATAATCATTTATTTATAATTTTACAACATCTCTTTCTATTCCAGAATCGCAATCTTTATACATTCCTAGTATGTCTCAATATCATACATGATACGATATTTTATTACAATCAGTTTGAGTATTTAACACTCACATAACATATCAACTAAGTCTTATACTACACCATCAATTACCTGTCCAATTCGGACTGATATCCACAACAAACATTTAGATCTTCAGTGAAAGTAATATGTTTTCCTGTTCCTTGATCTTTATCGAAAATTTCGAATAACTTGCACTATCTGAAAATGTTGGTTTAAGCAAGAGTGAGCACGACGGCTCAGCAAGTTTAACAATTATACATAACACATTACATGCTTCACATAATATACATGCTTTGCATCTTATTCTTACATCAGGCTTTTCATATTAATAATATTACATACCTCTTATGCATCACATACAATAATCAACTAGCACTTAGCAAATCATGCTTCATTCTTGTACATAGTTTTCATGTAGTCATACCACATGCTGCTCATCTACCACAAACATCATCGATATATCTTCATATTATCAATTTAAATCACATTATAGCATATTAATACACATAGGAGCAAGTTCTGAAAAACTTCTCTGGTTCACTTCTACCATTTATGCTTATTTTGTGTCTTTCGTTCAACCTACAATTTATATATAAAATTGGCATAATCATTAGATACAATGACTATTAATTAGTCTTTATATAAGACTCTAACTTCAATTATTAACTCTTAAGATGTCCGACAAACGAACCCTTAAGTTCCGGACAAAAACCCTAGCCCAAATACAGTTCGGACATATCGGGTACGCTTAACCAACTTACGCATTCACTACATGTTCTTCGTAGGACTTACTTTTAATAAGCTGTTTAATTTAGTCACAAGGTGACTATCTACATTTGTTTAATTCAATTAAACTTTCCTCTATTACATAAATTAATGATTTGGACATTTAATAACGTACCAAATATCTTAAAATATTATCTACCTTTGATAATATATAACTACATTCAAATATTATTAATCATTTAATAATATTTTAATCACTTATTAATATTATTATCTATTTAATAATATTTTAATCTATTACAAATATTATTAACCATTTAATAATATTTTAATCATTTACAAATATTGTTCACCATTTGATAATATTTTAATCTCTTATTAATATTATTAGCCATTTAATAATATTTTAATCACTTCTTAATATTATTAATCATTTAATAATATTTTAATCACTTACTAATATTATTCACCATTTAATAATATTTTATTCACTTCTTAATATTATTAACCATTTAATAATATTTTAATCATTTATTAATATTATTAACCATTTAATAATATTTTAATCACTTAATAATATTATTAATCATTTAATAATATTTTATTCACTTCTTAATATTATTAACTATTTAATAATATTTTAATCATTTGTTAATATTATTAACCATGTAATGATATTTTACTCATTTACAAATGTTATTCATCATTCAATAACTTTTTAATCATATACTAATATTATTAATCATTTAATAATATTTTAATAATCTTCAAATAATACCAATAGTTAAATTTTTAATTGTGTTAAATTTAGTCTTTATTTTAAACATTTAGTTACCCATTAGCTATTAATAAATTTCATATATTGATTTATTATTCAAACTCATTCATTTTATACTTATTTCAACTTAAATTTTCATAAAAAACTCGACCCGGACCGACCCGACCCAACCCAGAGCCAGAAAAATCTGCTAGGCAGATTGTTCTGGCGCAGCTGCGCCAGATCCTGACGCAGGTGCGTCAGACCCATTTTTCAGAAAGTTAACTTTTTGATTACTAGACCCTCCGACAGCCATAACTTCTTCATTTTAAAATATTTTGAGGTGATTCTTAAGTCCGTTCTCATAAGAATTTCCCCCTCTACAATTTCTCTTTATATCACAAATCCAAATTTCAAGCAGAACTACACTAAAAATGGCTCACAAGGACAGAGTGAAAACTAAAATCACAAATCCTTGGTTTTAATGGTTCAAACTTGAATAAAATAGACTCTACACATCCAAATGACACCAACTTAGTGTTGTTGTCTTCCTAACTTCTTGTTTTATAATATTTTATGGTTCAATCACATTTTTAAAAATGTTTTGACAAGAAATTTAAGATCGAACCATCTAGGATTTTACCGGTAACACAATATGAAATTTTCTTCCATTTATTTGTATATCACACATACCAATACTTGTATTAAACATACTAAACTATGAATCTGCCTATATATCATAGATTTAGACTTCTAGAGCATCAAAATAACTTTTGATCGGTTAAAAATATATTTTAACTGTTCAAATCATATCTAAGCTATAAAAATGAACTAAAAAGTGGGTTTAGAACACTTTTTAACCTCTTGGACATGGATGCTCTTCTTCTCTTGGACATGAAGATGCTAAGGACTCCTCCTTGACTATTCTCTAGCCTATTTCCTTGGTAGATCTTCAACTCACAAGAGTTTACTTGCTCTTCTATCAAAGAACTCTCTTTTTTCTCTCTAGAATTCTCTAGCAAATGAACTAACAAACTTGGCACAAGTGTGAGATGTCTTATTTATAACCCTCCACTAATACCTCATTAACTTTCCTAATTCACCAATGTTGGTGAAATTAAGGCTTAATTGAGCTTACTATTACATGAATGACCATTTGGAATGACTAGCTTGATTGACCATGGTGTGACATGTTACTTGTAAATTTTCCAAGCTAGCAAAACAAGTAACCAATTGAGTATATAACACTCAATCACCAAACTCACCAACATTTAACCTTGGTCACACAATACTCAACCTTAGTTAAGACTCATCTTATTTATATATACATATATCTATATCTCACAACTACTAAACTAACCACAATGTGGTTAACTTTCTACATTAAAATGACCTAGGTTGGTCCACACACCCAACTATGGTCTAAACTCATCATATAAATAGATATACCTATTTTATTATTTCCTCAATTAACCAAGGTATGGTTAATTCTCTACAACATCCAACCCAAGGTTACCTACCAATTCTACCTTGGTGAATTATATACATACATAATTGTATCTATAATATTCTTTCTACAACTAACCCATGCATAGTTAAATCTTTAATTTATTTACTACCTAGGGTTACTCAATTAACTCATCCATAGTTAATTCTCAACACCACCTTTATTTACCTAGCAATTAACCAATGATTGGTTAATGCTCTCTCTTGTCTACCAACTAGGGTTATTCAATTAACCATACATTAGTTAATTCTCTACACTAAATCAATACTTAAAAATATTTTTCCAATACATTGACCAACATTTGACTTTTAATGGTTTGGGCTACATAGCTTACTTTTTATTGGGTTATCTTCTTTAATTACCCATTTCATGCAAACATTCCCATATTGGGCTAACATCTATAATTCTTTTTGGGCTAGTCCACTAATTAAATTACTTGGACTCTTCATGAAGTTAAAGGTTTAAATTTATTTAAACCTCTCTATAATTATCAACAAGTCTTTCAACAATTACATAATGGGTTTGTTTTAAATTCACTTTTTAATTCTATACATCAACTTAATAATTAAGTTAGTTACTTAATTAATCACTTCTTATTATTGTCATCCTAGACAATAATTCTAACTCTTCTATAACTTTAACTCAATAACTAATATAATTAAATTAATTAATTATATTTCATGACTTTCCTCTTTACTTCATATTTAAACTAATTAATTTATTAGTTTTATTGAGTATTAATTTTACTCATCTTCTTGTTTAGCTAACAAGCACACTTTAGGTATATATGTATATCAATATAACCACCTTCACTTCTCAATTGAATTTATTTACTTAATAAATTCTCTACATGCATCATTACAATATTCTCACATTTAATTTCTAACAAATAGATTATGTTAAAAAAAAAATGTTCACCCATTTTCTACACATCTCACTTCGACAACTCTAGATTTTAAACCATAACCTTTAATTAATTATTTCAAATCTTATTTACAATTCTTGTAAATATCTGAGATATTACAAGTCATCCATGGTTTGAAGAAATCAAAATTCCTTATTCTATTCATATTTTTCTTATTGGATCACCTCTAGAGTCTACACACTTGGGTAGCTAACATTGATTTGAAGAATCTAATCGGTGAATTTAAAGAAGAATGTGAAGGATTAAATGGAGGTGAACTCGTAGTTGTTTCAAGAGTTAAATCAAAAAAGGTATAAATCTCTAATTCCTACTTGTTTAATTAATAATTATGCATAAAGGTCGATCCTGGTTATGGTTTGTAAAATTTTAAAATTTTATTTTTACCATGCTTCTGCTTTATTATGCAATTTGATTGTATGTTAATAGATATTTATAAACCAATAGTGGCATTAAGAGCCAAACTTTATACGAATTATTAAATGTTTTGATTCCATATATATGTTGGTACGTGTTTAAAATAATTTATTGGGCATAATATGTTGTATGAATTCATGAGTTTTGAAAACAAGCATAAAATATCATGTTTTTCTAGGAAAATTGCGAACTGAAAAACTAACAGCTCGTCGCAGCGCAATTGCGCTGCAAACAAGCACAAGCGCAGTTGCGCTCGATCTCGTTGTTTTGTCCATTTTTCCTGTTTTATATAGTTTTTGAAAAATTAAAATAAAATGTTATTTTAGATTATTTTATAATTAAAATAAAAGGTTTATTTTAAACTTGAAATTGAATTTCATGCTAACTATAATACCCATGAAATGATATATATATATATATATATATATATATATATATATATATATATATATATATATATATATATATATATATTGTATTGATGCGTATGATGATATGTATGATAATACAAATGAATTGATTATAGACTATTGACCAATGAGATTAGATTTATTTTATGTGGATGCATGAATGAATGGATTTTTATAAATGGAGTTTGCGTACCTTGTCTTTCTAAATTTTGCTGTTGTAAATTCTATCTCCCTCCTATGTACTTTTCCTTAACTGCTGATCAATGTTTCTATTTTATGAAAATATATTGTAATAGGATTAGCTATAATTATTTAAAGAATTTGAGCCAAAGAACAAGAAGCACTTGAAGACCCATTTGTAATGGAGCCCGGGTTATAAATGAAATAGTTATATTTGTATGTATTTGTTCTTGCACCTTAGGCTTGACCTTTTGGTTCACTTGGTAACTCTAGTGAACCAAAATAAAAATTCATAAATAATCCAAGTAGAATATAGTATTCTATATGTGCATGCTAATTATGTATATATTATATATTATCAAACATGTCTTGCATGTTAAATAATATGACGAGCATTTTATATATATATGTGCATGCACGCTAACCAAAATGAGACAATTAATAATAAAACCCTAAAGGTAAAGAATATTACGTTGTAACGTTCAAAGATATTAAGAATATTGAACATCGTCTTCTAGCATGATAAAACGATAAAGCATCAAATTAATAATTAAGTTGTAACGTTCAAAGACATCAAAATACTCAATATACGTTTGTTGTGCGCATACAAGGCTTATATTGATTATTTAAGATGTTATTTTATTACATTAGATGTTTATAAGGAATTGGACAATATTATTTTATTGTGCACACACAAGGACAGTATTTTTCTCTTCACTTATATAGAATGCTAGGTTGGACTTAACTTAGCTAATTTTGATTCGGATGTGCACACATTTGATCATAATAATTTAAGAGAAAAAATTAAAAGGAGTTACATATTGATGTAATTGACAAGAAGTTGTATACTTATTAAATAAACTATAATTTGTTGTGCACACACAAGACTATACTTATATCGATAGGATCATTATCTCACAAGCGGGTCTTTAATTAGATTAGTCGAACTTTATAAGGAGGGTAATATAGTTTGATGAAAATAGTGGGAGACACCATTTTAATTAAAAATATAATTAACTTGGTGATTAATAAAATGAATGCATGTTAATGTTATTAAATATTCACTTAAATAATTTTGTTATGCGTAATTCACTAATACTGCATAACATTTTCGATGCTAATAAATTAATCGAACTGAACTGTTCGGATTGATTAAAGAAATTTGAGAATAGTAGTCAATGCTGAAAATCTAGCAAATGTCCTTAATTTGTCTGTCATTGCAAATGTTGCACATAATTCCTCTGAGGATGAGATTGCTACTTTAGAAGTAGCAATATGATGCAACTATGGCTCATTACATCATGCTCGCATCCATGAGTACTGAGTTACAGCGTCAACATGAGAAAATGGATGTGCCTACTATATTGTTACACCTTCATGAGTTGTATGGTGAGTAAAATGGGTCAACTAGATATAAAAACATCTAAGGAACTCTTCCAATCTTATATAACTAATGACACTACAGTATAGACTCATGTTCTGATAATGATCAATTAGATTGATTAATTGGGAAAATTAGGTTTTGTCAAGGATGGAGAGTTGAGTCAAGATTTGATCTTGCAGTAACTCTTTGACTACCTTTCATAATTTGTGAACTTCAACATTAATAAGCTAGACATCAATTTACCTGATTTGTTTAACATGTTGAAGACTGTTCAGAGTCACTTTTCTTCTAAGAGAGACCAAGTCTTACTAGTAGATGAATCTTACAGGAAGCGAAAGAGGGCCAAAGGTTCTGCTAAGGAATCAGAAAAGGTATAAGGCAAAAGAAAGACACTAAACGAATGACATAAATAAAAGTGATTGGTGTGATGTCGCAAGCACCTAAAAATAAAATTTTACTTTTGAAAAATATTAATGTAGTAGTGTAAGCAAGAGTCGATCCCCACAGAGAATGATCATTTAATTTTATGTTTTTGCAAATAAAAATTGGGGGTTTTTGTATCAAGGAAATAGTTTAGATAAAATTAACTAAAATAATTATGCAAGTAACTTAATGAAATAAATGAGTAATATAAGTTTTAATTTAAAATATTTCGCATTAGTAATATAAGTTTTAATTACTTATACGTATTTTATTAATAAAATACATCATACAGTATTAATATGATGTCTCATCTGACCCTCGAAGTTTTTCTTGAATTCATCTCAGATAATTTTCCGTGTCTTTTTCTCAAATATACCTACCGAGCGACGCGATTGAGAAATTTCTTTCATTCTAGACACAACTTATAATTGAATAATATAATTAGGTATTAATCTGATAAATTTGATAATTCAAATTTAATGTTAACCTATCTCGTGTTCCGTTTGATGAAAACAACATGGATGAATTAGCAGTTAATTATATAACAGTCTGATTCCAACTAAATGGTTAACTTCTACTGATTTAAAATTTTGATATTAATGAGTTTTGTTCTGAATGAACACTTTTCTGTAAAGTGAAAAGTCCAAAAGACTTGGCACGTTTTTCGGTGAATAGTGTTTTTGGCGATCATTTCTCAGAAAATGGTTAGACGACCAAAAAGTCAAAAAAAGATTTTTCGTCTTTTCCCTATTTTGTCTTATTCCCGATGCGCTTTTCGAGAAAAACTTTTATTGCATATTACGCATCGCTGTTGCATACAAACACTATATCCATCAACGATTTGATCAAAAATAGAAAGCGTTTTCGTTTGAAGAGCGTTTTACGTTTTAATTTGGAAAAAATATCAGTGGCTTCCTGGTATCTATTCCCCGTATAAATGCTATATCATGAAATGGAAAAAGTCCAAACGTTAAAAAGAACGTTCAAAAAGACGACAAACGTTTTCTCGTATATCATGTCTTTTTTTGTCTTTTTCCCAAGAAAATTTTATTGATTCCCTGGCATCTAAACCTCATATTATCACTATGTTGTGAAATGTAAGAAGTCTTACAGATGAAAGAAACAATCAAACGAATGAAAAACGTCACCTCGCGAATAGTGCTTGTACACGTTTTTCGAGAAAAAAAACTTTTACTGACTGTTACGTGTTTTCAAATCGTGGGAAGGTTGAATCCTTAAACGGAATGTCAATTTGACCTTCACATTTTGCTCAAGGGCCTAGGTTATTTCCTAGGGTTTAGACCCTAAGGTTAGGGTTTAGGTTTTAACTCTTTTTACAATTTAGGTTTTTGCCCTAAATTGACTTCTGATTTTTAATAAGTGTTATGGTTAACTACTTGAACCAAAACACAAAATCCTACACATAGATAATTCATACAGCACATTTAAAAGCTCAATTCAAGCTTTTCTAATCACATAACACAAATTAGGTTAAAGATTTTTAACCTTTTAGGTGTATACGAGTGTAGATTCGAGTCGTATATATTCTTTCAGATAACTCAAGGTATGCTTGAGCAATCGATCTTAGATTTTGAATTGACAACCTTGCTTAGATCTTGTTAGATCACTTTGAAAATATTTGGGATATTATACTTTATACCTCACAACTAAGTGTATAACACAAGATGGGATAAATATGGAAGTTACAACTCGAGTTATATTTTTTTCAAGAATGCTAAGTGGTTTAATTATTATCAATTATTCCACATCGTTATTATTATTGACATTCGCATATAATACACTTGAATCATGTTTCTTTATTGAATTGTGAAGCATTTAAAGTTATTCATAAACTGTTTAAGGAGTAGTCTATGCATTTAGTTTCGGCTAGACTTTTCATGTTAATTATTTAAAAAGCTATTCCAAATCAGTTGTTGGGGAGTAACCTAAGTATTAGATATATGATACATACTAACAATAACTAAATGTTATGCATACACATATTATACAAGAGGCTGATCCCCTCGAGTACTGTTTTGAAACTTTAACCTAAAAGGGTTATTCAGGTGACTGATACCTCATTGATAGTTCATTGTCCATTTGACCACTCAGCAGGTAAATAATCAATTGTTATTTCTTTATTTTGCACATTGATTATATTTTATTATTATTAAACTCCTATTATTAAATCATTCAGTTGATATTCCTATTCATTTATGATATAATTCTTGTTATTCATTTAAAATTGCTGAGCAAGCTAGTTGCTTATACTTGCTATGTCATAAAATATTTTTTTAACTAAACCTAAAGGATCAGGTAAGGATAAAGGAAAGGGGAAGATGAAGTCTAATTAAGCTAACTACTTGATTTACTGTTTATCTTTTAATATATATAACTTTTGTAACATGAACTATTTGATAACCTTTTATAGTTTGTGATGTATGTTTTTGGTAAAGATTGTAGATTTTAGGACTAGAAAGCCATTATAATAAATCTGTTTATTTATACTTCCGCATTAATATTATATGTTGTTTAGTAGTATTTGGATGTTTGAATCGTGAGCACTGAGTTCGAGGTATTAGTACTCGAATTTGAGGGCGTCACATCTCACCCCATGTAAAACGTTTAAGCTCACATGTTCTCAATTTTACATTCTTATCCTTATCCCAATAGGTTATATAAATGAACCTTCATCTTCCTCCATAGCCTAACAAAAACTCTTTCTCTTTCTTCTTCAAGATTTTTAAATCCCTTTAACATATATATATAAGTAATAATAGCATAATGTAAAAAATTAAGAAACCCTAAAGCCAATACTAAAGAAATCTCAATCATTCGATAAGCTTGGCCACTCCAACAGCTCAATTGTCGTCGCAAACAACCATTCAATGTAGACCTATCGTTTGACCAAGGAAACTGATATTTCCACAGGGTTTTTGATATTTTCATATGAAAAGTGTCACTATAGGTCTATAACAACGATTTTGTCTGTCGCTATAAATTTATAGCGACAGTTTACATG
This sequence comes from Hedera helix, assembly GCA_947179155.2. Lineage (NCBI taxonomy): Eukaryota > Viridiplantae > Streptophyta > Magnoliopsida > Apiales > Araliaceae > Hedera > Hedera helix. The sequence continues at coordinate 13,332,241 of OX359268.1, forward strand.
TGAAAATATTAAAAAACTCTATGAAAATATCACTTCCCTTTGACCAAATGTCCAGTCAAGATCTCTTCCCTATATACGACATGACAGAAAAACCTGCCATCGATAAATACTTCATAAGTTCCAAAGTAATCGACCAACCAATTTTCAAAGAACTCATGAAAAATTCTGGCGAAGACGATAACACGATCGTCGTGAGTACCATTTGAATGTTAGACACGTCATCTGAGACATTTTTTAGACATTTTTTTTATATATAATTAGCATTACCCTAAATTTTAAAACTCTTAAGAGATGTAAAGTAATAAATTAAAAAAATCTAGTAGAAAAATAAGATGAGTTGGAGAATTCAAATAAATTTATGAAGAAAAATAAAAAACATCATTGAATATATAAATTTCTCTATCACACATATTTTCTTAAAAATTTAATGTCTAAATATTTCAACTCATCAAATAAATTAAGCTGAACACAAAATGTAAATTAATGTTTTCGTCTTTAAAAAAATAAAGATAATTATAAAATAAAGACCAAAGATGATAGCTTGATGGTAAAAATCTCTCTTTTTATTGTGTAAGTTTATACGTTTGAGTCTATGTTTTAATAAGAAATTAGAATTCAACAAAAGCTTCAACAGATTAATAAGTTTTGCTAATGTTCTCTATTAGTTCCCTCTCTGACTCCTAGGCTCTCATTCAAAAAAATAAATACTCCTTATGTTTTAATTTATAAGATTATTATTAATTAATTTTTTAAAAGTCAATTTTAAATATTTTATACTCAAAATTAACACGAATTCATCTAGTTTATGTCAATATAATTATGAATATCATAAATTACCTATAAAATATTACTAGTTGTAAGATTTATTATTTTTAAAATTTAAATTAATTATATTAATTTTAAATTATTTTTAACATAGTTAATATTAATGTTATAATTAGGAATTGAGGAAGTAAATTATAACACAAATATCATAAAGTCAATACAAGGACTAAACTCGAATAAAGTACAAAATATAAGGGTTCTTTAACTTATAAAATGAAGAAGAGAAATGAAAAAGTGGCCAAGTACGCAAGTGGACATTCTCTTGTAGGCTGTACTGTAGCCCCGCAACTGACGGCGAGTGCGACTGATTTTAGTCGGTAGAGAGATACACCAAACCCATTTAGGAGAGAGACAAGTCCATAGTGAGAGAGTATTGGATCTCCTCCTACTTCCCCCAAAACCCACCACAATAATGGCTGCTTCTGCTGATCGCTATAGTATCTAAGCCTCTTCTTTAACTGTGCCGGCACAGTGACCGCAGGTCTTTATTTCTTAATTTCTTTTTTTCTGTACATATTTTTAGTATTACAGGAATTCTTTAATCTTTATGTATTTTGATATGAATTTTAGATCATGATTTTTTTGTACTTAGCGACCCTGGTGCAAATGTTTTCTTAATTCGTTGATATTGTGAATTTTCAGTTTTTTCCCAATATAAAAAGTGAATGCATTAATGGGTTCGTTTCATATACATTAGGGCTCGTCTGTTGGTTAGCATGAGTTCCATTTTTCGGGCTTTTGGTAGATCTAGCTTCTGAACAATACCAAAGGTGTATTTCTACTTCATTCTTACTGTTATATGTTCTTATGGATTAGTTAGTGGGTGTATGATTTTATTTTTTTAAAATTTTTATAGGAGTTTGCACAGGGAAACTGGACTGATTCTTACTTTTATAACTTGTAATATATATTTATATATAAAATATATCCAAATAGATGTACTTATAGCACAGTCTTCACTAAGTGCAAAGTGAGCTACCACAAGTATGCTTTAACCTGTTGAATGTAAATTGGCATTTAACAGTCGAAAAAATTGGTGATCATTTGGCTTGCTGTTGAAATGGAAGGTTCTGGTTGTTGCTTCAGTTACTAGGACTCTCAATTTTGTTGGTGCATGAATTTTTCCTGTCAAGAGATTAAATGAAAACTCAAATTCCTAAATAAAGTTGATATGATCATGATTTTTCTGAAAAGAAATTTTAAAATCAATTCTCAAAAGTAATAAACTGTTATAAGTGTGTTGTTTGTTGAGATTCTAGTGCTTTTGGAAATTTTATTTAACTTATTATTTATCTTTCAGATTTCTGCTTATAATCAATATTTGTTTCTTTCTATCATTAGAATTGCAACCTGAGTACAGAAGTTATTACGGATTACTCTTGGCGAGATAATGTTAATTGAAGTTTAATGTCCATACTTTATAGTATTCAAATAGAAGAAGTAAACAGATGGAGATCAGCATCTCCGTAGTTGAACCCATTTAGCTTGGATGCAATTATAATCAGTTTAAGTTTATAATACACTTTTTTTTACCCCATCTATCACCTTCAATATCAATCATTATCTTCAGCATTTTAAAGTCAAATGCTGGACATCAATCTATTTTAAAGAATATGCGGACATAATCACTTTTTTTTTAAGGCTACTGACTAACCAGATTTCTTAATTGTTCCTTTTTTCAGTTTCTTGACATGTTAGTCTAGAAACCATGATATCTTTATCATTGAATAAAGCATTGGTCTAGGCATTCAGAAGAATCTTGAAGTTTCAGGTGTTATATACTGCAGATACATCATTCTTACCAGGAGACAAGTTTGGTATTGTTACATATCAAATTTGTTTATTTTCCTGACAAAAATATTCTTGGGCTTTAAACTTCCCTTTTCATTTGGAATAGTGTTCGCAATTCAGAATTTAGGATGTGAATTCAAGTTCCTGTTGTTCCATAGAAGAGTATAATGAGCAAATTGGGCTCCTGTACTTGAGGAAGTAAGAATAGTGCAGTTTTAAAAGGCATGACATTCATATTCTCAATTTTCAACCTAAACTGCTTTGATGGGTAAGGAGAATTTACCGCAAAGAATAAGTGGTGAGGTTGGTGATGAAAGTAGTTCACCCGTTAAGGTTGAAGATTCAAGAGTTTCCTCTATTTCACGTCACAGTCTAGACAAAGAGGCAGGCTTGGCAGCTTGCCGTGTGTGCCAATGTGCTGAATCTGACAAAAGGGGTGATGCTGCATTGGATTTTCTAGGTATCACTCCAACATTAAGAAACTCGCATAAAAGAAACAAGGATGAAAAGCCTGATCGCAAAGATTTTTTCAAAGATGTTGAATGTGAGGCTCCAACTAAAGATGGTACAAGAGATTCCAGGTTTGTTGAGTTTGTCAGCCCTAACGGCGAGGTTTTTGTTTGTAACGCTGATATAGAAAAGGGGTTTGATCACAACCAAGACATGTTGATAGAGCTTGGTTGTTCATGCAAAAATGACCTCGCTCTGGTACACTATGCTTGTGCGCTCAAATGGTTTGTGAACCATGGATCCACTGTTTGTGAAATATGTGGATGTGTAGCAAAGAATATTAACACTACAGACTTGAAGAAAGTTGTGGGTTCATTGAAGGAGTATGAAATGTTAAGGGAAAGGACTGCCAATGGAGTACCTAATCCTGCGCACGAGCAGACAAGTTCCGGTGTAGATCCTGATGCTCTTGCTGCTGTTCGGAGGCAAAGGCTGAGTGAAATATCACTGTGGTTTGGTCCACATAATAACAATTATGCTGCGACAGTTTCACGGGTTGTTTCTGATCATACTTCTTCTAACTCTATTGCCGAAGAAGTTGTGCTTGCTGAAAATCCTGCAACCAGATGGGCTGTGGAGGGTACTGGGATACTTCTTGCTACGGGGCTGCTTACTGTTACTTTGGCATGGCTGATTGCTCCTCGTGTTGGAAAGGTATTTGGAAGGGCATTATTTCATATAATTGGAAATGTCTATCTCATATCTTCAGGATTTGATGTGGAAATTTTGATATATGTTTATTGGTTCATCTTAGAGGCAGGGACGTCTATATTTTTCTTTGCTCTTTATCGTTTTCTTGTGAAATCCATCCAATTTACTTATTTCTTTAATTCTTTATGGTATACACTTTAAACATTAGATTAGTTAATATCAATAATCATGACCTCAAAATGCTGATTATACATTGCTATTAGCTTATGTTGGTGTCGCCAATATACATTCAAGAACTTGTAGAATGTGGTACAAGGACCACCTTAAATTGGTGTATGTCAATTTGTAATGTATAGTTGATGGATGTCTCAGTTTTTCTCAAATTAACAATATGTAATATTATTTTCAAATTTTTGCTAGATTTTAACTTATCACAAAAAAGAGAATAAAGAAAAAAAGGAAATGAAAATTTTGCTAGATTTTATGCCTAGGATCCTGGTTATTCCAAGGAAAAGTGGATGAGGGGATTTTCTTTGGTCTGGAGCAGGATCATTTGGTAGAGAGGGAAACAGCCCATTTGTCGAAAGAGGAGGGAAGTCCATGGTTTGGTAGTTTGGTCATTAAGAGTTAAGAATGTTGTTTTGATGGGTAAGTGCTTTTAGAAATTTCCTTTGAAACCATATTCCCTTTGGAATAAGGTTATTTGGAGCAAGTTTGGTATGTAATTGAATGGGTGGGATGTTAGGCCCTTGGACTTATGTTTCTCGTTAGTCCTTGAGAATTAATCTCCCAATAGTATTCTTCTTTGAGATGAAGATGCAGGGTAAGTCATTTTAGAGGAATAATTTCGACCCAATTAATGAAGAAACATTCTATGGCAGCAAGAATAGGTACATTCACCTTAAAAGCTGGTGTCATTAGTCCTACTAGGTCGAAGCTGCATAACGTGGCTGGAACAGTCTAAAAGGCTATGGAAGCCCATGTCATTTTGTCGATGAGTCCAAAGGGTCTAACAAGAGTTTCCTAGTAATTTTTTTTTAATCGTCACATTATATTTGCTTTCGAAAGTATTTATTTTGATTTGTTTCCTAGATATGCTAGAAGAAGATTTTCTTCATTATAGTACTAGTAATCATAGTTAATTTAGGAAGAGTAGTAGGTTTATTATATAGGGATGCAATCCCCTCGTTTGATGAGAGAAGTATTAAGAGCTTTGCGCTTGTATTGATTGTGTTCTTCCTCCAGTTCCCTCGTTAATTCTAAATCCTGAACTTTTGTCCCCTTAGATGGTCACGTACTCAGTTTAGAGAAAACACTTGGGTGGGAGATTTTTCCTTCTCTACAACTTTTAATCAATAGCATCACAATTTTTCATTACGACGCTCTCCCATTTTTAAGGTTCGTAAAAAATGCGGGGAACTCTATTTCTTGGGATTTTCATCACTTAAGGATTTTGTCTGGTCATGGTTTCACTAAGATTGAAGGTTAAAATTCAAATGACCACTTGAGATTTACACAATTTTGCACATCGCTGCCTTAGTGCTAAAATTGGACACATAAGCACCTATAATTTTGAAATTAAGTGCAAAACAACTATCTGCCTCAACTATTTTAAAATTTATACGCAAATACTATTAGGCCCTTTTTTCTTTTTCTCCACTTTCTTGTTCATCTTCTCCTTCCTCCTTACTCCTTACCAGTAAACTCTATCCTATTATTTTTAAATTGCAAAATTTGAGATGTCTTTCTTCTTCAAAATTCAATATTCTAAGACACCATAGTCTATTGATGCAAAATGAGCCCACGAGACTTCGTTAGAGCAATATAAAAGGTTTTGGAAGCCCATAGAAATAAAAGAATTCTAGAAGTTGTATTTTAATTTTCTTAATTTATATTTTTCATAGTTATTTTATTAGAATCCAGTTTAGGCTAGGAAAGTTGTTTAGGAGTATGTATTTTATTATTTTTGGTCATTGAATTATATAATTTATTGAAAATTTGTGTGAGATATTTCTTCATCCGTAAACCCCATCCCCCATTATTTACTATTCCAAAAGTAAGCATATCAAAGCTTTTATTTGCTTTTGTGAGCAACACTATAAGAGGAGAAAGAATTTCTAGCTTTACGGGCTAATTAATGATTGTGAAGGTACATGGGGAAACAATGGCAACTCTGAATAAGTTGAAAATGGTGGTATGTGGTCACTCTTTGTCCCTGCTACGTAATATCTTATCTGAAAAAACCTTCCACTCACATAGACTATTAAAACAGTCTTTCTTCATCGATAAATTCAATCCATAAGGGAAGCAAAAATGGGGAATAAATTTGTGGATTTCAGTTGATTCCAAACCTTCGGTTTCACACACATCTCTCTCCCACTGGCTGTGGCATATAAGCATCACAGCCTAATCGTAGTTGACTCTCTCTCTCCCCATATAACTTCAGCATCATTGCTGAGACAAACCAAACTCGTTGGAGAAATAGAAGAAACCTAGCAGCCGAACCAGCCCAAAAGACGAGATGGAAAAACCATAGCCAATCTCACCCTACTCTTACTGTTCTCCCAAAATCTCGTTGATCTCACTGGGAAATGAAGAAAAGGGGAAAAGAAAGGAGTAAAAGAGAAGTCACCAATCTCGTTCGATTCCTGCCAGAATCTTCCTTGTTTTTTTGTTTGTTCTGGGTTCTTTTCTGCAGATACTGGCTAGAGTTTGATGATGATGGATACTTAAGGGACTGCTTATCAATGAATATAAAAATACTTAGATTTCAGAGAAGGGGTACTTTGGGCATTTTTTTTGAGTCGTGACAATTATTTGTTAGGTGGACGCTCTTATAGCGAGTGAGAGACACTACCAATTTGGATGAAAAACTTGATAGTTTCACTTAACTTCATGACTTTAGGTGTTTTGTGTGTCCACTTTTAAAACTGAGGCAGTGAAGTGCAAAAAGATACAGACCTCAGGTGGTCATTTGAATTTTAACCAAGTTTGAATATTAATGATCTCTACTGAAGATGGTAGACGCTATTCGTTGTTTTATGTTCAGACAAAGTAATGTACATGTTTATTTATTTTTGCATTGTTATGTTTTTTGGGTTTGTTAACTCTATGTTTGAAGTGTTAGAGACTTGGAGGAGGTGTGAGTGTGCCTTAGTTTCACCAGTATGTTAGGCCAAGGGTTGTTAGTAGAGTTGAGTAAAGTTTTGGGATTCTCTAGGTAGTTAAGAAGGATTCTAGAAGATGATAATCATGTGGCTATTATTATTCTTTTGGTCCCCAAGATAATTTATATTAGCCAAGTGTAGTCCTAATATAATTAGATGGAGTACGTAAGGTGTAAACATATTTGAATATTATGAATGAACTAAGTTGAAGAATGACTTAGCCATATCATCTCCATATTTTCTCTCCCTTTATTTGTACCTCACTCTGTGAATTAATTAAGCTCATTAAGTTTACCCATTTAAGCCCAACACTTTATGTTATTAATTCGCTTTTGACAGTTTGGATGTAAATACAGTGCGGAAATTATAGAAGTATACTTCTCAGTTTTATTGGGAATTTGGAGTTATCGTAATGCTAGACGGTTTGCAGGGAGTTGCTTATCTTTGAATTTGTTGAGAGAGAGGTTATTTCTCTTGTATCGCAATGGGATACAGTTATGGGGAACTTTAAGGGCAACTCTGTTAATGAAATGTGTGGGGACTGGATAGCCTTTTTTTTTTTTTTTTTGCTAATTTTTTTGGATTGTTTTCCACTATTTTGGTGAGGGTGTATTTCTTGTTCCCCTTTTTCAATGTACCTCTATTTTTTTTTATTATTATAAAACTAGTTTTTATTTATAAATTTTTTTTTGTGAAATTCTCTCTTTTGGTGATTTTTCATCAATTCCTGCCCTTTGTTTGACCAAATTCTTTCTGAAATGATACTTTTACTTGAAATCCCGTCCTTCCTCTTTTTTGTTTTGATCTTCTCTTAGATCTTCAAATAATTAGACCTACAAGATCCTTAAAAAATAATTCACAAAGTATTGTATGTAATAAATTTTATGATACCCACTTATCATGTTTAAGCATAATTGCTGATGGGTTCCCGATATAAATGCCAAATTTATGTAGAACAGCATAGTTTTGGGGCAGACATAAGAAAGCTAAATTCGGAATTTATGTGGTCAATCCTCAAGTTTCGCTAGCAGGTCTCGAGTTTCTTATGTAGGTTATTTATCCTTAATATGCTCAATAGTGATGATTTGATTGCAGACTGTGCCAAAGCTTTGTATAGGATGTGTGTGGTGTGTGATATGTTCAGTCCAGTAACAGTAAGACTAGTTCCCACTTGTTTCTTCTTTGTCCCGTAGGATGATAGATGCGGTGTTTGTTGTTTGGGATGTTTGGAGAGTGTTGGGTTTGTCTTACAAGAGTTGAGGAGTTGCCCCATACCAGGTTTCGGGGTTTTGGTAGGAAGAAGGATTGGAATAAGCTTTGGCAGTGTGGTTGTTTTTCTGTTCTTTGGAAGGAGAGTGCTTTGGTTTGAGTATCAATTGTGTAATATAAAATCTTCTTAGGGACAAAAATCACTTTCTTCATCTTGATTGGTTTTCAGCTTAAAGGCGATGAGTACTGAGTACTTTTGGTGGGACTAGATCTTTAGATTTACTTGGGGATTAGAGGGCTGCCCTGGTTTTCATAATTTTCCTGATCATTAATTTTGGAGGATTTCTTCCCACAGCCTCATATTTTGTAATCTATTTCCTCTAATATAATTTTCTGTGTCCGAAAGAATTTCCCCCCAGACCCTTACTATAATTGTCTACATGAGATTTTTTTATTTTTTAAATAAATTAAGAAATATTATTAGAATATAGAAGAGGTGAAAAAAGGTGAGGATGATGAGCTAGGAAGCACGGATACTTCCTAGAGGGCCACAAATTGGCTCCGACACGCATCAGACATGCACCCGACACGTGTCCACAAGCTCCTCCATTTATTTTTTAAACCTATTTTTTAAACCTTGGACACACATTGGACACGCCTGAAGTCAAAAAAAATAAAAAAATAAAAAAATAATTGTAGTACTTAAATTGCAATATAAAAGTTATGGGTTATTTTATGTTTTTTAAGTTTGGATATTATTATGTAACTTTAAGATATTTATTATGCAATGTGTTTCTGTTTCTTATTATTCTGTTCAAGTTTTTATCATGCTTTATTAATATTAAATTTTTTTATTGAAAAAAATGCATTTATATTATTAAAAATATATATATATATAATTGAATGTATCTCCGATGTAACGTTTCTTTTCTTTTTTGAAAAATGTCGTATCCCATGTCTTGTATCGTGTCGTGTCCTATGTCTGTGTCCGTGTCCATGTCGATACTTCATAGATGATGAACAATCCTCCTAATCACAATCTCAATAAGATGAGCATAATGCTAGTTTGTTTAGAGGTATATGCTTCCCTTTTTAAGTTGTTGAGTGATAGGTTAATTTTTCTTGCTTCTCTTAGGGCTTCTGCAATGGTGTCTTTCAGGGATACTGACTTATTCTTGTAGAGTTGGAGGGAATTCATTCAAGTGATTTTTTGGACTTGTTTTTCTTTAGTCTGGTGTAGAGTTGCTGGATATTCTTGTTGACTAAGCGATCCACACGGTACTCTTACGTCTAAATTTAGTATTAGCGAAATATTTCTTGGTTGGTTTACCTATAGTTAAGTTAATATAAATATTTTATCTTAGTATTGGATGCACAAACATTACATCTGTTCTAAATTATTTTAGACAATCACCTAAAAATTTTGTACAAACTTAGTGACTTTTGGAGTATAAAAGAACTTTATAAGCACTCATATAAAGTTACCGTAACATACTGCGTTCTAGCCTATGTAGCCACAACGACAAAAGCCAAAAGTACTCAGCTTTGTTATCAAATAACCCAACTAATTTGTGGGGGTTCCGATACGTATATAGAAAACCCAAAGGACCAAATTAACTTAAATAACTTGGACTTCTTATTGGACTTGCTAAACCTAAAAATATCATTTAAAAAGGCCAAAGCCCAAATGCTAAATGTGGTACCCTGAAGGCCAAATAACTATATTACTAAAATACCCTTGACACCTAATAATCCTGAACAACTCTAGGATTACAACAATAGAATCCAAATTAACCCTAGATCTAATTGCAAAATATATGACGCATATTCCCTGAAGAATGCGACGTTCGTTTGACTTGCATTCCGCATCATTATGTTCTTATATTTGTAAAGTGAAAAAGAGAGATACCTAGGTGGGTAATAAAGTTTGTTACTCAAGCGAACAAAATGACATGTTTTGATATATATACTTTCAATCATAATGGATGAAAATAGGAAGATTATAAAATTTTCATATGATTTGAAGATGTTAAAATTGTAAATTTTAAAAATAAAAGAAAAGAGTGAACAAGAACCGTATGGAAACTTTTTTTGCTTCAGTGATGAAGTTGTTCCATGTTCACAAATTATATGAAAATTTAGGGGATCTTCTACTTCCAAGAGTTCTTTCTATCCATATAGTTAAAGTTTCTGAAAGTATCAAAATATGCATCTTAGCCGCCTGTGTAGACTTTGTGAACCCACCTACGTACCTCCGAGACCCCATGTTTATATATTATGCGTTATATGGATTAAAAATCAGACTGGCTTCTCTCTAGCCTTATAATATGTTATCTGTATAGCTTGTGCTAGATGATACATACTTGTAAATGTTTAAGGTAAATAATAGATATAATTTTCTGGATGTAAGAAGTTGATTTTAGATTCTACATAAAGTACTTCACCTTTTTTTTTAATTATCTTTATTAATGTTTTTCCCTTTTCTTATAATCACCTATTGTCTTACTGATTGCACCATAATTTGCAGAAAACTGCAAAAAGTGGTCTTCATATTCTCCTTGGAGGCATTTGTGCGCTAACAGTTGTAGTCTTCTTCCGCTTTGTAAGTTGTTGTCATTTTACTTTTAGCCTTGTATCTTATTGCATTGCATATTTTTAAAGTTACACTTGGTTAGAGAATATTGAAAACTAATAAAATGTTTCATCGAGTGAAGGGAAAGATGAGGATTTTTAAGATTGTCCTCTACTCCTTTAGCACTTAGAACAAATGTCACTAAAAATATTGATGCTTTGACCCTAGTAGGGTGTTCATCGGTAAAAAATCGAACCGGTACCGAAAAAACCGAACCAGTACCGAATCGAAAATGCTGCTACAAGAACCGATACCAGTACTGAATTACCGGTTCGGTACAATTTCGGTTCGGTTTTCGGTTTTTACCGATTGGTAATATATATAATTATTATTAATTATATATATTATTATATATATAATAATATATATAATTATTATATATATTATAATAATTAATATAAATTTATTATTATTTTATTTAATTCGGTTTTTTCGGTATATCGGTTTTTACCGAAATTCAAAAATGTCCATATCGTTACCGGTACTGAAAAGTCTAAAAAATCGAAAAAACCGGTACCGAAAACACCGATACCAATCGGTTCGGTAAAAAACCGAAAAAACCAAAAAATTTGAACACCCCTAGACACGAATATGTGTCTAGCTTTATTGATTAAAGCAGTGTTGACTTTTATAGAGTAGAACGAAAAGAATAACTTCCAAGTTTGTTCTATCTGAAAAATAAAAAATAAACTTGATTGAGGAGTTGAAGGTCTTGATTATCAATTTATGAGTATCTATGACTATGAGTGATCAACATGATTAGATTTAGGGCGTGATGGGTTCCATAGTATAAGAAAAACGAATTGACTCCCATTAGGTTTCTTAATTTAGCATTTATTATGCGTTATTGGCATGGAATAGGATGCAAATTTTGGATTGCATCCCCGAGATTTATGATTCTAAACACCAATCAAGAGCCAAAATCGTAACTTGACAATATTATCCTTGTAACGGGTAAAGGATTTTGATTTTTCATTTTATTAAGGACGATAAAATGATATCCTCAATATTTCAGTGATCATTATTAATTTGTTAAGTTATTCTTTCATATTATTAAATATAAAAGAGTGGTTTTGTTACCGGCATTCTTAAAATGTACTACCTACATAGTGCATTCTGAGGAGAAAAATAATTTTAGCTCACATTTTAAGATGTGCCAAAAACATATTTATACATTATATTTTAATTTTTTTTCTAATATGGTTTTAAAATATAACATACAAGTATGTAGAAATACAAAAACATAATGTATAAATATGTTTTTGGCTTTTCTAAAATCCTTGCTAGAAAATCTTAAAACAAGAGACTATCTTTTCAGGATGGCTTTTTCTCAAGTCCTTGCTAGAAAATCCTAAAACAAGAGACGATCTTTTCAGGATGGAGTAATATACTCCAAACCAAAATGTAAGAGCAACTTACTAAGAATATATAAAAGAAATAAGGATATAGCTTTATCCTCTTGAGAACTGAGACACTCAATTATATATTTATACTTGCAAAACTCATTTTGCTCGTTTATTTCGGAACAAAACTAAAAGTTATTTTGCTCTTATATTTTGGAATGGAGGGAGTCTATACAATGTTAAGCATAAAATATATTGGAGTCATTTCATAATGTAGATGCAATAAACTTGTAAATATAATATATATATATATATATATATATATATAAGATGGATTGGATTTAAAGCATATCTCTTAAATAACATACTTCCTTAAATAGCACACTTTTATTAAAATTACGTCGTTTTGAAGATTTTTTTTTTTTTTAAAAATAATAATATTAAAAGAGAGTCGTCCCACTTGCTTTCCTTTTATTTATAAAAATGCCACCAAAGCCCCATTTGGTTTTTAAAAAAATCTCCAAAACGAAGTAGTTTTAATAAATGTATGTTATTTAAGAGAGATATGCTATTTAAAAGGTATGTTTTAGATTCATCTTCTCTCTCTCTCTCTCTCTCTATATATATATATATATGTTTATAATTCGAATACTTTCTACTTCATAAGATGAAAGGAGTCTAGATATGATTAAGTGGGTTAAGGATCACGATAACGTTAAGCCTTTCCAAGAGGTGACTAGTGGTAGGTGATGTCAAAACCTCATTAGGGAGATTGAACTTGATTCAGGGGAGTTTGTTCAAGGATTCTTATTGATTTCTGATGAGATAACTGATTTTTATAGTGTTGTATCAAGAGGATGTTGAGTTGAGACAAATGGTGGAAGGGTTAGGGGGGTGTAAACGAGTCAAACTTATCCGAATTAAGAGTTACTCGGATTTGACTTATAAGGTTAAATTCTTACTCGAATTTGACTCGGATTTGAATTATATTTGTAAGATTTTGCTCAGATTCGACTTAAATTTTCATTATTCGAATTTGATTTGACTCGGATCGAATTATATTCAAATTACTTGCGAGCTTTGAATTTAAGCTCGAATTCAAGTCTCCACATAGTAAGTTAGTAACTAGCTTTATAATACATATAATTACTAATTGAGCTTATTATTTTACTTAAAAATGAGAAAATATAATTATAATTACACTTTACAAATATAAAATTATAATTAAAATTACAAACAAAATAAAAAAATAATAACTAATTATTCTAATTTTGTTTGATTGTGTATATATTATCAGAGAATGTATCGAGTATCTATTCGAATATGTATCAATCGAGTATGTATCGAATCATGATTGAGAATTTGAGTAGTTTGAATCCCAAATGAGTCGAGCATAACTTTACTCAAATTCTTCTCGTATTTTTTAAACTATTTTTTGTGCTCAAATTTGGATAATATTATTAATGAATTCGAGTCTCATTCACATTTTTTTTAAGTCGAACCCGAATTGAGTCCGAACCGTTTGGTTTGATTTATAGCCTTAGAAGGATTGATGTGGTTCTCTATTTTTGTTTTTTTAGCTGGAGGCCGGATCTCTTTGTTGGAAAGGCCTTTTGAGTTCAAGAGATTGCTAAGACTGCTTTTGGGATCGATGTTGAAAGATACATGGTACTAGTCGGATACTGTGGCTATTTCCGAGCATAGTGGGGGTTTAGAAAAGGGAACCGTTTTTTGGTTTTTCAGGAATTCTTTGCTATTAGGGAAAAGTATTAACTCTTTCCATGGTTTTGAACACTAGTCTTCGTTGATGGATAGAAAATAGAAATATACCCTTTGTGCTGCTAACACAATTGTTGAAATCAAAGAAGTAATCCTTAGTGGATCAATGTCTCCATCTATAATAGGACCTCAATGGAGTCGACTTCTTTTAAAGAGGTTTCTCATTTCTGGTGTTTGTACCTCGAGGATTGTGGAATTTAGCCTCCTTTTATTTTTTTATATTTTATTTATTTTTTTTATATGTTTTTTGGGTTTTTTTTTTGTTTTATGACTCTAATATTGAATTATATCAAGCTTTGTTTGGCTTATTGTACTGTTCTGGTTGATCCATAGAAATTAGTTTCTTCTCCCTTTGTTTTTTTTGTTTTCCTTCTTCCTCTTTTTTCAAGGCATGTAAGGCCAATAATAATCCCCTTGGACAAGTAGTTTAGTTGATCAATGCAACATAAATAGATTAACAGCATATATACTAAAATCAAGAATATTAAGAATAACATAAATAGTTGTGTAAGGTGTTCCTTGTTTTCTGTTTCTTTACTGCATGCTCTGCATTAACCTCACCTAGAAAAGGCAATCAACTTCTCATAAGTTGCAGTGTACTTTGCACGTGTTTTCTTCAATAACCGCTTTTTGATAATTATGTTGACATTTTAATAGAGAGAGAAAGGCATGAAGATTATTTCTTGGTTTTGTCAGAGTGACTTTTTATTGCAGTGGGCAAAAACTTCTGCAGCCGCCTATAACTTTGTAACTAATGAGTGATACGTGATGTTAATGGCGGTATCCTCACATTCGTCTTTTGCCAAGTCTTTTTGGTAAAATTTAGATATACTTTTGGGGTTCTTGTGAATCAAGTGGTTGTTTGCAGCAAGGATGTTAGCTACATTCATGGAATTGAATTAGTTTTCTTATTAACCAAAATCCATTGCTCTCGTAGCACAACTTTCTTGGGGAATTCAATATGATAATTATAAACAGGGATGAACCCAAGGGGGTCAAGTGGGGCCCCACTGCCCCTTCTAGTTTTTTTCTTCTATTTTACTCCTTTGGTCTATGCACAATTTGATCTGTGGACCCCGCTAGGTTTATATATTGTCCAATACACATAGGTCTTTATCCATGTGAGGATACGTTTGCCCATTTATAGAGGCTTGGTTCCCCTCTTAATTTAGTAATTTATAATCTTTCCGTATTTTTATAACACTGGTTGGCATACAATATTTATTTATACAATTATCACAATATTATTTTATATTTTTATTAATCTTTTATAATTTTTTTCTTATATATACCATACCAAAGCCTCCACTAGGCATAAG
Organism: Hedera helix; assembly: GCA_947179155.2. Classification (NCBI taxonomy): domain Eukaryota; kingdom Viridiplantae; phylum Streptophyta; class Magnoliopsida; order Apiales; family Araliaceae; genus Hedera; species Hedera helix. Next base: position 13,347,467 of record OX359268.1, read on the forward strand.
TTCTTTGTTCATCCCTGAATATAAAGTTGTCCTTGAAACTTTCATGCTCTCAATTAAATTATTCATGACTAGAACTTCAAAGATTTAGTTTTTCTTTCAATGTAGAGAACACCAATATCAGTCTTGGATCATGAACTTTGTTCTCTTGGTCCATTAGCATTTCATTTCTTGATTGTGTTTGGTCTGCATATTTACGATCCATATTTCTATTCATATAAGTATATAATTATGATAAATCTGATTCTGAATTCTGAAATCTGCAGTTTGTCCTAACAAGAATCAAGTACGGACCAGCACGCTACTGGGCTATCTTATTTGTCTTCTGGTTTCTTGTTTTCGGTATATGGGCTTCAAGAACACATGGAACTCATGCGACATGATTCTTCTCGTGTATTCTTTCAGCGTAAATGTACCCACAACCTGCTCTTGCAAATATTATTCAAGAATTTTTGGAATTACAATGCCATTAATTGATTGTAAAATTGTACCTCCTTTCATGCACATTGTATAATAAGCAGTATAAATGTCTTTGTAATATTAACCAGCCTTTAAAAGGTCATTAATGTTTAATAGATATTTTGTTGGGTGTTCTTACATTTTTTGTCCTGCATTTATCAACTTGTGAGTTCTGCATGTCTGTGATGCCAATAGATGTTCAGAGCTGCACAGGTGCGACCCTTGCGTATTTAACGAGTCTAAAGCCTTGGGAGGACAAGAAAATCTAGAGTTGTCAACAAATAAACTGTTTGCGACGTGATTCTTTAGTGTTTTTGTTTTTTTTTGAAGAAAAAGGAGTCAGTGCTCGAGTTATGCCATTTATTTAATAATATTTATTATAATTTTTTAGTAATTTTATTATCAACTAATAATTTCAAGTAATATTTTTTATTATAAATTAGAAAACTTAGAGCTTGACTCGATAAGTAAAGCTCGGGATCTGATTTATTAAACGAATCAAGTTTGAACATTACAAACACCATATTCAGACTAGGTTAAGAATTCAACTCAATTCAATTAATTTTAATTTTTTTTGCGTGTTTGAGACGAGTTAAAACTCGACTCATCTAGGTCCCAGAAAAATCTTCTCTCGTATTCTTTCGGCATAAACTTACCTTAACATGCTCTTGCAAATATTATTCAAGAACTTTTGTAATTGTATCGAGCCATTAATTGATTAGTATTTGGTAGAATTGTACCTCCTTTCATGCACGCTGTACAATGGAGCAGTATATATGTCGTCTTTGTTATATTAACCGGCTGTTAAAGGTCATAATGTTCAATATTTGATATTTTGTTGGGTGTTGCTAAACTGAAGTATTCAGTGAGTCTAAAGTGTTGGTTGATAGAAAATTTGGAGTTGTAAACGAATTGAAATGTTCGAGAACAAAGCTAGCTCGACTCAAACAAGTTTAATAAGTGGAGCTCAAATAATTTATTTATTTTGAATAACTCGAGCTCGATTTAACTCGTTTAATAATTTTTATTATAATTTTAATTTTGTTATTATATAGTTATAATAATTAAAGTACTATTGTTTTTATATTATAAATTAGAAAACTCAATCTCAACTCGACTCGATTCAAATTGCAAAGCTTTCAAATAATTCGGTTATTAAATGAGTAGAACTTGAACACTACATTTATTTTTGAATTCGATTGGACTCATTTAACTTTTTCTTTTTTTGAGTTCAGAAGTTAAAACTTGTCTGACTCGAGTCGTTTACGCTCTAGAAAAATCTTTGGAATTTATTGTAACAGTTGTATAATTGTTATACTAAGCATGAGTTACAAATAGTAACTTATTCTGGATGATCCTGGACTGCTATTAAATTTGTTATCACTTATTTTATCATCTAACCATGTATTTGATGAAATCGAGTGCAATGTATATTTGAGGGGAGCCATACCACTAGAATTTAACACGCCATAATAAACATCCTCCTACCCAAAGAATCAATAATTATATATAACAAGTTATTAAAAAAAATTATTCAATAATTTTATCGAGTCATTTTAGTTAGTTATGAGTCAATTCCGAGTTAATATCGAATCAATCATTCAGTACTCTTCATTCTCTTAATACAATATATAAATTTTCTGTATACCGTGAAATATATATATATATATATATGAGTTATGGTTAATGTAAAAAATTTTTGTATATCGTAAAATATATACAGTTATCTTCAATATTATATATTTATTACGTCATTGAAAAATGATAAATATATCAATAAGAAATTATCAAATATTTATTTAAAAAAATAATATAAACTAGCTTAGATACTTTACTCATTATTTCTATTCGTTTCAAAATTAAAGATAAAGTTTTAAAATAACAACTTTTAAGAATAATTTTTATGTCTTCCATAACTCGAATATACCCTTAGTATATTAGCTAATTTTTTTAAAAAGATAATAAAAATATAATGATAAATTAAGAATATCACGTCACTTTAGAGTATTAAAATAAAATTATATTTTTTTCAAACTTATTTAAATGAAAAGGACACTAGGTGAGGGACACCTCACGTTCTCACGTGAACGGTTCCTTATAATAATACTATTTAGAAAATTTTTAGAACACCATTTTGTACACAATATGGGAGAGAGTGTATTCAATTACATAAAACAACAAGGTTGTTTTTTGTACGATTGCTCATGCAAAAATGTGAGGTGTCCTTTACCTTCCTTTTTACCAAAATAAAAAATATATCTTTAATTTTAAAAAAGGGAAAGTACTATTATTATCATTATTAGTTTTGGGAAATATTTTTATATGGCGGTTTAATTTTGCCAGCAAAATCCTTCCTAAGATTTATCTCTCCATAGATTTGAAGGGAATTAATTAAGAGAAAATATTTGCTCAAACTAGCTAGTGCCACCGCCACAAAATTAAGAGCTTGTAAATTAATTCAGAATCATAAATTAATTCCATTTTTTGGATTAGGATTTTATGGAGCACTTTTCTATTATAGGAAAATATTTTTAGACCTGACAAATGGATTGAGTCAAAAAATAGTCCAAAAAAAAAAAACAGGCCAAGTTTTTTGAATTTAAATAATTTTTTCCCATAAACAGGAGTCTTGTTTTGGAGGGAGGAGATTTTATTTTCTTATTTTACTTCTTCTTGGTCGGGTAAAAAGCAAGTGAAAAGCATGAATATTTTGTTCATTAATTTTCTGTTCCTCTTCATTATGCGGCTTTGAGCAGGGAGTACAATTAGTTGTATTTATAATCAATTTTATTAATTTAATGTTGTTTTAGCTATAATTGTTTGCCTTCAATTCTTGTTCATTTAGTATCCTCTTAGGTAACATGCTTTTCTATTAGTTCCATTAAGTTCATTAAGTTTTTATTTATTTATTATTAATTTGGTGCAATTAATATTAGTAGTCTTAATTTAGTTTTGTTAATTATAAATTGCATGATTAGCTAAATTTTTAATGTCTAGGATAAAAATGAAATTAGGTATTTTATAATAATTAGTTTCTTTCCGTTCCGATATTAACGCTTAATTATTTTCGCACGAAATTTTGTACATGATTCTTATATTGATTACGAAATTTTGATATATTATAATGAATCTATGTATTTTTCATAATTTTTGCTTACCCATATTAATTATATGAATCATTATTTTTAAAGAAAAATAAAAACAAAATTAAGAGTTAATTTGAAAAAATAAGAATTTATTTATTATGTTATTACTTAGTGAATTCAGATTCTTAGATAGTTTTTCTCATTAATAATTTTTGTTATTAATTATTAATTTGCATATTTTAGTTAGTTAATCATCTCCCCTATATCTATTAATTTCTAATTTGCCTAAAATATAAATTAGGGAAATAATTAAAAATTGTTATACTCTTTGTGATTCGACCTATACTAGTCAGTTATACAATAGACACTGTGTATTTACAGTACATAATTTTAACACATCAGTACACAATCCAAACATTGTTTATAATTTATTTTGTTTTCTTAACAAAATAATACTAAATGACCCGAGATTATCGTTCCCAAATAGTTTACCTATAAAAGTTAAAATACTATATATCTATAATAAAATATAATAATTTCTTTCGATTAATAAGTAATGAATATATATATTTAAAGCACCTCTATCATGCAAATTCCTATTCAAGCATATGGAAAGAGACGTGAGAAGCCTTTCAATAAAGATATTGGATTGAAAGACTGAAAATAATTGATTTCAATAAGAGGGGTAGAAGACAGAGAAAATATGTGATAATGAAAGTCAAGAATAACAAAACTATAAGTTATGTTTTTTTTTTTTACTTACTTCTAATTCCCAAAAGAGTTGAATTTGACTCTTAAATTTAGAATAGTGTTATAATAGATAGAGTTAATAAAATAAATTAGTTTTATATTGTTATTAAGAAATGGGTTGGGTTAGGCTACCGTGGGTTGGGTTGCCTTGAATTGGGCTAAAAAGATCTAGATTTTATTGAGCTTAAAAATATAAGTCCAAAACCTAATTTTACTATGAGTGAATTGGACTGACCCAAGACCTTGGGTCGCTTTTGTTTTGCCAAGTCTTTTAATATTTTAAAATGAGAAAATATTATATTTCTTTTATACTAAATTATAAGATTATATTTTGGAATTGTCTTCATAAGAATATTTTAAATGACATTTGGTTGTTTTAAACGGTTGAGATTAGGTGAAGTACACCAATAAAAAGAGGTTAAGAAAGAAATAACTTTTTCTAGTATTCTACCTCCGTTCGGAAGGAAAAAGTGTGATAGTATTTTTTTATATCTTCTCTCTCTCTCTCTCTCTGTAAAAATATTAACTACTAATGAGAGTCTAAATGACATTAAATTTATTTATTAAATAAGTATAAAATTGATGTTCAAACTAAGCTTCTTCTTTTTTCCCCTAAAAGCCTCTCGGAAGGAACATATTTTTTTTAATGTATTTTTCAATTTCCAAACATATCTAAATCATGCATTGGTGGGAGCCAAGGAGGTGGGAATGGTTGCACTTGTTGCCATGTGTATGTACTGTACGTACGTGCATAAATTAAATTAGAAACGAAAAAGGCAGCAAAGTGGAATTATATATATGATGCGGTTCCAAATAAAGGAGGAGCATGAGAAGAAAGGCGTGGCCTCTAGTGACAGTGCACGGGCATGCGAATTCTGAAGTTGTGAACCAAGCAAGTGCAACGGTAAAAAATAAAAAATAAAACTATTGGTCTGGGTTGGCCCAACAGGCCTCTCGTCAAGTCTGATCTGATTTGGCTGATCTGGTCAACGGTCAAGATCTGATAAACTCAAATCAGACGAAATCAGACCTACCTGTTGTGCATTAACATCACCTATTATAATCACATAAGAAAAACTTAAAAAGTATTAACCACTGCAATATGATTAATGATAGTTTCAGCGATGACAAGAAGAGATAAAACTCCTAATAGATTGTTAATGAGAGACAAATAACACTTCCATATACCCAAAACCATTATACCCTGCTGATAGAGATTGGGCAATACATGCGGGCCGGGTCCAAGGATTCAATCCTCCTACCCTACCCAAAGATTGCCAACTAGCCTTTTGATTTGATTGCAGCCTTATTTTCATAACAAACGAATTTAAAATATATTGAGAATCAATTTTATACGAATTGTCTGAAAATTAGTGTTTTTATAACATTCAATAGAAATCAGATACTTTTATATTTTTAGAGAAAATTAAGGAGTATTAATTCTTTTAACAGATTATGTAATATATTTGTCATGGTAAAATAATTTTAACACAATCAAAACTTCTTGATTTTCTCTCAAATTGTAAAGTTGACAGATTCCTATTGAATAGTATAAAAACACTAATTTACAAGCAACCCTTATAGAATTAATTCTCAAATATATTATTTAAAAGGTTTAAAGATTAATGTTTTTATACAAACTTGTGTAAAATACTTATTTTAATAATGTAAATTTTAAATTAAGTAGGGATAATAAATGTATGAATATTGTGATTATCATTTGATAATAATAAATCAATCAAAATGTGAAGAGACTTTTCAACCACTCTAGTCTATTTTAGCCTATTTAAGACCAAAAAACCCATTTGCATACCAGGTGTAGATTGGGCCGTATGCTTGTTTGCTTTTAAAGCTGCCAGCTCCTTTGAAGTTGCCAGCTTATCTGCCTATTGATTGAAGAAAATCTTTGTTGTTATTCAGTCCAACACTAGTGCGAAAAAAATTTCTATCGGGAGAGGGGAGAAGTGGCCCCACTTGATTCTTGATTTTTTTTGTTATCACAGGGGTATTAAAATAAAGTGACCCTTTATAAAATAAAATAAAATTAATGAATTTAAAAAATAAAACTTTAAAGAATGATTTTGTAGTGATTTTTATTTTGAAATTTTTATTTGAAGAATTTTATTATTTTTTTTATTTCACATTAAAAGATTATTATATTTATCAATTTTTTTGTTCCAAAAAAATTGTCATTTTTAGGCCTAAATATAGATTAATACATTGAACTTTTAGCGTTTTTTCACTTTGGAGATTGAACTCTCAATTTTTTTTAATTAAGTGATTAAATTTTTAATTTTTTCTATTTTGGAGATGTCCTTATCAGTTTTTTCAATTAGGAAATTAAACTTTTAATTTTTTTTCACTTTGGGAATTATCTTCTCAATTTTTTCTAATTACGTTTAATTGATAGTTATATGTTTGTTTAATTTATTTCTTTTTATTGAATGAAATTATATACTTTCTCCGTCCTAAATTAAAATATTATTATTGATATTTGAAAGTTAATTTAAAATATTTTTAATCTCAAAATTAATAAAATATATTAAAAAATATAAAATAATAAGATTTTAATTAGTAGTATATTTATATATTTTAAATATTTATCATTATATTAATTATTGATAATTTTAAAATCTTATAATAATGACTTTAGATAATCTTGTAACGATGATTAGACGAATCACATGAACCATGACCAAGTCATGTGAATTAACTTAAAATCCCAAAAGAGGTAAAAAAAAAGAAAAAGAAAAATCTACCTGATCATTTACCCAAAAACAGAGAATTCAAACCTAATAGGTTACCCCCGTCCTTATCCATCTCCTTCCTAATCCATCATATTCCATGTGGAAGACCAAGTAGGCAAGCAAATTAAAGAGCGATAGGCCAAATAGTCAAAGTAGAAACTGTAGAATGGCAAATATGTATAACTAAAAAAACAAAATCAAAAAACCAATATGTATAATAGCTAAAAGCTAATTAATCCTTTAGTAAAGAAAAAAGGCTATCTAGTCCGACCAACAAAATTGGGAAAGTAAATAGTACCGGGAGTGGAAAATTGAAACAAAATTAATACTAAAAGCATAAAATAAAATTAGGATTTTCAGAAAATGGAAGATGAATTAAAACAAATAAAAAATTAATATTAGAAAATTCAGTTAAAAAATGAAAGGAATTTATAAATTAAAAAAAACTAAAGAATTAGGAAGAAAAGTCAATATATGTTGTCGTTGTCACTTGCAGTTTTAATAAATTTGGTTTATTTGAGCACGTTTCACGGATGAGAGAAAAATTGAAAGAATAAGTACAAGTGCACAATATACAAATATTAAATCTATCTTAATCATTAAAAAGTGGAGTATGATATTAAAATCTATGTCATACCTCACTTTTTAATAGTTAAAATGGATGTAGTATTTGGATGTTGTGTATGTAGACTTGTCCAAATTAAAATATGAATTTGAAAGGAAAAATACCTTAAATATTCACTCATGGATTTGGGGACTAGATTCAGTGCCCATGTATAATTGTCACGTCCATGTTTTTGGTGGGAATTAAGTCGTCACAAACCAAATAATATAAAATAAAGAGAGAAGAACAATATAAAATTTAATGTAGAAAATCCTTAAAAGGAAAAAATTACTGATCAAACTCCGAATCTCTACTATTACAATAATAATGAGTTTATAATAATCCTTTCAAGTTTTACGCTTAGAATTTGAGATTACACAATACCACGACACAACTTTTTGCATGGACTAAAAACTGCAAAACCCACATTCCCAAAATATAATATTTTTTTTCACGAAATATAAAAGTTGCAAAAACCCTATCTCTTATACAAACAAAAAAATCTCTCATAACCTCTCTCAACTCTTAGGATGCTACTAGTGATAATATTAGTGAGTTAGGCATGCTAAATTTACAAGCTAAGATTCTATGCTCTAGATATTGCTAACAGTGCAGGTAGCTATCGATCATAGTACGAAAAAGTAAGTAGAGCAAACAGTGGATCGTATTGTCAACCATAAATTGTAGAGAGCACAAACGATTGTAAAATAAGCTCACTTCGTAAATCTTAAATCGCATAGTAATCAATAAAAAGTTACCATACAGATAAAAGAAGTTGAAGAGATCTTCACCAGACACGTGTCATTCATTGCTAAAAAAAGCAAGTAACCAGGCAAAGTTACTGCGTTACAACTGTAACTGATACCAATTACCCTTTGACACGTGTCCCACTCTAGTAAAACAGAGGGAAGTTTTTTAAAAGTTCTTTTGAAATTTTAATTTACACTTTACTATTTTGAAACTTACAAGCCCTAGAATTTGAATTCTTATATAGAAAACTTAAGCACTCAGTTGTTCGTTTCAGCTTAATCTCAAAAGAAGATGGTAGGTTATCAAGTCATCGTTGGAAATCGACTCTGTTTTGAGAAATTCGGTGCAGCGGAGAAGAAATTCAGAGATGTTCTCTCTCTCTCATCCAAAAGGTTGGATTTAGAGAGATTCTAGAAGCAAACACCAAAATTTACACCAAATATGTTGAAGAATTCTATCTTAATGTTGTTATTATTGATGAAGTACTCACGACGAAGGTGAAAAGTCATTATCTAAAGATCACTCTGGAAAAGTTAAACAACCATATGGGTTTCATGAGCAAAGGTATTACTTCATTTGAAAATATTGATGGGGAAGAAGGCATAACGCTAATGAGTTATCAAAAGAATCCTCAACTTAAGGGGATGAAAAAGAAGGAGTTTCCCCATGTATATGAGTTCTTGGCTGACATAGTTGGGAATTGCATTCTGTCAAAGATATGCACATAACTCAGTCAGTGAACTGCAACTGAAGATCATGACAGTCATAGTCAACATGGTGGAGATCAATTTTGGCTCCATTATGATTAGCTGGATAGCCAAATGGGTGAAGGACAATGCAAAAATAAAAGCCAACAAGCTGGCCCCCAAATTTACTATGGCCGAATTCTAAGTTGCGTTCTAAAGAAAAGGATGAAAAAATTGATTGGAGATGATGAAGGTGAGACCTTGAATATGAATAAGAAGATAACCCCAAAGTCTTTTGAAAATTAGAAGAAGAGTCCAATTGAGATACATTGTTCTAAGATATCTGGAGGGAGTGAACATGACATCAGTGAGGTAAAGAAACCTGTTAGAAGTCAAGCCAAAAGGAAGATATCTAAGATTCAGATAAATGAGTCTTAAGGATTTACTATACCTCAAGACTCTGAACAAGAACCTCTGAAAAGGAAGAAGAAGGAAGAAAAGAAGAAAGAAGAAGAACTGTAAAAGAATGCTCCATCAGATTATGAGGAAACTTAAAAGGACCTTGCCCCAATCTCTCAAATTGTAAAGAAGAAAAAAGGGTTGAGAACCAATAGATAAAGAAGAACCTTAATCTGGAAGAGCAATGTGGAGAGTTGATCGTAGAAAAGACTCCAATTGTGGAGCAGATTTCGATCGTTGAGTTGTAAAATATAGTTGTTGAAGAAATGATTGTGAAAGATATAGATCCTAAGCCCAAGAAACTAAGAAGAAAATTGAGAAAAATAGTGGAAAGAAGAAGGAGAAGAAGACAGAGATTAGAAGTAAAAGAAAATTGGATCATATAGCTTTATCTGATGACTACTTGAAGATTATTAAGATTATCTTAAGAGTTACTGATGATATCAACAGAAGTACTGAGCCAGTGGTAGTGAAACTAAAGGATCCAGACTCTCAGAAGGAGCCTTTGCCTACTCGTCAAGGACCTCCTCAAGCAGCATCAGCAGCATTAGGATTGGTAACTAGAATTGTGCTTGAAGGAATAGAAGATCCAAATGCCCGATTACCTGATAAGTTCATTAAATTTGGAGCTGAGTAGATGTCTGTTGTGGGAATAAGTGCAGATGAGCTGTTTGAAGGCTTCATCAATCAGGATTTGGATAGAAAGACCACAATATATGTTCCAGAAACTGAGTAACTACTATACTTTCTGTCCTCGTTGCCATTACTGAAGGCAATAACTTTGGGAGATCATAACTTTGTGAGATGGAGCTACTCAACCTTCCCTAATATGAAATTGGTATCTCAAAACTTCCCAAGGGTAATCTCCTATGCTACACACTTGCTGTGCAATGAACCGTTTGAATCTTTTTGTCAGTTCTATGATAAGGTAGCTCTTGTTCCAATTTGTTCTTCTATATTGAATCTTCATACTTGTTTTGCTATGATGAGATCGTAGAATTATTCTCTATGATCTCAGAGCAATCTTTAGATATTTCATGTTTTTTTGTTGACTCCTCGATCGTATCAACTCTAGATCATAAGATCGATATCCAAACCACTTCTCCCATACATACAATTTCGGTCGTAGAGTCTCAAAACCCTATGATCGATGACCAGTCTACATCCTCTCCGATTGAAGAATTCCTACACCACTCGATTGTTAATGACACACCTCTAACTTTTATTTTTCAAAAATTGTCAAACTTTCATTCTCCAGTAAATGTTTCATCTTTAATCACCACTCCTGTAAATTCTCCTCTCCCCTTTCAAGATAATGAAAAACCTATCACATCTTTAGCACCTCCATCAGATATACCGTCTTTATCCAACAATGAGTATTTTGACCTAACTCTTGCTTTGGTCAATGTGACACCCCAGGATTTTACAGAAATTCCAAACGAGAATTTTGATGAATTAAATAGAGGTTATGAGATAAAACGTGGTTTAAATGATATAATGTATTAAGGAATGATTAAATATGATGTATTGTGTGAGAAATGTGATAGGAATGATCAATGGGATTAAGTTGATGATTAAGAGAGAAACTCTTGATATAAGAGAGGGTCTATAGATCGTATATAGATCAATTATTTATGTAAAGTGTATTAATAACGTAGTAGATCATGAAATTATAATGTAAATGAATTTTGAGGATTAATTGGTAATCTAAAGGATTAAAGATGAACGATTTATGGTAAGACCTATATTAAGGTAGTTTGGAATGAATCAGTGTTGGACACTATTGTGTCAGCATGAATTAGTTTGAAGGTACGAATATGTGCGTATGTAAGTTGATCTGATAAAGAAAGAAGAGTTAAGGTTAGAGAATAATGGAATCGAGGTTTTAATTATGAATGTTAATAGCGAGGTTAATGAATGAGCCTGGAGAGACGAAGGTATGAGAATGAAGAGATAAAGTAAGTATGTATGTGTAGTAAAGAAGAAACCGTATAATTAAATTGGTTTATTAAGGATTTATGAAATATTAAGTGTTGATATATGAATATACGGAATTGTCTAGGAATTAATCTTATATGATTGAATTGATATAAATAATTGTTATGAGGTGTAAATATGGAAGTAATACCCCTGTGAATGGGTATGAAGAAGGTAGTATGCAAGCATGCAGAAATTGGTAATTATGTGTTAAGTAAATAAGTAAAGGAATGTAAATATCGTAATTATGATATATAAGCTAATAAGGTTAAATGACGATGAATTTTGGCAATCCGGTCATGGTTCGCTTCTCGAGAAAGCGGTTTAAGGATAAGATGAGCAATTCGACTAATTGAGATGTCGAAAATTGGAAAGTTATTGAATGAGGAACCAAAATGGTTTGTTGGAATGAAGATTGTATTGTTATACAATTTAGTATAATGGTAATTGAATAATTAAGTTATAAAATTTATATTTTGAAGTGTGACAAGTGAATTGGGACAAGCCAATTGTGGACTAATGGATGATGGAATAAAAGTCAAGTTTAAGGAAACAAGTTTGGATAAAAAAAGACTTGAATTGGATTGAAATTAAATGAGTTATGATTTAATATAATTAAATGATCTAGAGAATTTAGTTAATTACTATGTTACCCTTGACAAGTGGGGAAATGACATATGTGTCCTAAAAGGTTCAATGACTAAAATGCCCTCAACAAATTGGATAATGACTATTGTGTCCTAAAGGGGTAAAAGACCAAAATACCCTTGACAAATATAAAAATGACCTATGCGTCCCAAGTGGTGAAATGACAAGGATGCCTTTAACTTATTATGTGAAATGACCAAAATGCCCTTGGAAGTGTTAACCAAGGTTATTTGCTTAACCAAGCCTAGTTAACTCTCATTTATCCTTATAAGTTAAGCAAGTGAGCCATTTCATTTCCATTTTTGGTAAAAATGTTGCTAGCATTCGAAAGTTCTAGCAAGAAAGAGAGAAAGGAGAGAAAAAGCTATGGAAGTTGAAGAAAATTGCTGGAAAATGATCAAGAAATGAGAGAATTAGCCATCAAAGTGGAAGGTGTAACGTTAGCAAGACTTGAAGCAACAAAAAGAAGAGCCTCAAGAAGGTATTGATCATGTTCTAACCATAGAACTTAGTTTTTATGAGTTTTAATGTTAGTTTAAGACTAGCCATGCATGGATTAGTGGCTAGATGTAAGTTTGTATATGAGTTATGTGCTAAATGGTTGAGAAGTCATGAAACCCTAAGTGTTCAAGTGATATATGAAGGTGGTGTATTATCCATGCATGAATTCAAGTTAGAAACCATGATTTATGGGTTGATTATGTCTTATATGTAGCTAGAAGTGATGAAAACCTAGTTAGAGAGGTTGAACATGTTGGATTCATGCATATTAATTTGGTAGATAGCATATAAAATGCTTTGATGGTTGAGAATCATGTTTTGGTATGAAAAGACCAAATATTAGGCTATACTTTTTGTGTAAACCAATTCGTAATCTGTAAAGTGCATTGGAATATGCAGTTAGAAGTTATATAAACTTGTAAAGTTGTTACATGTGTATGTGGTAGCCTATGTGGTGTTTGGAGATTTATGTGTCAAGTGAGTTTAAGTTTTGAATATGAAAGCTTGGAAAATTTTATGAAAATTCAACTAAAGTGTGATTTTTGGCAATTTTGATGAATTAAAGGTGAAATTAAGCCAAACACTTAAATTTGATGACAATACACATGTTAGAGTCGATTTGGTGATCAACGGATTTCAATTTGAGCAAATTGGTGATTCAAACGATCGAAATCGATCGTTTTAGATTAAAACGGATTTTTACGGACAATTCTCGCCTCGTGCGAAATTTTATGGTTCTAAAAGTTGGGGCATGTCATTTATGACTTATATGAACTATGTCAAGTGTTGGAATTGAGTTTTGAAGCAATTGGCCAAAAATCACAAAGTTGCAAAAGTTGAGTTCTAAAATTCTGAAATTTTTTCTAAGTATAGAAATGTATTGAACAACCCTCCTATGTGCAAGTGTATCTATGTTTTAAAGAAGCCAAATGAGGCAATAGAAAATTTTGTAAAATACTATGTTATAAGGTTTACATGTATACCAAATTTGGTGTCAATTGGATGTATGGTTAAGGAATGAAAAAATCACCAAAGCAGAGGCAAAAATCAGGATTTCAAGTTCAGGGCACTGCGCTGGGGCACAGTGTTTTGTACTGAACACTGCACGGGGCACAGTGTTACTGTTCATCGGCCGAGAGCTTTTCGCGGCCAGAGAGATTGAGAAGAAGAAAAACTGCACTGGGGCGCAGTGTATTGTTCACAGTGAGTAAAAATTGTCTGAAATGAATTATTTTGATGTAGAATGATAAGAATGAGTTATGTAAACCCTAAAGGAATAATAATGGGCTATACAAAGGATGTCAAGGCATAATGAAACGATCAATGGCGTAATGTAACATGCCTAAAGTTAAGTCAAAGTAAGTTATAAGTGATGAAAAAAAAGGTTGATAACGAGTTAGGATGTATTATTAACCTACATAAGGTATAATACATCATATGTGAAATGATTGGAGACGAATGGTCATGTGTTGATAGTTTAAGTTTGATAAACTATGTAAAGTTACGATCATATAATGATGTATGTAGATGATATGTTTACAGATAGCACTCGAGGTAGCAAACCGAGGCATGGAATCACCAAAAGGCCAAGCTACGCGCGGTAAAGGTTAAGTGTAAATAAGGGCTAAACAGGCAAGTTTTTCAGACTTAAGTATATTAGATATTCTATGTGAGCTATGTGATGGTATATGAGTTGAATGTGCCTTATGTGCAAATATGTGGTTTAAGTGCTAAATGAATTACGTGACATTAAGCATAGTATGTTAAGGTAAAGGATGCATGACGCATATTATAAATTGTGAGTATGAAAGGTGTTAGCTGATTTACTTACTGAGCTTTATGTTCATTCTTGCTATAAACTAACTTTTCAGGTAAAATATAAGAAAGCCGGAGGTGCCGGTTATGCTAAGGTAAAGAATGTGAGTACATGGAGAAGCATGAAGGGAATTTGATAATTTCATCTGTGTAATATTCTTGTATAATGATGAATGTAAACCATAGAAATGATAAAGGGTATTATGATTGTATTAATATTGTAAGGCGAGTGTGTATCTGATGAAACTCGCATATATGTGATAAATGTATGTATATATGGGTATACATGATGGATCAATTATAGGTAAATAGAACTATGTAGTAAACTTATGTGATGTAAGCAGGTTATGTGCAATTCAGAATGTATGTAAACAGGTATAAGCAAACAGGAGCAGGTATATATGTAAACAGGGTCATGTGTAAATAATTCATGGCGAAATTTTTATTTATAGATTATTATATCATAAATATATATGATTTTAAACAGGTAATAGACTAGGTCACAAATTATTAATGTTTGACCTAAGTTTAATGAAAGGTAAGAAACGTTACGATCCTGAGACGGATAAAGAATGAAAGATAAAGTTTTGATAAAAAAAATGGACCGAATTTGTGGTCAACAATTTGGACTTAAAGGATTTAAAGGTTAAGTTTAACGCACGAGATTCCAGATAATAAGGTTTTAAGTTAATAATTATGAAATCCAGAGATAATCGGATATAATTAAGGAATGTGGTTTCTTGGGGCGTCACAGTCAATGTCCCTCAAACTGACACTCCTGGAAAAGAATCGATCCTGAATTAAATTCTTGAACGAGTCTCTGTGATACCATCTAAGGATCAACTTGCTGGATTAATGGCTCTGGTGTCTACTGACGTAAGTCAAGATCTTGAAGACAATGCAAATGAACTCAGGGATAGTATGAATAAAGTAACATCTGCTACAGAAAAGGTCCTTGGAGAAATTGGTAAAATGTTTACAAAGCAAATGCATAAGATGTTCCATGATATGGTGAACAATCTTCATAAAAGGGATCAATTTTTTCTAAAAAAGATCCAGGAACAAAAGGAAGCTATTTTGGAGGTTTAGAAGACACATAACAAAGCTATGAAAATTATTTTTAATGATCATGTGAATCTTTGTACATTTGTCAGTGAATTTAAAATTGCAGTGTCCAAGCAAATGGAGCACACCAATAAAGTTCTTGATAGCACCAACAATGCAATGGCTATTGTGCATCAAAAGAAAGAAGAAACAGATAAGAGGTGGCAGAAAAATAGAACTGATACTGACTCCTCTCGCCACCGGTTAGAAGAACTTGTTCTTTGTGTTCAACAAATGTTAAAAGAGGTATTTTTCCTGACTAATGACAAAAAAAGGGGAGAAAAGAAGAAGAATAAAATCAAGGCATTCTCATCTCCTCCAACTGCTCAAGCTTTATCATTGGAAGGTCAATCTTCAAGAGGGCAATCATCTTCTTAAAGAGAATCATGGAAAACTGTGACCAATGCTGGCATAAGACTACCAAATTATGATCCTATATTTGCTAATAGGATGTCTCAAGATGTTACATTTTAGGAGAAAAATAATTAAATATTCCTAATCTTGGTCCAAATGATACTATTGAAGAAATTACTAAGTTGAGAAGAAAAGAAACAAAAGGAAGAGAGATTGATAAGGTTAAATTATACGATATTTTTATTCCCTAATACTTAGTTTTTATATTTATTGTGTGCTTAAATGTTTAATTATTTAACATATTTTGGTTTTAATAGGTTTTATATGATTTTAGTTAATTTATGTTAATTTAGGTAATTTTATAGTATTTTTATATTTATTTTTATTTATGTGTTTTTATTTATTTTAGGTGTTTTATTTATTATTATGTGTTTTTAGGATTTTTATATTATTTTTATTTATTTTATTTTGTAGGAAAATAAGCTTTGGGGGCAAATCTGTAAATTCAGCAAAACTCTGATGGCCTTTTGGTAAATAACCAGTGCTAATGGCAAAATCGTAATTAAACCAAAAATGCGACCGGTGGCAGAATCGTAAATAAAAGGAAAACTGGGCCGCGCACAATGCGCGGGCATAAAAGGAAGCAAAGAAACGACGTCGTTCGCAATGCGCGCGCATAAAAGGAATTAAAGAAACGACGTCGTTTGGTGGAAGGTTACGGAAAAAAATAAAAGGCCGCGCAATGCGTGGAAGGAGTAGTGACGTCAGCAGACGCGGTAAGCGCGTTGACTTGGTCAACTGCTGGTCAAGGACGCGTTTGGTTGCACGGAATTGCTGCAGAACGGGATTTTTCGGATTTTTGCTACTTTTTGATTCCAAATTGGATTTTAATTCCAACTAGGGTTAGGATAATAATTATTTTTCTTTTTCCTTTATTTTTAATTGTAAATCTTATTAGGGTTTGGACAAGTTAGAGGCCTATAAATAAAGGGCCAACCTCTCATTATTGATAGGAAGTTTTTGGGAGATCTTTCTCCTAATTTCTTGAAGAGAGCTTTTCAACTAGTGGAGATTATTTTGAAGGATGTCAAACTAAGTTTTTATTTTCAGTTCTAAAGGGATGTTCAACCTTATTTTTAATTGATGTTTTAATTGAGTTTTATTATATATTCCTTCATGCATGAGATTTATTCTTGATGATCTGTTTTAATTGATTAGATGACATTTATTTGATTAATTTGATTTGGCCAATTGAATTAATTAAGTTTTTGTCATATGCTAGATTAAGATTTGATATTAAGCAAACGATATTTTATCTGATCATAAGTAGCAGTTAATAATATTTAATTGTGGTCAAACTTTTGAATATTATTATGATTATCAAGATGACAAGTTAAATGGTCCGCGATGTTGAGATTGTTGCTTGGAATAATCTAATTCTCTAATTTTTAATGCAACTGTTATATTAAATCTAGACTGATAGTTCTAGGTTGTATGATAGTTAGGGTCTTTTGTGATCGATTACTGCATTAGATTTATAATTTAAGGAGGATTTTGGGTAGCGTGGCGATTGTCGGTTATCTAGGATTATTAATTTCAATTGAAGGAAAAGATAATAATAATTTGATTAATTTGTTGATTAAAAGAAAGGGATACTGAACTAAGGAACTGGAGTTTGTTTTAATTAATTTCTCTCATCTTTATTATTTATTATTTAGTTTTATTTGTTTGAATTTTAATTAGTTAATAATTAATTCCAAAACCCCCATTTAATTAGATATTTTTGAAACACATTAGATTTATTAAAATAATTCATTCTCTGTGGGTTCGACTCTTGCTTGCCATTATACCAACTTTAAGTTGATAGAGTGAAAGTAAAGAATAATTTTAGAGTGATAACAACAGCTTCCAAATTTTGACGCCGTTGCCGGGGAGTGTTTTGCTTTAATTTATTCTTTGTTTTCTTTGTAATTTATTTTTCTAGTCTATTTATTTATTTTATTTTTGTTTTTCATAGTTTAATTGAGTGTGCAAGTGAAGGAGAAAATCATGGCTTGGAACCAAAACGATGATTATTTTAATGCAGTAAAAATTTCTTCTCTTCAACAACAAGTTGATGAACTAACTTCTGTTATCTATGCCTGGGCTGCAGGTAGAGGACAACCAATGAAGGCTTGTAGGATTTGTTCCATAGTAGGACATCCAATGGAGTTGTGTCCAATGCTTTGAGAGGAGTTCTATGGACAAGTAAATGATGCAGATGGTTTCCTTGGACCTCAAGGGAACTATGATCCCTATTCAAACACGTACTACTCAGAATGGTGGGATCGTCCAAATTTCAGCTATGGAAATCCACAAGTGCACCAACCTGTAAGTCAACATTGGCCAGATTACCAACAATTCAATCATACATATCCCAACGATCAAGAACAGGACCAATCTTCTTACTCTAATTTGTCTTTAGAAGATATGTTTAAATATTTTATGACTGATGCTTTGCAATTTCAACAGGAAACAAATGTGAATATTCAGCGTATAAGTATTCAAGTGGAACAATTGAAAGTTGCGGTCAGTCAATTGGAGGTGCAAAGTGTTGAAGAATTACCATCTCACACAATGGTGGATTACGAGGAGGATGACAATGAAATTGTGTTGAGCAGTGGTAAAGATGAAGGAACTCCAGAAACGACAGACAATGAAAAGGAAAATCTGGAAGAGGCCATTACTCATAGCTTAGAATTGACAAAAGAAGAAGAAGAAATTGAGTCAAAACTAGATTTGAAGAGGGCTACAGATTCATTAAAGTCTTTGCCATTGATTTTAAATAAATTTGCAGAACTTTTCATTCCATTACCTGTCACTCAAAATAAATTTTTACCTTTTATTTTGCAGGATTTCATTCCGGAACAATCATATCATGCAAAGACGAGATGTAATCTACCTATGAGGAATGTTGTGATGGATGGAGTACGCAACATACATGAAATTGGAGTGACGTAGTGGTTTGGCCTGTTGTCGAGCCAATGACAATAAATAAAGGCGCTGCTTGGGAGGTAACCCAAGGGAAGTAGACTTTTCTTTCTTTTTATTTTTGTATTTTATTTTTGTTATTTGTGCAATTATCTTTGCATTTTTACTTTACCTTGGGGACAATGTAAGTTTTAAGTGTGGGGGGAAGGATTTTAGGTTATTTTATTTAGGTTTAAAAAGAAAAAGAAAAAATGTTTTTTTAATATTTAGGTTAAACTTTTTGAAATTTTGGAATTTTGTAGGTAAATTCACTGCAAACTCTCGCGAGACAAAACTCGTCCATTTGGGGTAACCTTGGGGGTTTGAAGGCTTGTTACACGTGCTAAGTGTAACCGTGTTGCATATGAAAATGAGATAGTTTTTTTTTAGGATTGAGTCAGTTGAGCAATATTTTGATTTGAATTTTAATTTTTAACCGATGATAAAATTTTGATTTTTATTTAATAACTCTTGAAAAATTGATAAATTTTGCATATTTTGAATTTTGACATTTTTGTTGGTCAGTACTTTGTTTGAAATCTTTTATTTTATGTGCACATATCCATATGTTTGAACTAATTTTAATTTGGAGAAAATTTATTTGGTTAAAAGCTTATAAGATATGTTTTAATTCTATATCTTATTTGAACATTACTTGAAGCAAATATAAGATAAATATAATGTGGAGAAATGATTAAGGTTATTTTTCTGGGATTATTAGATTGACCTTACCCGAAGTAAAAGAAAAAAAGTGAAACAATTGTCATGTGGTGGGTTGAGATGGAGCGTAAAACGCACTCACTCATAAACACATGCAGCGAGATGGAGCGTAAAACGCACTCGCTGGTGAGATAGAATATAAAATGCACTCATCGTGAAAAAAATAAAATGAAATGATGGAAAAATGAATGAGGAAAAAAAGAGAAGAAACAAAAATCTTGCTAGCAGATTTTAATAATACTTGGGAAGGTGTGTGATTAAAGTTAAATCCTAGTGCGGTTAAAATATAAAACCTTTTGATCTTCTAGTTTGTATTATCTGTATTAAATGGAAAGTGATGTGAAAATAAAAGTATAGAATTTTAATATATTTTGTGATGTATTTGATTAGATGAATTGATCTAAATTTTTATTAGTTTGATATATATGATTTTTCACACACACACGAAGGATTGAAAATAAAGTGGACTTAATAATTAAGTTAAATTTTTGGATGATGTATTATTTTAAAATTTTCTAAGAGTTGTTGATTATAATCTTTGAGGTTGATGTGAAGTTCATATTAATTTCTTGCTCATGTAAGTAGTTGAGTTGCTTTAGTCTGTTGGGCTAGTTAGATTTATTTTATTTTTGTTTATTTTTATTTTTGTTTTGGCCGAGGACGAGCAAAAGCTAAGTGTGGGGGTATTTGATAAGGTTAAATTATACGATATTTTTATTCCCTAATACTTAGTTTTTATATTTATTGTGTGCTTAAATGTTTAATTATTTAGCATATGTTGGTTTTAATAGGTTTTATAGGATTTTAGCTAATTTATATTAATTTAGGTAATTTTATAGTAATTTTATATTTATTTTTATTTATGTGTTTTTATTTTTTTTAGGTGTTTTATTTATTATTATGTGTTTTTAGGATTTTTAGTATTTTTATATTAGTTTTATTTATTTTATTTTGTAGGAAAATAAGCTTTGGGAGCAAATCTGTAAATTCAGCAAAAATCTGATGGCCTTTTGGTAAATAACCAGCGTTAATGGCAAAATGGTAATTAAACCAAAAATGCGACCGGTGGCAGAATCGTAAATAAAAGAAAAATTGGGTCGCGCGCAATGCGCGCGCATAAAAGGAAGTAAAGAAACGACGTCGTTTTGTGGAAGGTTACGGAAAAAAATAAAAGGCCACGCAATGCACGGAAGGAGCGGTGACGTCAGCAGACGCGGTAAGCGCGTTGACTTGGTCAACTGTCGGTCAAGGACGCGTTTGGTTGAGCGGAATTGCTGCAGAACGGGATTTTTTGGATTTTTGCTACTTTTTGATTCCAAATTGAATTTTAATTCCAACTAGGGTTAGGATAACAATTACTTTTCTTTTTCCTTTATTTTTAATTATAAATTCTATTAGGGTTTGGACAAATTAGAAGCCTATAAATAGAGGGCCAACCTCTCATTATTGTTAGGAAGTTTTTGGGAGATCTTTCTCCTAATTTCTTGGAGAGAGCTTTTCAACTAGTGGAGATTATTTTGAAGTATGTCAAGCTAAGTTTTTATTTTCAGTTATAAAGGGATGTTCAACCTTATTTTTAATTGATGTTTTAATTGAGTTTTATTATATATTCCTTCATGCATGAGATTTATTCTTGATGATATGTTTTAATTGATTAGATGACATTTATTTGATTAATTTGATTTGGCCAGTTGAATTAATTAAGTTTTTGTCATATGCTAAATTAAGATTTGATATTAAGCAAACGATATTTTATCTGATCATAAGTAGCAGTTAATAATATTTAATTGTGGTCAAACTTTTGAATATTATTATGGTTATCAAGATGGCAAGTTAAATGGTCCGCGATGTTGAGATTGTTGCTTGGAATAATCTAATTCTCTAATTTTTAATGCAACTGTTATATTAAATCTAGACTGATAGTTCTAGGTTGTATGATAGTTAGGGTCTTTTGTGAGCGATTGCTGCATTAGATTTATAATTTAAGGAGGATTTCGGGTAGCTTGGGGATTATCGGTTATCTAGGATTATTAATTTCAATTGAAGGAAAAGATAATAATAATTTGATTAATTTGTTGATTAAAAGAAAGGGATACTGAACTAAGGAACTGGAATTTGTTTTAATTAATTTCTCTCATCTTTATTATTTATTATTTAGTTTTATTTGTTTGAATTTTAATTAGTTAATAATTAATTCCAAAACCCCCACTTAATTAGATATTTTTGAAACACATTAGATTTATTAAAACAATTCACTCTCTGTAGGTTCGACTCTTGCTTGCCATTATACTAACTTTAAGTTGATAGAGTGAAAGTAAGGAATAATTTTGGAGTGATAACGACATCTTCCAGAGATCTACAATCGTAGAGTGGAAGCTGAAAGAAGAAACGCTCCCAGCAGGAAGATAGGAAGAAGATAAGTGACATTGTAAACGTTAAAATTTTAAGCTTGTACTGATTTTCAATATTAATGAATTCATTCTTTTGATCTACCAATATATGTTCTCACTGTATTCTAAGTTATGTTTAATTTCGTATAGCATTGCATTAGTAAATTGATGATTTGATTTGAAACTATTGGTTTTTTCATCATCAAATAGGGGGTGATTGTTAAAGTCTACATGATAAATTTGATGATGATATAATGATGACATCATATGATTAACGCCTAATGTATATTTGTAAAAATAGCCTTTGTAAAGTCCTTATTTGATTCATATTGTACAAAGACTTAGTTTTTAAAAGATCAAACTTGTTAGGTTGATCTTCTGAAGAATGGTTGTTTAGAGGTATAGGATTTAAGAAGATTGTATAGCAAGTTCAAGATCATTTTGCAAGAGCTGAATCATATAGTTGAATCAAGATCGTATTGTAAGAGCTAAATCATATTGCTAAATCAAGATCGTATGGCAAGTTCAAGATCTTATTGCAAGAGCTGAATCGTATCGCTAAATCAAGATCGCATTGCAAGTTCAAGGTCGTATAGTAGAAGCTAAATCGTATTGCGAGCCTTAGATCGTATTGCTACATCATAATCGTACTGCAAACCTATTTCGTATAGTGATGTCAAGATCGTATAAAAAGATCCAGTTCATATTGTATAGAAAAGGGAAGATCGTATAAGAGCATTAATCGTACTACAAATCTTTATTATACGATTAGTTCATTTCGTAGAGTGAAAGCTGTCAGATTACTGACTATGGAAATGTCTTAGATTGAAAAGCCCTATGCAATCTTTCCAAGTCAAGGTTAAGATCTAGAAATCATAATTGCTCGTGTCTACTAGCTAATTTGATGTTGAAAAGTTAGTCAAATAATTACTATATTTGGAACTCTGACAAGCTGACACGGTAAAAAGCTGTTTTGCCTAACACAAAAATGCCCATAGCAAAGATCTTAAGAATCAAGGCATTTAATAAGCAACGACCATCTTGCAACGAGAAGATTTCAAGAAATCTATATAAGAAAGAGCAAAATCTAAAGCATAAGAAGTGACATTGATTGAAAAAGTCAAAAATTCTGAAAAGCTCAAAAGTCATACTGTACGAAAAGTTAAACATCTCATTCGTGCTACTAAGTAATAGAAGCAGAAGATTGTATCACCAACTTAGCAGGAACTCACAACATCTAATCAACCATATCTTGATGTCTTTGTGACGTCTTGCCAAGTCTTAGTGACTTGAAGAGATTTAAGTGATCTAGACTAAGTGTCTTAGTATACCAAGACTGAGTGGCAAGAAATCTAAGTGATTTTGACTAAGTGAATCGAAGAAACCATAGTGGTTTAGTTGTAGTTGATCTTTGTGATCAATATCCTTAGTGGATTTCAACCTCGTGCAGTAGAAGAGTAGAGTAGTAGTTATTATGTCTCCGAACCACTTTAAACTTGTTGTCTCACTCTTATATTCTGCATTTATTTTATTTCTTATATTTTCTTGTGGTTAATTGTGCTTGCCTTATATCTAAGGGGGATTTTCCAAAGTGTATTCCGCTGTGCATAATTGATTTTGTGTTGCAAACTATCAATTAACATCAAACTACATAAAACCAATTTTTTTTTTTGGAAAAGACCTATTCAACCCCTTTTTTCTAGATCTTTTCTGTGCCTTTGGTATGTAACAATTTCTGAAATCGATATAAAATTGGTCAAACAGTATCGAATCGGCCAATTTTTATCCAAACCATTGACCTCGCAGGTACAGTTTTGGTGCAATTTTTTTTAAAACCTAGACCAATTTGTTGTAGTTTCGGTATCTGTCTCTAAACCATTAATGCACCGCACCGTATCGGTAGTACATCGGTCCTTAAACCGCTTTATATATAATTATTTATTTTAATTATATTTTCATATTTCATAGTATTCTTATTTTTATATAGTATTATATATAATCAAAAAGTTACACAAACATATATTCTTATTATTTTTTACTTTTGTATATCAGCAGTTAATTTATGAATATTTTTATACATAGTTGATATGGTTAAAATTATAGCAATGTTATCAGAACTTTAATTGAACATACATTCTTATATTACTTGTTAATAATTTTTGAGTTATTTTATTGAATGTTATTATGATGTATACTGTAAAAATATTAAACTAATTTAATAAATATTAAATTAAAAATATTAGTAATTTTGACCGGTGCAAGTCAGTGCGATACATGTCAAAATACAAACAGATCGGGGCAATTTTAGTGCAACATTTTTTATAATCGCTACCAGTGTAGTACGATTCTGGTTCAAGATTTTTTAAGACTAATGCTGTGACGCCCTCAAATTCAGATATTTGTACTTCGAATTTGGTGTTCACGATCCAATACATACATCCACACTTAAATAATATATTCTAACTAAATGCAAAAATAATTAACATATGTTGTCTATTACAAACGGTGTAACTAGTCCCAAGGTTCAAAACCTTAATATCAATTACCAACATACCCTAAGATATCAACTAGGGTTCAAATACAACAACTGATACTTAAATAAAACAACACAAAAGATATTCCAGCTATTGAAGTCTATCACTTCATATTCTCTTTACCTTTGCCCTTGTTGGATGACTCGGGTTTAACTGTAATGTTTTCATGATATAGCAAGGATGAGTAACTGGTTTGCTCAGCAAGTTGAAATAGCAATAAGAATAATATATTATGAATGAATAAAAAATATCTGAAAGAATTCAATAATATGAATTGTTGAATTAAGAATAACAATGTTTTTAGAATAAACGATAGTCAAGCAGACCATGAACAAAATCTCTAATGGACATCAATCCGTTGATTGACCCTTTGGTTACTACTTCAAAATTTTGTACTTGAGGGGATCAACCTCTCGTACACTATGTGTATGCATAACATTAAATTTTTGCTCTTTGTATCTTATGTTAGATTATGTGGGGTATTCCCCTATATTTAGGGGTGTTTATATTATTCCAAGAATCCGCACCATTAATTGGTTTGAAAAAGTTTTAAAAACTTTAACATAATTATTTATAGCCGAACAATGGCTTAAACTCAACTCTGGATAGTTCATGTAATATATAACTTTAAATAAAATACAAGCTAAAGACTGTACGAAATCAAATTCACTTAGTGCGAATATCAACAACAATGATGTTAGATAATATTAAATAAGTAAACCACATAGCACATGCTTAAGAATTAAAACTCGAGCTTAAATAAAGTACTTGCGAAAAGTAAAGTCTCGGTAGAAGGAACTTGTTTGTCTAACGAGCTAAACAAATCTAGGTTTAAATGACTTGCGTTGAAAGACCTAATCATTAATAAAGCCGGTCTATCAATTAGTAATGCGTATACTTGTACGTCTGTACGCTTACTAAGAACTTATCTAACAAATAAGTTTACCACATAATTCACATCGATCGATATACTATCAATAACCTTATAATACAATTAATTGATCTTAGGTTAGTATTTAATTAGTTAAGAGTATTGTTCTTAAGTGTTAAACACTTATTAAACCCTTAAATAATTTGTTATAATTGTTTAAATTAAATTCTTTTTATCTTATTAACTCTATATTCATTTAATTACTATTTAATATTAATTAAATAGTAATTAATTAATTACCTTTAGTTATTATTTAATAATAAATAATAATTAATTATGTCTATTTATTATTTAAAGTTATTTAAATAATAAATATTTAATCATTAATCTTATTCGACTATAATTATCATTTAATATTAATTAATTAATTAATTAATTACCCTTATTTATTATTTAATATTAATTAAATAATAAATAATTAATTTATTAGTGTATTTGTCTTTAATTATTATCTAATAATAATTATTTATTTATTTATCTTTATTCATTATTTAATATAAATTAAATAATAAATAATTTATTTATTAACTATATTTGAATTTAATTATTATTTAATATTAATTAAATAATAATTAATTACTTATTTATTTATCTATATTTATTATTTAATATTAAATAAATATTAAATAAATAATTTATTAAAGTTTATGTTAATTAAATAACATTTAGTTGAGTAATACTCATTATTTATTACTTAATCTTACTTAAATAATAAATAATTAATTTATTAACTCAAAAACTCTTTAATCTTTATTTAATATTAATTAAATCTATTTATTATTTAATCTTAATTAGATGATCAGTAGTGAGATTAACACACTAACTCTATTTAATTACTACTTAATGTTACTTAAATAATATTTAAATAATTAAATACAATTAAACAATATTTAATTAGTTTAATCATCCATTAACATGCGTTAAAAATTAATTAACTATAATTTCTAATGATTTAATTGGATTTAACCTTCGCTAATTCGTGGATTTATTAGGCAGATTTGGGGTCCTGAGCAGAAACTTGTATATCTTGAGTTCTACAACTCCGATTGACCTCTAGTCATTCTTGTTCTTTTTGTATCTTCTTAAAATACAATTTTCGATCATCGGATTGTTTATTTGGATAAGTTTTGGCCACTAAAAGTGGCCAAACAATGGACTACCAGTGAGTTTTTTCCGACAGCAGGGTCATTTGTTAGAAAAAACATAATTCACTCATTTTAAATTGGTTTTTAGTCATTCTTCTTGGAGAATCTTTGTAACGATTAGCTCTATCACTTGGAGTTGATGGATCATGAATCGAACTTACAAAATGTGAACAGTAACTCCAGGAGCGGGTTGTTCAGTTTTAGTTTTTCGGTAAAAATATATTTGAGCTTTCTTTCAATTTTTTGACATAAACGCATCCTAATACACAAGTTAAATACATGTTAACCTGTATAAACATGTTTATAAACAGGAAGTAGCACAGTTAAATGACGCCCTAGGTAAATTTATAATCCCATACCTCCTTTGTCTGCTTAAATCGTTTATTATTTAGTTGTCTTTAATTTTTTTATCTTAAATTTAATTCACAACTCATTGATTTACTTGACACTGTTTAAAGAAACCAATATAGTTTTAAAACTGCTGCTTGATAGTGTAGTAACGATTCATAGTCCTCGTGGGAACGATACTTTACTTACTTTATATTACTTGTTGACCACGTGCACTTGCGTGTAAGTGTTGATTTGTCATGCGTACAGTTTGACACCCAACAAGTTTTTGGCGTCGTTGCCGGGGACCTTGAATAGTTTTTATTACTTTCATCGTCAGTTTAAATTAGATTGGTTTAGTTAAACAATCTTTTCGTACCTCATTTGTTTTTATCTATTTCTTTGGTTTCAGGTACTTGTGACTTGTGCATGCTAACTCGATCAAGGAAACGTAAGCTGTTGGCTCGCAACGACAACGTTAATACACAAGTCCAACAAGTGATTGAGATTAGCTCCGACACTCAAGAGGGAATTAAACAACCAGAAGCCATGGCAGGAGAACAAGAGGCACCCAAGCCATTAAGAGACTATGCAACGCCGCGAATAAATGAATTACAAGCAAGTATCACAAGGCCAACAATCACAACCCTCTCCTTTGAAATTAAACCGAGTACCATTCAAATGGTGAAGAATTCAGTACAGTTTGGGGGAATGGCTAATGATGATCCGAATGATCACTTGCTGAGTTTTTTGGAGATTTGTGATACGTTCAAGTTTAATGGAGTAACGGATGATGCAGTGAGACTTAGACTCTTCCCATTTACACTGAGAGATAAAGCAAAGAGTTGGCTTCACTCATTACCTCCGGGGTCAATTACTACATGGGAAGACTTGGCGCAGAAATTTTTGAAGAAATTCTTTCCTCCTGCAAAGACCAATAAAATGAGAAACGACATTTCTATGTTTGCACAACAACATGGCGAGTCATTATATGAAGCATGAGAGAGGTTTAAAGAGTTGCTAAGAAGATGCCCGCATCATGCATTACCCCAATGGATGCAAATGAACACCTTTTACAGTGGGTTGAGTGGTAACACTCGGACTAGCATTGACGCAGCATCTGGAGGGGAATTTATGGCAAAGAATTTTGATGAGCCATACGAGCTGCTTGAAACCATGGCTGCCAACAATTATCAATGGCCTACTTCTAGGCTAAATCAACCAAAAGTGGCCGGGGTTATAGAAGTAGATGTTATCACAGCCTTAACAACTCAATTATCAGTAATGTCCAAGAAGATTGATGCTATTGAGGATAATAAAGTGCAGCAGGTGGCTTATGTATGTGAGCTATGTGCAGGGGAACATCCTACAGAGCAATGTGCTATCAACTCGGAAGCAGTGCAGTTTGTGAGTAGTTACCAGAGACAACCGAATCAGTATCAGAATACTTATAACTCTGGAGCTAGGAATCACCCAAACTCGTCATGGAGTAATAATCAGAACCATCAACAAGCTCCAAGACCACACTATTCGCCGGGATTTCAAAGTCACCATCATGTAGCACAACCGTCCCAACCAGAGAGAAAGCCAGATTTAGAAGAGTTGATGCTGAAATACATGGCTAACACTGATGTGTTGATAAAGAGTCAGTCTGCTTCCATAAAAAATTTAGAGAACCAAGTGGGCCAAATGACCAATTTGCTGGCAAACAGACCTCAAGGATCTCTTCCAAGCAATACAGAAGAAAACCCACGAAGAGAGGGAAAGGAGCACTGCAAAGCTTTCATAACTAGAAGCGGAAAACAGTTTCTAGCAACTGGTGCGAATGAGCCAGAAGTACAAAAGGAAACAGTGCAGTTGCACCCTGCCTCAGACTTAGTTGGAGCAGAAAGTTCTAAGGAAAAAGAAGGAGGTGTTGTGGAGTCGAAATCAGGAAATAAGGATCAACCAGAAAAGCCTCCGGTTACTCACACACGAGTCTATCCTCCAGTACCTTTTCCACAGAGGCTTTAGAAACAGAAATTGGACAAGCAGTTCGCTAAGTTCCTTGAAATTTTCAAAAAGCTGCAAATAAACATACCATTTGCAGAAGCCTTAGAACAGATGCCGAGCTATGCTAAGTTCATGAAAGGGATTCTGTCGCGAAAGAAGAGATTGGAAGACTTTGAGACTGTGGCTCTAACTGAGGAATGCAGCGCGGTCTTACAAAGAAAACTACCTCCTAAACTGAAGGATCCTAGTAGTTTCACCATTCCATGCGAAATAGGGAGCGTGTCTTTCAACAGATGCTTGTGTGACTTAGGAGCAAGCATTAACCTCATGCCATTGTCAATATACACACAATTGGGACTTCCTGCACCAAAGCCCACAAACATTTCCTTACAGCTCGCAGATAGATCTATTACATATCCAAGAGGGATCGTAGAGGACATTCTGGTCAAAGTTGACAAGTTCATATTCCCCGCGGACTTCATTATCCTAGACTATGAAGAAGACAAGGATATTCCCATCATTTTGGGGAGACCATTTTTAGCCACGGGGAGAACTCTCATCGATGTACAAAAGGGGGAATTAACAATGAGGGTCCAGGACCAAAGAATAACTTTCAATGTGTTCCGGGCAATGAAGTTCCCGACCGATGAAGAAGAATGCTTCCGAATGGATGTGGTAGAAAGGATGGTGGAAGATGAGTTTCTGAAAATTGCAAGTAAAGATCCGATGGAAACTACCTTGGTGAAGGATAGTGACAGTGACGATGATGAGTCGGGGATGGATGACTGTATCCATGAGTTGGAGGCACTACCACAGATGAACACATGCAAGATACCTGTTGAGCAGTTAGAAAGTGCAGAAGAACCTCCAGATCGTTTGAAACCATCCTTGGAGGTACCTCCTACTCTTGAGCTTAAACCGCTCCCATCACATCTCAGGTATGCTTATTTAGGTGAATCAAATACTTTGCCTGTGATTATTGCATCTGCACTAACCCCTTTACAGGAAAGTAAGCTGATAAGAATCTTGAGATAATTCAAGGAAGCTATCAGATGGACAATCGCCGACATCAAGGGCATTAGTCCGTCCTTCTGTATGCACAAGATTCTTATGGAAGAGGACAGTAAACCGACTGTGGAGCATCAGAGAAGGCTCAACCCCATTATGAAAGAGGTTGTTAAGAAGGAGATTATGAAATTGCTAGATGCTGGGATCATATATCCTATCTCCGACAGTGCATGGGTGAGCCCTGTCCAATGCGTGCCCAAGAAAGGAGGGATGACAGTTGTGAAGAATGACCATAACGAATTGATACTAACAAGTAAAGTGACCGGTTGGAGGGTGTGTATGGATTACAGAAAGTTGAACAAGGCAACAAGAAAAGATCACTTTCCATTGCCGTTCATTAACCGAATGTTGGACAGACTGGCGGGTCATGAATACTACTGTCTCCTGGATGGCTATTCGGGGTATAATCAGATAGCCATTGCGCCTGAGGACCAGGAAAAGACAACCTTCACTTGCCCCTACAGGACGTTTGCGTTCAGACGAATGTCCTTCGGGCTTTGCAATGCTCCAGCAACATTTCAAAGGTGCATGATGGCCATCTTTTCTGGCATGGTGGAGCAAAATGTGGAAGTCTTCATGGACGATTTTTCTGTATTTGGGGATTCCTTTGAATTGTGTCTAGAAAATTTGATTCTGGTATTGAAACGCTGTATAGAGACGAATTTGATTCTAAACTGGGAGAAATGCCATTTCATGGTACAGGAAGGAATTATCCTTGGACACAAGGTCTCAGGAAAAGGATTAGAGGTTGACAAGGCGAAGCTGGAGATAATTGAGAAATTGCCACCACCTACAACTGTTAAGGGGGTGCGTAGTTTTTTAGGTCATGCGGGCTTTTACAGACGCTTCATCAAGGCCTTCTCCAAAATATCCAAGCCTTTATGCAGCCTACTAGAAAAAGAGGTCCAGTTCAAATTTGATGAAGACTATTTAAAGGCCTTTGAGCTTTTGAAGACAAAGCTAACATCAGCACCCGTAATTGTAGTACCGGATTGGTCTGTACCATTCGAACTGATGTGCGATGCTAGCGATTATGCAGTGGGGGCAGTTTTGGATCAGCGCAAGGAAAAGATCTTTCATGCTATCTATTATGCCGGCAAGACCTTAACAGATGCTCAACTAAACTACACCACCACCGAGAAAGAGCTATTAGCGGTTGTATACGCTTTTGACAAATTTAGGTCATATCTCGTTGGAACAAAAGTTATGGTTTATACGGATCATGCGGCTATTAGATATCTGATTTCCAAGAAAGATGCAAAGCCTAGACTTATCAGATGGATTCTTCTTCTCCAAGAGTTTGATCTGGAAATTCGAGACAAGAAGGGTTTAGAAAACCAAGTGGCGGATCATCTTTCTAGATTAGAGCATCCGGAGCAGGATAGGAAGGACGAGGCGGATATAAATGAGTATTTTCCCGATGAGCAGCTCTTCACTGTGACCTCAGAGATTCCTTGGTACGCCGACTTCGTCAATTATATAGTAAGCAATGTTCTCCCACCAGAGTTAACTCGCCAGCAAAAGAAAAAGTTTTTCCATGAAGTGAAAAGTTACCTGTGGGATGAACCTTTCTTGTTCAGACAGTGTGCAGATCAGATAATCCGCAGATGTATCCCTCACAGTGAGACGCCCAGTATACTGCATGCATGCCATTCTTCTCTCTATGGAGGTCATTATAGGACAGAACGAACTGCATCTAAAGTACTTCAAGCAGGGTTCTATTGGCCGACTATATTCAAAGATGCCCACCGGTTTGTAAAAAACTGTGATCGATGTCAACGTGTGGGTAACATTTCCAGATGAAATGAAAAGCCATTAAATTCAATTCTAGAAGTGGAAATCTTTGATGTTTGGGAAATCGACTTCATGGGCCCATTTCCATCATCGTCCGAAAATCTGTATATTCTCTTGGCAGTCGATTACGTCTCAAAATGGGTAGAAGCCAGTGCTCTACCATCCAACGATGCCAGAGTCGTCCTGAAATTCCTTTAAAGGAACATCTTCACTAGATTTGGCATTCCTCGAGCAATCATCAGTGATGGAGGGAGCCATTTCTATAACAGGCTCTTCACAGCATTATTAGCCAAGTATGGGGTAAAGCACAGAGTAGCCACAGCCTACCACCCCCAGACCAGTGGCCAAGCGGAAGTATCTAATCGAGATGTGAAGAGAATTCTAGAGAAGATGGTAAATCCGTCAAGGAAAGATTGGTCAATGAAACTTGACGATGCATTATGGGCATACAGGATAGCCTATAAGACGCCCATTGGCATGTCGCCTTTCCAGATGGTTTATGGTAAGGCATGTCACCTCCCAGCGGAATTAGAGCACAAGGCTTACTGGGCCATCAAGAAGTTGAATTTCGATCTCTCAGCCGCAGGAGAGCAGCGACTGCTCCAACTTAATGAGTTAGATGAATTTCGACTGCGAGCTTATGAGAATATGAAATTGTACAAGGAGAAGGTGAAACGATGGCATGATCAGAAAATTATCGAAAGGAAGTTCGAGCCGGGGAAAGCTGTATTGTTATTCAATTCCAGGCTTCGATTTTTCCCAGGCAAACTCGAGTCTCGATGGTCAGGACCATTCACAATCAAAACTGTCTATCCTCATGGCGCCATCAAAATTGTGGGAAAAGAGCATGAACAACCGTTCAAGGTCAATGGGCAGCGTCTGAAACATTATTGAGGAGGCGACTTTGATCGCCAACAGTCCTCAATTGCCCTCGAGGAGACAGAATGAGCCGAAGAACAGTCGAGCTACGACTATAACTAAAGCGCTTGTTAGGAGGCACCCCACTTTTTATCTAAATCTCCATTTGATTAATTTTTGAATTATGAAATTGTTAAGCTTAATGTTTGAAATACTCTTGGAGATTTGAATTTTGTTTTTGTGATTTCTTTCAGGAGAAGTAGAGCTGAATTAGCATGTATGGATCACAGAAAATAGAAGCATCAGTTTTGGGCTGACGGGCAGAAGGCGCAGCTGCGCCGGTTTTACACTACCCAGAGGCGCAGCTGCGCAGGGTAGCAGGTTAGGATTCTGGAGACAGGGAACAGCGTAGCCGCGCCGTGTTCCCGTTCATTTGCTGCGCAGCTGCGTCGCACGCCAGTTGCAGTTTTTGAAGTTCTTTTAAAACCCGACCGATGGAATCCCCTCTTTTTGCTTTAAATCATTTCATTCTCTAAACCCTTCCACAACAGATCTCGAGAGCTATCAAACCCTAGTTTCTCCTACCCATTTCCTAGCACACCTTTGCCCTAATTTCCATCCATACAATCCTCATCTAGCCCTAGTCTAACCAACACTAGGGTTGTGTGAAGCAAGTTTGGGGGTTCTTTAAGGTTGAGAGTTGCGTTTTTATCGAGAAACACATATAGCCCTAGCGCTTTCAAAATGTCGAAACGCATTCGTACCCCATCTTCTTCGTCGGCTAGTAGTGATGCGGGGGGAGAAGGCAATGACAGAAACACGCTAGATGCGTCCCAGTTTGTCAACCTTTCTGCACAACATTACTACTGGAACGTTATGATTACAAAATCATTTGTGTTAAAAAGGGGCCTCAAGCCCAGTGCTGCGGATGGAGGGCTGCCGCAACAGATTAGGAGTCGTGGCTGGGTATTGCTAGTGGAAACGCCCATAGCGGCTCCAATGTCAATTGTGAGGGAGTTCTATGCTAATGCCCGAGAGACTCAGAATGGGATTTCATATGTGCGGGGCAAGCAAGTAGACTACTCCCCTCGAGCCATAAACGAGCTATTCAGAATGCCGGCCCTGACCGATGAGGCAATTTAGTGGACGCGAGAACTGCGATTTCAGACTAACTTAGACACCCTGATGGAGGAGATGTGCATGCCCGGTGTGGAATGGAAGATTAGGCTAGACACGAATCAGAAGGTGCATTTTCCTCAGACGACCTTGAGCAGGTATGCTAAGGCCTGATACAGTTTCATATGTGGCAGCATACTGCCTACGACCCACCATCAGGACGTGACTAAGGAGAGGGCTATAATTTTGTATGGGATTTGCAAGGGTTAGAGTATGGATGTAGGATACATCATCCATCACTCTATGCTTAAGTTCATGAGAGCCAGTACTTCGGGCGGAATCCCGCGTGCCACCGTTATTACACAGTTATGTAGAGCAGCAGAGTTGGAGTGGGGAGAGGAGTCTTCTCAGTTGCCGATGAGGGATATTGATCATACCGTCATTGAGAAGTTCACGGTCTGGAAGGGTATGAGATCGCATCCAAGAATCTTCTGATTCATCAATAAATACCTTCCTTGACTTTTAGAACCAACTGTTCTGATGCATTCAGAGATGTCCCATTGGTCTGACTTTATTCACCATTTTCCTGAGCAGTGGGTCCTGACTTATAGTCGTCTGGGCACAACGTCTACTACGACTCTGACATGCATCTGTATCTCAACAGCACTTAATCTTTCTTTAATCTGGGCGAGGAGTATTCTCTTTTCTCTTGCACCATATAGCCGTTCTGTTAGTCTACTTGTCCTGACCTGCTTAATGAATTCGTTAAGTGATAGACTGTCTACTCTGTTTCTGCGAATTCAACTTCATGAATGTTACTTGAGGTATGTCAAGTGAAACGTTGAGTTAGAACGATCTTTTCTCTAACTCTGCGACCTTGTTGCTCTGGTCAGATCGTAGAGTTTGTGCTTGCAATGCTTTGCTTTGATTTCGTTCTACGATCTTGTAGGTTTGATCAGATCGTAGAGTTAGTTAACTGTAGTGCTTCTTAGTGGAATCGTTGAGTTGCAGTCTGTGTTACTTCATCCTTAAATTCTACTCAATGATTGTTCCATGTGTATAGCAATCTTCTGTATTGCCTTGTCATTCTGTTCCACTCTACGATCTCTTCTATCTGTGTAATTTCCAGTCCTTGTAAGCTTGCTCATCAAGTTTACTCTACAATTTTGCTAGAGAGTGTGTATCGTAGAGTACATTTCTTCTCTGGATCAGCGTTATCTGCAGGCTAGCTTGGCTGACTGTTCGACGGTCGTAGAGTTCAGCTCTACGATTTGTACTTGAACAGTTCTTTAATTTTGCTTGTATATCCTGTAGACTTCTTGCACTTCTGACTCTCTTTGATGATCGTAGAGTTATCCTGGTAAGGAGTCGTAGAGTTAACTCTACGATCTATACAGAAACGTTGAGTTTTCTTTGAAAGAAATTGATTCACTTGAAGAATACAAATGTGTATTTCTGCCTTCAAACTACTGGGAAGTTCAAATCTTGATGCCAAAGGACA
Source organism: Hedera helix (assembly GCA_947179155.2). Lineage (NCBI taxonomy): Eukaryota > Viridiplantae > Streptophyta > Magnoliopsida > Apiales > Araliaceae > Hedera > Hedera helix. The sequence continues at coordinate 13,382,789 of OX359268.1, forward strand.
CCGGATCCTGTTCTTCTCTAAGGAAGCATCACTGTACCAAGCACTAACAAATCTACTTCTCACCGGTTCTAAAAGTTTGAAGCAGAAGCAAGCTCAACAGAAATCTATGCTTGAATTGTTAAATAATTTTTCTATCTACCAAATGTCAGCAGCTGAAATCAGTCTCTAATCTATATTCACTCGATGGGCTCAGCATTAAGCTTTCCGATAAGCTTAAGGTCTTTTATTCTAAGGATCTTATCTGAAGATGTGTGTCTAAGGAAGTGCTTCATTTTTTATAAAGCAGCATCAAGAGTTCTGTCAAGCCATTTTTTTTGTGTGGCAATCAATGATAATATCCACAGGCAACATTTCTCATTTCTTCTGGTGGATGATCTCTAGCTTGACTGGTTTTTAAAGGAATCTAATTCAAAAGTCTTCAACGGTCTTCTGGAACTACTTCTCTGAAATTGAGAGGAAGATCGAATCACAGTTGTATACTTCACTGCAATATCCTTGGTGATGAGTTTTCAAAGTCATTCCTCCAAATCACAGTTATCAGGCCCGAGACCTGGAAATCAACTCAGCACGAATGAATGGACATATATGTTTATCAATGATCACCGGATCTAAGAATCATTCTGCAGCTCATTAAAGATCAAGAAGAGTTGAAGAACCTCATTCATGTACAAAGCAGCTCATAAAATGAAGAAGTCCTTGACAGGCACACCATGTGTACAGGTTTAGATTTAAAAGGCAAATGCTCTCAATGTCAAAATTCTTCAAAACTATCTATGAATGAGAAGGGTGAGGAGATCAAGGCAGAAAGGAGTAATCACGAATGATTTACTCTAAGTTTCAGAAATCACCTTTCAATCTGTGAAAAGAGGAAAAGTTCATCTCAAAGAAAAGTTCACACTCATAACCTTTGGCAGTAGGCTCTCCAACTTCAATGCATCAGAAGAAGCTCTAAGCTTGAAATGGTTGAAGATTTATCTGCTTGATTCTATGAAGAAGTCAGCTCTATAAAATGCTAAACCGAAAGTCTTTTGATAAGCATGCATACTCACAAATCATTCTGGATGAAGATAATCCAAGCAGATCAACAGGAAGGAAACAATGCCACAGCCTCAAGAGGAAAGCTCAACGATATAAAGAAGGTGGAGAAATTTGTTCTAAGACTCAACGATGAATTTCGGAGTATGCCCTACTCAACGAATTTGCAGGATATCTCAAGGAAGCCAATCTTTGATAGATTGAGTGAAGTCTGAATACTGATGCATGAAGAAGATTTGAATCTTGGGATTCTCTAGAAGAGAAAGAAGCTGGTCATAAAGGGAGGCATCTATTAATCTTTGAACTCACCTATTGATTTAGTGAAACTTGTTAGATATGTTGTCACTAATATCATGGTAAAATAAAAGATCATTCAAGTAAGAAGGAAGTTCATCTCACAAAGAAGGATCGTAGAGTCAACTCAGTCAGACACTCTACGACTCTCTATATCAATTCTACGAAACCAGCAAAATCAAAGAGCAATCTCTTCATAAGAAATCAGAGTCTTGACAACGATCCTTACAAATTCCATTCAGAAGGCTGTCCTTGAGCTGTCAAACAGGCTTAACAAAGATCTCTGAATTCATCTAAAGCCTCCAGTATTAACAGAGATCGTAGAGCATTACCTATCATAACTCTACGATTACACTTCAGACAAGATCGTAAAGTAGCAAAGCCAAGTCGTAGAGTAAGAAAGCAAGCTCAGAAGTACAAAACTCTTCAGAAGACAATTTGGATTATTCTATGTCAACTCTACGTCTTAAGAAGGAAAGCAGAAGGCAAATCGGTTATTCATTGGACTACCTTTCTCATTCCAGTCACAAAGTCCCAAAACAATGTGATTGATGAACCAAATGCACTTATCTATTCAATCATAATCTCTAAATGCTATGACTGATAACCAAGCAAGCCATATCATCCTAAATCGTAGAGTCACCATGATCTTCTTCCTGATCGTAGAACATTGAGCCTACGTTTGCATCTCATAACAATATCTTTCCCATAGACTCCTTCATAGCCTTTTGCCAGCATACAATTCACACCAGTTTATCAAGGTCATCTATTGAAAGGATGATGGTTGAGTATCTTGCAGCCAACTCTACGAACTGGTCAAGCTTACTACAGAGAAAGTGAACCTCACGCCCTTCAAACTCAAGTGGGTTAGAATACTTGATGTGCTTCAGTTATGGAAAATAAAAAGGTTAAACCCACGTTCTTCAAATGAGTATCTGACACGTATACTCTGCAAAAATAAGAGGGAACTAACATAAGTCTTGATTTTAAACTGACAATGGTCATTTTCCGTCAGTTGTCAATATCCATTCTCCCAAAACTCATCAAAACCCTAGAAATCGAAAACTCTTCTTAAATCGATATTGGTGTCTCTCCCTGTGCTATTTCCAAATCAGTTTAATCATGGCATCTCTTCAAGTCATTCCTGGAAATCTAGTTTGTTTTGAAAAATTCGGAGATACAGAGCAGAAATTCAAAGATATTCTTCATCTGGTCAAGAATGCTGGCTTCACCATGTGTTTGGAAACTAGCACCAGGATTTTCTCTTCGCTTGTGAAAGAATTCTATTCAAATGCTGATTATCGAGGAAACACCCTCATCTCAAAGGTTAAGGAAATCACATTGCAATTTGGGGTTTTTGAAATCAATCTCAGTCTAGGTATTCCAAGCGGAGGAATTACTTCTCTTGACAAGATTAACATTGAACTTGGACTGGAATTGATGGGCTATGAAAAGAAGTCTTCTCTCAAAGGAATAAAAAAGAAAGATTTCCCTCAGCAGTATGAGTTTCTGACTGACATTGTTGGAAAGAGTATTCTGTGCAAAGACACTGCATATGATACTATTAGTGAAGATCAACTGAGGATGATGACTGCTATTGCTCAAAGAAAGAAAATCAACTTCGGAGCAATTCTCTTAGGATGGATAAAGAGATGGATAGATGATTCAAAGACAAGAGCTGAAGTTGGAAAGCCAACTCCCAAGATGCCCTATGGGAGATTCATAAGCATCATTTTGAAGAAATTGCTGGCAAATGAAATTGGGGAAGATGAAGGAGAAGTTCTAAACTGCAATAAAAGAATTACTCCAAGGTTGTTTGAAGATTGGAAAAAGAACCCTCATGCCAATAAAGGTAAGAAGTCACGAGGTTCTATGAGCTTCAGCAGTAGGATGGAGGTGAAATTGAAAGGAAAAGGAAAAAGGGAAATGGAAGAAATATCTGAGGAGATATTACAGGAGGAAAATGAACAATCAAGAAACAAAACTCTTGTGATCTATGATAGTCAGGAATCAGAGAAGAAAAGAAAATTCATTGAAATAGAGAAGGCTGAAGAAGAGAAAGATGTCTGTTCAGGGAAAGCTAAGAAGGAAAAGATGAATCCCAAAGTATCTGAAGTAAAGAAGAAGAAGAAGAAAACAGAAAAGAAAGTTCCTCACTTTGCTCCAAGAAGAAGTTGGAGAATCAGATAACAGTGGAGAAGCTCAATCATTGCAGGACCACCTCAGGTGATAGAAATTGATGATGATGAAGCAAGTTCGGATTCTGAAGAAAGAACTTCTGACAGTTCAAAAGAGGAAACATCTACAGGCTCTTCAGAAGCAAGATCAGAATGTCATAAAAATAGTATGTCTGAAAAGGAAGTCTCTTTGGGTTCTGATCAGGAAATTGAACCAGTTGAAAAAGACTCAACACCTGAGTTCAACAAGGATAATGATGTAGCTGAAGAAGATGATGTATCAAGGGAACAATGCTCTGCAAATTCTGAAGCTGAGAAGACTGAATCAGATGAAAAAGGAGACTGTCAAGAAACTATGGTGAAAGAAGATAAACACCTTCAAGAAGAGACCAGCACTCATGATTTGGATAAATCAAAAGACGGGTCAAGAAGGTCAAGAAGAGGATTAAGTGGCTTTATGAAGAACATAGGCAGGAGTTTAAAAACAAGTCACAAGGAGAGACAAATAAGGATGAAAGCTGAAAAGAAGCTGAAGAAAGTAAGACTGCTGAGAAAACTGGAAAAGCAGAAATTTGAAGCATATCGATTAAAGCAGATCAAAAGGAGATGTAGAGAAAGAAGGAAGCATGCTAGCTAGATGGAAAGATGCTCTATTACTTGGGATAATAATCATCTGTTGAGTTTCATTCCCATTTTACCACTTCTAAGGGCAACATTCATGAATGATCAAAGTTCTATTAGTTGGAGCTACTCAACTTTTCCAAATCTTTCATTAGTAGCTCAACATTTCACAAAGGCAATGACCCTTGCAACCACACTGATAAGCAGTGAACCCTTCTATTCTCACTACCAAAGTTGCCAGGAAATATCCATCTGAAATCTGTCCAGCTCTGTGGAAAATCAAAATGCAGAAATCAGAAAGTCCTCGGCTGTGACTTACTAAACTCTTAATCACCCTGCACCACCTCCCTGTTCGTAAAGTCCCAAAACTTTGCAAACATTTCTCAAAATACCAATTCTCCAGTCATAGAGTCCCAACACTCTATGGACCATGAAAATTTACTTACTCTTAGTCTCGTAGAGTCTCAAAACTCTGTGATAGACTTCAAAATATCCTTCTAAATCCGCAGTAACTCTGCAAGCTCCATACATTTCATAATTGATGATGTCAAAAAGGGGGAGAGAATACAGCAGAAAGGGGAGCTATGAAGAAGGAGATGAAGAAGGAGGATCACTGAACTAAGGGGGAGAGCTGAAGAAGGAGATGAAGAAGGAGGATCACTGAACTAAGGGGGAGAGCTGAACTAAAGGGGAGCTATGAAGAAGGAGGATCAAGCAACTAAGGGGGAGATAGCTAGCAAACTAAGTGGGAGAAAAGTTAAAACTTGAAGAGCAACTGTAAGTATGTATAACCTTTTGTAAGAATGCTCATTTAATGAAATCATCCTTTTGCACTAGCCATACAGTACTTCAATGTATCATAAGACTTTATTTACCTGTCAAGTAGATGCATTATATGAATGTCATATCGATAAGTCTATTAGTTTTGTCATCATCAAATAGGGGGAGATTGTTGAAGGTTGTTTGATTTGATGATGATGTCTGTTGTACAAAAAGGATTGTGGTTCATGTGCTTACATGATTGATTATATGTGTTAATGTGCTTATGTGCTTAATTGATTATGTGCTTAGATACTCTGAAAGTGTTTATGTGCTTACATGATTGATTATATGTGTTAATGTGCTTATGTGCTTAATTGACTATGTGCTTAGATACTCTGAAAGTGTTTATGTGCCTACATGATTGATTGTCATGGTTGATATATAATGTGTTTCTGAAAAAGTGCGTAGATGTTCTAAATGTAATTATGTGCTTACTTGTTTATGTGCACAACTTGTCTAAAAGTGTTTATGAGGATATTTGACGAAGTGATTATATGTTAATCTAATTATGTGCTTACATTGTTGTGGGTGTATGATATATATTACCTATCTTAAATACTGTGATATGCACACACTTGTATAGCACATATATGATCTTGTTATAAACTATCTGCTGCTTATTAAAAGAGAATGAAAGTTATCTGATTAAAATGTTGTAAAGTTCTTTTTTAGATATATGTGTACAAAGGACTTAGATTTTAAAGATCAGAAATGTTAGGTTGATCTTTCAATAAAAGTCACTCTACATAAAAGATGTATGATATAAGCAGAGTAACATAAGAATGAATCATTGCTGTATTTGTGTATGTCAGAGTCTGTAAAAGTCCTTTCAATTGTAATGATGTAATAATATAAGAAAGGACTTAGTTAGAAAAGATTAAATCTGTTAGGTTGATCAGTCTATACGATCGTAGAACGGACACTACGATTTCTTTTAAAGAAAACTCAACGTTTCTGTATAGATCGTAGAGTTAACTCTACGACTCCTTACCAGGATAACTCTACGATCATCAAAGAGAGTCAGAAGTGCAAGAAGTCTACAGGATATACAAGCAAAATTAAAGAACTGTTCAAGTACAAATCGTAGAGCTGAACTCTACGACCGTCGAACAGTCAGCCAAGCTAGCCTGCAGATAACGCTGATCCAGAGAAGAAATGTACTCTACGATACACACTCTCTAGCAAAATCGTAGAGTAAACTTGATGAGCAAGCTTACAAGGACTGAAATTTACACAGATAGAAGAGATCGTAGAGTGGAACAGAATGACAAGGCAATACAGAAGATTGCTATACACATGGAACAATCGTTGAGTAGAATTAAAGGATGAAGCAACACAGACTGCAACTCAACGATTCCACTAAGAAGCACTACAGTTAACTAACTCTACGATCTGATCAAACCTACAAGATCGTAGAACGAAATCAAAGCAAAGCATTGCAAGCACAAACTCTACGATCTGACCAGAGCAACAAGGTCGCAGAGTTAGAGAAAAGATCGTTCTAACTCAACGTTTCACTTGACATACCTCAAGTAACATTCATGAAGTTGAATTCGCAGAAACAGAGTAGACAGTCTATCACTTAACGAATTCATTAAGCATGTCAGGACAAGTAGACTAACAGAACGGCTATATGGTGTAAGAGAAAAGAGAATACTCCTCGCCCAGATTAAAGAAAGATTAAGTGCTGTTGAGATACAGATGCATGTCAGAGTCGTAGTAGACGTTGTGCCCAGACGACTATAAGTCAGGACCCACTGCTCAGGAAAATGGTGAATAAAGTCAGACCAATGGGACATCTCTGAATGCATCAGAACAGTTGGTTCTAAAAGTCAAGGAAGGTATTTATTGATGAATCAGAAGATTAATTAACAAAGGAAATAATAATCCTTACTGAACAACTCTGGGAGTGCAACAACTATAAATTCAGAGAAAGCTGAGCTACAGGTTAATATATCAGAACATGTCAGAAAAGGAAAAAGCACTGACACGAGCAGCAAGAAAGTCAACATTGAAGATATTACGGATCTGCACAAAGCCAAATGAAACAAACGGGATTTCATTCAACGGTAATATATGCTCAGAGATATAAAGGCTTACAGGACGAACAAATAGAGTGGTTGTTGCAGTTGTTAAATATACAAGAGAGATGATGGAAGACTGCAACCGATCGTAGAGTGAAACAGAAAATGAATATGCTGAAGGACTCTACGATCCATCAGAACACTAACACTGAATTGAGAGAGACATAGAGATAAATAACTCTATTACAAGAGAAGTGTTCAAAGCTGCTAGGCACATGGAAGAGAGAAGCTTAAACGCCAACTTGATACATACATTGTAGCAACTGAGTACCAAAAGGAAGAAGCATCACAGTCATCTCAGGAGTTCATCTCGAGAAGTTATCAAGTACCAAAGAAGCTGAAGTGCAAAAGCCTAGCAGCACAATGGGTGATCATGAGTAGTTGCTGAATACAGAAAGAAGAAGAACATCAACGAAAAATATCAGCAGCATTCAAAGATTGATCACAAGCAGCTGCTAAGTACCTAAAGATGAAGAAGAGCAAATGTTCTACTTAGCAGCACAACTCCAACCTCTTTCAAACGATCAGGGAGCCAAGTCTGTTGGACTTGAAGAGGGAAGTTGTCCTAGTCATAGTGACTAAAGGAGCCAAGTCTGCTGGACTTGAAGAGGGCAGTAATGTCCTTGTCTTTGTGACTAAACTAACCAAACCTGCTGGGTTTGAAGGGTTCTTAGTGAACCAGAGTTTCCAGGCTAATGAGCTTGAAGGGTTCCGTATGAACCATCCTTAGTGGATTTCCTACTCATTGTAGTAGAAGAGTGGAGTAGGAGTTATTCAGTCTCCGAACCACTTAAAACTCTCTGGTGTTATTTACTTTCAGTCATTTACATTCTGTTTTATATATATATATATATATATACATATACATGACTGTCAATTGATTTACCTAACAAGTGACTTTCTCCAATAGTCTTAACTCAACGGAGAAGTGTTACAAATCTTTAAGGGGTGTTTTCAAACTAATATTCCGCTGTGCAAACAAATCTTAATTAAGTTTATTAATTGCTATTAAATCTTTGAACTTAATCTTAACTTAAAAGGTTTTTAAGAGATCTATTCAACCCCCCCCCCCCTTCTAGATCACTTGTGTGCCACTGGGAACTAAAATATCCATTTGTAATAGGCTAGTTTTATGCTTAGAGAATGCTTATATAACTGAATGTTTATGGAAGATTACACTCAACTCTAGAACATGTTTAACTATCACTTGAAACAAAACACTAAATGTTTGAATAGCAAACCATAGGGTGATTGAGATGGAGCGTAAAACGCACTTAATCATAAACACATGCTTATGTGAGACGGAGTGTAAAACGCACTCACACTTGAAATATATATAAATAAATAAAACAAATAAAATGAATTAAATAGTAATCATGTGATGGATTGTGATGGAGCGTAAAACGCACTCATCCATAAATGCGTGATTAGGTGAGAAGAAGCATAAAATGCACTCACCTACAATTTTTGGATGAGTGATGTGGTAACAAGTTCGGGAGTTTTTGTTTTTCTTTCAATAAGGTAATGTGGTCGCTTAAGCTCAATCAAGCTATAATTAGTTGTTACAAATGGTGCACACACACACTTGTGGGTCATGAGTAATGTATGATTAACATATAGGTTGAAATTCTAGACGTTGCGATGTTTTAAAATTTTCTTGTAGTTATCATTTGAAGTAAATCGTTGTGGCCATTTTGTTTTTCATATTGATTCATTACTCAAGTTATTGTAGTTAGTTTATGTTTATATGGTTTGTCTTTGTGTTTCTTGAGGACAGGCAAAGATTCAAGTTTGGGAGTATTTGATGATTGATTTTTATACCTATTTGTTGGATACTTTTAGCCTTGATAATTCGTGAATTCTTTAGCAATTTATGTTAGTTTTTATGTGTTTTAATCTTATTTAGGTTTTATATTACTTTTATATGTTTTTACTTTGTTTTGTAGGATTTTGGAATAAGGGCGATTTGGATCAAAGCTTGGAGTTGCCAGATTTGGATTTTCAGCTTGCTGTTTACGCAGCAGTCACTTGTAACCCAATTTAGAACTTGATCCAGCCATTATCTCTCAATTCATCTAATATGAAAGTTGTAGATATAGTTCTCAGATTTCCAAAACATCTTAAATCATCTCAATCGGATGTCAGATGAGAGAGTTATGCAAAAAACACTAAAGGAGGTTGCAACAGTCCAAAAAGAAGTATTTATGGGCAAATTGTATGAGCGCCACAACGGTGATTTCCACCGCCGTAGCGGTGGTAAAAAACCAGAAACGAGCAGAATGTTTGACCGCCGCGGCTCTCGTGGCTCTGCCTTTGATCGCCGTGGCGGTGCACTGTTCCTACGCACAAAATCAGTTTTAAAGAGGAAAACTGTAGCCCTAACTTTATAATTTCATTTCTTCTTCTTTGGGAGGTCTCTAGAGGCGATTTTGGAGGCCAAGAGAAGATGAAAGACACCTTTCATGGTTGTTAGGAATGAGATTCAACATCAATTGAAAGCTATGGATTAAGGGTTTTCTTTTCTTTTCCTTTCCTTTATTTATGTATTCCATTGATGTTGATTTATTTTTAGAACAAGTTGGATTATACATCCAATGAATGGATGAATATTGATTCATGGATGTAATATATATGTGTTATATTGAATCCATAATATGTTTAGCCATTGTGATTGGTGTTTTGCTCTCATTTAGCTATGTATATGTTGTATGCATGTTGGATGTGGTATTACTCATTTGCTATCGTTTGAGAATGGAATTTATGATTGTGTTGGGTGTCTAATGCTTAGTTTAATTGAATCTCTCTTTCTTATTTGGTTGTTGTTGCATTTGTGAGTTTTTTAAGAAAAGGATTTGACTTTACACACCAAGTGTTTGATAAATTGTCCCAATGAAGTTGTTCTTGTATTTTGCATATCTTTGTGCTTCGTTGGCTATAGTTTGTGGTCTCTTGAAAAGCACCATATGAATTGGATTATTGCATTTAGTTTTTCATGTTTAATTGCTTGGCCAAGTGGTTAATTTGGTAACCTATATGAAATTGGAAAATGGATTATAGTGTTTTGACTCGAATGTGATAACATGTGTTGTGCTATGTGTTCTTAGGAGCGCATGCATAATTTGTGCGTAGGATAAACATATACCTATGTGCCACATGTAACCAATGTGAGAATTTGTGCTTCAAATCCTTGCTTTTCTATTTCTCATAGACATATAGTGAAATGTTTAGCTTGGGTGTCTTTGTCTGAATTCTGTCGAATGGGATAGGTTTGGATTTGGTATGTTTATATGTCCTTCAAAAGAGACGTTTAAATACTATTGTATTCTCGGTTAACAAGTCATCGTGACCGTAAGACCAAATAGAGAGAGTTAGGAGATTTAAATGAAGTATTAGAAGAAAATATAATCATAGGTTCACCTATCTTTACCGTTTTAGTAGTTTAAATGTTAATTTACATGATGTACATTTACATTTCACTTCCTTCGTTTAATCCAATGTTTGAACTAAGATAGAGTTGATAGGCTCGATATTTGAAAAATCGTTAGAACCGATTCCTCGTGGGATCTATACTTTACTTTCACTTTATTATTTGTTGACCGTGTATGCTTGCACGTTATTCACTCAAATGAAATAGAGATCAGAATTTATCTAGTAACATAAAATATAAATAAACAGTTCTGATTTCGACCAACACTGTGTGATCATCGGAATCACCCCCAGCCTCTGTCTCTGGTTCAACCTTGTACAACTGCTCCGTATCTACCGGTATGTTAATAAATTCCTCCTCAACAACATGCTAACTGGACTCTCTAACCTCAGGCATCCTACAGCCACAGACAAAAATTAAATGAACAACATGACGTCAACATCACAATAAAATATATTCATTGATGAAATGAAATAGTATTTTATTATGCACGAAAAAAATCGGTTTGATGAATTTCCACCATTCACCTCCAACATAACTTGACTCAATGAATCTCCTTGGTCCATCTCTCAGCATACTCTACATGAGTTTAATTCTATGGTTATAGCCTAGGTTTTGCATCCTAAAGTTTATAACCTACAGCTCTGATCACAACCTGTGACGCCCCCAAATTCAGATACTTGTACCTCGAATTCGATGTTCACAATCCAATACATACATTCATACTTAAACAACATAGTCTAACTAAATGCGAAAATAATAAACATATGTTGTCTATTACAAAAGGTGTAACTAGTTCCAAGGTTTAAAAAATTAATACAAATTATCAACATATCCTAAGATATCAATTAGGGTTCAAATACAACAACTGATAATTAAATAAAACAACACAAAAGATATTTCAGCTACTGAAGTCTATCACGTCATTTTCTCTTTACCCTATTTCAGCTATTAATTAAATGATCAATAGTGAGATTAACACACAAACTCTATTTCATTATTACTTAATGTTACGTAAATAATAATTAAATAATTTAATACACTTAAACAATATTTAATTAGTTTAATCATCCATTAACATGCATTAAAAATTAATTAACTATGATTTCTAATGATTTAATTGGATATAAGCTTTGCTAATTCGCGGATTTATTAGGCAGATTTGGGGTCCCGAGCGAAAACTTGTATATCTTGAGTTCTACAACCCCAATTGACCTCTAGTCAATCTTGTTCCCTTTGTATCTTCTTAAAATACAATTTTGGATCATCAGATTATTTATTTGGATAAGTTTTGGCCACTGAAAGTGGCCAAACAGCCGACTGTCAGTGAATGTTTTCCGACAGCGGGGTCATTTATTAGAAAAATCACAACTCACTCATTTTAAATCAATTTTTAGTCATTCCACTTTAAGAATATTCTTATCGAATAGCTCTATCACCCGAAGTTTATAGATCGTGAATTCGACTTACGGAACGTGAATAGTAACTCCAGGAGCAAGCTATTCAGTTTTAGTTTTCCGGTAAAAATGTTTTTGAGCTTTCTTTCAAATTTTTTGACATAAACACATCTTAATACACAAGTTAAATATATTATAACCTGTATAAACGTGTTTAGCAAGACTCTAGCCATTTAGAACTTCAACGCAACATTTTTATCATAAAAAAAATAAGAAGAGCAAAACTAGGATTTTTAATAAAGTTAATAGCTTGATCTAGTGGCTCTTCTTCTTTCTTTTCCAAAGTAGGTGACAAAGTTAAATGGCATCAACACTCATTCTCTTCCTTCTTCTTAAGGTGGCGGAACTCTCTTCTTTTTCTCTCAAGAAAATAACTCACAAGCTCTTTTCATCACAAATGCTCTCTAGACATAGAAAAAAATAAGATGAAAATGACTAACTTCAATCCCACTAATGCAAGCATACTTGCAATAATTATTAGATATAAGAAATATATATATCTATTTTAGCATCATTAAGCTAGCTTTGTAGGACTTATAAGTTAGGGTGGCTAAATGACTAATTAACACTTAAACCATCAAGTCTAGTCCACACAACATCCAACACATGCTAGGTAATTATTAAATAAAAATTTGAAAAGCAACTTGGCCCCTTTCTCTCTCTTCATTGCCAGCAATTGGAGGACTTATGTCCCAAAAATGTTATCATATTATTTGCTTTTAATAATTAAATGAGCTACACAAATTAAATACCAAGTGGGCTAATAATTGGACCACATTTAATATTCAATTGGGCTTGCTATTAAATGATTTGAGCAATTAAATGCTAAGTTCACTTAATTTAACATTGGACTCATTTATTATGCCCAATGATTGTTCATTTAATTTATTACACTATTAATTACTAAGTCCATGATCAAATAAATGATTGGGCTTAGTTAATTAATTAAATGAGCTAGTTAATTAGTAATTAATTACTAACTGGACTATTAAATAATATTGTTAATATTACACGTTGTTCACATTAATTAATACCCATATTAATTAATTAACTCACTAACTATATTCAATTTAATTGAATATTTAATTAATAAATAATTATCAATTCTCTTGATATTAACACTTCGGGTTTGTCCACTAATTTAATTAGTTTATTAGTGACTCCCTTTAATTCCATCTAATGATTAATCACATAGTCACATAATCACATAATCAAATAATTACACAAAAAGGTTTAAATAACCTCATAAAGCTAACTCATTAAAAATTAAATACTTTATTTAATTAATAATAACATTTGAAATTCTTGGTCATTACGGATGCGGTTTTAAATCACTGAAAAATCGAAACCACATTGCACTATTGTCATCCTTAATTAGCAATTCAACAAGTTGACTTTGACTTTAAAAAGTTAACCTTTTCACCCCATTAACATTATAGTCGAATTCTACTAAAATTGACTTTACAATCAATTCCTATTAAATTCGATGTTCCAAACTCAATGGTGAAGTTTGCGTCTCAAAATAGTGTTTTTTAACCTTCAAGGCATTTTGGGCATTTCATACCAAAATTCAGACTCAAATTATTCTACTTATTTTCATCACTATGAATTCACCCGCGACATTTACTCTACCATTCAAAGCTCTGATTCATCGGAATTATGACAATTGGCTGTTTAGGCCCCAAAAACTCTTATCATCGATCGCTCTAAGATTTTTAACCAAAAATTCTCGATTCTTTCAAATATCAACTATTTTCATCTTCTTACGTCATTATTATATCACTCTGATATTATACAACTAATTTAGGTCAGGGGTATTTATAGTAAGTGTGTATGAATGTGTCACACATGTAAATTTGTGCATGTTTTATGTCATTGCATAAAGAGTGTCCTTTTATTATTTTTTATTGCTTTACATTTAGAAATGAGAAATTACAAAGATAAAGAAAAATGAAATTTAGAAATGTATTTGAAAAACTTATAAAGCTTTGATTTATGGAAGTCCGTGAACCAAACTAGCTATGGTCCAAATTTGAGCTCAATTCGATGTAAAATGATCAAGTTATGCATGTTTGAAATAATAAGATCAAAATTGACAAAAGTTGGAAAATTGGGAAATTAGGGTTTTAAAGTTCCTGCCATGCAGTGCCTCGACACTATGTGTTGTGTAATTTCCAGTGCCCCGGTGCTGGACTAATTTTTGATCGCTTCGCATACAGTGCCCTGGCGCTTCTAACAGTATAAAATGCAACGCCCTAAGGCTGTCAAGAGAAAAATGAAAAAAAAAAATATTTTGGTAATTTTTTATGTAGGTCCCAAAGTCTTATAGATTTAAGACTAAGTAAATGTGAAATAAATATGTGGGGTATGCGAAAGATTAATTTATAGATCGACCATATAACATATAGGTTATATCGAAGATGATAAACTAGAGATAGTCGATAATGACTTATCAGACAAGTATTCTATCTAAACTTATTATTCGAGTTTTTGAAATTATATTGTATGTCATATTCCCACTTATGTGTTTTTGAAAGATTGTTCAAAATATCGAACCTTGTATGCTTTTAAAGTTATATTGATCCACAAACTATTTTGATAAAAGTAAGTATATGTCATAAGATTCAGTTAGATAAATGTTGAGATAAGATATTGAATTCATAAAATTCGTTGTAGCTAATCCAATCCAAATAGTTTAGTGTGGACTCTTGTAAGAATGAGATGAACAACCCTTTAAAGGGGTATTTTATGTCGGGAAGCTGACCTAGACGCTAAGAATTGAGTGTTATGCATAATATATGGTATAATAGGTTGATCCCCTTAAATGCTTGTAGAGAGTTCTTATAGTCTTTGTGATTGATAAATACTTTGAAGGTTTAGTTGAATTACTGTTTATTCTTCGAGTAATTCAATGTCCTTAATGACCAATCAGCATGAAGTTAAATAAAATATTTTGATTAAATGAAATGATTTATTGTTCATACTGCTTCACAATTATTGTTCAATTGTTAAAGACTTCAAAAAGATTATTCTATATTCATGCTTTATTGTTTATTTCATGTTTTAAACTTGTTGAGCAAAGTTGTTGCTCACCCTTGCTTTAAATAATTGTATTCAGCTAAGCCCGAGACTTTCAAAGGTACTAAAAAGGATAAGGGCAAAGGAAAAGTCAAAGAATGGAATATGTATTGTATTTGGTTTATTATACTAATTGATGTAAATATTTTAGATTAGATATGTTTTATATTAAAGGTTAGAAACTTGGGATTACTATAAGGATATTTAGTAATTAGTGTATTTACTTTATATCTTTAAGTTACTGTGGTAGTTAGATGTGTTGTACCGTGAGTACCATATTCGGTGTTTAATGACCCAAATTTTGAGACATCACAATTATTTTAAATTATTTCAAAAGTTATTCTAAAATATTAATTTTTAATGAGTGGTTTTATTACCTATTTATTTAATATTTTTAGCCTTGATAATTTGTGAATCTTTAAGTATTTTACGTGGTTTATATGTGTTTTTATCTTATTTGGAAATTAAGTTAAGGTTTTATATTAAGGACCATTGGAATAAAAGCTTAAAGCAAATCTATTTATGGTTTTTGCTGTTGAGTGCAGGGGACACCAGGGCGCCCACACATCAGCGTCGGGGCATGGCACAAGGCTAACACCTACTGTTGAGCCAAGCCAGCCTGCATGCATACTTCCTACATTGCACACTTGGTGTCAGGGCGCAGGGCTAGTAAAAACTGGATAACAAGGTGAGGAAATGTTGAGCATCTGGTCGTTGCGTCACGATTTCAAAGGTGGCTAGGGTTTTTTGTGTTTTAAACCTTGGGCTCTATAAATGCATCATATATTTCATTTGAAAAGATAGAGAGAACAAGGGCGGCAGTTGGAACTCAACTTTAGGGATCTAGTGCAACAAAGAAAGATCAACACCAATGAAGGCAAGGGATTGAAGAAGTTCTTGGAGATGGAGGATGTCTTGACAAGAGTTTTTCATCTCTAACATTTTCCTTTACTTTTGTTTTCAGGGATGAGCAAGACGAAACAACAAGACTTGGCGTAAATTCTGAGGACTTGTTGTTTTGTTAATCGTTAATTGAAATGTTGATTAATTTTTATAATAAGTTTAATTTATTTGTTATGAATTAAACTTTCAATCTAAGATTTCAATGGAACCCAAAATGTAGTTTGAATTGAATCTCTCTCCTATTTGATTATTTTTAGCACATATGAATGGTTTGTCATATTTTGTATTTCATGTTTAATTGCTTGGTTAGTAATTAGTGTGGTAATCTATACAAAATTGGAAAATGGATTATAGTGTTTTGCCCCAAATATGATGACAAAAATTATCTGTGTCAATTTAATTAAAGGTAGAGTTAAGAGATTTGAACGAAACATTGGGGGAAATTGTAATATTAGTTTTTATTTTTTCTTATTCTGTAGTTAGTTAGTTAAAAATATAATGTTTAAATATGATCGACTTGATACAAAATCGGTACTTAAAAATCGTTAGAGACAATTCCTCGTGGAATTGACAAACTCTACTTATTACTCTATTACTTGTTGACTGTATATGCTTGCACGTAAGTGTTTTCTTAAACATTTAAAATTAGAACTCAAAATAGTTTCGATTTTGCCCAAAAGTTTTTTGCGCCATTGCCAGGGAGTTATTTTTTTGATGTTTTCTAATATTGATTTCAATCGAGTTGGTCTTAATTTAAACTTATATTTTTGTTTTAATTTCTCAAGTTTGGAATAAGAGATTAGGCTGAAGACTATCAAATAAGCGCTAATTGGGAGGCAACTTAAGTTTCGCTAATTTTTGTTTAGTTTTATTTTGCGTGTTCAAGTCATATTTCATCAAGTAGCAGGAGACAATAATTATTGTATATGACAACTGACTAATTGCCAGGGAAGTTCTTTTTAATTCTTTTAGTGCATACTTTAAGGACATGTTTAATTCCAAGTTTGGGGGTCTTCTACATTTGTGTTGATATGCTTTGTGTTATTTTAGTATAATGTTAGTTCTAGTATAGGTTGAATCTCTTGAACATTGATTTGATTTGAATAGGGCTACAGTCTATGAAAAGCTAATGATTGCTCAGATTATAACTTATGAAAAATGGATTAACGCTGCTTTGTCTGTATGCTTGACTTTTGGTTGGTTATTGCATTTCTTGTGTTCCCTTTCATTTTGAGCACATATCCATTTGTAATATGCGAGTTATAGACTAAGAAAAGGCTTATATGACTAAGGTTTTTGGAAGATAACACTAAACTCTAGAACACGTTTAAACATCACTCTAAGCGAAACACTCTAGTTTGAATAACAAACCATGTGGTGAGTTGAGATGAAGCGTAAAATGCCCTCACTCATAAACACATACTTAGGATAGACGAAGCATAAAATACACTCACCTCTTATATAAAAATTAAATTAAATTAAAATAACAACTCATGTGATGGGTTGAGATGGAGTGTAAAGCACAATCACTCATAGACACATGATTAGGGGAGGTAGAGTATAAAATGCACTCGTTTGCATTTTAATGGTGAGTGTTGTGAAAACAAGTTTTTAGGAGTTTTTGATTTTCTTCATAAGGTAATATGGTTACATAAGCTCATTCAAGTTATAATTAATTTAGCGTAAATGGCGCGCGCACACACACACTTGTGGGTCATTAGTAATGTATGACTAATAAGTAGGTTGAAACTAGGGGTGAGCATGGTACGGTTTGAAGCTCAAAGCGCACATGAAACCGTATAGGTGCAGTTTGACAAATCCAAAATCGCACATGAAACCATTTGTGATTGGTGCGGTACAGTTTTGAAACGTGTGATGCGGTTTTATTTGGTGCGATTTTGAGGTTTCAGTTTCAAAACCAATGGAACAGATACAAAAAATTAGGACTGAAAGAATATAGACACCAAAAGAATCACATAATTTTCAAGTGCAAACAAATGTGTATAGAAGATATTAGAATAGCTACTTAAGAAGAAGTAAAGTAAGACTATGGCAAATAGTTGTTTATAACATAAAAATAGATAGTTTATTGCTTATACAAGAAGACCATCACTATTGAATTTATTCATCTTGTCAGTTCCCATGGACACAAAAATGATCTAGAAGGGAGGGTTGAATAGATCCTTAAAAAAAACTTTTTCTTTATACTTCGAAAGTATATTAGTTATGGTTAATAGAATCAATTCAGGCACAGCGGAATATACTTTAAGAACCCTTTCAAAGATGTATGTATGATTTCAAATCATTGTTTTAATCTACGGTATGGGTAATAGCAGATATAGCAGTTAGAGTGCATAATGTAAAGACGTAAAGTAGATGACTCAAGAGGTTTAAGTGGTTCGGAGACTGAACAACTCCTACTCCACTCTTCTACTTCGACGAGTAAGAAATCCACTAATTTAGTCACTAAGATAAGGACACTCTTCCCTCCACAAGTCCAGCAGACTTGAGTAATTTTTAGCTACTTAGGCAAGGATTCTTTTACCCTCCTCAAGTCCCGAAGGCATGAGTTATTTTTAGCCACTTAGGTAAGGATCCTTTGACCCTCCTCAAGTCCTGCAGACAAGAGTTATTTTGTCAATTAAGACAAGGATCCTCTGATCCTCTCTGGTGTGTTGAATGCTTGTTGGGTTGTGCTGCTAAGATGAAATTTGATCTTCTTTATCTTCTGGTACTTAGCAGCTGCTTGTGATCAGTTTCTGGATGTCACTGATGTTTGTCATTGATGTTCTTTTCCTTCTTTTGGTAATCTGCAGTTACCCTTGATCACTTTTGATGTCCTGCTGAGTTCTTCAGATAAGCTTTGTGCTCAGCAGTCCCTTAGAACACTTAGCCATCTTGAATACAGAATCTCATTCTGTTATTCTTTATGCTCAAGGTGTTCTTGGCTTCTTTGGTCATTCGACTCTTAGCTCATATGTCAGCCCTTCGGCATTTTTAGTTTCAATGAAGCTTTTCAACAGATTAGTTCGTGTATATTGTTCTTGCTCTCACTTTTCTTTCTTTCTCAGATCTGCTCTTTTGTAAACTTTGAATGATCTTCCCGTTGCAGATCTATCTGTTGCAAATCTTCTCGTTGGAGCCTGTTTAGTTGCAGACTTCTTTATAAATATTAAGTCAGAGTGTTTAATGCTCTGCTGTTTCTGACTTGTTGACTTGTCTTCTTTATTTCTAGAGAGAAGTGTTAGTCCTGGGTTTTTCCCAACCTTTATAGAGTTGATAGGTCTTTTAGAGAATACGACAGTCTTCTGATTTCTTGAGCCTGATGCATGATATTAGAAGTCTTTATTCTGACACTCAGCCCGCATAAGTAAGTATTCTAACATTTCTGACTTCTACTATAGCAGATGTTTTAGATGTGTTGATGTAGATGTTTCTGAAGTAATCAACCACTCAACTTGAGACTACTAGCTTAAATGCTTTAACATTTTTTTAGCACTTAAGCACTCTACGATCAATTCAGTTGTAGCATTTTACTTCTGATCGTTGAGTCATCTGTTGGCTCTGCTATGTAGCTTTACGATCTTGCTTGACGTAGGCTTCTTTGTAGATCATAGAGTGGTTGACTGTACTAACTCTACGATCTTATCTGAGCCTTGTTGTTCTGACAATATGCTTCTCATGCTCCGTGATCTTCATTGGGCTTTATGTACATAGAACATTGGTTTATGATCTGGTTTAAGCTTTAGCAGGAGCTTTCTTATCATAGAGGACTGCTCTATGAACTTCAGGTGCTAGCTCTGCTTGGCCTATATGTCATAGAAGGTTGCTCTACAATCTTCAGTTGCTAGTTCTGATTGGCCTATATGTCATAGAGGACTGCTCTATGAATCCTCAGGTGCCAGATCTTCTATCATAGAGGACTGCCCTACGATCGTCAAGTGCTGGATCTTCTATCATTGATGACTGTTTTACGAGCTTCAGTTATCAGATCTTTTATTGTAGAGGACTGCTCTAAGAACTTCAGTTGCATTCTCTGCTGTATATTCAAAGGTTGTTTATGACATGTAGCGCTTGAATATCTTCAGCTCAACTCAACGATTGCTTGAACGTTGTACTCTTAAGCTTGTTTTTTCACTTTACGATTTAGCTTTGCTGCTTTACGATATTGCCTATAGTGTAAGTCGTAGTGCAATCGTAGAGTTATGGTTTGAACTGCTCTACGATCTCTGTTAAGACTAGATGCTTTAGATGTACTCAGAGATCTTCGTTCAGTTTGTTTGAAAGCTCAAGGACAGCCTTCTGGATGATCTTTATGAGGATCGTTGTCATGACTCTGAATGCTCATGTAGAGGTTGCTCTTTGAACCTGCTTGGTTCGTAAACTGGATTATGAGAATTGTAGAGTGACTGACTGTATTGACTCTACGATCCCAAGAGTTAGCTCTACGATGCTGAGACAACTCTACGATCTTCCGAGAGGACTCTTCAATCTACTGAGCCTTATTCTGCGTTTGCCTGGCAGACTCTACGATCTTCCTTTGAGTGACTTCATAAGACTTCTTTCTGAATGACTCTTCACTTCTCAATCAGTCTTTGCTGATGGAGTTGGTGCTTGGATCTTCTGTTTGCTTGCCGGTCATTCAGGGACTTCATACTGATAATCTTTAGGTAGACAGCTCTATGATACTGCTTTGGAAATGTGAGTGTATGACTGGCTATGCTGATGACTTGCAGACTTTACGATCGTGAGTGTAGTCTACGATTCTTGCTTTGACTCTCTTGCCAGACTGTTGTTCTTCTCGATCGATCAAGCCTATCTATTATAACTTAAGATCCACCTAACAAGTTTGATCTTTATATTCATAGTCCTTGTACATTGTGATCTTTTGAAGGACTGTACAATACTATTAATTCATATAAGATCAACTTAACATATTTGACCTTATTAATCTAAGTCCTTAGAACATAATGTCTATCATCTATTAAGGACTTTACAGCTTTCATCAATGCAGACATATTTGCATATTGATTCATTTATCTTTTAAGCACATCATCAAATCTTATAAAAGAGGAATAACATTCATATGCATATTCCAAACACATCTTATTCCACATTATAATGAAACTCTATAATTGCAAAAATGTCATTGACAATCAAACAATAAGAAACTTACATGTTGAGTAAAATTCTCAATTAAAAGTTTCCCAAGCTACAATTAATAGTCATACGAGAGGCAACTGTTGAATTTGATGTTATGTTAACAAGAAATAGAAGAAAAGTGTAATAAACACCATGTAATTTAAAAACAAATAAACAAACCAAACCAAAATGTCGTCGTTTTGGTCATTATTGATACGGTGCAATTTCTGCGGTGCAATAGATCGCAGAAATAGCAACCAAATCGCAAATGCAGTTTTTTAACCCTCCTAAAACCACCATATACGTCGAAACCTTTAGCGCAATTTTATTGGTGTGGCTTGGTCGGTTTCAGGGCTAATTTCGATTCTTTGCTCACCCCTAGTTGAAATTCTAAACATAGCAATGTTTTGAAATTTTTTCCGTGGCTATCACTTGAAATAATCTGAGGCCAATTATGTATATCATATTAACTCATTGCTCAAGTCGGTATAATTATTACTTTTTATAATTCATGTAGTTTTCTTAAGGATAAGTTAAAAATTTAAGTTTGAGAGTATGGAACTATTTTAACTATTAAATTCATTCAAATATTATAATATGAAAAATAGAGGTCTTATTATGGCATAATATAGATTTGGACGTTTTTCCAAAAGCATAATGCTAACTAGGGGTGTTCATTAGTAAAAAAAACTGTACCAAATGTGTTTAAACCATGTCGAACCGATTATCGAATATTTGAAAAAATGAGTAGCGACATCGTTATCGAAATACCGGTATCCTATATCGATAAGGTCGGTTCAGTACAGGGACGGTACCAGCAATATCGATTACGTACCCATTTTTTTTTTATTTTGTTTTGTTATTTTTTTAAAAATAGTTTTATTATATTAATGTGACCATAATGTGAGATAAATAGTAGTATATGTATATAATAACATCATTGAAATATTAATTAAAGCCAGCAAGCTTCCTTTGTTTTTTTTTTGTTAAACAACAGTAAGCTTTCATGGTGCCACTATATGATTTTTTATTTTTTATTTTTTTGCTCTTTGTGCGCATAAAATATTTTTTTATTAGTATTAGAGGTTAGTTTGTAATTTTTATTTCACCAATTATCTCGTCCCTTAATTCCTATGATAAGTTTTTATGATTAAATCTAAACATTTATGGTATATATAATATAATTGGTATATACCGATACGGTATAGTATATACCATTTGAAAAAAAAAATATCGATATTGGTACCACTTAACTGGTATATATTGGTTATTTTTACCAGTATTGTACCAATTTTAAATTTTACCAAATTAATCATACTGAACCGCTCGGTACCGATAAAATATTGGTTGTACCTAATTTTTTGAATACCCCTAATCCTATCAAGTCCTAACTAATTATTTTTGGACCTCAATGGGTCTTTTGAAGGCCACTTTAGTCCACCAACCAATACACAAATTAACTAAAGAAATTACAATTGCTAAAAGAACCAAAAACTATATATAATAAGGATTTAAGAGATTTCATTCAAGAATTTTATAACTTTACTGAGTCCGTTTGATTGGGTCATGAGTCAATACTAGGTTAAGATTGAATCAATACCAAGCCAATCATTTAAGAGACTATTTTTTAATACAATGTATAAACTTTTTGTATACCGTAAAAATACTTAATATCAATAAAAAAAATAATAAATATATCAATAAAAAATTATCAAATATTTCTGAAAGAAGTGATATAAACTTCAAACTTATATCCATAAAGGATGTATTGACTAAGAATTTTATGTTACATTGTAATTATAATTAGTAAATAATTATCAATGAATTAATTAATTTTTTTTTTGTTAATTAACTTTACTTATATGAGATTGAATTAATATGCTAATGTAGTTGTATATTTGTTCAATTATTAAATTGTAGCAAAATAAGATAATGAATTAATAAGGCAAGTCTAATTGGATTATATTTTAAGTCTAAAGAATGTATTAAACTAAGTCCAATGAAATTAACCTAGTGGCCCATGAACATAGTTAATTTATTGGTCTGTGTTATAATTAAACTACCCTAATGCTTAATTTAATTTCAAGTAGCATGTGTTAGTTAATGTTAGCTCAATGGAATGAATGAGCCCAATTGATTTAACTAGGTCAATATATGTGTGTGTGTGTGTGTGTGTGTGTAAAAGAGGAAAAAATAAAGCAAAATTGGACAATTAAAAGGCCATTTGGTTGGCTATTTTTGGGCCCACTTAGGAGGTGAATTGTTGTAATGTTGTTACTTTAATGTTACTCAATTAATGGCTTTCAAGCTAGCTTAGTGGGAGTCAATCACTATGTCAAATTCAAGTGTCTTTCAATCCAATAGTAAACCTTAATTAGCTTAATTTGACCAATACTAGATGTTTACTAAATATTTATGGGGATTAGGAAACTGTTGTAAATAGAATACTCCACCAATGTGATATGTTGTTAGTCATTTTGCTAGAAACACCAATAGAGAAAAAAAAAATAGCTTTCTAGAGAGAACTCTTGTGAGTTTGAGAGAAATCACCAAGAAGTTTACTAGAGAATATTCAAGGTGGATTCTTACATACATTTTGTGTCCTGAAGGAAAAGGGCTAGCAAAACCAATAGGTTTAAAAGTGTTCTTATCTTTATATCTCTTCATTTATATGGTTAATAATTGTTGTAGAAATGTTTGCCATGGTTGGTTGTGGGAAAAATATGTGTATGATGGAGCTATGGTGAGTTCAAAAATATAAGGGTGGATTTTAATGGTAAAAATGTGTTTATGGATGCTAAATACATTTTTCATGGTCAATATATATTGTATATGGTCAAAATATATTTTTAAAGGTTCAAAATCTATTTTGACGCTATGTAATGCTAGATCTTGAATAGATATGAAGATTCATGATTTAATATGTTTAACATGTGTGTTAATATGCTTGGTATGTAAATCAATGGAAGATAGGTGCATATAGAGTTTTACCAGTAGAAACCCTAAATATCTATGTGGTATATGTAGTTTTAGTTTGAAATGTACAAGTTGGTTATTTGATTTTTATAGCTAGAATGATAGATTTATGAGTTATAAAGGTAACCCAACTTAAATCACTCAAAAATATGTAAAAATGAAGAAATTATGGTCTTTATCGCAAAACATGTTATTTTTGAAACCCTAGTCGATCGATCCTAGATTTTATGTCAAAAACATTTTCGAAAAGTGATTGATCCATGAAATATTGAAGAACAAAAAGTTAGGAAGCTAAAAAATCTTATTTGGTGTCTTTTGGACGTGTATGTTTCATTTTATAAAAGATTGAACCAAATAAATCATAAGTGAAAAATTAGTGTTTGAGAAAACAGAACTACCGTCGCAGCGGTTGATCTCACCATCGTAGCGTTGAAACATTCTACAGGACACCGCCGCATCGGTGGTCCACACCGCTATAGCGGTTGTCTGGACTTTCGAAGAATTATCTTTTATGAAACGGGTCAGTTCGGACCATAGGAAACGAGTCGAGTTAGATCCCCTATGAAATTAAAATGGGTCAGAAAATATAATATTAATATTTGACAACAATCAAATAATTAAAATATTATTAAATAATTAATAATATTAAAAACTCAATAAAATATTATTAAATAAATAATAATATTAGAAAATGATTAATAATATTAAGAACTCAATAAAATATTATTAAATGATTAATAATATTAGAAACTCAATAATAAATTATTAAATAATTAATAATATTAGAAAATGAATAAAATATTATTAAATAATTAATAATATTAAGAACTCAACAAAATATTATTAAATGATTAATAATATTAGAAACTCAATAAAATATTATTAAATAAATAATAATATTAGAAAATAGATAAAATATTATTAAAGGAATAATAATGTTAAAAAATGAATAAAATATTATTACACGATGAATAATATTAGAAACTTAATAAAATATTATTAAATGAATAATAATATTAGGAATTAAATAAAATATTATTAAATAATTAATAATCATGATATATCAATCTTGTATTAATTGTTCTTAAACTTGATAAGCAAGCTAGTTGCTCACCCTTGTTATTTCATGAATTATTTTTCAGCTAAGCCCGAGTGCTCCAAGAAGGACAAGGGCAAGGGAAAAGATAAAGCTTAGAATTTGCATACTAATTAGTTTATTTGATTAATATTTAATTAAATGTTATAAATCTTTTGTGACCCCTTAATGTAATATCCCAGATATTTACAATAATTGTAAATAAGATTTGAAATAATCAATTAAAGGTTATGGTTTAAAACCTAGAGTTTGAGAAGTGAGATGTGTAGAATTTGGGTGAACATTTTTTTTAACATAATTTATTTGTTATAAATTAAATGTGAGAATATTGTAATGATGCATATAGAGAATTTATTAAGGAAATAAATTCATTTGAGAAGTGAAGACGGTTATAAAGATATATATATATATATATATATATATATATATATATATATATATATATATATATATATATATATATATATATTCCTAGAGTGGTGTTTGTTAACCAAACAAGAAGATGAGTAAAGTAATACTCAATAAAACTAATAAATTAATTAGTTTAAATATGAAGTAAGAAGAAAAGTCATGAAATATAATTAATTATATTAATTATATTAGTTATGAGTTAAAGTTATATAAAAGCTAGAAAGTTTGTCTAGAATGACAATATTAAGAAGTTAATTGATTAAGTAATTAACTTAATTATTAAGTTGTGGTATAGAGTCCAAGTAATTTAATTACTACTAGTGGACTAGCCCTAAAGGATTATATGTGTTAGTCCAATATGAGAATATTTACATGAAGATGGATAATTAAATAGGAGAGCCCAATGGAAGGTAAACTATGTAGCCCAAACATTTAAAAGTCCAATGTTGATCAAAGTGTTGGGAAATATTATTTAGTATAGAGAATTAATCAATGTACGGTTAATTGAATAACCCTAGTTGATAGACAATAATAAGAATTAACCAATCGTTGGTTAATTCCTAGAAAAGTGAGTTTGATGATGAGAATTAACTACGGATGAGTTAGTTAATTAACCCAATGTTGTAGTTTGAAATGTAAAAGTTGAAAATTGGATTTCTATGGCTAAAAAGTTACCTCTATGAGTTTTTAAGAAAACCCAACTTGAATATTTCAAAAATGTGTAAAAATAAAGAAGTTATGAATTTTTCCTTAAAGCATGTTGATTTTAAAACCCTAGGTTGCATTGTGAGCGATTTTAAGTATAGATCCGTTTGGAATTTGGATTTGTGATCTAAAGAGAAGTTGTAGATGGGGAAATTCTAATGATAATGGATTTAAGAATCACTACAACATATTTTCAAATGAAGAAGTTATGTAAGTTTTAATTAAAAAAGCAAAAGTTAAAAAATCTGAAAATGACATTTTGGCAGATTTTGCATCACAAGGGTCGGGGCCCTTATTTTGCACTATAAAGGAGGGTCGGGGCCCTTGACACTGTTCACAAACAGTGCACTTTTTCGTTCCGGGTCGGGTCGGTTCGGGTCATTTAAGTCCAAAATGGATAAAAATGCTTAAAAATTAATATAATTAATTTGGGACCCAAGTTTAATAATTATTTATTATTTATAATAAATAATAAATAAAGTAAATAAAAGCTATTATTATAATTAATTATTATTTAATTGATAGTAAATAATAATTAAAGTAAATAAATACAATAACTAATTATTTATTATTATATAATAAATAAAGAAGGATATGAAATTAATAAAATAATTATTTATTATTTAATTAATATTGAATAATAAATAGTTAATTAATATTAAATAATAAATAGCTAATTAATTATTATTTAAAGGATATTAAATGGTAATTAAAGAAAGATGAAGTTAATAAGGCAATTATTTATTATTTTAATAAATAAGGATAATTAGTTAATTATTATTTAAAGGATATTAAATAATAATTAAAGGGAGATAAAGTGAATAAAATGATCATTTGTTATTTAATGAATATTAAATAATAAATGGGGTTAATTAATTAAGAAATTATTATTTAAATAATCATTAAAGGATTTAAGGATTGTTAAAATATTGTTAAATGATTAAATATATAAGTAACTAAAATGTTATGAAATGAGTACTAACATTAGTATATGATGAAAATGTTATTAAATAATTAATGACATTAGTAAGTGATTAAAACATTATTAAATGGCTAAAAATATTAATAAGTGATTAAAATATTATTAAATGGTTAATAATATTAATGAGTGATTAAAATATTATTAAATAGTTAATAATATTAATGAGTGATTAAAATATTATTAAATGGTTAATAATATTAATAATAGATTAAAATATTATCAAATAGTGAATAATATTAGTAAGGGATTAAAAACATTATTAAATGGTTAATAATATTAATAAGGGATTAAAATATTATTAAATGGTTAATAATATTTGAATGCAGTTATATATTATCAAAGGTAGATAATATTTTGAGGTATTTGGTACATTATTAAATGTCCAAATCATTAAGAAGAAAGTTTAATTGAATTAAATCAATGTAAATAGTCCTTTGTGACTAATTTAGACAACTTATTAAAAGCGGGTTGTACGAAGATCGTATTGTGTTTTTGTCCAGAACTTAAAGGTTCGTTTGTCGGACATCTTAAGAGTTAATAATTTAAAGTTAGAGTCTTATATAAAGGCTAAGTAATACTCATTATATCTAATGATTATTTCAATTTCCTATATAAATTGTAGGTTGAACGAAAGACGCAAATAAGCGTAAATGGTAGAAGCTAAGCAGACAAGTTTTTCAGAACTTGCTCCTATGTGCACTAATATGCTACAATTTGATGTTATATTATTAACATGAAGATATTTTTGATGATATTTGTGATATATGAATAACATGAGATATGATTACATGTGAAATATGTACCGATATGAAGCATGATTTGCTAGATTCTAGTTGTTTATTGTATGTGATGCATAAGAAATATGAAACATTCATAAAATGAAATGCATGATGTAAGAATAAAATGCAGAGCATGTATAATATGTGAAGCATGTATAATATGTGAAGCATGTAATGTGTTATATGTAACTGTTGAACTTGTTGAGCCGTTGTGCTCACTCTTGCCTAAACCAACATTTTCAGATAGTGCAAATTATTAGAAGTTCTCAGTAAAGATCAAGGAACAGGAAAGCATATTACTTTCACTGAAGATCTAAATGTCTGTGGTAGATATCAGTCCGAATTAGACAGGTAAATGATTGTGTAATATAGGACTTAGTTGGTATGTTATATGAGTATTAAATACTCAAATTGATTGTAATAGAATGTCGTATCATGTATGATATTAAGACAGACTAGGAATGTATAAAGATTGCGATTCTGGAATAGAAAGAGATGATGTAAAATTGTAAATAAATGATTATTTAGCAATTATAATATTGTTGTAATTCATGAACAATAAAGAAAATGTAGTACTAGTGTTGAACCGGATCTGAGGTTAAAGGAACCAGGATTTGGGGTCGTCACAAGTTGGTATCAGAGCTGATTGGTTAAAAACCTTAGGTAAGAGTGCCTTAGGCTATAACCGTAGTAGAAGATAAATAAAATGATAAAGGAATAAAATCAGGAAGAGTTTAAGTAATGAAAGATGAATTTGGAAAATTCATTTATAGAAGATTATCCAAAGATGAATTTGAGAAGATATAAGAGAAATGAAAAGGGTCATGTTGTACCTAATTTGAAGAAATGATAGAAGATATCTTATAATAAGATTTTGAGAAGCATAAAGAAAATGCTAACAAGGTCATGAAATGATCTAAGGATATGAACTCGTAATGAGGCAGATGTGCTAAAATATGAATGGAGAGAATTCGTATTTAGTTAAGAAAAATTAGTGGTTTGTGGGTCTTTAATTGAGGACTCATATTAGTGGCTGAGTTGTACGATTCCTTGTATGGGCAGGGAATTTGTGCTTGGTTTTAGAATCGTTTAGCTTCATATATTAATATAGTGGTTGAGTTGAACGAACCCTTTGTATGGGCAAGGGCTATGATATGTCAGCGAACCAATTTGGGAGATGCTGCTGCGAAACTTGCATAATCAGTGTGTATCGAAGAAGAAATATATGCACTGGTGGCACGTGTTTCCTTACAGTGTTGAACAGTTGAAAAACTGATGTATTTGTTCTTGGTTTAACGACCGCTGGACTTTCTATATTGATTAGTGGTCGCGTTGACCAATTTCTTGTATGGGCAGGAGATTGTGTTTGGTTTGACGATCACTTAGCTTTCTATATTGATAATCAATTGAAACTTGGTGTCGCGCTATTCGTTATATGTATGTTGAGAAGGTAATTCTTTTCTCATGTGTATAACGGATAGGTAGAGGATGTTAAGATAAGTTCGTGTTCTGAGAACCGACACGCATGGTAAGTTCATGACTCATAGTCATGTGGTGGAGCCCCTCAGCGAATGGGCGACTTTGGCTTGACTATGACAAACTCCTCAAACATTATGATTATGGTAATCTCCTGAGCCCAAATACGTGGTAAGTTTGATGAACAGTGAGTGTGGGTAGAGTTAAGTAGCAAGATTAAAGCTATACTAGATATAGTTATTAAGCTGAAAAAAGATGAGAAGAAATTTGAGGTATTTTGAGATTTTAGGATATTCCAAATCTTCTAGCTATGCTAGACTTTGAAATTCTTAAAATCGTGCCAAATTTGCACTTTTGTGCTTTTGAAAAGACAAATGAGTTTTCTTGTTTTATTATTAAGTTGCAGTAACACGAGGTGTGGAGAAGTCCATCGTTACTGGTGATGACATGATAAAACCTAAAATGAATTTCAGTATTTTAAAACGTTTAAAGAAGAGTCTATGCTAATTATTTCGGCTAGACAAATTGATTTGAAAATATCAAAATGTATTTATAAAATCATCACATGCCATTAAAGCCATGGTGCGAAATGAAAAAGACGGAATCCTCAACGCACTGTTGCAACGGTGCGATATCATGAAGTCCTAGAAATGAATTTTGGTTATTTTAACTAATCTAAAATGATTTTTAGTTCCTAATATACGAACAGTTCAATGGTATTTGCCTATGTCATTTATTTTGATTGGACACTTTTGGTCAAAAATGACTCAAGTTTTATTTCCAATCCAACTTATGCTGGTGCGAAATTTTGTAGTAAGTCTGAGGTGAACAATTGCAGAAGCAGATATATTTTTTGTCGGCATATAGCTCCGACGAGGTAATTAGTTAGAGAACTGGTAAGCCCTCAAGCCCGAGCTAGTCAGTAAAGAACTGATAAGCCCTCACGTATGTTCACAGTCTTTATGACCCCTCAGAATAGTATAAAAGTTTTAATGAATATTTTGATTTTCAATTTATTCTTTCGTAAGATATTGATTTTTAATTCATTCTTCTGCAAGATATTCCATTGTTCAGGAATTGTGAAAAGTATGAACTTCCTAGAAAAGGATGATCATAGAATTTGATGAATAAATTGATATTCTCAGAGATGAAAATTGATAGAAATGAGTATGATGAAATTTCGGGGACGAATTCTTATAAGAATGGGTGAATGTAATATCCCAGATATTTACAAGAATTGTAAATAAGATTTGAAATAATCAATTAAAGGTTATGGTTTAAAACCTAGAGTTTGAGAAGTGAGATGTGTAGAATTTGGGTGAACATTTTTTTTTAACATAATTTATTTGTTAGAAATTAAATGTGGGAATATTGTAATGATGTATATACAGAATTTATTAAGGAAATAAATTCATTTAAGAAGTGAAGACGGTTATAAGGATATATATACATAGTTATATATTCCTAGAGTGGTGTTTGTTAGCCAAACAAGAAGATGAGTAAATTAATACTCAATAAAACTAATAAATTAATTAGTTTAAATATGAAGTAAGAAGGAAAGTCATGAAATATAATTAATTATATTAATTATATTAGTTATGAGTTAAAGTTATATAAAAGCTAGAAAGTTTGTCTAGAATGACAATATTAAGAAGTTAATTGATTAAGTAATTAACTTAATTATTAAGTTGTGGTATAGAGTCCAAGTAATTTAATTACTACTAGTGGACTAGCCCAAAAGGATTATATGTGTTAGTCCAATATGGGAATATTTACATGAAGGTGGGTAATTAAATAGGAGAGTCCAATGGAAGGTAAATTATGTAGCCCAAACATTTAAAAGTCCAATGTTGGTCAAAGTGTTGGGAAATATTATTTAATATAGAGAATTAATCAATGTAGGGTTAATTGAATAACCCTAGTTGGTAGACAATAATAAGAATTAACCAATCGTTGGTTAATTGCTAGGAAAGTGAGTTTGATGATGAGAATTAATTATGGATGAGTTAATTAAGTAACCTAATGTAGTAGAATTAATTAAAGCAAGTCTAATTGGATTATATTTTAAATTCAAAAGAGGTATTAATCTAGGTCAAATTAATTAAACTAGTTGTCCATGTAATTAAATTTAAACATTGATCTATGTAGTAATTAATCAAGCCCAATGCTTGATTTAATTAAATGTAACAAATGTTATTTAATGTTAGCCCAATGTAATAATTAAATTGAGCCCAAACTAATTAATTGGATGAGTCCAATATATTAAATCCTAAAGTCTAATGTAGAGCCCAAATGGTAGTCAAAGTTGTGGTCAATATATATACATCGGTGTAATTAAAATGTATTTTTAACCGATCAAAAGGAGAATATGACTAACCAACATTTAGAGGATTAGTACAAGACAGTAGCTTATCAGTTCTCTTGTGAGAACACTGAGCTGAAGGAGCAGATAACCGATCTAGAGGAACAAGTGGAGGGGTATGAAGACTCCGTTGAGCGTATTGGGGCATTGACCCATCAGTTAGTAGATCAGGATACAGAGTTGCAGACTAAGTTAGCAGAGTCAGAGGCTAAGTTAACAAAGGTTGAATTGAAGGTTCAAGCAAAGAAAGAGGCTATGAAGGCCCACTGGCAGGAGGTGGTAGATGAAAGGATTAAGTTGGTGATACAGATGGATGCTGTAAATGGACAAATACTCGAGCTAAAGGATGAGGTTCGATAGAAGAGGGTAAAGATTTATAGGATCAGTTATGTCTATCCCTCTTTATTTGGCAAATTACAGAGTAGGGTGTACTATTACCTAGCTGAGGAGGGTCAGTTCAGGCACACTATCAGTAGGAGCTTGGTGATAGCCATAGGGAATGAGGAGTATGATGATATAGTTCGTCGAGGGTTGCGCAGTCATTAGTAGTAGTAATTTTATGTCATTGTATGTATATAGACACAATAGAACCCAACTTTTGTGTTGAATGAGGGTTAGTATGCTTGTAAATCCCAACTCTAGAAGTTGTGGGATATGTTTAGGTTAGATCTCATCTTTTGTAGCCTTTCAGGGATAGAGGCATTTATAGCAGTATGCTAGTGATGTAAAGTGATATGCACTATTGTTTTAGTATATAAATATAAATGTAGTTATGTTTATGTTTATATGTGTTGATTTGATTATTTGTACCTTAGTTCTAACTACTTAAGCAATAAAACGAAAGTAAAAATAAAAGACAAAATTAATAACTTAAATTTTCTTTTAAACAAAAAATGCCGCCACGAAGAAGAAATCAACCACCACCATCTATGAAATCGGTAAATGTAGAAGGGGGACCACCGAACCCAGTACAAGAATTTGTGGAGTTGCTACTAGGAGCATTCCACAACTGAAATACTAACGCAATAGGAGCACCAATCAATTAGCAAATTTCAAAGATTTTAAAATAATAGAACCACCAGAGTTTAAAGGGATGTCGGATCCAATTGAAGCACATATGTGGATAGAAGAGATGGAAAAGGTTTTTGAGGTTCCACGGGTGGCAGAGGAGTAGATGACAACGTTTGCCATTTTCATGATGAAAGGAGAAGTGAACTATTGGTGAAACACAAACAAGAATAGAGCAGGAGAATGAAGTATTTCTTAGACTCGGTTCAAGGAGTTGTTCTTCGAGAACTACTTTTCGGAGAGAACACAAGTCAGGATGGAAGTTAAATTCTTGGAACTGAAGCAAGGGAATATAACAGTAGCTGATTATGAAGCCAAGTTCAACGAATTGGCACGATTTGTTCCACATTAGGTGGACACCGAGGCAAGAAGGGTACGGAGGTTTGAGCAGGGACTGAAACACTGGGTTTTTAGTAGAGTCGTTATTCTTCAAATTAACAATTTCTCGACCTTGTTGGAGAAAGCTATCATAGCAGATGGTGGAAGTGAAGCCCTAACTAAGTATAACCAAGAGCGAAACAAGAAGAAAGGTGATAGAGGAAACAAAGAAGGAAGCAACTCGAACAAACGCAAGTGGAACAACAACAGTTCGATGACACCCTAAGGAAGCAAATAGAAGAAGGAGAACAAATGCAACAAGTGTGGAAAGAATCATTTCAGGGAATGAATAAAGGTCAAAACGTCTATTATAATGTGGGCAAGAAGGGCACATCGTTCCTAATTGTCCCAAACCAAAGAAGGGAGGTTATTTCTCATA
Organism: Hedera helix; assembly: GCA_947179155.2. Taxonomy (NCBI): domain Eukaryota; kingdom Viridiplantae; phylum Streptophyta; class Magnoliopsida; order Apiales; family Araliaceae; genus Hedera; species Hedera helix. The sequence goes on from OX359268.1 coordinate 13,416,441, forward strand.
TGGAATTATGAACTCTCAAATCAAGGATTGTCCCAATAGGAAGAATGATGGAGGAAGGAGAAATAAAAGAAGCAATAGCAGGCTTACCATTGGATGTCCGGTGCAACAAAACAAGCCAACAGCATGAACTTTCAATATGGTGCAAGACGTTGTGGAATCTAAAGACGTGGTGTCAAGTATTATTTTGATCAATAATATAAATGCTTATGTATTGTTTGATTCGGGTGCTACCTATTCATTTGTGTTTGATGATTTCGCTAGACGGTTAGAATTGCCTAAAGAAAAATTAAAAAATTCAATGAACATAGAAGTTACAAATAAAGAAGTCATTTCTATAAAGTATATATATATATAAATTATTATGTAGAAATTAAGGGTTAAAAGTTTTGTGTGAACTTGATTCCAATACGTTTGGGAGAGTTTGATGTTATATTTTGAATGGATTGGTTGTTTAACCATGAAGCGGTAAATGATTGTCAAAAGAAGTGTATATACCTTAAAACACCAAATAAGTCTAAGGTCGTATTTTATGGCAGCAAGTCGTCAAGATAATTTTGTTATCTGACGATGATGCAGGCTAAGAAACTGTTGAAGAAATGATGTGTTGGATATCTGGCACATGAAATGAATATACAAAGGGTGAATCCCGAGATAGAACAAATACTAGTAGTTAAGGATTTTATAGATGTTTTCCTAGTTGAACTGGTGGGTCTTCTACCAAATAGGGAGATAAAGTTCGTGATTGATTTAGTACTGGGGATAGCGCTAATATCAAAAGCACTGTGTAGGAAGGCTCTGGTAGAAATGAGGGAGTTGATGGTGCAATTACAAAAGTTATTGGATAAGAAGTACATCCAGCCTAGTGTTTCTCCATAAGGAGCACCTGTGTTATTTGTAAAGAAAAAAGATGGATCGATGAGACTTTGTATGAACTATAGAGAGTTGAATAAAGTAACGATTAAAAATAAGTACCCGTTGCCAAGAATTAACGATCTTTTTCATTAACTAAAAGGGGCAAAGTACTTTTCAAAGATTGATTTAAGGACTGGTTATCATAAGTTAAAAGTAAGGAAGGAGGACGTACCCAAGACGACATTCAGGACTCGTTACGACCATTATGGGTTTCTGGTGATGTCATTTGGATTGACGAATGTCCCAACCGCATTTATGGACATGATGAACAGAGTTTTCAAGCAGTACTTGGATAAATTTGTAGTTGTATTCATTGACGATATTTTGGTTTATTCCAAACTGAAGAGGAGCATGCCGAACATTTAAGATTGATGTTGGAGATATTAAGGAAGGAGCAGTTGTATGCAAAATTTTCAAAGTGTGAATTCTGGTTTGAGAGAGAGTTCAATTTCTAGGTTATGTTATTGACAAGGGGGGAGTTTCAGTAGATCCTACAAAAGTGGAAAACGATGATTAATTGGGAACAACCAAAGATGCCGACTGAGATTAGGAGTTTCTTAGGTTTAGCGGATTATTATCGGAGATTTATCAAGGATTTTTCGAAGATAGCAACGTTGTTAACAAATTTGACAAGGAAGACAGTAAAGTATTTATGGACGAAAAAGTGCAAGGAAAGTTTTCAGGAGCTGAAGAAAAGACTTAGTGAGGCACCTGTATTGACTTTACCAGAAAATGTGGGAAATTTTACAGTCTATAGTGATGCATCTCACAAGGGACTAGACTGTGTACTTATGCAAAATGGCAAGGTCATTGTGTATGCATGAAGGTAATTAAAGGATTATGAGAAGGGATACCCTACCCATGACTTGGAGTTGGTAGCAGTAGTGTTTGCCCTTGAAATTTGGAGGCATTATTTATATCGAGAAAAATGTTAGATATTCACATATCATAAAAGTCTGAAGTATAGCTTCACAAAAAAGGAGTTGAACATGAGGCAGATGAGATGGTTGGAATTGATCAAAGATTACGATTGTGAAATTCTATATAATCCGGGCAAAGCGCATGTAGTAGCAGATGCTCTAAGCAGAAAGAAGTCGTTTGTATTAACAAACCAGGAAGAACTGATAAAAGAAATAGCTCGAATGGAGTTAAAGGTGAAAAATCTGAAGGAATCAGAGGAGAAGTCAACAGAGATGGAAGAAAGCCCAACCTTATTGGATAATATTAAGGAGGCTCAAGACAAAGATGAAGAATGTAACAGAATAAGGAAGCGAATGACTGATGGTGAGGAGGTGAACTTTAAAGTTGATAGCAAATGATTGCTAAGGTTTGAAAATCGGATTTGGGTACCATTAGTACCTGAATTGCGAGAAGAGATTTTGCGAGAGGTTCACAGTACAAGATACTCGATACATTCGGGTAATACGAAGATGTATCAAGATCTGCGTCAGTATTTTTGGTGGCCGAATATGAAAAGAGAGGCTGCAGAATATGTCAGTCGATGTCTAACTTATCAAAGGATAAAGGTAGAACATTAAAGACCCGGAGGGTTATTACAGCCGTTAGAGATTCCTGAATGTAAATGAGAACATATCACGATAAATTTTGTGGTAGGACTTTCAGCAACACCTAAGGGATACGACGCTATTTGGGTGATTGTAGATTGACTAACAAAGTCAGCGCAATTTTTACCGATCAAGATTAAGTTCAATTTGGATCAATTGGCCAAGTTGTACATTAAAGAGATAGTTTCAAGACATGGACTACTGATATCAATTGTGTCAGACAGAGATTCGCACTTCACGTCAAATTGTTTGAGAAGTCTTTAGGAAAGAATGGGGACGCAATTAAGAATGAGTACAACATAACATCCGCAGATCGATGGGTGATAAGTAGGTTTTTATATCTATTTATTAGGTATTTTATGCTTAACTATTTGTGGCTTTTTAAGTATTTTTAGTGTTTTAGGTAATTTATTTAATTTAATATATTATTATTATTATTAGTATTTTTATTTATTTTTAATTAATTTATATTTTATTTTGTAGGAAAATTGGAGCTGATGGCAGTTTGGCTTTTGTTTCCGCGTGGCGTTCCATCAGCAGATAAGTTAAAGGATAATTTAAGAATCCAATTGCAATTTGGAAAAGGAAGATAAATAGAATTTTTATTTTTTTACTATTTGTATTTTAAATCCTATTAGGGTTTAGAAAGTATAATTTCTATTAGGGTTAGGATGATTATGTAGCCTATAAATAGAGGGCTTGAGATACACAATTGATATACAATTTTTATTAGAAAAATTTTGTCTTTTATTCTTTGGTATTTTTTTATGGCTATGTGTAGTTAAATTATTTTTCTTGGTTTAAGTGATTGAAGCCATCAAGATTTATATACTGTGAGATCTAATTTATTTTAATTGTTCAATTTATATTTTGAGTATTGAATATTTTTCTGTGTTTAATTTTAGGATTAATTCGTTTAATTGCTAGAATGCATACTAGTTTATTATTCGTTGAAATCTACTGCTAAATTAAATATCAAATTCTTAATTGTTTGGTCACTTTAATTTGCGAAGCAACTAAAATTAATAATTATTTTGCAGATCAAAAGATTGTTATATATTAAGAAAAATATTCATCTAAATTAAATGCAGGCGCTTGGATTGTGTTGTTTAGTTCAACGATCTCTCTAATTCTTAAAGCTTCTACTAAGTTAAATCTTTAGCGCTTGTTTTAGGTTATTTAGTAGTAAGGGTTATTTAGATCGCTTGTTTCTACTTAACTAAAATTAATGAGAGATAGGAAAATTATTTGAATGGAAGTAATTATAACACGTTGAATATTTAAAATATGAATTGAGTTATTCTTGCGTCAGTGATCAGTTATAAATTCTTGATGGTGAATGTTAACTTAAACCAAGATTTTTTCTTCTCATTAAATTACTTGCAAAATTATTTTAGTTAATTTTATTTAAATTATTTCTTTAATTAAAAAAACTCCTAATTTTGGTTTACGAAAACATAAAATTAATCATTCTCTGTGGGATCGAATCTTACTTGCACTACTACATTAATATTTTTCCAAAGTAAGATTTTATTTTTGGGTGCCTACGACAGCACACCAAATTTTGGCACCAAGATTTTATTTTTGGGTGCCTGCGACAGCACACCAAATTTTGGCACCGTTGTCGGGGAATAATTTTAATTTAATTTTGTGTTTTTGTAAATATTTATTTAATTAAGTAATTTTTCTTAGATTTTATTTTTCTAGTTTTTCATAATTTAATTTAGTTGTCCAGGTTCAGGATGGAAGTCATGCATGATTATGTCAATGAGGTAACTATTTCTTCTCTTGAGCAACAAATTAATGATCTAACTTCTCTTGTTTATCAATTGGTTGTAGGTAATGCACAACCAATGGAAGCTTGTATGATTTGTGCGGTGGTAGGACATCCAACTAATATATGTCATATTCTTCGAAAGGAGTCTTATGAATAAGTTAATATAGCAAGTGATTTCCCTGGTCAACCCCAATGAAAATATGATCCCTATTCAAAAGCGTATAATTTTGGATGAAGGGATCATTCTAATTTTGGCTATAAGAATCAACAAATGAATCCACCCGCAAATTAGAATTTTTCAAGTTGTCAACAATACATTCAGCCATATCCCCGACAACAACAGGGCCAATCATTTAATTCTGATATGTCTTTAGAGAATATGATTAAATTAATTGAAATTAATAATTTACAATTTCAACAAGACATGAAGGCAAGTATTCAGGAAAATAATGCAATTATTCAGCGTTTGGGTACTCAAATAGGACAAATGACAATCGCAATCGATCAATTGGAGGAGCAAAGTTCTGCGCAAGTACCTTCTCAAACGGTGGATAATCCAACGGAGAATATAAGTGCACAAGTGTTAAGAAGTGGTAACGATGTAGAAGATCCAAAACAGATAGTCCCTCCATCGCCAAAGCAAGAGAACGCAAACAACATCAATGAAGCGGACAGTGTTCATGTAGACGATGATGTTATTTTTGATAATGACATGCTTAAGGTGGCGGAAGTTGTTGAGGAAATAAACAAAGAAAAGTTAGAGATTGCAATTACCAACAATTTAGAGTTAGAGGAAGAAGAAGCAATTGAGCTGAAACAAAATTTGAATGAGGATGAAGTTCATTAAATTATTTGTCAATAATTTTTGATAATAATGCAATCATTTACATTCCATTGTCTATTACTCATAACAAATTTCTATCTTTTATTTTGTAGGATTCCATTCTAAATTTAAAAAATCTTCATAGTCATCTCCAATATTTATTACTTGAAAAGGGAGTTGAACATTCATGTCGAATGCAAATGAGATTGAATCTACCGATGAAGAATAATATGATGGATGGAGTACTCAAAATTCATGAAATTGGAGTGACGTAGTAATTTGGCATGCTGTCAAGCCAATGACGATAAACAAAGGCGCTGCTTGAGAGGAAACCCAATGGGAGTATAATTTTCTTTTTATTTTTGCATTTATAGTTTAGTTATTTGTGTTTTTTCTTAGCATTTTACTTTACATTGGGGACAATGTAAATTTTAAGTGTGGGGGAAGGGATTTAGGATTTTTGTTATTTTTTAGGGAATTTTAAAAAAAAAATTGAATTTTGTGGGTAAATTCACTGCAAACCCTCACGAGACAAAACTCATCCACTTAGGATAACTTTGGGGTTTAAAGGCTTGTTGCACATGCTAAGTGTAACCGTGTTGCCTACGAAAATGGTTTATTTTAATTTTTTTTATGAGTCACTTAAGCAATGAGTTAATTAGATTTTAAATTTTTAGCCAATGATAAAATCTTGATTTTTGTTTTATAACTTATGAAAAATGAATACATTTTTGCTTAGTTTGAATTTTTGACTTATTATTGGTAATTACTTTGTTTGAGATCCTTTAAATTTGTATGCACTTATATCCATTTGTTTGAGCTAGTTTTAATTAAGAGAAAGTTTAAATGGTTAAATGCTTATGAAAGATATTTTTGAGCTCTATATCTTATTTAATCATTATTTGAAGTGAAATATAAGGCAAAATATAATGTGGAAGAGATGATTTAGGTAATTTTTCTAGAATTATTGTTAAAAAGAAAAATTTTGCGGTGAGTTGAGATTGAGCGTAAAACGCATTCACTCATAAACACATGAAAAAGTGAGATAGAGCATAAAATGCACTCACTAAAAAAGAAAAAAAAGAGAAAAAGACATGAAAAATGGGATGGAGCATAAAAAGCACCCATTACAAAGGGAAAAAATAGAAAAATATTTAAAAAATTGATATTAATAATCCTAGTATGCATAATTGTTTAAAACCTTTTGATCTTCTGAGTTATATTTGTCTGTATTAGTTGAAAGAGTAATGTGAAAAATAAATATATTCAGTATTGTTATATATCTTTTATAAGGTAATTACTAACCTAAACTTATCCGAGTTTTGATTAGTTTGATACGTTTGGATTCACACACACACGAAGGATCTTGATTAAATTAAAATTGATAAATATGTTAAAATTCTGAATTTTGCATAAATTTAAAATTTTCTTTGAGTTATTATTTAAAAAATCTTTGAGGTTAATGTTGAATTCATATTCATTTGTTGCTCAGATAAGTTAGTCGGATTAATTGATTTATTTAATAGAGTTTTAATTTTATAATTTTTATTCTTGTTTTGCTTGAGGACAAGCAAAGAGTTAAGTGTGAGGTATTTGATAAGTAGGTTTTTATATCTATTTATTATATATTTTATACTTAATTATTTGTGACTTTTTAAGTATTTTTAGTGTTTTAGGTAATTTATTTAATTTATTGCATTATTATTATTTTTAGTAGTTGTATATTATTTTTATTTATTTTTAATTAATTTATATTTTATTTTGTAGGAAAATTGGAGTTGATGACAGTTTGGCTTTTGTTTCCGCGTGGCGTTCCATCAGCAGATAAATTAAAGGATAATTTAGGAATCCAATTGCAATTTGGAAAAGAAAGATAAATAGAATTTTTATTTTTTTTATTATTTATATTTTAAATCCTATTAGGGTTTGAAAAGTGTAATTCCTATTAGGGTTAGGAGAATTATATAGCCTATAAATAGAGGGCTTAAGATACACAATTGATATACAATTTTTATTAGAAAAATTCTCTCTTTTATTCTTTGGTATTTTTTTATGGCTATGTGTAGCTAAATTATTTTTCTTGGTTTAAGTGATTGAAGCCATCAAGATTTATATACAGTGAGATCTAATTTATTTTAATTTTTTAATTTATATTTTGAGTATTGGATATTTTTCTGTGTTTAATTTTATGATTAATTCATTTGATTGCTAGGATGCATACTAGTTTATTATTCGTTGAAATCTACTGCTAAATTAAATATCAAATCCGTAATTGTTTGGTCACTTTAATTTGCGAAATAACTAAGATTAATAATTATTTTGCATATCAAAATATTGTTATATCTTAAGAACAATATTCATCTAAATTAAATGCAGACGTTTGGATTGTGTTGTTTAGTTCAACGATCTCTCTAATTCTTAAAGCTTCTACTAAGTTAAATCTTTAGCGCTTGTTTTAGGTTATTTAGTAGTAAGGGTTATTTAGACCGCTTGTTTCTACTTAACTAAAATTAAGAAGAGATATGAAAATTATTTAAATGGGAGTAATTATTTCACGTTGAATATTTAAAATATGAATTGAGTTATTCTTGCGTTAGTGATCAATTGTAAATTATTGATGGTGGATGTTGACTTAAACCAAGGCTTTTTCTTCTCATTAAATTACTTACATAATTATTTTAGTTAATTTTATTTAAATTATTTCTTAAATTAAAAAAAAACCCTAATTTTGGTTTACGAAAACATAAAATTAATCATTCTTTGTGAGATTGACTCTTACTGACACTACTACATTAATATTTTTTTTCAAAGTAAGATTTTATTTTTAGGTGTCTACGACAACACACCAAAAACAAGAGAACAATTCAAAAATTGGAAGACATGCTCAGAGCCTGTGTGATGGATTTCAAGGGCAGTTGGGAGGATCATCTACCTTTAGTAGAATTTGCATTTAATAATAGTTATCATGCAAGCATAGGCATGTCGCCTTATGAAGCATTATATGAGAGGAACTGTAGAACACCTCTATGTTGGGATGAAATGGGAGAACGTCGATTGTTGGGGTCGAAATTGGTTCAATAGACTGTGAAAATTATTAGAGTAATAAAAGCTCGGCTAGCAATAGCTCAGGACCGACAAAAGAAGTATGCGGATTTATATCGTCAGAAGAGAGATTTTGAAGTAGAAAATTTTGTGTTTATGAAGGTGTCTGCATGGAAAGAGAAAATCAGATTTAGAAAGAAAGGAAAATTAAGTCTGAGGTTTATAGGACCGTTCAAAATACTGAATAGAGTACAAGATAGCTCTATCTCCTGAACCGGAGCATATCCATAATGTGTTTCACGTGTCAGTGTTGCGACCATATAAACCTAATTACAAGCACGTCATATCCTATAAGCCAATTCAAGTTGAGAAAGACTTATCATATGAGAAAATTCCTATTCAAATATTAGACAGGAAATAACAGACTTTACTAAATAAGTTTATACATTCTGTCAATGTGCTTTGAAGGAACCACAACGCTGAGAAAGTTACGTGGGAACTTGAAGAAAAGATGAGGAATAATTATCTAAATCTTTTTTAGTAACTTTAAATTTTTAATTTAGGGGACAATTCTTATAAGGGAGAGAACGTAATAACCTAGAATTTTATGTTGCATTGTAATTATAATTATTAAATAATTATCAATGAATTAAATTTTTTTTTTATTATTAATTAACTTTACTTATATGAGATTGAATTAATATACAAATGTAGTTGTATATTTGTTCGATTATTAAATTATAGCAAGGTAAGATAATGAATTATTAAGGCAAGTCTAATAGGATTATATTTTAAGCTCAAAGAATGTATTAAACTAGGTCCAATGAAATTAACCTAGTAGCCCATGAACATAATTAATTTATTGGTTCATGTTATAATTAAACTAGCCCAACGCTTAATTTGATTTCAAGTAGCATGTGTTAGTTAATGTTAACCCAATGGAATGAATTAATTTAGCCCAAACAATTGAAATGAATGAGCCTAATTGATTTAATTTACTAAGTCCAAGGAAGAACTCAAACTAGGTCAATGTCTAGGTCAATATATATATATATATATATATGTGTGTGTGTGTGTGTGTGTGTGTGTGTGTGTGTGTGTGTGTGTGTGTGTGTGTGTGTGTGTAGGGGTGTTCAAACTTTTCGGTTTTTTCGGTTTTTTATCGAACCGATCGGTATTGGTTTTTTCGATTTCAGTTTTTTCAGTTTTTTATATTTTTCGGTATCGATAACGGTATGGGCATTTTTGAATTTCGGTTCGATTCAGTATACCGAAAGAACCGAATTACATAATATAATAATAAATTTATATTAATTATTATATAATTAATAATAATTATATATATTATTATATATATAATTAATAATAATTATATATATTGCTAATCGGTAAAAACCAAAAATCGAACAGAGGAGAAACCGAACCGAATTTGTACCGAACCGGTACCGAAATCAGTAATTCGGTTCTTGTTTTAGCGGTAATTTCGATTCGGTACCGGTTCAATTTTTTACCGATGGACACCCCTGTGTGTGTGTGTGTGTGTGTGTGTGTGTGTGTGTGTAAAGAGGAAAAAATAAAGGAAAATTGGAAAATTGAAAGGCCATTTGGCCGGCAAATTTGGGGCCCACTTAGGAGGTAAATTGTTGCAATGTTGTTGCTTTAATGTTACTCAATCAATGAGTTGCAAGCTAGCTTGGTAGGAGTCAATCACCGTGTTAAATCCAAATGTCTTTCAATCCAATAGTAAACCTAAATTAGCTTAATTTGACCAATACTAGATATTTAGTAAATGTTGATGGGGATTAGGGAAGTGCTATAAATAGAATGCTCCGCCAATGTGATATGTTGTTAGTCCTTTTACAAGAAACACCAAGAGAGAAAAAGAGAGAGCTTTCTAGAGAGAACTCTTGTAAGTTTGAGAGAAATCACCAAGAAGCTTGCTAAAGATTATTCAAAGTGAATTCTTATATACATTTCGTGTCTAGAAGGAAAAGGGCTAGCAAAACCAAGAAGTTTAAAAGTGTTTTTATCTTTATATCTCTTCATTTATATGTTAATAATTATTGTAGAAATATTTGTCATAGTTGGTTGGGGGAGAAATATGTGTATGATAGAGCTATGGTGAGCTCAAAGATATAAGGGTGAATTTTGATGGTGAAAATATGTTTATGTATGCTAAATGCATTTTTCATGGTCAATATGTATTGTATATGGTCAAAAGGTATTTTTAACGATTCAAAATCTATTTTGATGCTGTATAATGCTAGATCTTGGATATATATGAAGATTCATGATTTAATATGTTTAACATGTGTGTTAATATGCTTGGTATGTAAATCAATGGAAGATAGGTGCATATAGAGCTTTACCGGTAGAAACCCTAAATATCTATGTGGTATAAGTAGTTATAGTTTGACATGTACAAGTTGGTTATTTGATTTTTATGGCTAGAATGATAGATTTATGAGTTATGAAGATAACTCAACTTGAATCACTCAAAAATATGTAAAAATGAAGAAGTTATGGTCCTTATCGCAAAACATGTTATTTTTGAAACCTTAGTCGATCGATCCTAGATTTTAAGTCAAAAAAAATTTCGAAAAGTGGTCGATCCATGAAATATTGAAGAGCAAAAAGTTAGAAAGCTAACAAATCTTATTTAATGTCGTTTGGACGTATATGTTTCATTTTATAAAAGATTGAACCAAAGAAATCAAAAGTGAAAAATTAGGATTTGAGAAAACAGAACTACCGCCGCAGCGGTAGGTCTCATCGCCGCAGTGATAAAACATTCTACAGGACATCGTCGTAGCGATGGTCCTCACCGCCGCAATGGTTGTTTGAATTTTTAAAGAATTAACTTTTAGAAACCGCATCGGGTCAGGTTGAATCCTATAAAATTAAAATGGGTCAGAAAATATAATTTAATATAATATTAATATTTGATAATAATTAAATAATTAAAATATTATTTAGTGATTAATAATATTATTAGAAACTCAATAAAATATTATTAAATTAATAATAATATTAGAAAATGATTAATAATATTAAGAACTCAATAAAATATTATTAAATAATTAATAATTTTAGAAACTCAATAACATATTATTAAATGATTAATAATATTAAAAATAAATAAAATATTATTAAATAATTAATAATATTAAGAACTCAATAAAATATTATTAAATGATTAATAATATTTGAAACTCAATAACATATTATTAAATGATTAATAATACTAGAAACTCTATAAAATATTATTAAATGAATAATAATATTTAAAAATAATTAAAATATTATTAACTAAATAGTAATATTAAAAAATAGATAAAATATTATTAAAGGAATAATAATATTAGAAAATGAATAAAATATTATTACATGGCGAACAGTATTAGAGACTTAATAAAATATTATTAAGTAAATAATAATATTAGGAATTGAATAAAATATTATTAAATGATTAATAATATTATAAAGTTAGTAAAATATTATTAAATGATTAATAATATTAGTAAATGAATAAAATATTATTAAATGATTAATAATATTAGAAATTGAATAAAATATTATTTAATTATTCATAATGTTATTAAAGCACTAAAATATTATTATTTGATTAATAATATTAGATAAAAAATTAAATTATATTAAATGATTAATATAGATTTTATGTGATTAAGATATTATCAATTGATGATAATATTTGTATGTGTTTAATATACCATTAAATATTTATTTATGTGATTAAGTGTTAGAAAATTAAGATATACTAATGTTATTATATTAACCTAGATATGATACTAATTGGAAGATTAATTTTATTAATTGTTAGGTCTTTTCAAAGAACATTAAATTGTATTGGTTAGCTATAATCAACAATCAAGACAAGTTTTTTATACTTAAACTTGTATTTATATTGCAAGAGTTTTAAGTGGTTTAATTATTGAAAGTTAATCTGCATCCATGTGTTTATCTATTCGCACATAATGTATTTGAAACTTTATAGTTCTTTGATTCATGAACTATTTAAGAATGTCTAAGCTAATTGTTTCGGCTAGACACTATATGTATAAATTCATTAACTTGAATACTTTTAAGAATTTATCTAAACTATTGGTTGGTGCAGATTCTTATAGTAAGACTGAGAACGAATAACTCTAAATAAGGGGATTATATTCAAGAAACCGACCTTCATATAAGATGTTTGAATATTATGCATATATATAGGGTACAAGAAGTTGATCTACTCGAATACCAAAATAATAAAATGGTTAGATAAATATCTGATTTACTTTAAGTATTAGTTCATAGTCCTTAGAGGCCACTCAGCAGTAATAACCCAATCAATTCTTTTAAATTGAAACTTAATTCTCGATCTTTCACAATTATTTTATATTGTTGAAAACTCTGAAATTATTTCTATTCAATCATGATATATCAATCTTGTATTAATTGTTCTTAAACTTGTTGAGCAAACTAGTTGTTCACCCTTACTATATCATCAACTATTTTTCAACTAAGCCTGAGTGCTTCAAGAAGGACAAGTGTAAGGGAAAAGACAACTTAAAATTTGCATGCTAATTAGTTTATTTGATTAATATTTAATTTAATGTTGTAAATCTTTTGTGAACCCTTAAAATATGTATTGTTATGTTAAGGTTAGAAGACCATGTGATTGTTTTACCTTTCTGTACGGAACAATTATGTATTATTCTACTAATATTAATAAAGACTATATATTTAATTGTTACTTATGTATTAAATTGTGAGCACTGAACACAAAATTATAGAACCCAAATTTAAATGCGTCACAAAGAGAATATCGTAGAAATGACTTTCAATATATCATCCAAATGTCCATTTCTCCATTCCTAGGCTCACGCCAAAAAAATTATACAGCTATTGTAAGGAAATTAAACTACTACGTGGAAATAAAAAAAATTACATAGAAAGGAAATTTATCAAGAAATCAACTAATAAAGTAAATCCTGAATAATAAGTACTTGGAATTTAAATTACAGTGAAGCTTTACTTGAAATTTAGAAATTTTAGTAATTTTGAATTTAAAATAGTAATTTAAAAGAAAATCATTAAATAACCCAATTAAATAGGTTGTTCTATTTCTCGAAAAATATAGCGGTATTATAGGATTTATCTATCAAGGTAATCACTTCTAAACCATTTACCATGAAAAAATTCTCAAATAAAAGAGATATATGAAAATAAATAGATGATTTCTTAAAAAAATTAACCTTCCATTTATCTTCACAACCTCCTAACCTTCTTTATTTTTTTCTCAAATATTTTTTATAATAAAAATATTATTCTCTCTCCCCACGCCACGCCACGCCACCCCAACCAACCAACCTTCCTCTCAAAAATCTGGTGCCCAAAAATGACCTTACTTGTAGCCAAGGAGCCGGTGGGCAGACTTGTGGTCCTGACGCGTCCTGACCGCGTCAGGGATAAAATAGGAAGGAATTGCACACCTTTATTCGCGGGCCTCCAAGGGGCAAAAGGAAATTTATAGGCAGCCAGTTGAGGCCAATTTCCTTGTTCTTCCGCACCTACTTCTGCGGCTTCTTAAACTATACCCTTTTAGACCCTCCTTGGGGCTTCAATTTATGATCCTGTCTCTCAAGATGACGAGGACCTCAAAATGGAGGTTATAGGTCCAGCTGGTGGTAGGTAGTGAGATGTAGGGTTTAAAATAAATTCGAGTGGTTCGAAAATCAGTTTAAGATTGACTCTAAAATTTTTAGCAGGACCCGGATTCAATATTTAAACAAGTTAAATTTGAATCCATTTTGAAACTCGAAAATTTATACGAATTGAATATTAACTGTGTACTATTTGCTAGATTAAAGTATCGAATTTTTCATACATCACTGATACCTACTCGATACAAATTCGTCGATACTTACTCGTATATAGTATCAAATATACACAATTTATTTAACATATAATATTCAACAATTAAATTCTCAACATACTTTGAGAAGTGGAAGGAATTTTTATAATTCATATACAAGTCCATTGCTTGGTTCAAGAGTGATAATATCATCTCATTAATTTTTTACAAGACTGGAGATCTAGTTTGAAAACTTTAAAATTAAATTATTTCAAATAGTTTACTGAATTAATTTTATCTGTATTATTATAATATAAATGATCTAATTCTGATTCGTGTATCTCAAATGTTTGCGAGTGACTTGACTAAAAATCTATTTGAATTGAGTTGAATTTAAGTACAATAAAACGAGTCGTATTCGAATATAAATAAAATTATAAAATTGTATTCAAATTCAAGTATGAATCCGAACATCTTTAAAAAAAATTAAATATAATCTGACTAAGATACTATTCAACTCAATTCAAGATCATTTTTACCATCGGTCAGGTGATGACGGTGAAGACATTGGTGTGGTAGGCGGCGATGTTAGTGTTATAGAGAAAACAAATAAATTAAAAATATTATACATAGGCGGCAGTAATTGAAGATGGAGAAGATGGGTGGTAGTGGGTATGGGTTTGGTAGTAGGTATGGGTTTGGCAGTGGAAAGGAGCTATGTTTTGGGTGAGTTACTTTTTCTTGAACATACAGGTTATGAACGAAAATGCTATAGCCAATGATGTTTGACAATGATATAGTTAATGACCTTTGTTAAAAAATGGTGAGACCCACCATGTATGGTAGAGTCCACCAATTTTTAACAAATGTCATTATCTATATCATTGGCTAGATCATTGGCTCTAACAAAGCTCGGTTAGAAAAAAGTGTCTTATATTAACCGTACTCGAAATATAAAAAATATTATGAATGACAAAAAAATGAAATTTAAACCCCCATATGTCTTATTCAGAATAAGATATATAAAAATAAAGTTGTATCTATACTCTTTTTCATCCCCTATCTTTACTGCAATCACAACACGTTAATGCGACCCAAATCAAAACTTTGAAAATCTAAACACCTTCCTAATATTTAGCCTTTTACACTTCCTTTTAGTTATCTTTTTATCTTTCCTTTTGTTTATCTTTTTAACAACCCCCCCCCCCCCCCCCCCCCCCCCCCCCCCCTCTATTGTTCTTTTCTTTAAGCTGAATATCACTTTTGTACTCAAATTATCACTCACTTTTAAAATCGTACTTAAAATATATTTTTCGTCAACTTGGTCATTAAAATGATATTTTTTGTTATTTCTATTTATTTTACTTGAATTTCTCTTAAATTCGATCCAATTTATTGAGAACAAAATTATCTTTAACAATATTCAGATATATTACATATATTATTAAAATAAGAGAAATTTAAATAAATTTTAAATTTGACTAATGTCTTTATTATTATTTATAAGAATTTTCATAATAATACACAAATTAAAAATTAAAATTCATAAAAATAAATTCAAACTTCAAAATTATCACTAAAATTTTGAAAATTAGTTATTATTTTTATTTCAAAAAATTAATATAATTATTATTCATGTTATGAAATCATTAAATCTAAGCTTAAAATATAAAAGAAAAAACATACTTTTAAAAAGATATTAAAACATTTCAAACAATAAATAAAATTAATATATATATAATGTAAATAATTATTTTTCTTGAGACTTATTTTTTAAATAATTATCACATCAACATATAGTGAAATAAGTTGTTTTTTTTTTTAATTTTCTTCTCTAATTATTTCTTCCGCTACTTTTCAAGATTCAACCACAACATTATTTATCTTCATCAATCTTCATAAAAAGGCAAAAAGCATCTACAGATCGAAAAAGGGGAGACAGATCTGCATAGTTGTAGATCTGAAAAAATCAATGGAAAAAAAACCCAGATCTTCATATCCAAACCCAGGTCTTCATGAGATTTTGACTAGATGAAACATAGCAATATCGTAATTTGATTTTGACCAGAACAAAATCAAATTCAGAGGCAAAACCACAACCTTTTAACTAATAAATCATCAGATTCAATTATTAAAAACCTCCGATCCAATTATATACTCCCAGATGAAAAACAAAGGGGAAAAAAATACAACAAATCAAATAAATGAGAACTTATGAAACGAATGAGAATGGAAGAGGACATGGCGACCCACGGTCAGCGTTGTTGCTAGGAATGTAGATGAGGGGTTTGTCGGAGCATGTACGGCAGGTGGCGACGAAGATCTCGTAGGTGGTGTCACAGAGGTCGGCGGCGAAGATTGAAGGTGCGAGCTCTCCGAATGGGGATGGAAGTGGGGATGGGTCGGCGCCGGTGAAACGGGAGCTGACGGTGGCGGAGATGGAGTCTCTCTTGGAGTGGCCCAGTGAGCTTCTGTCTCTAAAGAGAGAAGCCATTGCATTAGAAGAGAGAAGACTAGAGAGAAAGTACGGAAATAGAAATCCAAATCTTCATATATTTTTTTAAGTTTGAATTAGTTTTTTTTTTTTTTTTGAAAATAGTTATTAGTTTTTTGTATCTTGATTTTTAATTTGTATATTTTAATATTAATAATATATAAAATAATGATAAAGACATATATTTGAATATTGTTAAAGACAACTTTGCCATTAATAAATTAGGTCAAATCAAATTTAAGTGAAATTCAGATAAAAAGAACGAAAATGACAAAAAATATCACTTTGATGTCTAGATTAAAAAAAAATGTACTTCGACGAGAATTTTGAAAGTGTGACAATTTAGAGAAACAAAAGTGACATTCAGCATTTTCTTTATTGCCCAAATCTTTTCATATTAGACCACCAAGCATTGGCCAACCACCAGAAAAATGCTTCCTCTAATAAAGGCAATTATCTTAATTATAACACACTCTAGATTTTTTTTTGATATAAAAGGTTATTACATGTAAATTTAAGCAAGTCTAAATATATGAGTATGCTATAAATGTCTCCTTGCACATTATTATTCTATGATTTAAACTTCTACTTTAATCACGAATTCACGAGCACTACATCTTGGACCACCAACCTGGGCCAACATTTTCAAAAAAAAAACAAGTATCTTAATTATTGTTACACCTACTATTTTAGGCATAAAGGTTTATGTAAGGGTAAAGTTGGAACCCATAACTTTCCCTGGCCAAATCAAACCTTTAGCCAGTTGGGTAAGCACCCTATTTTGATACTCCTCCCAGAAGAAAAAGACATTCAACTTGTTTGATCTTGTCAGTTACGCATGAGATGAGACTATCCATCTTCTCAATCCATGTTCTGTCCGTCTCTATTTTTCTAGCAATTTGTATATCTATTCTATTCTATCCTATCCTTTTCCCACCAGCCCCGTTTATGGGGTCAGTTAAAAAATTTAGTACAAATTTGTATTTGCAACAACTTCAATTAATTCATCTAGCCTTCTCCGCTTAACTAACCCTCTAAAGTCTTTAGCAAGTTTCATCATTTTACGACATTAATTCTACGATTATTTCAACTTATGAAACTATTATTAAATAGCTTTAAAATATTAAAAAAATATTGTACTAATTTCAGCTTAAAGTCACTTTCCAATATTTAATTATAATTTTCTAAAAAATTTAACTTGAAAAATTCATAATTAATTCTCTATAAAAAAAATTACCACAAATTTAAATATTTAATTCTCCACAACTATGTAATACTAACTTTGACCAAACTTTGCCTTTAAATGCGGTAAACTTAGCGGTTGCCGGTGCCGATCATCTTCTTCGGCATCTGACGCTGGTTTTCCGATCTTTTTTGTCGCTTTTCTTGTCCTGAAATAAACTCAATCATTTCACGGGCTCATATGTATAATAGTTTTAAAAACTAAGTACAATTCGACATCCAACACCTCTCTTTCAGACAGCTCTTTGGCAAATGTTGACGAGTCTGTTCTTCATGTTTTCTCACTAATTTTTAATCAAAACACTTCGTTTTTGTCCCAAAATCATTCTGGGTAAGTTTTATACAGTTTTCTACAAGTTTTACGCTTTAAAATAATTTCAAAACTTAACTTGGCATCATCATCACCATGGCCGTCAACCATGGTTTACTACGACTAAAACCCTTGTTTCAGTCATATCACTACAAGAAAAATAGATATTTCCGACGGGATTGTTTCTGACGAAAATAATTTATTTTCGACGGATAATTAGGTCGAGGATAATTCAATCGAAAATATAGTAATTCTAACGGAATTCCGTCGAAAGTAAGCCCCGCCCGTTGGCATCAAAGTTCCCACAAGCGCCAAAGTTAATGTCGACCGAAAAACGCATAAGTTCGACAGAATTTTAGTCGCAATTATATATTTTCGACGGAAGTTCCGTTGAAAATAAACATGTTTTAACCCTAAAATCATTTCCTTCTCTTATTTTTTCCTCTCTCTCTATGTATATTGCTGCATCTCTCTCTCTCTCTCTTCTCCCCCGCTGCCTCCCACCTTGCGCCACCACGTTTCTTACTCTCCCCACCAGCATGCACGTCCCCTCCTACCACCACACTTAATTAATTAGCGATGACAATAATCGGGCCTATCGGCGGCGCACGGCGACGGCAAGAATAGCAGCACCTAGCACGACCCACGACTGAAACAACCCCTCTAGGCACATCAATGTCTCACGCGCACACCCCTTTCTCTCTCTCTCTCTCTCTCTCTTCAGTTTGGAGCTTTTTAGGGTTTACATCAAAATCATTAAATTGAAAGGTAAATTGATGTAATTGAAGTAATTGGCATGGTTAATTCACAAGTCGCTGTCGTGGTAATGTATTAATTAGTTTTGCTCTGAAAATTGCTTTGAAAAGTAGTTTGAAAAATTTGCTACTGAAAATTATGAATTAAGTTGGCCACTGAAAATAAGTTGGTCACAACCGTTGTGAATTAAGTGTATAATTATGAATTGGGATGTGGTTATGAATTGAAAATTATGTATTATGAATTGAGATTGCCATATGAATTGGGACTGTCGGACCATTTTGGGACTGATTTTGTCTTTTCTCTCGTTCCATTCAGAATTATATTATTTCATTGGTGATGAGGTTTCATTTCATTATGATTCATTGATATTATTTAGTTTCTATTATTTAGCTCAATTGGGATTGATTTTGGAACTTTTTTGATGATGTTGGAAGTGTCTTAGGGGTATTTGATAAAAATTTAATAAAATAGTTCTGAATGTTTAAATAATTTGAATGAGCTAAATGAATTAAATTTCTGAATACTGAATGAAAAAAGTTGTTTGATGAGTGATATGTCTGAAACATCTGAATAACATATTTTTACTATTTTACCCATCTGAAAAAATTCAAAGTTGTTTTAAATTTATTTAATATTACTTAATATAATAGTTAATATTTTTTTAATATATTTTAAATTTTTTAAAAAAAATTGTTTACTTTATTCAGCTAGGACTTAATCATTCAGTCAAAAAAATTAGACTTAGACATTTAGTCCAAAAATTTGACCCATTCAGTAAAAACAAACATACTGAATGACTGACTGATTCAGCCATTCAACTCTATTAAGTTCTAATCAAACAACCCATTACTTATGTTGCGTATATATGAATTTTTTTGCCTTATGATTCTTGTTGTGATACGGATTGCATAATAATTTGGTATATTTGCTATTTTAAACGGAATTTCCAATGGAATTTCTATCAAAATTCTTTAATTGCAACATTTACGGATCCTACATGTATTTATGTATTTTATTAGTTTACCAATATTAAAATAAACTAAGTGGTATTTACTTAATTTTCTTAATAAAATAAAATGAAATGAAGTAAAATAAAATTAAATCAAATTACATAAAATTAAATTAAATTAAATAACATAACATAAAATAAAATAAATAATTTAATTAAATAAAATAATTTAATATAACCCAAAATAAATTAAACTAAATTAAATAATATAATATAATAACTTATAAGTAAAATAAAGTAAATCAAAAAATAAAATTTTTAAATTTAAAAATAAAATAAATTAAATAATATAATATAGTATAATACAAATTATCTAAACAAAATAAAATGAAATGAAATAACATAAAATAAAATTAATTAATTAAATTAAATTAAATAATACAATTTAATATAATACAAAATAAACTAAATTAATTAAATTAAATTAAGTAATATAATATAATAACATTTAAATTAAATAAAAAATTAAATTTTTTAAATTTAAAAATAAAAAAAATAATATAATATAGTATAGTACAAATTATCTAAGAAAAATAAAATAAAATAAGATATTATAATATAATAAACTAAGTTGCATTTACTTAATTCCACTACTACATAAAATAAAATACAAATACTCGTTCGACATTCAGTGCTGATGAGTGAATATTGAATAGTCTTAATTTAATCAAATCATTTGTGCATGTAGTTTAGTTAGGTACTTAGAAACCCGCTCGACATTTACTCAATAAGAGTGAATGCCAAATAATCCCCACTTGTGTTTGTGGTGTAGTTCATGTAATTTTGCAGAACGATACATTGCAAGTTAGAGATATTATATACATGCATCTCCCTAATTGTTCTTTATGTAAAAAATCTTCCAATAAATTTAGTCATCTCTCTTAATCCACTAATTTGTTTTCCTTTTCATGGAGGGTATATGGCAGTAGCGGTGGATACGATGGTGGTGGCGGCTACGTACGGAGGAGGTGACGGTGGAAACGCTTGTTGCAAGTGTGGTGAGACTGATTATATGGCAAAGGAATGTTATCAGGGCAGTCACGGAGTTGGTGGCAGTTGTGACGACCCCAAATCCGGGTTCTTTAACCCCGGGTTTGGTTCTCACTGTACAATACTTAACAATAATGAAATACATAAATTGTATTCAAACTTCGCGGAATAATACAAAAGGTTCCTTAATCAAAAGGCTACACTTCCCAAGGTCTATTACCTTAATCTTAACATTACATATCTTAAGGGAAATACAAAAGATTTACAACAGTAATTACATAACAGTAATATAAACTAGCATGCAATTACTAAAACTAAGCATTCGCTTTCCCCTTGCCTTTGTCCGATTTATAGCTTTCGGGAATGGCTGAAATATAGTCATGATATAGCAAGAATGAGCAACTAAATGGCTCAGCAAGTTTATAAACAACAATCATACGATATATCATGATGAAGGGAAATAACTTCAAGGTTTCAACAATAGCAATTGTGAAAGATAACAAGAATCAATGTTCAATAAAAGAAGGAATTGACTCTTTACTGCTGAGTGGTCTTTAATGACCCTGAACTGCTACTAAGGTAGAACAGACATACAATGTCTGACTCCTTGTTAAAATAACGGGACACTTGAGGGGATCAGTCCTCTCATGTCCTATGTATATGCATCACATTTAGTTTTCTTGCGCGCTGTCGGGTCTCCGACAAATAAAAATCCCCTTTAACTAGGGTTGTTCTATCTCAGTCTTACTGTAAGAATCCGCACCAGCCAATGGTTTGGATAAGCTTTTATAATATTCAACTAAATGAATTTAACATGCATTTGTCTAGCCGAAACAATTAGCTTAGACGTTCTTAAACAGTTTACAAAAGCACTATGTGCGAATACAATAATAAATAACGATGTGAAGTAATTTTCGATAATTAATTCACTTAAAGGTCTGTCAAATATCTACGAGTGTAGATATTTGCTCAACAATAATTGAATTGCTCAAAGTAATTAAAGTTGAATAATAATTGCAACAATAAGTACAAGTTAAGGGTAGAAGACTTGCCTCGTGCGTCGTTTACTGCTAACCAACTTAATTTAACAATCCTTGAACGGACCTAATAATTAAATCAGTTTGATCTTAAATTAGTATCATATACTTGTAAGTATAATGACCTTTATAAACCTTACGAACCACATAATTATATAATTATGGGTATATAAACACATAGGAAACATTATCATTAATTACTTGATAATATTTCAAATACAAGGAACCTATATTAATTATTTAATATAGTTCATACACTTATATAATATTATTAACAATTTAATAATATTTTATTAGTCTTGTAGTATTATTAATCGTTTAATAATACATTATTAGTCTTCTAATATTATTAATCTTTTAATAATATTTTATCAATCACTTAACATTATTAATCCATTAATAACATTTTATTGTCCTTATAATATTATTAATTATTTAATAATATTTTATCATCCTTATAATATTATTAATCATTTAATAATATTTTATTCACCTCATAATATTATTAATCCTTTAATAATATTTTATTTATTATTTAATATTATTAACTATTTAATAACATTTTAAATCATTATCTAATATTATTAATTATTTAATAATATTTTATTAATTATCTAATATTATTAATCATTTAATAATATTTTATTACCTCATTAATATTATTAACCATTTAATAATATTTTAAACATTATCTAATATTATTAATTATTTAATAATATTTTATTTAATATCCAATATTATTAATCATTTAATAATATTTTATTATCTTATTAATATTATTAATCATCTAATAATATTTTAAATCATTATCTAATATTATTAATCATTTAGTAATATTTTATTTATTATCTAATATTATTAATCATTTAATAATATTTTATTCATTATCTAATATTATTAATCATTAAATAATATTTTATTCATTTACTAATATTATTATTTATTTAATAATATTTTATTGACTTATTAATATTATTACTCATTTAATAATATTTTAATCTTTTACTAATATTATCAATCATTTCATAATATTTGATTACTTATTAATATTATTAACCATGTAGTAATATTTTAATACTCTTTAAATAATACCAAAAGTTAACTTTTAAATTGGGTTAACCTTAGTATTTAATTTAAACATTTAGATAGCATTGATTTACAAATAGACTCCATATAAATTTGTTTAATACCCAAATATATTCATTTTACACCTATTTCAACTTAATTTTTCAAAGAAAACTCGACCCGGATCGACCCGACCCGACCCGACCCGACCCGGAGCACCAAAAATCTGCTTAGCAGATTGTTCTGACGCAGCTGCGTCACTCCTGACGCGGCTGTGTCAGCCGTTTTATCCGAAAGTCAACTGTTTGACTGTTCGACCCTCCGACGCTCCGACAGCCATAACTTCTTCATACGAAAACATTTTGGGGTGATTCTTGAGTCCATTCTCATCAGAATTTCCCCCTCTACAATTTCTCTTTAGACCAAAAATCCAAATTCCAAACGTAACTAGACTCAAAATGGCTCACAATGCAACATAGGGTTTTAAAATCAACATCCTTTGCGGTAAAAGCCATAACTTCTTTGTTATTCATTATTTTTGAAAAGTTCAAAAAGGTTTTATCTTTAAAACTCATAGATCTAGCTTTCTAGCCATAAAAATCCACTTTCCAATTTGTACATTTCAAAATACAACCATAAACCTAGCATGCATAGTTAGGGTTTACCGGTAAAATTGTGTTATGAACTTTTCTACCATTTTTATGTATTTCTAACATACCAAAACATTTTATAAACACATAGATCTATGAATATACATATATTACATAGTTAAATACTTCTAGATCATCAAAACGAGTTTTGATCGGTTAAAAATTAATTTTAACCGATCAAAAGCTTTCTAGACTACAAAAATGAAATAAGATGAAGTTGAGAGCACTTTTAAACCTTGAGGTCTTGGATGCTCTTCTTCTCCTTCTACCAAAGTAAGTTGTGTAGCTTGAGGACATCCACCAAGACCTTCCTTAGCTTTTTCTCTCAACACTTAGGTGTTTTGCTCTCAAATGCTCTCAAATGCTCTCTCTCTTTTTCTTTCTAGCAACTTCAAATGAACTAGCAAACATTGAACAAGTGTGGAGTGTTTCTTTTATAGACAACCACTAACACACCATTAACTCACTAATTCACCCATGTTGGTCAATTTAATTGCTAATCATGCTTACTATTTGATTGAATGACCATTTGATTGACTCATGGAATGACTAGGGTTGTTCAACCACTATATGACATGGATGGATTTCCAAGCAATCTAAGAAGTCAAGTTATCCATGTGGGGCCCCCAAGAATTCAGCAAATTGGATTATCCAAGCCATTTTTCCTTTATTTTTAATGCAAAAATGTGCATATATACATCTATATATATATATATATATACATATATATATATATATTGACCAAAGTTTGACCCTTAATGGACTTCACATTGGGCTTGGGAATAACTTCTATTGGACTCATTTAATTAAATTGTTTGGGCTCAATTTAAATACCACATTGGGCTAGCATTTAAATAACTATGCTACATTTAATTAAATCAAGCATTGGGCTTGTTTAATTAATTACATGGGCTAGTAATTAAATTAATTACATGGGCTACTAGGTTAATATCTTTAACCTAGTTTATCAACTCATTTGAATTTAAAATATAATCCAATTAGATTTGCTTTAATTAATTATACACTTTGCTTTAATTCTTTAAATAAATATACAAGCACATAAGTACATTTATTTAATTATCTAATGCACAATTAATTAATGAGAAAAATTTAAATTCATTGCTAAATATTTATTAAGTATATTTACAATGACTAATGAAATTCGTGGTCATTACATTCTCCCCCCCTTATAAGAATTCCGTCCCCGGAATTACAAATTTAAACTACTCAAAACAGATGCGGATAGTTAGCCCTCATCTTTTCTTCAAGCTCCCACGTAGCTTCCTCAGCGTTGTGGTTCCTCCAAAGGACTTTGACAGAATGTATAATCTTATTCCGTAATCTCTGCTCTTTCCTATCCAGTATCTGGACAGGAATTTCCTCGTACGATAAGTCTTTCTCGACTTGTATTGGCTCATAGGATATGACAGGTTTGTGGTCTGGCTTGTATGGTCGCAACACTGACACATGAAACACATTGTGAATATGCTCCAGTTCAGGAGGTAAAGCTACCTCGTACGCCACTTCACCCACTCTCTTCAATATCTCGAACGGTCCTATGAACCTCGGACTCAGCTTCCCTTTCTTCCCAAATCGGATCTTCCCTTTCCAGGAAGATACCTTCATGAATACAAAACTCCCAACTTCGAAGTCTCGCTTCTGTCGATGTAAGTCGGCATATTTCTTCTGACGGTCCTGGGCTGCTACTAGCCGAGCTCTTATTACTTTGATAATTTCTACCGTCTGTTGAACCAATTCTGGTCCCAACAGTCGGCGTTCACCTACCTCATCCCAACATAGAGGTGTTCTGCACTTTCTTCCGTATAATGCTTCGTAAGGCGGCATGCCTATGCTTGCATGATAACTATTGTTGTATGCAAACTGAACTAATGGTAGATGGTTCTCCCAACTGCCCTTGAAATCCATCACACAGGCCCTGAGCATATCTTCCAATGTCTGTATTGTTCTTTCACTTTGCCCATCGGTCTGTGGATGATATGCTGTACTCATTCTCAACTGTGTCCCCAATCTCTCCTGAAGACTTCTCCAAAATTTTGACGTGAAGCGCGGATCTCTGTCTGACACAATCGATACCGGCACCCCATGTCTCGAAACTATCTCCTTAATGTACAATTTGGCCAACTGATCCAAACTGAACTTAATCTTGATCGGCAAAAAGTGCGCTGACTTTGTTAGTCGATCCACAATCACCCATATTGCGTCAAATCCCTTCTGTGTTGCTGGAAGTCCTACCACAAAATCCATTGTGATATGCTCCCATTTCCACTCAGGAATCTCTAACGGCTGTAGTAATCCACTTGGTCTCTGATGTTCAGCCTTTACCCTTTGACAAGTTAGACATCGACTGACACATTCTGCGACCTCCCTTTCTAAATTCGGCCACCAAAAGTGCTAACGCAGATCTTGATACATCTTCGTACTTCCCGGATGTATCGAGTATCTCGTACTGTGGGCCTCTTGCAAGATCTCTTCTCGTAGTTCGGGCACTAGCGGCACCCAAACACGATTTTCAAATCTTAGCAATCCCATGCTATCTTCCTTGAACTTGACCTCTTCCCCTTCGGTCATTCTCATCCTTATTCTGACACATTCTTCATCTTTGTCTTGAGCCTCTTTCACCCTATCTAGTAAGGTTGGGC
Source organism: Hedera helix (assembly GCA_947179155.2). Lineage (NCBI taxonomy): Eukaryota > Viridiplantae > Streptophyta > Magnoliopsida > Apiales > Araliaceae > Hedera > Hedera helix. The sequence continues at coordinate 13,442,636 of OX359268.1, forward strand.
TCGCTTCTACTTCCATTGACTCATTTGGATTTCTCACCTTCAACTCCATTCGAGCCATTTCTTGAACCAATTGTTCCTGATCTGTCAAGATGAACAATTTCTCCCTGCTCTTTCTACTTAGAGCATCTGCTACTACGTTGGCCTTGCCGGGATGATATAGAATTTCACAATCATAGTCTTTGATCAATTCTAACCATCTCCGTTGCCTCATATTTAACTCCTTCTGTGTGAAGATATACTTCAGACTCTTGTGGTCCGTGAATATCTCACATTTCTCTCCATACAAATAATGTCTCCAAATTTTAAGGGCAAACACTACCGCTGCCAGCTCCAAGTCATGGGTAGGGTATCCCTTCTCGTAATCCTTCAACTGTCTGGATGCATACGCAACGACCTTGCCGTTTTGCATAAGCACACAGCCAAGTCCCTTGTGCGATGCATCACTGTAGACCGTAAAACCTCCCGTATCGTCCGGTAAAGTCAATACAGGTGCTTCACTAAGTCTCTTCTTTAGCTCCTGAAAACTCTCCTCACACTTCTCCGTCCATACGTATTTCACCGTCTTCCTCGTTAAATTTGTCAGCGGTGTTGCTATCCTTGAAAAATCTTGAATGAATCTCCGATAGTAACCCGCTAACCCCAAGAAACTTCTCACCTCTGTCGGCGTCCTTGGTTGTTCCCAATTCATCACCGCTTCCACCTTTGCTGGATCTACTGAAACACCCTCCTTGTCAATGACATGACCCAAAAATTGAACTCTTTCCAACCAGAATTCACACTTCGAAAACTTAGCATACAACTGCTCCTTCCGTAAAATCTCCAACACCAATCTTAGGTGTTCAGCATGCTCCTCCTCCGTTTTAGAATACACCAGAATATCGTCAATGAACACAACAACAAATTTATCCAAGTACTGCTTGAATATTCTGTTCATCATGTCCATAAATGCGGCTGGCGCATTCGTCAGTCCAAACGACATCACCAGAAACTCATAATGCCCATATCGAGTTCTGAATGCCGTCTTGGGTACATCCTCCTTCCTGACTTTCAACTGATGATAACCAGTCCTCAAGTCAATCTTTGAAAAGTACTTCGCCCCTTTCAATTGATCGAAAAGATCGTCAATTCGTGGCAACGGGTACTTGTTCTTAATTGTCACCTTATTCAGCTCTCTGTAATCCATACATAGTCTCATCGATCCATCCTTCTTCTTTACAAACAAAACAGGTGCTCCCCATGGAGAAACACTTGGTTGAATGTACTTATTATCCAACAACTCCTGTAGTTGGATCATTAACTCCTTCATTTCTACCGGAGCCATCCTATATGGTGCCTTTGATATTGGTGTTGTCCCCGGTACCAAATCAATTACAAACTCTATCTCCCTATCTGGCGGTAAACCTGGCAGTACATCTGGAAACACGTCCATGAACTCCCTCACTACTGGTATTTGCTCCATCTCGGGATTCACCATCTGTGTGTCCACTATGTGAGCCAAATACCCTACACAACCTTTCCTTAACAGTTTCTTGGCCTGCATCATCGTCAGACATGCTGATTGTCTAGACGACTTGCTGCCATAAAATACGACCTTAGACCTATTTGGTGTCTTAAGGTGTATACACTTCTTTTGACAATCAATTATAGCTCCATGGTTAAACAACCAATCCATTCCAAGTATAACGTCAAACTCCCCCAAACGTATTGGAATTAAATCTACACTAAACTTCTGACCCCTGATTTCAGCACAACAGTTTCTATGTACATACTCTACAGGAATCACTTCTTTATTTGCAACTTCTATGTTCATTGGGTTCTCTAGTTTTTGTCTAGGCAATTCTAACCGTTTAGCGAATTCATCAGACACAAATGAACAGGTAGCGCCCGAATCAAATAATACATAAGCATTTATATCATTGATCGGAATAATACCTGACACCACGTCTTTTGATTCGACGGCGTCTTGCACTGTCATGTTGAAAGTCCGTGCCGTTGGTTTGTTCTGTGGCACCGGCCCTCCAATGGTCAGTTTGGCGTTGTTGTTGTTGTTGCTGTTGCTTCCCCTATAGCCCGAACTCCCTCCGGTGTTCTTCTTCTTCGGACAATCTTTAAATTGATGGTCCATGGCCCCGCAGGCAAAACAACCTCCCTTCCTTTTTGGTGTGGGACAATTAGGAGCGATGTGCCCCTCTTGCCCACAGTTATAGCAGACATTTCTTCCTTTCATGCACTCCCCGGTGTGGTTCTTTCCGCACTGACTGCATTTATTAGCTTTCTTCGATTCACTGCCCTGGGGTGTCCCCGAACTGCTGTTGTTATTCCATTTGCGTTTGTTCGAGTTGCTGCCCCCACTGCTGCCCTCTCGGTTTCCTCCATCACCTTTCTTCTTGTTCCGCTCCTGGTTGTGCTTATTCAAAGCTTCATTTCCACCCTCAGCTATGATAGCTTTCTCCAGTAACGTTGCAAAGTTTGTAATCTGGAGAACAGCTACCCGACTGTAAACCCACGGTTTCAGCCCCTGTTCGAATCTTCTGGCGCGCCTCGCCTCAGTATCCACCTGGTGTGTGGCAAATCTCGCTAATTCATTAAACTTGGCGGCGTATTCCGATACCGACATGTTACCTTGCTTCAGCTCTAGGAATTTAATTTCCATCCTAGCCTTTGTACTCTCTGGAAAGTAGTTTTCCAAGAATACCTCTTTGAATCTCGCCCACGCGATCGTTCCCTCCCCGGCTCTACTCTTATTAGCCTTCCACCAGTGGCTGGCCTCTCCTTTCATCATGAAGGTAGCAAATGAGGTCATTTGCTCCTCCCTAACTCGTGCGACCTCGAAGACTTTTTCCATCTCCTCTATCCAGGTCTGTGCTTCTATAGGATCCGTGGTTCCTTTGAACTCGGGTGGTCCTATCAATTTGAAATCCTTAAAGGTTGCTAGTGGAGCGGCAGGGTTTGTTGCTCCAGTAGCCTCTGCGTTGCGTCCGCGAAATGCTCCCATTAGCATTTCTACGAACTCTTGGACAGGGTTGGGTGGTACCCCTCCGGCGTTAACTGACTCTTCGACTGGTGGTGGGGGTAGTCGTTGATTTCTTCTCTGTGGCGGCATTTTCTGTATAAAGAAAATTTAATTAATTAAAGTTGTTTCAATCTTTTTACTTTCATTTTGTAGCTTAAGTATTTTAAACTAAAGCACAAATAATCATCTTGACACATATAAACATAAACGAAAATGCATTTATATTCATATGCTAAAAAACAGTGCGTAGCACTTTTACATCATAAGCATACTGCTATAAACGCTGCTAACCCCGATAGTTAAAACAAAAGACGGGATCTAACATATCCCACAACTTCATAGAGTTGGGATTTACAACATACTAACCCTTTATCAAAATAAAAGTTGGGTTTCTACTGCATCTATGTACGTACAATGTGACGCCCCCAAATCTAGGCCCACACAGCCCAAACTTGAGTCGTCAAAAGACTACAACAAAATTATTACAATGAAATACAACGTACAACAATACAGTGGATAATACAACACAACTAAGTCTTCATTATTATTGCCACACTATTTTATAACACGTGAAGACTATGATAGCTATCCCCGCACTCTCACTCCATTCCCCGGCTAGACCCCGTTACGTTCTCATCTCCTGTTGAAAAACAATGGAACGAAAAGAAAGGGTGAGCTCAAATAGCCCAGTAAGAAATATCATGACTAAGATAATGACGAATAATTTATCATTAGCCTTCAACAGTTGAGTTCTTGATAGAATACAATAGACTACAAGGTTTATATCAAAAACTGCAGTTAAATTCTTAAACAACGTTCAGATCAATAATAGCAGCGGAATGAGCAATCTATTAGAAGAATAATGCAGACTATAATGTCCACTCGCTTCTCTTTTTAGTAAAAATATCATCAACTTTTATCATCTGAAATACCATTAGTCAAGATAATACAACTTCACAGTTCCTGGTCATAATCATGCAGATCAACAGTTCGTCTTTGCACTACGGGCCAAAGACATTCAATATAACACCAACGGTCATGATTATACCAGATTCAGCCTTTGGTCATAATCATACCAACCAACAGTTCATCTTTGCACTACGGGCCAAAGAGAACATTCACCACGTGTCATAAAAGACACCGAACAGATGTATCGCCTTTAACCTAGTATATCGCCTTTAACCTATCATCTGTTCAACAATTATATCACATCTGTGCCCCCGGCCACAGATATTCACAACAGCTTGATTCTTGATGATTAATACAAATAACAGTGATACAAATGATGAACAGAAGAACAGGATAAACAATAAGTATCGGAAGTTTACTTTGTGCAGATTCAAATAATGTCCAAATTGCCAACATGATGTGGAGTGAAATTTAAAAATGATATTCAAGATCCACAGTTCAGAATAACGATTACAGTTCAATAGAAATGTTCAGAAAATAGGAAGGTTCAGTTGAACTAATGAAATTCAACTATTATGGAACATATAATATTTTCAGGAATTATAGAAGCAATAGTTCCATAATAAGTTTCGATTTAGGTGTATGGAAGAAAATAATATCCCTTACCGTAGCAGGTTTGATTAACAAAAGGTGAAGGGAATTAATATCCCTTACCATAGTAAGTTTGAATAATGGAAGATGAAAAAGATGGTATCCCTTATGAGTATAAAGGAAAATGATATCACTTACGAATATGGAATAAAAGTGTCATGTGATAATTCGTGTAGACAAATTATTTCCACACGAGACAAATAAAAAGGGTTATTCACCAACAGGCGATAATCCGCACCGTAAGGTTATTCCCATCAATTTGAATACGAATAGTTATTCACCAAACAGGCGTAATCCGCACCGTAAGGTTATTCCCACAATTTAATAGAATTTGAACACGAAGAGTTATTCACCAAACAGGCGTAATCCGCACCGTAAGGTTATTCCCACAATTTAATAGAATTTGAACACGAAGAGTTATTCACCAAACAGGCGTAATCCGCACCGTAAGGTTATTCCCACAATTTAATAGAATTTGAACACGAAGAGTTATTCACCAAACAGGCGTAATCCGCACCGTAAGGTTATTCCCACAATTTAATACATGGAAATAAATGGCACAAGAAAGAAACGATATTATTTTCGAGAATCAAAGAATGATAATCCCTTCAAGTAAGAAAGAAAATAATATCCATTTATGATGATGAAAAGAGTGATACCCCTTACCGTAATAAATTTAAGAGTGTGAAAAGAATGATATTCCTTACCACAGTAAATTTAAGAGTTTGAAATGAATGGTATTCCTTACCATAGTAAGTTAGAATATGAAAGAAGATAATATTCCTTACCGTAATAAATTTAAGAGTGTGAAAAGATTGATATTCCTTACCTTAACACGTGACTGGATATTGTTTTAAATGAGGTTGATCAACCTATATATTTATAATATAAATTAGTAATTACCACATATAAATTTCAAAGTGTATAATAACTCGTATATTATGAACTATCAAAATTATATATATTTAACATAATTTTTGTAGTATAATATAACAACTTTCAAATAGTTTTTAAAATAATATTTCAAAATAAATCTTCTAAAGAAAGCTTTTAAAAATGAATCTTCTAATAGAAGAGTCTTCTAAAGGAAGTTTTGTGAATACCGCGAAATATATGAATTTATGAAATTACTACTCTTTAATAAAAGACTTACTTGAAAAATTTCTGCACTCCTTTTGGCTTTCAAACTCTCAAAATAACCTTACTATTCTCAGAGAAAACTCATAAAATTCTTATAGAAAAATTTTATGTTTTAGGTGTGATTTTTCTATTCAGCTGAACAAGCTATTTATAGGGGAAAATGGGGTACTATGCGTGGTAGGTGGGCACTGTGCATTTGGTAGGTGAGAGAGGCTGCGCAAACGTTTTTTTTTTTTTAAAAATTTCAATACTTGCACAGTAACTTTGCACAGTAACTTTAAAATTTTCAAAAAGTGAACAGTAATGAACAGTAACTTTTGTCAGCCGATGAATAGTGATTTCCGGGAGTGAACAGTGACTCCGGAGTAACTTTTCCGATGTGAACAGTAACTTCCGTCAGTGAATAGTAACTTTTGAAAAATAATAATATTTATTTTATTTTATTTTATTTTATTTATTCTACCTGTGGATCCAACATATAAAATAATGCTACAACAATAATGTAATAAACATGTTACAGATTTTTATTAATTTAAATAATATAAATTACTGTGTATTTGCTACTGTGACAATTATTTGGTTCAATAATTTTAAAATACAACGCACCAGCAATTATTGACTCAATGATATAAAATGCAGTGTAATGACAATTATTAAATCAATAATGCAAAATACTGTGTAGCAACAATTATTGAATTGATAACATAAAATATTATACAACAACAATTATTGATGAAATGATGTGCAACAGTTAGGGTGTCAATTTCAGATCAATAATATAAGACACTGTGCAATACCGTGTGCTACTGTAGAGTACCGCATGCTACTGTAGAATACCATAAATTACCGTATGCTACTATTCTTTTATCACCAGTATTTAAATAGTTAACACCGTTGACTATTTTTATTTAAAAAGGTTACTTCTGTCGTTTTCTATACCCGACAAATATTCCGTTGTGGGGTCCACAAATAATTTGTTATTTCGGCGCCGTCGTACGGCCCGAATATTCCCCGACAAAACGAATATTCCCCGACAAAAAGAATATTGTCCGACAAAATAAAATTTGCACATAACATCCTTAACTTTCAATTTTGTCAATTTAACCATTTACTGTTTCAGGAAAAATATATATGAAGAAAAATTAAATTTTGTATTTCATAAATTCGGGGTCTTACAACCTCCCCTCCTTATGAAATTTCGTCCCCGAAATTGACGTACCTGGCATTTCGAAGAGGTATGGATACCTAGACTTCATCTCAGATTCTAGCTCCCAGGTCATTTCCTCAATATCTTGGTTCCTCCATAAAACCTTAACTTGAGGTATAACCTTTGAGCGTAAGATCTGCTCCTTCTTATCTAGGATCTTAACAGGTACTTCCTCATACGTTAAATCTTCTGCTATAACGTCTGGTTCTAACTCAATGACGTGGTTTGGGTCCTTCACATATTTACGTAACATAGATATGTGAAAAACGTTATGGATGCGAGACATACTTGGTGGTAGGGCTAGTCTGTAGGCTACGGTTCCTACTCGATCGAGAATTTCAAATGGGCCAATAAATCGAGGGTTGAGCTTTCCTCTCGTTCCGAATCTCGTAACCCCTTTCCATGGAGAAACACGTAAGAATACATGATCTCCGACGTTGAATCTCTCATCTCTCCGATGAAGATCGGCATAACTCTTTTGTCGTTCTTGTGCTGTCTGTATTCGTTGTCGGATCATTTGGATCTTTTCGGTCGTCAAGCGTACCAACTCGGGTCCCAACAGTTTTGCTTCTCCTACCTCATTCCAACATACTGGAGAGCGACACTTGCGTCCATATAAAGCCTCGAATGGAGCCATACCTATACTTGCTTGGTAACTGTTGTTGTAGGAAAATTCCACCAATGGCAAGTACTTATCCCAACTTCCTTTGAAATCTAGTACGCAAAGTCTCAAAAGATCTTCGAGGGTCTGGATCGTCCTTTCCGATTGTCCGTCCGTTTGAGGATGGTATGCAGAACTAAAACGTAGTTCAGTGCCCATAGCTTTTTGTAGACTGATCCAAAAGCGTGAAGTGAATCTAGGATCTCGATCAGAAACTATGGAAACTGGCATGCCATGCAATCTCACGATCTCATTTATGTACATACCGGCAAGACGTTCAAGTAAAAAGTTTTCTCGTATAGGCAAGAAATGAGCGGATTTGGTCAATCTATCTACGATGACCCAAATTGCATCTAAGCCTTGAGAAACTTTGGGAAGACCCGTCACGAAATCCATATTGATGTGTTCCCACTTCCATTCGGGAACCTCAAGTGGTTGTAAAGGACCCTTAGGTACTTGATGCTCTGCCTTGACACGTTGACAAGTTAAGCACCTTGAGATAAACTCTGCAATCTCCCTTTTCATATTGTTCCACCAAAATGTATGTCGAAGATCTCGATACATCTTGGTACCTCCAGGGTGGATTGCAAATGGCGTGTTGTGTGCCTCCATCATGATTTTATGCTTTAATTCAGGATCGTTAGGAACACAGAGTCGAGAGTTGACTCGAAGTATTCCTTTCTCGTCGATTCTTGCTTCGGGAATGGTACCTTCTTGTACTTTCTTTATCATGTTTATCAGTTCCGGATCGGTAGCTTGAGCAGCTTTAATTTTATCGATTAAAGCTGGTTCTACTCGCACGTGAGCAATCTTCGAGTGGGTCCCTGGTGTCTTTAGCTCCATCTCCATCTTTTGCAAGTCGTACAAAATACGCTTTTGTGTTGTCAGCAGTGCACTTGTACTCGCATAAGATTTTCTGCTCAAAGCGTCAGCTACAACGTTCGCCTTTCCCGGGTGATACTGGATTGTGTGATCATAATCCTTCAACAGCTCAAGCCAACGTCGTTGTCGCATGTTGAGTTCTTTCTGGGTGAAGAAATACTTGAGACTTTTATGATCCGTATAGATATCCACTTTCTCTCCGTACAAGTAGTGTCTCCAGATCTTCAACGCGAAAACGACTGCTGCCAACTCTAGATCACGAGTAGGATAATTTTTCTCATAATCTTTGAGTTGTCGAGAGGCATAAGCTATAACCTTTCCATGTTGCATAAGGACACAGCCTAGACCTTTGCCTGAAGGATCGCTATATATTACGAATTCTCCTGATCCTGATTGGAATGGTCAGAACAGGAGTTGAAACAAGTCTCTTCTTGAGTTCTTGAAAACTTTTCTCGCATTCCTCGCTCGATATAAGTTTTGTACTAGAATGAATGATACCGATATCTAGTAATTTCAACTCTTGGTGTTCTATGGGAGTCATTTGGTATGGGACTTTAAAAATGGGCTTAGTGCCGGGTTCAAGATCGATACAGAATTCAATTTCACGATTTAGGGGTAAGCTAGAAAGTTCCTCAGGAAAAACGTCAGGAAATTTATTAACAATGGGTGTATCATTCAAGTTTGACGTGTTTTTGTTCAAATCAGTAACATGAGCTAAAAGGCTTGACATCCGTTTTTCAATAAACGAATGACTTTATGGCTAGAAATAATAGTTATAGATTTCAATGGTTTAGTTGCTTGAATTTGCATGACAGATTGATTAGGAATATGAAAACTAATAATCTTATGAAAAAAATCAATTGTAGCATGATGGGTAGTCAACCAATCAATTCCTAAATCACATCAAATTCATTCATTTCCAAAGAAATAAGGTCAACAGATAATGTGAGGTTGTTGATTTGAACTAGGCAAGATTTATAGATAGTAAATGTAATAGGTATTTCTCCCAATGAGGTTTCAACTGATAAGACAAGATTTAAGTTTTCAATAGTCAAATTTAAACGTTGAGTACATATAGGTGAGATAAAAGAGTGGATAGAGCCAGTATCTAACATGGCATAGACTTCTTGAGAATTGATGAATAGCTTACCGGTCATCACCTCATTCGATTTCTTGATCATCAAGGCTGTCATCATCAAATCGAGTCCCGTATACTTCATTCGGATCTTCACATATTTCAACCATGGGAATACTGCTAAATAATTTTCTAACAAACTGTTTCTCGGATTCATCAACTTCATCAGTAGTAACGTACCAATGATTTCCATAAGAATAGTATTTTCGATAGACTGCAGTTTCCATGATAGTGACTAACTTAACCTGAATTCCTTTAAATTGTAACGCCCAAAAGTATAGAAACATCATTTTTAAATAATCTTGAAACTCATAACTGGAACACCATAAATCCCAAAGACTAATATGAAAAGTCCATATATTCTGATCCTTTGTTATAGAGCATAACCAGGTGATATGACTCTCCCAATTAGTGAGTAAATTAAAGGCAATAATTTCCGCAAGTTCATTACTTCCTTTAATTGCTTCTAATAATGGATCTGGAACGACTGTAGCAGAACTTTCACCTTCATCCTTACTGGATAGAACACGCATAATTTTTGCCTTAGGCAAATGATTCAACTCTGAGTTTGTAAGAAGATTATTCGTCGCCTCTTGTTTTGCAGCTACATTTGTTTCGGTCATTTCATAGTTAACCTCCTGATTTCCAGATGCCATACTTAACTGTGGTCACAAAATAAATGTTAGTTCAAATAAACTGACTCATCACTTCATGTCCCTATATTCAAATCAACTCATTAGATAATAAAATTTAATTTAGGTGGGACACACTAGTGACTGATTATATTCGTCTCTCCCCTCCTAGTTCTAACCCCAGATCTCCATTAAAGACCATATCCCTAAGCTCTGATACCAACTGTGACGCCCCCAAATCTAGGCCCACACAGCCCAAACTTGAGTCGTCAAAAGACTACAACAAAATTATTACAATGAAATACAACGTACAACAATACAGTGGATAATACAACACAACTAAGTCTTCATTATTATTGCCACACTATTTTATAACACGTGAAGACTATGATAGCTATCCCCGCACTCTCACTCCATTCCCCGGCTAGACCCCGTTACGTTCTCATCTCCTGTTGAAAAACAATGGAACGAAAAGAAAGGGTGAGCTCAAATAGCCCAGTAAGAAATATCATGACTAAGATAATGACGAATAATTTATCATTAGCCTTCAACAGTTGAGTTCTTGATAGAATACAATAGACTACAAGGTTTATATCAAAAACTGCAGTTAAATTCTTAAACAACGTTCAGATCAATAATAGCAGCGGAATGAGCAATCTATTAGAAGAATAATGCAGACTATAATGTCCACTCGCTTCTCTTTTTAGTAAAAATATCATCAACTTTTATCATCTGAAATACCATTAGTCAAGATAATACAACTTCACAGTTCCTGGTCATAATCATGCAGATCAACAGTTCGTCTTTGCACTACGGGCCAAAGACATTCAATATAACACCAACGGTCATGATTATACCAGATTCAGCCTTTGGTCATAATCATACCAACCAACAGTTCATCTTTGCACTACGGGCCAAAGAGAACATTCACCACGTGTCATAAAAGACACCGAACAGATGTATCGCCTTTAACCTAGTATATCGCCTTTAACCTATCATCTGTTCAACAATTATATCACATCTGTGCCCCCGGCCACAGATATTCACAACAGCTTGATTCTTGATGATTAATACAAATAACAGTGATACAAATGATGAACAGAAGAACAGGATAAACAATAAGTATCGGAAGTTTACTTTGTGCAGATTCAAATAATGTCCAAATTGCCAACATGATGTGGAGTGAAATTTAAAAATGATATTCAAGATCCACAGTTCAGAATAACGATTACAGTTCAATAGAAATGTTCAGAAAATAGGAAGGTTCAGTTGAACTAATGAAATTCAACTATTATGGAACATATAATATTTTCAGGAATTATAGAAGCAATAGTTCCATAATAAGTTTCGATTTAGGTGTATGGAAGAAAATAATATCCCTTACCGTAGCAGGTTTGATTAACAAAAGGTGAAGGGAATTAATATCCCTTACCATAGTAAGTTTGAATAATGGAAGATGAAAAAGATGGTATCCCTTATGAGTATAAAGGAAAATGATATCACTTACGAATATGGAATAAAAGTGTCATGTGATAATTCGTGTAGACAAATTATTTCCACACGAGACAAATAAAAAGGGTTATTCACCAACAGGCGATAATCCGCACCGTAAGGTTATTCCCATCAATTTGAATACGAATAGTTATTCACCAAACAGGCGTAATCCGCACCGTAAGGTTATTCCCACAATTTAATAGAATTTGAACACGAAGAGTTATTCACCAAACAGGCGTAATCCGCACCGTAAGGTTATTCCCACAATTTAATAGAATTTGAACACGAAGAGTTATTCACCAAACAGGCGTAATCCGCACCGTAAGGTTATTCCCACAATTTAATAGAATTTGAACACGAAGAGTTATTCACCAAACAGGCGTAATCCGCACCGTAAGGTTATTCCCACAATTTAATACATGGAAATAAATGGCACAAGAAAGAAACGATATTATTTTCGAGAATCAAAGAATGATAATCCCTTCAAGTAAGAAAGAAAATAATATCCATTTATGATGATGAAAAGAGTGATACCCCTTACCGTAATAAATTTAAGAGTGTGAAAAGAATGATATTCCTTACCACAGTAAATTTAAGAGTTTGAAATGAATGGTATTCCTTACCATAGTAAGTTAGAATATGAAAGAAGATAATATTCCTTACCGTAATAAATTTAAGAGTGTGAAAAGATTGATATTCCTTACCTTAACACGTGACTGGATATTGTTTTAAATGAGGTTGATCAACCTATATATTTATAATATAAATTAGTAATTACCACATATAAATTTCAAAGTGTATAATAACTCGTATATTATGAACTATCAAAATTATATATATTTAACATAATTTTTGTAGTATAATATAACAACTTTCAAATAGTTTTTAAAATAATATTTCAAAATAAATCTTCTAAAGAAAGCTTTTAAAAATGAATCTTCTAATAGAAGAGTCTTCTAAAGGAAGTTTTGTGAATACCGCGAAATATATGAATTTATGAAATTACTACTCTTTAATAAAAGACTTACTTGAAAAATTTCTGCACTCCTTTTGGCTTTCAAACTCTCAAAATAACCTTACTATTCTCAGAGAAAACTCATAAAATTCTTATAGAAAAATTTTATGTTTTAGGTGTGATTTTTCTATTCAGCTGAACAAGCTATTTATAGGGGAAAATGGGGTACTATGCGTGGTAGGTGGACACTGTGCATTTGGTAGGTGAGAGAGGCTGCGCAAACGTTTTTTTTTTTTTAAAAATTTCAATACTTGCACAGTAACTTTGCACAGTAACTTTAAAATTTTCAAAAAGTGAACAGTAATGAACAGTAACTTTTGTCAGCCGATGAATAGTGATTTCCGGGAGTGAACAGTGACTCCGGAGTAACTTTTCCGATGTGAACAGTAACTTCCGTCAGTGAATAGTAACTTTTGAAAAATAATAATATTTATTTTATTTTATTTTATTTTATTTATTCTACCTGTGGATCCAACATATAAAATAATGCTACAACAATAATGTAATAAACATGTTACAGATTTTTATTAATTTAAATAATATAAATTACTGTGTATTTGCTACTGTGACAATTATTTGGTTCAATAATTTTAAAATACAACGCACCAGCAATTATTGACTCAATGATATAAAATGCAGTGTAATGACAATTATTAAATCAATAATGCAAAATACTGTGTAGCAACAATTATTGAATTGATAACATAAAATATTATACAACAACAATTATTGATGAAATGATGTGCAACAGTTAGGGTGTCAATTTCAGATCAATAATATAAGACACTGTGCAATACCGTGTGCTACTGTAGAGTACCGCATGCTACTGTAGAATACCATAAATTACCGTATGCTACTATTCTTTTATCACCAGTATTTAAATAGTTAACACCGTTGACTATTTTTATTTAAAAAGGTTACTTCTGTCGTTTTCTATACCCGACAAATATTCCGTTGTGGGGTCCACAAATAATTTGTTATTTCGGCGCCGTCGTACGGCCCGAATATTCCCCGACAAAACGAATATTCCCCGACAAAAAGAATATTGTCCGACAAAATAAAATTTGCACATAACATCCTTAACTTTCAATTTTGTCAATTTAACCATTTACTGTTTCAGGAAAAATATATATGAAGAAAAATTAAATTTTATATTTCATAAATTCGGGGTCTTACATACAACATAATAAAAGAAATAATACAACTAACGGCGCATCCCTCGACGAACCGCATCGTAGTACTCCTCATCTCCAATAGCCCTGACCACATCCCTACTGATGGTGTGCAAGGTCTGGCCCTCCTCGGCAGGGTAATAGTGCACCCTACGCTGGATCCTACCAACTGATGAGCGATAGACGTAACTGAGTCTATCTATCCTCACCTTCTTCTCCCTAACCTCCTCCTCCAGCTCCATCATCTGACCGTGAGCTGCATCACGCTGTACCTCCATATCTAGTCTATCCTCGACTGCCTGGTGCATCTGGCCCCTCATGGCCTCCCTCTCTGCCTCTGTCTGCTGAATCTTCAGCTCAGCGGCTACCAACCTGGCCTCCATCTCGGCCATCCTCGCCTTCAGCTCTATGTTCTCGCCAGAGAACTGATAAGCTGTATCTCTGTACTGATCCTCTGTCTGCTGGTGGATCTGGTTCTGCTCCTCAAGGTGCTGAACCCTCTCCTCTAGCTCCTCGTTAGCTGTAGTGAGAGTATCGATGATGTCACTGGCGACAGTGCCCATGCCATCAATATACTCCGCTGGCTCCTCATCCTCATCATCATCAGTATCAGCCTCCTCCTCACTGTACTGCCCCATAACTCCGCCTCAGACAGCGTCCTCTCTATTTCCCTCCTCGGGATCTGACTCTGGCTCCTCGACCGGTGCAGCCACCCGTGGCTGTACTGTATCTATGTGGATATCAGTAAAAATCACCTCCTCTACAACAGTGCTCGTTTGTCCTATCTCTGCCATCCTACAATAACATAAATAACACATGTTAGTACAGCAATAAAATATATTCATTGATGAAATGAAATGATATTTTATCATGTACATCTCGGCTCGATAGATTTTCTCAATCCATCTCCAAAAATACACATCATGATGAATCTCCCCGATTCATCTCCTAACGCACTCGATGAGAGTTTAATACTAAGGTTATAACCTAGGTTTCGCAAATCCTAGCGTTTCTAACCTACAGCTCTGATACCAACCTGTGACGACCCCAAATCCGGGTTCTTTAACCCCGGGTTTGGTTCTCACTGTACAATACTTAACAATAATGAAATACATAAATTGTATTCAAACTTCGCGGAATAATACAAAAGGTTCCTTAATCAAAAGGCTACACTTCCCAATGTCTATTACCTTAATCTTAACATTACATATCTTAAGGGAAATACAAAAGATTTACAACAGTAATTACATAACAGTAATATAAACTAGCATGCAATTACTAAAACTAAGCATTCGCTTTCCCCTTGCCTTTGTCCGATTTATAGCTTTCGGGAATGGCTGAAATATAGTCATGATATAGCAAGAATGAGCAACTAAATGGCTCAGCAAGTTTATAAACAACAATCATACGATATATCATGATGAAGGGAAATAACTTCAAGGTTTCAACAATAGCAATTGTGAAAGATAACAAGAATCAATGTTCAATAAAAGAAGGAATTGACTCTTTACTGCTGAGTGGTCTTTAATGACCCTGAACTGCTACTAAGGTAGAACAGACATACAATGTCTGACTCCTTGTTAAAATAACGGGACACTTGAGGGGATCAGTCCTCTCATGTCCTATGTATATGCATCACATTTAGTTTTCTTGCGCGCTGTCGGGTCTCCGACAAATAAAAATCCCCTTTAACTAGGGTTGTTCTATCTCAGTCTTACTGTAAGAATCCGCACCAGCCAATGGTTTGGATAAGCTTTTATAATATTCAACTAAATGAATTTAACATGCATTTGTCTAGCCGAAACAATTAGCTTAGACGTTCTTAAACAGTTTGCAAAAGCACTATGTGCGAATACAATAATAAATAACGATGTGAAGTAATTTTCGATAATTAATTCACTTAAAGGTCTGTCAAATATCTACGAGTGTAGATATTTGCTCAACAATAATTGAATTGCTCAAAGTAATTAAAGTTGAATAATAATTGCAACAATAAGTACAAGTTAAGGGTAGAAGACTTGCCTCGTGCGTCGTTTACTGCTAACCAACTTAATTTAACAATCCTTGAACGGACCTAATAATTAAATCAGTTTGATCTTAAATTAGTATCATATACTTGTAAGTATAATGACCTTTATAAACCTTACGAACCACATAATTATATAATTATTGGTATATAAACACATAGGAAACATTATCATTAATTACTTGATAATATTTCAAATACAAGGAACCTATATTAATTATTTAATATAGTTCATACACTTATATAATATTATTAACAATTTAATAATATTTTATTAGTCTTGTAGTATTATTAATCGTTTAATAATACATTATTAGTCTTCTAATATTATTAATCTTTTAATAATATTTTATCAATCACTTAACATTATTAATCCATTAATAACATTTTATTGTCCTTATAATATTAATAATTATTTAATAATATTTTATCATCCTTATAATATTATTAATCATTTAATAATATTTTATTCACCTCATAATATTATTAATCCTTTAATAATATTTTATTTATTATTTAATATTATTAACTATTTAATAACATTTTAAATCATTATCTAATATTATTAATTATTTAATAATATTTTATTAATTATCTAATATTATTAATCATTTAATAATATTTTATTACCTCATTAATATTATTAACCATTTAATAATATTTTAAACATTATCTAATATTATTAATTATTTAATAATATTTTATTTAATATCCAATATTATTAATCATTTAATAATATTTTATTATCTTATTAATATTATTAATCATCTAATAATATTTTAAATCATTATCTAATATTATTAATCATTTAGTAATATTTTATTTATTATCTAATATTATTAATCATTTAATAATATTTTATTCATTATCTAATATTATTAATCATTAAATAATATTTTATTCATTTACTAATATTATTATTTATTTAATAATATTTTATTGACTTATTAATATTATTACTCATTTAATAATATTTTAATCTTTTACTAATATTATCAATCATTTCATAATATTTGATTACTTATTAATATTATTAACCATGTAGTAATATTTTAATACTCTTTAAATAATACCAAAAGTTAACTTTTAAATTGGGTTAACCTTAGTATTTAATTTAAACATTTAGATAGCATTGATTTACAAATAGACTCCATATAAATTTGTTTAATACCCAAATATATTCATTTTACACCTATTTCAACTTAATTTTTCAAAGAAAACTCGACCCGGATCGACCCGACCCGACCCGGACCGACCCGACCCGACCCGGAGCACCAAAAATCTGCTTAGCAGATTGTTCTGACGCAGCTGCGTCACTCCTGACGCGGCTGCGTCAGCCGTTTTATCCGAAAGTCAACTGTTTGACTGTTCGACCCTCCGACGCTCCGACAGCCATAACTTCTTCATACGAAAACATTTTGGGGTGATTCTTGAGTCCATTCTCATCAGAATTTCCCCCTCTACAATTTCTCTTTAGACCACAAATCCAAATTCCAAACGTAACTAGACTCAAAATGGCTCACAATGCAACATAGGGTTTTAAAATCAACATCCTTTGCGGTAAAAGCCATAACTTCTTTGTTATTCATTATTTTTGAAAAGTTCAAAAAGGTTTTATCTTTAAAACTCATAGATCTAGCTTTCTAGCCATAAAAATCCACTTTCCAATTTGTACATTTCAAAATACAACCATAAACCTAGCATGCATAGTTAGGGTTTACCGGTAAAATTGTGTTATGAACTTTTCTACCATTTTTATGTATTTCTAACATACCAAAACATTTTATAAACACATAGATCTATGAATATACATATATTACATAGTTAAATACTTCTAGATCATCAAAACGAGTTTTGATCGGTTAAAAATTAATTTTAACCGATCAAAAGCTTTCTAGACTACAAAAATGAAATAAGATGAAGTTGAGAGCACTTTTAAACCTTGAGGTCTTGGATGCTCTTCTTCTCCTTCTACCAAAGTAAGTTGTGTAGCTTGAGGACATCCACCAAGACCTTCCTTAGCTTTTTCTCTCAACACTTAGGTGTTTTGCTCTCAAATGCTCTCAAATGCTCTCTCTCTTTTTCTTTCTAGCAACTTCAAATGAACTAGCAAACATTGAACAAGTGTGGAGTGTTTCTTTTATAGCCAACCACTAACACACCATTAACTCACTAATTCACTCATGTTGGTCAATTTAATTGCTAATCATGCTTACTATTTGATTGAATGACCATTTGATTGACTCATGGAATGACTAGGGTTGTTCAACCACTATATGACATGGATGGATTTCCAAGCAATCTAAGAAGTCAAGTTATCCATGTGGGGCCCCCAAGAATTCAGCAAATTGGATTATCCAAGCCATTTTTCCTTTATTTTTAATGCAAAAATGTGCATATATACATCTATATATATATATATATATATATATACATATATATATATATATTGACCAAAGTTTGACCCTTAATGGACTTCACATTGGGCTTGGGAATAACTTCTATTGGACTCATTTAATTAAATTGTTTGGGCTCAATTTAAATACCACATTGGGCTAGCATTTAAATAACTATGCTACATTTAATTAAATCAAGCATTGGGCTTGTTTAATTAATTACATGGGCTAGTAATTAAATTAATTACATGGGCTACTAGGTTAATATCTTTAACCTAGTTTATCAACTCATTTGAATTTAAAATATAATCCAATTAGATTTGCTTTAATTAATTATACACTTTGCTTTAATTCTTTAAATAAATATACAAGCACATAAGTACATTTATTTAATTATCTAATGCACAATTAATTAATGAGAAAAATTTAAATTCATTGCTAAATATTTATTAAGTATATTTACAATGACTAATGAAATTCGTGGTCATTACAGCAGTGAAGGTCTAATTGTGGGGATGGAGGTGGTTACTACAAGTGCAGGGAGGAGGGGCACTTCGCCCGATATTTCTTGAGCTCAAACCTTTAGAATAGGATCTATGTCTGTAACATCCCCAAATCCGGGTTCCTTGACCCCTAGACTTGGTACGTCACGATACATCATCTTCATACATGTTCTATAACTAATGCGAAATATATAAACATATATTGTTTATTCTACAACATTTCCCCAAGGTTTCTAACCTTAACTTACATATATACCTTTAGATTCATAAAAAGGTTTACAAAATTACTTACATCATATAACAATTTAGTTATCATGCATAATACTATAATCTTGTCTTTTGCTTCTGTCTCCGTCTCTCCTCGGACATTCGTATTATTCTGAAATTTGTTATCATGACATAGCAAGAGTGAGCAACGACTTTGCTCAGCAAGTTTAAATACGATAACGATATATCATGATTGAAAAAAAGAATAAGCTTTTGGATTTTCAACACTATAAAAATTGTGAAAGAGTACGAGTCATAATTTCAATAATTGAATGACTGAATTAATTAATTTTTGAGTGTCAATAATGACCATGAACAAATTTAACTGAACCGTATGGTAATGAAGGTGATTAGCCTTTCATACCTGATGAACACATGCAACAAGCACTATGTGCGAATCAACAATTTAAAGAGGTGGAATAATTATACAGAATTAAACCATAGCATGCTTGAAACATAATAACTTGAGTTTGAGTTAGGAACTTGAACAATAAAATAATATATCCTGCTCGAATATAAATTGAGTAGGGTTTAGGAAACTTGTCTATCTGCTCAGCTACAATTAATGTCTAGCTTTAACTAACTGACTTTGAAAGACCTAACATTAATAAAGTTGGTCTAATAATTAGTACGACGTATTTGTACAACTATACGCTCACTAAGGAACTTATCTACCACACATAAGTACTAACACATAATTTACATCAGTCAAAACGATATTATTAACCTTATAGACCCTCAATCAAATTAGGTTAATAATTTAATAAGTTAGAAAATAATTTTCTCAAGTGTTAAACACTTATTAAACTATTAAACAATTTATTATAATTGTTTAAACAAAAGAGTTAAAAGACATTTTCTTTATTTCATTAAATCTAATTTCATTTAATTACTATTTAACATTAATTAAATAGTAAGTAATTAACTACCTTTAGTTATTATTTAATAATAAATAATAACTTACTAGATTTATTTATTATTTAAAGTTAATCAAATAATAAATAATTATATCATATTAAAAATAATCAAATATCTTTAGTTATTATTTAATAATAAATAATAACTAACTAACTAGATTCATTTATTATTTAAAGTAAATTAAATAATAAATAATACAATTATATAGTAAATACTCAAATATCATTAGTTATTATTTAATAATAACTAACTGAATTTATTTATTATTTAAAGTTAATCAAATAATAAATAATTAAATACTCAATCTTAGTTGTCTTTAATTATTATTTAATAGTAATTAAATAATAATTAATTAATTTATCATCCTTGTTTATTATTTAATATTAATTAAATAATAATTAATTTAATCATAAATTCAGAAGATATAATATTAAACTAACTAGATTAATATTTAAAACATTTAAATATTAATCCTAAATATTTATTATATTTGAACAATATAATATTAAACTAGCTAGATTAATATTTAAAACATTTAAATATTAATCCTAAATACTTATTATATTTGAAAAATATAATATTCAATACCTAAATATCATTTTTGTATTATTAATGTTTTTGTTATAATTTTAAATTAATTTTTAAATATTTAAATTAATTTAAATTATCCAGAATGACATTTCCGTAAATAAGTTGAAAAATCGGACCAATGACAATTTCGTAATTAATCATAAAACCGAACGGAGGGGCAATCTGGTAATTTCGCTGGAAATTTTATTACCGCGCATTGCGCGCGTACGAAAGAAACACACCAAAACGGTGCCGTTTTTCAACTTTCGAAAATTGACTTCCGCGCATTGTGCGCGGGTTATTTTTTTATACGCCAAACGGCGTCGTTTGGCTTCGCGTCTGGCGATGAACAGTGACTCGCGCATTGCGTGGCCAGTGTTATTTTCTTCTTCCAAGTAGATTGTGAACAGTAACTTTAATACACCACTTTAATAAATATTATACCTTCAAGTAAGCTTTAACTCTTCAATAAAAATCAAAAAAAATTACCAATTACTTAATATCAATTTATAACATGAAAATTTAATTTTTCATGATTTAATATTAAAAAAAATTATAAAATTTTTTACATCACATCAACTACCACAAATCATAACTTTTTGTGTGTAACTCAATTTTGAGTGATTCAAACTTTATTTTTCTCATGATTTAATGTTCTATAATATTATCACATTAAATCTAAATTTTATAAAAATTATTTTTTGGACATTATTTTGCGGCTTGATTACACACTACCAAACACATGTTTTTAGCATATAAATTATACTAAAATACAAACCAAGCATATTAAACTCAAGCATGGTATAAATATTACTACTACGTATTATTAACTACATTAACATGTTTATACTCACATGTTGGTTTAAACATTTAAAATAACCATTACCTCATTTTTATGGCTATCTTCATTTTTCTTCCAAAATGGGTTGTGCAACTTGAAGACATGAACCACAAACTCCTTCTCTACCCTCTCTATGATCTCTCTCAAAATACTTACTCTCCCAAGCTATTTCTCTCAAACTCTCTCTTTTGGAACTTGGAAAAATAAATGAAGTGAAATGTTTACCATTTCAAGTATACTTGTAAAATTCTTAGATATAAAAATTATATCTATAATTCATGATGCTCCTACTTGGATACTTGCACAAGAAATGGCTAAAGTACCTAAGTTGGTGAAAAGAGGCATGGTCCATGTACAAAAAAAAAAAATCAATACAAGCAACCATTTATTAAATAAATAAAAAATAAAATAAAAATATCATTTCACTCTCTTTCTCTCCATCCTTGTCGGCTGATAGCTTCCTTCTTTGTCCCAAAATCATGGTCACAAGTCACTTTTTAAATTAATAATAGTTAAATTAAGTATTTTCCAAATGGGCCAATTATTGGGCTTTATTTAAAATACCAATTAGGCTTCTATTAAATTGTTTGGGCTACTAGTTTGCCAAATTTTATTATTCTTCACTTGGGCTACTAGTTGTTCCATGTTGGGCTAATTTAATAATTTACACATTAATTATTCAATCCATGATTAAATAAATAATTAGATTGAATAAATAATTAAATACTCCAACCCATTAGTATTAAATTACAAAATGGACTAATAAATATTATTAATAATATTTTACATTATTTACATTAATTAATTATCATATTAATTAATTTATAAAATTTAATTCACTCGTTATATTCAATTTAATTGAATATTTAATTAATGACAACTTGTCAATTATTTTGATATTAAAACTTTAGAGTGTGTTCGCTAATAATAATATATATAATCTATATATATTATTTATACACATTACCTTACCTCGAAAACAATTTCACAATAAATTATGAAATTAAAATAAATACAATATATAATTTAATATATATTATTTAGGCCATAAATTAAATTATTTAATACATTTACATTAAATAATTTATTTCTCATCAATTATGGAAATAATTTCATTTACCCGAAAATACATTAAAATAATAATATATTTACTCAATTTCTTATTTAAATAATTTATTTAATTATTTAATTAATATTACACAAATAATTGTATAATTAAATTTTCCACTCTCATAAATCATTTACAATGATTTATTTAATTATAGAATATATTCATTTAATATATTCAATTACTATTTAAAATTACTCAATTAATTTAATCCCTTTATATATATGTACATATATATGAAATTAAATGTTGTACATATATACAATTACTAATCTCCCTTAATTAATTCAACTACTTTATATAATTTATAATTATATAATTTACATAATTATTCCTCACAAATAATTTATCAACAATTTGCATAATTGTTGATTAATGAATAAATTAATTCCACAATAAACCTTTTAATTCAATTCGGATTAATTTAATATTAATCTATCTATTTATCACAATTTAATTAACCATTAAATTATGTTACTAAATATGCACGCATATATGTATATTCATATAAATACATATTTAATTTACACTCAACCACGTCGCATAATTACATAACTCCACTAATTAATTCTCTTAATTTAATTAGACTTGCTGTTAGTCAAGTTTATTGAATTATCACTTTACTTGCTAACTTATCAAAAATTTTGATATCACCATATCTAAGTTAGTCCGTTAAATTTAATTTGGACCTCTATTTATCTATCACTATTAGGTTATCAAACTCCAACCTTTATTAAATATTAAATATTTTATTTCTAATTCATTTAAATATCCGGGATATTACAATGTCAAGTTGATAGAAACCTTATTTCATTCTAACGGTTTAAGCTCCGACAATCTCGTGCGAAGTGCCCCTCCTCCTTGCAGTCAGAGCAACCAGCTGCATTGCCACTACCTCCGCGATCGCCATGATAGCATTCATTTGCCATATGCCCAGTCTTACCACACTTATAACAAGAGTTTCCACCGCCACCTCCTCGATCCATAGCCACCACCACCACCACCATATCCATCGCTGCTATAATCCCCCATGAAAAGGAAAGCAAATTAATGGATTAAGAGAGAGAACTGAATTTATTGAAAGTATTTTCACATAAAAAGCAATTAAAGAGACGCCTGTATATAGTATCTCCAACATGCAATGTATCGTTCTGCAAAGTTACACGAACTACACTAATTTAAACAAATCACTTATGCATGTAGTTTGGTTAGGAGCTTAAAAACCTGTTCGACATTCATTCAGTAGGAGAAAACGTCGAATAATCCCCAGTCTGGGACTACTGCTAAATGTTTTGTCTCTTACTTAGGCTTGTGCCAACAACTTAAGTACGTTTTGTTTGTTTTGAGGACTTTTCGACTAATATCTCTACATGTTCTCTGAGTGCATATTTAGACTACGTTGATGTGGTCTATTTCGTGTACTTGGAGATCATGAGGAGTTGTTGTCAAAATGTTCTTGAAACAGAAGAAACGTGGTCAAGGTGTTGGCAATAGTGAGGAGACACATCAAGGAATGGGATATAAGCCTGACCTCTATACCTAGAAGCTGAAAATATGTAGGATTCATGCATAGAGAACATTCGCTAATCACCCTAGTTATTTTTATAGTGCCTTTTGTTCAGTTAAAGATGTCAGACAACCGGGGTTGGATGTACCGTATGATACCTCTTGATGGGAGGCGATTACTGCTTGAGTACCATAATGGGGTCTGCAGATTTTTGAAATTCGAACTGAAAAATGAGATGCCCGTGTTTCAAGTGTAAAAACCTGATTTGGAAGAAAGCCAACGACATTAAATTTGACTTTCTTTCGCGTGGGTTTGTGGATGGATATTCTGTATGGATTCATCAAGGGGAATCAACTGAGTTCAGAGATATGACCAACAGCGTAGACCAACTAGTTTACAGGGATCCATACGGTGATAACTATGATGTTGTGGAAATGTTGGTCGTTGATTATAGCCATAAAAATAGTGATTTAGGTGCAAACGAGCATTCGTCAAGCAATGCTCAGCAAGAGCCAAATGATACAGCAGCTGCCTTTTACAAGATGCTATCTAAATCTTTAATGATCCAAAATGCTGCAACGCTTGTAATATGATCATAAATGATTAATGAAGTTGATTTTTGTGATCTAATCAATGTGTCATGTGATGCAATATATGTGTTAATTGTTGGTCTAAAAATATCCATAAACATACAATCAAATTTCATAAAAGAGCGGAAACATGGCAAAATCAGATTTTAAAATTTTATAAACCATAACAAGGATCAACTTTTATGTGCAATTTTTAATTAAACAAGAAGAAGTTAGAGATTCATACCCTTATAGAACTTTTCTTCAACAGTTACAAGTTCACCTCCAATTCCTTTGTGTTCTACTTCAAATCTACCGATTAGATTCCTTAGATCAACGTTAGTTACCCAAGTGTGTAGCCATTAGAGGTGATTCACCAACAAAAATTTGGATTTAAAAAGTAATTAATTTTACTAGATCTTGGGTGATGGCAAACCTTAATTTTCTCTCACTTCTAATTCCTTAGATGTAGAGAATTGTGCAAGTAACTTTAATCTATAATAAGACTTATCTGTATGAATATTCTGTATGGATTCATCAAGGGGAATCAGCTGAGTTCAGAGATATGACCGACAGCGTAGACCAACCAGTTTACGGGGATCCATACGGCGATAACTATGATGTTGTGGAAATGTTGGTCGTTGATTATGACCATAAAAATAGTGATTGAGGTGCAAACGAGCATTCGTCAAACAATGCTCAGCAAGAGCCAAATGATACAGCAGCTGCCTTTTACAAGATGCTATCTAAATCTGTAATGATCCAAAATGTTGTAACGCTTGTAATATGATCATAAATGATTAATGAAGTTGATTTCTGTGATCTAATCAATGTGTCATGTGATGCAATATATGTGTTAATTGTTGGTCTATAAATATCCATAAACATACAATCAAATTTCATAAAAGAGCGGAAACATGGCAAAATCAGATTTTAAAATTTTATAAACTATAACAAGGATCAACCTTTATGTGCAATTTTTAATTAAACAAGAAGCAGTTAGAGATTCATACCCTTGTAGAACTTTTCTTCAATAGTTACAAGTTCACCTCCAATTCCTTTGCGTTCCACTTCAAATCCACCGATTAGATTCCTTAGATCAATGTTAGTTACCCAAGTGTGTAGCCATTAGAGGTGATTCACCAAGAAAAATTTGGATTTAAAAAGTAATTGATTCTACTAGATCTTGGGTGATGGCAAACCTTAATTTTCTCTCACTTCTAATTCTTTAGATGTAGAGAATTGTGCAAGTAACTTTAATCTATAATAAGACTTATCTTATTTATAGATTTGTCCAACCATCCTAAACTCTTTAGGAATATGATTTTAATTTATCTTTGAATCTAATTAGGAACTAAATTAATTTATTATAATAATTATAATTCCTAAACTCTTTATAAAATTAATTATTTATAATAAGAGTACTTCTTATTAATTAATTCCTAAGCCATTTAAGGACTAAATAATAATAATAATAATAATAATAAGACTTCTCTTATTAATTTATAAATAATATTTTTAAAATACTAAATTATAAATATTAAGCTATTTAATTTATTCTATCACCATAGTATAAATTAAATATACTTACTTTATTATTACGATTATGCCACTTACTTCTTAAATAAATATTTTACTTTTACAGTGTAATCATTTAGGTTTTTCATATTGTACCAGTTGTAGAATAAATTAATTAGAACCATTTTAATCTTATTTATATAAATGAATTAAATTATTTAATTTAATTAAATAAATAATATTTGTTCCACAATAAAGGTAAGCCCCCTTAACGATCAACGACTTTTTAGATAATATGAATTTTAACATTTGATCACAAAAGAACGTATTTCGTGAGTAGTTACCATGCAATTCAATCCTTCTACCATATAATGCCCTAATCAAATATAAGACATGAAATTACTGTCAAATCTTATTTTATTTGATCATATGCATTTTGATTCCCAAATGCACAACTTGAATTAATGTTAATTAGAAACTCCTTTTTTAATTTTCATTATGCCTTGGCCAATAACTATTGAATTGTCATTTATCAAATCACATAGGATATTCTTTTATTTTATCAGAAGTGGTAGATCATTTGTTGATCATTTACTTATCTCTCTGTACAAATTATTATACCGGAACATACCCTTTGTCATACCCTAAAGGTCTTAAGGAATATATCAAAGTATAACTCATCATACACAAGATACTATGATGATTTCAAGTCTAAGAATTACTTGTACTACTATCACATTAGGAACTCTCATTGACAGACAAGTAAAATTTCATTAGGTGTTCCATAAGTGAGTCACGTTCAGTGAACTTATTCTTTAATAAGTACTTACATACTTGCTTTAGTGTTTCTACACAAATGATTATGAGATAAATCATCCTCTTCAAAAGTGCAAGCATAATATATACTAATCTATCCGAATTCACTAATCCCCATTTTAGTGATCCCACGATTATGAACAATTTTAGTTTTGAGCTATCTAGAATTTAGATCTTATTAGTATGATCATCATCATAATTCTAAAAGCATTGCTTTAAAACTATGAATTTATCATAATTAATTCAACAATTAAATATAGATAAAGAAAATGCATTTGAATAAATGAATTCTTTTATTAATAGCTTAATACGATTATAAAGTATATGCTACATTGCATCAAATGTGATTGACTTTTGTGCATACTACTTTCATTAATGAATTGTGAAAGAAAAATATTTTTCATAAAAAATAACGTGAAAAAATACTATTCAAGCATAAAGCGCTTTTTATTTTTTTGAAATTTCATAATCACGGACAACATTTATAAGAGCGTATTTACTATTCAAAAATATGATATTCAAAGATTGACTAAATACCTAACTAAGTCATTTGGTATCAAATAAGAAAGGAAACCCTAGTTATAAACCGATTCAGTTGGTGAGCTAACGAGGTTAACCTAACTTAGTCAATAAAATCCTAACTAAATGATTCAGGCCCGACTCTATTGGTTTCTTGGATTGTAGAAATTTAATTGCCTTAAGGTGGAAAAAACCTAAGTCCAAATTAATTGTGTAATGAAGACCAATGATGAAATTAATTAAAAGCCCGATCTAATTAATATAGAGAGGCCCAATGAAATGAGTAGAGAAGCCCAATGATGAATTGAAATAAAAGCCCAAACCCTAACCCAACGTTAGGAGAATTGGTATATATATATATATATATATATATATATATATATATATATATATACATATATATATTTGCAAGTATGCTCATTAAAATTATAGGAAAGATTTTGGGGGCCT
This sequence comes from Hedera helix, assembly GCA_947179155.2. NCBI lineage: Eukaryota > Viridiplantae > Streptophyta > Magnoliopsida > Apiales > Araliaceae > Hedera > Hedera helix. The sequence goes on from OX359268.1 coordinate 13,470,555, forward strand.
TGTGGGGCCTCATTTTCAGTAGCTAACTTGGGCAAGTGGGGAGGACTTTTGGTGCTCCTTTTGTAAGGCTCAATGTGGCATTAAATGAAGGGAGCAAGGAAGAAATGGTTAGGGTTAGTGTGTAAGTGGTGTAAGAAGACTTTAGAGACTAAGGTTTAACCCTAAACCATGGGAAAGGCTATGAAGCTATGATGGAATAGCTTAAGTTGGTGGAAATATTAGATATATGAGATATATGTATATGTATTAAAAGATGAGTTATACCTTTAAATAACCCTCACCCATTTCCTTTGCAAGAGTTAGAAAGTTTCTACTTTTAGAAAGATTAGGAACTTGATAGTGAAAGAGGAAAAGAAAAAGAGAAACACTTAGAAAGTTTAGAGAAAAAAAGAGAAACCTTGAGAGGATCATCTAGAGAAGTAAAGTGGATCATCCGTTACTAGCAAGTTTCCTAGCAAGAAGAAGAAAGGCTTCTAAGAGGTTGAAAAGTTCCTTAAACCCTAAAACCTTACTTTTATTATTTAGTTGATTTTGTTAGTAAAATGTTTGTTGTGGAAGTTTTGTGGTGTTTGTGGTGGAACATGGTGGTACCGAATAATAAGGATGGTTATGTGCTGGAGCTATGTGATAATGTGTTTAGATCTCATGTTTGTGTTAAGAAACTATGAGTTAGTGTTTAAATCTTCAAACCCTAGTTTTATTGGTTAAGTGTTTCAAAAAGAAAAACCTCACAATAGTGAGTATTTTTAAAGATCCATATGTGTATTTGATGTTAGCTTTTATTTAAGCAATAATGTGTAATAAGACTTAACATTATTATCTTTTGAAATTCATAAAGATTATAGTAACTTGGGACTAGTTTAAGTTATATGGTATAAGAATATTGTATTTAGTAATTCTTTAATGGAATGTATGAATATAGAATTGTGGTAAAGTAGTACCATGCCACTATACCTGAGGTTAAAGGTAACCCAAATTTTGGGGCATCACAAAATCTGCGGTCCCATTATACGATGGAAATTATAAGCATATCAGACTATCTGCAGTGACAAAACTCTTACACTTCAAGAATGAGCATGACTGCAGTAAGAAAGGTTTCATTGACTTACTTGTTTTTATCAGCGAGTTCATACCAAAAGATTATACTCTGCCCTTGAATTACTATGAAGTGAAAAAGATGATAAAGGGGTTGAGTCTGGGGTATGAGAAGATTTATGCGTGTGAACATGATTACATGTTATACTATGGGGAGGACAGAGAAAAAGTGCAGTGTGATATCTGTAACTTGCCTCGGTACAAGACGACTAAACATGGGAGGAAGGAGAAGCATGTGCCTAAGAAGAAATTACGGTACTTTCTCTTGCGCCAAGGCTTCAGCGTCTATTCATATCGTCTCACACTGTTGAGCATATGACTTGGCAAAGAACAAGGGACATCGTGCCTGGTCAACTGACTCACCTTGCAGATGGAGATGAATGGAAGAAGTTTGATGAATTTTTTTTCCAATTTGTTGAGAAACCTAGAAATATTAGGCTTGGCATGGCTACAAATGGGTTTTGCCCATTTAATAATTTTAGTCAACCCTACTCTGTTTGGCCAGTGATCATGGTAACTTACAATCTTCCACCGTTAATGTGTATGAAGGATCCGTATTTGTTCTTTACTTTGCTCATACAGGGGGATAAGAGTCCTACAAATGGCATAAATGTATACCTCATGTCGTTAGTCGATAAACTAAAGATGCTAAGGACATAAACGTGTACCTCGGGCCATCAGCCCCATATTATCTCAGATACAGCATGGGAGGCCATGTGTACTTATTGGGATATTGATAACTTCAAGAAGAAATCAGAACAAATGAAGAAAAATCATAGCCAGCTCCGAGTAGTTCATAATACTGGCTCACAGTCATTTAAGGAAGTGAAGTCGGTATGTATGCATTTAGTTGTTTACTTTAATATTGTCATAAACATATATACTGAATAAATGTTTTATTAATTAAATTATTAGGCCATGCGGGTGAGCTTGGGATGACCTCCCACCATGGTCGAGTTTTGGGATATAGCTCAAACGCAAAAGGACTCTACTATGTCTCAGGCAGTTTTAGCTATACATGTAAAAGTTGTTATAATTTTTATTAATTATTAATATCATGTACTTAATAAAATGATTTAATTAACTAACATATACACAATAGATTACAGGACCGATTTCAGAAGCTCCAAGACCAACGTATAGCTAAGTTACGGGTTGCTAATGGAGATTTTGAGCCATTAGATTCCACCATCCCTCCGCCTGAGATTAGCTTATCTCGAGATAAGGAGATGACTCTTTGAGTCGCATCTCAGGATACCCCAAGTAGCACTACCAGTAGGTATCGAGTGTTTGACTTGCCGTGGGCACCAGCTTATACATTACCTAGAGGTATTCATTTTAGTATGTTTCTCGTTATTTCATAATTTATATCACTTCATCAAGTATTAGTAATGTTATATTTATTTTCATAGGCTCTAGCCAGTGCCAGCGTTCGAGAGCACCCGTTAGACCATCTCGTATGGGTGCTGGCTTAGACGACGAGTTGTTCTACAAGGTTTTGACAACGGTGTTGAAGAAGTTTCGTACGGATACGATATTTCATCTTCAGAATCCACCTAGCAGTGCTCGTCTTCACCAGCTTCCTCAGGATGTTGCAGCAGGGATCAGCGTTGAGAGTATATGTATCTCTCCAAAGCAATTCGTCGTGATACATGATGTGGTGGTCTGGATGTTTGTTACCTTACTGTCGGATGCTTTTGGCCTATGTTGAGTTAGCCCCTGACTATTCATGTATTTTATTCACTTTAAATTGTATATTATGCATGTCATTTAATTACAATTTAGTTATTATTTTAATTCTTAATTATGGACTAATAAGTGATATTTGTAATTATATCAACAGGCTGGCAATGCAGAGCATGCTAGCTATATCAATCGCGAACATGGGGATGACGATGATGATTTTCATATGTGAAGCCCTAAAATTTGGGCCTATACCACCCAAACTTAACTCATCAAAATACAAATAACAATTATTACAATACAGTACAACGTATAATAATACAGTTCTCAATAATACACAACTAAGTCTTCACTATTATCGCCACACTATTTTATAATATAATGAAGACTACTATAAAAACTATCTCGGACCATCACTCCATTCCCTTTTATCTCGCCACTAGTCCCGACTACACTCTCATTTTCTAAACAATTTAACAAAAAGAAAATGCTGAGTTCAAATAGCCCAATAAAGAATATCATGACTAAGATAATGAGGAATAAATTATCATTAACATTCAATAGTTGAGTTCTTAATAGAATAATATAAACAACAAGTTTTAAATCAACAACTTCAATCAAGTTCTTGAACAAAGTTTAGATCAACAACTGCAGCGGAATAACAACCATTAAGAGAATCATCTAGATCATGATATCTACTATCTTCTCTTTTTCAGAAAAATCTTCATCAACTTTTATTATCTGAAACGCCAGATCATGATTATGTCAAACAACGGTTCTTCTTTGCCTCAGGCCAAAGAAAACATTCACCACGTGCCCTAAAAGACACATCACCATTATATCGCCATTATCCTATCATCTGTGTCCCATGTTACAGATATTCACAACAACTTGATTCTTGATGATTAGTACAAATAACAGTGATATAAATGACGAACAGAAGAAAGAGAATAATAGAATAAATAATAGATATTGAAATTTTATAATTTTTACTTTGTCCAGAGTCAAATAATGTTAAAATTATCAACATGATGTAGAGAAAAAGGTGTTCAAGTCCAAGAATAATGTTCAAGATTCATAAAGAAGAAGTTCAACGATAAGGTTTACGGTACAAAGAATATTTAACAGTCCATAATGTTTACAATTCAAGTAAATATTCATAGGTCAAAAATTCAAGGTCCAATAGTTCATTGTTCAAATATAACGATAAAAATTTAATAGAAATGTTCATGTCAAAAGATATTAGATGAATCGCTAACTATTAATCATTTTAGAAATTTTACTGAACAATACTTACCATAGTAAGTTTAGAAGGATGAAAGAAAACGATATCTCTTATCTTAACACGTGACTGGATATTTTCTATGGCGTTGATTAACCCCCCTCTCTCTCTCTCTATATATATATATATATCATTTAATTAGTAACTACCACATATAGATTTTATGGTGTATACTAACTCGTATGAAATATTCAAAAGTAATTTAATAGTATAAATTTGTGTAATAGAGTGGAATATACTTCAAAATAGTTTTTGGAGAAGTAAACAATATTTCAAAATAATATTTTTCAAATAAAGTTTTCAAAATAAATCTTCTGAAAGAAGAGTTGTAAACAACATGTGACGTATGTGTGTGCTTATATAACTTTTATAGGGGAAAAAAACTTTACTTGGATAATACCCGTACTTTTACCGATCTTCACCAATACTTGAGATAGCCTTAACTCACTTAGAGAAATCTTATACTAAAAATATTTAGAAAGTGGAAGGAATGGTAAGTAAGAAATTTATGAAAAAAATTTATGCTATGCCCCCTATTTATAGCCAAAACTTAACCAACTATTTCAAAAACATATTTCACATTTTTTAATCTACATCATTAATTATTTTTCATACTTTAATCTACACCATCCATTAACTAATCACATGATTCACACCCTAATCTAACTTGGTTTACACCATCCATTAGCAAATCACATGATTCACATATTTTACTAACTTAATCTACGTCATCCATTAGTAAATCACATGATTCATACCTTAAACTACATTATCCTTCACACGTTTCACATTTTTAAGCTTCACACTACACATTTAAAGATTATATTATCCATCTTTTATATTATTATATTATTATATTATTGACTTAATATCATAATTATTTAAATATTCAGTGTTATTTAAATAATGAGTCTGTCTAATTATTTAATACTCGTGACTACTACTGTGACAATTATTGGTCCAACGACACAAGATGTTGTGCATTGTGACGACTATTTACTCAATAATGTAGAATCTTGTGCAATAACAATTATTGATTAAATAATATAAAATACTGTGTAATGACAATTATTGATAAAATACTATGCAATGGTCACTTTATTAATTCAATAATATAAAATATTGTGCAATACCGTGTGCTACTATAAAATACTTTGTGCTACTATAAAATACCGTGTACTACTATAAAATATCATGAAATACCATATGTTATTATTCTTTTATCACTTGGTATTTAAATAGTTAAAAGTGATAGTACCGTTGACAATTTTTATCTAAAAAGGTTGCGGTCATTTTTTATATCTGACAATATTTTGTAGTGGGGTCCACCCATAACTGATTATTTCGATGCTGTTGTACGAATCGAATATTCCCCGATAAACTATAATTTACACAAAATATCATTAACTTTAATTTTTATCAATCTAACACCTTCCTGTTTCAGAATAATATATAAAAAAAATTAAATTTTATTCAATAAAAGTTGGGGTCTTACATCATACACCAGAGCAGCACCGTTGACCCCCGCCCAATAATTCTCTTCACACTGGTAGTAGTACTAGTTTGATTTAGTTTTGTAGATAATTTGTTATTGATTTAGCTATATTTACTTTAGTTTAGCTTAATTGGATGTAATTCATTGTAATTTAATCGAGTTTTGTAAAGCATTGTACTTTTAAACAATGTTTATGTATAACCTATGAAATATTAGTTTATATTTGTTTTAGTTGTTGAGATAATTTTTGTATGTTGTTATTATTCTACTTACATTGTACGTGAACATAATAAATATATTATTGAATGTGTTGTTGGGATAAAGCATGTTTATAGGTACAAAAATGTAGTTTAAAATTTTGGGAAAAAAAATATTAAAAAATAAAACATTATTTCCGACGGAATAGGGTATTTTCGACGGAATTTCAATTGGAACTAAATCTGCCAATTTTTACCCGAAAATGCCACATGGCACCCCTATCCCCGGCGAAAATGGTATCTTCGACGGACTTTTTCGTCGAATTTAAGGTCCTATTTCAGCAATTGAAAAATGCCACGTGGAACATTAACCCCGATGTTAATTTTCGTCGGAATTATATATAAGTTTGACGAAAAAGGGTGTCAAAATTAATTCTATCGAGGTTAAGTATTTTCGAACGAATTGGGGACGGATTTATTCCCGACGTGGTTATTTTCGACCGACTTTCTGACAGAATAAGTTTATTTCTGATAGAATATTCCGTTGAAAATAGACATTTTTCTTGTAGTGACACTCTCACTTTAAAACTCTTTATTTATCATCTAGTAACATTAACAAATAATTAATTATAGGAATTATACCTTTTATGACATATTTCTTCCCTTCCTCTTTCCTCCCGATCATCTATGTCTCGGCCTTCTCCCTCTTCTTTCCTTCCCTATTTTCTTTCTTTTTTCTCTTATCTCTCTCTAAAAATATTTATCTATATATATATATATATATATATATATATATGTGTGTGTGTGTGTGTGGTGGAGGAGGGGCCGCCAGCCATCCAGCCAGATGGTTTAGCCACTACCTCCTGCCACCACCTCTTCCTTCATGTTGCCAACAAGACAAAATAACTTCAAATGAAAATATCTCAAGTTTGTCTCATTTAGAAACTTTTTAAAATTACTAGTAGGGATGGTAATTTGAACATAACTGATATAAAATTTTTTTGAACTGTATCGAATCGGTCAATTTTTATCCGAACCGTTAGCCTTGCGGGTGTAGTTTTGGTGCAAAAAAATTTAAACTGGGATGGATGTGGTGCAATTTTGGTATTTGCCTCTAAACCACTAATACACCACACTGTACCATACCAATGGTACACCGGTCCTTAAACTGCTTTATATATAATTATTTATTTTAATTATATCTCTATATTTCATAGTAATATTACTTTTATATAGTGGTATATATAATCATAAAGTTACTCATACATATATTTTAATTGTTTTTTATTTTTTCATATCAAAAGTTAATTTATGAATATTTTTATATATAGTTAATATGGTTAAAATTATATCAATTTTATTGGAATTTTAATTGAACATACATTCTTATATTACTTGTTAATAATTTTTGAGTTATTTTGATGAATGTTAGTATGATGTGTGTTGTAAAAATATTAAACTAATTTAATAAATATTAAATCAAAAATATTAGTAATTTTGACCGGTGTAAGTCGATGCGATACGGGTTAAAATATAAATTGATCGATGCAATTTTGATATAAAAAAAAAATTAGAATCACTACCAATGCAGTACGATTCTAGTTCAAGATTTTTTAAGACCGGTGCAAATCTAAATCACTAAAAATCGAAACCACACTGCACCATTTTCATCCTTAATTACCAAGTCAATAAGTTGACTTTGACTTTAAAAATTCAAATTCTTCACCCCATTGACAATATAGTCTACTTCCATTAAAATCTAAACTCAACAGTAGAGTCTGCATCTCAAAATAATGTTTTCAACCCTCGAGGCATTTTGGGCGTTTCACACCAAAATCCCGACTCATCTTATTTTACTATTTTCGTCACTATGAATTTACCCACGACATCTACTCTACCATTCGGAACTCTGATTCATCAAAATTATGACAATTGGTTGTTTGGGCCCCAAAAACTCTTATCAACGATCGCTCTAGGATTTTTGACCAACAATTCTCGATTCTTTCAAATTTCAACTATGTTCATCTTTTTACGTCATTATTATATCACTCTAATATAATATAACTAATTTAGGTTAGGGTTATTTATAGTAAGTGTGTATGAATGTGTCACACATGTAAATTTGTATATGTTTTATGTCATTGCATAAGTGTTGAGCGGAATCGGCACCTATAAAAAGCACGCGATTCCGAATTCGTTTGAATGAATGCAACGCGCAAGTATACGCGGTCAACAAGTAATATAATGTAAGTAAGTTATCGATCCCACGAGGAGTTATACTAACGTCATCTGCATAGCAAACTTAATGCAATCTAATCCGATTTAAACTATGATTAAGATGGTGAGTTTTTGTTAACACAATAACCTAAAATAATAAAAACGTAGCAACAAAGATTCAATTAAAACAAGCTAAGATCACAACTTCACTCACTACCTCATTTAACCCTCACACCCCTCTTCTCAATGCTAAGATTGCTCGAATGATAACTAGAGAAAATAAGCAACCATTAGTTAAATGATTCACACCCTACTAATTAGTTCACTATATTCCTATGTGACCTAACTTAGCAAGATGGCGATAAAAGCACTTCTCAACAAGGTTACACAAGGTACACTGGTATATTCCTATCCGAGATACAAATTAGGCACTCATCCGAAGATAAAACAACCTACAAGTGCTATCATGCTTTAGGTCGAGTTATTTAATTCATTTTTCAATATCATAAACAACCACACAATACATACAAAGTACATAATCCATACATGAAGAACAAAGCATGATAATCATTCATTAGCATTCCATTCACATCAAAAAGAGAGATATTCCATTAAAATCTAGTAGTGAGATCCATTGTGATCCTAGAAATGAAGTTAGTTCATAGCTAAATGACTAACAATCATTAACAAGTTGTTCATTAGACTTAAACTACACAACATGAAGATGAATCAAATGAATGAAACTCCTTGTACACAAGTCTCAAACACTAAAACTCCCTTCAAAATGTAGCAATCCAAGCTTGATGAACTTCTTGTTCTTGAGCTTAACACCAATCCAAGTAGCTTTGAAGGCTGGAAGAAATGAAGAAAAAGAGCTCTCAAGCGAAAAAATCAGATCAGATTAGGTCAAGCCACCTTCTCACTTAAGTAGAAAAATCCCGTCAGAAAACAGCATGGTCGACCGCCGCAGCGGTAGAATCCACCGCTGCGGCGGTGGTCTTTTGTGAAAATTACCATTTTGCCCTTTCAGCTCAAAAATCCTACAAAACACCGACGAGACATTAGGGACCATAAAATTCATAAATATAAGCAATAATAACTCTCAAAAACTCACAAAATATTAAGTCAGATGTACTAATTCGCAGGTATAAAACTCACTCATCAATAAGCGTGTATCATTTCATTATTTTTTATTGCTTTAGATTTGAAAATGAGAAATTACAAAGACATAAAGAAAAATGAAATTTAGAAAACAAATAAATAATACAACTTTTAGTATATCTTATTTTTTATGAAGAGTAATGTTAGGAGTGTCAATTTTTTTTTTGTCTCAAATGATATGGAATTAAATATTTTAATGATAATTTATGGTATAGTCAATCGCATGCTATTTACCCGACCAATGTTATGGTGACACATCATTTGAAATATTTTTTGATACAAAAAATTAAGACATTTAACATCACCCTAAAAGAATAAGGATTTATACTTAAAGTATTAGTTTAAACCTTTTAAATGAGAAATATTATTTAAAATAGAGTAGAGTTATATATATATATATATATAAATGATGGTGATAATAGTTATGTGTATGTTAAATGTCATAATATTTTAAAAGATGTTTCATAAGGCATAAAATAGGTATGATTTTGAAAAATGTGCTTTATAGTTTGAAAAATAGATCTATCAATATTTTACCCTAAAGTACTTATAACTTTATCTTTTAAAGAGCTTGTTTGGCTTGTATTTTTAGCCTTTTAAGTTTAAAGTGAAAAAGTTCATTTTTATTGATCTTTTACTTGTATTAAAGTCATTCCAATTTTAAATACTTTAATGTGGCATATGGTTGGCTAGAATGGAGGCGTAAAGAAATGATCATTCCATCCAAAATATTCTTTCCCACGTTTGTGTTATTTTTAGATGGCACAATGAGATCTAGAAGGGGGTTAAATAGATCTTCTTCAAAATCTCGGATTAAACTTATTTACCCAATAATTAATTAATCTGATTCAGTTAAGTACAACAAAATATTGAATTAAGATCTCAGATCTAACTTTAGTGATGTGAAAATATGATAGTCAGCCAGATGATATTGCAGTTATATAACAGTTAATATGGCAGTTATATAAACACAGTAAATGATACAGAGATTTTAAAGAGGTTTGGAGCCTAAATTACCCCTAGTCCTCTCTTCCAGTCCACTGAGTAGGGATTATCCACTATAGGATAAGGTTCCACTGAACCAATTACAAACACCCACTGGAGAACTGATTCCCATAGAATCAAGTGAGTACTCTGTCTCAACTTCACAACCTCCCTCTGGAGCTGATCCACTTAGAACCAGGAGAGATCTCTGTCTCGACTTTTTAACCTCCTTCTTGAGATGACCCTATTTGGATTAAGCGAGATCTTTGTCTCGACTTGTCAACCTTCCTCTAGAGCTGATCCACTTTAGATTATGCGAGATCTCTATCTCGAATTCACAGTGTTCTTGTTCTTGAGTTTGAGGTGTTGCTATAAGTTGCGTTTAAGCTCGTCTTCTGAATGACTTAGCAACATGATCGATTTTTCTCCAAGGCATAGAGTGGCATTTCAGAAAGCATAGAGTGGCATTTCAGAAAGCTTAGAGTGGCCTTTGGATTGTTGGGATGCTTTGAACTTTTAGACTTGTAAGCTTTATCTCATGTTTGTGCTTGATCGATCGGTAGCTTTGAAGCCTAGAGATGAAATCTATTTATAGATTTTTCTTTGAAAAATGCCCATTAGAAAGGCCTATAGCATAGCCACAAAAGTCTTTGTGTCAATCTGTTGTAACTGCCTGTGACAAACTTATTTATATTTGTTGTGACAGACTGGCTTTACTGAATATAGTTGTTGGAATTTCTTATTAGACATTTCTGTTTCTATGAACACACTTTAGGATCTTCAGGATAGTTGTGTATTGAAGAAGCTTTTATGTCCCAACGGTAACTTCCAAGATTGTACTCTACGATATGATTAACTTGGATCATAGAGTCAAATTTCTTGCAGTTCATTCTTCGATACTGATTGACTTTACGTGTTGGCTGTCTGATAGTCTTTTTTCTATTTGACTATCTGGAGTCGCTTCTTCATTTTAACTCTATATTTCTATTGATCGACGAACTCTCAGTCCTTTGCATTCTACTTGATGACTTTACCAGTTTCTTAGTTCACTCTTCGATCTTAAAGTAACTAAGTCTCAGCTCTTTGGACTCTTCTCCAATCTCTTGTCTGATCTTTTATTCGAACTCATATATGTTCTTTTGTTCGAACTCCTCCAATTTTTGATCCGATCTTTTTATCTGATCCCTTGTCTGAACTCATATATGATCTTTTGTTAGAAGTCATCTAATATCTTGTCTGAACTCCTCTGATTTTTGATCTAATCTTTTCATATTTATGTAATATGTTGTTCAAATTCCTCTGATATCTGATATGATCTGTTTGTCTTTATCTAATATGTTGTCTAAACTCATCTGATCTTTTATCTAAACTCATCTAATCTCTGATTTGATCTCTTTATCTTTATCTGATTTGTTATCCGAACTCATCTAATCTTTTGTTTGAACTCATCTGATCTCTAATCTGATCTCTTTATCTTTATTTGATATATTGTCCAAACTTATCTGATCTCTAATCCGATCTCTTTATATTCATATGATCTTTTATCTGAACTCATCCGAACTCTAGTCCGATGTCTTTGATCTGCAGATTTGGACCTTCTAGTCTATTGCAAGTTCTATCTTTATTAAATGGATCAACCTAATATTATTTGATCCCTAAGTCCTTATACAATAACTATCTCTGAAGGACTTTACAGAATTACTTTTTTTCTTTTCTGATTACAAATATATATTAAGCTTCTTAGAATCAACAATACGCTAACCATCATCAAATAAAAAATAGGCTTAATGATAAATATGCACTAACAATTTAATATGTTGAGTTTGGTCAGAATGACCATTCTGACAAAATCGCGTTTTCTTTATACATTGGAATCATGATTCTTTAGGGGGGGGGGGGGGGACACGATTTTAACCCCCCCCCCCCCCCCCCCCCCCCCCCCCCCCCCGGATTCCAATGAGTAAAGAAATGAAAAAAAATATTAAGACAAAACACTCTCACCCATATAAATAAATATATTATACAAATTAATAAGTATTATATGTATTTTGTATTATTTATATTAATAAAATATATATGATATATATTATATTATATTATATATTTTTTATATTTAATATTATAACATATAATAATATATTTAATATATATTAAGCTATATACAATATGACATTTTTTAATATGTATTATATATATATATATATATATATATATAGTTAGTTAGTTAGTTAGTTAGTTAGTTAAGAATATTTTGGTTATTACATTCTTTTTCATTCCATAGTAACGTACCAAATGCATGAATAAAATGTTTGATTTCGATTCTATTATGATTTTACCATCATTCCAATCCATCCTAAAACGATTCCGTACAATCAAATGGCCTATATGTATCAAAATCACTTTAAGTTATTTCAAAAATCATTCTAAAATATTGATTTTAACTATTAAATTCATTCAAATATTGTTGTTATTTCCCAGGGGTACATGAATATGATCTAGAATGGGGGGTTGAATAGATCATTATACGATTATGTATAACTTTTCTATTTAAACCTTTTTTACCAAATAATTAAGCAATTGTATGTGCAATGGATTATTTTATTTGGTAAAACTTCTTTTTAATCATAAATAACAAAATACACAGGTCTGTATAAGATTTGCTATTGGAAAGTCAAAGTAAACAGTTATGACATACATAACATACATATACATATGAAAGATAAAGAAGGGAATGAAAAGAAATTAAGAACGTATGGATTTTTAAGAGGTTCAGAGCTTGAACTACTCCAAATCCTCTCTGCCACTCCACTGACCAGAGATATTCCACTAAATATAAATGAACACTTAGTCCTTACAATTTTGGACACCGATTCCTGGACACTAAGTCGTCCCTACTAAGGATCTGATTCACTTTGAATCAAACGGGTCATTAAGTCTCGTCTTATCTCCTTAGAACACAAAGTCTTCTTTCCTCAACATGGGTTGATTCCTCTTAATCAGACGGGCCTCACCCGATTTTCTCCTTAGAACACTAAGTTATCTTCCCATCTTGGGGTAGATTTCATTAAATCTGGCGGGCCACTAAGTCCCGACTTTGTTATTATTGGAGTTGGTGTTGGGGATGCTACCAAGTTAGCTTTAAGCTCATATTAAATGAACTTGACAACTGGGAAATGATTCCAAGAGCCTTTATAAACCCGGTCAACTTTGCATTCTGACGACTTTATAAACTGCTCTACAATTTGCAGACTTTACGTTTTGCATGATTCTGTAAACTGTTTTACAATCTTTATTTCGTTATATAATAATGGGGTGAACTTTGTGACTTTATAATTTGCTTTATGAACTCTGAAATTATCCTGCGATCTTTAACTATATCACCATCTTTTAGAGTTGACTTTACAATCTTATCTTGTTCTGCAGATTCTCTGATCATCTCTACAATTCTTCATCTCTACGATTCTTCATTCTACTTTATGAACTTCGAGCTATCTTTGTGAAGCCTTCTTTGCTCTACGAATTTTGAGTTCACTTTATAAACTGTGAGCTTTGCAATATTCCATTCTTACCTTTTTTGCCTAAAGTCATTTGATAATCTTCTTGTCAAACTTAGTTAGTTCACTTCCTAAGAACTAAGACTTCTTCTCCCTTTGAACTTAATCTTTTGTCTTTATTAAGTTCATTATCTTTACCAACTTGACTAGCTCCCCTTTAATTAATCATTTGTTATCTTCAAGATTATTAACTCCACTTGATGTCACATGTCTTCTTTGATAATCTAACTGCTGTTGAATTATGCTTTGCTCATTGTCTTCTTCAGCTAGTTTACCTCAGACTACTTCTTGTTGTAAAACTCTTGATAAGGACATCCCAATTATGTGTTGCAGTGAATCTGTCTCTCAGTACCATTAACATTCTGATCTTTGATATGTAGCACTGATGCAACTCAACAATGATGTATCTCTGCATTTTGAATTGGCTCAACGAAATTTGTAACTCAATAATATGAGGATATTCAGTTCAGCTTCATTTTGCGATCTTGAGTACTTTGATTTGGTTAGCACCTGTGAGCTTCTACTTTTACTTTTTTAGCTAGAGCCTTTTGTCTTTGTTGTGCTGTGACGAGTCTGTTCGATAAAATTCTATGAACTCTTTCTCTGTGTTGATCTTGTGGGATGATCTCTACTTCTTTTAAATCTTCCTTCTGTTTAGAAGTAATAATTTCTCCAATTCAGTGCTTTAACATTCTTCTCTTATCTACTTTGCACAGTCTCTTAACTTCATTTGATTGTTCAGTTTTCAACCTTAGTGGTTTTGTGTCCTTAGTAGATTTGTCTTCTTTGTTAATCATTCTTCTCGATTTTATTCAACGATCTTAAGGTCTGCTCAGAACCCTACGAACTTGTCCTTACTTGACGATCTGAGAGTTATGAGTCGTGGAGTTGATCTTAAAGCATCTTATTCAACGATTTTTTTTTGTTATGCGTTCTATGATCTTGATATTACTGTTAGCTGCACTTTACTAATCGATCAGAGAGTCTTATAGTGTTGAGCTTATAGTATCTTACTCAACGATCTTCTTAAACTAGCTTGGTATTTGTAAAGTTGGTCATTACTTGTTTCTCTACGATTTACTCTGCGAACTCTCAATTCTTCTTATCTGTTGATCTTATTCTTTTAGCTCTATAGCTCTGTTTGGTTTGACGATCCTGTTTTCCTCTACTAGACGATTTCTTTGTTTTGTATTTGATGACTCTAGCATCGTAGGCTTAAACATTTTACTCAACGATCTGATTTTTCTGTTCTATGAACTTCTAGTTTTCTTCTTGCTTTTATGATTCTACTTCTCCTTTGTTCTTCTTCCTAATCTATTACAATTTGATGATAATACTCTGTATTTGAATTCAACCTAATAAATTTGATCCCTAATGTCCTTTTACAATAATATTCTTTTAAGGACAATATATAGTTTATCTTTTGGATTAACTTAATAAGTTTGATCCTATAACTAGTCTGTCTTTTCAATTACGGATCAGCCTAACACATTTGATCCCTAAGTCCTTTTATAATAATTGTTATTTTTAAGGACTGTACAAAGCTAAAACAAATGTTTATATATATTCGCATTTGTCAGATATTTATTTTTCTTTTTTCATTGTTTATTGTTCTTTTAAAAACACAAATAATAATAACTTCAATGTAAATACATAACATATACCACATAATAATTATTTTCCTTTTATAATGCATATTTACTTTACGAAACAGATTAACACTTAACAGATTTATAAGCCAGATATTGTTTTGTTATCATTAAATTCAAATAGGCACATACATAAATTTCCTAACAATTGTTATATGAAAATAGAGGCCTTATTATGGCATAATTTAGATTTGGACGTTTTTCTGAAAGCATAATGCTAACTAGGGGTGTTCATTAGTAAAAAATTGTACCGAATCGGTTTAAACCGTACCGAATGGATTATCGAATGTTTGAAAAAATGAGTAACGATACCGTTATCAAAATACTGGTATTCCGTACTGATAAGGTCGATTCGATATAAGGACGGTACCTGCAATACTAGTTACGCACCGATTTTATTTTTATTTTGGTTTTGTTATTTTTTAAAAATAACTTTATTATATTTATGTGGCCATAATGTGAGGTAAATAGTAATACATGTATACAATGATATCATTGAAAAAATAATTAAAGCCAGTAAACTTCCCTTTTTTTTTTGTTAAGAAATAGTATGCTCTCGTGGTGCCACTATATGATTTTGTATTTTTTTTTCTCTTTATGTTAAAGTTAATGCTACTCATAAAATATTTTTTTTATTAATATTAGAGGTTAGTTTACAATTTTTATTTCACCAATTATCTCGTCTCTTAATTTCTATGATAGTTCTTGATGAATAAATCTAAATATTTAATGTATATATAACATAATCGGTATATACCAATACGTTATGGTATATACCATTTGAAAAATAAAATAAAATATAAATATTAGTACTGATTAACCGGTATATACCGATTATTTTGACCGATACTATAATAATTTTAAATTTTACCAAATTAATCATACCGAACCTATCGGTACCGATAAAATACTGGTTGTACCGAATTTTTTGAATACCTCCAATCCTAACAAGTCCTAACTAATTATTTTTGGACCTATAATGGGTCTTTTGACGGCCACTTTAGTCTACTAACCAACATGCAAATTAATTGAACAAATTATAATTGCTAAAAAATCAATAACTATATATAATAAGGATTTAAGAGATTTTATTCAATAATTTTATAATTTTATCGAGTTGTTTTGATTGATTATGAATTAATACCGAGTTAAGATTGAATCAATTATTTAAGACTCTATATTTTTTAATAGAATGTATAAATTTTTCGTACTATGTAAAAATGTATTATATTAATAAAAAAATTATCAAATATTTGTGAAAAAGTGATATAAACTTCAAACTTGTATCCACAAAGGGAATGCCATAGAAATGACTTTCAAGATATCATCCAAATGTCCATTCCTCCATTCCTAGGCTCACACCAAAAAAATTAGATTACTATTATAAGGAAATTTAACTACTACATGGAAATAAAAAAAAAAAAAAACACGGAAAGGAAATTTATCAAGAAATCAACTAATTGCATAAATTAAGGTAAATGAAATTTAAATTGACAATAAAGTAAATACTTGAAACTTAAATACATGAATAATAAGTACTTGGAATTTAAATTACAATGAAGTACGTACTTGGAATAAATAAATCTCAAATAAAAGAGATATATGAAAATAAATAGACGATTTCTTAAAAAAAATAACCTTCCATTTATCTTCACAACCTCCTATCCTTCTTTATTTTTTCTCAAATATTTTTTTATAACAATAATATTATTCTCTCTCTTCGCCCCCCCGAAACCAACCAACCTTCCTCTAAAAAATCTGGTGCCCAAAAATGACCTTATTTGTAGCCAAGGAGCCGGTGGGCAGACTTGTGGTCCTGACGTCCTGTCCACGTCAGGTATAAAATAGGAAGGAATTGCACACCTTTATTCGCCGGCCTCCAAGGGGTAAAAGAAAATTTATAGGCAGGCAGCCAGTTAAGGCCAATTTCTTTGTTCATCCCCACCCACTTCTGCGGCTTCTTAAACTAGACCCCTTTCCTAATTTTAGACCCACCTTGGGGATTCAATTTATGATCCTATCTCTCAAGATGACGAGCACCTCAAATGGAGGTTATAGGTCCAGCTGGTGGTAGCGAGATGTAGGGTTGACTCTAAAATTTCTAGCGGGACTTGAATTTTATATTTAAACATGTTAAATTCGAAACTTTTTTGAAATTCGAACACTTATACGAATCGAATATAAGCTGTTTATTATTTGCTCGTTTAAAGTATCGAATTTCTCATACATTGTTGATATTTACTCGATACAAGTTCGTTGATATTTACTCGTATATAGTATCAAATATACGCGATTTATTTAACATATAATATTTAATAATTAAATTATCCACATATTTTGAAAAGTTGAAGGAGTTTTTATGTTTCATGTACATGTCCATCAATTGGTTCGAGAGTGATAATATCATCTCATTAATTTTTTATAAGACTCAAGATTTAGTTTGAAGAGTTTAAAATTTAATTATGTCAAATAGTTGACTGAGTTAATTTTATTTGTATTATCATAATATAAATGATCTATTTTTAATTCGTGTATGTCTCAAATGTTCACGAGAGACTATGCTAAAAATCTATTCGAGTCGAGTTGAATTTAAGCACAATAAAATAAATTGAATTCAAATTTGAATAAAAATTATAAAATTGTACTCGAATTTGAGTATGAATCCGAATATTTTTAAAAAATTTTGAATAAAATTTGAGTAAAATATTATTTGACTTGACTCAAAATTATTTTCACTATCAGTGAAATGATGACGGTGACGACATTGGTGTGGTAGGCCATGTTAGTGGGATAACTTTACATGCACTACAGCCAAACACTACTCCAAACATTACATACATCTTAATCATTAAAAAGTGAAATTTGACACAAATTTCCGTGTCAGATCTCATATTTTAATGATTGAGATCATCTTGTTGTGTTTGGTGTTGTATTTCATGTAGTGCACTTATATTTATTCTAGTGTTATAGAGAAGACAAATAAATTAAAAATATTATACATAGGTCATAGGTGGTAGTAATTGAAGATGGAGAAGATGGGTGGCAGTGGGTAGGGGTTTGGCAGTGCATAAGAGTTGTGTCTTGGGTGAGTTACTTTTTCTTGAACATATAGATTAGGACAAAGTGCCATATATTAAATTTTTTATTTTTGGCCAGTTTTATACAGGTAAGTATTGTCATGTTCGTGAATAAGTTAATAGTCCAGACAGATTTTAATTTTTTTTATAAAAAATGTATAGTCTAATGAGTTGATTATAAAAAAATTGAGTTTAAAAATAAAAATGTAAATTAAACCCAATTTAGTGACAAAAAAGAAATAAAAAATTATCCGTACTCGGAACATAAAAAGTATTATGAATGACAAAGAATGAATTTTAAACCCCAATATATCTTTTTCAAAATAAGATATATAAGAATAAAGTTGTATCTATACTCCTTTTCATACCCTATAATATTTGGGAAAATCATATTTTTACAGATTTTTTTGATATTTTTATTTATAAACCATTGTTATAGACCTAGCGACGGTTAAAAGCGTCGTTATAAATTTATACCGACACTTTTTATATAAAATATCAAGAAATCATATAAAAACATCAATTTCCTAATATTTAGTCTTTTACCCTTCCTTTTAGTTACCTTTTTATCCTTCCTTTTGTTTATCTTTTTACCCTTTCTGCCGTTTCCCCTTACTAACCCCACTTTATTGTTCTTTCCTTTATTGTCCAAATCTTTTCATATTAGACCACCAAGCATTGACCAACCATACCCAAACCTTAAAAATGCTTCCTCCAATAAAGACAAGTATCTTAATTATAACACTCTCTATATTTATTTATTTATTATATAAAGGGTTATATTTGAGAAAAATAATTAATATTATTTTAATATTTTTTATATGAATAATAAGATTCGCTTTGTAATAATAAATTTTTTTATGTAAATTTTAATATTTAGAAAAAATAATTATAATTTTTTTATGTTAATTTGTACTTTTTAAAGGTATTAAAATTTTACTTTTTAATTACAAAAAAAATATATTTTAATGTATATTATATAAATCTTAATCTTTGAGGAATTTAATTAGCAAAAAGTATAGGAATTTATTATAAAATGAATATTTATTATTATTTGACATTTATATTATTTATTGTACAAGTTCATAATTTAATTAATTAGATCTAGTTAAGTGAAAATTCTAATATACAAATTTATATTTAAGGAATATATTAAACATTATAATTTGAAGAGTATATAAAATATTGTATTAAAAATATTTTTTAATATTAATTGATCAATTATACTAGAAATAATAAATATTATATATGATCAATTAGAGGATACCGGTTAATGTTATTATGATTATTGAAGGATTTAAGATTTGCAGTAAAGCTAGAAGCCTAGAACCCATAACTTTCCCGGGCCGAATCAAACCTTTAGCCTGTTGGGTCGGTCGGTAATCAATTTTGATACTCCTCTCAGTAGAAAATGACACTCAACTTGTTTGATCTTGTCAGTTACGCATGAGACGAGACTATCCATCTTCTCAATCCATGTTATGTTTGTCTATATATATATAAATCTATGTATCGATCGTCATCTCTATTTTTCTAGCAACCAGTATATCTAATCTATTCTATCCTTTTCCCACCAGCCCATTTATGGGGTCAGTTAAGAAATTTAGTACAAATTTGTATTTACAACAACTTCAATTAATTCATCTAGCCTTCTCCGCCCTTCAATCTCTCTCAATGTATATATTTATATGTATATATATGTTTGTTGGGTATCTGTGGTTCAACTCCAACTCTGTACCCACGCCATCTATTTTACAACATTATATTATATATAATCAAATTATATATATATATATATTATACATTCAAAATTATAGACATATTATAAGTATAAATATACAGGGGAGAGATTTAGGGATTGTTCTTTTGTTTGTGGAGAAGTTTGATTCTGAAATGGGGTTTACTACGCGCGTGGTTTACAAACCTGTTGATGATGTTGATCTTAGTGCTAACAGTGATGAGGTTTATATTAGAGCAGATGTTAAAGGTTTGAATTTATTTTATTTTATTTTCTATTATTCCCAATTGCTGATTTTCACCATCGTAACATTTTGTTTTTGGTATAAATTTTTGAATTTTTAGGGAAAAATTATCAAATAGTGGGTATTAGATGTTTCAATTCCACGATTAAGAATTAATAAAGCTCTATTGATCGAGAATTGATATTTCTACAAGTTAATTTAATATTTTTATAAGTAGATTCCATGGGATAATTTGATATTTTTGCAAGTATGGGTCCCATTTAACTTGCGGAAATATCAATTCTGATATTATACTTTCATATAAGTTCTGTTAATTTCTTAAAATTAAATTTTATTTTGGGTGCTAATTAATCTTATAATTTAACATTCTAATACCCAAGGAATTTTACGTTTTTCATTATTATTTGTGGGAATTTATTCTTTCATAAAAAATTAGGAATTTATTTGAGTCATATATAACTAATAATTTAATCTCATTTATTATTGCTGACTTCATCTGTATGATCATAGCTCCTCGCATGGCTGGACTCTTGGTGAAAATTTTTGTTTGGTTCTTGGAGTCCAGGATTTTCGGAACCATTTTACTCTACATACTGAAGAGAGACAATCTAGTTCACAAGGTATGCACTTTACTTTTTCTGGCAACTTATTATCACTTTTTTAATTTATTTAGTTACATATAGTAAATTATAAGTTTTTGGGAGTTTTTTTTGGTGGTTTGATACTATCTGTATTCAAAATTTACAGCTGTCATCTTACAGCATGCTCAGTTTAAATAGACATAAAAAAAATCAATTTATTCTAGTTTGCTTTTGTTCATAGAGTTAAATGCACTTTGGACCCCCAATGTTTTCCTCATTTTAAACATTGCATCCTATACTTCAAAACATGACACTTTGCATCCCACACTTTTAGTGAATGGGTACATAACACTCTCCGGCCTAAAATCCGTTAACTAGAGTGACGGGGTTGGTATTTTTTGACCCTTGTGTTGACTTTGACCACTTTTAATAAGTTAATTTACCAACGAATATATTTTAAATTTTATAAAAAATAAATTTACCAACTAAATAAATATGGTAAACTACTTTAAAAATATTATTGAGTACAAAATTGTTATTCTAAAAATTAGAATAAATTCACGTGCAATTTGAATTTTATATTTCGCAAATAAACTAAAGATCCAATGGGACTCTTTTTGTGGAATGGAGGAAGTAGTATTTAAAGTATTCTTGTTCATTGCAGCTTGTTTCATTTGTGGAGTTGGAAGAGCCTCCTCTATATGTCCCTTTGCACCCTGTTGAAGGTTAGTATATTATCGTCCATGTTTACCACTTATTCTGCATCACTTATTAAAACACTTAAGAAACGTAAACAAATGGCATTTCATTTATGGTGAAAATGACTTGTTATCTTGGTTGGTATGACCAATGCTCGGACATTTTTTTACCTTTAATTAATGTACATGGTTATTTTGGATGAACAATGTTTTCATAATTAGCTTCATAATTGTAAGTTTAACATGTCATTTCAGATCATAAAGAACAAAAGTTCAAATGTCTGGAGTCTGATCTTTCTCCACCAGAACAAGTTCAACAGGCGGCTGATTGTGTGAATATACAGACAAATGAAAATCTTAGTTTCAGACGCTGGACAATATTGGACTATTCAAGAGCCTATTTATCTGGAGAAATTACTCCAAACACGGTATTGGTAGTTATATGTGAACTGGTTGGAGTTTTTAGTGTTCATAGCTACTTTAAAGCTTCAAACCATATTTTATATTAAATGAATACAATGAACTTGTTTTTGGTTTTAGAAATTTCATGTATCCTTGCTTGTCATAACTATCAAGCTTTCATTGATCTTTATAGTGGTTTTAATTCCTTATTCTTTTTTCTCATTGGGCTTGTTTTTTTCTCATTCTATAGGTTGCAAATCAATTCATAGATTCTGTCCATAAATCTTGTGATCCTGCGTTTCAAATGTCATTCTTTATTAATTATGATGTTGAAGATATTCTAAGGCAAGCTAATGAGTCAACTCTTCGATATGAACAAGGTATTTGTGTGCGTTTAAAGATCAAATTGTATAATTGTTGTTTACTCTTTTTTTTCTTGTAGCTTTTATGACTGTTATATACTCAAACTATGATAGGATAAGAAAATTTTAATTTTAATTAATATATTCATATTGATATTGTGCAACGTAAGTATAATTCTGGTTGCACATATATAGATTAAATCACTTTTTAACTGACCTTAGCTGCCATTCTCTCATTGCTCTTTCTACTCGATGTTGTCATCCATACTCGAATCAAGTAGAGAGGAAACTAATTTCACACTCAACTGAGGTATAGATTCTGAACAAATCAAACAAATGTTTCTAGTGAAAATAAAGACTGAAAAGGGGATATTTGAGAAGATGCCAGGGTACCTGCTCATTGTAATATTAAGGGAAGGGTGATTGCCATAAAAGGTTTTCCTAGCATTCTCAACTATATTTAAGACGAGGGAGCTTATTTGTTCTTGTAGCTTCCATTGGCTGTAAGATATTATGAAAGCTTTATGCTTTGTAATCTTTTTTGCCAATGTGGAAGCTTTAAACGCAGTCGGGTCATATCTAATAAGGCAAAGATGAATGAAATATAAAGAGAGAGAAACAAATTTAAAAGAGAAAAAGGATTTTGTCGGTCAATTTCTCTAGTGGAGTCTCTCCTACCCCACTCATACTCACATGTACACAGACGTAATAAACAACAAGACAAGAAAAATAAAATGAAGTATGATACTCAAGTGAATCATCTCAGAACTCTACTAACAGCCTATTCTGTTGCGACTTGCATTACGTCAACAAAAAAATGAAAAAAAATCCCACCTTGTTGGAATGTGAAGTTCCTAAAGTTGCCAGCTTAAACGCGTCCCTGTTCATTCCTGATATGGTGTCTAACACTATTTGTAATAGTAACTCCGAGACAGTAAACACAAAGAAAAGGTAGGGTATGGTGCTTTTGTTCTATAACTGAAGTCCTTAAAAGTAGAGACAATGAAATTGGCTTAATGATATGATCAATAATTTTATCATGTTCTGCATCAATTGACCAGATTATTGGATGCATTTTCTAGCAGAACTCACCAAGTCACCATCCATACTTGGTTTCTTACTCTGGTTATCTTGGGAGCAGAAGTCAAGCATCAATCCAATACTTACCTAAGGAAAAACTAAGCCCTCTACAATTAAACATTTGGAATTATATTTGATGCAGGTCATGGAGCATTTTGACGTAGAGTTAATTCACCAGAGAACTTTAATCACTTTTAATCTGTATCTAGCAAGAGATATGTATACAAAAAAGTCACGTTTTTTTATTATTCATGGGATACATTCATTCATTGTTCATTATGACTTTGGCAGGAGAACCACTCTCAGCTCTCGATGGAGTTCCGATTGCCGTCAAAGATGAAATAGATTGTAGGCCATATCCAACTACTGGTAAATCCAGTTTCATAGTTCTCAATCAACTGAATTTTATTTGTCAAACCAATAATCCTGTACTCACCATAAGTGATCTATAATTATGTTTTTATACAACTAAATGGACACTGATTCGAATAGGAGGTACAAAGTGGTTGCACAAAGTAAGACCTTGTACTGATGATGCTGGCTGTGTTGAGCGCCTGAAATTATGTGGTGCAATTCTTGTTGGAAAGACAAATATGCATGAGCTTGGGGCTGGAACAAGTGGCATAAATCCTCATTATGGGTAAAAACATCATTCCTCACTTGTAACTCAGTAGCGTGGTCAATTTCATGTTCAGAAATGTCTCAAATATTTTACTGAAAAGTATTTTGTTTTTTAATACTCCTTAACCTCCTCTGTCCCTCTCTTTCGTTGACTATTAAAGGGTCACACGAAATCCATATGATGACAATAAGATTGCTGGAGGTTCTTCTAGTGGATCTGCTGCTGTAGTTTCTGCAGGATTATGCCCTGCTGCTCTTGGTGTTGATGGGGGAGGTAAATTGCTTGTGCTCTTTTATAAACAATCATAAGAGAAAAGAGATGACCTGATCTGCTTTACATACTAACAATCTATTATTTCTTATCAACTAAAATTTCAAATTGGCATTGCTCTGTAAAAATGCAGCTGTCCTTCAAAAATAACAATTCTCTTGTTTTTTGGATATGCCTTCCTAACACGCACAAACCTTCTTAACATGCCCAAAGAAGCAAGATCTCTATATGCATAGATCACCAAACACATTATCATGGAAGTAAACAAGAAAAAAGGAAATAGATAAGAAGAATGGACAATGTTCTAAAAGGCGCTAGGCGGGAGGCCGGAGGGGGGCCTAAGGCTTAGGGGGCATAGACGAGATTTTTTATTTTAAATCAATTTTAATATTTTATCTTACATTTATCCAAACAAAATAATAATATAAAGCAAAACAATCTATAATAAAGATAATAAAAGCCTTTGCTAAAAATTCAAACACATATCCATATTGTCAATGTCAAAGTTCAAAAACAAATATGCAATTGTTTAAAGTTCAAACACAAACAAATAATCAAAAATACAAACTAATAGTTCTCATAGCTATATCTTTCTATATCTCTAACTCTTCTTCTTCATATCTCTCCAAGATAATGTCCCAATCGGATTCAAACTCAGACGTCATTTTGTAGCTTAGTTATTAAAAAAAAATAAAAAATTGTAACCCTAATTTTTCTGCCTAGCCCCGCCTAATTTTCTTGAGGGATTTTTTGGCCGCGTTGGGCCTAGGCGAGGCGCCTGGGGGGGCCTAGTGTCTAGGTGCTGCCTAGGCCGCTTTTTAGAACACTAAGATTGGATATAGCAGACACAATCAATTTAGTGTGGTTATGCAATATCTCTTGCCTACATCCATGTAGAGAATCAACTTTACTAGACTTGGAGATGTTGAAGTAAAGTTATTGACAAAGCCTTTGGTTTGTATACTCAACCCAATCACAATTCCATTGGTGCAACCTATCTCAAAAATCAAACCCAATGAAGATCCTAGTCTTACTCTCAATTCCTAGTTTTTTTTCATCACTCTCTCATCACAAAGGATTTTCTAAGCACCATATTTAGAGAATCCAAGATGGGAGGAAATGTTAAGCTCAAACTAGTTCAGCTTAACTATTTCAAACCAAATGAGCTTTACACCATCTGGCAATGGTGTTTAGACGCTGATGTGGTAATAGTTGGCAGAAAAATTGTGACTTCCCCGAAACCCCTGCATTTGCTAAAGGCGATCTCGTGCGTTAGTACATATCTTTTTCCTTTAAAACTGTATCATTAAAACATAATACAGTTCATAAACCTGTTTGTTTACTTACATTCATAACCTGTCTTAGAATCATAAACTTCACATTCTATACATTAGAATTCAGATCATAAATATATATATCATGACCTAGTCTATTACATTTAAAAATTATATAATTTATGATTTTACGTAACTTAACCTGTGAATACAATCACCATTCATAACTATCTATACATAACCCTAGTTATATCTGTTCCATGCATGCGAGTTTATTACATGTAAGACTCGATTTACAATAATACATTAGTTTTATCTCATTACATACATCTCATCCCCAATGGATTTACAAATCATACATTTCTTTATTAACGACAAAGTTTAATATTCTAAAACTATAAAGTCAATTAACTTATAGGTTTACATTTATCTGTCTGGCCTGTTACATAACACAATTACATATAACAAATCCTTTATGCTCTTCTAAACATTTATCATTCCTTACTCTTTAGCTTTACTGGAACCTTCGGCCTTCTCGTACTTATCTAAAAATGTCAGTTTAATCAAGAATGAGCACGACGGCTCAACAAGTTTAATAGTTAACACTTTTCATGTTCGCAGTTTATATACATGCGTCATACATTACATAGTATGCATATTACCTATGCATCATAGCTATCATGTTGTGCATTTCAAAATATAACTTCACATATTGCATTTAAATCGTTAACTCACATAATTGCACAAAGTGCACATTTCAACCATAATCACGTCACATAGTCTGCCAAGTAGTTCACATAGAACAATCATTACATTATAACAAGTTCTGAAAAACTTGCCTGATAACCATCACAAACTTAACCTTTACGCTCTTCGAACGTCTTTCATATCATTCATCACGTCAGTTTGCTAATCCGAACTCTATCTCTGTCATCGTTCAACCTATAAATCATAATAGGGTCATAACACGTCTCATACATTCTTTAAACTTAATCTATAATTACTAGACCACTAGTCTCTATTCATTACAAGTTGGATGTATTACACCTTACATAGGTTAATAACACATCCAAACCCATTACTGACCTTTTGTATAAACACCATCGTGCTTTTACTTGGCTGAAGGTATATTATATTATACCATTCATTGTTCTTTTATACCTTAATACTCAAAACATTGATCATTTTTATCCATTTAGGATTTACATATCATATTTTTATCATATCACATCAAAACATAGCTTTTCAGACAAAATAAAATTTTTTCTAGCCTTAGGACACTGCGCCTTGGCGAGCTCTGAACTCGCTGGAAGCGAAGTCCTCTCAATCGCACTGCGCCCTGCCGCAGTCCACAGAATCCAGAAAGTTTGATTTTTGCAGTCACTTTGCTGATTTTTAACTCTTTTATCTTACATCCAATTAAGTTGAAATTTGAACCATAGCTAGACCTTACTTTCTAGTATTTTACAAAAATATTACATAACTCATTCGGCTTCTTTAAATTATTGAAGTATTAGCCCGTAAAAGGGTATTTAAACTCATTTTCATCATTTTCCGTCAATTAGTGATTTTTGGCCATTCACTTCTAAACTTCATTCCAACACTTAATATAGTCTCTATACCCCATATAAGACATGTCTAGACCTTTAAAACAACTTAGGTCTTAAAAGATGTGAGATTTGTCCGTAAAAATTCATTTTAGGTCTAAACGATCGATTTCGATCTCCTAAAACGTATTTTCATTCTAATTTTCATTTGTTGACTACAAGATCAACGTAAACACGTGTAATAACATAAAATTAAGTCATTTAACTTCATTTTACCATTAAACTTTTAAAATTGCCAAAAATCACCTTTAAATTGGATTTTCATCCACCTAACATAACTTTTCATAAAACTCATTTTAAATTCTTAGACTTCACTTTTCCAAATACTCATTAAAGAGTTCATTTTCAACTTTTGTAGTATTATACTACACATATATGAATCTTTCAAAATTCCTTTACATTTAAAATATGTTTATATGAACATACTACGAACATAGCTAGTTTTATCATTTAAATTCATACTTTCTATACATTAGAGTATTTAAAATGCTAGATAACATACAAATACACTTCATATCCTTATGTTCAACCTTATAGCTTAAGGTTTCACCATAATCTTCTTCTTACTCTGGACACATATTCTTCCATAATTCATAACTTTAACTATACATACATGCATAAACATACATAATCTAAAGTTTTAAGTTGAGAAAACTTTTAAACCTTCATAGATGATCAACTTCCTTACATAGGAAGCTTCACCTTCACCATGGCAAGGCCTTCCTCTTTACTTCTTGCTCCATGTTCATCCAACCATCCTAGCTTCAAAAATCGCAAGTTTTCTCTCTTGCTTTAATGGCTTCCTATCTTCTCTCTCCTAGGTTTTAAATTTCCAGCAAAAGAAAAGAATGAAGAACTAGGTTGTTATAAGACTTAACCTAAGTTGGGTTAAGTCAACTCAACCATAGTTAATTCTAACCAAGGACATTTTGGTCATTTCATATATTTAGTCAATGACATTTTAGTCATTTCATACCTCATAGGTCATTACTTAATTTGTCAAGGACATTTTGGTCAAAAACCCTTTTTTTTGCTAGACTTTCCTTTTATGTAAAGTTTCCATTCAAGGTAATTTTTTAACTTTCTTCCCATTAATTAATTTCATACTCATTTAAATTGGTTTTCTTCCATTCTATCATTTAGATAATTATTTTCCGTTTGAGCTACCTTCACTTGTTCCATTTAAATGGCTTATTCACCAATTAGATAACTTTTCCTAACTAGAATTGTGTTTCTAATTCTTTACTATCCTTCTCTTTTTACACACTTAATCAGTTTCAATTTCCTTTGTTTCAAATAGTAGAAATGCTTACAATTCATAAAATCGCTTTATCAAAAAGCGAACCTTGCTCGGATTTTCCAAAAATCCACTCCTTTTACCGTTTAAGCTCATATTAGTATTTTACAACTTTTAAGTCATTATCTTCATTTACATTATACATATATGATAATTTGCATTATACACGTACCCTTAACTCATTTTATTCCTAATCGGGAGTATTATCTTCTGTATTTATACGTTGTATAAATACTTAGTTCAATTCAATTAATTCATGTTGATTCGTTAATCAATTTCAGATATTTAAATCTCATAATCCTTATTATTCAGTTAATTTCTAATATACAAATTAGGTTAGACTGTTCTTTCTTTTTTACACATTCAGACGTACCTTATCTTGCCATTTTCTTAATCTAGCCTCTCAGTGCCTATTCATCAAGCTGGTTATTAATGTTCATAACTAAAGCTTAATTTACACTTTTTTCCCTCATTTATCACTTTGCTCTAAGTCTTACATTTTCTTTTACTTATTAGATCAAATATATATATAAATACATTCAACCTATCATATTTTGACACAACACAGTATCCTATAACAATTCATTTTTGAGTACCTACTCGTAGTTATTACATCTTGTCCTTTACCTTTAATTCATTCTATTTTCTTTCAATTGTAGTAAATTATATTTGTTATAATTTCCTTATCTGTCAAGTCACTAATGTATCTTATATTAATGATTGATCCTTATAACATCTATAGGGCCTTTGCTACATCAAGAGTCACTCTATACAATTTAAACCACATAGGTCATTCTTAACACATTAATTAAATACTAAAATACATTTAATCAATTCTTTACACTTTATGTCATTCCAAATTAGGTTTTAACTTCTAACCTTTATTTAATTAATCAAGATTCGTATTTAGAAATCTTGTTAAAAATTTGGGATGTCACAAAAATGAAGTTATTAGATACAGCTGCTTTCGGAGTACCTTGTGATGATGCAGCAACAGAAGTAGAGTGAACTAAGTAACTAGCAATAACTAAAATAAAAGATTACTGAAATGGAGAAATTAGATGACTAGAGTATAGAAGAATTGTATGGGTCTTGGGGAAAAAGATAGATAGATACAGAGAGAATATAGAGAGGGATAAGAGAACGGCCAAGCAATTTTTTGCTTCATAATATTTATTTTGATACATCCAATACATGGCTTACTTCTATTTATAGCCTTATCCTACACTAGCTACCAAGCTTGGGGACCAAGAAATGTAAAACTACTTCTAGAAGACTCCTATCTAACTAATAAGTTCCTAGACTTGCTTATTTCTCTATTTTGCCTCGACCTTACAGGAAACCAAATCTTTAATGGAAATTTTTTAGCCATATAACAAAAACAAAATAGTAATGTTGATAATTTCATTTAACCTTCGCATTTTGGCTTTTCAAATTAATATTGAAGGGCTGCATCCAAAATGATCTTGATTGACAAAGAGATTACAAGGTGAAGGCAACCCCACAACAAACTGAAAACTGAAATGGAAGGTCTACAAGTGGCTTTACTTTGTACCTCACCAACTGAAACTCGTCATGCAGGCTACATAGGAACTTTGTTAAAGAATCTAAATATCATTTGAGAAGCATAAGGATGCCAAGATTCTTTTTGCCATTTCATGGGGGCATATGGACTGAAAAAAATGTTAGAATCTTTAATGATACTTATCTTTCTATTCCTCTTCTTTGGGATTGGGTTTTGTTTCTATCATCTCTGTGGGCTTCGGCTGTGGGATAGGGTTTTAATTGAGATTGGTGAGTAGTGCTTCATTAATTCTTCTTTATTTTCTTTCTTGTATTTTTTTGGAGGTCCTTTTCTGTAATTCCTCTTTTTTAAAATAAATTCTTCTTTTATCAAATAAAAGAAATAAAAACATCATTTAGGCAGAACCAAAATTATTGAATTTTAAATCTCAGTTTCATTCCCTTAAAGTACTTGAATATGAACTGATGAAAATGGGAATATATATCTCTCAGTTAACTAGGTATAGTTTATATATATAGAACGCCCTATCTTCTGACTTAATAATAGCTTAACACCTGTACTTTCTAGTTCAACTTCTTGATTAATGCACTCCGGGCTCATTCTTTCCTCCCGAAGTATCAACTTGACTCACATCTTCATGCCAAAAATTTGATGTCAATGACTCATGCATATCGAACATTTCAGTTCGTGGAGAGTTTGATCGTTTTTTTAATACCCTGAATATTATTAAGTTATGGAAGAATTTGCGTAATTTGCATCATGTTTACAGGATCCGTGCGAGTGCCTGCTTCTCTATGTGGTGTAGTGGGTTTCAAGCCAACTTTTGGGCGTGTATCACATTCTGGGTGAGCAGCCATTCCTGTAATTCTTAATCCATCCAAATAAGTTCTCAAATTCATACGAAGATGGAATCCATTCTTCCCCTTCAACTTCCCTCTTTTCAAATATTTCATTTGTTATTTTTTAGGGTTCTTCCTCTGAACTGGACAGTTGGGATGGTTGGGGTACTTGCAGGCACAGTTGAGGATGCTCTGATAGTGTTAGTGTTCTTCTAATTGTTTTCTTTCTTTTTCAACTTCTACATAATCTGTACCACATTTTCATTATAATTCTGTCAATACCTGTTTACTTTTACCAGTTATGCGGCTATCAGTGCCCAACTTCCATCACATCAACTCACTACACTAACGGTACGTGTTTATTTTTAGTTTTTTTTTTACTTCCCTTCTTCTTGAGATTGGCTCTCCATTTATTTCGTTGTCATTCATTCATGTACATATATTTTCTTTTTATTCAAATTTGAATACGACTATAAACTGTTCACGTGGTTTCTTTTTCTAACTTTGTATGGTCAGTTATTGCAGTAAAGTTTGGTTAGCTCTCTGAATTTTGTTTTCTTTAAACTCTCTGGTGATAGCAGTAATGCAAGGGTGCCTCAACTGAAGTAATCAAAAGTTTACTAATCAAATCAACTTTTTTATTGTTTCTTCTTTTTTGTTAGAAAACTAAAATGTTTGTTTTTGCTTGGTGCCCAGTTGACAAGGTCAGGCACAAGAAAGGGAACTCAGAACTGTATCCTATAAAATGTTAATATAATGCTATTGAAACAGACTATTCCTCTTCTTTTGGCCGGTAGTTTAGTCCATTTTTTTTATCAATATTAGAACCTAAATACGGAAGTTCTAAACATATGCAGCATTGTGGTGAATGCATTATGCTACATAAATACGCAGTTGCTAATTGATGAGCATTCTTTGAAGTATATACTGACATAGTTTTCAAATCGTGGATCGTATCGAAAACCCCCGTATCGTGTTTCTTGTATCGTATCGTAAGATACGGAAATAAAATAAAAAATGTAGTAATATATATTTAAATATATAAAACACAAGGTTGACTATATATAAAAGTAGTCGTGTAAATATTATTATAGACTAAAAATAAATTTTAAAGTTAAAATGTAGCCAAAATACTCTAAATTGATTTATTAGATATTATTTCAATAATCTTTATAGAGTAACAAGAGAAAATAAAAATTCAGTTTCACCTTTAATCTATAAAATAAAAGAGAATAATTCAAATTAACAAGTGGAAATTTATATATCTGCTTATAGAAAGTGATACGGAAAAAATAGAGCGACATTTTCAATTAGATATAATACTCTAAAAAGTGATTAAAGGCTTATAAAGCGATATAGAATATATTTGTGCTAAAAAAACTTTTTCAATTGAAATGTTAAAAGCTTAAAAGTTTTGTTTTTAATCTTTTGCATCTATATGAAAAAAATTTCAAGTTAGTTGCTTTTAAAAAGTCTCGTGCATTGTATCATAAGAATCGTATCGAATCATAATTTAATCGTAAGATACGGTATCATTTTAGATTCACCTTACGATATGTATCAAATTGTCTCCGTATCGTATTGTAAGATGCGTATCGTAAGATTCTGACAACTATGTATACTGATTCCATTTTCTTCTTTTGGAGAATATATCAGCCGAACGTGCTTCTCCCACTTCTGAAGTCACCAAACTGCATATCTAATATCAAGCTGGCAAAATCTGGGGAGGTCTGTAATACATGCCATGTCAATTCTCTAGCGCATACTAACGCGAATGTTCATATGTTCAGATATCTAAATTGAACATATGTGCATGTATCTAAATTGTGCTTATCTAAATGTTTATTTTTTCTGTTGAACCAGTGGTTCAATGATTGCTCTGACAACATAAGACTTTGCTGCTCTAATGCTCTTGCTCAGCTTCATAAGATCTACGGATGGGAGGTATTATCAGTCTTATGATTATTAAACTTTTTCGGATTACATTAAAAAAAAATACTTTTTCAAATTAAATTAGCTCTTATAGTTATAAATGCATAGGTTTTTTTTTATGCCCATGAATTACAACTGCACTTTGTCTCAAATTTTAAACCAATGTCTTACATTGATTTTTCATAATCTATAATCATCATTTCAACACATTACCAAACACTAGTGATGGGTGAATTTTAGAGGCCTTGGCATAAAACTCTGAGGTTGCTCATACTAATCCCCACATTTGGGGACAAGCTTACTTGCTCAATGAGAAACAAAAAGTTATATTTAACTGTTATTTAGCATTTGTGAAATCCTATAGCACAACTGCAGCTGCAATGATTGCTTTCTAACTTGCAAAATGCTTCTTGTTTATAAAGACGATAGAGGTGACTGTTCCTGAGATAGAGGTTATGCGTCTGGCACATTATGTAACGATTGGTTCCGAGTGTAGTACTTCACTTGCTTGTCATCTGGAAAAGCTGTATGTAATTATTCACCATACTGCAGGTTGTTAATTAGTTCTCTGAACAAGAAATTAATAAATTGATTGATGCTGATAATTTGAACTCTCATTATAATAGGAATATGGCAGAAGTAGGGTGGGATGCAAGGGTAGCACTTTCTGTATATGGCGCTTTTGACAGCAGGGAGTATTTAAATGCTCAGAGAATTAGGTACTGATACTTTGCAACCCAATTATAGTTACTTTTAGCAGTATCAGTTACAAATTTATCTTGATATTAAGAAATTATTCAATTCTAAGCGAAAGTGATGTAAATTAGGTAGCATTAATTTGTTACAAGTTGAAATTAGTACTCATACCTCTGCAAGTTCAAGTATCTCGCATGCTGGTGTGTGTTTTATATCCTGTTATACAGAATTACAAGGGGAGTTGAGTCTTGATAAATTAACTGTCTAGCTTTATTCAACGTGAGAATCCTTTTGCTCCAGGGTTTAGTGTGTAGTTATTGGGAAAGAAATGAGGAGCACTGTTAAACACTTCTCTTGGAACAGTTTATCTAGATCTGTGAATACCCTTATTTGAAACCTTACCCTGGTGATTATTGATTTACTGGATTCACCATCTTATCTTTAGGAGAGACAAGAAAACCCTATCTTTTACCAGACTTTGATTCTAGTTACAAACTTAGTATATATCTAATTCCGAGAGAGCCATGAGCAACAGGAAGCTGTTGTAATGTTGTTACAACTTGGGTGGAAATCTTTGATTTTGTGGATGACGAGGAAGATATGAAACCTGCTTTTAGGTGTATTGAGAGAGGTAGTCTATGTGAAAAAGGTTCGGCTGGTGGCGGATGAAATCCAGTGAGCGGCAGCTTGAATAAAGTGAGCACTAGCCAGAAGGGGATAGTGAATCGGAGAAGCACCAGATATTGTGAGCTGGTGCTCCTGTGTTACTTTAATAGAAGAGGAATCTTTGTTGTAGTTGAAGTATACTCAATAGGTAGGCTATCAGCGCTTTTAATTCCGGAGGTAAACGCCGGTTCTGGTGGACTATAGTAGCAGACAAGTTGAGAAGATTTCACATGGAGTCACCCTTTCAGTTGACTAAAGTGAGCCAATCGTATAAGTGGCAGGTGTCTTCCCATGGTCAATGGGAGCATTGCGAGTGATGCAAAGTGAGGAAAGAACTGAAATGGGTATCATAATCAAGGAGGACGATATGAGAAGGGTGGGATTTCTTCAGCGCTTACTTGTGGGTCGACTGGGAGGTACGAAGGTGTTTGTCCTGTCGACGACATCTTTTAAATCTTGGGCATTTCGTATGTGGAAGGTAGCCTGGGGGTGTGGCAGTGTGAGAACTATTGGGTGATTTTTTTTTTTTTTTTTGTTTCTATTTCTGTCAGAGGTGGTGACAGACAAGTAGTTAAAGGAGGATAGCGGGTGTATGGTGGCTTGCCGGTTCTTATGGAGAAATGGCATGAAGAGTGGGGCTGTGTTATAGAGGAGAAACAACCAGTGAATGTTTTGGTGTGTGAAATGGAAATCCTTGTGCAGTTCTGGACAGCAAATGTTTTTTTCACCAAATTGGCAACTTGTGCGGTGTTTTTTTTTTTGCCATAGACGACTGCCTATGAATTGCGGACTCATTTTTCAACAGGAGAAATGGAAAGGAGGTGTCAGGAATAAGGACAAGGCTCGTGAGAGTTTTGTATGGAGCAAGTGGGTGTGCCTACTGCTTTGAATTTCAAAAATGGTTGGGCACAAGGACATTGTTGTTTAATTTGGAGAATAATAGCTTTGGGCTGTTCACAGAAAGTGGGCTAAGTAATTGGAAGTTCTAGTTGCCAACATAAGGGATGAGATGATCAACGCACATCGAAGGTCAACTCAAAGTCCAACTATGAACTCTTTAACTGTAACAACATAAATATATTTTATTGGAGCTTTAATTACCGTGGCTGTTGGATTTAGACTTGCTCTCCAATGTATCCTTGTTAAGGGATTTAGTTGCACGTATTCCAATTACCAAAATCAAATATTCTAGTATTGTTATTTATTGTCATTATCTCCCTGTGTCAAGATTAGGTAATTTGCATGCCTGATGGCTTCTGTGGATGTGCTAGCCGTTTTTTAGGCTCCCCCTCCAAAATTAAACCCTAATTCTCCGTTACCCATTATCACTATAGTAAGCCACTATCCTTACATGTGTCATCAGCATGAGGGCTGTACAATTTGTTGAGTTATAATGAATCATCGTAGCAATGGGCGGAGCTCACATTAACCTTTTATCTTTTATCTAATAAATGCATCCCTTGAGATCAAGCATAATGTGATCAAAGAGACTGATCCAAAGAAGTTGTGGAGCATATTCGAGTCTTGAGATAAATTATGCTTCGGAATCGTTAACCAATAGATTATGCTAGAAGATGGTCTTATATTATTTAAAAATGGACAAAGGGAATAATCTTTATGACCATCTTTATGTATGTACGTGTATATAAATGTAAGTTTGTTGTGTGTAGGCGTGGGGTGGGGGAGGGATTTGTGGTTGGGATTGGACAGAGTTACCAGCTCATTCTAGCTTAGAGTTTAAGTTCAATTTTAAATAAAAAACTTCAGTTTTATATGATAAATAAAAGGGAAGTCATATTTCCGCCCAAGGGTATTTGTTATTTCCGCATGTGATCCCTCCTTATTAATTAAATTCAGCCATTTATGCCAAATTTAACCTACTTGATACAATTGCACCCTCTCTCGCAACTCACTTTCTCTTTCTACCTTGCTTCATCCAAAGGTACTGGTTCAATAAATAGTTTGTACTTCATGGAGCCAATGATTTTTTTGGATCACTAGCATAATGGAGAAATGAAACATCAACCAAAATATCAAATATCCCAATTGACATCTAATTCAACTCAAGCCACCCAAATACCAATTGCTCATACCCAAAAGGAAGAAAAAAAACGGTGAAGTGTTGTTCATCATCTTCTTCACCCAAAGGCACAACATACCCACAACATAAATCCTTTCACTTATTGCCACATATTCTCCATCTGGGAAGAATGATTGCCCATCAATCATTGTCACTGATTTGAGTGAGATTTTGTGATACGTCCATCTCTAATCGTCTATGTAAATGATCTTGAAAGTTTTTTCGAGATGAATGAAAAACTGGAGAATTCATGATATAAATAAGTGAGCATCTTGCTTCAGGCCTAAAGAGAGATCAACCTAAAACATTTATTCTCTTTATGTATTTTTATTTTGCTTCTATTATATTTTTTTCCCTCCTAATTTGGATCTTGTTGCAATAAATGATCAGAAATGGAGTGGAGAGAGAGAGAAAGAGAGAGAGAGTTGCAGAACGAAGAGGATAGTGTAATTGAATATTTTGTCCAAGTGGAGGTAAATTGGGTATAAACGGATGAGTTGGGTTACAAAATAGGGCCCACCTGCGGAAATATGAATTAGTCTTGTGGAAATATCAATTCCCTAAATAAATATATAACTTGTATCTTCTCTGTTCCAAATTTTTTTGAAGTCAATTTGATGTATTTTCAAATTCAAAATTGAACAGTTTATGTGACGCCCCGCGATCCCACCTTCCTTAATTATATCCGATTATATCTGGATTTCATAATTATTAACTTAAAACCTTATTATCCGGAATCTCGTGCGTTAAACTTAACCTTTAAATCCTTTAAGTCCAAATTGTTGACCGCAAATTCGGTCCATTTTTTTTTTATCAAAACTTTATCTTTCATTCTTTATTTGTCTCAGGATCGTAACGTTTCTTACCTTTCATTAAACTTAGGTCAAACATTAATAATTTGTGACCTAGTCTATTACCTGTTTAAAATCATATATATTTATGATATCATAATCTGTAAATAAAATTTCGCCATGAACTATTTACACATGGCCCTGTTTACATATATACCTGCTCCTGTTTGCTTATACCTGTTTACATACATTCTGTATTGCACATAACTTGCTTACATCACATAAGTTTACTACATAGTTCTATTTACCTATAATTGATCCATCATGTCTATCCATATATACATACATTTATCACATAAATGCGAGTTTCATCAGATACACACTCGCCTTACAATATTAATACAATCATAATACCCTTTATCATTTCTATGGTTTACATTCATCATTATACAAGAATATTACACATGAAATTATCAAATTCCCTTCATGCTTCTCCATGTACTCACATTCTTTACCTTAGCATAACCGGCACCTCCGGCCTTCTTATATTTTACCTGAAAAGTTAGTTTATAGCAAGAATGAGCATAAAGTTCAGCAAGTTAATCAGCTAACACCTTTCATGCTCACAATTTATAATATGCGTCATGCATCCTTTACCTTAACATACTATGCTTAATGTCAAGTAATTCATTTAGCACTTAAACCACATATTTGCACATAAGGCACATTCAACTTATATACCATCACATAGCTCACATAGAATATCTAATACACTTAAGTCTGAAAAACTTGCCTGATCTGCATTAGTTTACTTAACCTTTATTGCACTGCTTGACCATTCAACCATTTCTTGCATCGGATTGCTACCTCGATCTTTATCTGTCAATATATAACCTTTACATCAATATAGGATCATCATACTTTATAATCTTTGTCAAACTTAACTCATAAATACCCGATCATTAGTCTCTATTCATTTACATGTGATGTATTATACCTTATGTAGGTTTATAATACACCCTAGCTTGCTTCTGACCTTTTACATACCCCTTAACTTAATTTGGCTTAACTTTAGGCATGTTATATTATGCCAGTTATTCCTTCATTACACCTTGACACCCTTTATATAGCCCATTCTTATTCGTTTAAGGTTTCCATAACCTATTCTTATCATTGCACATCAAAATATAACATTTCGGAAGATTAAATTTTTTTTCAAGGACAGAGCAACTTCGCCCCGGCGCCATCAGATCTCGCTGCCAACGAAATCTTCTCGGCCAATGAACAGTAACTGCGCCCCGGCGCAGTGTTACATGCAAAACACTGCGCCTCGGCGCAGTTTGCTGGTGCAGGATTTTCCTGATTTTTGTCCCTGACTTGCTGATTTTTAATTCCTTAACCACAAATCCAATTAAGACCAAATTTGGTACAACTCTAGACTTTGCTACATAGTAAAACATAGATACACTAGCCCATATGAGGGCTGTTCAACTTGTCCAACACTTAGAAAAATTTCAGAACTTTGAAATCCAACTTTGTGATTTTTGGCCATTTGTTTCAAAACTCAATTATAACACTTGACATAGTTCACTTAAGTCACAATTGACATGTTCAAGCTTTCAAAACCATAAAATTTCGCACGAGGCGATATTTGTCCGTTAAAATCCATTTTGAATCGAAACGATCGATTTCGATTGTTCGAATCGCCAATTCATTCAAATTTGATTCCGTTGATTTCCAAATCGACTCTAACACATGTATTAACATGAAAATGACTTATTTCACTTCATTTCACCTTTAATTCCTCAAAATTGCCAAAAATCACACTTTAGTGCCTTTTTACTATTTTTTTTTTCTTCTAAACTTTCAATTTCAACACTTACACTCAACCCAACACTTTAATCTCTAAACACCACATAGGCTACCACATGCACATGTAACAACTTTACAAGTGCATATAACTTCTAACTGCATATTCTAATGCACTTTACAGATTATGAATTGGTTTACACAAAAAGTATAGCCTAATATTTGATCTTTCCATACCAAAACATGATTCTCAACCATCAAAGCATTTTATATGCTATCTACCAAATTAATATGTATGATTCTAATATGTTCAACCTCTCTAACTAGGTTTTCATCACTTCTAGCTACATATAACACATAATCAACCCATAAATCATGGTTTCTAACTTGAATTCATGCATGGATAATACACCACCTTCATATATCACTTGAACACTTAGGGTTTCATGACTTCTCAACCATTTAGCACATAACTCATATACAAACTTACATCTAGCCACTAATCCATGCATGGCTAGTCTTAAACTAACATTAAAACTCATAAAAACTAAGTTCTATGGTTAGAACATGATCAATACCTTCTTGAGGCTCTTCTTTTTGTTGCTTCAAGTCTTGCTAACGTTGCACCTTCCACTTTGATGGCTAATTCTCTCATTTCTTGATCATTTTCCAGCAATTTTCTTCAACTTCCATAGCTTTTTCTCTCCTTTCTCTCTCTCTTGCTAGAACTTTCGAATGCTAGCAACATTTTCAGCAAAAATGGAAATGAAATGGCTCACTTGCTTAACTTATAAGGATAAATGAGAGTTAACTAGGATTGGTTAAGCAAATAACCTTGGTTAACACTTCCAAGGGAGTTTTGGTCATTTCATATAATAAGTGAAGGGTATTCTTGTCATTTCACCACTTGGGACGCATAGGTCATTTTTAAATTTGTCAAGGGTATTTTGGTCTTTTACCCCTTTAGGACACAATAGTCATTATCCAATTTGTTGAGGGCATTTTAGTCATTGAACCTTTTAGGACACGTGTCATTTCCCCACCTGTCAAGGGTAACATAGTAATTAACTAAATTCTCTAGATCATTTAATTATATTAAATCATAACTCATTTAATTTCAATCCAATTCAAGTCCTTTTTTATCCAAACTTGTTTCCTTAAATTGGACTTTTATTCCATCATCCATTAGTCCACAATTTGCTTGTCCTAATTCACTTGTCACACTTCAAAATATAAATTTTATAATTTAATTATTCAATTACCATTATACTAAATTGTATAACAATACAATCTTAATTCCAACAAACCATTTTGGTTCCTCATTCAATAACTTTCCAATTTTCGACATCTCAAGTAGTCGAATTGCTCATCTTATCCTTAAACCGCTTTCTCGAGAAGCGAACCACGACCGAATTACCAAAATCCATCGTCATTTAACCTTATTAGCTTATATATCATAATTACGATATTTACGTTTCTTTACTTATTTACTTAACACATAATTACCAATTTGCTACATGCTTGCATACTACCTTCTTCATACCCATTCACAGGGGTATTACTTCCATATTTACACCTCATAACAATTATTTATATCAATTCAATCATATAAGATTAATTCCTTGACAATTTCGTATATTCATATATCAACACTTAATATTCCATAAATCCTTAATAAACCAATTTAATTATACGATTTCTTCTTTACTATACAAACATACATATCTTAACTTGTCATTCTTTTACTCTCGCCTCTTCAGGCTTGTTCATTAAGCTCGTTCTTAATTCTCATAACTTAAACATCAATTCACATATGCTTTACTCATTTTCATCATTCATTTTTACTCTCCAACTTAACTCTTCTTTCTATAATCGATCACATATACCTATACATGTATTCAATCTATTACCTGCTAACATATGACATCGTGCCTTACAATAATTCCTTTTTAAATTGCCTTAATGTAGGCATTACCATCAATCATTCATCTATAATCGGTTATATTACCATTAAATCCTCCAAATTCATTTTCATTATAATTCCTTCATAATTTATACATATCTCGATTCTCTCATGCACTTTAAATAACTAGCTGATTCTTATACGTTTTATAGACCCTTATTTATATCAAGAGTCCCTCTTAACCATTTCAACCACACAGGTCACTTATAACACATTTATCACATAATAAATCATATTTAATCATTCATTAATACATTCTGTCATTCAACACTAAATTTTAACTGCTAATCTTTACTTAATTAATCATAATCCTCATTTGGAAATCCTGTAAAATCCTGGGGTGTCACAGTTTATATGTTCTCCATCACCTAACTCATAGTTATTTCATGATTTTTGGGACATCAAATCTGATGTGTCTCGGCTTTTATAATAGATCTTTTGAGTTATCTTAATTTTTATGCCTTGCAAAACCAAATCAGCAAGAATACATTGCAAATGTACTAACTACTAACCGATTCCATTATTACATATTACGGTATTCCACCTCAACCACAAGTACTACATACAAATGATAGAGACATTTAGGTTGTTTATAGTTGAGATGCTAAAAGCTTTAGGCATTGTTCTTGTTATATTGAATTAGTGAAGAAAGAACCTAATTGTAATACAAGAAAGATACAGGCATCGGAGAATTCGTTAAAAAAACCACAAATGCTACTCTTTCTTACACAATTGGTATAGCAAAGAGTTGCATTGTTTATGTTGGTCAATTTTGTGTGATATATATAGGAAAGCGCTGCATCAATATGGAAAAAAGTTGCATCCGTGCTCTCTTTTTTTCTGGATGAGTTTTGTCCATAGTAATGATACCTTATTGACACCTTAAAAGAGTTTAAAATTGAAAGAAAATAAGTGAACGAAAAGAAAGTGCCACACATTCTCTTCATTATGTGATTCCCATTTTGCCCCTACCTTCTTCTCTTCTCTTTCCTTTATTTCCAATTTCATATGAAAGTGCTATAGTACTAACATTTTTCCTTTCTTTTGTTTTTCCCCTCAACTTCCAGCAATCAAGAATGCAACTTTATTTTCTCTTTAAATAGTCCTTTGCAAACAAACATAACCCATGAGTATTAATTAAATCGTAGGCCTAGAAATAAAATGGATAATTTAACCATATATACTGATACATTTTGATCCCAATAGTGTTCATTACCTCTACACTTTTGGCAGAAACTAGCATACATTGAGATGATAATTTGATTATCAGTCCATTCACGGAGAGTTAAAAGCATCTTCTTATTAGAATGTTATTAAAATTTATTTCTATACAGATATTCTCCCTCATTGTACTGCATTACTGTGTAATTTGATTGGCTCATACAACATTCATGCTTTGATACTATTTCCTTGTGCATCTATAGGAACCGCCAGGCGCAATTTCACCAAAAGATTTTTGCACAAGCAGATGTCATTGTTACACCGACGACAGGGTATTTTGTCCTACCCTTATGTGGCTAAGTTCTGTCCACTCTTGTTATCTTAAGTAGCTGAGTTTCTGACGCACGTTGAAGAATTGGAACCAACTTGTGTAAAATTAACAGAGAAATAAATTCAAGTTAACCTCTTAACTTGTTCTTCTTCATGTTTTCACCAGTAACTCGTTTTCCTAAATATTCTTGATGCTTTTACAGTGTAACGGCCTACACAATACAGGATGATGCTCTGAAGACTGGTGAACTAGACTATATAAATGGAGGTATGACAGTACCAAACAGAATAAGTCTAATTATATTGATTAGATTACTTATAAGATATTGGATGTTGTTCGTTAGGTGTGACATACCTAACAGAATATTTCCTAGTTATATTGATTGGATTAATCGATTGATCTTGGAAGTTGTGCGTTCGAAACATCTTCTATCGTCAATTTGTAACCCTCATGCCATTGTATTTATAAATCTAACTGCTTGATTCAAGATATATCAAATATAGGAACTTCATTTTGTTCTTGTTATTTCAGCTGCACTAGTACGCTACATGATAGCAGGAAATTTTTTAGGATTGCCTGCAGTGACTATTCCTGTAAGTTATATGTTTTATTCGATTATCTGAATCGTTTACAAATTACGAACACCAGTTTTCCCTGTATTTTTATATACGTGTATTTAAAATGTAAATTGATTTTGTTAGGTTGGATATGACGAAGCTGGTTTGCCCATTGGTCTTCAATTTATTGGGAAACCCTGGTCTGAAGCCTCATTGATTTACATAGCTTATGCAATGCAGGTGCGTTCATATAATCCTTACATGTTGCTTATTGTTTCCTCTTATATCCTTATGGTTCCATAAGATACATAAACATTTCTTTAAAGGATACATTTGTTATCAGAGCTGGAAACTTACGAGTGTAAATATTCGTGTATCAGAGGCGAAACTTTGAAAGATTCATATATCAGAGCTGAAAACTTTGAAATATACATATGTTATCTGTATTTCTTCTATGCTCTTTAGCATATTGTCTGAATAGTACTAAGTCACTACTCATCGTCGCTTAGTACTGATAATCTGATACGTATAAGTTTTTTTTTTAAGTAACTTTTTATATTTATTTCCTGCCTTCTATTTGTTCCTTTTATTTTTTTTCTGAAGCACAACATAATCTCATAAGCAAGTACATAATCACTACTATAATATCAATAATCAATCATTCCTCACATAAAGGAGGAATTACACTTCACATAATGGAACAAATAAACGCACACAAGTGAAAATTGAACCTAAGATCTAATGGTCATTGGGCCTCAGTCTTAACAACTAGGACAAGACCTCCTGCCTTCTGTTTGGATAACAGAATCAAGATTTATTTTTTTCTTTGGTACTGCTGCACGTGTTTGATGTTTTTCTTATTAAAAAAAATTACCAAAATTTATCAATGTACAGGTTTAATGAAAAGATAATATATTAGGTAGCTGCAGCCTGCAGGCATCACTGACTCATGATTTAACTTGGTTTTCAGGTGTTGTGTGCCGCAGACTACAGAAAGCCTAAAGTTTTTTATGATCTACTCAGAGACTTAAAGTTTGGCATAACGCAGTAGTAGTTTCATTTGCCATAGTAACAGTAACATGAGTGCTCAAGAATGTAAACCAGCTTAGCTATGTTACTATATAATTGATGCTTCAAGTTGCCTTGTTTCAAGAATGTAAAACAGCTTAGCCATGTTGTTATATAATTGATGCAAGAAAAATTATATATTTTATCAAAGACCAGGGCAAACTGCAAAATTGTCTCAAAGGTGTGCCATTTTGGTTCTGTTCAAAACTAGCAATTGTCTTTTTGTTTAGGTGCAGGTAGTCAAGTTGCCTTGTTTCAAGAATGTAAACCAGCTTAGCTATGTTACTATATAATTGATGCAAGAAAATTTATATCATTTTATCAAAGACCA
The DNA here is from genome assembly GCA_947179155.2 of Hedera helix. Lineage (NCBI taxonomy): Eukaryota > Viridiplantae > Streptophyta > Magnoliopsida > Apiales > Araliaceae > Hedera > Hedera helix. Next base: position 13,514,873 of record OX359268.1, read on the forward strand.
GGGCAAATTACCAAATTGTCTCTTAAAGGTGAGCCTTTTTTCAATTTTGGGTTCCGTTCAAAACTACCAATTTTATATATATGACGATCTTTGTAGGACGGAGGAGTATACATAATGTTGGAGAGGAGAGTTCTCTCCTAGCTAGCTAGTGTTTAATAAAAATGTGTAATAAAAACTTAATAAAATAGAGGCTCTTTTTAAAATAGAGTTTAAAAAGAGTTATTTGATAATCAATTTTTATTGTATGTCTGAATATAATATTTTATTATTTTATCTTTATATTAATTTATACAAATTTAGAGTGAGCATAAAATATAATAAATATTAAATAATTAATTCAAATAAAATCACCAACAATGTATAATTAGAGAAATATTTTAAGTCTAATAAAATATAATAATAATCATGACAATTTTACATAATTACTATAAAATATGGCCGTGGTGGATGGTGAGCGATGGTGGTGGTGGGGGTAGTGGGTGGTGGTTGTGAGTGGTGTAGGTGGTGGTGTAATGAGAGACTATGAGAGAGGTGAAATGAAAAATTAAAATAGTGAGGGTAAAAATATAATAGGAATCCTATTTTTCTAAAAAGACTTTTCTTATTCCTTTTTTTTTAAGAGTCAAAAAAAGGTTGGTTAAATTTTTATCAAACAATGTTGCAAATTCACGAAAAAGAGGTGAGATCAAAAAGAAGTAAAAGGGGTGATCAAACACAACCTTAATCTCTTAGAAACTTATCACATTTGGTAGATGTTTTAGATGGCCAACTTAGATTTTCAGTAATATGGATTGGTTATCTTTGTAAATTGTGTTTAGGATATAGGTATCTTATATTATCGGGTGATGTTCACTTGAGGTAGGCATCAGGATCACCAAAAAAATAAATGACAATATGAGATTACCACGTATTGATTATTTTGATTTTTTTTTATTATTATTGACAAAAATGTCTCTTATACTTTGATAATTGGGATAGGGGACGACATTAGTGCGGTGTAATTTTGATAACACGGATGCCAAATTTGAATCATTATGATAATAATAGTACCAAAATAGTACCACACCACCAAATTTTAAATAAACATTAAAACAACTAACGATTTAACTAAATTTTTTTGAAATGTAATTTAAATAATAACACAAATAAAAATAGTTTATATAAAGATAATAGTATTTCATGGAAAAAAAGATAAAAATAAATTAAACAAATGTCTAAACAATTTGAAATAAATCAAAGAAGATGACAACAACAAAAATCTCACTACATGCATAATCCTAATTTTTTTTAATATATAACAATTCAAGAGTGGTGTACCACCAATCCAATTTTTTGACACGGTGCACGATCGATCTAACATTAAATACCAAGCTGCATCACACCGATCACAATTTAATTTTTCTTTTGCACCATGACTACACAAACTAAGTCAACATTTTAGGGCAAAAACATCTGATTCAATGCACTTTAGTAGGTCTCAATGCGATTTAGGATTAAATTGCTAGCCATATTCGGACATAAAATGTTCTTATTTGTGACACAATTATAACAAGTGTTCCAAGATAATACTCATATATTTTCTAAGCACTTAAAATTTACACGTATTATTAAATTATGTGATAGGAGTGCAATAACGTTAAAACCACAAATCATTGGCGATATTAAGGGAAGATTTTCAAAGCTTAGGATAATTACTTAGAGGATAAACATAGACCTTGGGGGTACTAAAGTACAAAAAGGAATGATAAGAGAAAGCATAGCGCATACTAGGAAAATGATTTTTCTCACTTCTCTCCTATATAACAGATCTAGACAGACAAATTGGGTACCATAGCGAAGATCTTGAAAAGAGTTTTTCAGATTGGGGTGACCCATGCATTTTTTAATTCTTTCCGGTTTGCTAGATATGAACATTTCAGTGCACAAAAGTAAAGGAGGAGCATGCTGGCCCTGCCTACATGTTGGCGCCAGGGTGCCTACATATAGGCGCTAGTCCCTGGTTGGCTTTTTAAGGCCATTTGCTGTAGATTTGGACAGGAAGAAAAGAGAAGAAAAATAAAAATAAAAAAAATAGAGGGGAAAAAGAGAGAAAATCCAAAATCGAGAAAAATTATTCCTAGATTAAATCCAAACCCTTAGATCTACTAGTTTCTTTCCAAAAAAATCTTTAATCTATATCCAAGAATCTATTTGTATACTTCAAGAAGAAAACGAACTATCAAATTTGAAGTTATTTCAATCTCAATGTTTATTTCTTACTCTTTTTTCTTCCTTTTTCTTATTTGTGGCTTGTTTGTGCTTGGACTTGATTATTTAATGTTTGTTAATTATTTTTGAGACTCTCTAAGTATTCTAGTTTATTACTAGTGGTGTTTGAGAGAATTTCTCATAAATAGAAATTTCTCTTAACTTTCTAATAAATCATTTTGAGTATTATTTGATTTATGATTAGATTATTGTTATTATGATTTAGTTGATGTTATTTTGAGTATATCTATGGTGTTTAGGGTTTATTGACTTTAATCCTTAGATCCTAAATTCTTTTTTTAGATCTTACTTGGTATAGTTAGACTTTAATGATGTAATTAGTATTTTGGTGTTGTAATTAGATTCCTCTGATATGTTTGTGCTAGATTTATGTTTAGTTGGTATTTTGTTAGATCTATAAATTTAGGGTCTATGAATCTCCTTTCCTAAATTCTAAATTTCATTTATAAAGATTAATATGTTGTTAGACTTTAATAGGAATTATGTGAGCCTAGAAATGAATTCAAGATCCTTAAACTTATGTTTAATGGGAATTGAAGTATATTCCCATGATTGGACTTAGAGAATGGTTGTAATTTGGGATTTATAATTATGCTAGGGCCTAGAAACAATTTAGATGGCTTTCATGTTCAAAATTTAAGTTTAAAGCCCATTTATAGTGATTTTTATTATTATTTTGAGATGTTTGGGGTTAATTTGATGACTTCCATACCCATGGGTAACTTCGAACATATTTCTTTGATGTTTAGTTTTATTTTATCGCTGCCTTGTGAATATAGAAATAAAGTTATGCCCTTACTAACAGCTATAACTTTTGGTGCAATTGTAAGCGCTTGATCCTAAAACCTAGTATTAGAGCGAGGACACGGGTTCGAGCCTCCCCATAAGCAGTTTTGGGGGGGGGGGGGGGGGGGGGGGAGGATTGTTTGGGGTGAGGCCCTAGAAATCCTTCTGTGCGCTTGCGGGACTAACTGTCCGGGGCTTAACATCCCGACCTGCTGGCATGAAAGTGCAGCCCTTCATGTCCGCCTACCACTCAGTGTGGGGTTCTGCGCTGCCTTGTGAATATGGAAATAAAGTTATGCCCTTACTAATAGCTATAGCTTTTGGTGCAGTGGTAAGCGTTTGATCCTGAAATTTGGTACTAGTGCATATAACAATTTGATGACGATTGTGTAAATATGGGTAATCAAATAGTTTGATATGATTTGATGATGATTGTATAATGATGGGATAATAATTATGATCGCAAAGTTAACACTAGACTTTAGTGCAAAATAGCATTGTATAATGATTGGATTGTTTAGTTAGAATGGATAAAAGATAAATTGATAAACTCTTATTCGTATAAGGTTTATAATTAAATAGTTAACTTCTGTTCGTATAGGCTCTAAAATTGGAAAAATATGTATGTCAGGAACTTATACAGTCCGTATAAAAAGATCGTATTGTACAAAGACTTAAAACTGATATGAATAATAATGTATATTTGTAAAAGGTAACTTTTGTGCAGTCCTTAATAAGTAATCCATGTACAAGGACTTAGCTTAGAAAGAGATCAAATTTGTTAGGTTGGTCTATTGATAAAATTGTTGTATAGAAGCTGAAATCGTATTACAAAAGAAAGTTTGTATAATAATAACAGATTGTATTGAAGGAAGACCAAATCAGAGAACCAAGTAGCAATAAGATTAACAACAGAGCTATATATAAAGTTTGTAAAGATCAACTTACAGAGTAATTCAAAAAATATAATTCCAGATTGCATGACAAAGCCAAGACAGATTGTATCACAAACTTCAAGTCGTATGGCAAAGATGAAACAAAGACAAAGATCGCATAAAAGAAGGAGAGACTCAATAAGAAGAAGAAGATTATTGAGCTGAGAAACGTATCAAGGAGAAAGAACTATAAAAATGAAAAAGTTATCTCACAAGATCAATGCAAAGAGAGAGTTTATAGTCTATTAAGTAGACTCATTACAGTACAACAAAGACCCAAACGACTCTGACTAGAAAAGTAAAGATTAAAGCTCACAGGTGCTGAAAGGACTAATGTACTCAAGATTGAAGAATGTAGCTGAACTAAAGAACCTCAGATCGTTGAGTTATAAATTTCGTAGAGCCACTTCAAGATACAGAGTTACAGAAATAATGAGATGCCTCACTATTTTACCTATCAGAGTACACAAAGCAAATGAAAGTGAGAAATAGACTCACTATGAGACATGATTGGAATCATACTACAAGAAGAATGTTCAGCGAAGGCGTAGTCCAATGAAAGCTTGCTAAAGAACAGAAAGTATAACATAAATCAGCCATGGAAGAAGAAAAGATTTAATTAAGATCATAATCCTACAAGTGACAAGTGCTTAAGTAAGGGGGAGCCAATCAAGCAGAAGACGAAAATGTTCGAGTAAGGGGAAGTTAATCATAAGAAAAATGTCTTAGTTCTCAGGAAGTGAACTAAGCTCATCCAGTAGATGGTAAAGCCAAAATGTTGATTGAAGAATTGAAGAGAATATGAATGATCATAAAGAAAGGAGAATGCAGATCACGGAACAGAAGAAAAATGGAATATAACTAGAACAAGTCAAAGAGAAGATCATAAAAACTTCAGATTGTAGAACTGCAAAAGTAGATCGTATAGCTATTCTGAGATCGTAGCATAAAATTAGCAAATAGTAGAATCAAAGGATCGTAAGGTTGGAAGAGTCAACAGATTAGCAAAAAGGGAAGGATCTTACAGTAAGTCAAGAAGCATGGTTCAAGACATGACTAAAGGAATGAAAGTGACAAAATGATCAAGCCCTAAGCCATAGCGTCAGATCATAATCACTCAAGAAACTGAATCATATTGAAAATGCTAGATCAAGTAAATCGTATAGATTGTATAATATATTTTAGTTCGTAGTGAAAGTTAAATTTGCATAGCATCACGAATGTCATAAATCAGATCATATTGATCAAAGTATATTGTTAGCAACTCTAATCTATATAAAATTAAGGAGATTGCATTTTATGATCATGCTTATATTAGAAGACATAATCATATTGAAATACAAGATCATATCACAGAGACTGATTGTATTGCAAGTCATGTTCGTATAACAACAGGCGGATCATGCTACAAAGCCAAAATTATATTACAACTACAATTCGTAAAGCAATGTGAGATCGCATTGTGAAGGTCAGAAAGTGCAATAAAGATATGAGCTCAAGCCAGACTTCAGAACGTATAGCAGAAGGAAGATCGTTAAGAAGTCTGGTTCATACTGAAGTATTTCTGATCGTATAACAATGTATCTTCTATACGATCATCTCACTCCTAGTAACAGTCTGAAGCTGTTAGAAGACTAAATATGAAGATGACTTTGATTGAAGAGCTCGATGTAATTTTTCTATGTCAAAGACGAAGTTTGTAACCTAGAACGCAACAACGACTACCTAGCTAGTTTGAATTTGAAGTCTCAGCTAACCGTTGTAAGCTTATCAAAGAAAGCTAACAGTATGATGTCATCCACATGATTGTCATTTTTAGTATAATATAAAGACACAGCCAAAAGCAGGCTGACACTTACTTTTAAGTGTCAACAACAAAAATTCTCATGAGATTGACACAAAGATGAAAGTAACGGTTATTTTTTTTAATGAATACTTCAGCAGACATTTTTCTATAAATATAAACTCTCTGGTAAAATAGAAGAGGAGCAAGTTCAAAATAGAGAGTATGGATTGAACCTCTAAATTGTAGAGTAAAGAAAGAAAAGAGATAAGAACATCAAATTGATCTACTAAATACACTTATCATCAACCCAAAGTTGGTATACATTTTGGAGGATCAAACAAGGGCAACTTCCAAAAAATAGAGTAGAAGAAATGATGATATATCAGAAGGGTAAAATGATCAACGTCAAAAGGAAATTGCTATTATGCTAAGTTCAATAATGAAGAAGAACTTAATGTCAAAATAGCAGTACTTCAATAACCATCTTCATCACCAACTTCGGAAAGACGAGACTTATTGGCTCGCTAGATTCTGAGTGAATTTGACCCTGTGTGGGATGAACTTAGTGTCTAGATGTTCCGAGACTTAGTGACTCGAAGGAATCTTAGTGGTTCTGGTGTAACAGATCTTAATGATCTGATTGTATTGAGCAAGAATATCCTTAGTGGATTCCCTGCCAGAAGTGCAGAAGAATGGAGTAGGGGATCTTTATGCTTCGAAGCATTTAAAATTCCCCAGGTCTCTCTTTCACGTCTCTTACTGTTTTACTTTATCACTGCGTGAACTATAACTGAACTTAACTGCTTTATCATTTGTAATAACATTTCAGTAGCCTAATTTAAAACAGAGTTAAATCTTAAAACAGAGCTAAATCTTTTATACTCTTTGATTTATAAAGTATTTTATCAAATCATCTATTTGTTGCAATTACAAAGTAAAAGATTTGATAAAAAAAAATTGTTGGAACAAAAAGAAAATTAAGTGATCTATTCACCCCCCCCCCCCCATCCTTCTAGATCATTTTCTTGTCATCTAGGAACCAACACTCATTTTCGAAAAAAATATTAATTTTTCACAAATTTATACATATATGACCATTTTGATAAAACAAATCTTAAAGAACAATTTTCAAAACCCTTAAAGACATGTTTTTAATACAAACAACTGTTCAAAAAACATTCATATAGACATTCAAAAGACATTCATATAGAAATAGAGGTTCAAAGTGCTTTCAAGATAACACACTTAGATAACTTAGGAAGCAACATAGTTCTCGGCATTCGTGACAAACCCACCTAGGCACTACGCACACATTTTTGCACTTTTTAAAGGCAACTTATTTAAACTTTAGAAAAAATATTAGAAAAGCAGTAACCGTATTTTATGAAAGTAGAGGAGTGCCTAACATCTTCCCTTCACTTAATCAAACCTTTGGGCCATGCCAATTTTATAGAGTCATATGTGGGTCATCTTCATTATTAAAACTAAAAATTCAAATGAGTTGGTACATCCATTTAAATCTTTACCAACTGGCGATTTTGTCTAATTAGCCCACCAAATAACCAAAATTTCTAAACCTATCAACACAAGTCATTTTTTTTTTCCAAATTCACCTCACATGATTCACGACTTCTAAAACGCAAAAAGTCTTGTCATTGACAGATTGCGACTTTGCTGTGGAATTTTTTTAAGAGGGCTTAAGTCACATTTACTTCTTAATATTTTCCTTTTATATTTGAGTTAGTTGCTTATTTTTGTGCTTTATTATTTTGTCTTACGTGTGCCATATTTTATTACCTTTTATTTATGTTTTAGTTTATTTCTTTTATCCTATTTAGTGCTTTGCACATTTGTCATCATTTGTATACAGTGAGGCACGATGAATGTATGTGAATGTATGTTGTGTGATGCCTCTATCAAGAGGAACACTTGTCGGATGCATGATTACTGGACTCAAAGGGGCGTTCCCCAAAGAGGCTCAGAAAAGGCATCTACTCAAATCCTCTCTAGTCGAAAGATTATGAAGATCTGAGGACCTTTATGTCGAAAAGCCCACGAGAATAACCCTAGGATAAGTCAAATTCAGATAAACCTAAAGCTTGTTTTAGGGAGTCTCTTCATGCCATTTTACTTTCAATGCCCCTATATCCTTAAATGTCATCATGTATAACCCTTTATGTTTCAAGTTTAAAGAATAAGAAAAGGAGAACCACACGGAGAAATGAAGTGCAACATACTGTATCCTCTCAATTGGTGTTATAATCTTGCCATAATATCAACACTGACTTTGTTTTGTAGAAAAAGATTAGAAAACCATATAAAAAAATACCTTACATTAGCATGCATCCATTTTTTCCATTTCCAAAACTGAAGTTTGCTAGTTTTGCGTGAATTGGTCTGACAACTCGTCTGCGAGCTAGGAAAGTAAAAACTCCACCACTCAAAATGTCTACCTTTAAGACATCAAATGCTAACCTCACCCCTATATCTCATGTAGAATTCCATAATTTTAAAAAGTAAATAGATAAGATGACCAACCTAATGAAAGAACAATGTAAACTAACCCAGGAGTTGAAATCAAACATGCAACCATAATCATCTATTCCAAGAAATTCCTCCTAAGATAAATGGTCCCCAGATTCCTATTTTTACAAGTTCTCCCACTTTAGTGTTCTAATTTGGTAACAAGTAGGCTGCTGGACCTCCAACCAATACAATAGGAACCTCTACCAATCCCCTTGTAAAAGGAAGTTATCAATATCCCCGGGGACAATGAAGAAACAGTACTCAAGAAAATGATGCACCAAATGGAAGATACCCTGCGCTCCATCAATGGGGTTGGTACCTATGGAAATGTGGCTTATTCAAATATCTACATATTTTTTTGAGCTCGATATCCAATTAGATTCCAAGTACCAAATTTTGAGAAGTATAATGGATCAGAGGATCCTTACACCCATTAATTAGGATCCTACGCAGAAGATGAAAGCCTTAAGATGCAGCTATTCCAAAAGAGTCTGACAGGAGAGGCCACATCATGGTATGCCAGCTAGATAACTCCAAAATATAAAGTTGGGATGATCTAGCCCATACTTTTCTTACACAGTACAATTTTCATATCCAAAATAGCTCCAGATTGATATCAGATTTCTTGAGTTATGAAATAGCCCAATGAATCCTTCAGATAGTATGCCCAGCGTTGGAGAAAAATGGCTACCTAAGTCCACCCTCCCATGGATGAAAATGGCTGCCCAACGTATGAGATGGTGATGACCTTTATAGAGACTAAAGAGGTACTATACTATGAAAATGTGTTGGTAGGGATCGAGAATTTTTTTTCATAAATGATCAAACATGGGGATATGATAGAGATTGTATTGCAGTTGGGTAAGATTAATGATTTTTTGTCTTTGGAAGTCATTGCAGAGTAGATATAAACTAGGAATTATGGGAGCGGTTCCAAAAAGAATCATAAAAGGAAATAAGAATATGTGTCCCTTGTGGTGCAAGGACAGGCTAAAAGAGGAATAATGCACCCTCTATTTGGGTACAGGGAAATTATCAACCTCCATAATAGCCCAAGTTAAACCAAAATAGTGACGCCAAAAGGAAATATGAAGATATTCGATACAAGAAGTCCACGCCCTTAGGGGAGTAATTGGAAAATGTTTTGAGTTTGTTGCTAACACATATGAAGATTACTGAATTACTTCATTCTATAGATCCAATGGGGATAAGGTATAATCCAACAAAGAGACATGCTTACCATTCAGGAGCTCCTAGACATGATACATAAGATTTTTAGTCTTTGAAGTACAAAATATAAAATATAATTGATAGTTGAGAAATTGAAGTTCCACAATCGGATCCGCCAAATGTGACTACCAACCCTTTACCGACGCATGATGAATCTAGTGTGAACATGATTGGATTGGAGGATGGTAATGTAGACCAGAGTCGAAAGCACATACACATAATTGATAAACATTTAGGAATAAATTTTATGAATAAGGAAGAAGGCATAATCTTAAAAAAGTGAATTAAAAATTATTAAATAGCAGATGAATCGGTTGGTGAATGTAATCATACACCAACATCACATTACAAAGGAACTTTTTATCAAAAGACAAGTAACAATGCCTCTTACATCAGCAGGAAAAGGGCATGTCAGGAATTTAGAGGTATCTTTTTTTAGAATAAAAGAGCTCTCTCAAGTTGAACATGAGAGGTTAAAAGGACAAGTGGAATGGATCAACAAAATTATGAAAAAATTAGTATAATTTAGAAACAATAAAAAATAAGAGGGGAATTCAATGAGGCAAGGTCTAATCAGCTAGGCCTGAAAGAAAAAAAGAAATAGTCAGGAAAAGTTAAGATCTTTAAGAGAGGAGAAAATAAAGCAAACTAAGAGACATGAAGTTTACTTTTCTCAGCAAGCCAAGGGAAGAAATTTTGCACCTTTGTTGGCTAAAAGAAAGATTACAACCTAGTTGCCTCCTCAAAATCCTAAGGCCAGAAGATATGATCCCTCTAAAATATGCATTTGTCATTTCAATTCTCTTAGAGACTCTACTAAAGAATGTTGGGTGTTAAAGCACAAGGTTTAGAATCTCATTGATGAATGTGAATTAGTGGTGGCCAAATATGTTGAGATTGACATGATAGAAGAAGAAATTGAGTTGAAAGCCTTAAAGTATATCTGAAAGAAAGCTGGAGGATCTCTGTTGAAATAGCTAAGGAATTTTTGTTAAAAATGGGACACCCCGAAGTTGTTACAGTAAAGAAATTGGAAGAAATGCCCTCTCAAGTATCTATCTTGGATTTGATCTTAACCTCAGAAGCCTATCGCCATGTTCTGTTAAAAGCACTCGGAGAAACTCACTTGCCCAGAATAGTAATAATAGAGAGGTTTGACCATTTAATTAGTCATATCTCGGATAACAATGTCATATCTTTCACCGATGATGAGATTCCTGTTGAAAGGGACCAAACATTGCAAGCCACTTCACATAGCTACCATTTCATTAGGATTTATGTTTGGAGGAGTTTTGATTGATGGGGGGGGGGGGGGTCAGGCCTTAATATTTGCCCTTATGATAGGTTAGACGAGATGAACATCAATATCAATTGCATTCATGACAACCACGTGATGGTTAGGGCCTTTGATGGGCCACAAAAAGACACTGTGGAGGAAATTGAACTACCTGTGAAAATTGGGCCTTACACCTTTGATGTGTTATTCCAGATGTTGAATATCACTATCGGATATAGTTTGTTGCTAAGGAGACCATAGATTTACATAGTTAGAGCGGTACCCTCTACCCTACATCAGTAGCTCAAATACATTATGAATAGAAACTTGGTCACTATCTTTGTCGAGCAAGATTTAATCAAAGAAGAAAAATGGAGTATTCCAATTATAGGGTTGGATGAGTCAGTTGAACTTGCTAGTTTTAAGGCATTCGAGATTAGCACCACACACTATCGTCCTATGGGAACCTTAACTCTGAAGCCAAGAGCATCTCAAGAAGTTATGTCAATAGCAAAAGAGATGATTTGAATGAAGTTTCAGCCAGACTAAGGATTGGGAAAGAATGGGCAAGGCATACTTCATCTTATTCGGCTCCCCACTTAGAGAGGTAAAGTAAACTTAGGTTATTCTAGCAAGGGAAAAAAGGGGAACCCTTATAAGGGGATCCCTTTTTAGCTATCAGGTATTCTTAATTCAAAAGCAACTTGCCCAAGAGCAGATCCAACAACCTTAGATGAGGAAGAATCTTTGAAATTAATCTCCAAAGAAGAAATCAAAAAAGAAAAGTTCTTGATTAAAGTAAATTAAGAGGTTGCAATTGGTCTCTAAAAGGCGAAAGAAGAGTTATAAGCTGAGAAGAAGATGAAAGAAAAGGGTAAAAGGAAGTTGGTGGAAGAAGGGCCATCTGAAAAGTAGGAGCTGCTTCCCTTCATTGATTAGACAACCGTAGATGTTTCAAAATGATTCATTGAGAAGGAGAATGGTCATCTGATGACCATCATTGAAGAGATCCCTAACTCTGAGGTCGAATACATCACGGCCATAGAGAAAGACATAACCATAACTAACTGTAAAGTGGAGCTGATTCCAATCAAAGGAAAGATGGGGTAATTGAAGTTAAGGGGTGCTACGTCTCAGGAAGTATTTAGATGTTATTTGTTATGTCTTTAGTTTTCTGTTTTGTTGTTTTACTTTTCTTGTCATGCTATGCATGTTTCTGTTTCAAATAAAGACTCATGTATCTAGTTAGATCTTATATATGGAATATGTTGAGTTATTTATATTTTATTTTCAGGTGACCCAACATAAGCATTTTTAATCCTATTGACGTGTCTCTAAATTTGAAGGATAATTATGATTTTAATATAGAGTTAGACTTCAATTTGATGGGCATTGAATTTGAAGAAGTAGTTGATGATGAAATACTTGAAGAAATTAAAAAATGGGTCAAAGACAAAATAAAACAAAACCTAGAATAAACAATAACCATCAATATTGGAACCACATATAAAGCCAAACAATTACAGATAGGAATAGATCTAACCCTTGAACAAAAAATTAAAATGACCAAATTCTTAGCCATGTATAAAGATGTCTTTGTCTGATCTCATGAAGATATGATCAGCTATCCACGAATATAGTCATCCATCATTTTTCAATCAAAGAAGGATTCAAGCCAGTCAAGCAAAAATTGAGGAGGCTAAAACTAGAATGGAGTATAAATATGAAAGAAGAAATCATCAAACAGTTTAATGTCAGGATTATCATGGTCTCAACTTACCCCAAATGGTTGTCCAACGTCATTCCTGTGCTAAAGCCAAGAGGAAAGGTCCTGTAATAACTTGGAAAATTACGAACTTAATTTTTTTTTAATTATTTATTTTCTTAAGAAAATATGATGTGTGAAGTGGTGTTGTGTGTATATAAATATTATGGGATGAGATATATTAAGTTAGTTAATTAAAATTATTTGAATTAACTAAATGAGAAAAAGAAATGCAAGAGAAGCTTTTGTGATGATATCACAAAACTTAAATGTTGGCCTTGAATGACAAATAAGAAGATTAATAGTGAATAAGTGAATTACTTGTATGATTAATGAGAATGAAGAAATAAATGAATTACTAAATATAACTAAATGTGGGAATACTGGTATGTATATAGGTAACTATATTATAAACCCAAGTTGATGATAAGAGGTAGTTGATAAATTAAATTAATCAAGTCGAAGTACTTGTGTGAATGTATATTAGGATTTTATTAAAACAAGCCCAAGAATTAGTGAGTGTTAGTGTTTGGTAAACTAACTTAATTTGGGAGTCCAATTAATTTTTAAATAACAAGTCTAATTTGATTATGTGATAAACCTAATGGATTAATTAATTAAAATCAAAATGAATTAAACTAGTAAACCATGTAATTAGGTAATGAGTAGTCCATGTAATGAGTCCATATTATAATTAAACTAAGCACAATGCTTATTTTAATTTCAAGTATCATGACTTAGTTTATAGTAGCCCAATTGGAATAAATTGTCAAGCCCAAATAATTTAAATGTGAAGTTCAAATGAAATTTATTCCTAAGTCCAATGTGAAGCCCAATACATTGGTCAAGATATATATATATATATATATATATATATATATATATATATATATATATATATATATATATATATATATATGTGTGTGTGTGTGTGTGTGTGTGTGTGTGTGTGTGTGTGTGGAGGTACATATATAAAGATGTATATATGATTATATACGATAAAAGAAAAAGGAAAATTTGGAGGAAAATGGGGGAAGTGGCCGGCTAGGGGAGGGTCCCACTTGGGGTGAAGTCTTGCTTTCATGTTGCTTAGTATGTACTCAATGTGTAGATTCACTCCATTTTCATAAATCAATCCAAGCAATTTGTCATTCCAGTAGTCAATCAAGCTAGTCATTCATGATAATAGTAAGCATCATTAACCTCTAATTTCACCAATGTTGGATGATTAAGAGGTTTAATGATGTAATTCTAGAGTGCTATAAATAGAAGAGGATAGAAGACTTAGAGAAGTTTGCTAGTCATTTATGTTTTACAAGTATAGGAGAGTTGAGAGCATTTGTAAAGAGAGAGCTTCTTTGAGAGCTTTGTGAGAGTTCTTAAGAGCAAAACACTTATAGTATTAGTAGTGTGAGTCATTTTCGAATAGATCAAGAAGATCAAGGAAGAGTTCTAACCATTTTCGAGAAAAAGATTTCCATAGAAGGTTTAAAAGTTTCTCAACTTTAGTTTTTATTTTCTTTATATATGAGTTTTAGTAACTTTGGTTATGGAAGAATCTATGCGAAAAAGGTCTATGGTTAAATATACTAGATATGTGCTCTAACATGTTTTATATGAAAAATGATGGAAGAAAACGTCGTATGAGCATATTTGATTTTAAAACTCTAGTTGGATGTCTAGGTTGGTTATGTGTGCCATATGTAGAAGTTGTTTATGTGAGTTTTGTGTCTTGTATGCTAGATGGGTTAGTTTTGATTGTAACAAAACTTAAATCGACGAAAACTAGGTTAAAACGAAGAAGTTATGTTTTTTTTATAATAAAAATGGTGATTTTGAAAAACTTATTTGGTTGATCTTAATTTATGTTGTCAAAAATATTTTTGAAAGTTAATTGATTCTTGAAAGCGTGAAGAATACTAAGTTATGAACCTAACAAAATAGATTTAAGACCATATGATCATGTATTGCATGTTTTATGATATATTGAACCAAATTAATCAAAGTTGGAAAATTTTCAAAACTAAAGTTAAAAATTTTGAACTACTGTTGCAGCGGTGAAACACTCTGCCGAGGGGACCGCTGCAGTGCTGGAGTGGTCCTGGATTTTTCAAAAATTAATTTAATTCAAGCGGGTCGGGTCGATCTAAACGGGTCGGGTCAAATCTTTTGAATAGAAAATGGGTCAAAAAATTTGATTTAATATAATAATAATATTAAACAAAATTTAAATATTTAAAATATTATTTAATAAATAATAATATTAGTAAAGGTATAAAATATTATTAAATAATTAATAAATGATTAAATATTATTAAATGGTTACTAATATTAATAAGTGAATATAATATTATTAAATCGTTAATAATATTAATAAGTGAATAGAATATTATTAAATGATTAATAATATTAATAAAAGGATTAAAATATTATTAAATGGTTAATAATATTAATAAGTGAATAGAATATCATTCAATGGTTAATAATATTAATAAATGAATAGAATATTATTAAATGATCAATAATATTAATAAAGGATTAAAATATTATTAAATAGTTAATAATATTAATAAGTGAATAGAATATTATTAAATAATTAATAATATTAATTAAGAATAAAAGTATTATTAAATGGTTAATAATATCAATAAGAGAATAAAATATTATTAAATAATTAATAATATTAATAAAGGGTTAAAATATTATTAAATAATTTATAATATTAGTAAGAGAATAAAATATTATTAAATAATTAATAATATTAAAAATGTACTAAAATATTATTATTAAGAGTGCAAAATATTATTTAATGGTTAATAATATTTATAAAGGATTAAAATATTATTTAGTAAATAATATTATTAGAAACAATAAGACATTATTAAATGATTAATAATGTTAATAAGTGAGTAAGATGCTATTAAATGATTAATAATATTGATGATTGAATAAAATATTATTAAAATGGTTAATAGTATTCGTAAACGGTTAAAATATTATTAAATGGTTGATAATATTTGTTTGAGGATAATATATTATCAATGGTGATAATATTATGAAATAATGGATATATTCTTAAATGATACTTATGTGATTAAAATATTATCAAAGGTTGATAATATTATTAAGTGATTAAAAGTTAGGATTATGTGTTAGATAATTTAAGTGTTGTATAATAAAGTTATGTGATATGCTGGTTGGTAGATCAATATTGTTGAATGTTAAGTCATTCAAAGAAAGTTATTTTAAGTTGAATAACAGTAGTCAGCGGAACAGACAAGTTCTCTAAACCTTAACTTGTATTTATTTGGCTAATTCTTCTGAAACCCAAACTCGTTTCATTATGCAAGTTACATATACTTGTTTTTATTATGTTAAGTATCTAGAAGTTGAAATTAATTTCGTAGTACATGATGAAATAATTATTAAGAATTATTTCATATCTATATTGTTATTGATTTTTGCATTTACGTGCATTCACATGACTATTCTCATTATGAACTATTTAAAGAGAAAGATCTATGCCAATTGTTTCGGTTATATATTGCATGAATTATAATGACGGGTTCTCAAAATGAACTATTTAATGAGGTATATCTATGCTATTTGTTTCGGCTAGATATTGCATGTGTTAATATGATCGTTCTTAATATGAACTATTTAAAGAAAAAGATCTATGCCAATTGTTTCGGCTAGACCATGTATGTATCAAATTCATTAATCTAAATATTATTGAAGTTAGTCCAAACAATATTGTTGTGGTACGAAATTTGATGGAAAAAGCTGAAATGAACAAATCATTATGAAAGAATTAAATTATGGTCGGATGTAATAATTCTGGTCAAAACAAAATTGGATGGTTATAATGTGCACCATATATACGTACAATAGGTTGATCACTTAGAGTACCCATCTTCGGATATTACAATTGAAATGGTTGTTAATATTCAAAACGAAATGACAGTCTTATGTGTACAGGGTATTATAAATACTCAAAACGTATGTTCACGGTCTTGTGACCTTTCAGCATGAAAAAGCAGTATGTTAAATCAATTGAAAGTTGTTATTCAAAGTTGAGTGTTTTTCACAATTCTTGAATATTGTTGAAGTTTTAAAAGTTAATTCTTTTTCATTCATGATATATCTTTTATTGTTTATTTAAACTTGTTGAGCAAAGTAGTTGCTCACCCTTACTATATCATGAACTATTTTTCAGCTAAGCCCAAGTGATCTAAGAAGTACAAAGGCAAAGAAAAGGCGAACGGGTAGAAGTAATTAGTTTTTATTTTTTTGTTGTAAACATTTTTGTTATAAGATAATTGTGATGTATTTAAGTTTAGTGGAACCTGAGATTGATGATACATTTTGTAACGCATTTATGTTTATTTTTCGCTCGTTATTGAAGATTTAGTTTATGAATGTTTGTCAAGTGATGGATAGTGAGCACCGAACCCATGATTCGAGGGGGTTATAAACCTTAGGTGGGGGAAAAACCTTAGGATTATAACCGTAGCGAAGATAAGAAAACTCATAAAGACTTTAGGAGATGGATTGTGAAAATCTATTAAGTAGAAAAAATTATGTGTTATGTGATAAATTATTTTCACATGAGGTATTAATAAGTTGTGTTTATTATTGATGTTGGTGGTTATATAATGTCTGAAGAATATGGACTTAGAGATGTTCCCATCATCTGGGTATGAATGGTTGTAGCACCCGAATATGAGGCCATGGCAACCCCAGTGGGTGAAGAGTTGATAGAAGATATAGCCTCTAATGTTGTTCAGTCAGAGGGAATCATCTGAAGATAGTATGAAATATCGGGAAGGATTTGTAATGAAGACTAGAAGAGAATTGATAGTTGGGAATAAGAAGCTAATAGGTGATGTGTGAGAGTTGGAGGAAGAAGTTAGGGGACTTCGGTCTAGTAATCAATATAAACAAGAAAGTTAGAAGGAAGGAATCCGTATGAGAATAAGAACTGAAGAGCAAGTAGAGGCTCTGAAGTTAGAATTGCAGAAGAAGAACAAGCAGTTAGCTAATTTAAAGAAATGAGGTCGTAGGGTGTTGTATGGTATGTAAGAAAGAAGTTAGGTAACTTCAAACTTTTGCGTAGCATGTGGGATAACTTTTGTAAATTCCAAATTTTAGAGTATGCGATATGTTAATTTAACCTTATGTATTAGGGGATGTATGTGAAAAGGGATATCATAATGCTATAAGATGTGTAATGTACTATGAGAAACATATTAATATAAGGTATTTATAAAATGTGTTTGTGATGACTAAATTCTATTAAAAAATATTGAGAAAATCGAAGTAAGAATTAAATGATTAAAAGATGAATGATTAAAAGTTAAGCCATTAATAACTTATGCTCGAAGTAAAATAAAAGAGGAATTACATTGTTTTGTGTTTGTTTTATTTTTAGAATGTCGTCTCGAAGTGGAAAGCGATTGCACCAAGGATTGGAAGAAACAAGGAATGAAGTTAGGGAGTTAAATTAAGATCCTTTTCAACAACTGGTGAAGATTATAGTAAAAGCTTATGAAGCAGTGTAAACGAGGGAATGGGGAGTCTGCCAAGGAGTGAGACAATCAATACGAAAATTGTGGTAAACTAATGAAGAAGAAGTCAATTATTCGATTAAGATGAAAGGAAGACAACCTAGAAAAGATAGCAGTGTGAACCGTAAGAACTTTAAAAGAAAATGGAATAAAGGTAAATCCAAACAAGAAGGGAGTCAGTTAAAGAAGAATAACGGAGAAGCCTGAAAGGATTGCGAAAAGAAGCACATGAGATTATGTTTGAAAGGAAAATGGTTATGTTATAATTGCAAGCAAGATAAACATATTGCTCCTTATTGCCCTAAAGCAAAGAAGAATGAAGTATGTTTCGGATGTGGGGAACTAGATCATTAAATAAAGAAATGCCTTAAGAAAGAAATGGTTGGAAAAGAGTCAAATTCGGCATAACATGAATCAGTAATCAAAGATGGTGATAAAAAGCAAGGAGCATAGCAACGCATAAAGCGTGACATATTTCAAGTTGAAGTCTAGTAGTAGTGATATATTTAAAATCAATATATGTAATTATAAGAGAATCCCAACTCTAGGAGTATATGGGTTATGTGATTATGTTAACTCCTTACTTTTGTGGTTTTTATGGGATATGATTGTTTATTAAAGTATGTTTCGGAATGTAATGTGCCAAGACACTATTATTTTGCGTATGAATATGATGATTGATTTTCATACCTATTTATTTAATACTTTCAGCCTTGACAATTTGTGAATTCTTTAGCAATTTATTTAGTTTTTATTGTATTTTAATCTTGTTTAGGTTTTATATATTACTTATATGTATTTTGATGTATTTTACAATAATTGGAATAAGGGCTATGAGTATCAAAGCTTAGAGTTGCCAAATTTTGATTTTCAGTGTGCCATTGACATCGTAGCCACTTCAGGGACAATTTAGACATTGATCCAGCAATCATCTCTTATTCTGTCCAACATGCAAGTTGTAGATATACTTCTCAAATTTCTGAAACATCTTGAATCATCTTAATTGGAGTTCAAACGAGAGAGATATGACTAAAATACTGAAGGAGATCAAACAAAAAAATATTGGCAGAACTTGTAAATGTGTTTAGGCGCCTAGGCGACCCAAAATACAAAAGAACAGGTGTAATGACCACGAATTCTATAGGTCTTTGTAATTATAATTATTAAATAATTAGTAATGAATTAAAATTTTTGTACTAATTAATTATGCATTAAATAATTGAATGAATATACTTGTATCTATTTAAAGTAATGAAGTAAGGTGTTATAATTAATTAAAACAAGTCTAATTGGATTATATTTTAATCCAAATGAGATATTAAACTAGGTCAAATTAATTAACCTAGTAGTCAATATAATTAATTAACCCTTGATCCATATAATAATTAAACTAGCCCAATGCTTGATTTAATTAAATGTAACATAGGTTATTTAATGTTAGCCCAATGAGATAAATAAATTGAGCCCAAACAAATTAAATGAATGAGCCCAACTTATTTAATTCCTAAGTCCAATGTGGAACCCAATAGAAAGTCAAAGATTGGTCAATATATATATATATATATATATATATATATATATATATATATATATATATATATATATATATATATGTGTGTGTGTGTGTGTGTGTGTGTGTGTGTGTGTCTAGGTGAATATATAAAGTAGAAAATTAAATAAAAAATAAGCCAAAAATGGCCATTTGGTCGCCTACATGGTGGCCCCACATGGGGTGGCTTGTTTGCTTCATGTTGCTTAAATCACACACTTGGTTTTGGTAGTTCACCAACTCTAGTCAATCACCTAGTCATTCTTCATGTCAATCCATCAAATAGTAATCACCATTAGCTCCTAATTTGACCAATGCTAGTTGATTAGGAAAGTTAATTAAGGATTACCCAACTGCTATATATAGAGTGTCTCACCTTGGTGTTATGTTGGTTGGCCATTTGCTAGATCATTCTAGAGAGAAAAGTGAGAGCACTCTAGAGAAAAAGTAAGATAACACTTGTGAGTTGAGATTTCACCAAGAGAGATTACTAGATAAGAGTCAAGGTGGAGTCCCTAGTGAAGTTCCAAGCCAAGAGAAGAAGAGCATCCAAGAACATAAGGTTCAAAAGTGCTCTAACTTTTCCTAAGTTCATTTTTGTAGTTTAGATATGTTTTAAACAGTTAAAATATATTTTTAACTGATCAAAAGTTATTTTGATGGTCTAGAAGTCTTAAACTATGTTAAGTATATATATATATATATATATATATATATATATATATATATATATATATATATATATTTATGGTTTGATATGTTTAAATCATATTTTGGTATGTGTGTAATGCATAAAAATGAAAGAAATGTCTATATTGAACTTTACCGATAAAACCCTAGTTGATCATGTGCTATTGAATGTTGTAGTTTAAAATGTACAAGTTGGAAAATGAATTTCTATGACTAGAAAGTTACATCTATGGCTTTTAAGAAAACCCAACTTGAATCTTTCAAAAATATGAAAAAACAAAGAAGTTATGAATTTTACCACAAAATAGGTCATTTTGAAACCCTAGATGGTTCGATTTTAATTTTCATGTCAAAACATTTTCAAAAATGTGATTGAACAAAGAAATATTGTAAAACAAGAAGTTAGGAAGACAACAACACTAAGTTGGTGTCATTTGAATGTGTAGATTTTATTTTATTCAAGTTTGAACCAATAAAACCAAGAATTTGTGAAGTTAGTTTTCACTTTGTCCTTGAGACTAGTTTCGTTTGGAATTTGGATTTGTGATTTAAAGAGAAGTTTTAGAGGAGGAAATTCGGATGAGAATGGACTTAAGATTCACCAAAAAATATTTAAAAATGAAGAAGTTATGGCTGCCGGAGCGAGAGAGGGTTGTCCAGCCCAAAAATTTATTTTTCTGAAAAATGGCCAAGCGCATCTGCGTTCGTGGTGGGCGCAGCTGTGCCCCATTCCACTGCCTAGCAATTTTTTTGAGGTCCGGGTCGGGTCAGTCCGAGTCAAGTTTCTTTGAAAAGTTAAGTTGAAATAAGTGTAAAATGAATGTATTTGTGTAATAAACCAATATATAGAGTTTATTAGTAACTAATTGGTAGCTAAATGTTTAAAATAAAGACTAAAGGTTAACACAACTAAAAAGTTAACTATTAGTATTGTTTGAAATAAAATATTATTAAGTGGTGAATAATATTAATATGTGATTAAAAGATTGTGAAATGATTAATAACATTTATAAATGATTTAGATATTATTACATAGTTAATAATATTAGTAAGAGATTAAAATATTATTAAATGAGTAATAATATTAATAAGTGAATAAAATATTATTAATAGGTAATAATATTAGTAAATGAATAAAATATTAATAAATGATTAATAATATTATAAAGTTAATAAAATATTATTAAATGATTAATAATATTAGAATATGAATAAAATTTTATTAAATGATTAATAATATTATAAAGTTAATAAAATATTATTAAATAATTAATAATATTGTAAGGCTAATAAAATATTATTAAATTATTAATAATATTAGATAAGAGTTTGAACTGTGACGACCCCGAATCCGGGTCCCTCGAACCTCGAATCCGGTTCAACACTAGTACTACATTTTTCTTATTGTTCATGAATTACAATAATATTATAATTGATAAATAATCATTTATTTACAATTTTACAATATCTCTTTCTATTCCAGAATTGCAATCTTCATACATTCCTAGTATGTCTTAATATCATATATGATACGACATTCTATTACAATCAATTTGAGTATTTAACACTCATATTATATACCAACCAATTCTTATACTACATAATCATTTTACCTGTCCAATTCGGACTGATATCTACAATAGTCGTGCTAGACATTCAGTGAATGTAATATGTATTCCTGTTTCTTGATCTTTAACAAAACTTCGAATAACTTGCACTTTCTGAAAATATTGGTTTTAAACAAGAGTGAGCATGACGGCTCAGCAAGTTTAACAGTTACACATAACACATTACATGCTTCACATAATACACATGCATTGCATCTTAATCATACATCATGCTTTTCATATTAATAATACTTCATACCTCTCATGCATCACATACAATCATCAACTGGCACTTAGCAAATCATGCTTCATTCTTGTACATAGTTTTTCATGTAGTCATACCACATGCTATTCATCTACCACAAACATCATCAATTCATCTTCATACTATTAATTTTAAGTCACATTATAGCATATTATTGCACATAGGAGCAAGTTCTGAAAAACTTGTCTGGTTCGCTTCTACTATTTACGCTTACTTTGCGTCTTTCGTTTAACCTACAATTTAAATATAAAATTGACATCATCATTAGTTACAATGACTATTAATTAGTCTTAACTTAAGACCTTAATTTCAAATTATTAACTCTTAAGATGTCCGACAAACGAATTCTTAAGTTCTGGACAAAAACCCTAGCCCAAAATATAATTTGGATTTGTCGGGTACGCTTAAGCAACTTACACATTCACTACATGTCATTATACGACTCACTTTTAATCAGTTGTCTAATTAGTCACTAAGGACTATCTACATTCGTTTAATTCAATTAAACTTCATTCTTTTACATAACTTAATGATTTAGACAATTAATAATGTATCAAATACCTAAAAATATTATCTACCTTTGATAATATACAACTACGTTCAAATATTATTAACCATTTAATAATATTTTAATCACTTATTAATATTATTAACCATTTAATAATATTTTAATCTCATACTAATATTATTAACTATTTAATAATACTTTAATCATTTATTAATATTATTAATCATTTAATAATATTTTAATCACTTATTAATATTATTAACCATTTAATAATATTTTAATCACTTATTAATATTATTAACCATTTAATAATATTTTAATCTCTTACTAATATTATTAACCATTTAATAATATTTTAATCACTTATTAATATTATTAATCATTTAATAATATTTTAATCACTTATTAATTTTATTAACCATTTAATAATATTTTAATCAATTATTAATATTATTAACCATTTAATAATATTTTAATCAATTATTAATATTATTAACCATTAAATAATATTTTAATCACATATTAATATTATTAACCATTTAATAATATTTTAATCACTTATTAATATTATTAACTATTTAATAATATTTTAATCATTTACTAATGTTATTCATCATTTAATAACTTTTTAATCATATATTATTATTATTGATCATTTAATAATATTTTAAATACACATCAAATAATACCAATAGTTAACTTTTTAATTGTGTTAACTTTAGGCTTTATTTTAAACATTTAGTTACCAATTAATCATTAATGGACTTCCTATATATTGGTTTAATAACCAAACACATTCATTTTACACTTATTTCAACTTAATTTTTCAAAGAAAACTCGACCCGGACCGACCTGACCCGACCCGACCCAGAAATCCCAAAATCTGTTTGGCAGATTGTTTGTGCGCAGCTGCACCCACACCGAGCGCAGGTGCGCTCGGCCAATCGGTCCGAAAGTCAACTTTTTGACTACTCGACCATTCGACGCTCCAATAGCCATAACATCTTCATTTTAAAACATTTTGATGTGATTCTTGAGTCCATTCTCATCAGAATTTCCCCCTCTAGAATTTCTCTTTATATCAACAATCCAAATTCCAAACGGAACTTTACTAAAAATGGATCATAAGGACAAAGTGAAAACTAAAATCACAAATCCTTGGTTTTAATTGTTCACACTTGAGTAAAATAAGCTCTACACATCCAAATGACACAAACTTAGTGTTGTTGTCTTCCTAACATCTTGTTTTACAACTTTTCATGGTTCAATCACATTTTTGAAAACGTTTTGACAAGAAATTTAAGATCGTGACACCAACTTAGTGTTGTTGTCTTCCTAACTTCTTGTTTTACAACTTTTCATGGTTCAATCACATTTTTGAAAATGTTTTGAAAAGAAATTTAAGATCGAACCATCTAGGGTTATACCGGTAAATCGTAATATGGAATTTTCTTCCATTTATTTGCATAACACACATACCAATACTTGTTTTAAACATACTAAACTATGAATATACCTATATATCATAGATTTAGACTTCTAGAGTATCAAAATAACTTTTGATCGGTTAAAAATATATTTTAACCATACAGAACATATTTAAACCATAAAGATGAACTAAGGAAGAGATAGAACACTTTTAAACCTTTAATGGAGATCTCCTTCTTGCTAAAGCTAGACTCTTCTTCTTCTTCTCTTCCCCAAAATGAGTAGCACACTTTCAACTCTCAAGTATAGCTCTTATTTTTCTCTAGAGTTTCTCTCTTTACAATACCTAGAAAACTAACAAATGAACCAACAACCTTTTCAAGACTTGTTGATGGTCTTATTTATAGAACTTCTCTAGACTTACTTAACATCTCATAATCAACCAATGCTAGTCAATTAGGAGCTTAATCTTGCTTACTATGCATAGAATGACCACTTGATAGACCTTTTGAATGACCATATGAATGACTAGGGTGGTTAGGGGTTGCTTAAACCATTTTACACTAAAAAATCAACCAATAAGCTAGATTCCCATCCATGTGGTCCCCAAAATTCGGGATTGACCATTTTATTTCTCCAATTTGACTTTATTTTTAAGTCCTATATATTTATATAAGTATCCATATATATATATATACACCAATATATGTATACATATCCACTTATATAAGCTTATTAGGCTCCATTTTGGACCTTAGAATTAATTATATTGGGCTCATTCATTTAATTTGTTTGGGCCCAATTTATTTATTACATTGGACTAACATTAACTAACACATGCTACAATTAATTAAATTAAGCATTGGGCTAGTTTCAAATATTACATGGATCAATGTTTAATTAAATTATGTAGGCTACTTGGTTAGTTTATTGGACCTAATTTAATTAATTACATGGACTACTAGGTAAATTAATTTGACTTAGATTAATATCACATTTGGATTTAAAATATACTCCACTTAGACTTGCAATAAATAATTCTACCACATTGGGTTACTCAATTAACTCATCCGTAGTTAATTCTCATCACTACCTTCCTTCCTCTAGCAATTAACCAATGTTTGGTTAATTCTCTATTTACCTACCAACTAGGGTTATTCAATTAACCCTACATTAGTTAATTTTCTACACTCAACCAAATTTTTCAATACTTTGACCATCAATTGACTTTTTAAATGTTTGGGCTACATAGTTTACTTTGCATTGGGCTCTCTTATTTAATTACTTGGGCTACCCAATACAACTCACACATCTTCCATAACTTGGGCTATGTAATTTATTTAATTAGACTACCATCCCATTATATACAATACTTGCCAACATTAATTAATTGGACTTATATTAATTATCTCTTGGGCTATTAATCAACATAACATTTGGGCTTATTATTTAATTACCCACCTTCAAGCAAATATTCCCATATTGACCTTGTTTTAAATCTATTAATGGACTCTATACAACAACTTAATAATTAAGTTAATTACTTAATTAATTACTTCACATTATTGACATCCAAGACAATCATCCTAAATTTTTTACAACTTAACTCATACTAATATAATTAACCTAATTAATTATATTTCAAGACTTCATATTTAAACTAATTAATTTATTAGTTTAATTGAGTATTTAATTTACTCATCTATTTGTTTGGCTAACAAGGACACTTTAGGTATATATGTATATCAATATAACCACCTTCACTTCTCAATTAAATTTATTTTCTTAATAAATTCTCTACATGCATCATTACAATATTCCACATTTAATTTCTAACAAATAAATTATGTTAAAAAAAATGTTCACCCATTTTTCACACATCTCACTTCTACAACTCTAGGTTTTAAATCATAACCTTTAATTAATATTTAAAATCTTATTTACAAATCTTGTAAATATCTGAGATATTACATGAACTGTATTAAAATAATTAATATAGGTTTTATATTATTAAAATATTATCAAGTGATAATAATATTTTTTAAGTGTTTATATACTCTTAACTATAATTAATTGGTTAAGTGTTACAGATGTAAGATGTATAGAGGTTATCATATGAATATATATATGATACTAATTTAAAGATCAACTTGATTAATTGTTAGGTCTATTTAGAAAGAATTAAATTGAATTGGTTAGCAGTAATCTACACACGAGGCAAGTTCTTTATTCTTACTCAAATTTTATATTGAGCAAGTTATTTAAATCTATTCAATTATCGTTAAGCAAGTATCTACACTCGTATTTATTTGCTAGAGCTTTAAGTGGTTTAATTATTTAAAGTTATTCCACATCATTATTGTTATTGTATTCGAACATAGTGCATTTGCAAGTGTAATAGTTCATTAATTTAAGAACTGTTTAAGGACGTCTAAACTAATTGTTTCAGCTAGACAATGCATGTTTACATGTATCAAATTGAATATTTTAAAAACTTATCCAAACCATTAGTTGGTGCAGATTATTATAATAAAACTGAGAATGAACAACCCTATATAAGGGGATTATTTTGTTGGGAAACCGACCCTTGCGCAAGATGTCTGAATGTTATGCATATACATAGGGTATAAAAGGTTGATCCCCTCCCATACCAAAATATCAAGGTGGCAGATCTATATCTGTCTTACCTTTAGCAGCAGTTCATGGTCCTTAAAGACCACTCAGCAGTAAAGATTCAATCCTTTCTTTTACATTGAAAATTGATTTTTGTTCTTTCACAATTGTTATCTATTATTAAAAATATTGATGTTATTTCTCATTCCATCATGATATATCTTATTTTAACTGTTCTTAAACTTGCTATGCAAGCTAGTTGCCAAGCCTTGCTATATCATGATTTATATTTCAGCTAAGCCCAAATGCTCTAAATCGGACAAAGACAAGGAAAAATCCAAAGCTTAGACTAGCTTATTACATATTAGATTAATTGCTTGTTATGTAATTTCTTTTGTAAATTTTTTGTAATCCCTTATGATATATACTGTTATGTAAGGTTAGTCGACCTTGGGATTATATCCTTTTTATAAGAAAATTTATGTATTATTTCACGATGTTTAATTAAAGTTTATGTTTTAGATGTTATTTAGTATTGTACAGTGAGGAACCAAACCCAGGGTTATGCAACCCCGATTTAGGGTCGTCACAACAGGCGCCTAGGCGCCCAAGGTCAATTTCAGACAGACTTAAAAATGTGTCTAGGTGCTTAGGAGCCCTAAAATATAAAGGAACAGGTGTCTAGGTGCCCAAGGTCGATTTCAGGCAGACTCCAGCATTAAATTAACAAAATGTTGCCCAAACTTCATATTTTGATTTCTTCTTCTTTGGGAGGTTACTAGAGGCAATTTTGGAGGCCAAGAGAAGATGAAAGGCACCTTTTATGATTGCTAGGAATGAGATTCAACATCAATTGAAAACTATAGATTTATGAGTTTTCTTTTCTCTTCCTTTATTTATTTATTTCATTGATGTTGGTTTATTTTTGGAACAAAGTTGGATTATAAATACAATGAATGGATGAATATTGATCCATGGATGTAATATCTATGTGTTATATTGAATCCATTACATGTTTTAGCCATTGTGGTTGTTGTTTTAATCTAATTTAGGTATATATATGTTGTATGCATGTTTGATGTGATTTTACTCATTTGTTTTGGCTTGAACATGGAATTTATGAATGTGTTGGGTATCTAGTATGTAGTTTAATTGAATATCTCTCTCTTAGTTGGTTGTTGTTGCATTTACGAGTTCTTTGAAAAAAGAATTTTATTGTGCACGCTAAGTGTTTGACAAAATGTCCAAATAAAGTTTGTCTTGTATTTTGCATATTTTTGTACTTCGTTGGCTATGGTTTGTTGTCTCTTAGATGGCACCATATGAATTGAATTATCATATTTTGTTCTTTATGTTAATTGCTTGACCAAGTGGTTAGTTTAGTTTCCTATATGAAATTGAAAAATGGATTATAGTGTGTTGACCCGAATGTGATAACATGTGTTATGCTGTGTTCTTAGGAGCATATGCATAATTTGTGCGTAGGATAGACATATAACTATGTGCCAAATGTCACCAATGCTTTGCTATTTCTCATAGACATATAGTGAAATGCTTAGCTTGGGTGTCTTTGTCTGAATTCTGTCGAATCGGTAGGTTTGAATTTGGTGTTTATATATCCTTCAAAAGAGGCGTGTAAATACTATTGTATTCTCGGTTAACAAGTTATCGTGACTATAAGACCAAATAAGGAGAGTTAGGAGATTTAAATAAAGTATTGAGAGAAAATGTAATCATAGGTTCATCTATCTTTACTGCTTTATTAGTTTAATTGTTAATTTGCATTATTTCCATTTCCCTTTCTTCCATTCAAGCAACTATCGGAATTAAGATCGACTTGATCCAATCGGTATTTGGAACTCATTAGAACTAATTCCTCATGGG
This sequence comes from Hedera helix, assembly GCA_947179155.2. Taxonomy (NCBI): domain Eukaryota; kingdom Viridiplantae; phylum Streptophyta; class Magnoliopsida; order Apiales; family Araliaceae; genus Hedera; species Hedera helix. The sequence continues at coordinate 13,543,556 of OX359268.1, forward strand.
ATCGATACTTTACTTTCACTTTATTACTTTTTGACCGTGTATGCTTACACGTTATTCATTCAAATGAATTCGAGATAAGAATTTAACTAATAAATAAAATATAAATAATCAGTTCCAATTTTGACCAATAAGTTTTTGGCGCCGTTGCTGGGGAATTAGTTTCTGATTGTGTTCCAATATTGATTTCTATCAAGTAGATCTTAGTTTAAACTTACATTTATGTCTTTAATTTTGTTGGGACTCTTGATTGTGTTCGTGACATTCTCAAGGTTTAGAATAAGAAATAAGAAGTCAGGTTGAAGACTATAAAATAAGCGCTAACTGGGAGGCAACCCATGTTTCGCTAATGTTTTTTTTAGTTTAGTTTTTCGTTTTTAGGTCATATCTTAGTAAATCACAAGAGCCGGTTGCGAAAGGCGATAGTTGACAAATTAGCCCAATTTTTCAGGGAAGTCCCTTGCTTTTAATTCTTTCATTGCATATAGAGAAAACTTTGTCAATTTTAAGTTTGGGGGTCTTCTACATTTTATTTTGATATGATTGGTGTTGTTTTAGTTTATTTTGTTTTGAGGATTTTACTTAGTTTTTTTTTCTTCTTCTTTTAGTTTTATTTTGAGATTTAAATTTTGTGGGTATATTTTCTGCAAACCTTCACGTGACAAAACTCGTCATCTTGGACAACCTTGGAGTTTAACAGGTTCTTGCACAAGCTAAGTACAACCGTGTTTCCTATGAAAATGGATTTATTTTTGTTTTTGTTTTGTTTTTGTGTGTTTTGTTTTAGAGTCATTGTAGTATAAGTTTGTGTTCTTGAGCATTGTTGATGTGATTATAACAATAATCGAGGATTGGATTATTGATTGTTTTTATTATAACTCGTAGAGAATGGATTGATGTTACTTAGTCTGTGTGCTTGGCTTGTTTTTGGTTTTTACATTGCTTATGATCCCTTACACTTTAAGCACATATCCATTTGTAATGGGCTAGTTATATGCTTAGAGAATGCTTATATGACTGAATGCTTATAGAAGTTATTACAAAACTTTAGAACACGTTTAAACATCACTTGAAGCGGAACATTCTGGTTTGAATATCAAACCATGTGGCGGGTGAGACAGAGTGTAAAATGCACTCACCTTTGAAATAAAAAAATAAATGGGAAAAATAGAATAATTTAAATAGTAATCATATGGTGGATTGTGATAAAGCATAAAACACACTCATCCATAAACACGTGAATAGGTGAGAAGGAGCATAAAATGCATTCACTTACAATTTTTGGGCGAACGATGTGATAACAAGTTCGGGAGTTTTTGTTTTTCTTTCAATAAGGTAATGTGGTCGCTTAAGCTCAATCAAGTTATAATTAGTTTGTTGCAAATAGTGCACACACACACACACACACACACACACACACACACACACTCTTGTGGGTCATGAGTAATGTATGATTAACATATAGGTTGAAATTATAGACTTTGCGATTGTTTAAAATTTTAATGTAGTTATCATTTGAATTAAATCTGTGGAGCCAGGTTTTTTAATATTAACTCATTGCTCGAGTTAGTTGTTTTCTTTTATATAGTTTGTCTTTGTGTTGCTTAAAGACAAGCAAAGATTTAAGTTTGGGGGTATTTGATGATTGATTTTCATATTTCATACCTATTTATTTAATACTTTCGACCTTGATAATTTATGAATTCTTTAGCAATTTATTTAGTTTTTATTGTGTTTTAATCTTGTTTAGGTTTTATATATTGCCTATATATATTTTGATGTATTTTACAATAATTGGAATAAGGGCTATGAGTATCAAAGCTTAGAGTTGCCAAATTTTGATTTTCAGTGTGTCATTGACATTGTAGTCACTTCAGGGCCAATTTAGACATTGATCCAGCCATCATCTCTTATTCTGTCCAACATGAAAGTTGTAGATATATTTCTCAAATTTCTGAAACATCTTGAATCATCTCAATCGGAGTTCAAACGAGAGAGATATGACCAAAACACTGAAGGAAGTCAAACCAGAAAATATTGGCAGAATTTAAAAATGTGTCCAGGCACCTAAGCGCCCCAAAATACAAAGGAACAGGTACCTAGGCACCCAAGGTCAATTTCAGGCAGACTTAAAAATGTGTCCAGGGGCCTAGGCGCCCCAAAATACAAAGGAACATGCGCCTAGGCACCCAAGGTCGATTTCAGGCAGACTCTAGCATTAAATTGACAAAATGTTGCCCAAACTTCATAATTTGATTTTTTTCTTCTTTGGGAGGTTGCTAGAGGCGATTTTGGAGGTCAAAAAAAAGATAAAAGACACCTTCTATAGTTGCTAGGAATGAGATTCAACATCAATTGGAAGCTATGGATTGAGGGGAGTTATGAGTTTTCTTTTCTCTTCCTTTATTTATGTATTCCATTGATGTTGGTTTATTTTTGGAATAATGTTGGATTATAAATCCAATGAATTGATGAATATTGATCCATGGATGTAATATCTATGTGTTATATTGAATCTATTACATGTTTTAGCCATTGTGATTGTTATTTTGATCTCATTTAGCTATGTATATGTTGTATGCATGTTTGATGTGATTTTACTCATTTTTTTTTGACTCAAGTATGGAGTTTATGATTGTGTTAGGTATTTAGTACGTAGTTTAATTGAATATCTCTCTCTTAGTTGGTTGTTGTTGCATTGCTACCAAAAATCGAGTAGGAGAAGGAATTGTTACGTGAACTCGTTTCAAGGAATTATTCTTTAAAAAATTATTTTTTAGATAGTACACAAATAAAAGTGGAAGTAAAATTTTTGGAACTCAAACAAGAAAACATGAAGGTAGAAGAATATGCTGCTATATTCAATGAACTAGCGAGATTTGCTCCACATCAAGTGGACACGGAAGCACAAAAGGCCCCACTTGTGGGGAAGTGGCTGGCTAGGGGAGGGCCCCACTTGGGGTGGAGTCTTGCTTTCATGTTGCTTCTTATGTACTTAAGGTGTAGCTTCACTCCATTTCCATAAATCAATCCAAGAAACATGTCATTCAAGTAGTCAATCAAGCTAGTAATTCATGAGAATAGTAAGCATCTTTAACTTTGAACTACCGCCGCAGAGGTTTAATGATGTAATTCTAGAGTGCTATAAATATAGGAGGATGGAAGACTTAGGAAAGTTTGCTAGTCATTTATGTTTTACAAGTATAGGAGAGTTGAGAGCATTTGTAAAGAAAGAGCTTCTTTTAGAGCTTTATGAGAGTTCTTAAGAGCAAAACACTTATAGTGTTGTAGTGCGAGTCATTTTCAGATAGATCAAGGAAGAGTTCTAACCATTTTCGAGAAGAAGATTTCCATAGAAGGTTTAAAAGTTTCCCAAACTTTAGTAATTATTTTCTTTATATATGAGTTTTAGTAATCTTGGTTATGGAAGAATCTATGTGAAAATGGTTTATGGTTAAATATGCTAGAAATGTGTTCTAACATGTTTTATATGAAAAATGATAAAAGAAAATGTCGTATGAGCATATTTGGTTCTAAAACCCTAGTTGGATGTCTATGTTAGTTATGTGTGTCATATGATATATAAGTTGTTTATGTGATTTTTGTGTCTTATATATTAAATGGGTTAGTTTCAATCGTAACAAAACTTGAATCGACGAAAACTAAGTTAAAACGAAGAAGTTATGTAGTTTTTAGTAAAAAGTGTCATTTTGAAAAACCTATTTGGTTGATCTTAATTTTTGTTGTCAAAATTTTTTTTGGAAGTTAATTAATTCTTGAAAACTTGAAGAATACTAAGTTATGAACCTAATAAAATTTATTTGAGATCATTTGATCATGTATTGCATGTTTTATGATATATTGAACCAAAGTAATCAAAGTTGAATTTTTTTCAAAACTAAGGTTTAAAACTTTGAACTACCGCCGCAGAGGTAAGTTTCACCACCCCAATGGTGAAATACTCAGTCGGGGGGACCGTCGTTGCGCGGGTAAGGACCACTGCAGCGGTGGTCCTGGATTTTTCAAAAATTAATTTAATTCAAGCGAGTCGGGTCGGGTTGATCCGAACGGGACAGGTCAGATCTTTTGAATTGAAAATGGGTCAGAAAATGTAATTTAATATAATAATAATAATATTAAACAAAATTTAAATATTTAAAATATTATTTAATAAATAATAATATTAGTAAAGGTATAAAATATTATTAACTTGTTAACAATATTAATAAGTGAATATAATATTATTAAATTGTTAATAATATTAAAAAAGTGAATAGAATATTATTAAATAATTACTAATATTAATAAAGGATTAAAATATTATTAAATAGTTAATAATATTAATAAGTGAATAGAATATTATTAAATGGTCAATAATATTAATAAAGGATTAAAATATTATTAAATAATTAATAATATTAATAAGTGAATAGAATATTATTAAATGGTCAATAATATTAATAAAGGATTAAAATATTATTAAATAATTAATAATATTAATAAGTGAATAGAATATTATTAAATGATTAATAATATTAATAAAGGATGAAAGTAATATTAAATGGTTAATAATATCAATAAGAGAATAAAATATTATTAAATAATTAATAATATTAATAAAGAATTAAAATATTATTAAATGATTAATAATATTAACAATGTACTAAAATATTATTTTTAAGATTGTAAAATATTATTAAACGATTAATAATATTTATAAAGGATTAAGATATTATTTAGTAAATAATATTATTAGAAAGACTAAGACATTATTAAATGATTAATAATGTTAATAAGTGAGTAATATGTTATTAAATGAGTAATAATATTGATGATTGAATAAAATATTATTAAAATGGTTAATAGTATTCGTAAATGGTTAAAATATTATTAAGCGGTTAATAATATTTGTTTGAGGATAATATATTATCAATGGTGATAATACTAAGAAATAATGAATATATTCTTAAATGATACTTATGTGATTAAAATATTATCAAAAGTTAATAATATTATTAAGTGATTAAAACTTATGATTAAGTGTTAGATGATTTAAGTGTTGTACAATAAAGTTATGTGATATGCTGATTGGTAGATAAATGTTATTGAATGTTAAGTCATTCAAATGAAGCTATTTTAAGTTGAATAGCAGTAATCAACGGAGCAGACAAATTCTCTAAACCTTAACTTATATTTATTTGGATAGTTCTTCTGAAACCCAAACTCGTTTCATTATGTAAGTTACATATACTTGTTTTTATTATGTTAAGTATCTAGAAGTTGAAATTAGTTTCGTAGTACATGATGAAATAATTATTAAGAATTATTTCATATCTATATTGTTATTTATATTCGCACTTATATGCATGCGCATAATTGTTCTCATTATGAACTATTTAAAGAGAAAGATCTATGCCAATTATTTCGGCTAGATATTGCATGAATTATAATAACGGGTTCTCAAAATGAACTATTTAATGAGGTATATCTATTCTATTTGTTTCAGCTAGATATTGCATGTGTTAATATGACCGTTCTTATTATGAACTATTTAAAGAAGAAGATTTATACTAATTGTTTCGGCTAGACCATGTATGAATCAAATTCATTAATCTGAATATTGTTGAAGCTAGTCTAAATCATATTGTTGTGGTACGGAATCTGATGAGAAAAGCTAAAATAAACAAATCATTATGAAATGATAAAATTACGGTCGGATGTAATAATTCAGGTCAAAACGAAATTGGATGGTTATAATGTTCACAATATATACGTACAATAAGCTAATCACATAGGGTACCCATCTTCGGATATTGTAATTGAAATGGTTATTAATATTAAAAACAAAATGACATTCTTATGTTTATAGGGTATTATAAATACTTAAAACGTATGTTCACGGTCTTGTGACCTTTCAGCATGAAAATGCAGTATGTTAAATCAATTGAAATTTGTTATTCAAAGTTGCATGTCTTCGCAATTCTTGAATATTATTGAAGTTTTAAAAGTTAATTCTTTTTCATTCATGATATATCATTTATTGTTTATTTAAACTTGCTGAGCAAAGTAGTTGCTCACCTTTGCTATATCATAAGCTATTTTTCAGCTAAGCTCAAGTGATCTAAGAAGTACAAAGGCAAAGGAAAGGCAAACGAGTAAAAGTAATTAGTTTTTATTTTTATGTTGTAAACCTTTTTGTTATAAGGTAATTGTGATGTATTCAAGGTTAGTGAAACCTATGATTGATGGTACATTTTGTATCGAATTTACGTTTATTTTTTGCTAGTTATTGAAGATTTAGTTTTTGAATATTGGTCAAGTGATTAATAGTGATCACCGAACACGTGGTTCGAGGTACCCAAATTTGGATGCGTCATAGGTCCATGTATGTATTGATTATTGAGACCTTAACAAAGTCAGCCTTAAAGATGATTTTCCAGTGCTATTCATCCATTTTCTGAACGACAACATGACTCAATTTGAAATGTATTCATTTGTAGATTGTTTTGCAGGATATCGCTAGATCATGGTGGCAGGAGAAGATAGAGAAAAACTACGTTCATCATGCCTTAGGACACTTTTTGTTATTAATGTCTAGCCTTAAGACTCACAAATGCAGGAGCCACTTATCAAAGAGCTATGCTGGCATTGTTCCATAATATGATGCACAATGAGATTGAGGTATATGTGGATGATATCAATGTGAAATCAAACAAGAAAGAAGATCACATACTACATCTCAAAAAGTTTTTAAAATGCCTACGCAAATATATCCTATAGTTCAACCTTGCCAAGTGTGTCTTTGGTGTAAAATCTGGGAAGCTCTTTGGATTTCTCGTAACCAACAAGAACATTGAAATTGATCCAACTAAGATTAAGGCCATTATAGAAATGTCGGCACCTCGAATTGAGAAAGAAATAAGAGTGTTCTTAGGAAGGGTCAACTTCATCAGCCAATCCATTTCCCAACTAACAACAACCTGTGAGCCAATTTTCCAACTATTAAGGAAGAACTCTTCAGAGAAATGGAAAAATGATTGTCAAAAGCCTTTAATGCCATCAAAAGGCAATTACTTGAAGCTCCAGTATTAATACCCCCCAAGGGATGGGGTTTTCTTATTTATGTACATATTTATTACTTCAAAAGTCATAAGATGCATGCTAGGACAGAAAGATGAAAGGGGCAAAGAAAGAGCAGTCTACTACCTTAGTAAAAGGTTTAGCAGCTGTGAGCGGAATTATTCCATGATTGAGAAGACATGTTATATGGTGGCTAGGGCAGCAATGAGTCTATAGCATTATCTTTATGGTCACACTATCTATTTGATATCCTGAATAGATCCCTTAAAGTACATATTTAACATGCCTATGCTAAATTATAAGCTATCAAGATGGCAGTTGATCCTATAACAATTCAACATTATTTATATGACTCAAAAATCTATAAAAGTTAAAGGGATTTCTTACCACCTATCTGACCAGAGGATTTGAGCCTTTGAAAATTTATTTCCCTGGTAAAGATGTGATGATTATCCAAAGAGCAAGGTGAGAAGATAAGGGACGGTTTTTGTAACGACCCCGAAATTCGACCCATATTCTTACCTTAAATTTTGTATTTATGATACATTATCTTTCTTACGTCCAAATTTCGGTTCGTTAATATATCTTTAACCACCTTAACTGATCCATTAATTGATTTTAAAATTATCAATCACGAAAATTCTCATATAAATTTTTCTTTTTCTCAATTCAATTATTGTAATAGAATATTGGGATATTTAAAATCCTTACATTTTGATCCTAGTCCCTGGATCGCAACCTTTACTTTTACTTACTATTTTAGGTGTCATAACGCTCAACATTAACCAATTTAATATTATTCATATCCATACAATTATCTTTATTTCATAATTCATAATTCATAATTCATAATAATCTTTATCCTGACCATCATCAAGAACAATCACAATTCATAATATAACATTATTCGTTCTATCCAGATCCAATATATCTGTACATACAGCATATCAATATAATTTTGACAAATTATCCACCTTGAATCATAATACAAACATTTAATAATCACATTCACAACCTTTTAGGAAAATCCGTCTTTACATCATCTGATGTTTTTGAAATTTATTTCTTTCCTGCAAAAATGTATATTAAGCAAGTAATGAGCACAACGGCTCAGCAAGCTCAACAGTTTATGCTTCACATATCACATACTTTAACATGTTTGGTGTGTGTCATATATCATGTGCTTGTGCTTCAACTATAGCAATATATCTCATATCGTCGCACGAAGAACACATTGTGGTCATATTAAACACGTATCACATAGCACATAAATTGTATGCATTTAAAACAAGAATTTCATATCATAATAGTTCAACATTTAACATAAAGGAACTGAAGAACTTGCCTGGCGTCCAGTTAATTAAATTGTTAGCTCAAACTCTTAACTCGATCAACCTATGATCATAAAATAATCAAATAATAATTATTTATCCTCTTATGATATTAATTTAAATAATTAATATCATCTCTAGGCCAATTATTAATTTATATGGCCAATTATATTAACCTCGTTCCTTAAAATATTTGTTTAACTTAATATCCAATACCTTTAACACGGACAACCCGACTCATCGGATAAATTTTAACATATCTGGGTGTCTCCAAAAATTTTATTTAACCATTTTCTAAATGGTAACCTTATTAGATTAATATTTAAATAATTAAATATTAATCTCTAATATTTAATATTTTTACAAAAATATTAAATTTAATGCCCAAACATCATTTCTATATTTTTAGTATTTTTCTATAATTTTCTGGAATTTTTAAACAATTTTTAAACATTTATTTCAATTAAAAATCATTTCTGGGGGCATTTTAGTAATTTCTGCGCCCTTAGGGATATAACCGGAATTTCTCAAAAAGTCCAGGGGTATTTTCGTCATTTCCGCGCCTTTAGGACTCATCCGGCATTTTCTGGAAAGGCCGGGGACATTTCTGTAATTTCGGCGTGTCAAGGGACACGCTGGGTATTATGTAAAAAGCTCAGGGGCATAATAGTAACTTTACCGTGCCAAAGGACACGTTCGGTATAACCTGAAAAGGGCAGGGGCACGCTGGTAATTTCCAGCGTGTCGTCGGCCGCGCCATGCGCGACCCTGCCTTCGCCGACGCCATCAAAACGACGTCGTTTCACAGCCCGTTTCTGGGCTTCCGCGCGATGCGCGGCCTGTCCCCTCTCAGCGCCCAAAACGACGCCGTTTAATACCCTGCGGCTGAAAAAAAATTGGCTGCCGCGCAATGCGCGGCAGCCTTTCTTCTTCTTCTTCTTATTTCTTCCGACAGTAGCCCAAAAGAAAATAAATTACCATTTTGTTCACAATAACACAACATAATCACTCCCAAAAATTGTATAATTCATAAATATACATTAGAAAATTATTTAGAATAATTTTCTTAATTAATTACTAATTTTTCACAATAAGAATTTAACACCATAAATATCCAAAATAATTAAAATAAATTCATGTTTATACCTTTCTTGGCTTAGAAATCCTTCCTTCCATGAAAACTCCAATAACTCCTTTCTTCTTGGTCGGCTATAAAAATTTTCCGGTGGAAGGTGGTGATGTCGGGTGGAGGAAGAGAGAAGGAAACTTGGCTTTTGTTATTATTTCTTTTCTTTTCTTTTCTTTTATTCTCCCATAATATATACATAATATGTATGAATTACTTTTAAGACAATTCTAAGTCCACCGCCTAAGAACCGACCTTAACTTTCGGATTAACATGCAAAATTACAAATTTTAATACATTATATAATTATTTCGTGTAATAAATATTTTATATAAAATACATAAAATATTTATTTTAATTTACTAAAAATCATAATATGATTTATGAATAATATTAATACCTTTTTCGGTATTTTACTTGACAAATTTTGTACACACATAACGACATGCATGTACTTATTTGAGGTAATTTTTACCTCCAAAAATCATAAAATAATTCACATGACTTATAAAAATTATTTTTCATAATTTATCACTCCGTTACTCGGACAACATGTTACTCTAACATGTTCACATTTCCGAAATATTATCTTTCATAAAAGTCATAATAATTCCATTATACATAACCATAATTCTATTAAATTAAAACATTCCTTTTTCTTATTTATTATTCAATTTCTTTAATATTCATATTAATTATATAATTTAATATTATATAATTTATATAATTACATTCTCCTTTTAAATAATTTCTTAATTTCCTCCAACTTTATTCCATTTAATCGCCTTATATAAATTACATAATTATTCTTATATAATTTATATAATTATTATTTTCTTCATACCTTATTTTAATTTCCTTATATAAATTATATAATTTATTATTATATAATTTATATAATTACCTTTCCTTCTCAATTAATTTCTAAACCTCCTCCAAAATTCTTGATAAAATCCAAAATCAACACATACAATTTTACCAACTCCCTCATTCACTTTTCATTTAAAATTGGATTAATTTAATTATTAATCCCTTAATTGTCATAATTAATAAAATTTATAATTTTATCAATTAAACATAACACACATATATAAATGTATATATATATATATATATATATATAAATATATACATATTTAATTCCTGCATTTCGCATTACCACATAGCCTTAATCAAATTATAATTTCTGAATTTTCATAATAATTTAATTATACAATTTATTGTACAATTACCTGAAATTTCTCTTATTCTTCATAAATTGTTTCCAAACAATTTATTTACTTTTTTAATTACTTTAAATTCATACAAACCATTACCACCTTTGTACCGATTTAATTTACCAATTAAATCCTATCACATACCTTACAATCACATAAATAATAATTAATTTAAATAACCTTGATAATTTTTATCAATTAAATTCTCATTTAATATTATTAAGAAAATCCTGAAAATTCGGATCCTCACATTCTTCCCCCCTTAACAGGATTCCGTCCTCGGAATCATAATTACCGTAATATTTATACGAATTTCATTTATAGCACATTGCTATACCTTTATCTTGATGAATAACAATTATTTCCATAATAATCATATCTTACCTCTTTAAATCCTTAACTTACAGGAATAATATCATAATGGTCATAACTGTCAGAATATTCCATTCTTATTTCAATTCTTAATTCCTTTGTAATACTACATTTCACAATTCTCTAAAATTTTATTAATAATACATTAATTCATTTCTCGATAAACTTATCAAGATTGTTTTTCATTCTCAGAAAATTTCATTTCTTTAATCATACTTATCCTTACTCCATTCGATTATTTCGTATTCTCTATTCCACCTTTTTGATACCTTACACATTCATTCTTTTCTTCTTAATTCACAATCATAATCTTGTTCATATTTCTTAATTCATTCTTTAATACCTCAATTATTCAACATTAGATTTTAAATACTAACCTTTACTTGATTTATCATAATCCTTATTTAGAATTATTCTAAAATTCCTGGGGTATCACATTCACCCCTCCTTCATAAAATTTCGTCCTCGAAATTTTTATATACTTATACTTTATTCATTTGCAACATACACAAATTCCTTTTTTTTTAATCATTCACACATATTTCTTTCCTTCCTTTCTCCTGGTCATTGCTCATTGCAATTTTCTAATCCATCACATTTCATAATTTCTTTACTTCACAATTATCGTTTCCATTATCACTCACACTTAAATAATACTACCCCATCCTACCATCCAATCTTCATAAGAGTAGAGGAATTCAAAATTTTTATTTTGGAAGCTTTCATGCTTTGCTGAATGAACATTTATCCCGGTTTACAGTACTTCGCTCCCCGAGTACTTCATACTGCAAACCCTGACAGTGGATCAATCTGTCATTAAAGTAATGGATGTTTCACCATATATTGGCACGCCAGATGATCAATCTGCAATGCCTGTGTCTTGCTATGCCAGGTGACCATTCGATCAACCTGCAATAGTCTTAATCTTTTTTGTTCATCTCAGCCTTAGAATTCATTCGAAAAGTAATTTGATTTGGTATAACTTCAAAGAATACGAATTCAATAAATAAAATTTAAAATTTTGTCTAGCTGAATCAATAGCTCAGACTTATATTTCTTCAACGCTTGTCTAGCTAGATCAATTAGCATAGACTTAATTTTAACTATTTATAATCCGCAGAAATTTTTAAAACACTCATCATGTCAAAACTATTCAAAACGTATAGCCGAGTCAAATGGCAAAGACTTATAGCTTTGACATACTTTCATAAATCAAAATCATTTATGACTTCATGTTACCGCATCATTTTGACAGTCCGTTGAGGATTTCGTTGTTAATAATTCCTACACCATAAACCGTACTTTATGGTGTTGAATCATCTTATGACAAAATAGTACCGCACCGTCTCAACAACACGTTGAGCATTCCGTCATTCATCACATCTGCACCGGGCTAAAAGGTGCGTGGATGATTCTTTTGAAATACATTTTGATGTAAAAACATTTTTGTCTAGCCGAGACAAGTAGCATAGACACCTTTTTAAATTGCTTAAAAATTTCATTTATATTTTTCAAAGTATATTCATACCAATTTAGCTTGAGACCAAAAATTTTCGAAGTCTAGCAAAGCTAGAAGAATGGGAATATCCTAAATTCCCTAATATTCACCCTCTGCTTCTTTACTTAAATATTAAATTATTGCTAGGACTATCTTCATTTATCATATTAAAATTTCTATCTACTCCAACTTTTCTATACCCCCGTATAGTTCATCAAACTTTCCACACATCATGAGTCCAGGACTTACCACAAGAATACGAGTTTTAAAGCTTGTCCTAGCAATACGTAGTCTGAGAACATATCAAAGACTGTCCATATGCTGAGGGGCTCAAAACATACCATACCAATATGAGTCATGGACTTACCATATGCATGAGTTTTAAGAACTCGTGCCTAACTTAATATTATCTATCTCTCAAACTCTTAACGCGACTCTAACATTTCAATGATTATCATATAGTAACTAAGTAAACACAAATCCCCCGCCCATACAAAGGATTGTGCAACTCAGTCACCACATGAGTCCTCAATTGAAATTTCGTACCCAAGCTTCCTACCCCATATCATAACCTTTCATTTCTGTCTTTCATGTCTCATCATTTTCTAAATTCTTCTTGTACTATTTCATAGTACCATATCTCTTTATGCCTTTTCGACCATTAACAGGTCTCTCTGTTATTTCACATTTTCACTTGATCTCATCATGATCTTGCTTCACAACCTACTTCTTACACGCTTCTCTTATCTCGTGATCGTATCGTAGTACGATCTTCTTACCCTTCCTGATCATGTTATTATGATCTCTTTCTATGCTCTTTAGATTCCCTTTTATCTTTATTACTTAAATCAGGTGTCTCCTGATTTTCTTTGAGATTCATCTTTGAATCCTTTCAAATATTCTTTCAGATATGTTCTTAATTAAACTTTTGAATTTTCTCAATTCGTTATTTTCAATCAAATCTTTCTTAATATATTCATCTCTTTCTTATATTCTTATAAGTTTCATATTTCCTTCGTTTTAGCCAACATCTGAGAACATCTTTCTCAACTTATGTCTTTCCATTCTAATTCCCCCATGTTCATCAAACTTTTCACGTATTTGGACTCAGGAACTTACCATAATCATATGGTTGAGGAGCTTGTCCTAGTCAGGCCATAGTCGCCCATTCGCTAAAGGGGCTCCACCATATAATCATGAGTCACGAGTTTCCCATACGCTTGAGTTTTCAGAACACTCAACTAACCGTACTCTTCCTTACTCTAGGTTATAGCCTAAAGTATCATTTACCTAAGGTTTATAACCTCTAGCTCTGATACCAACTGTAACGACCCCGAAATTCGACCCATATTCTTACCTTAAATTTTGTATTTATGATACATTATCTTTCTTACGTCCAAATTTCGGTTCGTTAATATATCTTTAACCACCTTAACTGATCCATTAATTGATTTTAAAATTATCAATCACGAAAATTCTCATATAAATTTTTCTTTTTCTCAATTCAATTATTGTAATAGAATATTGGGATATTTAAAATCCTTACATTTTGATCCTAGTCCCTGGATCGCAACCTTTACTTTTACTTACTATTTTAGGTGTCATAACGCTCAACATTAACCAATTTAATATTATTCATATCCATACAATTATCTTTATTTCATAATTCATAATTCATAATTCATAATAATCTTTATCCTGACCATCATCAAGAACAATCACAATTCATAATATAACATTATTCGTTCTATCCAGATCCAATATATCTGTACATACAGCATATCAATATAATTTTGACAAATTATCCACCTTGAATCATAATACAAACATTTAATAATCACATTCACAACCTTTTAGGAAAATCCGTCTTTACATCATCTGATGTTTTTGAAATTTATTTCTTTCCTGCAAAAATGTATATTAAGCAAGTAATGAGCACAACGGCTCAGCAAGCTCAACAGTTTATGCTTCACATATCACATACTTTAACATGCTTGGTGTGTGTCATATATCATGTGCTTGTGCTTCAACTATAGCAATATATCTCATATCGTCGCACGAAGAACACATTGTGGTCATATTAAACACGTATCACATAGCACATAAATTGTATGCATTTAAAACAAGAATTTCATATCATAATAGTTCAACATTTAACATAAAGGAACTGAAGAACTTGCCTGGCGTCCAGTTAATTAAATTGTTAGCTCAAACTCTTAACTCGATCAACCTATGATCATAAAATAATCAAATAATAATTATTTATCCTCTTATGATATTAATTTAAATAATTAATATCATCTCTAGGCCAATTATTAATTTATATGGCCAATTATATTAACCTCGTTCCTTAAAATATTTGTTTAACTTAATATCCAATACCTTTAACACGGACAACCCGACTCATCGGATAAATTTTAACATATCTGGGTGTCTCCAAAAATTTTATTTAACCATTTTCTAAATGGTAACCTTATTAGATTAATATTTAAATAATTAAATATTAATCTCTAATATTTAATATTTTTACAAAAATATTAAATTTAATGCCCAAACATCATTTCTATATTTTTAGTATTTTTCTATAATTTTCTGGAATTTTTAAACAATTTTTAAACATTTATTTCAATTAAAAATCATTTCTGGGGGCATTTTAGTAATTTCTGCGCCCTTAGGGATATAACCGGAATTTCTCAAAAAGTCCAGGGGTATTTTCGTCATTTCCGCGCCTTTAGGACTCATCCGGCATTTTCTGGAAAGGCCGGGGACATTTCTGTAATTTCGGCGTGTCAAGGGACACGCTGGGTATTATGTAAAAAGCTCAGGGGCATAATAGTAACTTTACCGTGCCAAAGGACACGTTCGGTATAACCTGAAAAGGGCAGGGGCACGCTGGTAATTTCCAGCGTGTCGTCGGCCGCGCCATGCGCGACCCTGCCTTCGCCGACGCCATCAAAACGACGTCGTTTCACAGCCCGTTTCTGGGCTTCCGCGCGATGCGCGGCCTGTCCCCTCTCAGCGCCCAAAACGACGCCGTTTAATACCCTGCGGCTGAAAAAAAATTGGCTGCCGCGCAATGCGCGGCAGCCTTTCTTCTTCTTCTTCTTATTTCTTCCGACAGTAGCCCAAAAGAAAATAAATTACCATTTTGTTCACAATAACACAACATAATCACTCCCAAAAATTGTATAATTCATAAATATACATTAGAAAATTATTTAGAATAATTTTCTTAATTAATTACTAATTTTTCACAATAAGAATTTAACACCATAAATATCCAAAATAATTAAAATAAATTCATGTTTATACCTTTCTTGGCTTAGAAATCCTTCCTTCCATGAAAACTCCAATAACTCCTTTCTTCTTGGTCGGCTATAAAAATTTTCCGGTGGAAGGTGGTGATGTCGGGTGGAGGAAGAGAGAAGGAAACTTGGCTTTTGTTATTATTTCTTTTCTTTTCTTTTCTTTTATTCTCCCATAATATATACATAATATGTATGAATTACTTTTAAGACAATTCTAAGTCCACCGCCTAAGAACCGACCTTAACTTTCGGATTAACATGCAAAATTACAAATTTTAATACATTATATAATTATTTCGTGTAATAAATATTTTATATAAAATACATAAAATATTTATTTTAATTTACTAAAAATCATAATATGATTTATGAATAATATTAATACCTTTTTCGGTATTTTACTTGACAAATTTTGTACACACATAACGACATGCATGTACTTATTTGAGGTAATTTTTACCTCCAAAAATCATAAAATAATTCACATGACTTATAAAAATTATTTTTCATAATTTATCACTCCGTTACTCGGACAACATGTTACTCTAACATGTTCACATTTCCGAAATATTATCTTTCATAAAAGTCATAATAATTCCATTATACATAACCATAATTCTATTAAATTAAAACATTCCTTTTTCTTATTTATTATTCAATTTCTTTAATATTCATATTAATTATATAATTTAATATTATATAATTTATATAATTACATTCTCCTTTTAAATAATTTCTTAATTTCCTCCAACTTTATTCCATTTAATCGCCTTATATAAATTACATAATTATTCTTATATAATTTATATAATTATTATTTTCTTCATACCTTATTTTAATTTCCTTATATAAATTATATAATTTATTATTATATAATTTATATAATTACCTTTCCTTCTCAATTAATTTCTAAACCTCCTCCAAAATTCTTGATAAAATCCAAAATCAACACATACAATTTTACCAACTCCCTCATTCACTTTTCATTTAAAATTGGATTAATTTAATTATTAATCCCTTAATTGTCATAATTAATAAAATTTATAATTTTATCAATTAAACATAACACACATATAT
Organism: Hedera helix; assembly: GCA_947179155.2. Lineage (NCBI taxonomy): Eukaryota > Viridiplantae > Streptophyta > Magnoliopsida > Apiales > Araliaceae > Hedera > Hedera helix. Next base: position 13,560,561 of record OX359268.1, read on the forward strand.
AAATGTATATATATATATATATATATATAAATATATACATATTTAATTCCTGCATTTCGCATTACCACATAGCCTTAATCAAATTATAATTTCTGAATTTTCATAATAATTTAATTATACAATTTATTGTACAATTACCTGAAATTTCTCTTATTCTTCATAAATTGTTTCCAAACAATTTATTTACTTTTTTAATTACTTTAAATTCATACAAACCATTACCACCTTTGTACCGATTTAATTTACCAATTAAATCCTATCACATACCTTACAATCACATAAATAATAATTAATTTAAATAACCTTGATAATTTTTATCAATTAAATTCTCATTTAATATTATTAAGAAAATCCTGAAAATTCGGATCCTCACATTCTTCCCCCCTTAACAGGATTCCGTCCTCGGAATCATAATTACCGTAATATTTATACGAATTTCATTTATAGCACATTGCTATACCTTTATCTTGATGAATAACAATTATTTCCATAATAATCATATCTTACCTCTTTAAATCCTTAACTTACAGGAATAATATCATAATGGTCATAACTGTCAGAATATTCCATTCTTATTTCAATTCTTAATTCCTTTGTAATACTACATTTCACAATTCTCTAAAATTTTATTAATAATACATTAATTCATTTCTCGATAAACTTATCAAGATTGTTTTTCATTCTCAGAAAATTTCATTTCTTTAATCATACTTATCCTTACTCCATTCGATTATTTCGTATTCTCTATTCCACCTTTTTGATACCTTACACATTCATTCTTTTCTTCTTAATTCACAATCATAATCTTGTTCATATTTCTTAATTCATTCTTTAATACCTCAATTATTCAACATTAGATTTTAAATACTAACCTTTACTTGATTTATCATAATCCTTATTTAGAATTATTCTAAAATTCCTGGGGTATCACATTCACCCCTCCTTCATAAAATTTCGTCCTCGAAATTTTTATATACTTATACTTTATTCATTTGCAACATACACAAATTCCTTTTTTTTTAATCATTCACACATATTTCTTTCCTTCCTTTCTCCTGGTCATTGCTCATTGCAATTTTCTAATCCATCACATTTCATAATTTCTTTACTTCACAATTATCGTTTCCATTATCACTCACACTTAAATAATACTACCCCATCCTACCATCCAATCTTCATAAGAGTAGAGGAATTCAAAATTTTTATTTTGGAAGCTTTCATGCTTTGCTGAATGAACATTTATCCCGGTTTACAGTACTTCGCTCCCCGAGTACTTCATACTGCAAACCCTGACAGTGGATCAATCTGTCATTAAAGTAATGGATGTTTCACCATATATTGGCACGCCAGATGATCAATCTGCAATGCCTGTGTCTTGCTATGCCAGGTGACCATTCGATCAACCTGCAATAGTCTTAATCTTTTTTGTTCATCTCAGCCTTAGAATTCATTCGAAAAGTAATTTGATTTGGTATAACTTCAAAGAATACGAATTCAATAAATAAAATTTAAAATTTTGTCTAGCTGAATCAATAGCTCAGACTTATATTTCTTCAACGCTTGTCTAGCTAGATCAATTAGCATAGACTTAATTTTAACTATTTATAATCCGCAGAAATTTTTAAAACACTCATCATGTCAAAACTATTCAAAACGTATAGCCGAGTCAAATGGCAAAGACTTATAGCTTTGACATACTTTCATAAATCAAAATCATTTATGACTTCATGTTACCGCATCATTTTGACAGTCCGTTGAGGATTTCGTTGTTAATAATTCCTACACCATAAACCGTACTTTATGGTGTTGAATCATCTTATGACAAAATAGTACCGCACCGTCTCAACAACACGTTGAGCATTCCGTCATTCATCACATCTGCACCGGGCTAAAAGGTGCGTGGATGATTCTTTTGAAATACATTTTGATGTAAAAACATTTTTGTCTAGCCGAGACAAGTAGCATAAACACCTTTTTAAATTGCTTAAAAATTTCATTTATATTTTTCAAAGTATATTCATACCAATTTAGCTTGAGACCAAAAATTTTCGAAGTCTAGCAAAGCTAGAAGAATGGGAATATCCTAAATTCCCTAATATTCACCCTCTGCTTCTTTACTTAAATATTAAATTATTGCTAGGACTATCTTCATTTATCATATTAAAATTTCTATCTACTCCAACTTTTCTATACCCCCGTATAGTTCATCAAACTTTCCACACATCATGAGTCCAGGACTTACCACAAGAATACGAGTTTTAAAGCTTGTCCTAGCAATACGTAGTCTGAGAACATATCAAAGACTGTCCATATGCTGAGGGGCTCAAAACATACCATACCAATATGAGTCATGGACTTACCATATGCATGAGTTTTAAGAACTCGTGCCTAACTTAATATTATCTATCTCTCAAACTCTTAACGCGACTCTAACATTTCAATGATTATCATATAGTAACTAAGTAAACACAAATCCCCCGCCCATACAAAGGATTGTGCAACTCAGTCACCACATGAGTCCTCAATTGAAATTTCGTACCCAAGCTTCCTACCCCATATCATAACCTTTCATTTCTGTCTTTCATGTCTCATCATTTTCTAAATTCTTCTTGTACTATTTCATAGTACCATATCTCTTTATGCCTTTTCGACCATTAACAGGTCTCTCTGTTATTTCACATTTTCACTTGATCTCATCATGATCTTGCTTCACAACCTACTTCTTACACGCTTCTCTTATCTCGTGATCGTATCGTAGTACGATCTTCTTACCCTTCCTGATCATGTTATTATGATCTCTTTCTATGCTCTTTAGATTCCCTTTTATCTTTATTACTTAAATCAGGTGTCTCCTGATTTTCTTTGAGATTCATCTTTGAATCCTTTCAAATATTCTTTCAGATATGTTCTTAATTAAACTTTTGAATTTTCTCAATTCGTTATTTTCAATCAAATCTTTCTTAATATATTCATCTCTTTCTTATATTCTTATAAGTTTCATATTTCCTTCGTTTTAGCCAACATCTGAGAACATCTTTCTCAACTTATGTCTTTCCATTCTAATTCCCCCATGTTCATCAAACTTTTCACGTATTTGGACTCAGGAACTTACCATAATCATATGGTTGAGGAGCTTGTCCTAGTCAGGCCATAGTCGCCCATTCGCTAAAGGGGCTCCACCATATAATCATGAGTCACGAGTTTCCCATACGCTTGAGTTTTCAGAACACTCAACTAACCGTACTCTTCCTTACTCTAGGTTATAGCCTAAAGTATCATTTACCTAAGGTTTATAACCTCTAGCTCTGATACCAACTGTAACGACCCCGAAATTCGACCCATATTCTTACCTTAAATTTTGTATTTATGATACATTATCTTTCTTACGTCCAAATTTCGGTTCGTTAATATATCTTTAACCACCTTAACTGATCCATTAATTGATTTTAAAATTATCAATCACGAAAATTCTCATATAAATTTTTCTTTTTCTCAATTCAATTATTGTAATAGAATATTGGGATATTTAAAATCCTTACATTTTGATCCTAGTCCCTGGATCGCAACCTTTACTTTTACTTACTATTTTAGGTGTCATAACGCTCAACATTAACCAATTTAATATTATTCATATCCATACAATTATCTTTATTTCATAATTCATAATTCATAATTCATAATAATCTTTATCCTGACCATCATCAAGAACAATCACAATTCATAATATAACATTATTCGTTCTATCCAGATCCAATATATCTGTACATACAGCATATCAATATAATTTTGACAAATTATCCACCTTGAATCATAATACAAACATTTAATAATCACATTCACAACCTTTTAGGAAAATCCGTCTTTACATCATCTGATGTTTTTGAAATTTATTTCTTTCCTGCAAAAATGTATATTAAGCAAGTAATGAGCACAACGGCTCAGCAAGCTCAACAGTTTATGCTTCACATATCACATACTTTAACATGCTTGGTGTGTGTCATATATCATGTGCTTGTGCTTCAACTATAGCAATATATCTCATATCGTCGCACGAAGAACACATTGTGGTCATATTAAACACGTATCACATAGCACATAAATTGTATGCATTTAAAACAAGAATTTCATATCATAATAGTTCAACATTTAACATAAAGGAACTGAAGAACTTGCCTGGCGTCCAGTTAATTAAATTGTTAGCTCAAACTCTTAACTCGATCAACCTATGATCATAAAATAATCAAATAATAATTATTTATCCTCTTATGATATTAATTTAAATAATTAATATCATCTCTAGGCCAATTATTAATTTATATGGCCAATTATATTAACCTCGTTCCTTAAAATATTTGTTTAACTTAATATCCAATACCTTTAACACGGACAACCCGACTCATCGGATAAATTTTAACATATCTGGGTGTCTCCAAAAATTTTATTTAACCATTTTCTAAATGGTAACCTTATTAGATTAATATTTAAATAATTAAATATTAATCTCTAATATTTAATATTTTTACAAAAATATTAAATTTAATGCCCAAACATCATTTCTATATTTTTAGTATTTTTCTATAATTTTCTGGAATTTTTAAACAATTTTTAAACATTTATTTCAATTAAAAATCATTTCTGGGGGCATTTTAGTAATTTCTGCGCCCTTAGGGATATAACCGGAATTTCTCAAAAAGTCCAGGGGTATTTTCGTCATTTCCGCGCCTTTAGGACTCATCCGGCATTTTCTGGAAAGGCCGGGGACATTTCTGTAATTTCGGCGTGTCAAGGGACACGCTGGGTATTATGTAAAAAGCTCAGGGGCATAATAGTAACTTTACCGTGCCAAAGGACACGTTCGGTATAACCTGAAAAGGGCAGGGGCACGCTGGTAATTTCCAGCGTGTCGTCGGCCGCGCCATGCGCGACCCTGCCTTCGCCGACGCCATCAAAACGACGTCGTTTCACAGCCCGTTTCTGGGCTTCCGCGCGATGCGCGGCCTGTCCCCTCTCAGCGCCCAAAACGACGCCGTTTAATACCCTGCGGCTGAAAAAAAATTGGCTGCCGCGCAATGCGCGGCAGCCTTTCTTCTTCTTCTTCTTATTTCTTCCGACAGTAGCCCAAAAGAAAATAAATTACCATTTTGTTCACAATAACACAACATAATCACTCCCAAAAATTGTATAATTCATAAATATACATTAGAAAATTATTTAGAATAATTTTCTTAATTAATTACTAATTTTTCACAATAAGAATTTAACACCATAAATATCCAAAATAATTAAAATAAATTCATGTTTATACCTTTCTTGGCTTAGAAATCCTTCCTTCCATGAAAACTCCAATAACTCCTTTCTTCTTGGTCGGCTATAAAAATTTTCCGGTGGAAGGTGGTGATGTCGGGTGGAGGAAGAGAGAAGGAAACTTGGCTTTTGTTATTATTTCTTTTCTTTTCTTTTCTTTTATTCTCCCATAATATATACATAATATGTATGAATTACTTTTAAGACAATTCTAAGTCCACCGCCTAAGAACCGACCTTAACTTTCGGATTAACATGCAAAATTACAAATTTTAATACATTATATAATTATTTCGTGTAATAAATATTTTATATAAAATACATAAAATATTTATTTTAATTTACTAAAAATCATAATATGATTTATGAATAATATTAATACCTTTTTCGGTATTTTACTTGACAAATTTTGTACACACATAACGACATGCATGTACTTATTTGAGGTAATTTTTACCTCCAAAAATCATAAAATAATTCACATGACTTATAAAAATTATTTTTCATAATTTATCACTCCGTTACTCGGACAACATGTTACTCTAACATGTTCACATTTCCGAAATATTATCTTTCATAAAAGTCATAATAATTCCATTATACATAACCATAATTCTATTAAATTAAAACATTCCTTTTTCTTATTTATTATTCAATTTTTTTAATATTCATATTAATTATATAATTTAATATTATATAATTTATATAATTACATTCTCCTTTTAAATAATTTCTTAATTTCCTCCAACTTTATTCCATTTAATCGCCTTATATAAATTACATAATTATTCTTATATAATTTATATAATTATTATTTTCTTCATACCTTATTTTAATTTCCTTATATAAATTATATAATTTATTATTATATAATTTATATAATTACCTTTCCTTCTCAATTAATTTCTAAACCTCCTCCAAAATTCTTGATAAAATCCAAAATCAACACATATAATTTTACCAACTCCCTCATTCACTTTTCATTTAAAATTGGATTAATTTAATTATTAATCCCTTAATTGTCATAATTAATGAAATTTATAATTTTATCAATTAAACATAACACACATATATAAATGTATATATATATATATAAATATATACATATTTAATTCCTGCATTTCGCATTACCACATAGCCTTAATCAAATTATAATTTCTGAATTTTCATAATAATTTAATTATACAATTTATTGTACAATTACCTGAAATTTCTCTTATTCTTCATAAATTATTTCCAAACAATTTATTTACTTTTTTAATTACTTTAAATTCATACAAACCATTACCACCTTTGTACCGATTTAATTTACCAATTAAATCCTATCACATACCTTACAATCACATAAATAATAATTAATTTAAATAACCTTGATAATTTTTATCAATTAAATTCTCATTTAATATTATTAAGAAAATCCTGAAAATTCGGATCCTCACAGTTTTGGAAACTATATTTTGATGGTGCCATGAATATGGAGGGAGCTGGAGTTGCGGCAGTTCTAGTATCCATCATTGGAAAGAAATATCCCATAACATCAAGCTTACAGTTCAACAATTCTAATAATACTACCAAATAACAAGCTCAACGGCTTATGAATGAAATACACAGTGGTGTATGAAACACACATGAGTAGACCTTTGTTTGTCAAGAAAATTTTGAGGACAAAAAACTATTGGATAGCCATCAATACCGACTATGACAATTATGTCAGATATTGTTACCAATGCTAGATTCATGCCAACATCATTCACGCCCCTCCAAATAAGCTGCATTGTATGACTTTCCCTTGGCCTTTCTCTATGCGGGGAATGAATGTAATTGGCCCTATTAAGCCCAAGCCAACAATGGGCACTGATTCATATTTGTCATGATTGATTACTTTACCAAATGGGTAAAATATGCCTCATTTTCAAAGGTGACCAAAGAAGTCATCACCAACTTCATCAAAAATAACATCGTGTGTCGTTATGGGCAATCGGAGGTTATAATGTCTGATAATGCCAAAAACCTGAAAAATGAAATGATGAGAGAGTTATGTAGTAAATTCTACATCAAACATCTCAACTCAATAATTTACAGGCCAAAGATGAACGAAGTAGTAGAGACTGGTAACAAGGACATAAAGAAAATAATGAAAAAGATGTTTGCAAATCACAAAGGATGGCCCAACATCCTATCCCTCACCTTACTTGCATATAGAACTTCAGTCTGCACCTCAACTAGGTCCACTCTGTACTCTTTGGTATATGGAATGGAGGTTGTGTTGCTTGTTGAAGTAGAGATGTCATTGTCAGAGATTTTACTGGATGTTAAAATTAACGAGGATGGGTGGATCCAAAATAGATATGAAAAACTATCCATGATTGAAGAAAAAAGAATAGAAGCCATATTTCATGGACAATTGTATCAGCATCGAATCACTCGATCTTATAATAAAAAAGTGAGGGTCCGTAAATTCAAGGAAAAATAGTTAGTATTGAAGAAAAGTATTCCCTGTCAGGATGAAGCCAAAGGAAAGTTCTCCCCAAATTGGGAAGATCCTTCCGTTATCAAAATAGTGTTATTTGGTGGAGCTTTAATTTTACAAGAAATGGACAAGTGTTTCCCCAGCCTATCAATTCAGAGTTGGTCAAGGGTTCTACGCTTAAAGAGAATCAGAAAGAAAACATTTGCAGACTCGTAAGTTGAGAGAAATGAGAGAATATGCTTGGCTTGAGGGCATAGTGAAAATCTAAAAGGAAACTGCGAGTAAAAAGTTAGGGCCAAGGAAAGATACGAAATTATCGACATATAGAAAACCCGAAAGAGCTACAATGTGCAAAAAGGGTAAAAAAAAAAGTCATCTCTTACAGTTTGAACTACATAAGACCTGATCTATTCTCATCAGTAGGAGTACATAGGCAACCACATATTCTCATCAGTAGTACATAGGCAACCAATTGTGGCACGGTCTCATCCGCATAATCCTTCCAAATGTGTGACGACTATATCTAAGTTGGAATATGTAATACCCGATCCCCTATCATACAGGGGTACATAAGCAGCCATCCCCGACACAGTTTATCACATAAAAAAACCATCCACCCTATATACATTAGCCACACATCAAGTCACACACCAAATAACTTATACATTTCCTGATATAAACCACCACATACATAAAATATGTTGCATGTCTTTCATCTAACTCGATGAAATATGAAGCTATCTTGTTATCAATCATCGGAGTAGAAACAATAACCTATCAACAATAAGCATAATGATAACGAAAGCATAATCATCCAGAAAAAATGGTGACCAAGCTCAAGTTAACAAATGCTAGAGGAAAGTTGATTGAAATATAAATAATTTAGTGCATATTTCTGATATATTTTGATCTGTTTAGTATACATGTTTCGATGATAATAACTATACCTGGGTTTGTGTGGCAAAAGTAAAAACAAGATAAATAACTAGAGATCATCCATTAAAGTGGCAAGGAAGACGAGGTAACCAAGAACCTCAGGATTCTGGGGGCTGGCCCTAAACATCTTCTCTACCATATCAATTAGATCCAGTAGTACCCGGGTTGTCTAGATCTTCTAGCTATCCAATATCTAGCAAACATGAGCAAATAACTCATCTGAATATGCTCAAAGAGCATCTCACTCAGCCAAGGCCTCATCCCTAGCGGCATAGACAACATCTCTCCCTACCAAATTAACCTCCACGGTCCCTCTTAAATGTGAGAGTCCTTAATTGGCCCTCCGAGCCCTCGAAGTCAATAAAATGTGAAAAGATGAAGACGTATGAATAAAGGAAATACCATCAGTCAGGGCCTCGATCAAATCCTGATAAAGCTCATCCTTTATCGGACTACTCGACTCATCTGTATTAATCTAGACTGTTCACTAAGGCTGATACATAGGAGTCTGACTAAGATGTTCGTCCCTAAAGCTGGTCAAAAATTTGTGATCCAACATATCATATATCCCAAGTAGGGTGGAATCTATAGAAGCTAAGAGAGGAAACCTGTGGTCCCCTACCCTGAAAAAAGATTAGAAATCTTGAAGCTGATCAAACTGAGCCATTACTGTCAAAGGACGATAAGTCGTAACCCTTCGTAGACCAACAATGGAAATAAAATCCAACCGCCTTCACATGGGTCAAGAAGGATAGATAGGTACAGTACTCGGTGTACAATAACATAGAATAAGGATCCTCAATCGATAATAAAAACTCGGCCCAAGAAGGTCCATCAATACAAAGCGCAGGACGACGCTTTAAACGAAAAGAAATATTATGGCCAAGACAATAGGCTCATCATCTAAAACTACCCATCAGCCGAATGTGGGACATGCACCATATGTAGAGCAACACAGACCTCCCACGAAAGTCTCGACCATCAAAAGTCTGACAATAGGATAATGAGATGAAAGTCTCAGTCAGGATCATGGGTAGTAAAGTATGGTTCTGCCGTACCGCCATGATCACCCTGATATCCATATGATCCAAATATACTGCCAAATATATACAAGAAATAAGGCAACCTATCAAAGCATCAACGAGCACCTCGCGCCATCAATCCTCTAAAATATAAAAATGATCTCAGTAAGAAGTGAAGCCCTCTAATATGCCCAACCTGTCAATCATGAAGTCCATGGAAATCACATGCCCCTCAGGCGCCTTTGTAAGAAGGGCAGCGCGTGTTAAGCCCAAAGCAGAAAGAAATGGGTGGCGCATCTCGCCAATAGAGACCTGGGCACACAACCCTGATAGAGGAAGACCTAAAATCTTGGACCACTCCTCGAGAGTAGGAGTCAACTCATAAAAATCAATGTGAAAATCTGCCTATTAGAGACCTAACAAGAGGTCATACCATTAATAACCCTTCCGAGTCCTGGAATAAAAGTAAATACATCATATGACCTAAAAAGCGTTGTACAGTAACATGGTCTGGGCCAGGTAGATCGTTAAACCAAGACCACAACTTATGGGCCATGAATCCTAATGGGGCTCGATCCAACAGTACCACATCAGACAAAGACATCTGTTGAAGATTGTCTCATATTTTCCAAGATTTGATTTGATTTGATTTTGGATAGATTTGGTCCTTGATTTGGTTCCTTAAATTGTGGGATTTTTTCCCCTTCTCTTGCACTATAAAAGGAAGCATTGGCTTCCCATTTCAAAACACCAAGCTAAAAGCTAGCAACTAGAAAGAGAAAGGAACTAGAGAAGCTCAGTGAGAGAAAATGAGAGTGAAAGAGTTCTGAGAGAAATTAAACAGTTAGTTTATTTCTCAGTTGAGAGAGTTTGTAATTCTTCATATTATTTTTAGTGAATTTCTGAGATCTCTCCCCGTGGTTTTTTTCAGTTGGGTTTCCACGTAAAATTCTTGTGTGTAATTATTTTTATCTTATACAGTTGCGTGTGTGTGTTATCTTAGTGTTTATTTTGTGAGCCTGATTTTTCAACAATTGGTATCAGAGCTTTTGGTTCATGCTTTGGTGTCTAGGAATGATCCGTTTATTGAGAAATCTCGTAGGTCACAAATACAAAGATGACAAACACAAGTATGAGGTACGATGTTGAACCATTTGATGGAAAGTCAAATTTTATTATTTGGCAGAGTACGGTCAAAGATGTATTAGTTCAACAAGGATTGACGAAGGCACTAGAAGGGAATGAGAAGAAACCAGCAAATATGACAGAAGACAAATGGGCAGAACTTGAAGCAAGGGTCGTGGAAACAATCAGACTGAGTTTGGCGCCACAGATCAAATATCAGGTTTTGACAGAAACCTCTCCGAAAGACTTGTTAGAGAAACTTGAGAAAGTTTACTAGTCGAAGTCTCTGTCAAACCGGTTATATTTGAAGAAGGAATTGTACCGGCTTCGGATGGAAGAAGGGTTAGATTTGACCAATCATATTAATGAGTTTAATAGATTGGTGTCCCAGCTTACCAGTATAGATGTGAAGCTGGATGAAGAAGATAAAGCCTTATTGCTTCTTGTCTCTCTACCATATTCATACTCAACTCTCCAGACTCCTCTCCTTATAGGGAAGGAAAAACTTACAGTTGATGATGTGACGTCAGCAGTCCTGGACCAGGATAAGTTCAGTGGCACTACTTCCATAGATCAAGGAGACAATCTTCTTGCATTTTTAGATAGGTGTGGCAGGAGTCCTAATCGGAAGAAGAATTTCGGCAAGGAACGAGGAAGGTCTCAATCGAGATTAGGCAAGAAGGATATATCCCAGGTTGAATGTTATCATTGCCACGAGAAGGGCCACTTCAAAAATAAGTGTTCATTGTTGAAAAAGGAGAACAAAAAGAAAGGTAAGCAGATTGAAAATTCTTCTAATGTTGCTGAGAAAGCGGATGTCTGCAGTGACGGAGAGCTGTACACAGTGGCAGAAAATGAAGCTTCACGAGGTGATCTCTTATCCGTTAGAGAAAGTAGCAGCCTTACAGATTGGTATATAGATTCCGGTTGTTCTTTTCATATGTCCCCTCACAGGAATTGGTTTGATACTTATACATCCTGCAATGGTGGTTCCATGATATTGGGTAACAACGCAATCTGCAAAGTTACTGGGATAGGCACCATCAAAGTTAAAATGTTTGATGGGGTTGTCAGAACATTGGGTGATGTAAGGTATATTCCAGAATTGAAAAAGAGCTTGCTATCCATTAGAGTACTTGACTCTATAGGCTGTAGTATCTAAGTTAGGGATGGTGTCGTAAAAATTACCAATGGTTCAATGATAATTATAAAGGGTCAAAAAAGGGCACCCTCTACAAGTTGATAAGGTACACAGTTACTGGTGGAGCAACGGTTTCTGTGCAGGATAATTCCAACAATGATTGCACAGAATTATGGCACATGCGACTTGGTCACTTGAGTGAAGGTGGAATGAAAGAACTTCATAAAAGGCAGTTGTTGAAAGGTGTTAAAACGTGCAGTTTGAAATTTTGCAAGTATTGTTTGTACGACAAACAATGAAGGGTCAGCTTCAAGGCAGGAACACATACCAGTAAGAATGTACTTGATTATGTACATTCAGATGTTTGGGGCCCAATCAAGGATACGTTAATGGCTGGAGCCCATTATTTTGTCAGCTTCATAGATGACTACTCCAGAAAGGTGTGGGTGTATTTTATGAAGCAGAAGTCTGAGGTTTTCAGAATCTTTAAGCAATGGAAAGCTAAAGTAGAAAACCAGACCGAAAAGAAACTAAAGTATTTTAGATAAGATAATGGCACGGAATACAAGGACAAGTCATTCCTACAGTTCTGTCAGGATGAAGGTATCACCAGGAACTTCTCAGTTAAAAGAACTCCAGAACAAAATGAAGTTGCAGAGAGGATGAACAGAATTATATTGGAACGAGCCAGATGTATGAGGTTGAATGTATGTTTGTCCAAGAATTTTTGGGCCGGGGCAGTTAATATAACCTATTATCTGACAAATAGATCCCCTTCAGCTGGAATTGATTACAAAATCCCCAAGGAGGTATGGACTGGAAAATCAGTTGATTTTTCTGTAATGAAAATCTTTGGTTGCCTAGCTTATGTTCATCTGCCGGTTGAGGAGCGACAGTCCAAACTTAATCCAAGGTCAAAGGAGTGCATTTTCCTTGGTTATGAAGACGGAGTCAATGGATACAGGTTATGGGATCCAGTATCCAAGAAGAAGGTTGTTAGCAGAGATGTGGTGTTCAATGAGATACACATGCTGAACAAATTCGAGAATAAAGAATCTACGACAAATGGGTTACAGAAACACCTAGTTAAGGTGGAGCTTCCTGAAGAGACAAAATAAGCTGAAGAGATTGAAGATGATCATCCTTAAGATCCCCAAGAGAGGTCATATAATCTTGTTAGAGATCGGGAAAGGTGAGTCAGAAAACCAGTGCAGAGATATAAGTTTGAAGACATTGGTTTCCTTTGCCTTGATTGCAGGTAGTGGAGATCCAACTAGCTATCAGGATGCTATTCAGTCCGAGGATAATGATTAATGGGTGATAGCGATGGCAGAAGAGATGGAGTCTTTACAAAAGAACAAGACTTGGGAGTTAGTTCAACCTCCAAAAGGATCAAAGGCTATAGGATGCAAGTGGGTGTTCAGGAAAAAGGAAGCTCAGTCCGATAAAGAAGGTGAAAGATTTAAGGCCAGATTGGTGGCAAAGGGATTCTCTCAGAGAGAAGGAATCGACTAAAATGAGATCTTCTCAACAATTGTGAAACACACGTCGATTTGGTTGATCTTATCTATCGTAGCATTACAGGATATAGAGTTAGAGCAGCTTGATGTGAAAACAACTTTTCTCTATGGTGATTTAGAAGAAAAGATCTACATGAAGCAACCGGAGGGGTTTATTGAATCAGGGAAAGAAGGCTTAGTTTGTAGCTTGAAAAAGTCTCTTTATGGTTTGACGCAGTCCCCGAGACAGTGGTACATGCGGTTTAATAGCTTTATAGTGGCTCATGGTTACTCTTGTTCTGAATATGATCTATGTGTTTATTTCAGATCGCTTGATGATGATTCTCTAGTACTGCTGACGTTATATGTCGATGACATGTTGATAGCAGCAAAGAGGATGACAGATATTATTCATTTGAAGAATTTATTAAGCAGTGAATTTGAAATGAAGGATCTTGGGTCAGCCAAGAAGATCCTAGGTATGGAAATTCACAGAGATCGTCAGGCAGGATAACTGTGGTTAACTCAGAAAGGATATGTGCAGAAGCTCTTGGAGAGGTTTAACATGTACAATGCTAAACTAGTTAGCACTCCGTTAGTAGCACATTTCAAGTTATCTTCACAATTGGGCCCACGGACAGAGGATGAGGTGGAGTCTATGTCCAAAGTACCGTATGCAAATGCGGTGGGTTCTCTCATGTATGTCATAGTATGTACAAGGCCAGATATCTCACATGCAGTAAGTATAGTTAGCAGGTATATGGCAAATCTAGGGAAAGAACAATGGAATGTTGTTAAATGGATTTTTCGTTATCTAACAGGTACAACCAATTATGGTCTTATGTTTGATCGTGATACTGTGAGAAGTGAGGTTATAGGGTTTGCTGATTCAGAATATGTTGGAGACCTAGATTCAAGGAGATCTACGATAGGGTTTATATACACCTTTTGTGCAGGATGTATATGTTGGAGGTCAGTGTTACAGTCTACGGTAGCATTATCAACAACATAGGCTGAGTATATGGCATTAACAGAGGCAAGCAAGGAGGCTTTGTGGCTAAAAGGATTAGTTGAAGAACTAGGTTTCAAGCAGGGCAGTATCCAGGATAGTCAAAGTGCTATTCATTTAGCAAAGAACCAGGCGTTTCACGCCAGGACAAAACATATAGATGTTTGGTATCACAAAATTCGTGAGTGGCTGAATAATGGTGACATTACAGTTTGCAAAGTTCACACAAAGGATATTGCTGTAGATATGCTCACAAAATCAGTTACAGCAGAAAAGTTCAAGCATTGCTTGGACTTAGTTCACTTCATCAATTATTGAGTTCATAGTGAAGTATCCAGGGAGAGGGATACATTCACAGACACGAAGAAGTTCACAATACGTAGTATTTGGAGAATATGAGCCAAGGTGGAGATTGTTGAAGATTGTCTCATATTTTCCAAGATTTGATTTGATTTTGGATAGATTTGGTCCTTGATTTGGTTTCATGAAATATGGGATTTGATTTTGGATAGATTTGGTCCTTGATTTAGTTCCTTAAATTATGGGATTTTGTCCCCTTCTCTTGCACTATAAAAGGAAGCATTGGCTTCCCATTTCAAAACTCCAAGCTAAGAGCTAGCAACTAGAAAGAGAAAGGAACTAGAGAAGCTTAGTGAGAGAAAAGGAGAGTGAAAGAGTTTTGAGAGAAATTAAACAGTTAGTTTATTTCTCAGTTGAGAGAGTTTGTAATTCTTCATATTATTTTTAGTGAATTTCTGAGATCTCTTCCCGTGGTTTTTTCCAGTTGGGTTTCCACATAAAATTCTTGTGTGTCATTATTTTTATCTCATACAGTTGTGTGTGTGTGTGTTATCTTAGTGTTTATTTTGTGAGCCTGATTTTTCAACAACATCGGTAAACCTGTATCAAATAACTGTAAAGGGTCATTCTTACTTTACCTTTTATGTTATAAAGTGTCTGTTTTAGCAGTTATTCTTAACATGAAATACATCAATGTTGGAAATATAATTAAACATTCATGATAAAGGGAAATGTGATAAACGTGATATAAATGTGGGGAAAAAATCCATCTATACAATAATCAAAAAAATAAAATAACATATACAGGCCAAAATAACAGAGGCACATGTGCCCCAAAAAGAAATAAATGGATTCATAGTCTAAGAGAAATCAATCGAATCAAAGAAGTCAGTTGCATCTTTGAAATGACTCAGGCCTCTAGTATCATAACGACTCGAACCTTTGGTATCAAAATCCTTCACTAGCTGTTAGTCTCCTCCATCAACATCTATAAAAGGTCTAGTGCAGGAAGCATGACCTATGGCATAGCTACAACTAGCTATAAAATTGGACCTCCTACAACTATCAGAATAAGCCTCCTCAAGATCTCTGCCCAACTGGCAGATGAAAGTACTCAACTGATCAATCTGTCGGGACATCCTATATTTGATTTTGATGGCTGGTTTCCCTAATACAAGCCATCTACTCACTCATCATGATAGAACCCGACATTATATCCCCCAAAGAAGTGTGTAGCTCTAGTCTGAAGGCAAAAATTAGCTTTAGCTAGAGTCTAGAATGCCAAAAGTTCTCAGCAACGCGGACCTCCGCCAGAGTGCTCAAATGCCAATGACACCTTGATGATAAATGTCAGGTCCTAACACTATAGCAGGTTGGAGGGAGGGAAGACTCTCGTAAGCCCAAAAATAGAAAAAGAAATGACTATCACCTGAATGAATCATCCCAATAATAGAGGAAAGCAAATAAAAAGAGGAACTAAAGATTACCATAAGGAAGGGTTAAAAACCAAACCAAGTGCCTGTTAAGGTTTCAGTGCGACGACGCATGCTTTAAAGGAAAAAAGTCAACTATGAATGACCCTCAGTCATAAATACTAATCTGGTCAACATCTCTCAGGGAGGCCACCACACTACTGTGGATCGATGTGGCATTATTCCCTACAAATAACCAAGAAAAATGATCAAGAAAAGACGACGAATGAGTCGATCTTGCATACGGATATCCTCAGGAAAAAGGCTGGGCCAAAACACCCTTTAAGGCCTCTACGGCTAAAGCCCCAAATATCCGTATGCAAGAGATAAATGAAAGCTTGGTAGAATCATTAAATTGGTTAGTGACTCGCCTAAGTGAGTCACCAAATAGGAGTTAAAGAAATAGTGACTCACTAAAGTATTAAATGATCTAGCATGATGACTAAGCCTAGTTGTTTGATGATACAATGTGTTACCAAAAGTTAAGTGGAAGCTTGGATGTGTATTAAATGAAGCTAGTGACTCACTTCATTGAATCACCAAGATAAGTTAATGATCTAGTGACTCACCCTAGGTGACTCACCAGTGCATTAAAAAACCTAGCATACAAAGGGGATGACTAAGCCTAGTAAATTAAATGAAGCAATGTGTTGGCATGGTTTGAGTGAAGAAGAGTGGCCCTATAAGTGATGTGACCCTTGAATGGATAGCCTTATGACTAAGTATGGTGACTCACCTTGTAAATTAATGAAGAGTGACGAGTTGGCATGATGATTCACCCATGTGAGGATAAGAGATGGATGATTTATATTGGCCAAAAAGACTATTTTTCCCTAGCTAACTTGCCTATAAATAGGACTCTTAACCTTCATTCATTTCCTCCAATCCACAAGCCAATTCACAAAGAAATATAGAAAGAACTTTGTTAGTGAGAGCAATAAGTTTCGTCATCGTATCATTAAAGTTCGTGCTTTAAGAGGTACTCAAAACCCTTCTTTCATATGTTACTTTCATTTGTGATTATGTAGTACAATGTTATCGAGTCATAAAATATGATAGATTAACTAAATAATGCATAAGGTAACAAATTTTAAGCCATTGAAGAAAGAACTAATGAAACTAGTTTTCATCAAGTACTTGTGAGGGATGTTCAGCCCAATACTTTTAGAATTTTGATCTTAAACCTTAAGATGAATTATAGAGGGGGGAAGTTACGAAGATGTGGGTGAAAGAATCACTTAAAAATATTTTAAAATGAATTAGTTATGAATTTTTAAGTGAGTCAGGGTCGTGCAGCCAAAACTGAAATGAAAACTAGGGTTTGATTTTTGTAGTAGAGCACCGTAGTGCCCAAGCACGACCAAACTAGGTTTTAGTTGGGGTTTGGTTAGGTTTTATTCAGGGTTGTTCAAAACTCTAGTTTCGCTTGTCGAGTATTGTAAAACCTAACGAAATGCAGTTAGATGCTTAAAATAAAGTGAAATATAGTAAAAAAGCCTTGATTATGACTAATAAGTATGTCTATCTCATATATTATATAGGTCGTACAAAAGAAGCAAATGTTAGCGTAAACAGTAAAACAAAATCATGCAAGTTCCCTCACTTTGAGTAAAGTTTACAGATTCTACAAATTCTCCTAACTTATGCAAGTTTATTCTTGAGCTATTCATGTTTTTAAAACTTGTGTGAAAGTTTTCTAATTATTGCAAGTTCAATAGCTTATGTTAGTCTTCTAAATTGTGCAAGTTACTTGAGATTTCTTGAATTATACACACTTATGTGCATTTATGAATCATTCTTTAATGAATTGTAATTGCTCCTTAATTATCATATGATTCAATAATTGTTTTATGTTATGAGTCTATGCCATTTGTTTTGGCTAAACATAATTAATGTGATAAGCTAACTTGTTGATATTACGTTAAAAGTGAGTAAATTAAATCCAAATTGCTTTGGTGCGAATTTTGAATCTAAGACTGAGTATGAACAACCCTAAAAAAGGGGATATATTATACTGGTGTAAAAGAATTATTGTGCAAAATATAAGGTACGACAAGTTGATCACCTAGAGTACCAATCGTGTTAAACATGGTGAATAGTTTACAGATTATAATTGATGAACTTGGTGTGAGTTCATTGTCCCGATGACCACTCAGTATGATGTTAAAATAAATATTTTCCCCATATATTCATGTTGTTTCAAACAAATTGTTGAGACCTCTGATAATTGTCCATCTTGTTTATAATATTTCATTCCTTGTATTGTTTTTATACTTGCTAAGAAAATCAGTTATTCACTCTTGCTGATTATATTTGCAATTAAGACAGAAGGTCCAAAAGGGTCGAACAGTAAGGATAAAGGGAAGGGTAAAATGGAAGAAGAGAGCTGAGGAATAGATAGATGATGTTATATTAATGATGTAATATTTTGTGATATTTGTATGTAATGTAAGTAAATCCTAGGGTAATGAACTGCTGAAATAATGTACTAATAATGTATAATAGTTTGTATTATATTGATAGTTATGTATTATGGGATGAGTAATAATGCTTCAAGTCTGGAGTAATGAGTGCTCAATTTTGGGGGCGTTATAGGTTAGTATCAGAGATGTAGGTTATAGCCTTTAGGTTAGAGAACCTTAGGATATAACATAGGGAGGATAAGTAAGATTAGTGATATGTGAACTCACGTGGAGTTCTTACAAGAAACTAATAATGGATATATGGATGTACTAATTAAATCATTTAAGTTGATTATAGGATGTCTGGAGATGGGGAGTCAAGAGATATTCTAGTGGTCTAGAAAGATATCAATGTAGTTTGGGAAGAGCTAATAACAACTCCTAAGATTGTAGCATCTATAACTCCCAAGGACGAGTATGAGCCGAAAATGGAGTCAGAGGAGGAGTTTGAGGAAGAGTCTGAAGACAGTTTGTTAGATCCATATATGAAAAGAGAATTTGTTAAGCTAAAGGTACGTATGTAGAGTCTGGAAACTAGGAACTTTGAATTAAAAGATAAAGTGCAAGATTAGAGGCTAAGGTTCGAGAACTTCAGTTAGATAATTAGTATTTATAAGCATATAGGGAGGAAGAAATTACGGACCGAGTAAGGGCTAAAGCGCAGGTGGCAACATTAAACGAGGAACTAGAAAAGAGAAAAAGAAAGCTAGATGGCATAATGAAATAAATGTTTAGATAATGTGAGCATTTAAAATAAATAGTAAGAATGGAAGGAAGTTATGTACACATCCTATCTTTTAATAAAGATTGAGGATACGTGTTTAAATCCCGACTTTTGAGATACGTATGATATGTAAATGCTATGAAATGTAAAATGTTATGAAATGTACAAAAGTCTATTATTAAATTATAGTTACAATAATAATGAAAACAAATAGATATATTAAATAAAAGAAATGTATAACATGTAAATTATGGAATGAATATCATAACAAAATATTCTGGAATATGGTATTTTTAGATTATTTAAAATATAAATGAGTTAAGTTAAATGTTGTGTCTTATTGTAGGATGGCTAGTAAAGATGAAGTTAGAAATATTCAAGTAGTATGGGAAGAACCAGTAGCTGAATCTGCATATGAAACAAAATTTGAACCTGATAGTGAACTGAAAGAGGAGGATCTAGAAGAAGAAAATTCGGAGGAAGAACCAAAGGAAGATCTCAGTCAATCTTTGAACCAAGTAATGTTGAACAGGGTGGGGAAGATAACTCAAAAAAGGTATCTTTATAGATATGCTAGAAGTGATGAATACTATAGTTAATGGTAACTTGGAATTAGAAAGTAGGAATTAACATTTGGAAGAAAGGAATCAAGAGTTGACAACTAGGAACCAGACACTGGAAGCTAGAGTTCAGGCAATAGAAGAAATGGTCCAATAGGAAAAAAATAGGAATGCAGAGCTGAAAGTGGTATGGAGTGCAGAAATTAAAACTCGCATTAGGGTGGAAGTGATACTGGATGGAATGGAGGAGGAATTAAAAAGGAATAAAAGGAGAATAGATCGAATGTTGTATAAATTTAGAGCTTCTTATGGAAGAATTATAAGTAGGGTTGAGCACCATCCTGAGGAGTTTGGTCAAACAATTTATATTATGAAGGTTCATAGTTAATGATGAGCATTGAGATGCAGTAACTAGATGGTTATTTCTGTGATAGGTGGAAGATTACTTTTGTAAGAAAAGTGTATAAGTGTGTAATGCGTAAAAATGTGTAATTCTATGTTTTGATGTATAATGGGATATATGTAAGATGGTAGGTTTTGATATGTAAAGCAATTAACTGTTGTGTGAAAAGGAATGTGTACATATAATGATGTAATATTACAATATGTTTTATAAGCATATATCTTGTGAATGACGAATGGTGTTATTTAAATACATGGTTGATTTACTTCATGATAACACGTTGTTATATTAATCAAAAAATGTCTCGAAGACGACCACGAACAACGTCTGTTGATGGAGAATCAGAAGAACAATTTGAATGATATGAATATTGTGAACCAAATCAAAACCCTCTGTAATAATTTATAGAGTTATTGGTAGAAGCCCTTCAAAGTATAATTCCAAATCACAACCCAATCGCGCCATAAGTTACAACTTTTAAAGATTTTAAGAATATGGGTCCCTTAGAGTTTAAGGGAACCACTGAGCCTATAGAGGCTCAGGCTTGGATTAAAGAAATAGAAAAGGCTTTTGGGGTTACTAAGGTAGAGGAAAATCATAAGACAACATTTACTACCTAGATGTTAAAAGGAGAAGCTAAATTTTGGTGGGATGTTAATCAGAATAGGGTCGGAAAGGGAGTGATTCCATGGGAACAATTCAAGAAACTATTTTTCAAAAATTATTTTCTACGTAGTATGCAAAGTCACATAGAGTTGCAATTTTTATAATTGAAGCAAGGGGACAAGATAGTACCCCAATATGCCGCAAAGTTTAATGAATTGATAAGATTTGATCCACGTCAAGTGGACACACTGAAGAAAGGAATGTGAGATGGTTTGAGTCGGGTCATAAACCCTGGTTGTATAACAAATTATCTATTTTATAGATAGATAATTTTGCGACCATATTGGAAAAGGTGATTATTACGGAGGGTGAAAATGAGGCTCTAATAAAATTGAATAAGGAGCTGCGAAGGAACAAATATAAGGGAGGAAGAGTAGAAGGGTTGATGGAAGTAGTGGTAAACAGAAGTGAAATAATAACAATAATCAGGTAGGGAAAGAAGGAGGTAACAAAAGCAAAGTGGAGATTTGCAAGATTTATGGTAGAAACCATATGGGTGTGTGTTTTAAAAGTGTATACTACCGATGTGGATAGGAGGGCCACGTTACTCTTAATTGTTTAAATCCAAAGAAAGATGGGTGTTTTATATGTGATGTTTTAGATCACCAAGCGCGAAATTGTCCAAAGAAGAAAATGGAGGTGGGAGGAAGTAGTAAAAATAATATTCAACCAATGATCACTAGGCTGCCTGAACCAGTTCGACCGACAACAAGGACTTTCAATATGAAGGTTAATGACAATATGATGTCTAGGGACGAGGTGTTAGATATTATTCTAATAAAATTCTATAAATGCCTATGCACTTTTTATGTTAAGATTTCCTGTCCGTTTGTGTCTCATTAGTGTGAAATCGGTTGAATTAATTCATAGATTGTTAGAACTTTCCCTGGAATATTGAAATTCCTAGGTATCCCT
This sequence comes from Hedera helix, assembly GCA_947179155.2. Classification (NCBI taxonomy): domain Eukaryota; kingdom Viridiplantae; phylum Streptophyta; class Magnoliopsida; order Apiales; family Araliaceae; genus Hedera; species Hedera helix. The sequence goes on from OX359268.1 coordinate 13,582,568, forward strand.
GTCAAATATGTATATAATGAAATATTCCATAACGGTTAGAAATTTCCTAAGATTAGCATGATGTTTCAAGAATAATAGGACTGCTATCAAACCGGAATAGGAAGAATGTGTCTAAAGAAGTTTTAAGAATTAAAGAAGAGGTTAAGAACAACTCTAGTATCATCATTACCAGATAATACTGGAGGATTTGTGATTTATAGTAAAGCTTATATTGAAAACTAAACATGAGAAAATTAAATTTTAAGCAATACCTCTAGAGAAAGTAATATGGAAAAATTATTCAGTAAAGGGAGTTGAGTGGGAACTAGAAGATAAAGTAAAGGAATAGATTTTGGGAACAAAAATAGATAGCATAATAGTATGCTAGTGATTTTAGGGACATAATCCTTATAAGGGAGGGAGAATGTAATATCCCAGAATTTTTAAACAATAAAATAAATACTATAAATATGAATAGGGAATGAACGTATGGATGTGTAAATGAAAACGAGGGAATCGTATAAGTTGAAAAGTAAAATTTAAGTTCAGAAGGGAATTTTGAGAAACGGACTGCACCTTTGTGACATCTCAGATTTTTATTAGATTGTCAAATAAGAATTTTGGCTATTTGTGTAAAGGTTAATAGTTAAAAACCTAGTTATGAATGATTGAGGTACTAAAGAGCGATTAAATATGAATTATTATGTGATCAATGTGTTATAAATGACATATGTGGTTGAATTGGTAAAGATGGACTCTTAGTGTATATAAGGGTCTATCGAATGTATAAGGATCAGTTATCTATGTAAAATGCATTAGCGACGTAACAGATAATAAAATTATAATAAATATTAATTTCGATGATGGAATGACAATGTAACGGATTAAAGACAAAGGACAGACATAATTATTGGGAGACACTATGATGTGTCAGCAGGTGATAGGTTAAATGTATGAATATGTATGTATTTGATATGATAAAGAAAGAAAAGCTTAAAAATGAAGAAAATGAGGAAAGCATAATTAAATTGATGCTTTAGTTATGAATATTAATAACGAGTTTAATGAATAGGCCTGGAGAGGCAAAGGTATGAGAATAGCAAGATAAGGTATGACAGAGTATGTACAAAAAAGAAGGAACATTTTGACCTACTTGGTATATTAGGGATTAAATGAATAATAAAGTTAATGATCTTTGAATGTTTTGAAGTTATGAAGAAATTGATAATTATGAATTGAAAGAAGTTAATCATTTATACAACGTATAGATACGGAATGTAATACTCTCGGGAATGAGTAGAAGGAACGTAGATTACATGTATGTTGAGAATTAACATTATGTGTATTAAGTAAATAAGTGAAAGGACGTAAAGCCGTAATGAATGTATTATGAGTTATATGATTAAAGGAATGGATTTTGGTAATCCGAGTAAGGTTCGCTTTTCGAGAAAGCAATTTATGGATAAATGAGCAATTCGACTATATTGAGATGTCGGAAAGTGAAATTGTGAAATGTGAAACCGAAAAGGTTTTTAGATATAATGGTATGCAAATTGGAAGATATTATGATTATTAGAATTAATTAATGAAAGTCAATGTTCAAAGTGTGACAAGTGTTATGGGACAAGCAAGTTATGGAGTATTTGATTGAGGAATAAAATTCAAGCATGATGAAACAAGTTTGGATCAAAATGGAGTTGAAATGAATTGAAAATAAGCAATTTATGGATTATTGGGAATTAAAATTCTCTAGGAAATGGACAAAAGACCAAAATGCCCTTGACAATTTAAATAATGACCATGGTATCCCAAGATGGAGAAATGTCCATTTTGTCCTTGTTTAGAAATGTGAAATGCCTTGTTTAGCCTTGACCATGCATGAGTTAAACTAACCATTCATGGTTAGTTGTTAGAGGAGGATTTATATAACACATACACACACACACACACACACACACACACATACACACACACACACACACACACACACACACACACACACACACACACACACACACATATATATATATATATATATATATATATATATATATCTTGTATGTATCAAGTCTTGCTCATCTCATTTCATTTCCAAGTGCAAGCATAGAGAGCACAAGAGAGGAAGAGAGAATGAGCTAGGGTTTGTCAAAAGTCTTGGAGGATTTTAAGAAAGTTGCTCAAGAGAAGAGGAAATAGCCATCAAAATGAAGAATCAAGCACTAGTAAGCTTTGAAGCTAGAAGGAAGTTAAGCTCATGAAGGTAAAATCATGTTTTTACTATAAGAGTTGGTATTGATGAGTTTAAATGAAAATTTATGTGTATACATGCATGAATTAGTGTCTAAAGGTAAAGATTATGTGAAGTTACATGCTATATGTTTGATTTATGAAGAAACCCTAGACTTGAAAGTGGTAGAACCAAAGGTGGTGCACTATTATGCATGTTTTTAAAGCTAGAAATCATGATTTAAGGATGATCATGTGTTAAATGTTTATGGATGTAGTAAAACTCTAATTAGAAAGGTTGATCATGCATAAAGCATGTGAAATTTTATGCTAGACAACATTATAAGATGCCTAAATGGTTTAAAGGAATGACTTGTGATAGAAAACTACAATATTATGCTATAATTTAAATGACTTGTGATTAAAAAAACTACAATATTAGGCTATAATTTACAATGAACTCAAATTATAATCTGTAAAGTGCATTAAAATGTGTATATAGAAGTGATATAGACTTACAAAGTCGTTAAATGTGTATGTGATAGGCTATGTGGTGCATGGAGTTTAAGATGTCAAGTGGAGTTAAGTTTTGAAATTTGAAAAGTTTTCAAAGTTATTGAAAAATCCAACTCGTAGGTGATTTTTGGTAATTTTGAAAAATTAAAAGTGCAATGAAGTTAAACGACCTAGTTTTATGTTATTACACGTGTTTAGGTTGATTTGAAAATCAATGGATTGAAATTTGAATAAAGAGGCAATTCAAACGATCGAAATCGATCGTTTCGACCGTAAATGGATTTTAACGGACAAATATCGCCTCGTGCGAAGTTTTATGGTTTTAAAAGTTTGGACATGTCATATATGACGTATATGAACTTTATTGAGTGATAGAATGAAGTTTTAAAGAAAATGGTCAAAAATCACAAAGTTGGTAAATCTTGGTTTTAAGTTTTAAAACGAGTTAAACGCCCTCTTACGGGCTAGTTTTTAACTATTTTTGAGAAGCCAAATGAGGCAAGTAAAAATTGTATAAAATACTAGATAGTAAGACCTGGTTCTGTTCCAAATTTGGTGTTAATTGGATGTGTGATGAATGAGTTAAAAATCAACAAAGTGGCAGCAAAAATCACAGAATCTGAGATAGCATGACTGCGCCGGGGCACAGTCATTTGAACTAGAAACTGTGCTGGGGTGCAGTGCTGCTGAAGGAGTTGGTCGGGGCGAGTTTAGGCAGTGCTGGGGCCAAGTTTGACCGAGGACATCTCACGGCCAACGAGATGTTATGTGTTAAACATCTCGCCGAGGCGAGATGTACTGTTCATAAAAAAAGAAATTTTTAAGTGTCTGAAATGCGACGTTTTGACATGGAAACCCTAGATAGATAAAGAATGACCAATATAAAGGGTGTTAATGTATAATAAAATGATAAATGGCATAATGTAACATGCCTAAAGCTAAGCCAAATCATGATGAGAGTTATGAAAAATGTCGGTAATTAGTTAGGATGTATTACTAACCTACATAGCGTATAATACATCAAAAGTAAAATGATGAGAAAGTAATGCTTATGTAATTATGGATTAAGTTTGTCAAGTTATAGAAAGTTTATGATCTTATAATGATGTATATAGATTGTATATTGACAGATAGCGCTCGATGTAGCAAACTAAATGCAAGGAAAGATAGAAAGGCCAAGCGAGGCAGTACAAATTAAGTGAAATAAATGCATATCAGGAAAGTTCTTCAAACTAGAATGCACTAATTGTTCTAAGTGAACTATGTGGTAGTGAAAATGTGCATTCCGTGCAACTACATGTGCTAACTGTTAAGTGAAATGTGTGACATTAAGCATAACATGATAAAGCAAAGAGGCATGATGCATATTATAAACTGCGAGCATGTAATGTGTTATCTGATTGACTTGTTGAGCTTTATGCTCACTCTTGCTATGAACTAACATTTCAGGTAAGGTACGAAAAGGCCAGAGGATTCTGGTGCGGCTAAAGGTAAAAGAATGTGAATGCATTGTTAAGCATGAAGAGAATTGTTAAATGTATTTGTACTATGTGCAAGCAACAAACGTTGTGAGTCCGTATGGATGGATGTTGTAAGTATATATTATTCAGGAAAAGATTGTACTGTTATAAGATTGAGATATTATTGTTAGTCAAGTTCTACTTTTAATAAAATTGTATATCCAGTACAGAGATATGTAAACAGGTACAGGTATGATGCAGATGTATGTATACAAGTATATGTAAACATGGCCATGTACGATTAGTTCATGGCGAAATTTTATTTACAAATTATGTAAATCATAAAAATATATATATGATTATGAAATGTTGATGGGTCTCCAACTTTCAGTTTATTTATTTATTTTTGATGATAACAAATTAAGTTAATAGAATTAATTAAAATTAGAATCCTCTCCATAGGATTAATTTTAATTAATAAATCATACTTATTTTGACCAAAAATATTTTTATAAACTTCCCGAATTTAATATTTTATTAACCTTGATATAATTAAATATTTATTCATAAAGTAAAATTTTATGAAAGCAAGGAGAACTCTTATTATTATTTTTCAAAATATTATATATTAATATTATAAACTACAAGAAGCTTAAAATATAATAATAATTTTTGAAAGCCTTTCATCCGAAAAATTTGGCTTAATTACTCCATCCGAAAAATGATCTATCTTGCTTAGAAGTTGTTTGGTTCAAAAACAAACAAAAAGAATTAGTAAAATATAATACATTCATGTATTCTAGCATATGCTTGTAAAGAAACTTCAAAAGTGTCAAAAGGCTAAAAAGCCTTAGCCGAGAGAATGTTAGCATATTTAAAAAGGTAGTTTCCTTTCAACTACTCAAATTTAATGTGTTGCCTTGAAAAAGTGGGTTGAAAAATTCAAAGGCTAAAATGCCTTAAAGTAAAAAATTGTGGGCTCATTTATTAAAATGCGGAAGTTTGTAATTGACTTTTCTCTCTCCATGTGATTGTTCAAAACTAATTATATATGTTTAAAACATCTTGGGGCGTGGGGGACTGAGAGTTGTTTTCTCTCTCCTCTACAATTGGTCCGTTCCAATTTAATAAGGTAAAATTGCTTCTATTGTTGGCGTGTGTGACCGAGATATTCTTTCTCTCTCCTCATTGGTACATCCAAAATAAATGCACTGCTACAAATTTCGTTGGGTAGTTCGGGCGCGCGTTTAATTAGTCAATCCGTGTGATATATTAAATCAGAGCCATTAATTCTTTAGCTGCACACGCCTATCCGTTGATCAAATCAATTGCGAAACTTCAGTTTTTCTATAAATAGAAGGCACACCCTTTCATTTCTTTTTAACCAATTTCAAAGAAAGAAAAGCTCACCCTTTGCCTATATTTTCTCTCAATCAGCTTTCAAAGTTCTCTTCTATTCAAAGTTATTATCTTCATTTGAAGAGAAAAATTGGTCCAAGTATTTGAGATATATTATTGTACTATATTAACTGTTTATCTCATACTTGTTTAAATTTATAGATATACAAATATAAATTGTTATACACATTTATATATATCTATATTTCTTCTATTATATCAGATAAATGTTCTGAGCTTAGATTCTGCCAGGTGATGATATTCTTCCTAAACGAGGGACTTGTTAACCGAGATTCTAGAAAGACATTTATCGATATAGTGATCTATATAAATTAAGTTTTATATAAATCATCGTTGCGAAACTTTAAGTTTGGTTAAATACTTAGTTACCGTGTATTGCCCGACTAAGTAGCCTTATTTAAAGTGATCACATCATAGATCAAATATATCAATATATATAGATTTGAGTAAAACAAATTTATTTATTACATCAAGTATTATTTAATTAATTTATTTATTATACTTGATATTTGTCATTGCAAGTATTTGATCTTAAACTCATTTATCCATAAATACTTGTTGCATTATATAAAAGTTATTTAAACTTTTATATCACAAATATAATTGTTATATCTACTTACACAGAAGCATATCACTCACTATAAAAGTTAATTAAACTTTTATATCCGTGCTTAAAATTTTATCTGCTTAAATCAAGAAGCATATTTTTATTTATAAAGGAAAAGTAAACCTTTATAAATATGTATTGAAAATATATATCTACTTAAAAAAGGAAGCATATTTCAAAATCAATTATTTATTTAAAAAGGTTAAGTGAGTTAGTTGTCTTTAAATTTGTGAGAAAAAGAGAGTGATTCTTTGACCAAGACCAGAGTCTTAGAGAGGTCAACGGGTAGTTGGGTCTCTAGTGTACTTGTGAGGTAAGCAACCGACTTCTTATTTCAAGACCAGATTGTAAAGCAGAGCTAGACTCAAAAACAGGTACAACTACTTTTGAGGAAGGAGCAGGGAGCTACTGTCCAAGATAAATAGTTGTATGTAAAGTTAGAAGTTGATCTTTAAAACTTTGTAAAGGCTTCTTCGCCTATTGAAGGAGAATTAATTACTGATAGTAATAGGATCTCAAGTCCTAGAGAGGAGCTTGAGACTGGACGTGCAACATACACGAGCTGTATGTTGTGAACCAGCTAAATCTCTGTGCATTGTGTGATTGAATTTTTACTATCTTGCATATTAATTTATTACACTACAAATTAATTAATCAAAAATTCAAAAAGGCCTAAGATAATTTTTTATCGGTAATAATCTATTCAACCCCCCTTCTAGATTATTATTGGACTTTCAATTGGTATCAGAGCGGTGCTCTTTAACTTGTTTGTTGAGTAATTACAGGCATAACAAAGGGTAGATCCATCTATGGCCTATACAAATGCTACCGGTTGCGGAGAAGGACTATCCATGTCCAGACCCCTACTATTTGATGGCAAAAATTTTGCCACCTGGAAAAACAGATTCAAGATCTATGCCAAATCACAAGGAATCAAAGTTTGGCTTGCAATAGAAAGAGGTGTGAAAATTCCTTCAAAAATCATTGAAGAAAAGATCGTTGGAAAAGATGTTGATGAGTTCACTATTGAGGATGAAGAAACTATGAACTTAGCATCCAGAGCCGAAATGGTGTTAACTAGTGCTCTTATTGAAAAAGAGTACAAAAGAGTTAGCAATTGGAAAAATGCTAAAGAAATTTGGGAAAAATTGATTGTAACCTATGAAGGAACCAATCATATTAAAGAAACAAGAAAAGATGCTTTAATCCAAGAGTATGAAAGTTTCAAGCTGGAAGAAGGTGAAAAAATTATTGATATGGAAACTCGCTTTTCCAGAATCATTGATGAGCTAGAACAACTTGGGAAGGCTTATACAACAAATGAGAAAAACAGACGAATTCTCAAAGCCCTTCCATCTGTTTGGAAAATGAAGGTCACAGCCATCAAGAAAATGCAAGATCTAACCACATATCCTCTTGATAGCCTTATTGGAAATCTTCGTGCTCACAAAGTTGATATGTTTGTTGAAAAAGCTGGATCGGATACAGATCTCAAGAAGAAAGGAATTGCTTTCAAAGCTCTACTTGTAGATCAAGAAAGCGATGATGAGGAGCTGAATGAAGAACTCTTGAGCTTGGATAATCATGAAGTTGCTCTTTTATCCAGACAACTCAGGAGAGTGATCCAAAGCAAAGCTAGAGAATATAGCAAAGGCTTTCTAAAAAAAAACAACAATTTCAAAGGAAAACAGGTTTTCAAACCAAAGGCACAAGGAGGAAATTTCAAAGCAAACAATAACAGCAACTTCTGAAATGCTAATGAAAATTCAAACGCATGTTTTGAATGCAAACAGCCTGGCCACTTTAAAAAGGATTGTCCAAAACTAGTCAACAACAAAGTGCTAGTAGCTGAAGAAGGCTGGGATCTAAGTGACGATGAAGAAGCTGCTAAACAAATCAAAGAAATTGCAAATCTATGTTTAATGGCAGACAATGATCCATCGTCATCAAAATCTGAGGTAAATTCTGAATTACCATGTGCTTCATCTCTCACACATACCTTAGATAATCTAATTGAAAAACTTCATGAATTACAAGAAGTTTATAACTGTTTATTTGAAGATAATGAAATTATTAAAGAAGATTTTATTAAACAAAAAATTTCATTAGAAAAATTAACTAGAAGTAATAAAAATCTTGAAATAGAAAATTTAAATTTAATTACTGTAAATGCAAATTTAAAAGAAGAAAAAGAAAAAGATTTTTCAGAAATTTTATTACTAAAGGCAGAGTTAGAAAAATTGAGAAAAATAAACAAAGACCTTGAGATAGAAAATTCAACGCTTATTATTTGTAATGAAAATCTTGAAGGTGAAAATTCAACACTTGATTTAATTAATAACGACACTCAAATACAAAATCAAGTGTTAAGTGAAGATATTAAAAATATTAAACTTGAAAATTTATCTTTAAAATTAAAACTAGAAAAACAAAATGAAGATACTGATTTAAGAGATCAAATTAATTTATTAACTAAAGAACGTGACGATTTACACACTACAGTTATTAAATTTACAAAAGGGAAAGAAAATCTTGATGTCATGCTTAGTCAACAAAGATGTGGATTTAATAAAGAAGGATTAGGATATATTGGAGAAACTAGTAAAACAAAAGATAAAGGACTTTATCATGTTAAGAGTAAAGAAAAAGAAAGTCATACATCTCCTTTTACTAAATGTTCTTACTGCAACAGAAATGGTCATTCTATTCACATGTGTAATGCTCGAAATGGAAACTATAAAGGAAAAATGATTTGGGTACCAAAAGGAACTCATACTTCACCAATTATTATTATTAATGCAAGAAAAGAACTTCATATTCATCAAAAATATTCAGGATATAAAAATAGAGTAAAACATGCATTTTATAGACCTGTTGCTACTAATAAAATGCTTGTATCAACTGAGACTGATTATCCTGTACCTAGATTTGTAAAAGGAAGCACACGTGTTCTTTATACAAAATGGAAAACTTACCCAAAGGACCTTTCTTATTAAAGGGTACCAATTTGTGAATTTAGCATTTGCTTCAGATATGTCTTGCAGCTGACTATAGTAAAAGAAAATGGTATCTCGATAGCGGTTGTTCAAGACACATGACAGGAGACAAATCTAAATTAAACAACATACAAGCTACAGACTGTGGCAAGGTAACTTTTGGAGATAATAACAAAGGTAAAGTAATTGGAATTGGAAGTGTTGGTAATAAACACATAACAATTTCAAACATTCAACTAGTCACAGGACTCAAGTATAATCTTTTATCCATTAGTCAGTTATGTGATGGCGGTTTTAAAATAACTTTTAGTCCTCATAACTGTTCAATATTTGACCAATCTGATAAATTGGTTTTATTATGTCCTAGAAATCAAAATGTGTATACATGTGACCTAGATGCATATTCTCACCAAGATAATATTTGTCTAGTTTCTGCAAATGATGATCTGTGGCTTTGGCATCGTAGATTAGGTCATATTAACATGAAACTAATTAACAATATTGCATCTAAAGAACATGTTCGTGGTCTTCCAAAAATAAAGTTTTTAAAAGATCATATTTGTGAAACATGTGAATTGGGTAAACAAATACATGCATCTCACAAACTTAAACTCACAATGTCAACCTCATGACCTTTAGAACTCTTGCATATGGACCTAGTTGGACCTATTCCTAAACATAGCATGGGTGGTGCTGTATACATTCTAGTTTTGGTTGATGACTACTCTCGATTTACATGGGTTGATTTTCTGAAATTTAAAAATGAAGCTATAAATTTTTTCTCTACTTTGTGCAAGAAAATTCAGATTCAACAAGGAAGCTCTATTGTTTATATTTGTTCTGATCACGGAAGAGAATTTGACAATTCTGAGTTTATTATGTTCTGTGATGAGCACGGTATAAGTCATAATTTTTCTGCTCCTTACACACCATAGTCAAATGGAATGGTTGAAAGGAAAAATCGAACCTTACAAGAAATGGCTAATACTATGTTAAATGAATATCGTCTTCCTAAATATTTTTGGGCTGAAGCAGTGGCAACGTCCTGTTATATTTTAAACCGAGTCTTATTAAGACCAATTTTGCTCAAAACTCCCTATGAGCTTTATTATAAAAGAACTCCAAAAATAAAATATTTTCATGTTTTTGGGAGTAAATGTTTTATTTTAAATACAAAAGGACATTTGTTAAAGTTTGATCCCAAATCTGATGAAGGAATATTTCTGGGATATTCACTTAATAGTAAAGCATACAGAGTTTTTAACAAAAGAAGTTTAGTTGTTGAGGAATCAATGAATGTAACTTTCGATGAATCTCAACCACCTCCCAAATACAAAGAATTAGTGGACAATGACCTTGTCATTGAAAATATTCTCAGAAATATGGAGGAACCAAAACTAGATAAAACATCTCCACCTGTCAATGAAAATCCTCTTGAAATTTCCAATCCTCAGTTAAATGATTTGCCTAAAGATTCACATATTGTTAGAAATCATCCTTTAGAAAATGTGATTGGTGACCTGGATAAAGGAATTCTTACTAGATCACAAGCACACAACTTGGCTGGTCATTTATCTTTCTTATCTCAAATTAAGCCTAAAAATATAAAAGATGCATTACTTGATGAAGATTGGATAATTGCTATACAAGAAGAACTTGAACAGTTCACCAGAAATAAAGTTTGGGAACTAGTTCTAGAACCCGATGATACTTCTATTATTGGAACCCGATGGGTGTTTCGAAACAAAATCGATGAAAATGGAACAGTTATACGCAACAAAGCAAGGTTAGTTGCACAAGGATATAATCAACTTGAAGGTATTGATTATGATAAAACTTTTGCTCCTATTGCTAGAATTGAGTTTATACGTATGTTGTTAGCTTTTGCATGCCATAAAGATTTTAAATTGTTTCAAATGGATGTCAAATTTACATTTTTAAATGGAGTTATTGAAGAAGAAGTTCATGTTAAACAACCTCCTGGTTTTGAAAATTTTGATCATCCTGAACATGTCTATAAATTGCATAAAGCTTTATATGATTTGAAACAGGCCCCTAGAGCATGGTATGAACGATTAAGTAAATTTTTACTTGAAAATGGTTTTAAAAGGGGAACTGACGATACTACTTTGTTTACTAAATACAAAAATAATGATATTCTTATTATTCAAATTTATGTTGATGATATTATTTTTGGTTCTACTGACATTACCATGTGTAATGATTTCTCTGAAAGTATGAGTAAGGAATTTGAAATGAGTATGATGGGAGAATTAAACTCCTTCCTGGGCTTGCAAATCAAACAAGGAGAAAAAGGTATTCATATCTCTCAATCTAAATATTGCAAAGACATGATTAAGAAATTTAGTTTAGAGTCTGTAAAACCTCTTAACACTCCTATGTCAACTACTGATAAATTAATTGTTGATGAAAATGGAAAAAGTGTTGACACAAAGAAATATAGAGGAATGATCAGAAGTCTATTGTATATCACTGCCAGCAGACCTGATATTATGTTTAGTGTCTGTAAATGTGCTAGATTTCAGTCAAATCCTAAAGAATCACATTTGGTTGCTGTAAAAAGAATTTTCAGATATCTTAAAGGAACCACAGACTTAGGACTATGGTATCCTAAAGGTCAACCATTTGATCTTGTCTGTTTTTTAGATTCTGACTATGTCAGTCATCATGTTGATCGTAAAAGTACAAGTGACACTTGTCAGTTTCTAGGTAGTTGTTTAGTTTCTTGGTTCTCAAAAAAACAAAACTCGGTATCTATTTCAACTACTGAAGCTGAATATATAGCCGCCGCACAATGTTATGCACAAATATTATGGATGAAACAGACACTTACTGATTATAATTTAAAATTTGATTGTGTATCTATATTATGTGATAATACAAGTGCTATAAATTTAAGTAAAAATACCGTATTACATGCTAGATCAAAACAAATAGATGTCAGATATCATTTTTTACGCGATCATGTGAACAATGGCAGCATTAAATTAGATCATATTGATACAGATTTAAATATTGCTGATATATTTACTAAACCTTTGAGTTTTGACAGATTTTGTAAATTACGCATGGATTTAGGAATGTTAGACAATGATTCATAAATTTACTTAACACATTTTTTTGATCTAGTTGTTTAATACAAAATAGCAAATATAATAGTTTTATTATTTCTTATTAGCATTTAAACTTTTTATCTATATTAAATTTAATTTTTAAATTTATTAGTTATTTATTTCTAATATTAAAAATTAAGTTTTCACATTTTTTATTTTTTACTATATCATTATAATACCTATATACTAAACTACTTGTATATATATATATATATAATTAAATCTATTCATTTCGCGTCGTCTTTCTTCACTCACTGTCGCCCAGTTCATCTCTCTCTCTCTTTCCAAAGTTCTTCCACCCTTAACCCTTCTAAGCCATTTTTTTATATATATAAAAAAAATAAAAAAAAACTGATTTTTGGCAATTTCTAAACCGATAAATTGGATAAATATCTTTTTAAACATGTTTTCACCGATTAGTTTCAAATATATATATATATATATATATATATAAATAAATAAAAATTCAGATCTGTTAAAGATCTTCTTCTTGAGTACAACATTTAAAAAAAAAAAGTATATATATATATATATATATGCACATCTATGCATAATCTAGTTTTCTGATTATATCTTTCAATTCATGGTTCATCTCGGTTTTCGAAGCAAAGTGTCCAGATTTATATGTTCATATATATTCATTACATATATACATATATATATATGATATTTATATATATCTTATATTATTTATATTATCTAAACCGTAAATATCTTATATTATATTATATATATATATATATATATATATATATATATATTATTTAAACCGTGTATATAATATATGTACCTAACATTTTTTTTGCAGCACTGAATTATCATTAATAAGGTATCACTAGTTTACATATTTCGTTCAATATATGGTACTCAGGTACACATTCTTCATTTACTTTGAACTTCAGTTTCTGACTTTTGACGGCTACACGGCTAGTATTAATACTTGTATTCATTGTTGAGGTGCTGAACACTGATCGTCAGCCGTTGAGTTTATCTGATATTAAAAATTGTTAGCTATACTCTGTTCACTATTGGGTTCTGTGTTTAGACTTTCAGTTCATACTGATACATACGCTTTGCATACTATTAAATTGTCTGACTAAGAATGATAGATATTGTTCACTCTTAAAGTGTCTCATATTTCTCTTAGTTTGAATTAATACCTGACACACTAGTTCATTTGCTGGAAAAGTTACTTAGCATCAATCATGTTTTCTCTTCTTACATATCTTTTTATGCATTCATGGAAGACTTTCTCGCATATTTGGGTATTAATAGTTGAACAGATTTGGTTATGTTCTATGTGTATAAATTTCCTTCACCTAAAATCATTCTATATCCTTCAACTTTTTGTTTCAACTCCCACTACAATCTCATTTCATTTGGCATATTTTTTAAAAAAATGGAAACAACTTTCTCTCATAAAAAGTCGAAGTCTTCATTGTGTTCTGAAATTCATCCTGATGTGTACTCTCCCATTCTCGTCACCACCGATGCACATATCAAATATCATCAACTAAAACACAACCTCATACCTGGCATTGGCAATACTTTTAATAGCTTTCCTCATCTTCTAACAAACTCTTATAACATTGGGTGGGAAAGATTAGTAGTTTTTGAGGACAGACACATTTATCCTAGCTTAATAGCTGAATTTTATTCTCATATGATTTTCAACAAAGATGAAAATGATGTTTTAATAAACATACATACTTGTATTCAAGGTATGGAGTATATTATTGATGAACAATTGCTTATACTTGCACTACATCTGCATCCATCTGTGGTCTCACTGCCTAAAATCAATCAATATGTATACCCTATGGGTTATTCTGTCCTAGAATGCACTGTTTTTAAACAAAATTTGGCCACTGTGACAGATCAAATGGTACCTCCTATTCTATTTGATTTTCCTGTACCTATTGGAGTTGAGTTTTTAACTGCCCAGTCACAATTTTTGGCTAAAATTTTAAAGAAAAATTTCATGCCAGTCGGGGATAGTGGAAAAATGATGCCCTTTGATTTAGAACTAATGAGTGGTGTCATAAATGCATTCATACCATACAATCTAGCATCTTTTCTCTTAACATCTTTTGAACACTGTTATAACAAAAATTGCATGGGATATGGTCTTCTTTTGACTAGTGTGTTTAAATTTCTTGGCATTAATCTTCTTCCTCTCTAGTCTCAACTTGTCAACAACAGTAATCTGGTTTCCCATATGAACCTACCTCCCAGACCATTGTCCATTTTCAAACCACCAAGTCATGACTATTTTGAAACACACTTAAACATGCTCTCACATATTGAAACGTTAACTAGCATGAATCAACTTCTACTACATAATCAAGCAAGCATGTTGGGTCAAATGGAAGAAATGAAACAGACCATTCATCATTTAAAAGAAATGGTGCATATGTTGTTGGAAAATCAAAAACTATTCATGCCTCCTTATCACTTTAGTGCCAGTCAAAGCTCGGCAAATCCTGATCACATCATTCCTACTCCCACTGATGATTTGCTTCCTCCTATTGGAATGCATTTATCACCTATCAATCTGGATGAATTCTAACTATTTGGGTTTGTAATATATCTATATATATTCAAAATTACTAACTATTTGGGATGACTGTACCTTACTATTACAGTTTGTTATTTTTGTCTTTAACGAATACTTTATTTAAACTATAGTACTTTGACTATTAAGTTTTTCTGCAGGATCGTACTCTTCAAATACTAACTTTTCTTTTTCAAATCTTGAAAAGTCTGTTTCTCCCCATCACTTTTTGTGATGAAAAAGGGGGAGAAGAAAAATATTGGTAAAATTTAAATATTATGCAAATATACTGTCATTATTATTATACACTGCCATATATGCTTGTCATATGAATATTTAAAAATGTATGCCGCATAGATTTAGGGGGAGCATCTAAAATATTTTTACATAAATTGTCATCATCAAAAAGGGGGAGATTGATGGGTCTCCAACTTTCAATTTATTTATTTATTTTTGATGATAACAAATTAAGTCAATAGAATTAATTAAAATTAGAATCATCTCCATAGGATTAATTTTAATTAATAAATCATATTTATTTTGACCAAAAATATTTTTATAAACTTCCTGAATTTAATATTTTATTAACCTTGATATAATTAAATATTTATTCATAAAGTAAAATTTTATGAAAGCAAGGAGAACTCTTATTATTATTTTTCAAAATATTATATATTAATATTATAAACTACGAGAAGCTTAAAATATAATAATAACTTTTGAAAGCCTTTCTGTTAGGGTTTCGACACAGAGAAAGCAGCGGAATTTAAAAATTTTCAAACCCTAAGCCAGGATCCATGCAAAACCATATTAATTCAGAAGTTCAGATTATTTACCGATTATTCGAGATGGACAGGAGACGATGGAATTCTGAAACGACTTCGAATCTTCAACGCAATCCAGCGACTGCGTTTCTACAGTATCCACACGAACGCTCCGCGAACCGTCACACGATCTGCAGCAAAAGGGATCTGCGGTATTAGCCACCAAGATCAGGATTTCTAACCTATTTTTCTCTCTAGCCTCTTTCTGAAAGCGGCTAGAGTTTTAGTTTTTCCTTACGTAACTTTTAGACTACTGATATATCATATATATAGTAGTTAATAGGAATTAACTAAAACCTAAAATAAATAGAAAAATAAAATCCAAATTTATATATATTATATTTTAATTAAGTCTTACTTAATTAATATACATATATACAAATTATCCTATTAATTTAAATTCGTAATTTTTTTTTAAATACTATCAATCATATTGACATATTTAAAATACTTACAATTTAAATTAATTCCCTTTTAATTACGTTCTAAGTGTGTGACCCTATAGGTTATTATTATGTTGGCAATAATTTTAAAATCATATTATAAAATTATAAACAGTGAGCGGCATCTAGTAATGCATCACTGCTACCCAAATAATAATAAGATCGGTGATTCGATACAACCTTTTCGTGACCAATGTTTCAATGTAATTTAATCCTTTTAACCTTATATCCTAGATTAAACTCGAGGCATGGAATGTGTCATACTCTTCATAATTTAATCTGAGTTTTCTTGATCAATGAGTAGACTATATGAAACAAATCAATATTTGAGCATGGCCATGCATTTCATAGTCCTACTCAATCAAGAGGCCTGTGGATATCACCCCTAATATATAGGAGGGTTAAATTTCATCTAGATCACTCATATTCCTCACACGATTCATGATGTACCCAATAATCACCTTTATTTTCCACCCTATTAAAGGTGACATTTGATGATATCAAAGTACACAAATTCTCGTGTAATAATATAGTGACTTCAGGTCGGAGGATCATTACATCATTGTCACTATAAGAATTTCTTATGACACTTTGCATAATGCTCCATGTAGAATTCTCATGGTGGGTCAGTCCAGTACATTGTTCTCTAACATGTACCTATGCATTGACTCAAATATCTCATATATTTATGACCAATGAGATTTGGCCATCAGTCAATCCACATACTAGTCTCAATGCATCATTGTTGTCCCATTAACAATGATACTCGACTAGGGACATTTAAGAGTAATGATACTAATTATAATTATATAATCTCATGTTCAAGTCACATACTTAAAGCTATATAATTCGTATCATTATTCTAAGGGCTTTTATTATGTTAACATTTATATAACGCAGTAAATGAAATCATAATAAAATAATTCATTTATTCAATCAAATATAATATCAAAAATGTTAAGCAATTACATCAAATAATTAGCCTCTAGGGCATAAACTCTAACAATCTCCCACTAGCACTAGAGCCAATCACTCATGTATCTAATACCCATAGAACTAGTGTGACCTTCGTGCTTCTGCTGCGACAAAGCCTTGGTCAGTGGATCTGCAACATTATTATTTGTTGGCACTCTGCATATATGTACATCTCCTCTATTAATGATTTCACGGATGAGATGGTACCGCCTAAGTATATGCTTGGATCGTTGGTGAGATCTGGGTTCCTTAGCCTGTGCAATGGCTCCATCATTATCACAGTATAACTCAACTGGATCAACAATGGTTGGAACAACACCAAGTTCAGTGACGAACTTTTTAATCCATACAGCCTCCTTGGCTGCACTAGAAGCAGCAATATACTCAGCCTCTATTGTAGAATCGGCTACTATCTCTTGCTTCGAACTTTTCCAACTAACAGCACCACCATTAATGCAAAACACAAAACCTGACTGAGACTTATAGTCATCACTGTCAGTCTGGAAACTAGCATCTGTGTAACCCTTTACTGCCAGTTTATCTTCACCTCCATATACCAAGAATGAATCCTTAGTCCTTTTCAGGTACTTGAGGATATTCTTGACTGCTGTCCAGTGACCTTCACCTGGATTCGACTGGTATCTGCTCGTCATGCTCAAAGCATACGAAACATTCGGACGAGTACATATCATTGCGTACATGATAGATCCAATTGCCGAAGCATAAGGGATCTTTCTCATACGCTCCTCATCATCTTGTGATTTAGGACATTGGGCCTTAGAGATCTTTACACCATGAGTCATGGGTAAGTGTCCTCTTTTTGCCTCTTGCATGCTGAACTGTTTCAACACTTTATCAATATATGTACTTTGACTTAGGCCGAGCATTTTTCTCGATCTATCTCGATAGATCTTGATACATAAAATGGAGGTTGCATCACCCAAACCTTTCATGGAGAAACATTTTCCTAACCATGTTTTTACAGCCTGTAAGGAAGGAACGTCATTCCCAATAATTAATATGTCGTCTACATATAATACCAGGAATACAATCTGACTCCCACTAACCTTCTTATATACACAAGGTTCATCTTCATTTTTTATAAAGCCAAACTCTTTGACTGCTTCATCAAATCGAAGATTCCAACTCCGAGAGGCTTGCTTCAATCCATAAATGGATCACTGCAGCTTACATACCTTTCTAGCATCCTTTGGAGTGACAAAACTCTCAGGTTGTGTCATTTACACATCCTCAAGGAGATTTCCATTAAGGAAAGCAGTTTTGACATCTATCTGCCAGATTTCGTAATCATAAAAGGCTACAATAGCAAGTAAGATCCTGATGGATTTAACCATTGCCACTGGAGAGAAGGTTTCATCATAGTCAACACCTTGAACTTGTTTGAAACCTTTTGCTACCAGTCGGCCTTTATAGGTTTGTACATTACCATCCATGTCGGTTTTCTTCTTGAAAACCCATTTGCACCCGATTGGTTTTGCCCCTTCGGGTAGATCAACCAAAGTCCATACTTGGTTAGTATACATGGAGTCCATCTCAGATTTCATGGCTTCAAGCCATCTCTCAGAATCTGGTCCATTCATAGCTTCTTGGTAGGAAGCAGGCTCATCCTGATCTATGAGCATCACATCGCCGTTTTGAGTCACAAGAAATCCATAATATCTCTCAGGTTCTTGGCGTGTCTTACTAGATCTACGAATGACTTGTGTAATTTGAGCAGGTTCACTTTCCACAGTATCTTGTGGTTCCTGCTCATGTTCCAACTCAGGTTCAATGATATTTTGTGGTTCACGAATTTTTTCGAGTTCTACTTTCCTCCCACTGTTTCCTTTAGAGACAAATTCTCTTTCTAGAAAAATACTAGTTCGAGCAACAACCACTCTGTTCTCAGAAGGTTTGTAGAAATAATACCCTTTTGTTTCCTTAGGGTATCCCACAAAATTACATTTGTCAGATTTGGGTCCGAGCTTGTCAGAAGCCAGACGTTTTACAAACGCCTCGCAACCCCAAATCTTTATGAACGACATACTAGGACGTTTCCCAGTCCACATCTCATATGGTGTCTTTTGAACCGTCTTTGTAGGAACACGGTTAAGTGTGAATGCAGCTGTCTCTAGGGCATGACCCCAGAAGCTTATTGGAAGATATGCATGACTCATCATTGATCGTACCATGTCCAACAAGGTGCGATTCCTCCTCTCAGACACACCATTCCATTGTGGTGTTCCAGGTGGAGTGAGTTGTGATATAATACCACACTCCTTTAGAAGGTCATCAAAATCTTGGCTTAAGTATTCACAACCTCGATCGGATCGAAGGGCTTTTATGCTTTTGCCAAATTGGTTTTGAACTTCATTCTTGAATTCCTTGAACTTTTCTAAGGATTCGGATTTGTGTCTCATAAGATACACATATCCATATCTACTGAAGTCATCAGTAAATGTAATGAAGTAATAGAATCTACCTCTTGCTAATGAACTCATGGGTCCACATACATCACTATGTATAAGTCCCAATATATCACTAGCCCGTTCACTGTGACCAGTGAAAGGGGCTTTAGTTATCTTACCTAATAAACAAGACTCGCATTTCTCATATGATTCAAAATTAAATGAATCCAAAAATCCATTTTTATGGAGTTTGGATATGCGTTTCTCATTTATATGGCTTAAACGACAGTGCCAGAGATATGTCGGATTTGAATCATTTGATTTAAATCGTTTTGTATTTATGTTATAGATAGGCATCTCTAAAGCAAGAATATAAAGACCATTAAACAATTGTGCAACACCATAACATATTTCATTTAAGTAAAACGAACAACTGTTGTTCTTTATTAAAAACGAAAAACCATTCTTGTCCAAACAAGAAGCAGAAATAATGTTTTTGCTCATAGCAGGCACAAAATAACAATCCTCTAACTCTAATACTAGCCCAGTGGGCAAAGATAAATGATAAGTTCCTACGGCTAGTGCAGCAACTTTTGCTCCATTCCCAACTCGTAGGTCAACTTCTCCTTTCGCCAAAGTCCTACTCCTTCGGAGTTCCTGCACATTAACACAAATGTGAGAACCACATCCAGTATCCAATACCCATGATGTAGAAGTGGACAAATTGACTTCTATAACATATATACCTGAATCAGAAGTCGTACTTCCTTTCTTTTTCTTGAGTTCTTCCAGATATGCATGACAATTCCTCTTCCAGTGTCCAGGTTTTCCACAGAAGTGACAATCACCTTCTTTAGCTACCCCACCTTTAGGTTTTAAAGCCTGTTTGTTTTTGAAATTGGGTTTGGCACCAGATTTAGATCATATCTTCTTCTTGCCTTTCCCTTTTCCCTTAGCATTCCCCCTTTGCACCATCATTATGGGATCGGGTCCTGCCTTTTTCATGTTGTTCTCGGCAGTTCTTAACATGCTCAACAACTCAGTAAGTGGTTTCGTAATTTCATTCATGAGATAATTCATGACAAATTGCGAGTAGCTGTTGTTCAAATATTGCAAAACTAGATCAGTTTGGGCTTCCGCAGTAATTGGAAAACCCAACCTAGCAAGGTACTTAATATACCCAATCATTTTAAGAACATGTGGACCAACTGGATCACGTTCACCCATCTTGCAGTGATACAATGCTTTGCTTGTACCATACCTTTCCTGTCGAGCATGCCCTGCGAACAATTTCTTGAGGTGCTCGATCATCTCATAAGCATCCATTAACTCATGTTGCTTCTGAAGCTCAGAGTTCATAGTTGCTAGCATGAGACAACTCACATCCAGAGCATCATCTTGATGCTTCTTATAAGCATTATGCTCTGCACGTGGTGCAGTGTTAGCTGGTGCTGCAGGAATGGGCCCATCAAGGACATAGAGTTTGCGCTCTTGTTTGAGGACAATCCTCAAGTTCCTATGCCAGTCTAGGAAATTAATTTCACTCAGTTTTTCCTTCTCAAGGACTGATCGTAGTGAAAGACTATTTGTGTTGTCGGTTGCCATTGATATCTACAATTTATAAGTGCAAAAATAATAAGTTAAATTGCAGAGTTTTGATATTATGTAATTGATAATAGTACATTCCAAATATACCTCCCACTATTTTAATCAAATTAATAGCCCTCACCATTAATTCGGAAAGCATTTTTTATTAAATCTTTCTAGTGAGCTAAGATCCATATTTCATTACGCCTTAAGTTAGCTTTGGCTAATCTCTTAAAACATAATTATTTAGGTAGACAACCATTTGTCAATTATATCATATATAACTCTTAGATAGTTTGGTGAACAACATTTGACCAAAATATTTTTATAAACTTCCTGAATTTAATATTTTATTAACCTTGATATAATTAAATATTTATTCATAAAGTAAAATTTTATGAAAGCAAGGAGAACTCTAATTATTATTTTTCAAAATATTATATATTAATATTATAAACTACGAGAAGCTTAAAATATAATAATAATTTTTGAAAGCCTTTCATCCGAAAAATTTGGCTTAATTACTCCATCCGAAAAATGATCTATCTTGCTTAGAAGTTGTTTGGTTCAAAAACAAACAAAAAGAATTAGTAAAATATAATACATTCATGTATTCTAGCATATGCTTGTAAAGAAACTTCAAAAGTGTCAAAAGGCTAAAAAGCCTTAGCCGAGAGAATGTTAGCATATTTAAAAAGGTAGTTTCCTTTCAACTACTCAAATTTAATGTGTTGCCTTGAAAAAGTGGGTTGAAAAATTCAAAGGCTAAAACGCCTTAAAGTAAAAAACTGTGGGCTCATTTATTAAAATGCGGAAGTTTGTAATTGACTTTTCTCTCTCCATGTGATTGTTCAAAACTAATTATATATGTTTAAAACATCTTGGGGCATGGGGGACTGAGAGTTGTTTTCTCTCTCCTCTACAATTGGTCCGTTCCAATTTAATAAGGTAAAATTGCTTCTATTGTTGGCGTGTGTGACCGAGATATTCTTTCTCTCTCCTCATTGGTACATCCGAAATAAATGCACTGCTACAAATTTCGTTGGGTGGTTCGGGCGCGCATTTAATTAATCAATCCGTGTGATATATTAAATCAGAGCCATTAATTCTTTAGCCGCACACGCCTATCCGTTGATCAAATCAATTGCGAAACTTCAGTTTTTCTATAAATAGAAGGCACACCCCTTCATTTCTTTTTAACCAATTTCAAAGAAAGAAAAGCTCACCCTTTGCCTATATTTTCTCTCAATCAGCTTTTAAAGTTCTCTTCTATTCAAAGTTATTATCTTCATTTGAAGAGAAAAATTGGTCCAAGTATTTGAGATATATTATTGTACTATATTAACTGTTTATCTCATACTTGTTTAAATTTATAGATATACAAATATAAATTGTTATACACATTTATATATATCTATATTTCTTCTATTATATCAGATAAATGTTCTGAGCTTAGATTCTGCCAGGTGATGATATTCCTCCTAAACGAGGGACTTGTTAACCGAGATTCTAGAAAGACATTTATCGATATAATGATCTATATAAATTAAGTTTTATATAAATCATCGTTGCGAAACTTTAAGTTTGGTTAAATACTTAGTTACCGCGTATTGCCCGACTAAGTAGCCTTATTTAAAGTGATCACATCATAGATCAAATATATCAATATATATAGATTTGAGTAAAACAAATTTATTTATTATATCAAGTATTATTTAATTGTTTTATTTATTATACTTGATATTTGTCATTGCAAGTATTTGATCTTAAACTCATTTATCCATAAATACTTGTTGCATTATATAAAAGTTATTTAAACTTTTATATCACAAATATAATTGTTATATTTGCTTACACAGAAGCATATCACTCACTATAAAAGTTAATTAAACTTTTATATCCGTACTTAAAATTTTATCTGCTTAAATCAAGAAGCATATTTTTATTTATAAAGGAAAAGTAAACCTTTATAAATATGTACTGAAAATATATATCTACTTAAAAAAGGAAGTGTAATGTCCTAGAATTTCCACGTCATTATTAATTAAATTATTAATTTAATTTTCAACGAGTTAGTTTTACGAGATTATTTAAATCTTTTTATGTGATTAATTAATTATGTGATTAAATGATTATGTAATTAATTACTAAAATTAATTAAAGGGGGTCACTAATATGTTATTTAAATTAGTGAACAAAACATAAAGTTTTAATATCAAAATAATTGATAAGTTTCCTATTAATTAAATATTCAATTAAATTGAATATAATGAGTTAATTAAATATAATAAATTAATTAATATAATTATTAATTAATGTAAATAATGTGAAATATTATTAATAATATTTATTAGTCCATTTAGTAATTTAATACTAATGGGTTAGAATATTTAATTATTTATGCAATCTAATTATTTATTTAATCATGGATTGAATAATTAATGTGTAAATTATTAAATTAGCCCAACATGGGTCAATTAGTAGCCCAAGTGGAGAATAATAAAATTTGACAATTTAGTAGCCCAAACAATTTAATAGGAGCCCAATTGGTATTTTAAATTAAAGTCCAATGATTGGCCCACTTGGAAAATACTTAATTTAACTATTATTAATTTAAAAAGTAAATTGTGACTATCAATTTGGGACAAGAAAAGCTATCAGCCGAGAGCATACAAGGAGAGAGAGAAAAAAATTGATTTTTGTTTATTTTAGTTTATTTTTCATTTATTTAATTAATGGTTGCTTATTTTATTTTTTCAAGTACATGGACCATTCCTCTTTTCACCAACTAAGTCATTTAACTCATTCCTTGTGTAAGTTGTCATCTAGGAGCATGGGCTAAATTATTAGATATATTATGTGTATCTAATAATTTTGCAAGTATACTTGAAATTGTTAGATGTTATTTCATTATTTTCTCCAAGTCCAAAAGAGAGAGCTAGAGAGCATTTGAGAGTGTAGAAAAATATTTTGAGAGCAAAATTATCAAGAGAATGAGTTCTTGGTTTATGTCTTCAAGATTCACCACTTATTTTTGAAGAAAAAGGAGAATAGCCATTAAATCAAGGTAATGGTTATTCTAAATCTAAGTTTTATTTTTAAATTAAATAAATCATCATGTTAGTATAAACATGTTAATATAGTTATTAATGTGTAGTTGTAATATTTATGTCATGCTTGAGTTTAATATGTTGGGTTTGTATTTTGGTATCATTTGTATGCTAAAATATGTGTTTAATAGTGTATAATCAAGTCTTGAAATATATGACCAAAAATATTTTAATAAAACTTAGGTTTGATGTTCTAATATTATAGAACATTAAATCATGAGAAAAACAAAGTTTGAATCACTCAAAATGGAGTTATACACAAAAAGTTATGATTTGTGGTAGTTTATGTGATGTAAAATTTTTTATAAAAAAATAATGATATTAAATCATGAAAAATTAATTTTTCATGTTATAAATTAATATAAGGTGATTGGTAATTTTTTTGGATTTTTATTGAAGAGTTAAAGCTTACTTGATGGTATGTTTTTGTTTAAATTGTGTGTGCCGGAACACTGTTCACATTCTGCAAAGGAAAAATAATTTAAGGGTTCCGCGCAATGCGCGTAGCACTGTTCACCGAAAGCGCGGAGACAAAACGGCGTCGTTTTGTTTAAAGAAAAAAATCAATCTGCGCGTACGCGCGTAAGCCATCAGCAGTGTCCCAAAACGGCACCGTTTTGGGCCTGCTTACGGATAACGCGCGCAATGTGTGAGCCCAGTTTCGCGAAATTACCAAACTGCCCCTCCGTGTTTTTTCTCGGCGAAATTACTATTTTGCCCTCGTTTCAGTTTTCAACTTATTTACAGAAATGCCATTCGGGTTTAATTTAATTAATTTAAATATTTAAAAACTAATTTAAAATTATAACAAAAATAATAATAATTCAAAAATGATATTGGGGAGGATATTCTTAATTAAGTTTAATATTTAAATATTTTAAATATTAATCTAGTTAGCTAAATCATGGTTAAGTTAAATAAATTTATTAGTTATTTATTATTTAAAATGTTAATAATAAATAAAGGAGATAAATTAGCAATTATTATTTAATTCACATTAAATAATAATTAAAGAAGATATAAAAATTTATAAATTAACTATTTATTATTTAAATATTATTAAATAATAAATAAGGATAATTAAGTAATTAATTATTATTTAATTAGCATTAAATAATGATTAAGGGAAATTAAGTTATTTAATTTAAATAATGAATAAGGATAAATAAATTGAATTTTATTTAATCTTAAACAATAATTAAAATTAATTAAATAATTAATTATTATTTAATTGACATTAAATAATAATTAAAGAGGATTAAAATGAGTAAACTATTATTAATTTCCTTAAATTAAATAATAGGTAAGGTTAATTACTTAGTTAACTATTAGTTGATTAATATTAAATTAAAGAAGGTTAAAATGAATCAATAATTAATTATTATTTAATTATGATTAAATAATAAGTAAGTACAATTAGTTATTATTTATTTTAAATAATAACTAGAGTTAATTAATTAATTTCTATTTAACCAAGATTAAATAGTAATTAAATAGAGATTGAATTAATAAAATAAATTTAATTTAATTATACTTTAATTAAACAATTGTAATAAGTTGTTTAAGGGTTTAATAAGTGTCCAACGCTTAAGAAAAAATATTTTCTAACTTATTAAATTATTAACCTAATTTGATTGAGGGTTTTTAAGGTTAATAATATTATTTCGACTAACGTAAATTATGTGTTAGTACTTATATGATAAATAAGTACCTTAGTGAGCGTATAGTTGTCCAAATACGTCGTACTAATTATTAGACCAACTTTATTAATGTTAGGACTTTTCAAAGGCAGTTAGTTAAAGCTAGACATATATTGTAGCTGAGTAGACAGGCAAGTTCCTTATCTCTAAACTCATTTCATTGAGCAAATTATTTATTTAAGCTTGAACTGTTATTTCCAAGCATGCTTTGAGTGGTTTAATTACTTTACAATTATTCCACATCGATATTATTGTTATTCGCACTTGTTGCACTTGAGATTGTACAGTCATTGACTTGTACTTAATTACTGTTCTACTGTTTAAAAAACTGTTCAAAGTAGGTCTAAGCCATTGTTCGGCTAGACATTTATGTTAAAGATTTTAAAAGCTATCCAAATCATTGAAGATGCGGATTCTTAGACTATTATGAACACCCCTTTATTATAGGGGAGTACCCTGTATCTAATATCAGGTACAAAAAAATACGGAAATTAAATGTTATGCATACACATATTGTACTGTGGCTGATCCCCTCGGGTACATATTTCTGGTAGTAACCATTGGGTCAACCTGCTATTGACTCCAGTGGATATTTATAGTTCATAGTCTATTTGACTATCCTAAGTTTAAAAGTAAATTATTATTCCTGCTTATGTTATTCACATTATTGAATTGTTCAGCTATTCCCTTTCATTCATGATATATTGTTCCTTGTTGTTATTTAAACTTGTTGAGCAAACTAGTTGCTCACTCTTGCTATATCATGAACCCTTATTGCAGTGCAACCCGATACTTCAGGAAAGAACAAGGGTAAAGGAAAGATGAAGTAATAGACTTCGAGATGCAGCCCTGTAGTTAATTAAATTAACTGTTATGTAATATAAACCCTAAGTACTTTATTAAGGGTATTTGTGTACTTTTGTGTAAGGTTATAGTATCTTGGGACTAGTAACACCTTTTGAATGAACAACATATGTTTATTATTCCGCATTTAGTTATTGTATGTTGTTTAGAGGTGAATGTTTGTATTGGATCGTGATTACCGGATCTGGGTATTTGGAACCCGAATTTGGGGGCGTCACAGGAAGCATATTTCAAAATCAATTATTTATTTAAAAAGGTTATGTGAGTTAGTTGTCTTTAAATTTGTGAGAAAAAGAGAGTGATTCTTTGACCAAGACCAGAGTCTTAGAGAGGTCAATGGGTAGTTGGGTCTCTAGTGTACTTGTGAGGTAAGGAACTGACTTCTTATTTCAAGACCAGATTGTAAAGCAGAGCTAGACTCAAAAACAGGTACAACTACGTTTGAGGAAGGAGCAGGGAGCTACTGTCCAAGATAAATAGTTGTATGTAAAGTTAGAAGTTGATCTTTAAAACTTTGTAAAGGCTTCTCCGCCTATTGAAGGAGAATTAATTACTGATAGTAATAGGATCTCAAGTCCTGGAGAGGAGCTTGAGACTGGACGTAGCAACATACCCGAGCTGTATGTTGTGAACCAGCTAAATCTCTGTGCATTGTGTGATTGAATTTTTACTATCTTGCATATTAATTTATTACACTGCAAATTAATTAATCAAAAATTCAAAAAGGCCTAAGATAATTTTTTATCTATAATAATCTATTCAACCCCCTTTCTAGATTATTATTGGACTTTCAAATGTAATAGACTAGGTCATAACTTATGTGTATATGATCTAAGTTCTAGTAAAGTGAATGTTACAATCCTGAGGCATGTATTGATAGTAAGTTTTAAAAAAATAATAAATAAATAAAAATATATGGACCACATTATGGTCAAAGGCTTGATTTTTAAAGCTTACAAGTTAAGTTTTAACGCATGAGATCGCCGTTAATATGTTTTATGATTATAAAATATGATTTTAAGATTAATGATTATGTTGTCCAGGCATAATTGGATTAAATAAGGAATGTTGGGATTTCATAGCGTTACAACTTTTGCATCTGAAACGTCGAATTTGGTAAGTAGGGACTATAAACACAATATGGTTTTGGGGTTGACCTTTTGGTCAAAGTCAACAGTTAACTTTTATGGTTAAAAAGTCAAACTTAGAGTTCGGAGATAAATTTGAAAAAACGAACGTTTCCATGACATCGAGGACATTGAGTTTAGTAAGAAACGACTATAAACATGAAAATTCGAGTTTTCGGGTCAAAAAGTCAAAAGGCGAGTCAAATATGCACACAAATCGCGGAAGCATAAAAGTGTTGGAAATTTTCCAACACATAGATGGTGGCCCGCAGTAGGAGGAAAGGAAGTAAGGGGCTAAATGGCCACCCTTTCAAGCACACAGTTAACACATGTGAGTTTGTTGGCAAAAGATAAATGGAAGCTTGGTGGAAGCATTAAATTGGTTAGTAACTCACCTAAGTGAGTCATCAAAAAGGAGTTAATGAACTAATGAGTCACCTAGGTGACTCACTAAGGTATTAAATGATCTAACATGATGGCTAAGCCTAGTTGGTTAATGATACAATGTGTTGGAAAAAGTTGAGTGAAAGCTTGGATGTGTATTAAATAAAGCTAGTGACTCACCTAAGTGAGTCACCAAGGGGAGTTAATGAGCTAGTGACTCACCCTAGGTGACTCACCAATATTAAAAAACCTATCATACAAGGGGGATAACTAAGCCTAGTAAATTAAATGAAGAAATTTGTTGGCATAGTTTGAGTGAAGATGGGTGGCCCTATAAGTGATGTGGTGTAACCCTATAATGGCTAGCCTTATGACTAAGTATGTTGACTCACCTTGTAAATTAATGAAGCATGATGAGTTGACATGATGATTAACCCATGTGAGGATACAATATGTATGATTTTTGTTGGCCAAAAAGACTATTTTTCCCTAGTTAGCTTGCCTATAAATAGGACTCTTAACCTTCATTCATTTGCACCAATCCACAAGCCAATTCACAAAGAAATATAGAAAGAGAGAGATACTTTGTTAGTGAGAACAAGAAGTTGCATCAACGTATCATTAAAGCTTGCACTTTAAGAGGTACTCAAAAACCTTATTTCATATGTTACTTTCAATCGTGATTATGTAATACAATGTTATTGAGTCATAAAACATGTTAGTTTAACTAAATAATGCATTAGGTAACAAGTTTTAAGCTATCGAAGCAAGAAGTTATGAAACTAGTTTTTCATCAAGTGCTTGTAAGGGATGTGTAGCCCAATACTTTTGGAATTTTGATCTTGAACCTAAAGATGAAGTGTAGAGGGGAGAAGTTACGAAGACGTGAGCGAAAGTCGTGCGTCCAAAATTGAAAGGAAAACTAGGGTTTGATTTCTGCAGTAGAGCGTCACAGCGCCCAAGAAGAGCACCGCAACTCTCAAGAAAAGCGTCGCAGCACCCAAAGACGGCCAAACTAGGTTTCAAATAGGGTTTAGGCTAGGATTTGGTTAGGATTTTGTTCAGGCTTGTTCAAAACTCAGGGTTTCGCATGTCGGGCATTGTAAAACCTAATGAAACAGAGTTAGATGCTTAAAATAAAGTGAAATATAGTAAAATAGTCCTTATTATGACTAATAAATATTTCGATCTCATATATTATGTAGGTCGTATAAAAGACGCAAATGTAAATGTAAACGATAAAAATAAAATTAGGCAAGTTCCTTCACTTTGTGCAAAGTTTACAGATTCTATAAGTTCTCTTATGTTGTGCAAGTTTATCATTTTATGCAAGTTTAAACTTGAGTTATGCAAGTTTAAACTTGAGTTATTCAAGTTTTTAAAACTTGTGTGCAAGTTTTCTAATTATTGCAAGTTCTCTAGCTTATACTAGCCTTCTAAATTGTGCAAGTAACTTGAGATTTCTTGAATTATACACACGCACTTTTATGCATTTACGAATCGTTCCTTGATGAACTATAATTTCTCTTTAATTATCATGTGATTCAAGAATATTTTTTATGTTACAAGTTTATGTCATTTGTTTCTGCTATACATAATTGATGTGATAAGCTAAGTTGTTGATATTATGTTGGAAATGAGTAAATTCAATCCAAATTACTTTGGTGCAGATTTTGAATTTAAGACTGAATATGAACAACCCTGATAAATGGGATTTACTATGCTGATGTAAAAAAATTGTTATGCAAAATATAAGGTACGACAGGTTGATCACCTAGAGTATCAATGGTGTTAAACATGGTGAATAGTTCACATTTTATAAGTGATGAACTTGGTGTGAGTTCATTGATCCTACGACCACTCAGTTTGATGTTAAAATAAATATTTTCCCCATATATTCATGTTGTTTCAAACCAATTGTTAAGACCTCTAATAATTGTCCATCTTTTTTATAATATTTCATTTCTTGTGTTATTTTTATACTTGTTGAGAAAATTAGTTGTGCACCCTTATATTTGCAATTAAGACAGAAGGTCCAAAAGGGTAGAACACTAAGGATAAAGGGAAGGCTAAAGTGGAAGAAGAGAGTTGTGGAATAGATAGATGATGTTATATTTAATAATGTAATATTTTATGATATTTGTATGTAATGTATGTAATTCCTGGGGTAATGAACTACTGAAATAATGTACTAATAATGTATAATAG
Organism: Hedera helix; assembly: GCA_947179155.2. NCBI lineage: Eukaryota > Viridiplantae > Streptophyta > Magnoliopsida > Apiales > Araliaceae > Hedera > Hedera helix. Next base: position 13,613,089 of record OX359268.1, read on the forward strand.
TTTGTATTATGTTGATAGTTATGTATCATGGGATGAGAAGTAACGCACCAAGTCTGGAGTAATGAGTACTTGGATTTAGGGTCATTATAATCCTTATGATAAAGTGAGTATACATTGAACCAGTTGCCCTGTGGCGAACTATTGGTCTCATCGAGAAGCTACATTTAACCAAGGATAGAAAATTATTTGTCAAGCAATCCTCTAAAAGCAATTAGAAAAGCAAGAAAGAATCTAATATACCTCATTAGCATTGAGGAGGGTTGATTGGTGCTGGCTTAAATCCATCCCCAATAAAGTGTTAGCTTGCAGAAATCATACATACATACAATCAAATTGTATAACGCAACAAAAATAAAGCATAAATCATATTTAATTTTTTTCTGCAATCCAAAACTCAGGATCTACCTTTATGCGATATTATTAATCAAAGAAAGATAAAAAATTATAACTTTTAAAGATTAATCAGCCCTTAATTCAACTACGAGTTCACATCCCTTGATCCTTTGCAATTCTTCAAATCCACCGATCAAACGCTAGCTACTCAGTGTGTGTAGCGCTCTAAAGGTGATCCACCAAATGAATATGAATAGAAGAAGTAATTTTAAATTCAACAAGATTTTGGATGGCTTACCCTAATTCTCTCTCTCTTTAACTCTTTAGATGTAGAGAATTGTAAGTATTCTTGTAACAATACTTCCAACAACCCCATCTATAATAGCCCTCTTATTTATAGACTTGTTTAACTCTTCTACATTCTTTAGGAATAAGGTTTTAATTTAATTCTTATTCTAATTAGGAACTAAATTAATTATAATAATAATAATAATAATAATAATAATAATTCCTAAACTATTTAGGAAATATAATAATAATAATAATAATAATAATAATAATAATAATAATAATAATAATAATAATAATAATAATAATAATAATAATAATAATAAGACTCCTCTTATTAATTTATAATTAGTATTTTAAAAATACTTAATTATAAATATTAAGCTATTTAATTTATTCCGTATTTTCCAAGGACTCCCGAGTTGTCATTTATCGAATCGCATAGAACATTTTCTTCCTTTACTGGAAGTGGTAGATCCTTTGTTGATCATTCACATATTTCCATGTATATTTTATTATACCCGAACATATCATTTGATATACGCACAAAGTCTTAAGGAATATGAAGTATAATATAGAATACACAAAGATACTATGATGATCTCAAGTCCAAGGATCATTTGTACTACTATAACTATAAGAACTCCTATTGACGGTAAGTAAAACTCCATTAGGTTTTTCCTTAATCGATTCACGTTCAGTGAACTTATTCTCTAATAAACACCTACATACTTGATTTAGTGTCTCTACACAAATAATTATGAGATCAATCATCTTCTTTAAAAGAGCAAGCATAGTATGTAATAATTTATCTGGATCCACTAACCCCATATAGTGATCATACGATTAGGAACATTTTAATTTTGAGCTATCTAGAATTTAGATCTCATTCGGATCAATTTTTCATTATTCTAAAAATATTGCTCCAAAAATATGAGTTTATCACATTAATTAATTCAAATAATTAAATATAGATAAAAATACCTTTAAATAAAATAAACTTTTTTACAAATAAATGAATAAGATAACAAAGTATATGTTTATCACATCAACATGTGATTGCCTTAAGGGAATATTACTTTCAATCTCTCACTTGTATTAAAGTCAATCGCCCTAGTATCTAATACCCATCTTCTCTAAGTGAAGATCATACTACTATTGAGATAATGCTTTAGTAAATAGATTTATAATGTTGTTCTGAGAGTCCGCTCGCTCTATGGTGACATCTCCTCTTTTAATAAATTCTATAATCAAATGAAAGCGCCGCAACACGTGCTTGATTTTTTTATGAGAACTTGGTTCATTGGCCTGTGCAACAGCCCTAGTGTTGTGACAACATAAAGGCACTGGTCCTTAAATGCTAGTAACCACTCTAAATTCTATGATGAACTTTTTCATCCAAACAGCTTCCTTTGCAGTTTCACTTACAGCTATATAACTCTGTCTCTGTCACTAAATCAGCAATTATTTGCTGCTTGAAACTTTTTCAACTCACTGCACCACTGTTCAAGGTAAAAGAACATAACCTAAAATGGAATTGCAAACAAAAATTGGGGGGGGGGGGGGGGGGGGGTTGAATCAAAGAAATAATTTAAATAAAACTAACTAAAATAAATATGCAAGTAATTTATTGAAATAAATGAGAAGAAAAAGCCTTGATTTAAGTCAACATTCACCATCAAGAATTTACAACTGATCATTGATGCAAGAATAACTCAATTCATATTTTAAATATTCAACGTGGAATAATTACTCCCATTCGAATAATTTTTCTATCTCTCCTTAATTTTAGTTAAGCAGAAACAAGTGATCTAAATAACCCTTACTACTAAATAATCTCAGACAAGCACTAAAGATTTAACCTAGTAGCAGCATAAAGAAATAGAAAAATCGTTGAACTAAACAACACAATCCAAGTGTCTGCATTTAATTTAGATGAATATTCTTACTAAGATATAACAATCTTTTTGATCTGCAAAATAATTATTAATCTTAGTTGCTTCGCAAATTAAAGTGACCAAACAATTACGAATTTGATATTTAATTTAGCAGTAGATTTCAACGAATAATAAACTAGTATGCATCCTAACAATTAAACGAATTAATCATAAAATTAAATGCAGAAAAATATTCAATACTCAAAATATAAATTGAACAATTAAAATAAATTAGATCTCACGGTGTATAAATCTTGATGGCTTTAATCACTTAAACCAAGAAAAATAATTTAACTACTCATAGTTGTAGAGAACATCAAAGAATAGAAGAGAGAATTTTTCTAATGAAAGTTGTGTATTACATTGGGTCTCAAGCCCTCTATTTATAGGCTCCATAATTCTCCTAACTTGTCTAAACCCTAATAGGATTTATAATTAAAAATAAAAGAAAAATAAAATAATTATTATCGTAACTCTAATTGGAATTAAAATCCAATTTGGAATCAAATTAATGCTCAATTCACGGAATAATCTCGTTTCTGGCAAATTCCACACAAGCCAAACAGGGCACTCGCTACAGTGACCAAGGCAACGCAAGCCAACCGCGCATTGCGCGGCTGTTTCTTTCTTCAGCCGTTTGCCAAACGACATCGTTTCACTTGTTGACTGTCGCATTGCGCGCGGCTCAGTTTTCTGTTTATTTACGATTCTTCCACCGTGCTGCTTAATTACCAAAATGCCATCAGCCTTTTCATGAATTTACAGATTTGCCCCCAAGCTTATTTTTCCTACAAAATAAAATATAAAATAATTACAAATAAATAATATAAAAATACTAAAAATCCTAAAAACACATAATAATTAATAAAACACCTAAAATACTAAAAATAAATAAAAACACATAAATAAAAATAAATATAAAAAAATACTATAAAATTAACTAAATTAACATAAATTAACTAAAATCCTATTAAATCTATTAAAACCAAAATAAGCTAAATAATTAAACATTTAAGCACACAATAAATATAAAAACTAAGTATTAGGGAATAAAAATATTGTATAATTTAACTCTATCAGTTGTTGTCTTGGTCAGTCTGAAAACTTGAGTTTATAAATCCCTCTAGTTTCAAATCAGACCCACCATTTAAATTAGAAACTCTTTTTTAATATTCTTCTCCACGATTAAACTGATATCTATTTATCACCCATAAGCAACATCAGGTGTAGTACATATCATCTCATACATGATATATCCTATTGCCGAAGCATAGGGTATCTTACCCATGAAATATCTCTCTCGCGGTGTCTTTGGGGACTATTTCTAAGAGAGATGCACTCCATGGCTCATCAGTATGAGACATCTTTTGGAGTTTTTCATGCTAAACCTTTTTAGTATCGAATCAATGTACGTTTATTGGGTCATGCTGATCATCCTTTTTGATCTATCTCAATAGATCTTTATCCCCAAAACATAGGATGTTTCTCCCAAGTCTTTCATGGAGAAGTGTTTAGACAACCATATTTTTACTGATTGTAACATCAGTATATCATCCCTATGAGTAGTATATAATCGACATATAATACTAGGAAAGTCACAGGGCTCCCACTAACCTTCTTGTACACACGTGGTTCATCCTCGTTCTTGATAAAATCAAACTATTTGATTGTCTCATCAAAATGGATGTTCCATCTTCGAGAAGCTTGCGTCAATTCATAAATGAATCATTGTAGCTTACATACTTGATTTGTTCCATCTTTGGAGATAAATCTCTCTGGATGTATCATATACACATCATCTATTGAAGAAAGTGAAAGTAGTATGCCCTCAAGCCAATCATATTTGATGCGATAAGCATATACTTTGTAATCTTATTTGATTTATTAATAACAGTATCAAGGAATTTCTTTGTTCATGATTAATTAGTTGAATTAATTATATGAATAAACCCATTGTTTTGGACCAATGCTTTTAGAATAATAATGTTAATTATGCTAATGAGATCTAAATTTAAGATAACTCAAAACTAAAAAATTCCTAATTGTGGGATCACTAAAATGGAGATGAGTGAATTCGGATAGATTAGTACATACTATGTTTGCTGTAATGACTGAGAAAATTACGAACCCAATTTTTTTTTATTAATTATATCCATAAGAAAATATGAGGTGTGAGGTATGAAGTATGCGTGTATGTGTTAAGTTGTATGATAAGAGATATTAAATTAGTTAATTAAATTAATTAACTAAAGAAGGAAAAAGATTGCAAGAGAAGTTTAAGTGATGAAATCACAAAGCTCGAATGTTGGCCTTGTATAGCAATTAAGAAGATTTATAATGAACAAGTTAATTACTTGTATGAATAATGAGAAAGAAGAAGCAAGTGAATTATTTAAGATAACCCAATGTGGGAATAATTGTTTGTGTATAGTTAACTATATTATAAACCCAATTTGATAATAAGGGTTAGTGAATGAATTTAATCAAGTCAAAGTACTTGTATTATTATGTGTTAGGGTTTATTAAAACAAACCCAAGAATTTATAGTGTTATGTAAGCTAATTTAATTAAGGAGTCCAATGGACTTATAAATAGCAAATCTAATTGGATTATAATTTAAATCCAAATGAGTTGTTAAACTAGGTCAATTAAGTTTACCTAGTAGCCCATGTAATTAATTTAATTACTAGTCCATGTAATTAATTAAACAAGCCCAATGCTTGATTTAATAAAATATAACATATGTTATTTAAATGTTAGCCCAATGGGATAATTAAATTGAGCCTAACCAAATTAAATGGATGAGCCCAATATATTATATCCTAGAGTCCAAAGTGGAGCCCAATAGGAAGTCAAAATGGTGGTCAAACATTATATATATGTATATATATAAATAGGTGTATATATGTATAATAAATGTAACAAAAATAAAGCAAAATTGGGGGATTAAATCCCATTTTGCTGAGATTGAGGGGGCCCATAATGGGTTGCTTGTTTTTGGGTGAAAGAGTACCATAGTTGGTGAGCAAGCTACCAACCCAAGTACTTCATGTAAGAAAATCCCTAAATTTTAGCTAGATATGAGTTTTGTAGATAAGATAAGCTAGTGAATTTGTAGAGATATAAATTGTATATGTCTACATTTTGTATGATAACTTTTGGTTATAAATAAGAGTTTATATTTTTGTGGAGAAGAGTTTTTGCTCATTATTCATTTCCTAGAGAGAAAGATAGAGAGGAAAGCTAGAGCTTTAAAAGAAAAGCTTGAGAGGTTAGTGAGTAGTGAGCTAGACCATTGAGAGTGTGTCTAGTAGCCAAGGTGGGGCATTCAAGCTTTGTGGTGTACTTTGGTGGAAGAAGAAGAAGAGCACACAAATCTCAAAGGTTTAAAAGTGCTCTAACCTTTCCGTATTTCATTTTTGTAGCCTAGATTGATTTTTAACGGTTAAAATCTATTTTTTAACCGATCAAAACTTGTTTTGATGTTCTAGAAGTCTTAAACTATGTTATATATGTATATTCATAGTTTGATGTGTTTATATCATGATTTGGTATGTGTGATATGCTTAAAAATGGTATAAATGTTCATATCGAACTTTACCGGTAAAATCCTAAGTGGTTCGATCTTTAAATTTTGTGTCAAACGTTTGAAAAAATATGATTGAACCATGAAAAGTTGTAAAACAAGAAGTTATAAAGACAATAACACTAAGTTGGTGTCATTTGGATGTATAGAGTTTATTTTATTCAAGTTTGAACCATTAAAATCAAGGATTTGTGGTTCTAGTTTTCACTTTGTCCTTGTGAGCAATTTTTAGTCTAGTTCCGTTCAGAATTTGGAATTGTGATATAAAGAGAAATTGTAGAGGGGGAAATTCTGATGAGAATGGACTCAAAAATCACTTCAAAATGTTTTAAAATGAAGAAGTTATGGCTGTCGGAGCGTCGGAGGGTCGGGCAGTCCAAATTAGGATTTTTGAAAATTGGTCGAGCGCCTACTGAGCGCCTACCAAGTGCCTAGGCACTTGAACCGGCTGTCTCTGAGGGCAGACTTGGTACGGGTCGGGTCGGGTCGATCCGGGTCGGGTCGGGCTGGTCCGGGTCGGGTTTTTTGTGAAAATTTAAGTTAAAATAAGTGTAAAATGAATGTGTTTAAATAATAAACCAATATATTTAGAGTCTATAAGAGACAAATTGGTAGCTAAATGTTAAAATAAAGACTAAGGTTAACACAATTAAAAAGTTAACTATTGGTATTATTTGAAGTGTATTAAAATATTTGAATGTTGAATAATATTAATATGTGATTAAAAGGTTGTTAAATGATTAATAACATTTGTAAATGATTAAAATATTATTACATGGTTAATAATATTAATAAGTAATTAAAATATTATTAAAGGATTAATAATATTAATAAGTGATTAAAATATTATCAAATGATTAATAATATTAATAAGTGATTAAAATATTATTAAATGATTAATAATATTAAGAAGTGATTAAAATATTATTAAATGGTTAATAATATTAACAAGTGAATAAAATATTATTAAATAATTAATAATATTAATAATTGGTTAAAATATTATTAAATAATTAATAATATTAAGAAGAGATTAAAATATTATTGAATAATTAATAATATTAGTTAAGAATTTAAAATATTATTAAAGGGTTAATAATATTAGTAAGATAGTAGAATATTATGAAATATTAAGAAATGAGTAAAATATTATTAAATGGTTAATAATATTAGTATGTGAATAAAATATTATTACATGGTTAATAATATTAATAAGAGAGGATAATATTATTAAATGGTTAATAATATTAACAAATGATTAAAATATTATTAAAAGATTAATAATATTATTTTGAGTGTAAAATATTATTAAATGGTTAATAATATTAATATGTGATTAAAATATTATTAAAAGGATAATAATATTAATAAGTGACTAAAATATTATTAAATGGTTAATAATATTAATAAGAGATTAAAATATTATTAAATGTTTAATAGTATTAATAAATAATTAAAATATTATTAAATGACTAATAATATTAAGAAGATAATAGAATATTATTAAATGGTTAATAATATTAATGAGAGAAGAAAATAGTATTAAATGATATTATTTTAAGAGTAAAATATTATTAAATGGATAATAATATTTATAAGTTATTGAAGATATTATTTGATGAATAATATTATCTGAAGAGTAAGACATTATTAATAATGTTAACATATGATTGAAATATTATTAAATGATTAATAATATTAACTAAGGATAAAGATATTATTAAATGATTAATAATATTCTTAAGAGGGTAAAATATTATTAAATGGTTAATAATATTTATGATTAAGATGGTGTTTGATGATTAATATAATTGGGGATAGTGTAAAGCATTATTTAATTATTAATAATGTTAATAAGTGTTTGAGATAATAAAGAGGTTAAGAGAATTATTAGATGGTTAATAATATTAAGGAGTTAAGTGATTTATTATTGAAATAATAAATGGTTAAAATATTATTATACGATTAATAATATTATATGTAGTAATTATATATTATCAAATGAGATAATATTATAAAGCATTGGAGTGATGATTTTGTGAGTTAAAATATTATCAAGGGATTGGTAATATTATTAAGAGTTTTAAGGTTATGATTAAGTGATAGATGATTTAAGACATATATGTTAAGGTTATTAATGATAAATAAACCTATATGTGTTATGCTAATTGGAGGATCAATGTTATTGAATATTAGGTCACCCAAATGAAATATTTTTAAGTTGAATAGCAGTAGTCAGCGGAACAGGCAAGTTCTTCTTAACCCTAACTTGTATTTATTGTTGCAAGTTTCCTTCAACTTTATGTACATTGAGCTATTCAAATTATTGTTGAGCAAATTCTACACTCGTAGTTATTTGACAGAACTTAAAGTGAATTAATTATCTAAAATTATTTCACCTCATACTCTTCAAAAGAGCAAGCATAATATGTACTAATCTATCCGGATCAACTAACCCTACATTAGCGATCCTACGATTATGAACATTTTACTTTTGAGCTATCTAGAATTTAGATCTCATTAGCATGAACTCTTCATGATTCTAGAAGCATTGCTCCAAAACTACAAGTTTATCACATTAATTAATTCAAACAATTAAATATGGATAAAATGCCTCTAAATAAAATAGACTATTTTATTTATAAATGAATAAGATTATAAAGTATATGCTTATCACATCAACGTGTGATTGGCTTGAGGGCATACTACTTTCATAAAGAATTGTTCTCGACATGACTGCCATATAAAATGCACCTAGGGGGAATGGCATGACCAGTGGTCTTAGAAAGATCGTTGTCCCTTGCAGGAACGTCATGCTCATCACCAACATCATCGGGCTTAGCAGGAACCCGATGAGCAATAGATTTAGCCAGCCGACGAGGCTGGCATGAAACCCTAGGGACAGGGGGAGCCAAGGTAGATTTACGATATACTCCCAAGGAAGATCTATATATGTGAGGACTGCTAGAATTAGAAGCATCCATCTCTACAAACACACGGACGGGATTTATTACTCAAACAAGGAAAATATACTTTTTATATGTAAACTACATTTAATGTGAATATTGTGCATGATTAAATCACTTAGAAGGGACATTGAACATAATAAAACGATATACCATTAGATTTATCTCTATGCCTAAAGAAGGCATTAAGCGCGTTAAGATGACAATGACGATTATTGAAAAGACATTAAGGCGGGAATAACAGTAGAATTAACATTTGCCATTCCACCTGAGGTGGGCGTTAAACACGTTAGGAGAAAGTAGTTAAAGGGAATTTTATATTTGAAGGTTTGACAAAATAACATAAGACAGAGACATTCATATTATATGTGAAGCCCTAAAATATAATAATTAGATATTTTAGCAATAGTAGAATTTATTTTCCATCTAAAAAAATCATTTAAAGTCAAATTCACCTTGAGACATTGGTCCATTAGAAAACTAAAGCCAATAGGAAAACATTGTTCTAAGTATATTAGTAATGTGACATTTACAATATACTTTGCGTACGTGCTTTATTATATACATTCATCGATCATATTCGCTTCCATTTTCTTGTGGGACTACCATGAATATTGTTTGGAAATTTCCTACACCTCACCATTATAAATCTATGCACACCAACATTTTCTAAGCATGCTCCCTCCAACCTCCAACAGTACAGAACATTGTCCCAAAAAACACTACGTTCACATAATAATTACTCCTATTTTATCCAAACTTTATCAACTCAACATGAAATAATTCACATAAACCCATCCAAGTATACTAAATGTGTCAGATAAACCAGTTTTAACAATAAAAAAAAGTAAACACAAACTGAAAATTATGTGAAAAATGTTATTCAATTTTAAAAAAATTATATTAAAAGCTTCCTTATAGCAAGATAAACACATAAAAATTGTTAAAACATTTTTATCTTAGCATTTAACGAAACATTTCACAATGTAAAAGTTTTAAAACTTACTTGTAAGTAATGTATAACAAAACAAAAGCGAAAAAGGTTAAATTAAATATGTATAGGTTATCCAATAACACGTAGAGAGTGAAAATAGTTTTGAAAAGCGCAAATCAAAAAGTCTCACCAGAAAGTATGGAGAAATACTCATCGAAGAAGATGAAGAAAACTAAAATTAAAAGAGAGAGAGAGAGAGGTTCAACCGAGGATAAAACCCACTTCCTGGACCTACATATAGGTGACAAGCCTGGTGGGTCTCACCCTGGCCCGCTTTGTTTGTTTTGATCCAAAATATGCTTGAATCGATCCCTAAACGAAAATTTACGACATGAAACCCTAGGGACAGTAGCAGCCAAGGTAGATTTATGACATACTCCCATGGAAGATCTATATATGTGAGGTTTTCTAAAATTATATAGATCCATCTCTACAAACACAAGGATGGGATTTATTACTCAAACAAGGGAGATAACTTTTTATATGTATACTACATTTAATGTTAAAATTTTATGTGATTTAATCAGTTAGAAGGGACGTTGAACATCATAAGACGATATACCATTAGGTTTATCTCTATGCCCAAAGAGGGCATTAAGCGTGTTAAGATGACAATGACGATTCTTTAAAAGACATAAAGGCGGGAATAACAATAGAATTAAAATTTGTCTTTCCACCTGAGGAGGGAGTTAAGTGTGTTAGGATGAAATAGTTAAAAGGAATTTTGTAATTGAAGTTTGGACAAAACTACATAAGGCAGAGGCACTCATATTATATGTGAAGCCCTAAAATAAAATAATTAAATATTTTAGCAAAAGTTGAATTGATTTTACATCTAAAAAAATCCTTTAAAGTCAAATTCACTTTGAGATATTGGACCATTTAAAAATTAAAGTCAAAAGGGTAATGTTTAAATAGGAAAACATTGTTCTAAGTATATTAGTAATGTTAATAATGTGACATTTAGGATATATTTTTCCGTACATACTTTATTATAGACATTCCTCGACCATATTCTCTTCCATTTTCTAGTGGGACTCACATGAATATTGTTTGAAAATTTTCTTCACCTCACCATTATAAATCTATACACACCCCCATTCTCCCAACATGTGCCCGTCAAACTCTAACAGTACACAACATTGCCCCAAAAAACACCACGTTCACATAATAATTTCTCCTCTTTTATACAAACTTTATCAACCCAACCTGAAATAATTCAAATAAACCCATCCAAGTAAAATAAATGTGTCAGATAAAAAAGCAAACATAGACTAAAATATGTGCAAAAAATGTTATTTGATTTTTATATAATTTATATTAAACACTTCCTTACAGCAAGATAAACACATAAAAATTGCCAAAACATTTTTATCTAAGCATTTAATGATACATTTCGCAATGTAATAGTTTTAAAACTTACTGGTAAGTAATGTATAACAAAGCAAAAGCGGCAAAGGTAAATAGTTTTGAAAATCACAGATCTGAAAGTCTCGCCAGAAAATTTGGAGAAATACCCATTGAAAAGATGAAGAAAATAAAAAATGAAAGAAAGCGAGAGGTTCGACCGAGCATAAAATTCACGGCCTGGCGCCTACATGTAGGTACCAGGGCATGGTGGGTCCTACCCTGGCCAGCTTTGTTCTTTTTGATCAAAATATGCTTTAATCAATCCCCAAATGGAAAATTTTAACCCCCATTAAAGATTCTACAATTTTGATAATTTTAATTTTGAGCTATCTAGAATTTAGATCGTATTAGCATTAACTCTTCATGATTCTAGAAAAATTGCTCCAAAACTATGGGTTTATCACATTAATTAATTCAAACAATTAAATATAGATAAAATACCTTTAAACAAAATAAACTCTTTTATTAATAAATTAATAATATTATAAAGTATATGCTTATCACTTCAACATGTGATTGGCTTGAGAGCATACTACTTTCATAAAGAATGATTCTCTACATGAATGCCAGATAAAATGCGTTTAGGGGAATGACATGACCAGTGGTCTTGGAAAGATCGTCGTCCTTTGCAAGAACCGGACGAGCAATAGATTCAGCCAGCCGACGAGACTGACATGAAACCCTAGGGGTAGGGGCAGCCAAGGTAGATTTACGACATACTCTCAAGGAAGATTTATATATGTGACGACTACTAGAACTAGAAGGATTCATCTCTACAAACATAATGACGAGATTTATTACTCAAACAAGGGATATATGTTTTTTATATGTAAACTACATTTAATGTGAATATTTTGCAAGATTAAATCACTTAGAAAGGACGTTGAACATGATAAGACAATATACCATTAGATTTATCTCTATGCCTAAGGAAGGAATTAAGCGCGTTAAGATGACAATGACCACTATTGAAAAGACGTAAAGGCGAGAATAACAACAAAATTAAAATTTGTATTTCCACTCGAGGAGGGTGTTAAGCGTGTTAGGATAAAATAGTTAAAGGGGATTTTCTAACAGAAGTTTTGACAAAACAACATAAGGCAGAGGCGCTCATATTATATGTGAAACCCTAAAATACAATTATTAGATATTTTAGCAATAGTAGAATTCATTTTTCATCTAAAAATAATAATTTGAAGTCAAATTCACCTTGAGATATTGGTCCATTAAAAAATTAATGTCAAAAGGGTAATGTTTAAATAGAAAAATATTGTTCTAAGTATATTAGTACTGTTAGTCGTGTGATATTTAGGATATATTTTGCGTACATGTTTTATTATATACAATCCTTGATCATATTCTCTTCCTTTTTCTAGCGAGACTCACGTGAATATTGTTTGGAAATTTCCTACACCTCACCATTATAAATCTATGCACACCCCCATTCTCCCAGCATGCTCCCGTCAAACCCCAACAATACACAACATTGCCCAAAACAATACCATGTTCACATAATAATTACTCCTCTTTTATCCAAACATTATCAATGTAACATGAAATAATTCACCTAAACCCATCCAAGTGTAATAAATGTGTCAGATAAACCAGTTTCAACAATAAAAAATGCAAACCCGGCTTGAAAAGTGTGCAATAAATGTTATTTGATTTTAAATATATATATATATATATATATATATATATATATTAAATGCTTCCTTACAGCAAGATAAACGCATAAAAATTGTCAAAAAAAAATTATCTAAGCATTTAACGATACATTTCGCAATGTAAAAGTTTTAAAACTTACTTGTAAGTAATGTATAACAAAACGAAAGCGGAAAAGGTAAAATTAAACATGTATAGGTTATCCACGGCGAGTAGAAAGTGAAAATAGTTTTAAAAATCACAGATCTGAAAGCCTCACCAAAAAATATGGAGAAATATTCATCGAAGAAGATTAAGAAAAGTAAAAATGAAAGAAAGAGATAGGTTCAAGTGAGGATAAAACCCATGGCCTGGCACCTACATATAGGTGTCAGGCCATGGTAGGTCCCACCCTAGCCCGCTTTGTTTGTTTTGATCCAAAATATGCTTTAATCGATCCCTAAACGAAAATTTTTAACCCCACATTAGTGATCCTATAATTAAGAACATTTTAGTTTTGACATATCTAGAATTTACATTTCATTAGCTTGAACTTTTCATGATTCTAGAAGTATTGCTCCAAAACTATAGGTTTATCACATTAATTAATTTAAACAATTAAGTATGGATAAAATGCCTTCAAAATAAAATAAACTATTTTATTAATAAATGAATAAGATTGTAAAGTATATGCTTATCACATCAACATGTGATTGGCTTGAGGGCATACTATTTTCATAAAGAAGGGTTCTCTACATGAATGCTAGAAAAAATGCGTTTAGGGGGCCGTCATACTCATCACCAACATCATCAGGCTTGGCAGGAACCCGATGAGCAATAGATTCAGCCAGGCGACGAGGCTGACATGAAACCCTAGGGACTGGGGCAGCCAAGGTAGATTTACAACATACTCGTAATGAAGACCTATATGTGTAAGTACTGCTAGAATTAAAAGGATCCATAACCAGAAACACAAAGAAGGGATTTATTACTCAAATAAATGAGATACACTTTTTATATGTAAACTACATTTAATGAGAATATTTTACATGATTAAATCACTTAGAAGGGACGTTGAACATGATAACACGATATACCATTCGATTTATCTCTATGCCTAAGGAGGGCATTAAGCGCGTATAGTAAATGTGTCAATGATGAGTGAGTTTTATACCTACGAATTGAATACATTTAAGCTTGATAATTTGTGAATCTTTAAGTGTTTTATGTGATTTTATATGTGTTTTTATGTTATTGTATAATATGGTGTATTATATTATTTTTAAGTATTTTATGTAATCTATGTCGTTTTTGTGTAATTCAGTCGTATTATATATGTTAAGTGTTTGTTTAGTTGTATGTGTTTTTATACCACATTGTATAGGATGTGGTGTTTTATTGTTTTTATGTGTTTCTATTTCATTTTGTAGGAATTATAATAAGGGCTTGGTGGATCAAGGCTTGGAATTGCCCGGTTCGCATTTTCTGCGCTCCGTTTACGCAGCAGCCAATTAAATCCCAATTTTGGCCTTGATCTATTCCGAATATTCAATTTTGTAAAACATGAAAGTTGTAGCTCTACGAGTCTCCTTTCCAAAACATCTTGAATCACCTCAATCGGAGTTCGTATGAAGAAGATATGCCCAAAACACTGAAGGAGGCTGCAGCAGTCAAAAAAGGAACATTTCTGGGAATTTTGTACTAGCGCCGCAGCGGTGGTTTCCACCGCCGCAGCGGTGGTACAAACCCAGATTTTAGCAGAATGTTTGACCGTCGCGGCGGTGCCTTTGACCGCCGCGGCGGTGCACTGTTCATACGCGCAGATTTCAGTTTTTAAGTCATTTTTGAAGCCCTAATTAACATAACTTCTTCTCCTCTTGGAGGAGGCGACCATGGGCGATTTGGGAGTGCTTGGTGGTGCTTCTAAGGATGAGCTTGGTGGTTCTTCATCAATCGGATGCCTTGATTGAGGGAGTTTTATGTTTTCATTCTCTCTCTATTTTGTGTATTATATTGAATGATGAATTTTTGGAAAACAATCTTTATCTTTTGATATTGATGAACTTGGATGATTTGTAATCCATGGATGTAATGTCTATGTATTGTATTGAATCCAATGCATGTTCTATTCATTATGATTGGTGTTTTGCATGTTTAGCTTGAATGGTTTGTTTGTTCTTGTTGGATATTGCTTTACCCGATTATGTTGGATTGACATGGAATCTTTGAATGCTTGGGAACCCAATAGGTTGTTGTAGTTGATTTGCTCTTCTCTTTGGTTGTTGTTGCATATGTGTAGTTGTTTAGTATTGAACAAATTCATGATGCACGCCAAGTGTTCGATGAAATGTCCAAGAGAAGTTTTTTTTTCTTCGTTGCTTGGGTTCTTGTCTCTTGGATGGCCATAGGAGTTGCTTCATTGTGTTTGTGCGTTATAATGCTTTGGTCGAGCGATTATTTAGTAACCTATATGAACTTGACAAAGGGATTATAGTGTTTAGACCCATATATGTTAACATGTGATTGTGTTATTCTACATAGATGGAATGCATGATTTGTGGCTAGGATAGACATATACCTAGCGCCATGTGCAACCAATTTGAGAACCTAGGCTTCATCATCCTTGTTTAATGTTAATCCTCATAGACATATAGTGGGTTATTTAGACGGGATAGGCTTATGTGACCTCGAAAGAGGCGTGTGAGTACTCACGAGTTCTCGGTTGACCATTCATCGGTTACGACCATGTGAATGGGTTTTTATATGTTGTGTTAATTGTAATACCTGTTTGGCCTAAGTAATTTATGTGGTAACTTATATAAAATCGAACGATGGACTATAAGTTTGGACCTGAGTACAATGACACGTGTTTTATTGTTTGATCTTAGGATTGAATGCTTAATTTGTATGTAGGATAGAAATATACCTATGTGCCGCGTGTAGCCAATTAGAGAATCTGTGCTTAAAATTCTTGTTAGGTTAAACTCTCATAGAGATATAGTGAGTTTCCTGATTAGGATGTTCCTTCCTGTTTCTGTTGCCTTTGTGTCAGATTTGGGTGGATTCGCTGCATGACCTTCGAGAGAGGCATGTTAGTACTATAATGAATTCTCGGTTAAGAATTCGTTGTGTCCGTATAATTGAAGAGAGAGTTAAGAGATTTAAATGAGCTATTGGGGGAAATTCCATTCTCAGATTCACATATCTTTATTGCTTTCTAGTGTAGATGTTTTTATGCATTTACTTTTCTATTGCCAATATTGATAATCGTTTAAATGAGATCGACTTGAACGAATCGGTGTTGGAAAACGTTAGAACTAATTCCTCGTGGGATCGACTTTTACTTACTCTTTATTACTTGTTGACCGCGTATGCTTGCACGTTATTGTTCATTCAAACGAACTCGATGTCGGAACTTTACTACTAAATAAACCGTTCCGACTTCGCTCAACAGTCAACTAATCCAATTTCAACACTAAAAAAAATGCAAACATAGACTGAAAAGTGGTAGAAAAATGTTATTCTATTTTAAAATAATTTTTATTAAAAGCTTCCTTACAGCAAGATAAACACATAAAAAATGTCAAAACATTTTTATCTAGGCATTTAACAATACATTTCACAATGTAAAAGTTTTAAAACTTACTGCTAAGTAATGTATAACAAAACGAAAGTGAAAAAGGTTAAATTAAACACGTATAGGTTATCCACGAAGTGTAGAGAGTTAAAATAGTTTTGAAAATCACAGATCTGAAAGTTTCACCAAAAAATATAGAGAAATACTCATCAAAGAAGATGAAAAAAACTAAAAATAACGGAAAGGGAGAAGTTCGATCGAGGATAAAACCCATGGCCTAGTGCCTACATATAGGTGTCAGGTCATGGTTGGTCCCACCCTACCCCGTTTTGTTCGTTTTGATTCAAAATATACTTTAATTGATCCCTAAACGAAATTTTTTAACCCCACATTAGTGATCCTATGATTAGGAACATTTTAGTTTTGAGCTATCTAAAATTTAGATATCATTAGCATGAACTCTTCATGATTCTAGAAGCATTGCTTCAAACTATGAGTTTATCACATTAATTAATTCAAACAATTAAATATGGAAAAAAATGTCTTTAAATAAAATAAACTATTTTATTTATAAATGAATAAGATTCTAAAGTATATGATTATCACATCAACATGTGATTGGTGTGAAGGCATACTACTTTCATAAAGAAGGGTTCGCTATGTGAATGTCAGATAAAATGTGCGTAGAGGGAATGACATGATCAGTGATCTTGGAAAGATCATCATCCCTTACAGGAACGTCATGCTCATCACCAACATCATCAGGCTTGGTAGGAACCAAACGAGCAATAGATTCAGCCAGCCGACGAGGCTGACATGAAACCTTAGGGACAAGGGCAACCAAGGTAGATTTAAGACATACTCCCAAAGAAAATCTATATATGTGAGGACTGCTAGAATTAGAAGCATCCATCTCTTCAAACACAAGGACGGGATTTATTACTCAAACAAGGGAGATGAGCTTTTTATATGTAAACTACATTTAATATGAATATTTTGCATGATTAAATCACTTAGAAGAGACGTTGAACATGATAAGACGATATACCATTAGATTTATCGCTATGCCTAAGGAGGGCATTAAACGTGTTAAGATGACAATAACGATTACTGAAAAGACGTTAAAACGAGAATAATGGCAGAATTAAAATTTGTCTTTCCACCCGATGAGGGTGTTAAGCGTGTTAGGATAAAATAGTTAAAGGGAATTTTGTTATTAAAGTTTTGACAAAACAACATAAGGAAGGGTCACTCATATTATGTGTGAAGCCCTAAAATATAATAATTAGATATTTTAGCAATAGTAGAATTGATTTTTCATCTAAAAAAATCATTTAAAGTGAAATTCACCTTGAGATATTAGTCCATTAAATAATTAAAGTCAAAAGGGTATTGTTTAAATAGAAATACATTGTTCTAAGTATATTAGTAATGTTAGTAATGTGACATTTAGGATATATTTTGTGCACATGCTTTATTATATACATTCCTCGATCATATTCTCTTCCATTTTCTAGTGGGACTCTCGAGAATATTGTTTGAAAATTTCCTGCACATCACCATTATAAATCTATGCACACCCTCATTCTCCCAGCATGCTCCTGCCAAACTCCAACACTACACGACATTGCCCCAAAAAACACCACGTTCACATAATAATTACTCCTCTTTTATCCAAACTTTATCAACTCAACATGAAATAATTCTTGTAAACCCATCCAAGTATAATAATTGTGTCAGATAAACCAGTTTCAACAATAAAATATGCCAAAATAGCTTGAAAAATGTTATTTGATTTTACAAAAAATTATATTAAAAGCTTCCTTACAGCAAAATAAACACATAAAAATTGTCAAAATATTTTTATCTAAACATTTAACCATACATTTCACAATGTCAAAGTTTTAAAACTTACTGGTAAGTAATGTATAACAAAACGAAAGCGAAAAAGGTAAAATGAAACATATAAAGGTTATCCACGTTGCGTAGAAAGTGAAAATAATTTTGAAAATCACATATCTGAAAGTCTCACCAGAAAATATAGAGAAATACTCATCGAAGAAGATGAAGAAAACTAAAGATGAAAGAAAGAAAGAGGCTTGACCGAGGGTATAACTCGTGGCCTAGTTCCTACTATAATATCCCAAATAGTTATGAAGTTATTAAAAATGATCTTGAAAGATTAAATTAAAGGTTAAGAATTCAAACCTAATTTTATGAAGAGAATACTTAAGAATTTGATTTTTTGGGCATACATTAAAGTAAATAAGACTTGTAATTATAAATCGTAGATGAATAGAGGTTAAGCTTTTAAACATAATTTATGTGTTATATGATTGGATTATGCATCAACATATGTTATGTGTTTTCTATACGTTAGATTTTGTATTTTAATTCAAGTATGCAACCTTGATGCTTGATAAAATCTTAAGAAACACAATTAGGGTTAAAACCTAAATCCTAAGGGTTATAACCTAAAAATCTTTTCGTTAAAACGGGGTAAAGATGCATAATATGCAATAAAAAAAATTATGAGAAAAAGACTAAAAACATAATTCCCGAGAAAAAGTTTTTCGCCGTTTTGACTATTTTGTTCGTCGTTTTTACTTTTTTGTATTTCACGAAATAACATTTATACGAGGTATAGATGCCAGAGAGCCAATAATATTTTTCGCGAGAAAAAGGCAAAAAGCACTATTTATGTGAAAACCGTCTTTTATTTTTTTGAAATTTCATATTCCTAAATAGTGTTTTTACGGATAATAAATATATTTTGACCAATAAAAATTTTACCGAAAATAATTTCCAGAGATTACTATTTGCAAATATAGGACGAATACAGAAAAAATACGAAGAATAATACAAGTATACTCTAATGTATAATACGATAATTATACGAGATTAATACGAGGTATAATACCAATAGAATATGAGTATTATGCGATGTTTAATATGTAAGAAATACATATAAGTACTTATATATTATACTATATAACTAATTAGTTAAAATCAAATTAGTTTGTAACTGTAAATCCAAGTGTATTGCTTTCAACCAATCACATTCGAGTATGGCAATCCATGTGATATGTTATTGACCAATCAGAGTCAACCTAGACAAAACCAAATTGGAGTAACCAAACTAAGAAAAGTAGCATAATTACAGCAACCAGAAACCGAAATGGACCAATCAAATTCAAGAATAGCTAACTAGCAATCCAAGTGAACAATTTTCGACCAATCATAGGAGCGGGTGATGTAAGCATAATGTGGCATGACATAAGGCTCAAAGAAGCACAAAGATGATGTTATGACGATGTCGTTTGGTAGGAAAAAAGTAAGAGTTTAGGTTGTTAAAGTGTAATTAACCAAGGTACCAAAGTGAAATTAATCAAATTTTCCTAGCCTATAAATAATACATCATCCATTCATTATTTTCTACCATTCAAGAAGTATTTCAAGAGGCAAAATACTATATAGTTATAATCTGAGAGCTATTGTGAGCGAAAAATATATTTCAAGTATCGAAGTCCTGCGCAAAATATGTTAAAGCAAGCACGACAAGTGGTATACTCTAGTGGTTATTATGTTTATTTTTCTTCTTATATTTGTTGATTTGTAAAAATTATGGCATACATATAATCAAATTATATAAGCGCAACGGAAGCAATAAAAATTAGATTTTAAATTTTTTGTACAAACCAATAACCCGGATCTTTCTTATGCGACTATTATTAATTGAAGAAGGATAAAAGAATTTATACCTTTGTAGAACCAAGCTTCCACGGGTATAAGTTCATCTCCCTTTAATCCTTCACGTTCATCTTCATAATTCACCGATTAGATTCTACGGATCAATGTTAGCTCCCCAAGTGTTGAGCCTCTAGAGGTGATCCACCAAGAGATCTATGAATTAAAGAAGTGGATTATAGTTTCTCCAAACCATGGGTGGCTAGCCCTAATTCTCTCTCTCTCTCTCTCTCTTTAACTCTTAGATCTAGAGAATTATGGAGCACTCTCTCTATTATAATGAAAGAGTGTGTAACCTTGATCTATGATAAGACTCCTCTTATTTATAGATCTAGTCAACCCTCCTAAACTATTTAGGATTAGGGTTTTAATTTAATTCCCAATTTAATTAGGAACTAAATTAATTAATTACAATTCCTAAACCATTTAGGAACTTAATTATTTAATAATGAGAGTACTTCTTATTAATTAATTACTAAACCATTTAGTAACTTAATTAATTATTATTATAATTATAATTCCAAAACTATTTAGGAACTTAATTATTTAATAATAATATTACTGCTTATTAATTAATTCCTAAACCATTTAGGAACTAAATAATAATACTAGTAGTAATAATAATAATAGTAATAATAATAATAATAAGACTCCTCTTATTAATTTATAATTACTATTTCTAAAACACTAAATTATAAATATTAAGATATTTAATTTATTCTATCACCATAGTATAAATTAAATATACTTAATTTATTATTACGATTATGCCATCCACTTCTAAAATAAATATTACTCTTTTGCGGTGTGACCCTTTAGGTTCTCCATATTAAACCGGTTGTATAATAAATAAATTAGAACAATTCTAATTCATTTATTACGAATTAACTCTTTAATTCAGAATAAATAATTATTCCACAATAAGGGTAAGCCCCTTAGCGATTAGTCGACTTTCCAGATAATATAGATTTCAACATTTAATCGTAAAAGAACCTTTCAGCAAATAGTTACCGTACAATTCAATCCTTCTACCATACAATGTCCCAATCAAATATAAGACACGGAATTTCTGTCAAGTCTTATTTATTTGATTATATGCATTTCAATTCATAAATACACAACTCTAGTTAATGTAAATTAGAAACTCCTTTCTAATTTCATTCAACCCTGGCCAGGGATTTCTGAGTTGTCACTTGTTGAATCGCATAGGACATTCTCTCCCTTTACTGAAAGTGGTAGATCCTTTGTTGATCATTCATCTATCTCCATGTGTACCTTATTATACCCAATCATATCCTTTGATATACCAATAGGTCTTAAGGAATATGTCAAAGTATAACTTAGTACACACAAGATACTAAGATGATCTCAAGTCTAAGGATCACTTGTACGACTATCACATAAGGAACTCCTATTGACAGACGAGTAAACTCCATTAGGTGTTCCTTGAGCGAGTCACGTTCAGTGAACTTATTCTCTAATAAGCACCTACATACTTGCTTTAGTGTCTATACACAAATGATTATAAGATCAATCATCCTCTTCATAAGAGCAAGCATGGTATGTACCAATCTATCCGGATCTACTAATCCCCTTTTTAGTGATCCAACGATTAGGAACAATTTTAGTTTTTGAGCTATCTTGAATTTAGATCTCATTAGCATGATCCTCATCATGGTTCTAAAAGCATTGCTCGAAAACTATGGGTTTATCCATTTGATTAATTCAAGTAATTAATCATGAATAAAAAAATGCCTTGATACTTTTATTAATAAATGAACAAGATTACAAAGTATATGCTTATCACATCAAATGTGATTGGCTTGAGGGCATACTACTTTCAATCTCCCACTTGCACTAAAGCCAATCGCCCTTTGGTATCCCCATACCATTCTTCTCTAAGTGGCGTACAAATTGTTTAGTAAATGCTTTAGCTAATGGATCTGTAATACTATTCTGAGAGTCTACCATCTTTATGGTGTCGTCTCCTTTTCATTGATTCATCTAATCATATGAAAGTGCCGCAACACATGTTTGGATTTCAGATGAGACCTAGGTTCCTTGGCGAATTAAACTCCTTTAATGTTAGGAACCATTATAAGTTCTGTAATGAACTTGTTTAACCAAACAATCACATTTGCAGCTTCACTTATAGTTATTTACTATGCCTTTGTCACTAAATCAGCAACTCTTTGCTGTTTGGAACTTTTCCAACTCACTGCAGCACCGTTCATGGTAATCATATTACCTGAAATGGATATGTTGTTATCTTGGTTAGTCTGAAGAAACTTGAGTTTGTTAAACCCTCTAGTTTTATATCAGACTCATCATTAGAAACTCTTTTCTAATGTTCTTCTCCAGAATTGAATTGATATCTGCTTATCATACATAAGCAACATCAAGTCTAGTACATTTCAACGAATCAATGTACGTCCATTGGGTCAAGCCGAGCATCCTTTATGATCTATCTCTATAGACCTTTATCCTGAATAGAATGTTAGGACGCTTCTCCCAAGTCCTTAATGGAGAAGTTTTAGACAACCACATCTTTACTGA
Source organism: Hedera helix (assembly GCA_947179155.2). NCBI lineage: Eukaryota > Viridiplantae > Streptophyta > Magnoliopsida > Apiales > Araliaceae > Hedera > Hedera helix. The sequence goes on from OX359268.1 coordinate 13,636,127, forward strand.
TTGTAGCAACGGTATGTCATTCCTTATTGACATTATATTAACATATAATACTAGGAATGTCACAGTGCTCCCACTAACCTTTGTACATACTTGGTTTGTGACGCCCCCAACTCTGGGCCCACACAGCCCATACTTGGGTCGTCAAAAGACTACAACAAAATTATTACAACAAAGCACAACGTACAACAATACAGTGTATAATAATACACAACTAAGTCTTCACTATTATTGCCACACTATTTTACAAAACGTGAAAACTATGATAACTATTCCTCGGACCCTCACTCCATTCCCCGGCTAGACCCTGTTATGTTTTCATCTCCTGTTGAAAAACAATGGAACAAAAGAAAGGGTGAGCTCAAATAGCCCAGTAAAGAATATCATGACTAAGATAATGATGAATAAATTATCATTAGTCTTCAACAGTTGAGTTCTTGATAGAATACAATAGACTACAAGGTTTATATCAAAAACTGCAGTTAAATTCTTAAACAACGTTCAGATCAATATTAGCAGCGGAATGAGTAATCTATTAGAAGAATAATGCAGACTATAATGTCCACTCGGTTATCTTTTTAGGAAAAACATCATCAACTGTTATCATCTGAAATATCATTAGTCAAGATAATACAAATTCACAGTTCCTGATCATAATCATGCAGATCAACAGTTCATCTTTGCACTATGGGCCAAAGACATTCAATATAACACCAACGGTCATGATTATACCAGATTCAGCCTTTGGTCATAATCATACCAAACAACAGTTCATCTTTGCACTACGGGCCAAAGAGAACATTCACCACGTGCCATAAAAGACACCGAACAGATGTATCGCCTTTAACCTATTATATCGCCTTTAACCTATCATCTGTTCAACAAATATAACACATCTGTGCCCCCGGCCACAGATATTCACAACAGCTTGATTTTTGGATGATTAGAATGATATAAATGATGAACAGAAGAAATAGGATAACAATAAGTATCGAAAGTTTACTTTGTACAGATTCAAATAATGTCCAAATTGTCAACATGATGTGGAGTGAAATTCAAGATCCACAGTTCAGAATAACGGTTACAATTCAATAGAAAGGTTCACGTAAATAGGAAGGTTCAGTTGAAATAATGAAGTTCAACTATTATGGAACATATAATATTTTCAGGAATTATAGAAGCAATAGTTCCATAATAAATTTCGATTTAGGAGTATGAAAGAAAATAATATCCCTTACCGTAGCAGGTTTGATTAACAAAAGGTGAAAGAAATTAATACAAAGGGTTATTCACCAACAGGCGGCAATCCGCTCCGTAAGGTTATTCCCACAATTTAATAGAATTTGAGTACAAAGAGTTATTCACCAAACAGGCGGCAATCCGCTCCGTAAGGTTATTCTCAGAGATTAATAATGAATGAATACGAAAGGTTATTCACCAACAGGCGGCAATCCGCTCCGTAAGGTTATTCCCACAATTTAATAGAATTTGAGTACAAAGAGTTATTCACCAAACAGGCGGCAATCCGCTCCGTAAGGTTATTCTCAGAGATTAATAATGAATGAATACGAAAGGTTATTCACCAACAGGCGACAATCCGCTCCGTAAGGTTATTCCCACAATTTAATACATGGAAATAAAAGGCACATTTTATGAGTAAGAAAGAAACAATATTATTTTCGAGAATCAAATAATGATAATCCCTTACCATAGTACGTTTGAATAATGGAAGATGAAAAAGATGGTATCCCTTACCGTAGCAGGTTTGATTAACTTGAACAGTACACGTATACTTATAGATCTTCACAAATACTCAAGATGACTTAAGCACACTTAGAGAGAACTTTCACAAGAAGTATTTAGAGAGAGAAAGAAAGAACAAGTAAGGAAGTTTATGAAAAATCCTTAAGTTAAGGCTTCTATTTATAGCTAAAAATCTTATCATTCATTTAATCTAAACCATTCATTTAAAGATCATCTTTTAATCTACACCATCCATTTCAAATATTATATTATCTTTAATCTACACCATTCATTTCATATCACCTAATAATCACCTAACTTTATATTATAAACAAATCAATTTAATTATTCAACAATAATTCACACTTTAATCTACACCATTCATTTCATATCACCTAATAATCACCTAACTTTATATTATAAACAAATCAATTCAATTATTCAACAATAATTCACACTTTAATCTACACCATTCATTTCATATCACCTAATAATCACCTAACTTTATATTATAAACAAATAACTTTATCAATTCAATTATTATGACTAATTGTTATAAATACAGTATAGTTAGCTCTTAGATATCAAGTCAATAAATTAATGAAATACAACTGTTTAAATAACATCATAATAGAGATAACAATAATGTAAAATAAAGCATACGTTACTGTGTAATGACAATTATTGATTCAATAATGTGAATTACTGTGCATATGTTACTGTGACAATTATTAGGTTCAATAATTTTAAAAACAGTGCAACAACAATTATTGACTCAATGATATAAAATACAGTGTAATGACAATTATTAAATCAATAATGCAAAATACTGTGTAACAACAATTATTGAATTGATAATATAAAATATTATGCAGTGACAATTATCGATGAAATGATGCGTAACAGTTACGGTGTCAATTATCAGACCAATAATATGAGACACTATGCAATACCGTGTGTTACTGTAGAGTACCGTGTGCTACAGAAAATACCATAAACTACCGTATGCTACTATTCTTTTATCACCGGTATTTTAACAGTTCCGTTGACTATTTTTATTTAAAAAGGTTACTTCTGTCGTTTTCTATATCCGACAAATATTCCGTTGTGGGGTCCACCAATAATTTATTATTTCGGCGCCGTCGTACGGCACGAATATTCCCCGACCAAACGAATATTCCCCGACAAAGCGAATATTGTCCGACAAAATAAAATTTGCACATAACATCCTTAACTTTCAATTTTGTTAATTTAACCACTTACTGTTTCAAAAAAAATATATATGAAGAAAAATTAAATTTTGTATTTCATAAAATTCGGGGTCTTACAACCTCCCCTCCTTATGAAATTTCGTCCCCGAAATTGACGTACCTGACATATCGAAGAGGTAAGGATACTTAGATTTCATCTCAGATTCTAGCTCCCAGGTCATTTCCTCAGTATCTTGGTTCCTCCATAAAACCTTAACTTGAGGTATAACTTTTAAGCGTAGGATCTGCTCCTTCTTATCCAGGATCTTAACAGGTACCTCCTCGTATGTTAAATCCTCTGCTATAACGCCTGGTTCTAACTCAATGACGTGGTTTGGGTCCTTCACATATTTACGTAACATAGATATGTGAAAAACGTTATGGATGCGAGACATACTTGGTGGTAGGGCTAGTCTGTAGGCTACGGTTCCTATTCGATCGAGGATTTCAAATGGGCCAATAAATCGAGGGTTGAGCTTTCCTCTCTTTCCGAATCTCGTAACCCCTTTCCATGGAGAAACACGTAAGAATACATGATCTCCGACGTTGAAATTTTCGTCTCTCCGATGAAGATCAGCATAACTCTTTTGTCGTTCTTGTGCGGTCTGTATTCGTTGTCGGATCATTTGGATCTTTTCGGTCGTCAAGCGTACCAACTCGGGTCCCAACAATTTTGCTTCTCCTACCTCATTGCAACATATTGGAGAGCGACACTTCCTTCCATACAAAGCCTCGAATGGAGCCATGCCTATGCTTGCTTGGTAACTGTTGTTGTAAGAAAATTCCACCAACGGCAAGTACTTATCCCAACTTCCTTTGAAGTCTAATACACAAAGTCTCAAAAGATCTTCGAGGGTCTGGATCATCCTTTCCGATTGTCCGTCCGTTTGAGGATGGTATGCAGAACTAAAACGTAGTTCAGTGCCCATAGCTTTTTGTAGACTGATCCAAAAGCGTGAAGTGAATCTAGGATCTCGATCAGAAATTATGGAAACTGGCATGCCATGCAATCTCACGATCTCATTTATGTACATACCGGCAAGACGTTCAAGTGAAAAGTTTTCTCGTATAGGCAAGAAATGAGCAGATTTGGTCAATCTATCTACGATCACCCAAATTGCATCTAAGCCTTGAGAAACTTTTGGAAGACCCATCACGAAGTCCATATTGACGTGTTCCCACTTCCATTCGGGAACTTCAAGTGATTGTAATGGACCTTTAGGAACTTGATGTTCTGCCTTGACACGTTGACAAGTTAGGCACCTTGAGATAAACTCCGCAATCTCTCTTTTCATATTGTTCCACCAAAATATATGTCGAAGATCTCGATACATCTTGGTACCTCTTGGGTGGATTGCAAGCGGCGTGTTGTGTGCCTCCATCATGATTTTATGCTTTAATTCAGGATCGTTAGGAACACAGAGTCGAGAGTTGACTCGAAGTATTCCTTTCTCGTCGATTCTTGCTTCGGGAATAGCACCTTCTTGTACTTTCTTTATCATGTTTATCAGTTCCGGATCGGTAGCTTGAGCAGCTTTAATTTTATCGATTAAAGTTTGTTCTACTCGCACGTGAGCAATCTTCGAGCGGGTCCCTGGTGTCTTTAGCTCTATCTCCATCTTTTGCAAGTCGTACAAAATACACTTTTGTGTTGTCAGCAGTGCACTTGTACTTGCATAAGATTTTCTGCTCAAAGCGTCAGCTACAACGTTCGCCTTTCCCGGGTGATACTGGATTGTGTGGTCATAATCCTTTAACAGCTCAAGCCAACGTCGTTGTCGCATGTTGAGTTCCTTCTGGGTGAAGAAATACTTGAGACTTTTATGATCCGTATAGATATCCACTTTTTCTCCGTACAAGTAGTGTCTCCAGATCTTCAACGCGAAAACGACTGCTGCCAACTCTAGATCATGAGTAGGATAATTTTTCTCATAATCTTTGAGTTGTCGAGAGGCATAGGCTATAACCTTTCCATGTTGCATAAGGACACAGCCTAGACCTTTGCCAGAAGCATCGCTGTAGATAACAAATTCTCCTGATCCTGATGGTATGGTCAGAACAGGAGCTGAAACCAGTCTCTTCTTGAGTTCTTGGAAACTTTTCTCGCATTCCTCGCTCCATATGAATTTTGTGCTTTTCCGAGTAAGCTGCGTTAATGGAGTGGCGATTCGAGAAAATCCTTCTACGAATCTCCGATAATAACCGGCTAGACCCAGAAAACTTCGGACTTCGGTTACTGTTTTGGGTTGTTCCCAATTTAGTACCGTTTCAATCTTCGCAGGATCGACTGATATTCCTTGACTAGAAATCACATGCCCAAGAAACGCGACCTCCTCAAGCCAGAACTCACATTTCTTCAACTTGGCATATAATTTGTTTTCACGGAGCTTTTGTAGTATCAATCTCAGGTGTTGTTCATGATCCTCGCGACTCTTGGAGTATATGAGGATGTCATCAATAAAGACAACCACAAAATGATCCAAATGTTCCTTGAATATCCGGTTCATCATGTCCATGAAAGCTGCAGGAGCATTAGTTAGTCCAAAAGGCATGACTAAGAACTCATAATGCCCATAACGAGTTCTGAAAGCAGTCTTTGGAATGTCCTCAGTTTTAACCTTTAACTGATGATATCCAGAACGGAGATCAATCTTTGAGAAATGTTGAGCGCCTTGCAATTGATCAAACATGTCATCAATCCGAGGTAACGGGTACCTGTTCTTGATGGTGACATGGTTCAATTCTCGGTAGTCAATGCACAATCTCATACTCCCGTCTTTCTTCTTCACAAATAGAACAGGAGCACCCCAAGGTGATGCACTCGGACGAATGAAACCGGTATCCAACAATTCCTGTAGTTGGACTTTTAACTCTTGAAGTTCAATGGGAGCCATTCGGTGGGGAGCTTTGGAAATGGGCTTGGTACCGGGTTCAAGATCAATATAAAAATCAATTTCACGGTTTGGGGGTAAGCCAGGAAGTTCTTCAGGAAAAACGTTAGGAAACTCATTAACAATGGGAATATCATTTAAGTTTGACGTATTTTTGTTCAAATCAGTGACATGAGCTAAAAAGGCTTGACATCCGTTTTTCAATAAACGAATGGCTTTATGGCTAGAAATAACAGTTATAGATTTCAATGGTTTAGTTGCTTGAATTTGCATGACAGGTTGATTAGGAATATGAAAACTAATAATCTTATGAAAACAATCAATTTTAGCATGATGGGTAGTCAACCAATCAATTCCTAAAATCACATCAAATTCATGCATCTCCAAAAAAATAAGGTCAACAGGTAATGTGAGGTTGTTGATTTGAACTAGGCAAGATTTATAGACAGTAGATGTAATGGTCATTTCTCCTAATGGGGTTTCAACTGATAAGTCAAAGTCCAAATTTTCAGGAGTTAAGTTTAAATGCTGAGCACATGCAGGTGAGATAAAAGAATGGGTAGAGCCAGTATCTAACAAAGCGTAGACTTCACGAGAATTTATGAATAGCTTACCGGTTATCACCTCGTTCGAGTTTCGCGCCATTTGGGATGTCACAACAAAAGCTCTCCCTTGAACTACAGATTTTTCTTTATCCGCGCTAGCTTTTGGTATCATCATTGCAGCTGGACTTGATTTTGTGGCAGGACAGAACCGCGCAAGATGACCCTCTTTCCCACAACTGTAGCACTTTTTGGACTGCAGTGTACAGTTTGGGTTGATGTGACCTTCCTGACCACACCTATAGCATCTCACTGGTGGTCGATCTTCTCCCCTTGAAACTGGGGTCGGTGCTGGTGTCGGTACTGGTGCTGGTGCCCTTCCATAATTATTATGGAATCTCTTTCTTTTGAAATTGTTCCCACTAGATTCTCCTCTTCTGTTATTTGGTATAGAATTACCACCGAAGTGTTGGTTACCTCCTCGATGGTTCTCGTTCCTGTGGTTGTTGTCACTCCTTTCTCTATGCTGATCATTAACTCTTGGCTGCAATGTTTCATCTGTTTGCTCCACCCTTTGAGCCCTATCTACAACATCTGAATACAAACTAAATTTATGAGAGCTAAGTTGTTGACGAATTTTGAATCTCAAACCTCTTAGGAACATCCGACTCATTCGTGCTTCGTCATCCACAAGATGAGTCGCAAAACGAGACAGTTCAGCAAACTTAGCTTCATATTGAGAAACTGTCATGTTTCCCTGCTCCAGCTTAATGAATTCCACTTCCTTCATATGGCGGATGCTTTCTGGGAAGTACTTCTCGTTAAACAGTTCTTCGAATTCTGTCCAAGACATTTCGAGTGCTGAAGGTTGGATACGTTTTACCGCTTCCCACCAATGGTCCGCCTCACCTCGTAACATAAAAGTGGCAAATGGCACCTTCTGATCATCAGCGCATTGTAAGACATCAAGTATTTTTGTCGTCTGCTTCAGTCATGCCTCCGCTTTGAGTGGGTCAGGCTTCCCGTGGAATTCAGGTGGTCCTAATTCTTTAAATTGCTTAACAGTGACCATCCTCAAATTGCCAGCGTTTCTACCGTTATTATTGACTGGATTTCCTCTTCCTTGATTCTGTATGAACTGCATGAAATTCCTAAAGAATCCATCGTTCATCATGTTATCAGGAACATTATTTCCTGAGTTGGCAGGAGGATTGTTTGGGGCCTCTTGATTCTCGGCTACATTTGCTTCAGGCATTCCATAGTTAACCTCTTGATTTCCAGATGCCATACTAAACTGTGGTCACAAAATAAATGTTAGTTCAAATAAACTGACTCATCACTTCATGTTCCTACATTCAAATCGACTCATTAGATAATAAAATCTATTTTAGGTAGGACACACTAGTGACTGATTCTATTCGTCTCTCCCCTCCTAGTTCTACCCCAGATCTCCATTAAAGACCATATCCCTAAGCTCTGATGCCAACTGTGACGCCCCCAACTCTGGGCCCACACAGCCCATACTTGGGTCGTCAAAAGACTACAACAAAATTATTACAACAAAGCACAACGTACAACAATACAGTGTATAATAATACACAACTAAGTCTTCACTATTATTGCCACACTATTTTACAAAACGTGAAAACTATGATAACTATTCCTCGGACCCTCACTCCATTCCCCGGCTAGACCCTGTTATGTTTTCATCTCCTGTTGAAAAACAATGGAACAAAAGAAAGGGTGAGCTCAAATAGCCCAGTAAAGAATATCATGACTAAGATAATGATGAATAAATTATCATTAGTCTTCAACAGTTGAGTTCTTGATAGAATACAATAGACTACAAGGTTTATATCAAAAACTGCAGTTAAATTCTTAAACAACGTTCAGATCAATATTAGCAGCGGAATGAGTAATCTATTAGAAGAATAATGCAGACTATAATGTCCACTCGGTTATCTTTTTAGGAAAAACATCATCAACTGTTATCATCTGAAATATCATTAGTCAAGATAATACAAATTCACAGTTCCTGATCATAATCATGCAGATCAACAGTTCATCTTTGCACTATGGGCCAAAGACATTCAATATAACACCAACGGTCATGATTATACCAGATTCAGCCTTTGGTCATAATCATACCAAACAACAGTTCATCTTTGCACTACGGGCCAAAGAGAACATTCACCACGTGCCATAAAAGACACCGAACAGATGTATCGCCTTTAACCTATTATATCGCCTTTAACCTATCATCTGTTCAACAAATATAACACATCTGTGCCCCCGGCCACAGATATTCACAACAGCTTGATTTTTGGATGATTAGAATGATATAAATGATGAACAGAAGAAATAGGATAACAATAAGTATCGAAAGTTTACTTTGTACAGATTCAAATAATGTCCAAATTGTCAACATGATGTGGAGTGAAATTCAAGATCCACAGTTCAGAATAACGGTTACAATTCAATAGAAAGGTTCACGTAAATAGGAAGGTTCAGTTGAAATAATGAAGTTCAACTATTATGGAACATATAATATTTTCAGGAATTATAGAAGCAATAGTTCCATAATAAATTTCGATTTAGGAGTATGAAAGAAAATAATATCCCTTACCGTAGCAGGTTTGATTAACAAAAGGTGAAAGAAATTAATACAAAGGGTTATTCACCAACAGGCGGCAATCCGCTCCGTAAGGTTATTCCCACAATTTAATAGAATTTGAGTACAAAGAGTTATTCACCAAACAGGCGGCAATCCGCTCCGTAAGGTTATTCTCAGAGATTAATAATGAATGAATACGAAAGGTTATTCACCAACAGGCGGCAATCCGCTCCGTAAGGTTATTCCCACAATTTAATAGAATTTGAGTACAAAGAGTTATTCACCAAACAGGCGGCAATCCGCTCCGTAAGGTTATTCTCAGAGATTAATAATGAATGAATACGAAAGGTTATTCACCAACAGGCGACAATCCGCTCCGTAAGGTTATTCCCACAATTTAATACATGGAAATAAAAGGCACATTTTATGAGTAAGAAAGAAACAATATTATTTTCGAGAATCAAATAATGATAATCCCTTACCATAGTACGTTTGAATAATGGAAGATGAAAAAGATGGTATCCCTTACCGTAGCAGGTTTGATTAACTTGAACAGTACACGTATACTTATAGATCTTCACAAATACTCAAGATGACTTAAGCACACTTAGAGAGAACTTTCACAAGAAGTATTTAGAGAGAGAAAGAAAGAACAAGTAAGGAAGTTTATGAAAAATCCTTAAGTTAAGGCTTCTATTTATAGCCAAAAATCTTATCATTCATTTAATCTAAACCATTCATTTAAAGATCATCTTTTAATCTACACCATCCATTTCAAATATTATATTATCTTTAATCTACACCATTCATTTCATATCACCTAATAATCACCTAACTTTATATTATAAACAAATCAATTTAATTATTCAACAATAATTCACACTTTAATCTACACCATTCATTTCATATCACCTAATAATCACCTAACTTTATATTATAAACAAATAAATTCAATTATTCAACAATAATTCACACTTTAATCTACACCATTCATTTCATATCACCTAATAATCACCTAACTTTATATTATAAACAAATAACTTTATCAATTCAATTATTATGACTAATTGTTATAAATACAGTATAGTTAGCTCTTAGATATCAAGTCAATAAATTAATGAAATACAACTGTTTAAATAACATCATAATAGAGATAACAATAATGTAAAATAAAGCATACGTTACTGTGTAATGACAATTATTGATTCAATAATGTGAATTACTGTGCATATGTTACTGTGACAATTATTAGGTTCAATAATTTTAAAAACAGTGCAACAACAATTATTGACTCAATGATATAAAATACAGTGTGATGACAATTATTAAATCAATAATGCAAAATACTGTGTAACAACAATTATTGAATTGATAATATAAAATATTATGCAGTGACAATTATCGATGAAATGATGCGTAACAGTTACGGTGTCAATTATCAGACCAATAATATGAGACACTATGCAATACCGTGTGTTACTGTAGAGTACCGTGTGCTACAGAAAATATCATAAACTACCGTATGCTACTATTCTTTTATCACCGGTATTTTAATAGTTCCGTTGACTATTTTTATTTAAAAAGGTTACTTCTGTCGTTTTCTATATCCGACAAATATTCCGTTGTGGGGTCCACCAATAATTTATTATTTCGGCGCCGTCGTACGGCACGAATATTCCCCGACCAAACGAATATTCCCCGACAAAGCGAATATTGTCCGACAAAATAAAATTTGCACATAATATCCTTAACTTTCAATTTTGTTAATTTAACCACTTACTGTTTCAAAAAATATATATATGAAGAAAAATTAAATTTTGTATTTCATAAAATTCGGGGTCTTACATGGTTCATCCTCGTCTTTGATAAAATCAAACTCTTTTGATTGTCTCATCAAAACGGATGTTCCATCTTCGAGAAATTTGCTTCAATCTATAATTGGATAGTAGTAGCTTTCATACTTGATTTACTCCATCATTATGGAGACAAATCCTTTTGGTTGTATCATACATACGTTCTTTTGTATGGTAAGTTGTTACTGCAAGTAAAATCCGAATGGATATATGCATTTTCACTAGTGAAAAATTTCATCTTAGTCAACTCATTGACCTTGTTTGAAATCTTTTTACCACTAATTAGGTCTTATAGGTCTCCACCTAGCCATCTGCTTTAGTCTTTCTCCAAAGACCCATTTCGGATTTTATGGTCATCAGCCATTTCTCTTGAGTATCTAACACTCATACCTCATCGTATATATCTGGATCATCATCCACTATGATGCGTACTTTATCATCATCATCTATGATGAATCCATACCATTCAGGTATCTTCGGTACTAAACCAAATTTACGACTTGGTTGTGGTACAATAGGTTTATCTACTTGTACAGATTCCTTCATTTTATCTGTAGTGTTTTGTGGTTCTTGAACTTCTTCAAGATCTATTTTACTCCCACTAACCCTTTAAGGAAAAACTCATTTTCCTATAAGGCAGCGTGTTTCAAACAAACACCTTTTAGTTAGTCGGATTATAGAAGTGATACCCTAAACTTTCTTTAGGATATCCCACAAGTTTACACTTATCAGATCTTGTCCCTAGCTTATCATGTCAAACCTTTTCACATGAGCTGAACAATTCAAATCTTAACATGCTTAAGACTTGGTTTCCTCCCTATCCATGACTCATATGAAGTCTTAGGGACGGAATTTGAAGGTATCTTATTTAGTAGATATGCGATCGTTTCTAAAGTATAACCTTAGAAGGATACTGGAAGATCGGTAATACTCATTATGGATCATCACCATGTCCATTGTGAGAATACCATTTCGCTTGAGATGATCTAGAAACTTACTGCTTTAAGTATTCCCTTCTCGATCTAATCGAAGAACTTTAATACTTTTGGCATTTAGTTTCTCTACTTCACTTTTGAATTCTTTGAACGTTTCAAACGATTTGGATTTATATTTCATTAAATACATATATCAAAATCTAGAATCATTAGTGAAAGTAATGAATGAATACCCTCCTCTTGCATTTGTTGTCATAGGTCCTACACACCACTGTGTCTACCATCTCTAACAACTCCGTAACTCGCTCTCCATGTCCACTAAATGAATATTTTGTCATATTATCCATGATACAAGATTCACAAGTTGTATTTGATTCATAATCAAAAGCTCTAAAAGCCTATCTTTATACAACTTGTTTTAGTCTTGTTTTATTAGCATGACCGAGTTAACTGTATTGCATGAAGGTATGATTCATATCATCTATTTGCTTTTAGTTTGTTCAAATTGGAATATTTTTCATATAAGTCAAGTATACAAAATCTATTAAGTAATCAACCAGTTCTAAATAAAACATTATCATTATAAACAGAATAACGATTGTTCATTATTATAATGTCAAAAAAAAAAAAAACATTCCTTGTCATCACATGGAACTGAAATAATGTTTCTAAGAACTGGAACCTTGTAACAACTTACTAACTTAATAGGTTTGCCCGTAGGCAGTGCTAAACTATAAGTTTCCATGGCTAATGCAGCAACCTTTACTTCATTCCCCAGCACATGATTACTTATCATTTATTTAGCTTTCTGCTTCTGCTTAGTCTCTGCAACGACTTGCATATGTGAGACCACCATTCGGTATCTAATACCTAAGTAGAACTTGACTTATAGAAAGTTCTATTTTATTGTGAACAAATCTATATCTGTAGCTGAAGCTTCAATAAACTTCTTCTACTTAACTACTGCAACTCTCTTGCAGTTGTTCTTCCAGTGTTCTAGCTTATCGCAATAAAAGCAAACTCCTTTGCCCTCGGGATCACTTTTATTTATGTCCTTTGTTTAGCCTTTTTTTTGCCTTCTACTCTTTCTGACTCCTCAGAAATACCTTTGGCCATCTTCCTCCGCTTAGAAGATTCATCTACAAGTAAAACTTGGTTTTTCTAGGAAGAAAAGTGACTCTCAACTTATTCAACATATTTAAGCAAATCAGGTAAACTGACTTCAAGCTTATTAATGTTAAAGTTCACAACAATTTGTGAAATGGAGTCCGCGAGTGACTGCAAGATCGAATCTTGACTCAACTCTCCATCCTTGACAAAACTTGTTGTCCTAATTGATCAATCCAATTGATCATCTTTAGGACATGCGTCTTTTACTGTAGTGCCATTGATTATTATAGATCGGAAAAGCTCCTTAGATATCTTATATCTAGTTGACCTACTTTGCTCACCATACAACTATTGAATGTGCAGCAATATAGTAGGTGCATCCATTTTCTCGTGTTGACGCTGTAACTCGATACTTATGGATGCAAGCATGATGCATTGAGCCACCTTTGCATCATATTGCCATTTAAAATAGCAATCTCTTCCTCAGAGGCTTAGTCTACAACGTTTGTAGGAATAAGCAAATTAAGGACATTTGCTAGTTTTTCAGCATTGAGAACTATTCTCAAATTTGTTTAATCAATCCGAACAATTCGGTTCGATTAATTGTTAGCATACATTATGCTATGCAGTGTTAGTGAATTAATCATAACAATATTTTTTAAGTGAATTAATAACAACATTAATATGCATTCATTTTATTAATTACCAAAATAAATTAGGTCTTTATTTAAAATGGCGTCTCCCACTATTTTCATCAAACTATATTACCCTCCTTATATAGTTTGGCAAATCTAGTTAAAGATCTGCTAGTGAGAAAAGGATCTTATCGACATAAATACAGCTTTGTGTGTGCACAACAAACTATAGTTTATTCAATAGGTAGGCAACTCCTTGTCAATTACATCAACATGTAACTCCTTTGTATTTTGCCTCTTAGATTATTATGATCATGTGTGTGCACATCCAAATCAAAATTATCTAAGTTAAGTCAAACCTAGCACTTCCATATAAGTGAAGAGAAAAATACTGCCCTTGTGTGTGCACAACAAAACAGTAATGTTCAATTCCTTTATAAGCATCAAATGTGATAAAACAACATCTCAAACAATCGATATGAGCCTTGTGTGTGCACAACAAACTATAACGAGTATTTGATACTCTATCGTTTTATCATGCTAGAAGGCGACGTTCGATATTTTTAATAAATATCTTTGAACGTTACAACTTAATAATATGAGTAGTAGAATAAACAAATTAGAACAATTCTAATTTTATTTAATTAAATTAAACTCCTTTAATTCATGAATTAAACATTTTAATTCATTTTATAAATAATATTTATTCTACATCATGAGGGGTTTATTAATATTAATTGTCTCATCTTGTTTAGCGCGCATGCACATATATATATAAAATACGCGTCATATTATTTAACATGCGAAGCATGTTTGGATAATATATAATATATATAAACAAGCATGCACATATAGAATACTATATTCTACTTGGATTGATTATGGACTTTTATTCTAGTTTGGTTTATTCGAGCCACCAAATAAACCAATTGGTCAAACCTAGGATGCAAGAATAAATTAAATTAAATGTAACTATTACATTTAAATTCGAGCTCCATTACAAACGGGTCTTCATGCGCTCCTTGCTTCTTTGCTCCAATTCTTCAAAATAATTCCAACTAATCCTATTACAAATTATTTACAATAAATAGAAACATTGATCAACAGTCAAGCGGAAATACATAGGAGGGAGATAGAATTATACATCAGAAAAATTAGAAAGACGAGGTACGCAGACCCCATTTATTAAAACCCATTCATTCATGCATTTAATTAAAATTAAATCCAATCACATTGGTCAATAGTCCATAATCAATCCCATTTATTATCATATATATCAACATATATATTAATAAATAATATTCATCTCATGAATTAAATAAATCATTCCATATATGTATTGGTATCATTTAATGGGCAATTAAAGTTGCATGAAATCTAATTTCATGTTTAAAATAAACATTTTATTTTAATTATAAAATTATTTAAAAATAAACCATTTATTTTTATTATTTTAAAATTACCCAAAATAAACTCTTTTATTTTAAAATTTTAAAATCTGTACAAAATTACCAAACTGTTTGGGTAATTAATATATATATATATATATATATATATATATATATATATATTCATATAATATCCGGTAATGGCTGGGCAATAAATCCGAATCCAAGAGTGCATTTCTGATTTCCGAAATTGATGGCTTTGGGTGACTCACAATTCGGGACAGCACAATTCGAGACAAGGCATATAGATATATAATCCAATAACCGAAACAGTGGCTGGCATTTTGCTTTTCTTTTGTTCCATTCGGTTAGTATATATATATATATATATATATATATATATATATATATTTGATTATCAAATTGGAAGAGTGCTCACAGTCAATGTTTCGGCAATTGTATGGAGCTGCCAGTTTTTCTTTTCTTTTTCCGTAAAGCTTCCGGGTCGATTATTAAACCGTGGCTTGCTTTAATTATCCAACAAAAATTATGCCCAATAAATTATTCTAAACACATACCCATACACATATGAAATTAAAACAATTAATAATTCGCATAAAGTTTGGCTCTGATGCCACTGTTGGTTTGCAAAAATTATGGCATACATATAATCAAATTATATAAGCGCAACGGAAGCAATAAAAATCAGATTTTAAAATTTTTGTACAAACCAATAACCCGGATCTTTCTTATGCGACTATTATTAATTGAAGAAGGATAAAAGAATTTATACCTTTGTAGAACCAAGTTTCCACGGGTACAAGTTCATCTCCCTTTAATCCTTCACGTTCATTTTCATAATTCACCGATTAGATTCCACGGATCAATGTTAGCTCCCCAAGTGTTGAGCCTCTAGAGGTGATCCACCAAGAGATTTATGAATTAAAGAAGTGGATTATAGTTTCTCCAAACCATGGGTGGCTAGCCCTAATTCTCTCTCTCTCTCTAACTCTTAGATCTAGAGAATTATGGAGTACTCTCTCTATTCTAATGAAAGTGTGTGTAACCTTGATCTATGATAAGACTCCTCCTATTTATAGATCTAGTCAACCCTCCTAAACTATTTAGGATTAGGGTTTTAATTTAATTCCCAATTTAATTAGGAACTAAATTAATTAATTACAATTCCTAAACCATTTAGGAACTTAATTATTTAATAATGAGAGTACTTCTTATTAATTAATTACTAAACCATTTAGTAACTTAATTAATTATTATTATAATTATAATTCCAAAACTATTTAGGAACTTAATTATTTAATAATAATATTACTACTTATTAATTAATTCCTAAACCATTTAGGAACTAAATAATAATACTAGTAGTAATAATAATAATAAGACTCCTCTTATTAATTTATAATTAGTTTTTCTAAAATACTACATTATAAATATTAAGATATTTAATTTATTCTATCACCATAGTATAAATTAAATATACTTAATTTATTATTACGATTATGCCATCCACTTCTAAAATAAATATTACTCTTTTGTGGTGTGACCCTTTAGGTTCTCCATATTAAACCGGTTGTATAATAAATAAATTAGAACAATTCTAATTCATTTATTATGAATTAACTCTTTAATTCAGAATAAATAATTATTCCACAATAAGGTTAAGCCCCCTTAGCGATTAGTCGACTTTCCAGATAATATAGATTTCAACATTTAATCGTAAAAGAACCTTTCAGCAAATAGTTACCGTACAATTCAATCCTTCTACCATACAATGTCCCAATCAAATATAAGACACGGAATTTCTGTCAAGTCTTATTTATTTGATTATATGCATTTCAATTCACAAATACACAACTCTAGTTAATGTAAATTAGAAACTCCTTTCTAATTTCATTCAACCCTGGCCAGGGATTTCTGAGTTGTCACTTATTGAATCGCATAGGACATTCTCTCCCTTTACTGGAAGTGGTAGATCCTTTGTTGATCATTCATCTATCTCCATGTGTACCTTATTATACCCAATCATATCCTTTGATATACCAATAGGTCTTAAGGAATATGTCAAAGTATAGCTTAGTACACACAAGATACTAAGATGATCTCAAGTCTAAGGATCACTTGTACGACTATCACATAAGGAACTCCTATTGACAGACGAGTAAAACTCCATTAGGTGTTCCTTGAGCGAGTCACGTTCAATGAACTTATTCTCTAATAAGCACCTACATACTTGCTTTAGTGTCTCTACACAAATGATTATGATATCAATCATCCTCTTCATAAGAGCAAGCATGGTATGTACCAATCTATCCGGATCTACTAATAACCTTTTTAGTGATCCAACGATTAGGAACAATTTTAGTTTTTGAGCTATTTTGAATTTAGATCTCATTAGCATGATCCTCATCATGGTTCTAAAAGCATTGCTCGAAAATTATGGGTTTATCCATTTGATTAATTCAAGTAATTAATCATGAATAAAGAAATGTCTTGATACTTTTATTAATAAATGAACAAGATTACAAAGTATATGCTTATCACATCAAATGTGATTGGCTTGAGGGCATACTACTTTCAATATTTAGTATAAATATACTTTTATAAGCAGTTATCATGCCCAAATTATTTTAGATATATATGTTGACTTGGTCACACTCTGTTCTTTGATTTTGATGATGACATTATCTTTGTGCTAAAATCTTGAAATTATATAATGAGATATATGTGTTAGGGTTTCGACATAGTGAAAACAGCGGAATTTAAAAAAAAAATTGAAACCCTAAGACAGGATCCAAGTGAAAACAGATTAATCAGAGGTTTAAATTATTTTACCAATTATCCGAGATGGACAGGAGACGATGGAATTCTGGAACGGCTTCGAATCTTCAACGCAATCCAGCAACTGCGTCTCTACGGTATCCACACGAACGCTCCGCGAACCGTCACACGATCTGTAGCGAAAGGAATCTGTGGTACTAGCCACCAAGATCAGAATTTCTAAACTATTTTTCTCTCTAGCCTCTTTCTGAAAGCGGCTAGGGTTTTTAGTTTTTTCCTTACGTGATTTTTAGACTACTGATATATCATATATATAGTAGTTAATAGGAATTAACCAAAACCTAATTTAATTAGAAATATAAAATTCAAATTTATATATATTATATTTTAATTAAGTCTTACTTAATTAATATACATATATACAAATTATCCTATTAATTTAAATTCGTAATTTTAAATACTATCAATCACATTGACATATTTAAACTACTTACAATTTAAATTAATTCCCTTTTAAATACGTTCTAAGTGTGTGACCCAATAGGTTACTATTATATCGACAATAATTTTAAAATCATATTATAAAATTATAAAAAGCGAGCGGCATCTAGTAATACATCACTGTTACTCAAATAATAATAAGATCGGTGATTCGATACAACCTTTTCGTGACCAATGTTTCAAAGTAATTTAATCCTTTTAACCTTATATCCTAAATTAAACTCGAGGCATGGAATGTGTCATACTATTCATAATTTAATCTGAGTTTTCTTGATCAATGAGTAGACTATATGAAACAAATCAATATTTGAGCATGACCATGCATTTCATAGTCATACTCAATCAAGAGGCCTATGGATATCACCCCTAATATATAAGAGGGTTAAATTCCATCTAGATCACTCATATTCCTCACACGATTCATGATGTACCCAATAATCACCTTTATTGTCCACCCTATTAAAGGTGACATTTGATGATATCAAAGTACACAAATTCTCGTGTAATAATATAGTGACTTCAGGTCGGAGGATCATTACATTATTGTCACTATGAGAATTTCTTATGACACTTTACATAATGCTCCATGTAGAATTCTCATGGTGGGTCTGTCCAGTACATTGTTCTCTAACATGTACCTATACATTGACTCAAATATCTCATATATTTATGACCAATGAGATTTAGCCATCAGTCAATCCACATACTAGTCTCAATGCATCATTGTTGTCCCATTAACAATGATACTCGACTAGGGACATTTAAGAGTAATGATACTAACTGTAATTATATGATCTTATGTTCAAGTCACATACTTGAAGCTATATAATTTGTATCACTATTCTAATGACTTTTACTATGTTAACATTTATATAACGCAGTAAATAAAAACATAATAAAATAATATCATTTATTCAATCAAATATAATATCGAGAAAAGTTAAGCAATGACATCAAATAATTGGCCTCTAGGGCATAAACTCTAACAATATGTTGCAAGTTAAAAGATGCAATATGCAGATTAGATTGAGACTGTATAACCGTGAAGCTACATGGATATATTTCGTGAAGATCTACATTGGGTTTCTAGGATATCATGTAAGATCTTAGCTTTATTTATATCTCAATTAAGGTTCTAGGATGTGCATGATAATTTGCATTGCATTGATCATGAAAAGAATTAATTATAAAAAAAATTAATTAAGCCTTTATAAATTAAAAAGATATGGTTTATTTAATATTGGAAAAATTAATTTTAAAGTTAATTTTCTTTCCATCCCATAACTAGTGGAGTTAAATTACTAAACAATATTTAAATACTCTTTATCCTTTTTTTTTCTCAATAAATCTTGTTACCTTAAATCTTAGAATTGAGTTTTAAATAATTATGAAAATGGTTAATATAATGGAATAATTTAATTGGACTTCTAAAATTAATATGAAAATGTTATAAATGTTGAAATCTTAATTATTCCTAATTTATATTAGTTGCCCACTCATTTGGTTTTTGAATACCTTCCTTACATAATAAAATATGTTGATTCACATGATTTCTTTATTGATGGTTTAATTTGGTAGTTTAATTAATTCTTTCCATAATTAGAGAACTTAATTTAAAATAGATGTTAATAGATTCTTTCTAAATAAAATCTATTACCTCAAGTTTTGGAATTGGAATTTTTATTGATTTGACTTTTCATAATTGTTTTGATTAATTGAGCTAATCTATTTCCATATCATCATATAAATTAATCATTGTTTGGGTTGTTCATTATTAATTTAAGCTTTCCATGCTGGATAAACTTAATTAAATCGTGATTTGATGTAGTAATTAATGGAATGTTTTAAAATCTTCCCTAATAAATCTTAATGGATTGATTAGTTAAATAATTGATATGATTCTAATCAACAGGAAATCACGGGTAGAACCTTCCATGTTAAGGAAATTAGTTAATTGAGATTTTGGGTTATAATTGATTGATGGGTAGAATTAAGAGTCTCCATAAAACTGTTTCAAAAAAATTTAAATAAATATAGAGTGATTGTTGTTTACAGTTATACTTAATTGGTTGATTTTTGCTCCCATTGATAAGAATATCCCTGTTGACCGAGATTGCTTTTCATATATGATTGATTACTAAAATATTGCATGTAAATATCTATTAATCAATTATGGCGTGAATTAAAAAAAGTCATAGAATCTCTGGATTTAATTTAGGCTGAGGTGTCTAATAGACTTATCCCACGATTTATGCTTTATAGCATTTGTTATGGACATCTTCATTGTATGGGGAAAAGTCAAATTCTTGATCCATGCTATCAATCATGTACAACGTAATTACTAGAAATATCTTGTAAATAATTACCAAGTTCAAAAAGTGGGTTAACGGTAACTTTCCTTATTGTCTCACCCAACGGCTAAAAAGATTTCGCTTTGAAATATACATGCCTAGCCGAGAATAAAAAGTAACCGAAAGATACAATACACAGAATATATATTGTTATTTCACTTTCTCTCAAATAGTTTGATTCTTACACTTGATATAAACTGCTACTCTGCTGAAGATTATTAACAAAAAATCTGATTCATTGGTCTTGAATTTTCAGAGCTTACAATTGGTGATATCTTATATTTTTCATTGATCATTGCATATAGAATTGAGCCTTGAATTGTTGATATAATTATTGCTTTGATCATAGTTTTTTTGTAATTTGTTATATCATTGATTAAAGTATTTGTTATCTAATCTGGCTTGGATTAGGGGTTTTACAATAAAGTTCTTGGTGAGCTTAAGAGCTCGGTGAGTAGAAGTACTCAAGGGGTGCATAGGTTTGCACAAGGTGAGCATAGGTGCTCGGGAGGATTGATCCTCAAAGACTTTGACAACTTGAGTAGTAAATGGGTTTAATTGTAAACCAATTGATTAATAAAAGGAGTCTCCAATACTAGTTGATATTGGACATGGAGTAAGCCACTAGAGTAGAGGATAGGGGTCGAACCACGTAAAAATTCTTGTGTTCGTGTAATTGGTTAATTTAATTTTCTTTATAAACTACTAACTCAACTCACAATATTTATTTTCAAAAGAAAATAATTATCTCATCTTATTTTTATTAACAATTTAAATCAGTTTCCAAATCAACAAACTGAAATTAGCTTTCAGCAGACTGAATTACTTACTGTTTTAATAAATTACAAAAATTGGATATAATTTTACTCCACACTTATTCAACCCCCCTTCTAAATGTGCCTACTTATATTTCAATATAGTGCAAAAGTCTTAATTATAAGCAGTTCTGATGTCCGATTTATTTCTATTATAAAGAAGAAATACTCATTTTACAAGCAGTTACTATGTTCAATTTTCATCAAGTGTTTAGTAAGAATATTTATTTTATAAGCAGTTATAATACTCAAATTATTTCAAATATAGTAGATGAATATTCGTTTTACAAGTAGTTAAAATACTCAATTCATTTTCAAATATAGTAGAAGAAATTCTATTTATAAGCGGATATAATGTCCAATTTTATTTCATGTATAAAGAATAAAAGATCAAAAACACTATCGTAAAGGAATCTTGTCACGGATAAAGATATAAACATTTATCGCAAGATTTATTTATTCTAAGAACCATCCTATTATTAATTATGTGAATCTTAGATATATAGAAGCATAGAATGTATAAATCTTAAGATTAAAAATTGACCAATATATATGGTGTTATTCATATATACGGATGCACTACAAGTTGATATAAGATCGAAACTAAGTTAAGATCAAGGGATTATGAAAAAGAAATTTTCAAAGAATTGTCTGAAATAGACTAGTACAACCAATATGATTGTGAGATCATTGGCTAAGTTGGTAGATGTACGGAGTTTAACGCACAAAGTCCGTTGTAACGAGTATAGGAATTTTGGGGGTGTTACACCTACATATAGATGTCAGGCTATGGTGAGTCCCACCCTGGCCTGCTTTGTTCGTTTTGATCCAAAATATGCTTTAATTGATCCCTAAACAGAATTTTTTAATCCCACACTAATGATCCTACGATTAGGAATATTTTAGTTTTTAGATATTTATAGTTTAGATCTCATTAGCATGAACTTTTCATAATTCTAGAAGCATTACTCCAAAACTATAACATTCCCAAATCCGGGTACCTTGTACCTTAGACTTGGTACGTCACGATACATCATCTTCATACATGTTCTATAACTAATGCAGAAAATATAAACATAAATTGTTTATTCTACAACATTTCTCAAGGCTTCTAACCTTAACTACATATATACCTTTAGATTCATAAAAGGTTTACACAATTAACTTACATTATATAACAAATTAGTTATCATGCATAACACTATAATCTTGTCTTTTGCTTCTGTCTCCGTCTCTCCTCGAACATTTTTATTATTCTGAAATTTGTTATCATGATATAGCAAGAGTGAGCAACGACTTTGCTCAGCAAGTTTAAATACAATAACGATATATCATGATTGAAAGGAAGAATAAGCATTTGGATTTTCAACAATATAATAATTGTGAAAGAGTACGAATCATAATTTCAATAATTGAATGACTGAATCAATTAATGTTGAGTGTCAATAATGACCATGAACAAATTTAACTGAACCTTATGGTAATGAAGGTGATCAGCCTTTCATACCTGATGAACACATGCAACAAGCACTATGTGCGAATCAACAATTTAAAGAGGTGGAATAATTATACAGAATTAAACCATAGCATGCTTGAAACATAATAACTTGAGTTTGAGTTAGGAACTTGAACAATGAAATAATATATCCTGCTCGAATATAAATTGAGTAGGGTTTAGGAAACTTGCATGTCGGCTCAGCTACAATTAATGTCTAGCTTTAACTAATTGGCTTTGAAAGACCTAACATTAACAAAGTTGGTCTAATAATTAGTACAAAGTATTTGTACAACTATACGCTCACTAAGGAACTTATCTACCACACATAAGTACTAACACATAATTTACATCAGTCAAAACAATATTATTAACCTTATAGACTCTCAATCAAATTAGGTTAATAATTTAATAAGTTAAAAAATATTTTTCTTAAGTGTTGGACTCTTATTAAACCCTTAAACAACTTATTACTATTGTTTAATTAAAACATAATTAAATTCAAATTATTTTATTAACTCAAACTCTATTTAATTACTATTTAATCTTGATTAAATAGGAATTAATTAATTATCTTTAGTTATTACTCAAAATAAATAATAACTAATTGTACTTACTTATTATTTAATAAAAATTAAATAATAAATAATTATTGATTTAATTTTAACCTTCTTTAAATTAAATATTAATCAACCAATAATTAACCTCACTTATTATTTAATTTAAGGAAATTAAATAATAGTTTACTAATTTTAATCCTCTTTAATTATTATTTAATGTCAATTAAAAAATAATTAATTATTTCATTAATTTTAATTATTATTTAAGGTTAAATAATAATAAATTTATTTATCCTTATTTATTATTTAAATTAAATAATAAATTATTAATTTAATAAATTAATTTCCATTAATCATTATTTAATGCTAATTAAATAATAATTAATTACTTAATTATCCTTATTTACTATTTAATAATATTTAAATAATAAATAATTAATTTATAAATTTTTATCTCTCTTTAATTATTATTTAACAGGAATTAAATAATAATTGCTACTTATCACCTTTATTTATTATTAACATTTTAAATAATAAATAATTAATGAAATTCTTATTTATTTAACTTAACCATAAATTTAGCTAACTAGATTAATATTTAAAAATTAAACTTAATGAAAATATTATCCCAAATATCATTTTTGTATTATTATTATTTTTGTTATAATTTTAAATTAATTTTTAAACATTTTAAATTAATTAAAATTATCCAGAATGGCAATTCTGTAATTAAGCCGAAAAACCGAACGGAGGGCAGTATCATAATTTCAGCCGAAATTTACTACCGCGCATTGCGCGCTTAGCAAAATAAACAGCCCCAAAATGGTGCCGTTTTGAAGGAACCGGTGCTGGCTTCCGCGCATGTCGCGCGGGTTGAAAATTTTCCTACGCCAAACGGCGTCGTTTGGCTCCACGGTTGCGCAGAAAATTGGCTGGCGCGTATTGCGCGGCCAGTCCTTTTTTTTTTCTTTTAGCAGAACGTGCACAGTAACTTTATTACATAACTTTAATAAAAATTATACCTTCAAGTAAGTTTTAACTCTTGAATAAAAATCCAAAAAAAATACCCATCACTTAATAACAATTTATAACATGAAAATTTAATTTTTCATGATTTAATTCCATTTTTTTCATAAAATTTATTATACCAAATAAACTACTATAAATCATAACTTTTTGTGTATAACTCCATTTTGAGTGATCCAAACTTTGTTTTTCTCATGATTTAATGTTCTATAATATTAGAACATTAAATCTAAATATTATAAAAATTATTTTTGGTCATTATTTTGAGACTTGATTTAACACCACCAAACACATGTTTTTAGCATATAAATTATACTAAAATACAAACCAAGCACATTAAACTCAAGCATGGTATAAATATTACTACTACACATTATTAACTATATTAACATGTTTATACTCATATGATAATTTATTTAATTTAAAAGCAAAGCTACATTTAAAATAATCATTACCTTGATTTAATGGCTATTTAAAATTATTGACAAGGACGGGATTTATTGCTCAAACAAGGGAGATGCGCTTTTTATGTGTAAACTACAGTTAATGTGAGTATTTTGCATGATTAAATCACTTAGAATGGAAGTTGAACATGTTAAGATGATATAACATTAGATTTATCTCTATGCCTAAGGAGGGCATTAAGCGCGTTAAGATAACAATGACGATTATTAAAAAGACGTTAAGGCAAGAATAACCGCAGAATTAAAATTTGTCTTTCCACTCGAGGAAGGTGTTAAGCGTGTTAGGATAAAATAGTTAAAGGAAATTTTGTTATTGCAGTTTTGACAAAACAACATAAGGCAGAAGCACTCATATTATATGTGAAGCCCTAAAATACAATAATTAGATATTTTAGCAGTAGAAGAATTAATTTTCCATCTTAAAAAAATCATTTAAAGTCAAATTCACCTTGAGATATTGGTCCATTAAAAAATTAAAGTCAAAAGGGTAGTGTTTAAATGGGAAAACATTGTTCTAAGTATATTAGTAATGTTAGTAATGTGACATTTAGGATATATTTTGCGTACATGATTTATTATATACATTCCTCGATCATATTCTCTTCCATTTTTTAGTAGGACTCACATTAATATTGTTTGAAAATTTCCTACACCTCACCATTATAAATCTATGCACACCCCCATTCTCCTAGCATGCTCCCGCCAAACTCCAATAGCACACATCATTACCCCAAACAACACCACATTCACATAATAATTACTCCTCTTTTATTTGAACTTTATCAGCTCAACCTGAAGTAATTCTCATAAACTCATCCAAGTATAATAAATGTGTTAGATGAACTAGTTTCAACAATTAAAAAATGCAAATATAGCCTGAAAAATGTGCAAAAAATGTTATTCGATTTTTTTAAAAAATATTTTAAAAACTTCCTTGTAGTAAGATAAACACATAAAAATTGTGAAAACATTTTTATCTAAGCATTTAACAATGCATTTTGAAATGTAAAAATTTTAAAACTTACTAGTAAGTAATGTATAACAAAACGAAAGCAAAAAAGGTAAAATTAAGCATGAATAGGTTATCCACGATGCGCAAAGAGTGAAAATAGTTTTGAAAATCACATATCTGAAAGTCTCACCAGAAAATATGGAGAAATACTCATCGAAGTAGATGAAGAAAACTAAAAAAGAAAGAAAGAGAGAGGTTTGACCGATGATAAAACCCATGACCTCCCTGGCCTACTTTGTTTGTTTTGATCCAAAATATACTTTAATCAATCCCTAAACGAAAAAATTTAGAAGAAAAATATTTTTAAAAATCAAGCGATAATTTTTACAATATGAATGTGATCAAAAAATCAAATTTAAGGGCAAAATATTTTACAAGTCGTAAAGCAAAGGAACAAATGAGAAAAAGAAAGAAAATAAGAAAGCATAAATGATTAGCCACTAAATTCGACTATGCATTTTGGGGATGATTGGTTGATATAAGTTTCATCTACGATTTACGATTTTTCTAGTGGAGCAACTCTTGGTGACGATTTACGATTTTTCCAGCAGGGCAACCTCTAGTGACAATTTACGATTTTTCAATGCTGCAACCCCTAGTGACGATTTATGATTTTTCCAATAGGGCAACCCCTAGTGATGATTTATGATTTTCTTAGTGGGGTAACCCCTAATGACAAGTTACGATTTTTCAATGCGGCAACCCCTGATGATAATTTATAATTTTCCTGTGGAGGCAATATTTAGGCACCATCCCTTGGTTGGCTTTTTAAGGTCATTTTATGCAGATGTGGATGGGATAAAAAAAGGAAAGAAAAAAGATAGAGAAAACACAAAATGGAGAGAAATATTTCCTAGATTCGATCCAAACCCTTATATATATTAGTTTCTTACCTAAAAATTCTTTAGTCTATATCCAATGATCTATTTGTATGCTTCAAGCAAAAAAAGAACTATCTAATTTGAAGTTATTTCAATCTTAAAGTCTATTTCTTGTTTTTCTTTTTTCTTTTTCTAATTTGTGGATTGTTTGTGCTTGGCCTTGATTATTTAATGTTTGTTTATTATTTTTAAACTCTTTAAACATCTTAATTTATTACTAGTGGTGTTTGGATTCTAGTTGGGTTATAGGTTGTTTGGGAGAATTTCTCATAAATAGAAACTTCTCCTAACTTCCTAATAAATTCTTTTGAGTATTATTTAGTTTATGGTTAGAGTACTGTTGTTATGGATTAATTGGTGTTATTTTGAGCAGATCTATGGTGTTTAGGGTTTATGGGCTTTAATCCCTAGATCCTAAATTCTTTTTTACATCTTACTTGGCATAGTTAGATTTTCAAGATGTAATTAGTATTTTGGTGTTGCAATTAGATTCTTGTTGACTTTGATGAAAGTGATGATGAAGATGATGATGATGAAGATATAGCCTTATTGGCCAGAAAGTTGAGAAAATTCATGCGTAAGGGCAGTAGTAGCAGGTTAAGAAGGTTTTTCAAAAGCAACAAAGTCAATAGTAGCAGAGAACAAGAAAAAGACCTGTGTTACAATTACAAGAAGCCAGGTCACTATATTGCAAAATGCAACAAGCCTCTACGAGATGAGTTAAAGAAAGATAAGAAGAAGTTTACTTCAAAGAAGGAATCCAAAAGATACAAGAAGTTTTAGAAGAAAAAGGATAAGGGCCTTATAGCTAAAGAGTCCTGGAGTGATTCAGAAAATAATTCAGACTCTGAGTCTAGTGACGAAGAAGGACCTCAAGTGGCAAATCTGTGCTTAATGGCTATTAAAGTAGAAACCAACAACACTACTGATCGTAAAGAGATTTACATCAATTAGGGAAAGAGCTCCACTCATTCTATTTGGTACCTCGATAGTGGATGTTCAAAGGCACATGACTGAAAATAAAGCTCTCATATCAAATTTTAAGGAAAAAGATGGTCCTGCAGTTATCTTTGGAGATAATAATTTCGGAAAGACTCGAGGATACGACTCAATCGAAAATGGAGCAGTATTATTTAGTAAAGTTGCATATGTTGAAGGATTAAAGCACAATCTGCTTAGCATCAACCAACTATGTGATAAAGCACATCACGTAATCTTCCTCAACAATCAGTTTCAAGTTAAAGATCTGGAAACCAACTCGTTGAAGCTGACTAAAACTAAAGAAGGCAATGTATATATGGTAAATCTTGAAGAGCTCAGTTCATCAGAAATAACATGCTTCTTTGCCAAAGCATCAGAAGATGTAAGTTGGTTGTGGCATAGGAGATTATCTCATCTGAACTTCAAAAATATGTCAAAGCTTGCCTCCAAAGATCTAGTCTCAGGTTGGCCAAAGCTAAATGTTATCAAAGAAAGACCATGCAAAACCTATCATCTTGGAAAACAAACTAAAAGCTCCTTCAAAAGTAAAGCAGTTAACTCCGACAATAGGCCATTGCAGCTGTTGCATATGAATCTTTTTGGGCCTATCCCAACTGTCAGCCTTGGAGAAAAGAGATACTCACTGGTAATAGTAGATGACTACACCAGATTCACATGAGTATTCTTCTTAAGCTCTAAGGATGGAACCAGTTCTCAACTGGTCAAATTCTACATACTAGTTGTGAATGAAAAGGGTGAGCAAATCAAAGTAATAAGGAATGATCATGGAAGAGAGTTTGATGCATCTAAGGTAGATTAGTTCTGTGAAGATATTGGTATTTAACATAATTTCTTAGTTACAAGAACTCCATAACAAAATAGAGTAACTGAAAGGAATAATAGAACACTAATAGAAGTAGGAAGAACTATACTTGCAGCAGCATGTCTTCTTGAATATTTTTGGGCTAAAGCAGTCAACTCAGCTTGTTATACTCATAATAGATCATTGTTTCACTCTACTCTAAAGAGGACGCCCTACGAGTTGTGAAAAGGAAGAAAGACAAACATTTTTTATTTTCATGTATTTGGCTATACATGTTATATCCTTAACAATGGTAAGAAATATTTAACAAAGTTTCAGCCAAAGTCAGATGAAGGAATATTTCTTGGATACTCTATAAAAAGCAAAGCCTAAAGAGTGTTGAATAAGAATACACTGAGTGTTGAAGTTTTGATCCATATGATCTTTAATGAAAGTGACGTGGGCGAACCAAAAAAGGCTATATCACTTGATAAGTTCGTAGATCTGGAGACATCGATTGTAGAGACGAATCCCACGATCGCATAAACTAATACTGAAGATCCAGATCCAACAATCGTAATGCCTGATCAGGAGAACGTATAACTTACTGTTCAGATGAGGATACTTAACGAAATGAAGAAGCCACTCAACCAAAACCAGAACTTGAAGAACTCAAACAAGAAGGTACAAGGACTGATATTCTTGTTAGAAATAAATGGGCAAGAGATCACACCCAAGGCCTGAACATTAGAAATCCAAATGCAAGAATTTGGATAAGGTCTGCAACGCAGAATAAATGTTAATATCTAAGCTTTCTTTCTCAAATGGAACCTAAGAAAACTGAAGAAGTTTTAGAAGATTCCAACTGGATTGAAGTCGTGTAAAAGGAACTAAATCAGTTTGAAAGAAATAAAGTTTAAAGATTGGTTCCAAGACATAAAGATCATCTAGTCATCAGCACCAAATGGGTATTCAGGAACAAGATGGATAAAGATGTGGTGATCACAAGAAACAAAGCAAGACTGGTGGCCAAAGGATATTCTTATGAGGAATGAATCGACTATAACGAAACGTTTGCTCCTGTAGCCATATTGGAAGTTATCAGAATGTTTCTTGCGTATACTGTTTATATGGGGTTCAAAGTATTCAAATGGATGTCAAGAGTGAATTTCTCAATAGAGAACTTCAAGAAGAGGTGTATGTTGAACAACCTTCAGGTTTTGTCAACCCAACTCTCCTTGATCATGTATATAAATTAGATAAAGCTTTATATAGATTAAAACAAGCACCCAAAGCATGGTATGAAACTCTCATTGATTTTCTTATTAAAAAGGGATTCACTAGAGGTAGAGTGGACAAAACTTTATTCCTTAGGAAACATAAACACAAAACATTGTTAGTACAAATTTATGTAGATGATATTATATTTGGATCTACTGACATAAAATTGTATGAGAGATTTGCCAAGCTAATGCAGATTAAATTTGAAATGAGCATGATGGGTAAGCTGAACTTCTTCTTTGGACTTCAAGTGAAGCAAACTGAGGAAGGAATTTTCATAAACCAAGCCAAATACATTAATGACTTATTGAAGAAATATGGCATGGTAATAGCTTCTCCTATGAAAACTCCAATGACTTCTACAATTAAGCTTAATAGGGATAATAAAGGTAAAAGTATTGATATAACTCAATACAAAAGTATAATAGGATCTCTCATATACTTAACTGCTAGTATACCAAATATTATGTTTGCTACCTGTATTTGTGTTAGGTTTCAAGCTAACCCTAAGGAATCACATTTATTAGCTGTAAAAGGATTTTCATATATCTCAAGGACACTCCACACTTGGGACTATGGTATTCCAAGGAGTCTCTATTTGATCTAACAGTATATTTATATGTTGATTTTACAGAATGCAAATTAGACAGGAAAAGCACCAGTGGTACGTGTCAGATGTTGGAAAACAGACTTGTTTCATGGTTCAACAAGAAGGAGCACTCAATGTTAACTTTCACTGCAAAGGCTGAGTATATTGCTGCTGGAAGTTGCTGCGCTCAGATCTTATGGATGAAAAATTAACTTGTTTATTATGGGTTTGAATTTAAATTTATTCCTATATTTTGTGACAATAACATCACTATATCAATATCTCATAATCTTGTCACGCATTCTTGGACTAAGCATATAGACATCAGATATTATTTTATTAGAGATCATGTGCAAAAAAGAAATATATCATTGCATTTTATTTTAATTGAAATTCAACTTATTGATGTGTTTACTAAACCCCTAGATGAATCCAGATTCAATAAGCTTATTAGTGAGTTCGGAATGTTGAATTTACACTTTTAGCATTATACTTTGGGAAAATACTAACTTTGCAGGAAAAGATTGTAGAATACTTAACTAAAGCAAAGTTTGTAAAGTTCAACTGAGTTCGCAAAATGCGGGAAAATTATAAAGTAAGAAGCTCAGAAAAGTTTACTTTATGATACTCTCTGAATCGTCGAATAAGAAGTCAAGAAGTTACAATGTGTGCAGAACAAATGTCAATCAAGCGAGTGAAAAATAAGAAGTTACTACACAACAGTTGTAAATAGCAGACGTGGTACGATGTGCAACCAATCTCAAAATAACACGTGTCCCACTCAATCAAATTAGAAGGAAGCAACAAAAAAATGCTTCAAATTTTCATCTAAACTTTACCATTCATCCAAGCTATCAAAGTTCCTCTCCAACTTTCGAGGACTAATTTTCAAAATCTTACAAAATCAAACATCCTCTACTCGTTTTCAGTCAAAATTCATAATAAAAAGGATGGCAACCTATTAAGTAATTTTCAAAAATCAACTGTGCTTCGACAAATTTAGAGACGTAGAGAAGAAATTCAGAAATGTTCTCATCTTGATATAGAACGTAAGTTTTTTGGAAATTCTGGATGCAAACACAAAAGTCTACACAAAATTGGTAGAAGAGTTCTATCTGAATGATGTCTATGCTGAGGACACCTTTACCACCAGGGTCAAGGAAACTAAACTTCAAGTTGATGTAGTACAGATGAGCCATCAGTTAGGGTTCACAAATGAAGGCATCACAACTTTGAAAATACCGACATGGAGTTTAGACTGGAGCAAATGGGTTACAAAAAGATCCCACAACTTAAAGGAATGAAGAAGAAAGCGTTCCCTCAGGAGTATGAGTTCCTTGTTGACATAGTTAGAAAATGCATCTTATACAAAGACTCTACTTAAGATGTTGTAAGTGAACTTCAGTGTAAGATTATGATTGTAATAGTGCTGAAAAGTAAGATTAATTTTGGATCAATATTGTTAGACCGGATATCCAAATGGATAAAAGATGTTGAGAAAAGAAAGGCTTTAGGTAAGCCAGCACCCAAGATGTTCTACATGCGGTTTATCAGTATCATTATGAAGAAAAGGCTAAAAAAGCTTATTGGAGATCAAGAGGGTGAAGCTTTTAATGTCAACAACAAAATAACTCCAAAGCTATTTGACAATTAGAAGAGAAACCCAGTGGAAAACCTCATATCAAAGTAGTCAAAAGGAAGTGAAAGAACAATCAGTGAAATTCAAAAGCCGCTCCTTCAAAACTAAAGAGAAAGATGATAGAAATTGATGAAGAAATATCTCAAGGATCAGTTGCTCCTATTATGGATAAAGCATTGACTTCAACTATTGAGAAGCCAGTCCAAAATAAATTAAAAAAGGAAGAAAGCTGACAAAGAAACTTCTAAAGATCAACAAGATGAGTCAAATTCTCCAATAAAGAAGGATGACACAGAATCCTTGCTACAATCTGTATAGAAGATAAGGTGGAAAGGAAAAAGGTCAAGGTGGATCTCAATTGAAACCCCTACCGCAATGTCCACACAAAAGGATGCAGAAAAACATGAAGAGTTGGCTTAAGAGACTACATCAATAGAAAACCCAACTCTTAAGGAACTGACCAGAAAGCAATAAAAGAAAGGAAAATCAGTAAAAATGGGTCAAGTCTGGAAAGTTAAAGAAAATTAAGGTTGCTACAACAAATGTTGAAGAAATGGCTAAGATGGCCCCTGAGCTTGAGCCAACAATCATTGAAAAATAGACTGAAATGGATCTTAAGCCAGAGTCCTTGAAAGTTGCAGAAGAAATTACGATGAAGGCAGAAGAACTGGAGTCAATAGTAAATGAAGAACAAACGACTGTGAATGATCCAAATCCTGAGTCGAAGAAAATACAGAGAAAATTGGTAAAAATAGTAGAGAATAAGACAATCAAAAGGAAGAATAAGAAAAAGAATAAGAAAATCCACTACTAAAAAATTGAGCTAAAGTGACGGTCAAGGAGAACCGTCGCTATATAAGGAAAATAGGCCTTATAGTGATGGTTGGCTCCTGACCGTCACTATAGAAGGGAAAATAGATCCTATAGTGACCGTCGTCTCTTAATCGTCGCTGTAGAAGGGAAAAATTAGCCTTATAGTGATGGTCGACTCTTGACCGTTGCTATATAAGGGAAAATAGGCCTATAGTGACTGTTGATTATTGACCTTCGCTATAAAAGAAAAAAAAAAAAAGGCCTTATAGCCACAATCGACTTCTGACCGTCGCGATAGAAGCCTTCCTGAATGAATTTTCTATCAGTCTCCCACCAGTATTTTCATGCCCAATTCCTCCATTATTTTTACACTCCCTCGCTAAGACTCCCCCAAAATCTTATATCTACTTTACTTATCTTATCTCTCATGTTTTCTTCACTGAATCTGAAATTAGGGCACTCAATCTCTTCTCCCCTTTTCTTCATCGCCGAAATCTCATCGCCAAACACTACAGGAAAAACGTGTACCAGTAAGCAGAAGAAAAGAAAGAAAAAAGAAAACTGCCTCCTCCCTCTAGCTTCGATGCATCCATCTGTCCATCGTCCCTCCTCACTCCATCTTTCTCTATTCCGCCAACAAACTCCATCCCTGTCGCTCACTCACTCCATCTTTCTGCTCGCTCAAAGTGGAACCCTAGAAAGCAATGCAAATTAAAACTATTTGAGCAGGTAATTTCAGTCTCGGGGTTTCGATTTATATTCATATTTTTCTCCTCCCTCTAATAAACCCTAAATTTTGAAGAAGAAGCTAGGTGGTTTGTTGTGGCAACTGTGTGTTCGGATTTCTCCTCCATTGTTGATCCTAAATTAAAGGTTAGTTTCTAACTTTGTATGTTTACTGTTAAGAAACTAAATCTTATTGGTACCTAATTGCGGGTATTTCATTGTACATGTTATTTGGCAATAATTAGGGAAGTACACAATGTGTTTGATAAATTGCTTACTTGAACTAGATAGTAAGTAACTCAGCTTGAATTGCTTTAATTTGAACAAAACTTGTAAGGACAAAACATCAAGGAGGTACTAGATTTTTGCAGTTTTTACTGATAAGTGCAGTAACATTTTTTCAGTCTCATGAGAAATGAGCAGAGTATGAAGTTAAAGTAATCTAGAAATATTAACGAGTCCTCAAATGATAAGCTACTTGAAATGGAGGAAATAAAAAGTACAAGAAAACTTTTGAGATTTTGGGTTATATGCTATTTGGGTTCAATTATACATATGTATGATAAATCCTACATTAACTTTTATTCAAATATAACATCAGAAGTTTAAAGGTTTACTAAACTTCATTTTATGCATTTACTATTTATCTATCCAGAAGAACAAAGACTCGGATATGTTTGTGTTCTATTTTAGAAATGAATTATTTTTATTGTGACATTTACCGTTGAAGTGGTAAAGCTGAGTATGTTGAATGGAGTAAGATCCAGACTCCAACTGGTGAGGTGGTGGTGCCTTATAACATTTTGGCTCCTGTGCCTGAAGGTAGTTATGGATTCTTCTACTGGAAAGTTATCATTGTTTTAAATTATATTCAGAAGCTATATGCTGCTACTGTAATAAAAATTGGTGATTAGTCCAATCAAACCAAGTATATCCTTATAAAGTGGTCAAACTGTAATGATCTCAATTGGTGCTGATCCTGCGGAAACCAAGAAGCTTTTGGACAAACTTATGGTGTTGAAGCTTAATGGAGGATTAGGGACAACAATGGGTTATACTGGGCCAAAGTAAGCATTTAACTGCTTTTAGGACATAACTTGATAGTCCTTCATGTGACCAAATTGTACAGAAACTTAACTTATAGTCCTTTACAGCAATGTTGAGAAAATTGGACCGAACCGGCGATTGGACCGCGGTTCGACCGGAACCGGTCGATTTTCCGGTTCGGTCCGGCCAAAAAACCAGAAAGTCAACTACGTGGTCAAAAACCACCGGTTCAAGTGGTGGTTCAACCGGTTGTTGAACCGGTTGACCCGGTTTTCAAGTATATTTTTTGTTTTTACAAAAATATTTTTAATAATATTATAACATTATTTTATTATATTTTAGCTTATAAAAAATTAGATATTTTAAAATTTTATTAATTATTTATAATATATTTTTTTATGTATTTATGACGTCACTGGTTCAATAACGGTTCGACCACTGGTTGGACCAGTGACTCATCCACCCGGTAACTTTTCCAGTTCGATGACCGGTCCGGTTTTCTAAACATTTCTTTACAGGACTAAATAGACATAGGTTGTATGGTTATGTGTTACTACTAGTGCTACTCTTTTAAAGCTTTATGTTGCTCTTGGACTGTGTTGTTTACCATTGTTGGCTGCTACCATATAATTAACTGTTACAATTCAATCCTGATTCCACTGTCATATAATTAACCTTTTGACTTTTTATTAGTTTGTCAGATTTGATTAATGATTTTTTAATTTGTTTTCTATATTGCGATGATTCCTCTCCAAATTGGAGTACCTGATTTCTTTCATCTTATTGTTATGCAAATCTATCATCGAAGTTCGGAATGGTTTAACATTTTTAGACTTGATTGTCATCCAAATTGAGGTATTGTGGACATGTCACATATGTAAATATCTACCTTTCTGACAAATATTCTTAAATGAATTTGCTTGATACTAACCTTTCCATTCGGGCATAGACACTTGATGCAAAGTATGGATGCAATGTGGCACTTCTTCTTATGAACTCATTCAACACACATGAGGACACACAAAAGGTGAATAACATGTTCCCCAAGTTCTTTATTCCCATAAGATTTTTTATGATTCTAAGTTGATTTATAATCATTGGGTCTTCTGAAATGTAGATTGTAGAAAATTATATCGACTCGAAGATTGAAATTTATACATTTAACCAGGTTAGTAATTATCTGTGATCACTGTCCATTTAGGCTATGTTTGTTTGTAAAAAATATATTTGAGATTAGACTATTTTGAATTAATTTAACACTACTTCGGACTATTTTATCCCATGGTGAGAGATTATTAATCCCTTCATGTTGAACTATTAGTCTCATAAAGCCATTTAATAGGTTAAAATGAAGAGAATTATTAATCACAAATTTATCATGGGATTATATAATCCATCATAAATAGTCTTAAGAATGATAACAAAAAAATAGTCCATAAGACTATTTAAATGACTATTAATCCCCTAGTGTGGGATAAAATAGTCCAAAATAGTGTTAAATTAATACAAATAGTCCAATATCAAGCATGATATTTGCCAACAAACATAACCTTAGTGCTTTGATGGGATGCCGGTCTCTTAAATTTATCTTTTTTTGGACTTTTATAGAGCCAGTTTCCTCGTTTAGTTGTTGAAGATTTCCTGCCACTGCCGTCCAAAGGAATTTCTATCAAAGATGGATGGTATAATTATCATCTTCACATTTTTTTAATGTTTTTATTTATTGATCCTTACATTCAAGTGATGATGTGGTTAAGTTGTTTCGCTTCTTTGCTTCTTATCCTAGAGTAATTTCAGATCTCCATCAACTGTACTCCTTTCTTCTTGTGTGCGTTCCAAATATGCATGCGGTGTGTTTATGTCCTCATATCTAGCTCTATATCTTGATTTCATTTTAGATTTTATGGAATCACCTTCTTTTCTTAGAAATGTAAATGCTTTAGAACTATTGTGGGTGCAAGCTTTGTAGATTTATTGTGATATGTTGTTCTATCTGTTTATTTTTGAATTCACTAATACTGCTTTCATATGAAGGTATCCCCCGGGCCATGGTGATGTTTTTCTAGCCTTGGTGAATAGTGGCAAGCTCGATGAACTATTGTTTAAGGTTTTACCCTCTGCCCAAGTTCATTGTTCCTTTTTCTTTTTGTGACACTTTCAACTATATGGAATAACGTGGGTTTTACTATGTTTTTTATTTGAACCTTTCTTTTTCTTTTCCTTTGACAGGGCAATGAATATGCGTTCATTGCCAATTTCGATAATTTGATAGCTATTGTAGATTTAAGTATCCTTACTAGGTGTTTATTGAGCTTTTAGTTTCTTACCTTTGACATTTTTTGTGCTTCTTAACTTGATGTATACATTTTTTCCTTGTTATTTTAGCTTTAAATCTGTTTCTTGGCTTCAATCCTAATTCCTCCATGATTTTGCTGGTGACACCCAAAACATTGGCTGATATGAAAGGTGGAACTCTAATTTCTTATGAAGGAAAAGTACAAGTACGTGTTTTATAGTTGTTGCTCATCTTAAATTAGCTCGTTTGAAAATGGAGAGATGAGCAAAGTACAAAAATACAAACTTTTATAAAGTTGTCAATCATATCTTGTATATGATAGCTGTCATAATTAGGTGCACTTTATTTGATTGTCATGCACTATTTATATGCCTTCTATCCGTCTCCCATTTTGCATCTTTAGAGAGTGTGTTTTAAAAAAAAATGATTTAAAATTTAGTAACTTGCTTTAAGGTGTTATAAGTACTAAAAAATCTGTATGAAGTAGCTGCTAATCAGCTCTAGTTGATATGGGTGCTCTGCGTTTATGAAAACCAAATTTGGAATCGTGACCTGATCGCAAACTTGTTCTTTAACCAATTGATTGTGAATACTCTCATATGCGTGCCTGGCACACCCTTCAACATGTCTATTGTTAGAATATAAACTTTTCATTTCAAACATGTTACGGACACCTTTTGCACAGTATCAAGACAATATTACCAAACCTAGGATATTTTTCCCTTTATCTTATCATGTTAAATATTAGTCATTAGAATGTAGAAGCATCAAAATACGAATTTTGTCATGAAAATAGTAAAAAAAAGAAAAGAAGGAATATATTTTACATTGTGTGGGACCAAAGCATTCTTTTAGTGTGCGCATATATGCTGCAATTTTTTGAGCTAGACTGGAATGTTTAACAAGATCGATCATCTAAAGTAGGCTAAACATGTCTCATACTCAAAACAGCCATCAGACTAACCCTCTCCTATATTGTGTCCATTATGGCTTATTGTTGAGTTCATTCTACCTCTGACACTACTAGCTAACTAATTGTGTAAACTAATATTAGATTAACCATTTTGTATTCATTAACTCACTCTGTCTTTTCATGCAATAATTTTTTAGAAAAAAATAATTCATTGCACATCATTCATGTGCAATAAAAAAAATATACGGTAGTGCTATAAATTGGTTCTCTTTTTTTTATTTTAATTCACTTGTGTATTTCCTGCATTTTGTATGGTGCAGCTCCTGGAAATTGCACAGGTTCATGATGAACATGTAAGAACCATCTGTTTCTTGTACTGTTTAATATTTTTGAGATGTATAGACATAAGTATATGCATATAAAAATAGTATATATACATATATCTATATGTGTATTTTATAATTGAATATTATATGTCTACTCTGTAGCAAAAAAAATTCATTGAATGGTAACTGCATTAGGTATACAACCTTCCTGATTATTCATTTTCTTTTACCTGGAAATTTTATTATTTCATCACTAAACTGATAAAATAGGAGCAAATGGTAAATGATCTAACGATGGAAATATGGAATACAGAGAATAAACTTTGGTCAGTGTCTACTGGTGAAGACATCAGAGTGTATCATGGTCACCACAAAGCATCGTTTTGTTGTGCTCTACATTATGAGGTTGAATCCACTCTAAACTGATCTGAACCTTCTCTCATCAAGCTGTGGTTGAAACATTGATACAATTTTGTACATATATCATGTTTGTTTTTTGTGAACTACTAGAGAATATATATGCATTTAGGACTTCTTTTTATGTGAACTTCCTCAGTTGTACATGATTGTCCAGGAATGATTTGTTGTATTTAACAATTATGATGTAAATGACTTTAAATCATATAAATTTATTAATGATTGTTATAGAAAATTGTATTGTGTGTTAATAACAATTTTATTAATAATATTTTTTTAATATTTAGAAGGCCTATGGCAACGGTCGGTGATCGTCGCTATAGGCCGATTTTCTAGTAGTGGTACCAATCGAAACTAAGGTTTCTAGGGCTATTTCTGAGGGGGAGCAAGAAGCTACCCGTATAGGAAGTGTTCAAATCAACAAAGAGACGGAAGAAAAGCAGTCCAGTTCATCTGAAGATTCACTAGTGCTAACGCAGATTAAAACTATTGTTCGTGACATTAATCAAAAGTTCAATCTCGCGATCGTTAAGCTAGAAGATCCAGCTTCTAAGGAGGAGCAACAACAAAGAGATACCCAAGTGCCTCTCTCTGCATCATCATTATCGTCCAAGATAGTCAGATCACACATTGTGCTTCAAGCTTAAGAAGATCCAAATGCACATTTTTCTGACACGTTTGTAGGCACTGGGGCTAGCCGAATGAAATTAATCTCAATGACGGCAGATGAACTCTTCAACAGTTTTCACAATATTGAAATGGACAGGACAATAACTGTATTTGATACTGATAACAACCAATTACTCTACTTCCTGCCTCTCATGCCCCTGGTCAAGGCAGTATCTGTTGGAGATCAAAGTTTTATACGGTGGAACTTCTCTAAATTTTGGAACTTGAAATTAATTTCTCAAAATTTTCTAATAGTTTTGAAGTTGGCCACTAAGACAATCTGTAATGAACCTTTCTTTTTAGGGTATTCATACAATAAGGTAACCACTGTGCCTTATTCGTTATTTGATTCTAATCCTCTTTTATCATTATTTCCATATTATGACAAAATTGTCGAGCAACCCTCCTTTTCATCAAGTTAGTCTCTAACCATAAAGACACCTCAAACAGTCGTAGACTTTCAAAACTCTATTGATGGTGAACAATTTCCTCACTCTCCAATCAAAGAGTCTCAAAACCCTTCAATTGATGTACAAAATACCAACTCTACAATATGCATTCCTGATACACCTTCTCCAGTGCATGTGTTTGTTGGGAAAATTCTCCGAAAAGTAGTTTTAAAAATTTAATAAAATAGGATTATCTTTATAGTTTTATACAAAACAACAATTATATATATACCATGTATCTATAGTATGAATTGTTACCTAGTGCTTGGTTGGATTAGCACGTTTGAATATTTGAGTATCCTCAAGATCTTCCTTCCTATGACCTTATGTTGAATCTAGAGTGTGGTCTCCAAAGTACTCTTTTGAAAAAATACTTTACGTGCTTTTCCTAGGAGAAGAAAGAGAGTATACGCTAGTTATTTGGTCTTTCCTCTGATTTGGAATAATAACCTTATTTACGTATCTGATCAATGATATATTTATATCCTTATTGGTCATTCTCTCTCTAATGAAATTGATTCATATTAGGTTAGGATGGGGATCCTAATTCTTATTCTGACGCCAATACTTATTCATATATTATTATCTAATAATAATATACTAAATAACTATTAATTATAATTAATTTTACTAAATAATTGTAATTGCACTTCAGTCCAGGAATTAAATAAAATAAGCCATTTACTAATTAACTGTAAATATTTTTTATATAGATGTACATAAATATTTCAGAATTAAATATAATCCCAATATATTTAAAACTAATTTCATAAGTCCATAATTTATTTTCATTTGATCATAAATTTATTTAACAATTAAATCAATCCTTTTAATAATAAATATTAAAAGACTTGGTCAAGATTATATGATCAATAATAAATTATCTTATGAAAAATCTTATAGATGTTTTGACATTAATAATGGTCATAGTATTAATTAAATATATTAATTAACATTCTGAGGTATTAATTAACACAATATAATTTCACTCGTTGGAATATTAATTTAATATATTTAAAAATATTAAGTTCATTATTATTTCAAAATTAAGAAACATTAACAAATTAGTATTTATGTGAAAATATTTTATAAATAAAATATTATCACATAATCCGTTTAATGCACACCGTTAATGCACTAGTACTTTAATTAGAAGTCCACCTTCCATGATCAAGATAAATCATCTATATTAAAGCACTATAACCTATATGATAATATCTCCAAATTATCATAGGTTATAAACTATTATATCTTTATTTATATATATTACATATGATTTATATCTTCTGTGTATAATACTTATTTATACACAAATTATAATATATATAAATTTGGAGATTTATATTAAACATAATAAATGACCATTTAATGAAATGACGAATGATGTACTTTTATTAATAAATAAATGTCCAACATTAATAAACATTAAATAAATAGATAAATAGGATTTTATAGTAAAAAAATCCAGCAGTGTTATTGTGACGTCCTCAAATCTGGGCTCACACAGCCCAAACTTGAGTTGTCAAAAGATTACAACAAAATTATTACAAGTAGTGCAACGTACAACAATACAGTGTATAATAATATACAACTAAGTCCTTCACGATTATTGTCACACTATTTTATAACACGTGAAGACTACGATAGCTATCCCTCGGACTCTTACTCTATCCCTCGGCTAGACCCAGCTACGTTCTCATCTCCTATTAAAAAATAATGGAACAAAAAGAAATGGTGAGCTCAAATAACCCAATAAAGAATATCATGACTAAGATAATGATGAATAAATTATCGTTAGCCTTCAATAGTTGTGTTCTTGATAGAATATAATAGACTATAAGTTTACATCAAAAACTACAGCTAAGTTCTTGAACAAAGTTCAGATCAATAATAGCAGCGGAATGAGCAATCTATTAGAAGAATCATGTAGACTATGATGTCCATTCGCTTCTTTTTTTCAGAAAAATATCAACTTTTAGCATTTTAAACACCACTGGTCATGATAATATAAATTGTCAGTTCCTGGTCATAATCATGCAAGTCAACAGTTCATCTTTGCACTACGGGCCAAATATATTCAATATATCACCAATGGTCATGATTATACCAGTATTCAGCCTTTGGTCATAATCATACCAAACAACAGTTCATCTTTGCAATACGGGCCAAAGATATTCATTCACCACGTGCCATAAAAGACACCGAACAGATGTATCGCCTTTAACCTATTAAATCGCCCTTAACATATCATCTGTTCAACAATTATATCGCCTTTAACCTATCATCTGTGCCCCAAGCCACATATATTCACAACAATTTGATTCTTGATGATTAGTACAAATTACAGTGATATAAATGATGAATCAGAAGAAACAGTATGATCAATAAATATCGAAAGTTTACTTTGTGCAAATTCAAATAATGTCCAAATTGTCAATAGGATGTAGACTCAAATTCAAGAACGATATTTAAGATCCGCGATTCAGAATAACAGTTAAAGTTCAATAGAGAGATTTAGAAAAATAGGAAGGTTCAATTGAAATGATATTAGATAAAGCGCAAACTATTAAGGAATATATAATCATTTCAAGAATTTTACCAAATAGTACTTACCATAGTAAGTTAAGAGCATGAAAAAAATGATACCATTTACCGTAATAAGTTTGAATAATAGAAGATAAAAAATATGGTATCCTTTACGAGTATAAAAGAAAATAATATCACTTACGAATATGAAAGAAAATGATATTACAAATGAATATGGAATAAAAGTGTCGTGTGATAATTCGTGTAGATAAATTATTTCCACAAGAGACAAATAAGAAATGAATACAAAGAGTAATTCACCAAACATGCGGTAATCCGCGTAGTCAGGTTATTCTTAGAGATTAATAAGGAATAAATACGAAAGGTTACTCACCAACAGACGGTAATCCGCGTCGTAAGGTTAATCCCACAATTTAATAAAAATTGAATACGAAGAGTTATTCACCAAACAGACGGTAATCCGCGCAGTAAGGTTATTCTCAAATATTAATAAGGAATGAATACGAAAGATTATTACTAATAGGCGGTAATCTGCGCTGTAAGGTTATTCCCACAATTTAATACATGAAAATAAATGACACATCTTATGAGTAAGAGAGAAACGATATTATTTTCGAGAATCAAAGAATGATAATCCCTTACCTTAACACGTGACTGGATACTGATTTAAATGAGGTTGATTAACTTGAACAATACTCGTACACTTATAGATCTTCACAAATACTTAAGATGACTTAAGCACATTTAGAGATAACTTACACAAAGAAGTATTTAGAGAGTGAAAGAAAGAACAAGTAAGGAAGTTTATGAAAAATTCTTAAGTTAAGGCCTCTATTTATAGCCAAAAATCTTATCATAACCAAGATTTTCTAATTTAATCCAAACCGTTCATTTCAAGATAATGTTTAATCCTTACCATTCATTTTATCTTTTAAGATTTCTTTAATTTAAACCATTAATTTAAATATCATCTTTAATCTACACCATCCATTTCAAATTCTATATTATCTTTAATCTATACCATTCATTTAAAATTCTATAATTATTACATTATCTTTAATATATACCATTCATTTTATATCACCTAACTTTATATTATTTATTATAATAAACAAATAACTTTATCAATTCAATTATTCAACAATAATTCACACTTATTCATTATTATGACTAATTGTTATAAATAAAGTGTAGTTGGCTCTCTGAGTTAGATATCAAATTAATTAATAATGAAATACAACAGTTTAATTAACATCATAATAGAGATAACAATAATGCAGAAAGTATATAAAAGAAAGAATACGTTACTGTGTAATGACAATTATTGATTCAATAATGTGAATTACTGTGCATATGCTACTGTGACAATTATCAGTTTAATAATATAAATTATTGTGCATGTGACAATAAAGTCAAATATTGTACGATAACCACTTTATCAGTTCAATAATATGAAATACTGTGCAATGCCGTGTACTACTGTGCAATACCGTGTGCTACTGTGCAATACCGTGTGTTACCTGTAATACCGTATATTAATATTCTTTTACCACTGGGTATTTTAACAATTAAAAGTGATAGTACCATTGACTATTTAAAAATTATTTATGTCATTTTCTATATCCGACAATTATTCGTTTAGGGGTCCACCAATGTACGGCGCCGTCGTACGAATATTCCCCGACCAAACGAATATTGTCCGACATAATATAATTTGCACATAAAGATATACTCCACTTCAATTTCACATGAAGATATACCCTCATCGTCTAATAATGAGTATTTTGACCTTAATATCTCAAATGTTTCTTAAAGCAATAGGGTTGGTTCAGAAGTACTACTAAAATAAATTCTTAAGCGTATATCTGTGATTCCATCAAAGAATCAAGTGGCTGAATGGATGGCGCTAGTCACTTTAGACATTAACCAAGACTTTGAACAAAGTTCTCTTGAACTACATTAAAAATTGAACAAGATAGTTGGTGCAGCAGCAAAAGTCCCTACAGAGATTGGCAAATAATTTGGGTTAAAAATGAAAGAAATATTCCAAACTATTGCTGACAGTATCAGTCAAAGGGATAATCTCTTCTTCCAAAACATTAAATATCAAAAGGATACTATTATTGAATATCAAAAATCCAATGATAGATCTCTTCAAGTACTTCACAACAAACTCATTGATATGAGAGTATCTCTCTCACAGACTTCAAGCAAGATGTTGTCAAACAAATGGCACAAACTGATGAATCCCTGTAGAAAACAGATGTTGCTATGGGTCTTATACATTAAAAGGACGTTGTTGCTGAAAAACTCTTAAAATATCACACAGATGATATAGCATATTTAAGGGGTCAAATGCAGGAACTCATTACTAGCATGGATAATATCAATAAACGACTTAATTCTCTGGTTGATGACAAAAAGGGGAGAATACAAAGAGTACAAGGGATAGGGGAGGTAAGGAGAACAACATAGAGTTCAGCAGTCATCAATTCAGTCTCCTCCACCTGTTCAAGCTATACCCCTAGAATCAAAAAAACAACCAAGAGTTGAATCGTTAAGCGAAGTATCACTTACAAGCATGCCGACCTTCAAATGACCCGATGT
This sequence comes from Hedera helix, assembly GCA_947179155.2. NCBI lineage: Eukaryota > Viridiplantae > Streptophyta > Magnoliopsida > Apiales > Araliaceae > Hedera > Hedera helix. The sequence continues at coordinate 13,681,091 of OX359268.1, forward strand.
TCTTAAATAGATTATCTCAAGGGGTACATATTAAAGGGGAAGAAGAAGAAGAAGAAGAAAAAAAAGAAGAAGAAATTTACATGCCAAATCTTGGTCCAAGACCATCTACTAAAGAACTTTAAAGAAAATACCGTGAAGAAAGATAGAACTATCAATGAAGAAAGAGAAGCTGAAACAAAAGATCCTCCGAAAAACAAAAGGTCAAAAGGAGATAATGTAACGACCCCGAAATTCGACAAACTTTATTATCTTAAATTTCATATTTATAATACATTACCTTAAATTTTCGGTATAATTTTTTTTTTTATCATTGTATTAAAATATTTTGGCATTTAAAAACTTAGCATCTCGATCCTAGTCCCTAGATCGCAACCTTTACTTTTTCTTTTCTTTCATGATAAGTACTCTTGAATAATCCAAATACATAACTAAACCTTATTTATCCGATCAGAATTCGACATATATATATATATATATATATATATATATATATAACTCATGAATTATAACCACTCATTCCATTAATTTAACCATATCCAGTTTCTATATACAAATAAAATATATACTGCAATTACATTTGCAACTTTCCTTGATGTTGCACATAATCTCTAGTCATGATTTAATACATCTGAAGTTTCATTTTTACCTGCAAAATTTATGTTATGCAAGAATGAGCACTAGGGCTCAGCAAGTTCAATAGTGTGTACATAACACATAACATAACATGCTCTGTATGTGTTATACATCATGTGTTGTGCTTCTACTAAAGCAATATAACTCACGTGCATCATATCTATTTTCAATTAACAATTACCTAAATAAAATATTGAACGACTTCACATAAAGTCACATATTTGCACCGAAGGCACATAGCAGTCATATCAACCATTAATCACAGAACACATAATTTTATATGCATTTGAACAAAAGTTAATATATACTAACAGATAAACAATTAACATCAAGTACTGAAAAACTTGTCCCAGTGTCGAAATTAATAATTAACCAATTTATAATTCTTCTCGTACAACCTATAGTAAATCAATTAAATAATAATTGATTAGCACTCTAATATATTAATTTAATTGATATAAAACACATTCAATGCGGACAAACCGACTCGTCGGATAAAATTTAGCGTATTCGGTTGTCCGAATTTTTATTTAACACTTTTCTAAATTTTAAACTTATTAGATTAATATTTAAATATTAATCTCAAATATTTGATATTTTTGGAAAATATTAAATTTAATGCCCATATATCATTTTTATATTTTTAGAATTTTTTTATAATTTTTAAACATTTATTTTAATTAAAAATAGCTTCTGGGACAAAACCGAAATTTCAGAGAAAGGTAGGGGTACGCTGGTAATTAACCAGCAGTGTCATCCGCGCATTGCGCGGCCCCCTTGACTGCATACGCCAAACGACGTCGTTTGGCTTGGCGATTACCAAAAATATTTCGGTCACAGCGCATGGCGCAGCCCATCCTCTTCCGCCTCCAAAACGTCGTCGTTTATATCCCTGTGTCCGAAGGGCAGCCCCCTTTTTTTTCTTCTTTCCTTCCAGTAACAATAAACCAATCCAACAATTAAACCATTTTTTGATCCAATTTCTACAACATAATGACTCTAAATATCATATAATCCATATATATACATTCAAAAATTATATAGATTAATTATTCTAATTATTTACTAATTTTTCACCAAAAATATTTTATCACCAAAAATACTAAAATAAATCAAATAATATAGTGTTATACCTTCTAAAACTTGAAAAACTTTTTATGAAGCTTGTTGTTCCTCTTGATGGCACAAACAAAATTTCTTCTTCTAGTGGTGGTGATGGTGATTCGGGCGACGGTGATGGTGGTGGTAGGAAGAAAAGAGGGAAATAGATGAGATGGTTTTGTTAGTTGATAGTGTTATTGTTATTATTATTATTTTTTCTTCCTTTCCTTATACAATCCTTAAGAATGAATTGCTGTGAAATTTTTCTCCAAGTCCATCGCCTTATCATCCGAATTAGCACAAAATTCAAGCATAAATAAATATTTTAATACATTACGTAGTTATTTCGTGTAATAAATTTTTTATATAATGTATATAAAATATTTATTTTAATTTACCAAAATTCATAAAATGATTTATAAATAATATTTATACCTTTTTAAGATACTTTACTTGACAATTTTTGTACACGCATAATGACATGCATGTAATTATATGAGGTATTTCATACCTCTAAAATTAATAAAATAACACATACAACTTATAAAAATTAATTTTCATAGTTTTTTACTTCGTTACATGGACAACATATTTAATTAACATGTTTACGTTTCTAAAATATTATTTCCCATAAAATTAAAACAATTCCATCATACAATAAACATAATTTAATAAATTAAAATATTCATTCTCCTTATTTATTTTCCATTTTCTTCATTACTCATTACACTTTATGTAAACTATACAATAAAATATTGCATAATTTATATAATTATATTTCCTTCCTTAATTAATGTACTCTTTTTATATGAATTATATAATTATTTTTATATAATTATTACTTCCTTACTATTTACTTTAACTTTCTTATATAAATTATATAATTTATTATTATATAATTTATATAATTACATTCTCCTTTTAAAATAATTTCCAAAATTTCTCCATAGTTATTGATTAATTATATAATCAATAATTATACCTTTATTAACTCTCTCATTATTTTCTATTTTCTTCCATTCTCAATGTAATATCCCAGATAATTTCAAGATTTTAAATAATATCTTAATTGATTTTATTAAAGGTTAATGTTTAAACCTAGAAGGTGAGAAGGAAGATGTGTAGAAAATGGGTAAACATTTTTTTTTTTAACATAAATTATTTGTTAGAAATTAAATGTGAGAATATTTTAATGATGCAGGTAGATAATTTATTTAAGAAAGAAATTCAATTGAGAAGTGAAGGTGAATATATTAATATTTATATATATACACCTATAGTTGAGTTTGTTAGTCAAACAAGATGATGTGTGAAGTAAATTAAATACTTAATAAAACTAATAAATTAATTAGTTTTAGTATGGATTAAAAAGAAAAGTCATGTAATATAATTAATTGAATTAATTATATAAGTTATGAATTAAGGTTATGAGTAACAAGTAGGGAAGTGGAATATTGCCTAGAAGGACAATATTAAGAAGTTAATTAATTAAGTAATTTACTTAATTAATAAGTTGTTATAGATGTAAGCCCAATATGGAGATATTTGCATGAAATGGGTAATTAAATAAGAGAGCCAATAAAAAGTAAGTTATGTAGCCCAAACCATTAAAAGTCAAATGATGGTCAATGGTTGGGAGAAGCATTTCAAGTATTGATTGAGTGTAGAGAATTAACTAGTGTCTAGTTAATTGAATAACCCTAGTTGGTTGACAAGAGAGATAGCATTAACCAATCATTGGTTAATTTTTAGATAAATAAATGTGGGGTTAAGAATTAACCGTGGATGGGTTAATTAAGTAACCCAATGTGGTAGAATTAATTATAGCAAATCTAATTGGATTATATTATAAGTCCAATTGAGGTATGAAACTAGGTCAAATTAAATTAACCTAGTAGTTCATATAATTTAATTTGAACATTGATTTATGTAATAATTAACCAAGCCCAATGCTTGTTTTAATTAAATGTAACATAGGGTAATTAATATTAGCCCAATGTAATAATTAAATTGAGCCCAAACAAATTTAATTGATGAGCCCAATAGAAATATTAATTTGATCCAATGTGGAGCCCAAATGGAAGTCAAAGTGGTGGTCAATATATATACATTGGTGTATATATATATGAATACTTATATAATGATATAAGATGTAAAAATAAAGCTAAAGTGATGTAATAAAAGAGGAATCCCGAATTTTGGATGGGGCCCCACATGAAAGGTTGCTTGTTGGTGAATTTGGAGTGTAAAATGTCTCAACAACTCCCCACCAACCCTAGTCATTCCATTGGTCAATCAAAATGTCACTCAATAGGTCATTCAAGCTATAGTAAGCTTGGTTAACCCTTAAATTCACCAACACTAGTTGATTAATGAAGGTTAATGGTGATTAGGGAGGGTCTATATATAGCATCCATCAACATTTTGTTATGTTTGTTAGTTAGTTTTCAAGAACTCCTAGAGAGAAAGAGAGAGTATTCTAGAGAAAAGCTAGCAAGCTTTGAGAAATGGATGATCCACTAAGGAAAGTTGCTAGAGAATGATCAAGGTGGAGTCACAAGCCTAGCTCCTAGCAAGAGGAAGGAGATCATCCATGTCTAAGAGGTTAAAAAGTACTCCAAACCTTTTTAATTTCATTTTTGTTGTTTAAATAAGTTTTAAACGGTTAAAATATATTTTTAACCGATCAAAACTTGTTTTGATGGTCTAGAAGTCTTTAACTATGTAATATATGTATATTCATAGTTTGATGGGTTTAACATGGGTTTTTATATGTGTTTGTGATGAAAAATTTCATCAAAATCATCAAATAAGTTTTTACCGACGAAAACCAAGTAACAAAAATCATAGCAGCCCATTCACGGAATTACTGTTCACGATCCGTAAGTCGGATTTATGATCCGTCAATTTTGGGTGATAGATCCATGAAATATGAAGATTCTCCAAGTTGAATGACTAAAATCCGATTTAAAATGAGCAAGATATGGATTTTCTACCAAAACACCCCACTAATTTTAGGGCTGTGCATAACAGTCGGGTTTATAGCTATTTTCAGTGACCAAAACAAATCCAAACTTGATGTTTGATAACAGAATCATGTAGTTCGGGAAGTTACGAATCCATCGATACCTAATAGACCTCAATCGGACTTGTGGATTTCATTTTATTCAAGTTCCCGTCGGAGACCCCAAGTCTGGAAAACTAAGAAAGTAATCTGCCTATTTTATTAAAAAAACCGGCCGGTTCGGTTTTTTTTCGGTTTTTCATGATTTCTAGGTAGGGCCGGTTCGGGCATTTTTAGGCCGGTTCTTGGGTTGGTTCCAAAAGAGAAAATGCTTATAATTTTATAAAGAAAATTATCAAAATTTAAAATCCGAATTTTTTGTAATTTGGTATTTATTAGAATTAATAGTGGATTAAAGCTTACTAAATGACTAATAATTATGGAAAAATTATTTTTAATTTCAGAAAAATAATATTTGACCTATTGGCATGCTAGTTAAGTGTTATAAAATAAAATTTGAAATTATTGGAGTGATTCACTATATATTAGCTATTTATTAGTGTATAAATAGGCTAATGATCTAATTAAATATTATTTAATAAATATTAAATAATATATGAAGTTATGTAATTAATTAATTATGATTTAATGAATATTAAATAATAATTAAAGGATGTTAAGATGAATAAGTTAGTTATTTATTATTTAATTGCACTTAAATAATAAGTAAAGTTAAATAAATAATTAATTATTATTTAAATTAATATTAAATAATAATTAAAGAATATTAAAGTTAGAAAGCTAATTATTTATTATTTAATTAATATTAAATAATAAGTAAGGTTAATTAAGTAATTAATTATTATTTAATTAATATTAAATAATAATTAAAGGATAATTAAGGTTAATAAACTAATTATTTATTATTTAATTAATATTAAATAATAAGTAAGGTTAATTAATTAATTAATTATTATTTAATTAATATTAAATAATGAGTTCGGATAATTAGTTAATTAATTATTATTTAATTCATATTAAATAATAATTAAATGGTAATTAAGTGGAATAAATTATTACTTAATCGAAAGAAGATTATTAAGTAATTAAAATATATTGATAATATTATTGACTAACTATTAAATGATAATAGTTAAGAATTAAATCATTATTCAATAATTAATAATGATATGTAATTAATTTAAAATATTATTAAAGGATTAATAATATTATTTAGCATTTAATTAACTATTAAATAATAATAGTTAAGAGTTAAATCATTATTAAATAAATAATAATGATAAATAAAGATTTAGAATATTATTAAAGAATTAATAATATTGTTTAACAAGTAATTAACTATTGGGTAATAATAGTTAAGGGTTGAATCGTTATTAAATAATTACTAATGATACGCGAGGATTTCAAATATTATTAAATGATTGATAATATTGATGAACAATTAAATTGTTATTAAAATGATTGATAATAATGAGAAGTCAATTAAAATATTATTAAAGGGTAATAATATTAGCAAACAATTAAATTATTATTAAAAGATTAATAATAATGATTAAGGTAAACTATTATTAAAAATAAATTAATAATAGTAATGATTATTTAAAGTGTTATTTAACAATTAAATAACATTATAAGTTATTACTAATTGATAGTAAAATTTAAAATATTATCCAAGGTGGGTAATATTATGATAAGTATCAAGATAAATGATGTGATTAAGTTAAACCAAGGGTATGGTCCATTAGTGATTAATTGGTGGATCGACCTAAATAAATATAGGGTCCAAGTTTTAATGCAGTGACATTAATAAATGTCAGAATTGCATAGTCTCGAACAAAAGATTTATGGTGTTGAATATGAAACACTGAGTCAAGTCAAAGAGAGACGAAAATATGAAATTAACCTTATTAAATAAAGGGGATGATAAGAAGAAATAAATATCTTTAAAATAAGATTTAGTATTGAGTCAAACTTTGACTGATATTGTGCACCGTTGATCTCACATACCGTGTAGGTGGTGCAAGGAATGTCAAAGATTAACGTAAGCTGGTTATACAAGTCCAGGCAAGTTTTTCAGAACGTGTTGTATTATGTGCATGAATTATAAGTTTGTTATTAAACTGAGATGTGCTCATACGTGGTTATGTGCAAAGATGTTTTACTGTGCCTTTGTGCAATAAGTTGATTTGAACTGTTGATATGCGGTAGTTAATTTAAGACAATTGTTCTGCATTGAACTATATGTCATGATAGAGGTTAGACATGAAGCATAGATTAAATGCGAGGCATGATATGCATGAGCAGTATGTCATAAACTGAAATGCATGAAAAACATGATGTTAGTATAAATTGTAAATTTTATGTGAAGCATGTAATGTGTTATGTGTAGCTGTTGAACTTGCTGAGCCGTCGTGCTCACTCTTGCCTAAACCAACATTTTCAGATAAGGCTAGTTACCTGAAGTTCTCGATAAAGAACAAGGAACAGGAAAATATATTACTTCCATTGAAGATCTAAATATTTATTGTAGATATCAGTCCGAATTGGACAGGTAAATGATTGTGTAACATAAGACTTAGTTGGTATGTTATATGAGTATTAAATACTCAAATTGATTGTAATAGAATGTCGTATCATGTATGATATTGAGACATACTAGGAATGTATAAAGATTTCGATTCTGGAATAGAAAGAGATGTTGAAAAATTGTAAATAAATGATTATTTAGCAATTATAATATTGTTGTGATTCATGAACAATAAGGAAAATGTTGTACTCGTGTTGAACCGGATCCGAGGTTCAAAGAACCCGGATTCGGGGTCGTCACAAGTTGGTATCAGAGCTGATAGGTTATAAACTTTAGGTAAGAGTACCTTAGGCTATAACCGTAGTAGAAGATAAGTAAAATGATAAATGAATAAACTACGGAAGAGTTTAAGTTATAAAAGATGAATTTGGAAAATTCATATAGAGAAGATTATCCAAAGATGGATTTAAGAAGATATAAGACAGATGAAAAAGGTCATGTTGTACCTAATTTGAAGAAATGATAGAAAATATCTTTTGATAAGATTTTGAGAAGCATAAAAAAAAATGCTAATAAGGTCATGAAATGATCTAGAGAAATGAACTCGTAATGAGACATATGTGCTAAAATATGAATGGAGAGAATTCGTATTCAGTTAAGAAAATTAGAAGGTTTGTGGGTTTTTAATTGAGAACTCATATTAGTGGCTGAGTTGTACGATTCCTTGTATGGATTTGTGCTTGGTTTTAGAACCACTTAGCTTCCTATATTAATATAGTAGTTGAGTTTAACAGTTCTTTGTATGGGCAGAGGATTTGTTCTTGGTTTAACGACCGCTTAACTTTCTATATTGATTAGTGGCCGAGTTGACCAATTTCTTGTAGAGGCAGGAGATTGCGTTTGGTTTGACAACCACTTAGCTTCCTATAGTAATAATCGATTTGAACCTGATGTCATGCTATTCGATGTATATATGGTGAGAAGGTGATTCTTTTCTCATAATATATTGGATATGTAGAGAATATTAAGATAAATACGTGTTCTTAAAACTCATACTGATGGTAAGTTCGTGACTCATAATCGTATGGTGGAACCCCTCAGCGAATGGACGATTTTGGTCTGACTAGGATAAGTTCTCCGACCCATATGATTGTGGCAAGTACCTGAACTCCTAATGTGTGGTAAGTTTGATGAACAATAAGTATGGGTAGAGTTAAGTAGTAAGACTAGAGCTTTACCATATATAGTTATTAAGCTGGAAAAGAATGCGGAGGAGAAATTTGAGGTATTTTGAGGTTTTAGGACATTCCAAATCTTCTAGCTATGCTAGACTTTGAAATTCTTAAAATCGTGCTAAATTCGCACTTTTGTGCTTTTGAAAAGACAAATGTATTTTAGAAATCATTAATGCATTTAGTGCAGAGATGATAAACGATGGAGTCATCAATGCAGAGTAACCTAGTGTTGGATGTTTAAAGCCCACTATGGTATGATGTAGTATGACAAAGTCATAAAATGATTTTCAGTATTTTAAAACGTTTAAAGAATAGTCTATGCTAATTGTTTCAGCTAGACAAATTGATTTGAAAATATCAAAATGTATTTATAAAATCATCACATGCCATTAAAGCCATGGTGTGGGGATGAAAAGGACGGAATCCTCAACGTACTGTCAAGATGTGCGGTATCATGAAGTCATGAATTAATGACGGAATCCTCAACGTACTGTCAAGATGATGCGGTATCATGAAGTCCTATAAATGAATTTTAGTTATTTTAACTAATCTGAAATGAATTTTTGAATCGTAATATACGAACAGTTCAATGATGGGAGTCTTTGTCATTTATTTTAACTGGACACTTTTGGTCAGAATTGACTCAAGTTTATTATCCAATCCAAATTATTTTGGAACGGAATTTTGTAGTAAGTCTGAGGTGAACAAGTGCAAAAACAAATATATTCTGTCGGCTAAAGCAGATATATTTTTGTCGGCATATAGCTCCGACTGGCGCCTAAAAATTAAGACGTTCTGCACGACGTATGGTACAATAGGTTGATCACCTAGCGTACACCTATGGAATGTTTTCAGTCTTTGTGATTGATAAACACTCTGTTTATAAGTATTTACAGGGATAAATACTATTTATTCGGAATTCAGTTAATTCCATTCGGATGTTCACAGTCTTGATGACCCCTCAGCATATTATGAAAGTTTTAATGAATATTTTGATTTTCAATTTATTCTTCTGTAAGATATTGATTTTCAATTTATTCTTCTGCAAGATATTCCATTGTTCTGGAATTATGAGTTTAGAAGTATGAACTTCCTAGAAAAGGGTGGTCATAGAATTTGATGAGTAAAGAGATATTCTCAGTGATGAAAATTGGTATAATTGTGTATGAGATAATTTCGGGGACGAAATTCTTATAAGAATGGGTGAATGTAATATCCCAGATAATTTCAAGATTTTAAATAATATCTTAATTGATTTTATTAAAGGTTAATGTTTAAACCTAGAAGGTGAGAAGGAAGATGTGTAGAAAATGGGTAAACATTTTTTTTTTTAACATAAATTATTTGTTAGAAATTAAATGTGAGAATATTTTAATGATGCAGGTAGATAATTTATTTAAGAAAGAAATTCAATTGAGAAGTGAAGGTGAATATATTAATATTTATATATATACACCTATAGTTGAGTTTGTTAGTCAAACAAGATGATGTGTGAAGTAAATTAAATACTTAATAAAACTAATAAATTAATTAGTTTTAGTATGGATTAAAAAGAAAAGTCATGTAATATAATTAATTAAATTAATTATATAAGTTATGAATTAAGGTTATGAGTAACAAGTAGGGAAGTGGAATATTGCCTAGAAGGACAATATTAAGAAGTTAATTAATTAAGTAATTTACTTAATTAATAAGTTGTTATAGATGTAAGCCCAATATGGAGATATTTGCATGAAATGGGTAATTAAATAAGAGAGCCAATAAAAAGTAAGTTATGTAGCCCAAACCATTAAAAGTCAAATGATGGTCAATGGTTGGGAGAAGCATTTCAAGTATTGATTGAGTGTAGAGAATTAACTAGTGTCTAGTTAATTGAATAACCCTAGTTGGTTGACAAGAGAGATAGCATTAACCAATCATTGGTTAATTTCTAGATAAATAAATGTGGGGTTAAGAATTAACCGTGGATGGGTTAATTAAGTAACCCAATGTGGTAGAATTAATTATAGCAAATCTAATTGGATTATATTATAAGTCCAATTGAGGTATGAAACTAGGTCAAATTAAATTAACCTAGTAGTTCATATAATTTAATTTGAACATTGATTTATGTAATAATTAACCAAGCCCAATGCTTGTTTTAATTAAATGTAACATAGGGTAATTAATATTAGCCCAATGTAATAATTAAATTGAGCCCAAACAAATTTAATTGATGAGCCCAATAGAAATATTAATTTGATCCAATGTGGAGCCCAAATGGAAGTCAAAGTGGTGGTCAATATATATACATTGGTGTATATATATATGAATACTTATATAATGATATAAGATGTAAAAATAAAGCTAAAGTGATGTAATAAAAGAGGAATCCCGAATTTTGGATGGGGCCCCACATGAAAGGTTGCTTGTTGGTGAATTTGGAGTGTAAAATGTCTCAACAACTCCCCACCAACCCTAGTCATTCCATTGGTCAATCAAAATGTCACTCAATAGGTCATTCAAGCTATAGTAAGCTTGGTTAACCCTTAAATTCACCAACACTAGTTGATTAATGAAGGTTAATGGTGATTAGGGAGGGTCTATATATAGCATCCATCAACATTTTGTTATGTTTGTTAGTTAGTTTTCAAGAACTCCTAGAGAGAAAGAGAGAGTATTCTAGAGAAAAGCTAGCAAGCTTTGAGAAATGGATGATCCACTAAGGAAAGTTGCTAGAGAATGATCAAGGTGGAGTCACAAGCCTAGCTCCTAGCAAGAGGAAGGAGATCATCCATGTCTAAGAGGTTAAAAAGTACTCCAAACCTTTTTAATTTCATTTTTGTTGTTTAAATAAGTTTTAAACGGTTAAAATATATTTTTAACCGATCAAAACTTGTTTTGATGGTCTAGAAGTCTTTAACTATGTAATATATGTATATTCATAGTTTGATGGGTTTAACATGGGTTTTTATATGTGTTTGTGATGAAAAATTTCATCAAAATCATCAAATAAGTTTTTACCGACGAAAACCAAGTAACAAAAATCATAGCAGCCCATTCACGGAATTACTGTTCACGATCCGTAAGTCGGATTTATGATCCGTCAATTTTGGGTGATAGATCCATGAAATATGAAGATTCTCCAAGTTGAATGACTAAAATCCGATTTAAAATGAGCAAGATATGGATTTTCTACCAAAACACCCCACTAATTTTAGGGCTGTGCATAACAGTCGGGTTTATAGCTATTTTCAGTGACCAAAACAAATCCAAACTTGATGTTTGATAACAGAATCATGTAGTTCGGGAAGTTACGAATCCATCGATACCTAATAGACCTCAATCGGACTTGTGGATTTCATTTTATTCAAGTTCCCGTCGGAGACCCCAAGTCTGGAAAACTAAGAAAGTAATCTGCCTATTTTATTAAAAAAACCGGCCGGTTCGGTTTTTTTTCGGTTTTTCATGATTTCTAGGTAGGGCCGGTTCGGGCATTTTTAGGCCGGTTCTTGGGTTGGTTCCAAAAGAGAAAATGCTTATAATTTTATAAAGAAAATTATCAAAATTTAAAATCCGAATTTTTTGTAATTTGGTATTTATTAGAATTAATAGTGGATTAAAGCTTACTAAATGGCTAATAATTATGGAAAAATTATTTTTAATTTCAGAAAAATAATATTTGACCTATTGGCATGCTAGTTAAGTGTTATAAAATAAAATTTGAAATTATTGGAGTGATTCACTATATATTAGCTATTTATTAGTGTATAAATAGGCTAATGATCTAATTAAATATTATTTAATAAATATTAAATAATATATGAAGTTATGTAATTAATTAATTATGATTTAATGAATATTAAATAATAATTAAAGGATGTTAAGATGAATAAGTTAGTTATTTATTATTTAATTGCACTTAAATAATAAGTAAAGTTAAATAAATAATTAATTATTATTTAAATTAATATTAAATAATAATTAAAGAATATTAAAGTTAGAAAGCTAATTATTTATTATTTAATTAATATTAAATAATAAGTAAGGTTAATTAAGTAATTAATTATTATTTAATTAATATTAAATAATAATTAAAGGATAATTAAGGTTAATAAACTAATTATTTATTATTTAATTAATATTAAATAATAAGTAAGGTTAATTAATTAATTAATTATTATTTAATTAATATTAAATAATGAGTTCGGATAATTAGTTAATTAATTATTATTTAATTCATATTAAATAATAATTAAATGGTAATTAAGTGGAATAAATTATTACTTAATCGAAAGAAGATTATTAAGTAATTAAAATATATTGATAATATTATTGACTAACTATTAAATGATAATAGTTAAGAATTAAATCATTATTCAATAATTAATAATGATATGTAATTAATTTAAAATATTATTAAAGGATTAATAATATTATTTAGCATTTAATTAACTATTAAATAATAATAGTTAAGAGTTAAATCATTATTAAATAAATAATAATGATAAATAAAGATTTAGAATATTATTAAAGAATTAATAATATTGTTTAACAAGTAATTAACTATTGGGTAATAATAGTTAAGGGTTGAATCGTTATTAAATAATTACTAATGATACGCGAGGATTTCAAATATTATTAAATGATTGATAATATTGATGAACAATTAAATTGTTATTAAAATGATTGATAATAATGAGAAGTCAATTAAAATATTATTAAAGGGTAATAATATTAGCAAACAATTAAATTATTATTAAAAGATTAATAATAATGATTAAGGTAAACTATTATTAAAAATAAATTAATAATAGTAATGATTATTTAAAGTGTTATTTAACAATTAAATAACATTATAAGTTATTACTAATTGATAGTAAAATTTAAAATATTATCCAATGTGGGTAATATTATGATAAGTATCAAGATAAATGATGTGATTAAGTTAAACCAAGGGTATGGTCCATTAGTGATTAATTGGTGGATCGACCTAAATAAATATAGGGTCCAAGTTTTAATGCAGTGACATTAATAAATGTCAGAATTGCATAGTCTCGAACAAAAGATTTATGGTGTTGAATATGAAACACTGAGTCAAGTCAAAGAGAGACGAAAATATGAAATTAACCTTATTAAATAAAGGGGATGATAAGAAGAAATAAATATCTTTAAAATAAGATTTAGTATTGAGTCAAACTTTGACTGATATTGTGCACCGTTGATCTCACATACCGTGTAGGTGGTGCAAGGAACGTCAAAGATTAACGTAAGCTGGTTATACAAGTCCAGTCATGTTTTTCAGAACGTGTTGTATTATGTGCATGAATTATAAGTTTGTTATTAAACTGAGATGTGCTCATACGTGGTTATGTGCAAAGATGTTTTACTGTGCCTTTGTGCAATAAGTTGATTTGAACTGTTGATATGCGGTAGTTAATTTAAGACAATTGTTCTGCATTGAACTATATGTCATGATAGAGGTTAGACATGAAGCATAGATTAAATGCGAGGCATGATATGCATGAGCAGTATGTCATAAACTGAAATGCATGAAAAACATGATGTTAGTATAAATTGTAAATTTTATGTGAAGCATGTAATGTGTTATGTGTAGCTGTTGAACTTGCTGAGCCGTCGTGCTCACTCTTGCCTAAACCAACATTTTCAGATAAGGCTAGTTACCTGAAGTTCTCGATAAAGAACAAGGAACAGGAAAATATATTACTTCCATTGAAGATCTAAATATTTATTGTAGATATCAGTCCGAATTGGACAGGTAAATGATTGTGTAACATAAGACTTAGTTAGTATGTTATATGAGTATATTAAATACTCAAATTGATTGTAATAGAATGTCGTATCATGTATGATATTGAGACATACTAGGAATGTATAAAGATTTCGATTCTGGAATAGAAAGAGATGTTGAAAAATTGTAAATAAATGATTATTTAGCAATTATAATATTGTTGTGATTCATGAACAATAAGGAAAATGTTGTACTCGTGTTGAACCGGATCCGAGGTTCAAAGAACCCGGATTCGGGGTCGTCACACTCAATTAATTGAATCCTCTTATGTAAATTATATAATTATTCTTATATAATTTATATAATTATTATTTCATTAATATTTTACTTAAATTTCCTTATATAAATTAAATAATTTATTATTATATAATTTATATAATTACTTTCTCCTTTTAAAATTTCTAAACTTTCATCATAATTATTGATTAATTATATAATCAATAACTTTCAATTTTTTACTAATTCCCTCTTTAGCTTTCCTTAAAATTTGGATTAATTTAATTATTAATCTCTTTATCTCCATAATCAATAAAATTTATCAATATAACAATTGAACAGGCACACACACACACACACACACACACACACACACACACACACACACATATATATATATATATATACCTCACATTACCACATAACACCATTTAAATAACAATTTATGCAGCTCCACAACTATTTTAAATATTAACAATTTAATTGTACAATTACATAAAAAAAATTTTATTCTTCATAAATTATTTTTAAATAATTTATTTACTTTTCAATTATGTTAATTCAACACAATTTATTACCATCTCTGTACAGATTTAATTTACCAATTAAATCCCATCATTCACTTAAAATCACATAAAATATATCAATCATAAATAATTTAACAACCTTGAAAATTTTTGTTAATTAATTTCTTATTTAATATTATTAAAGTAATCCCGAAAATTCGGGTCCTCACAGATAAAGTAAAATAAGGTTAATTTAGAGGTATTCTTGTGAAATATATTTCTTGTAAGCTGATATGTTAAATCAATAAATTCATGCTTTCTTTCTAGAAATACAATTGATCACTATATATAAGTCATGTTTAAATTTCAAGTCTTATGCATCTTAGAATTGATGAATTCTTGAAACTATTGGTTTTATCATCATCAAATAGGGGAAGATTGTTAGCACAAATGCATATTTGAATAATTTGATCATGATTTGAATTGATAATGTATATTTGTAACAAATACCTTTTGTACAGTCCTTAATGATGAAATTGATGTACAAGGATTTAGAATAGAAAGATCAAATTTGTTATGTTGATCTTATGAGCTTTAAAGTATGTATAGTTTTTAGGATCAACAATCGTAATGACAAAAGAATCTCACATAATCTACTCTGGAATTGAAAAGGTTGACATCAGCATTGTTAAGCTAAATAAGGATCGTTGAGTCTGATTTGGTCATGAAGCAATATCGTAAAGTGAACTCTGAAATCGTAAGGCGAAAGAAAATCGTAAAGATGACTCTGAGTTCGTATAGGAAAGTGATAATCCTAAAGATAACTTTGAGTTCAAGTATATTTCGTAAAGTTGATCGTATAGCAAACAAAGACAAATGCACTTCATAAAGTTGAAGGATCTAAGGAACTTTACGATTTACAAAATAGTAAAGTACAACAGTTCTAACATCGGACTGACACTGAAAATCTGAAGGGCAAGAACTTCAAGAAAATTTGTTGGTCAAAGCAAGTTCAAATTGTAGTCAGAAAAGGATGTGTATAACGTCTATTTGTTCAAGAAGCATTAGACATGAAAATTATCATTTTTAGTAAAATGATGTGATGACAGCGCCGAAAGTAAGCTGACACAATCCCTTAACATCAGAATCAAAGATCCTCAAGAATTAAGGCAATAAGTGAGCAACGACTACTGTGACGCCCCCAAATCCGGGTCCTTTAAACCACAGATTCAGTGCTCACGTTACTATTCTACCATTCAATCCCATCTACCATTCAATCCCATCCATTCATTCTGAATAATAAAACTTAATTTACATTAATACATAACTATCCCAAGTTCTAAATACCTTTAATTACAAAACATTACAATCTGTCTATTACAAAATTATTACATGTACAGTAACCCGTAACTACACATTCATTACTTGCTAGCCTTCCCTTTTCCTTTATCAGTTCCCAACCCATCGACCTGTTTAGGTTTAGTTGAAATATCATGTTAAAGCAAGAGTGAGCATAAAATAGCTCACCAGGTACATAAACAAGTAATGCCATGATATTTCTGAAAAATGAATGAGAATCATTTACAATAGGGCTGAACCAAATAACAGTTCAATCAATGAACATGAGAAATATAACATGGAATTTTGCAATATTAGTTTTGGAAATATGAATACTTAACTTGCTGCACGGTCACAAGACCAAGAACTCGTTTATAACAATATCAATTATAAAGATTAATACTGCCCAGTTCAGTCATAATACTGCCATTCAATTTTAGATGTATATCTCTAGGTGATCAGCATATCGTACATTTATATTGTGCACAACATAAACATCCAATAACGCAACCATGCCAATTTATCATTAAATTTTATTCCCCTTTCTATTAGGGTTGTTTTGTTACAACATTTCATAGAGTCTGCACCACAACAATATGGATTGGAGCACATACCAATAAATATCTGAATTCACATAAATCATTGTATATGTCTAGCCGGATCAAAATTGGCATCGACCTTTCTCAATAACAGTTCAAGGATGGATGAACTTTAGAATGCTTAATAATGCATAACATGAATTCCTGTTTAACGAATTAACCATAATATTGGTTCATGCATTATTTATAAACATATGCATGCTATATCTTGCTATACAAGTTATCATTTAACATTACATGACCTTAACATGTAATACATTGTTCATTAATACCTTAATGTCTATCATATTGATCATTTTTATCAATTTATGGCTTATCATACATGTCTCTATCATTTAATATTAAAATATTTTATTTTAGATTTAAAATAAAAGTTTTTTTTCAAGAACAGAACATCTCACCCTGGTGAGATGTTTTGCCCTGAAGATCTCGTTAGCCACTAGATCTTCTCGGCCACACCTCGCTCCGACGAGCTCTGAACTCGCCCCGGTTAGGTCTTCACAGAGCACTATGCCCTGGCGCAGTGTTCAGTTCAAAACACTACATCCCGGCGCAGTCCTACAATTTTTGAATTTTTTTCTTCTAAAATCTATGCTATTTTTTCCCCTTTTTATAAAACTTAATTGCAACACATCACTTAACACATATAACATGTATTTAACTTGCATAAGCCTTTAAAACATTTAAAAGTTTCCAAACGAATTAATTTTTCCATAAATTTAATTTTAGGCGTCGGTGAACGTTTTGAAACGTTTGAAATTCACATTTATCGCCATAGACACCAAATGACTTTCAAAATAACACTAACACGTGTATTTAGAAACATAGCTATTTGACTCATTTTTACCTTTAATTATACAAAATGGCCAAATGTCACCTTTTTAGTGAAATTTTTTGACTTAGCAGAACTTAACACTTGAACCATTTTTTAGTTCTCAATTCTACACATCAAATATATTAACACTTGCTCATTTAACAACTTTGTATGCTTGGGTAACTTCTACATGCACCTTCCAAAACACTTTACAGATTACGATTTGGTCTATATGCAAATCATAACCTAATATTAAAAAAAAAATCATGAACAAGTCATACTTCTCTTCCATTAGTGCACTTATGCTATCTAGCATAAAAATATACATGTATCAAATATGTTCAACCTTTCAAACTAGGTTTTCATCACTTCTATCAATATATAACACATGATTATCCTTAAATCGTAATTTCTAACCTTGAATATGAGCATTAATAGTGCACCACCTTTGTTCTACAACTTCAACACTTAGGGTTTCATCAAATAATACACATATATCACATAGACTCATGTAAAACTTACATCTAGCCATAAATTCATGCATGACTACTCTAAATCTTAAATTTACACACTTGGATGATAAGTTTTCAAGATAAAAATACCGTATACCTTCTTTGTGCTCTCTTCCTTCTTCCAATAAAGCTTTTAAGGGATAGATTCTCCACTTTGTTGGCTAGGCTAGATTCCTTTCTCTTGAACACTTTGTTAGCAATCCTTCAAAGCTTTTGGGCAAACCCTAGCTTCTTCTCCTCTTTTCTCTCTTTAAAACTAACTTAGCAAGAAATGAAGATAACTTGTCTTGATACTTACAAAATATATACATATATAAGTTGTAAGTAATGTTCCAACACTTAACCACCATTGGTTAACTTAATCATACATGATTAGGGTCATTCAAGTCATTTCTCATCAACTAGTAATGGCATTATGGACAATTCTCATAAGAAGGATACCAAGGTCATTTTCTATATTGTCAAGGGTATTATGGTCCTTATCCAAATTTCTTAGACAATTCAATTC
Organism: Hedera helix; assembly: GCA_947179155.2. Lineage (NCBI taxonomy): Eukaryota > Viridiplantae > Streptophyta > Magnoliopsida > Apiales > Araliaceae > Hedera > Hedera helix. The sequence goes on from OX359268.1 coordinate 13,699,896, forward strand.
CTTAAAAATCACATTTTGCTTATTTTCAATCCATTCAAAGTCCTTTTTGATCCAAAGTTGTTTCATTAGACTTGAATTTAATTCTATAATCAAATAATTCATAATTGGCTTGTCCCAAAACGCTTGACACACTTTGAAATATTAATTTTATTAATTAATTATAATAGTTATAATTTTCCAAAGTTGTATATCATTACATTATTCCCTCCATATAAGGATTCCGTCCCCAGAATCACTATTACAAGGTTACATGAACAGATATGGATATTCCTTCTTCATTTTCTCTTTTAACTCTCGCGTTGCTTGCTCAGCATTGTGGTTTCTCCACACTACTTTTACAGAAGGTATCACTTTGTTCCTCAAAATTTGTTCATTCCTGTCAATAATTTGAACAGGAGTTTCCTTGTACGTTAAGTTCTTCTCAATCTGGATAGGCTCATACTCGATCACATGCTTGTGGTTCGGCTTATACGGCCTCAACACTGATACGTGAAATACGTTATGTATATGCTCTAGCTCTGGAGGTAATGCCACTGCATAGGCTACCTCTCCTATTCTTCTCTGCACTTCCAACGGTCCAATGAACATTGGACTCAGTTTTCCTTTTTTTTCCAAATCCAATTTTTCCTTTATAGGGAGATACCTTTAGGAATACATAGGACCCTACTTCAAAATCTCTTTTCTGACGATGTAAGTCCACATATTTTTTCTGTCTGTCTTGTGCTGCTATGAGCCTTGATCTTATTACTTTAACAATCTCAGCAGTCTGTTGTACTATTTCTGGTCCCAAAAGCTTACATTTTCCTACCTCATCCCAACAGAGAGGTGTTCTGCATTTCTGTCCATATAATGCCTCATAAGGTGGCATACCAATACTCGCATGGTAACTGTTGTTATATGTGAATTCAACTAATGATAAATGGTCGTCCCAATTACCCTTGAAGTCCATCACATATGCCCTTAACATGTCTTTTAGCGTTTAGATCGTTCTTTCACTTTGACCATCTGTCTGGGGATGATATGTTGTGCTTAATCTCAATTACGTACCCATACACTCTTGGAAACTCTTCCAAAAATTATATGTGAATCGCGGATCTCGATCTGAAACAATCGATACCGGAACTCCATGTTTAGATACAATTTCCTTCACATAAAGCTTTGCCAATTGATCTAAGTTGAATTTGATTTTGATCGGCAAGAAATGTGCATACTTCGTTAATCGATCCACTATCACCCATATCGCATCATAACCTTTATACGTAGTTAGGAGTCCCACGACAAAATCCATTGTAACGTGCTCTCACTTCCATTCTGGAATTTCTAACGGTTGTAACAGCCCACTAAGCCTCTGATGTTCTGCCTTAACTCTTTGACAAGTTAGGCATTTACTTACACATTCTGCCACATCTTTCTTCATATTGGGTCACCAAAAGTGCTGATGAATGTCTTAATACATCTTCGTACTACCCGGATGAATCAAAAATCTTGAATTGTGCGCTTGCTGCAGAATTTCTTCTTTCACTTCAGATACCATCGGCACCCATATTCTTCCTTCGAATCTCAGCAATCCACTGTCATCTACTTTAAACCTTGCTTCTTGATTATTTGATATCCATTCCTTTATTCTTCCACACTCCTGATTTTGCTCTTGAGCTTCTTTCACTTTATCTAATAACGTTGGATGAGCTTCTACTACATATAATTTTTCTTCCGACTCCATCGAATAAGTTACTTCTAGTTTCATTCTTTTCATCTCTTTGATTAGCTCTTTCTGAGTAGTTATCATTTTCAATCTTTCCTGACCCTTCCTATTTAAGGCATCGACCACAACATTTGCTTTCCCCAGATGGTATAGAATCTCACAATCATAATCTTTAATTAGTTATAACCATCTCCTCTACCTCATATTCAAATCCTTCTGAGTGAAAATATACTTCAGACTTTTGTGATCTATGTATATTTCACACTTCTCTCCATATAAATAATATCTCCATATCTTCAGAGAAAAAACCACGATTGCCAATTCCAAATCGTGGGTAAGATACCCTTTCTCATAATATTTCAACTGTCTTGACGCATACGTTATGACCTTGCCGTGTTGTATCAACACACAACCAATTCCTTTATGCGATGCATCACTATACACTATAAATCCTTCTATATTATCAAGTAATGACAACACAGACGCTTCACTTAACCTCTTCTTGAGTTGTAGAAAACTCTCTTCACATTTCTCTGACCATACAAACTTCACAGTCTTCCTTGTCAAATTAGTCAAAGGTCCTGACAATTTCGAGAAATCCTTAATAAATCTTCTATAATATCCTGCTAAACCAAGAAAACTCCTCACCTCTGTTGGTGTCTTTGGTTGTTCCCAGTTTATTACTGCATCTACCTTTGCTAGGTCTACTGATATCCCTTCCTGATCAATCACGTGCCCTAGAAATTGCACTCTTTGAACCAAAATTCACATTTCGAGAATTTGGCATACAATTTTGCTTCCCTCAGCTTTTCCAATACTATTTTCAAATGTTCTGCATGATCCTCCCAAGTCTTTGAAAAAAATCAAAATGTTGTCGATGAACACCATCACGAACTTGTCTAAATACTGCTTGAACACTATATTCATTAAATCCATAAATGTAGCTGGTGCATTTGTCAATCCAAAAGACATCACCAGGAACTCGTAATGACTATAACGAGTCATAAATGTTGTCTTAGGTACATCTTCAGGTCTCACCTTCAACTGGTGATAACCACCTCTCAAATCTATCTTCGAGAAATACTTGGCTCCCCGTAACTAATCAAACAAATCATCGATCCTTGATAGCGGATACTTGTTCTTAAATGTTACTTTGTTCAACTCCCTGTAGTCGATATAAAGCCTTAGTGATCCGTCTTTCTTCTTTACAAATAAAACTAGTGCTCCCCAAGGAAACACACTCAGTTGGATATACTTCTTGTCCAACAACTCTTGTAACTGAACCCATCAATTCTTTTAATTCTACTGGAGCCATTTTATACAGTGCCTTTGAAATTGGTGTTGTTCCTAGTACAAGATCTATCATAAATTCAATCTCCCTATCTGGTGAAAGACCCGTCAATTTATCTGGAAATACATCTGTATAATCTTTTACCACTGGTATTTGACCCATTTTTTATCTCACTTTCTGTGTATCAACCACATGAGCCAAATATCCCATACACCATTTCCTTAACAGTTTTTTGGTCTGCATCGTCGTCAGACAACAAGATTGTCGTGACGACTTGCTACCATAAAACACTATCTTAGACTTGGCAGGAGTTTGAAGGTTCACACATTTTTTTTGGCAATCAATCACTGCCCCATAGCTATATAACCAATCCATCCTCAATATTGCATCAAATTCTCCTAATCAAATAGGAATTAAATTAACTAACAACTTATGCCCTCTTATCGTCAAACAGCAATCCCGATGAATATTCCCCACCTGGATTACTTCCTTGTTTGCTACTTCTATATTTAACACATTTTCTAACTTTACTTTGGGTAAATTTAATTTCTTTGCAAATTCATCAGATACAAAGGAGCAGGTAGCACTCAAATCAAATAATACATAGGCGTTTATATTATTAATAGGAATGATACCTAACACCACATCTTTTGATGCCACCGTATCCTGCACAGTCATGTTGAAGGTGCATGTTGTCTGTCTCCCCGGATGAGTAGGTCCACCAATAGCAAGCTTCCCACTGGTATTTCCTTTGCTTCCACTTCCTCTTTCAGCTTTCTTCTTTGGACAGTCTTTAATCTGATGCCCCATTTTTCCACAATTAAAACAACATTTGTCCGCCTTCGGTATTGGACAATTTGTTGCAATGTGTCTTTCCTAACCGCACCTGAAATATACATTATTTCTCTTTAAGCATACTCCAAAGTGTCCTATACCACAAACGGGACATGGTTCCATTTTCTTCTTTGAGTCCCCTTGTTTACTTCCCAAAGTATTGGGGTTATTATTCCATTTTCGTTTATTGAGGTTGCTTCATCCACCGTTACCTTCTCTTAGGCCCATCACTTCTCTTGCCACGCTATTCCTGCTTGTATTTCGTTAAGGCATCACTACCTCCTTCTGCTAAAATAACATTTTCCATTACTCCAGTAAAAGTCCCAATCTGAAACATCGAGACTTTGCTGTAAATCCACGGCTTCAACCGGCGTTCAAACCGCTTCGCTTTCCTTTGCTCTGTATCCACCTGGTGTGGAGCAAACCTTGCCAACTCGCTAAATTTGGCCGCATACTCGGCCACAGTCATATTTTCCTGTTTTAATTCCATAAATTGTACCTCCATCATGTTTTAAGTTACTGAAGGAAAGTAAGCATCGAAGAAAATCTCTTTGAATCTCTCCTATGATATCGCTCATGTTCCTAATCTTCCTTTATTATTCCCCCACCAGTAATTGGCTTCTCCTTTCAGCATGAACGTAGCAAAAGCAGTTTTCTGTTTTTCTATAACGTTAGCTACGTCAAATACTTTCTCCATTTCGATTACCAAATTCTAGGCCTCCACTAGATTCATTGTCCCTTTAAACCCTGGGGGTCCTACAGCTTTGAAATCTTTGAATGTGGCAATACGAGCCGCTACCGGTTGATAACCCGCAGGGTTTATGTTTCGATTCTGGAAAGCACCCATCAACAAATTCACAAATTGTTGCATGGGATTAACTGACTCCTCTAGAGCATTTACTGACTCCTCTGGTGGAGATTGAACGTTCTGCCTTCGTCTAGGCGGCATTTCTGTTTAACAATTTTGTGTAATAATCAATATTTATCATTCACATATTACATTCTTACGTTAACTTAACCACATAATCATGGCAAAATATTTAACAACCCGGTTTATATTCATATGCAATTCGATTAGTGCCTAGCACCTTACATCAGACTTAGCATATTGCTATAAACCTTCTATCCCTTTAGACTACAAAAGTCAGGATTCATAATTCATAACTTTATACAACAAGCTTAGACCTTCCCTCCTTAGGACAAAAGAGATTACATGACATTTTCTACCCTTTTTTATAACAAAAAGTTAGGGATTTACATTACATACACACATAAACATATACATAACCATATATACCTACTACACTATTCTACGGAAGCATTCCACATCGAACTGTATCGTCATATTCTTCGTCCATGATGGCTATCATCTTCCATCTGCTCAAAGTATTACTAGTCTGATCATACTCCACATGGTAGTAATACACTCTATCTTGTGCCCTTCCAAATGCTGTGCGAAATGCATAATTCATGTCATCTATTCTCACTCTCATACTATCAATTCTAACTTTCTTAGCCCTTACTTCTTCTTCTACCAAATTTATTCTTCTTACTGGTTTAGCCCCGACTTGTTCATACCTGGCTCTCTCAGCAGTTGCCTCTCCAGTTTAGCCTCAAAGGCTTCCTTATCGTTCTTTAATTCTTTAATTCTTGAACTTTTTGTTATTCCTGCCTTAATTTATCTCCTAGTTCTATATTTCTATTAACCAACACTTGTACCGCCATCACATTTGGCTCAACGACTGTTTGCCATTCAACTGCTTGAGTTTCTAACTCCAATATCATGTCCACAAATTCACTGTTCTGTTGTATCAGGCCATTTATCCATTCTTGGTTGGCCTCCCTTTGCTCAGATGACGCATTATCCGGCAATGCCCCATTAGAGTCTCTTTCCAGTTCATCTAGATCTTCCTCTTATCCACTGTCCTCAGCTGGTACTATTGTCATAGCTGGTACAGTAGTCATTACATCTATCTGAATGTCCCAATATTCTTCCTCTACTGTCTGACTGGATTCTCCAATCTCTGGCATATTACAAAATCACAAGAATAATTATTTTAGTTTAATACGATTTTCCTTATCTCTATTACACATAACACGTATTGTGAAAGTTTTAACTTTAACAGTTCCCACCATTCACCTCTTAGAACTCTAAATGAGTTTCACTATATTCTTTATGGTCATATTTCTAAGGTTTTTCCACTTAAGGTTTATAACCTATCAGCTCTGGTACCAACCTGTAATGCCCCTAAATCTAGGTCCCTTGAACTATAGATTCAGTGCTCACGTTACTATTCTACCATTCAATCTCATCCATTCATTCTGAATAATAAAACTTAATTTATATTAATACATAACTATCTCAGGTTCTAAATACCTTTAATTACAAAACATTACAATCTGTCTATTACAAAATTATTATATGTACAGTAATCCTGTAAGTACACATTCATTGCTTGCTAGCCTTTCCTTTTCCTTTATCAGTTCCCGAACCCCCCTCGGCCTGTTTAGATTTAGCTGAAATATCATGTTAAAGCAAGAGTGAGCATACAATAGCTCAGCAAGTACATAAACAAGTAATGTCATGATATTTCTGAATAATGAATGAGAATTATTTACAATAAGGCTGAACCAAATAACAGTTCAATAAATGAACATGAGAAATATAACATGGAATTTTGCAATATTAGTTTTGGAAACATGAATACTTAACTTGATGCACGGTCACAAGACCAAGAACTCGTTTAGAATAATACCAATCATAAAGATTGATACTGCCCAGTTCAGTCATAAGACTGTCATTCAATTTTAGATGTGTACTCTAGGTGATCAGCCTATCGTACCTTTATATTGTGCACAACATAAACATCCAACGACGCAACCACGCCACTTTATCATTAAACTTTATTCCCTTTTCTATTAGGGTTGTTCTGTTACAGCATTTCATAGAGTCTGCACCACAACAATGTGGATTGGAGCACATAACAATAAATATCTAAATTCCCATGAATCATTGTATATGTCTAGCCGGATCAAAATTAGCATCGACCTTTCTCAATAACAGTTCAAGGATGGATGAACTTTAGAATGCTTAATAATGCATAGCTTGAATTCCTGTTCAACAAATTATAAGTGAAAGTTCATATAAAATACTTGTCTTTATCCTCGTTTACCTCTACTAGTAATATCTTATCTGATTGGGTCCTACATAACCATAATATTGGTTCATGCATTAGTTATATACATATGCATGATATATCTTGATATATAAGTTATCATTTAATATTACATAACCTTAACACGTAACATATCGTTCATTTACACCTTAATGCCTACCATATTGATCATTTTTATCAATTTATGGCTTATCATACATGTTTCTATCATTTAATATTAAAAAAAAAATTGGATTTAAAATATTTTTATTTCCCAAGAACATAACATCTAACCCCGTGCGAGATATTTTGCCCTGAAGATCTCGCTAGCCACTAGATCTTCTTGGCCACACCTCACCCTGGCAAGGTCTTCATAGAGCATTGTGCCCCGGCGTAGTGTTCAGTTCAAAACACTGTGCCCCGACGCATTCCTGCAATTTTTGGGAAAAAAATTCTTCTAAAATCCATGCTATTTTTGGCCCTTTTTTATAAAACTTAATTCTAACATATCATTTAACACATAACATGTATTTAACTTGCATGGGCGTTCAAAACATTTAAAAGTTTCCAAACGAATCAATTTTTTCATAAATTTAATTTTAGGCGTCAGCGAACGTTTTTAAATGTTTGAAATTCACATTTATTGTCATAGACACCAAATGACTTTCAAAACAACACTAACACATGTATTTACATGAAATTTAGCTATTTGGCTCCTTTTTACCTTTAATTATACAAAATGACAAAATATCACATTTTTTGTGAAATTTTCTAACTTAGCAAAACTTAGCACTTGAACCCTTTTTGAGTTCTCAACTCTACACATCAAATACATTAACACTTGCTCATTTAGCAATTTTGTATACTTGTGTAACTTCTACATGCATCTTTCAAAACACTTTATAGATTATGATTTGGTTTATATGCAAATCATAGCCTAATATTGAAAAAAAATTTATAAACAAGTCATACTTCTCTTTTATTAGTGCACTTAGGATGCTTTATAACATAAAAATATACATGTATCAAACATGTTTAACCTTTCAAACTAGGTTTTCATCACTTCTATCAACATATAACACATGATTATCCTTAAATCGTAATTTCTAGCCTTGAATATAAGCATAAATAGTGCACCACCTTTGTTCTACAACTTCAACACTTGGGGTTTCATCAAATAATACACATATATCTCATAGACTCATGTAAAACTTACATCTAGCCCTTCTCTTGAACAATTTGTTGGCAATCCTTCAAAGCTTTTGGACAAACCCTAACTTCTTCTCCTCTTTTCTCTCTTTAAAACTCACTTAGCAAGAAATGAAGATTACTTGTCTTGATACTTACAAAATATATACATATATAAGTTGTAAGTAATGTTCCAACACTGAACCACCCTTGGTTGACTTAATCATGCATGGTTAGGGTCATTTAAGTCATTTCTCATTAACTAGCAATGGCATTATGGACAATTCTCATAAGAAGGATACCAAGGTCATTCTCTTTATTGTCAAGGGTATCATGGTCCTTATCCAAATTTAATAGACAATTTAATTCCTTAAAAATCATAATTTGCTTATTTTCAATCCATTACAAGTCCTTTTTGATCCAAAATATTTCATTAGACTTGAATTTAATTCTATAATCAAATAAGTCATAATTAGATTGTCCCAAAACACTTGGCACACTTCGAAATATTAATTTTATTAATTAATTATAATATTTACAATTTGCCAAAGTTGTATATCATTACAGCTACTTACCAATGAAAAAATCCCAAGGTCTTCTATAAAAAGGACATCAGGATTCAATTTGAAAAAAATAACGAGAAAAAAAATTACAAGCCGAATTGTTGTCAAAGTCTAAAAGCTCTACTCTATGATCAAGAAATACTCGTTCTGCTACTAAGTTCTATTAGAAAAGGAGAACTTAAATGCAAGCTTAGCAGCACCTCTCAAATCACTTCATCACTCGAGATTATAGGTCTTCGTGACCTCAGAGTTGTCAAGTCTAAGTGACTTGAAGAGATCTTAGTGATCTAGTCTTAGTGACCACATAGCTGCCAAGTCTAAGTGACTTAAAGATATATAGTCTTAGTGGCCCCAGAGTTGCCAAGTTTAAGCAACTTGAAGAGATCTTAGTGATCTGGTCTTAATGATCTTGGTTTTAGTGGCATGCATCCTTAGTGGATTTCCTACCAGAAGCGCAAAAGAGTGGCCTATGGGATTTTTGTGTTCTGAACCACTTAAAATTTATGTGTCCATTTACTTTTTGTTCTTACATTTCTAGAACATATTTTAACTACATTTGATTAACTTATACAATAACAACTAGATTCTGAAGTGAGATTGTTCACTAAATCTGTGAAGGGATTTTTCTCAAATAAATATTTTGTTATGCTTAAGTAAATTAATTTACTTAATTTATTATCTGAGAAACTTTCTTAAAATACAAAACTTTTGAAAAGATCTATTCAACTCCCCTTCTAGATCATTTGTGCCTCTAAGAATTAATAACCACTATAAACATCAACCTAGTTATGGCTAACCTTCGAAATACACCTTACTAGATGGATCTAAGTTGTGTAGCAAAATGAAGTTTCAACACAAGCTCAACTTATAATGAACCAACGTTCACTCTACAAACTAGTGAAAAACTAGTTTAGTCTTCACTCTACGAACCAATGTTCACTTTACGAACTAGTCTTCACTCTATAAACTAGTGGGGAACTAGTTTAGTCTTCACTCTACGAACCAATGTTCACTCTATGAACCAGTATTCACTTTACAAACCAATCTTCACTCTACGACCCAGTGAAAAACTAATTTAATCTTCACTCTACAAACCAGTCTTCGCTTTACGAATTAGTCTTCACTCTACGAACAAGCTTTATAATCCTTACATAATACCCCTCGAAAGACAATTCTCTTCAATCAAATTAAACAAACTCAAATCAATTTATTCTTCAGCAAATACATCTTTTAAGGGCGACGGGCAACAATCTGCTATAGGAAGAAACCATTAACAAATCTCTACCTATTTGAAATCTACTAGTAAGATGAAACAAAGTAAAAACCCCAATTTTTTCCTACTAATTTTAGCTAAATTGATCTACTATTATTGGAACCCTAGATTGCTCATGTTTGTTTATAAGAATTGAGCAAACGTTCTTGAGAGCTTCATCATTCTTATATGGGGTTGTTTTTAGGTTTAGAGATCTTAATTGATATTTTCATTTGAGGTTCATTGTAAGTTTAATTTGTATTGAAACTTCATTTTGCTACTCAACTTATACCCATCTGGTAAGGTATGTTTCGAAGGTCAACCATAGCTAGATTGATGTTTATGGTGGTGATAGATAAAGATTCTAATAATGATAATGGAGGAGGAAATGAGTTGTGTTCTTGAATATGTAGAGAGAGAATGAAGAAATAAAAAAAAAGAAATTGGATTCTTAATACGCAGAGAGAGAAGGAAAGGAAATAAGAAATCTATTTTCATGTCATGTTCCAAGTTTTTTTATTACTTTTTTTGCCACATAATTTTTTATTTAATTTTATTAATATTTTCACGCTACCACATAGATAAATAGTTGGCGTATGTTCAGTTAATTTGATAGAATAATGTAATTCCAAAATTTTAATTAATTCAATTGGGTAATTACATATTTTAAAAGTTTGATGAGTTAATAAATAAAAGGTGTCAAGTGTAGTAGGAAATCATTAGTTTTGACGATTGTATGACTTTACAGTAGAAATTTTTTCTCATGTCATAAAGTTAAGTATTTGGAGCTTGTTATTTTAGAGCGTTTGAATTTAAGTAATTAGTAGTCTCCAATGTTGTAGTAGCAATTCTTTTATAGCTTAACTTAAAAAATTGCCTGTTGGATTGTTACTGTTACTCAATTCCTTGTAAGACACTTGGTATTTGGTAATTCTTTTGACTTCAAATTATGTCGACTGTACCATAAGTTGCCACTATCCAAGAACGTACTATTTTGTGAAGCAGGTGGCGCGTGCTTAGGGCACTGACTAGCTAATTATTATAAAGTTGATTTGTCTCATTTATCTCTATGTGCTACTATAATATATAAGATCAATATTGGTTTTGGGAGTCAAGGTTAAGTGACCTTTACTACTGTCATGTCAGACCTGTAGACTCTACGATTTGAGCTAAGCGAACATTTTGGTCTTAATCGCAGTGTTGGTCTTCATATCGATTAGTGACTGCCACTAAACGATTTTAGCTATACTATCCTTTAGTGGCTTTAATAAGAGACTTCTTTCGTAAAGTGCACTCACTTTACGTCTGTCATACTACTACTTTACGATCTTATAGTTCTTTAGTCAGTCTTCTTGATCTTTAATACTCTACGATTTTAGAATTTCCCAGCACCTTGTAACAACATGATTTTGACAAAATCTTTAGCTAAACGATCTTTAATTTACAATACTATGAACCCTATACATAACTCTACGATCATGGATTTACCTAACAAGTTAGACCCTTAACTAAGTCATCGTACATCGATATTTAATTTTAATAAGGATTGTACAAAAGTTATCTTTTTATAAATATACACTAATGTCATCATCAAATCAAATAGAGATAACTAAAAATTCAATGCAAGTAATAACATAATTTATTATTATGTATATAATACTGGGGCTTGTGTGTGTGTGTGTGTGTGTGTGTATTTGCGGTGACAATCTTTTTTTACATTAGTAATCACATTATACGGTTTAGTTATGGTTACATCTTGTAACTGCACTATGCACACCCCTAGATAAAACTCTTTTTGTGGCTTAGAGGGAGTAATATTTAATACTCACTTCCTTTATTTGAAGACTTGGGATACTAAATTACCAGCTTTGGATTGGCAACGTTTGCCCCACACATCAGAAAATGTAAATAAAGAGTAAGAAAGAAAAATCTGATTATAGGAACAACTGATTGCTTTATTATAGCTACACGTATAAAAGGGGGTTTCTACCCCCTTCCCCTTTAAAAAGTACTATTTGCAAAATCTACGATTATTATAGGTGTATTTTTTTTTATCTATAAAAATAACAAATTGTTAGTTTAATAGTAGTAACATGATGAGATGAAATTAAGATGATAGATGTTTTTATCAATAAAAAATATTTATTAAGAATTTTTTAAAATGATACTCCCTCTATCCCCTAAAGAATAACTAAAGATATAATTTTTTTGTCCCGAAAAAGATGAGATAAAATATATAAAATAAAGGGTAACTAATCTCCTTATATAATCTTGTGAGGCCACTAAAAATAAATTTATTTTTTTTTATTTTTTTCCCTCTATTTTTACTTTTTTTTAATATTTATGCAAATTGTACATTACTCATATTTTTAAGAGCGAAAGGAGTATTATTTTTGTAAGATAGAGGGAGTAATTGAATTGTGCAATAACCCCCGGTAAGGATGCACAAAAGATCAGCATCTTGACCGGTTTAAACCCAAAAATTTCTTGTCCTAAAGCCTAACTTGGCCCGAAATTCTGAAAAAAGAGGGCCTTTTTTCCCCATCTTTTTGTCTTTTTTAATAGTGTTTTATCCCTTCCTATATTATATAAAGATTGATTTTGAGAATTTTGGTTTATCAAATTTTAACACTTATATTTATTTAAATTTGTATTACACATTTATATTTACTTCTTTCAATTTATGTAACATACATTTTTTAATTTCTAATTAATAAAGATTTACTTTATTTGAACTTTGCTTTTACGTTATTTTTATATTTTTTGAAGTAATATAAGAGTAAATAAATTTATTAAAAGCATCAAAAGTAAAAAAACAAAAAAGAAAGAAAACCAAAGCTAAAAAGACCAGCCAGAAACTTGAGAAAAGGCCAGACTGTTAGCATGGAACAAGCTATGTTTGTTGGCCCAAAGTTTGGAGAAGTGCTCTCTTCCAGACTTGCTCGTCCATACTCTTTCATACTTACAATCTCATATGTACACATTAAGATTGCAAGTAATACTTATAATATATTTTAACACGTGTATAATTGAGATTACAAGTATGAAAAAAATAATCTTGAAGAGAGCAATTCTCTAAAGTTGGATCTAAATAACCAAATTTGATAAGATCTAAAGTCCGTTTAAATTTAAAGTCAACTTAACTTGATTCAAAGTAATTTAAGTGTATGTTGACAATTAATTCATAAATTGGTCAAACGAATTTATATGTAGTTTATTTTTACTATTCATTGCTTGTAAGTGATTTGTTTTTTAATTTAAAAGTTATTTTGAGAAACACTAATTTCTTACTTCTCAAAAGATTATTTATAAGTTCTTTTAAAATAAGTACTTTTGATTAAATTTAAAGATTTTTTTATTCTTATTCTAATAATTTATTTAATTTAAAAATCATTTCAACCAATTACATTTGCAACCTATTTTAATTTAATTTTTAATTTATAAATTAAAATAATATCAAATAACTTTTTATATATTTTTATCACAATTTAAAATAACTTATAATTTATTTTATATGTTAACTTATAAGTTCTCTTAAAATAAGTACATATCTCAAAAACAACCCGGCAAATTGTAACCGTGGTACTTAATTCAGTCATTATTCAATTTTTTGTTTGAAAATTTAAACCAAACCAACAAAATTTGCAGTTTAAGTTTTCTCTCTCCTCTCCTCGCTTCTCCTCTTCCTATCTCCTCCCTGAACTGGAGAGAGAGAGTGTTAGGGCCACAAAGTTACCAGCAACTTTCATCAAACCCTAACCTTCACCTATTTATCTCTCCATTCTATAGCATTAATTCATTCGTAGTATAGAGTTTATCTCTCTCCTTCGGATTTCTAGGGTTTTTTCAGAGAATCAGCAGTTCATTTCCGTTAATAATTAATCAGAAAATGAGTGGACAAGTCCCTCCAGCTTCTAGACGGAGCAGTTTGGTACAAAAACGCAATTCCACGACTGTGAAGAAACCATCGACTCAATCGGAGAATGGAACCGCCGCCACCAATGGAAGCCTCGCCAAGCCCACGTCACCCGTTCACTCATCGTGAGTTCATTTCTGTTAATTGATTTTTTTTATTTGTTTTAGCAATTTGTGTATTTTTGATGAGATTTGATTGTTGAATCATTTTGGGATTTTGGGTATGTTAGTGGGGAAAGGACGGTGAAGAAGTTGAGGTTGTCGAAAGCCCTAACAATTCCCGAGGGGACCACAGTTTATGATGCTTGCCGGAGGATGGCAGCTCGCCGGATTGATGCGGTTCTGTTGACTGATGCTAATGCTTTACTTTCGGGCATTGTTACTGACAAGGTTTGTGTTATTAAATAGTATTAGTTTGGTTCATAAGTGATTGTCATTTTATAGCATTTATTGCTGAGCAGATGTTCTATAAACATATCCATTCTATTACATAGGAAATAATGGAGTTTCATGAACAAAATTATTTTTGTTAGTATAGATGGGCCATGTTTCTCCTTTTATCACATTTCTAGATTCTTAAAAGTTCAAAAATCTAATTTTAAAATTGGTTCTACTTACTTTTTTCTTATAGCTGGTAAAATTAACTAGCATAACTACTTTTCGAACTTTTTTTGTCTAAAAATGAAACAGAATATGTGCATTGTGGTTGTCCCTACTCTATTGGTTTGTAATACCTTGAATACTGGAGGGAGAGTTTAAGAAAAACAGTCTCTTTCCTAAAGAATTTGACTTTAAAGTGCAGTTCTTTGCTGCTGGCATCATTACTTACAAAATTTGGATGTAATGATTGATAATAACGATATTGTTTTGATTTATTATTTAATTCTTTTTGTTTTAACTGTGTTATGAATGAATGTGTTTTCTACTTAGGATATTGCAACTAGAGTTATTGCGGAAGAGTTGAGGCCAGACCAGACGATAGTTTCAAAAATTATGACGAGGAATCCTACTTTTGTTACTTCGGATTCATTTGCAATTGAGGCACTGCAGAAAATGGTCCAAGGTCAACCTTTTTATATGTCTTTTTTATATAGTCTTATTATGCCAGTAGGAAGGGAAAAGCATGCCATGTTTATCTGTACATATATAGAGAGGATTTAGTAACATTCAGACTCTTGAAGCTTATCTTGTTTGATTTCCTTGCTTGATTATGATTCTTCCACTGCAAGTGCATAACAAGACCACCTTTAGTTAAGTTTACACGCGAATGGTCAATGCTATCACCTCATTTCTTTGCTCTGCAACCTTGAAAGGACTAATTGTAAGAATAGAAATAAAAGATGTTCTTAGTGGGTAACACTTTCATTACTTGACTGGTGGCTTTGGCTTTAGGAAGTTTTACAATGTCATTTGGTGACTTTCTCGAGATTTTTTTGGTTGGACCTAGGTTGGTTAAATCTTTTCTTAGTAGTTATTTTTGTGTAGGTAGTTCCTTTTTTTGGGATGGGTTTCGTACCTAGCTAGGCATTGGTTATATTATGAGAGTATAGGCAATTAGGCATCCTTTTGTATTCTATACTTTTGTTTATCTACATTATGCCTATCACTGTTTCATTCAATTACTCCTGGTTTAGAAACAAAAAAACTGATTAGGTGTCGATTAATTGGATTCCCATCAGCCTTATCTTCTCTAGAGTAACTGAGCAAGAGACTTTTGAGGTATTTTGTACCTATGTAGTTATTATTTGGATGTTTTACAAATTGTGTGGAAAACAAGAATGTATCTTTTCACATGCAAATCGGTCTCCAACTAAACCTAAGTTCAGCCTATGATTAAACTGCACAACTTATGCATCAGTTTTGGCCCACAAGAATTTTGTTTGGTAGCATATTGTTGTTATTATTTTATTACTGAATCTTGTAGTAAGAAATTATAGCTATTTTCTTATTTGTAATTCTAAACCCTAATATTGGAGCAATTAAAGTAGTCTAGATCATATGAAGTTTTAAGAGTAAAATGCAAAAAACAACTTGTGGTTTATACTTTATACCAATTTTCTGGTCACCACCTGTGGTTTCACATCCATTTTCAGATTACCTCATTTCCATCCATTTTGACAACAAGCGGACTTACTCGCCAAAAAGAGTTTTAAAGTTCTATCCAGAATTAAAAATTAATGTTCTAACGACAATAATACCCTCAATTCTCCGTCAAAATTAAGAAAACATACCTCTCATAGAAATAGTCCTTCACCAAATTACTATTCTTCTTGAGATTGCTTTCCGAAAATTACAACACATCAATCCCTGTAAAAATACTAGTTGATCCCACCTCATTTGGCATTCAAGCTAAACACAGTTTTCTACACAAATAATTCACTAAACACTTCATTTGGGATTTAACTTAGTTCTCTGGTCTCTATATCTTTTAATTTAACTTCGCTATCATACGTATATGGAGATAATTAAGCATATAGTACTTTACTATGTAGTCAGAATATGATGGGAATGGGAATGATGACGAACCAGCTTAGAGAGAAGTGGGTGGTAGAAGAGAGAGAAGAAGGGACTTAATTAGATCACCTTGTGCCAAGAGACTAGTAAGTCTAAAGTAACAGTAACAGAAATAAATCAATTCATAAAACCTCATTTTGCCTATCCTTTCTTTCTGTAAATAGTGCTTTCTTTTAATTCCTTTTGAATTGCGAAGTTTAATCTGTTGCCCTCTCACCCACCATATGGCAAGCCCAACAACTGTTTGTTCAAATCACTAAACCAAATCTCATCTTTTTTCTCTATACCTAGATGGAAAAAAAGGTGTTTAACAATTTTAAATTTACAATATTCATAAAGTGGCTTGAATGAATGACATCACATTAATAATATTATCTAGTAAATTGATGTGTCTACTTGACAGAGCAAAGGGGTATGAAATAGAAAGGTAATTTTTGGAAGTTAAACACCAAATAAGTCAAGAAACATGGTGGAACTTAACCTGAAGGTTTACTAAGCAACATCAATTCTTACTTACAAGTTTACAGAGATATAATTTTCATAGCTTTGATAAAAGGTTATGCAAGGAAAAGGATAGAAGAGAACCCTAGCATTCATAAACGATTTCATTTATTCTGATGGTCCTTTTTCTTTATCAAGTTTGGTTTGTATTTTCCCTATTGTTTTTTGCTAATAATATTTTTGATTTAGTTTATTATGTGTCCATATATAAATTTGCAATACAATTTCTAACATGTTATTCTTTTTTTATAACATATACAATTTATTGATTTAATTTCTTTTTTTCTTAGAACATTATATCTTAATTTTTAAATGGGTAATTTATTGAATAATTTCCCTGTTATAATATTATTTATTTATTTTAACTACATGAATTGGATTTGTTTAGTTTTAATTGAATTGAATTGTAATTTATTTTTAGTACATTTAGTTTTGATGCTCTAATGCATATAATAATTTTGTATTTTTTCTTAAGATTTGAGATAGAGAAGAAGAGAAAAAATGAAGAAAATGCTATTGGGGAAAATAAAGTGAAGGGTAGTCCTTCAAATAAGTAACAACTTTAGGCAAACATCGTTAATAGGAGGCGTTGTGAAAGTGGATGTGAAATTACAGCCGGTGAAATAGTAGTTTCTGGACTACAGGTGGTAACTCAAAAATTGTTGTAAACCACAGATGATTTCCTACATTTTACTCATATTTTTATATCTCAAAAGTTAGTGGAATGAATTATTGAGAACTATGAGAAAAGGTGTGTTTGTGATTGTTTCTAGCCAACCCCTTACAAGGGTCTTTTGGTCCCTATTTTAGCCCAAGTATGATTCAATGCAGGGTGAATCTATGCAGTAATTAATGTGCGGTGGTAGGGGTAAACGTCAAATACAACTATCTTTTTCTTAAGATCGAAGCCTGATAGTATGAGTTAAAACCTGACCATTGTCACGCATTTCAGAACACATAATCATTTTTCCAAATAATAGTATGTCATTTAACTGTGTAGATAAAAGATTTGAGGATGTTGGTGGGCAAATGGGAATGATAGCCTTATCCAAATTATGCATCTAATTACTGATGTGGGGCAAATGTGTCCACTCACATAAGTTGGGACTGATGAGCGGTTTTCCTTTTGTTTTGATCTGTACCCTCTGTTCCCAAACAGATTGCGAAATTTGTTTAAATTTATCTCTATCATATTAGAACCTTGCCTTCCCCAGTCAGTAGGAACTTTTCATGTTAAAAACGTAAGTTTTCATCACTAAGCTTGTGCAGTGAAGCCCAAGTAAATTAAAATATTTATTTTTTTTAGATAGAAAGAAAAAGTTCATTAGATAGAAGAGAGTACGAGAAGGGTGGACAAGGAGTCATCCAAAGAAATAAAAGTGGGAAGATAAAAAAGAAAAACTAATGAAATTCCACCCACTATTCTCTATGAACATTTGAAATAGTGTCCTCTAAAAGTTCTCATAGCCGAAGCCCAAACGATGCTGAATTTGAGACCCTATTCCAAAGAAGAGGAGAAGAAATATGGGTATCATTGAAAATTCTACTGCTCTTTTTAGTCAACATACACTATAAAAACAAAAAACATCACTTCAAAGAAAATTGGCATCCCTTTGCCTCCCAAAATATCAAAATCTTATTTGCAGCAAACTCTCCAAGACTAAAACAACTGAGAACACCCAAGTCTCCGTGGTTAGTTTATTGATTTTATAGGAGAGTTTGCCTCACGGCCCTTTGGAGGGGGAGGGGTGTTCTCGATTGTTTTAGTCTGTCTTGGCACAAGTTGAGTTTTTCGACATTGTCCTGCTTTTTGTAGGCTTCAAATGTTCTAGGTCCCCCCCTCCTGCCCTTTTACACAGGCCTCTTCAAAATCCCAAAATGAAATTCTCATAATCTTCGTGATGTAGGACAAGTACACGCGTCCCCCCCGCTCCCCCCCCCCCCCCCCCCCCCCCCACCAAAAAAAAAAGAATAAAATAAACCATATACAATAAAAATGGCTCCCATGCTCATCATTTAAGATGTAGAAAAAACTATAGCCTATCCCAGTTAATAAGGCCAGGAAGCATAATAAAACCTTGTCACAATCTCAGATTGTGAATTAGATTTTCTAGTTGATTTGACAAGATTTAGAGCAGTAGGAGGTTAAAAGAGAGATTGGAGATGGAGATATTCCAAAGAGATCATGGGCGAGATTAGAGAATGAGAAAGAGAGAGAGAATAGATTTATAGAGAGAGAAGTCAGGTATAGAGAAAAATAGAGAGAGAAAGCTAAGAGAAGGAACACAACTCAGATTAGAGAGAACCCCAGGATTCATTTATCATTCCACATACCTTGCCAACTGTCACTCGTGACAAACCTACATCAAAAATCTAACGTCAGCTCTCCCAAAATCTGTAAATGAAATTTCAATCCTACATATTTGTCACTGAACCAAAACAAACAAATACGCCTAACCACAGAACCCAAATGAGAATCCAACATTTCCACTTAGATTTCCTTCTGTTTCTATCCTTCCAAACAGAAAACGAGCAACTTTCCATCTTCTCCCAACTCTTTCTTGTTTAACGATCCGTTGCCAGCGGAAGAGCATAAATGTGTCGAGCATTCCTTGGACATCTACAAGGGCAGAAGAGAATTTCCAGTCTCCTGGACATCTTAAAGAGGATGTGTAATCAATGTGTTGTCTCCTCTTATTAACTCTTTTTTCAGGTTGTCAATGTCAGATTCCCATCATTTGCTGGTGTCCACATAAATAAACTACTTCAAGGGGTGCCTTTTAGCCTCCAAATAGCATTCGACAAAAGCTTCCATGCGAACGACTAAGAAAAGCACAATAATAAATTCTGACTGAGAAATCACGAAGTTTTGTGAATGAACCAGAAGCATCTAGTCATCTACATGCCTTGCTGGAATATTCATCTTATGCAACTTCCAAAATTGAAAAAAGTTATCCTCACCCTACTACCCCCCACCCCCACTGACACCCAGATATGGTTATTTGTTCCAAGATTAGATGGTTTCTTGATAAAAGGTCCTTGCACGAATTGATGTTACCTTTTCTTTTCTTTCTTTTCTTTTCTTTTCTTTCTTTCATTTCTGCGTTTTTCCATATATACAATCCTTCATTCTCCCTTTATATTGTCGTGACATTGTTTTTCTATGAATTCGACTCAGATTTTAATGCTATTGTTAAGTTATTGCTGGTTTAATTGTTCAGGAAATTGCATCTGTATTACTTTCTTCCTTTTTATATATTTTTAGCGAGTCATTCGATAAATTCATCAATTATTGCATTTTGAACAGGAAAATTTAGGCATCTCCCTGTCGTTGAAAATGGCGAAGTAATTGCATTGTTGGATATTACAAAGTGCCTGTATGATGCCATATCTAGGATGGAGAAAGCTGCAGAGCAGGGAAGTGCCATTGCAGCTGCTGTTGAAGGAGTGGAACGACAGTGGGGAAGTAACTTCCCTGGTTAGTTAACTCTTATATGGACTTATGTAGGATACTAGTTGTGTGCAAGGATGGTGTTGTACTGTTGTCCTTGTGAAGTTTCTATGGAAATTCTCATGTCTGTGCTATTTCAGAAAAAACATTGGTTACATTTTTCTTTCAGCAAACAACATTTGTTTCTTGATACAGTAAATAAGATGTAGTATGTTTTGCAATATCATTTTTACCTTTTACTTAAATAGGATATGAAATAACTTTGTTGTATGATACTTGTCAAAAAAAAAAAAAAAAAAAAAAAAAACCAAGTTCTTTGTATGATTACTATATGAAAATATTGATTCTATTTGCTGCATGGTGTAATTTGTCATTGTATATCCTTGTCCTTTTTTGTCGTAAATTGCACTTAATATGCTTTGAAGTTCAATTCCCTATATCCATAAATGAAAGAAAGTACCTACAGCCTGATATATGAAGAATGGAATCACATTTTTTTTTATTATATACATGTATATCTTATGATGGCTTAGAAAAGAAATACTTTGTCGGTTCCACAAAAGATATCTAAATTACACACTTCAAATTTAATTTTTTTAGATTCAAACTATTTTATCATCAGAAGTACTGAAGTAAGGTCCACTACTTTTAGGAAAAAGAAAGAATCAAATAGTACTTTTGGGGTTCATTGTGGGTAAAAATTGGAATTTATTTATACTCTTTCCTCTCCGTTGATTTTTCTTAATTTGTGTGAAAAGTGTACTTATGACATCATTTATGGGGCGGAGGAGTATATTTCATGAGTAGAACAATGCTATCTTTCATCTAGTTTATCTTTGATAAAGTTTCACATACAAGAAGTTATCTTTATTTATTTATTCAGATTGTGTATACTAATATATTACTTACAGTGGTATTGATGTTGATTTTTCAAACATTTTCCCCATATCTGAAATACAATAATCCACATCATGTCCTGCAAACTCCTAGTACAAGTATTCAAAATAAAAGAATTAGGGAGGGATAAAGAAATTTAGAGAAAGAAAAGTAGAACAGAAAGAAAATTAGAGAGGGAATTCAGAAAATTTATTAGAAGGAAAAATATCTGAAATACAATAATCCACACCATGTCCTGTAAACTCCTACTACAAATAACTGCTAATAGCTGCTAATAACTGCCGCTTAAAATTATAATAACTATTTCTGCCAGAAAATAACTTCTATAATAATTATAATTATGACAGAGAGTGAGGAGAGATGAACAAAGTAAAGACCGAGTGAGGGGTGCAAATTGAATAGAAAGAGAAAGAGGGGAAATATTTTTGGTCAAGTGGGTGACCCGTGAGAGCAAGAGTAAAGGGCGAGAGAGGAGAGACGGACAAAGTAGAGAGAAAAAGAGTGAGGAGGGAGATGAGAGGAAAGTACAGAAAAAAACAATTCGTATATATTTGATTAGGTGGGTTTTATCAATATCTAACCCATTTATTAAGGACTTATTGGGTGTTGACACATTAAATTTATTGGATTGAAACGCTGACCAAAAAAAATTAAAATTAGTGAATGCATTGGATTGGGTTCAGGTGGATGATTGGGTCAAATATTGTCGACCCTATTTGTAATTGGAGCCTCCCCTTCATATAGTCCGCTATCAGTATTTGGTCTTTTGTTTCTAAGTACAGACCTTGTGTACTCAAGTCATGTTGGGATATTAGATGAATACTCGTACGGCACAATCCTACTTTCAGTTGTTTAATTGTTCATATTTTGTTGACTCTTGTATGTTTTACTACTCACTACATATATATGTGCTTTGCTCTTACTTTTTAGGTGGCTTTTTGTGTCACTTGTAATAGTCAGACAAACATTTACATTATTGAAAATTAATGATAAATACTCCAGGCCCATTAGGTTTTAATGATAATTTCATATATTCACCAACTTTTTTTATTATTGGTGCATTAAATTGATTCTTGTGGTTTGCATACTATTTTCAGCTCCGACTGCCTTTATAGAAACACTGAGAGAGCGAATGTTCAAGCCCTCTTTGTCAACTATCATTGCCGAAAATGCCAAGTACTATCAAACTTGTTGAAGGGCTTTTCTTTTTGACTATGTCTGCTGATTCTCTAAATTTTGTTGCTTTCTACTGTTTTCAGGGTTGCAATAGTATCACCTTCAGATCCTGTCCATGTTGCTGCTAAAAGGATGCGTGAATTGAGGGTCAGTTCCGTTATCATTATGACAGGAGACAAGATTCAGGGAATACTAACGTATTGTTTTTTACTTATAAATCTCTTTCTTGCTATGCTAATATTAATTAATATGGTCGTACTCTTGAATTGATGCTTTTCGGCTACCATTTTCTCAGTGTTCATAGTATTGTTGCCTATAATTGTTGTTTTTGTGACTGAACTGCAGTTCGAAGGATATTCTCATGCGAGTGGTGGCCCAAAATCTTTCTCCTGAGTTAACTTTGGTCGAAAAGGTTCTTACTACCATCAGTTCCACTTTCAGTAATATGCTGCTTATCTTTTCTGCTTACTAATTTCCTATTTTTAGTTGGTGTACAAAATTATAGGGCAATTAAAGATTCTAGAGCATTTAAAGAGTTTGTTATTTTTGTATTTATAGTTGCACGTCCTTACTGAATTGTCTGATTGTTACCTGCAATTTGAATTGTATATTTTCTCGGAAATGCCGGAAAGGATTTTTAACTACTTTTTTGCTCATTAATATGTTGATGCCGCTCCTATTTGGTTGCCTTCGTAATGGTGTCATTGGTTCTGAAGCTAGGAGCCTAGGACCTGAAATGTGTAAAAATGTTTTTTACATTTTACTTGTGAAGCGAAAATTTCTCTCTCATTCCCCTTTTCAAACTTAAGTAGTTGTTCAAATGTTTAAATTTATAGAACATCACACACATTATTGCCTTTTAGTACAACATACTTGTCATAGGAAGAGAGGCGATAAATTATGAGGGCTGGATGAGAATGTGTGTTCTTCTAC
This sequence comes from Hedera helix, assembly GCA_947179155.2. Classification (NCBI taxonomy): domain Eukaryota; kingdom Viridiplantae; phylum Streptophyta; class Magnoliopsida; order Apiales; family Araliaceae; genus Hedera; species Hedera helix. The sequence continues at coordinate 13,723,268 of OX359268.1, forward strand.
GAGAAGGCTCAAGAATATGTTCTTCTGTTATGACTTTCATCCATCAACAATGCAGATAGATACATATCACTGGATTGAAACATTGCCACATGAAGTTTGGTAGCTTGGTGGTACTTGGTTTACTTCATGACTTTTAGGTCAAGGGTTTGAGTGGGTTCCAAAATTTTAAAGTTGGTCTCACATAATTATTTTAAAGAAGAGTGAGAGACACTGGGTTAACCTGCTCCATTGTTGATGGGCCGTGTATTGACCCACCCGCTAGGCCACTTTTGTATGTCCCATTAGAGAGTTGACCCTGTAGAACTTGGATCATGAATCTATTTGGTCTTCTATTTCCTTCTATTGGGTTTAGAGTTAGACTGCTGCCCAGAAGATACCAAATTTTCAAGATGCATTAGCTTAGCATGACCTTATTTGCACTTCTTCTTTCTCTAGGTAATGACGTCGAACACCCGTCAATATTCCCACTTCATGAGTTATATATATTGCGTTTTTTATCAAAAGAGTAATGCGGGCAACTTTCTGCTATTAAATCAAAAATGAAAGAAAAAAAATTGTCCACATTCATGATTCGATGCTCTTATAACTCTCATTCATCAAGAATGCATATAGATACATATTATTTGCTTGAAACAATGCCACACTAAGTTTGGTAGCTTCGGGTACTAGGTAAACTTCACAACTTTAACGTCAAGGGTTTGTGATTTGGGTTCAAAATTTTAAAGTTGGTCTAAGATAATTATTGTAAAGAGGAGTGTGAGACAAATTGGGTTAACCTGCTCCATTGTCGACTGACCATGTATTGACCCACCCGTTCTTGCATGTCCCACTAGTGAGTTGCTCCTGTATGACTCGGAACACATTCTTTTCAGTTCAGACCCTTGTTCATTTTGTCTATCTTTTTCCTTGTAGTGGGTTTACACTGCAGCCTAAGAAGATAACAAATTTTCAAGTTGCATTAGCTTAGGATGACCTCCTTTGCACTTCTTCTTCTCTAGGTAATGACGCCGAACCCTGAATATGCTACAGTAGATACTTCAATCCTTGAGGTGTTGCATATAATGCATGATGGAAAATTCTTACATCTTCCTGTTGTAGACAGAGGTAAGCTCTTGTATTTCTATTGAAAAAAACAATTTAAAAGTCGAATTCTTAACAGCATAATTATGGCAGAAGGATGCATTGCTGTATGTGTGGATGTTTTGCAGATAACTCATGCTGCAATTTCCATGGTAAGAAGCCTTAACTCAATGCCGTAATTTGTATAATTCTAACATGTACTTTGTTGATCAGATCGTTGTTTAGTGGAGTTCTGTAAATTCAAAGATGAATATACTGAACTAAAAGTTCGGGACTGTTTTTATGATACAATGTTAAAACTGACTGTACGTAGTTTGGTATGGCATGGTATTTAGGTAAAAGTAAAATGAATACCCAAGTGCTGGGGTCGGTGTCTGAAGCATCACGTATGAATACCATAATGTTGAGTGATTGCATATTGAGGTATCGGTACATGTTTAAACACTAATGTATAATTGTTGTTTCTTTCTTTATACAAAGTTTATAAGTATTTCCAATTCCAAATGATTAAAATAGAAGCTGCAAGGATAATATTTTGCCTTGTTCTTTTATTGGTCAACAAAATTGGAATGTAAAATAAGAGAATGAAGAGAGTTGGGGCATAAAGGGAGTTTTGGTGCGATTTTGTATTGAGATATGTATAGGGAAGAGGGCAGCCTTGTTCTAAGGTGGATGTATTTTTCTCCTTTATAGTTTAGAAGGATTTCTCATCATCTGCCTCATATAATTTATATATATAAACTACTACTACTACTACTACAACAACAGGAAATCATTTGTCACCAACCACTCTTGCCTTGGAAGTTCCTATGGGTTCCCTCTTTTCATTCTCCAGTTCATTTTTGAGTAGGGGATAATTGCATCCAGTTTTAGGAAGATGTATGGGTGGTTGATGTTTCTCTTTTGGTGGGTTTTCCACACCTCTTATATCCTACTCCAGTCACAGTGGTCCTGTTTATAGCTTCATTGGTAGGGTTGGGGATTCCATTTCTTGAAATGTTATTTTCTTCTGAAATTAGAATGATAGAGGCTGATGAGGTGTCTGCTCTTGCTCCTTGTTTCATTCCCCTAATAGCCCACATGATCCCTAGGGCCCCTCTAATCTTCTCTCGTTGGTCTTTCTATTTTTGGTTCATTGGTCATCTCTTCAGTTTCCTTTGCACTTCTTCATTTTTATGGTGAAGGGTCCACTAGATCTCCCTAGGCTTAATGCAAATGCAGTGAAACCCGCAAATCCTTATCCAGATGTTTGTGTGGTGCTTGTCATGTGTATGAAGGAGAGGTACTCATTCTCATTCCAGTCCATTGTTCCATAGTATTGTGGATAGAGCGGAGTAACTTCTTGTCAGCAGATTTTGAGGATTTTGAAGGGGAAAGGACAAGGAGACTCAAAAGGAGATGTGTATTCCATGACTACATGTGTTAATCCAAGCCAGATACACCTGATAAAATTGGATAACTTAATGGAAATGGAGGTAGGAATAGACAACCCAACTCTCTCCCTAAAACTTCAAAACAAAAGTCTTCCTCCTCCTCAACAGCTGCAAAAGGAATGCAAACCACCAAACAATGTGATATACACGGATTTGTGTTGATTTCTACCTCTCCCTCCCTTGCCTGTTACTTCTGTTAATTTTCTCTTATCATACTCATGTTATGGTAAACCATTTTCTTATCCACCAGCAGAACTTCAATCTATGAAGCACTGATTCGAGGACATGGCACGATACGCGACACAGGATACGACATATTCCAAAAGAATAGGATCCGATACGTCGGGGACATGTTAAAATATATATATATATATATATATATATATATATATATATATACAGGGGAGTGATCCATAGCATGTATTTGTTATGGATTCTTATAGAGCATATACCATCTATACTATTCAAGACAAGAGTAAAAAGTCAGGATTATAAACTGAAAATCGGTGTCCGCTACTATTAATAGCGGATATTTAAAAAATCCACTAGTAATAGTAGCGGACGTCCATTTGAAAGCCAAACCCTAAACCAAATTCTAAAAGTGCGTCCGCTACTATTATTAGCGTACGATTTAATTTTTTTTTAAAATGTCCGCTACTACTAGTAGCGGACGTCCATTTTCATTTTTTAATTTTGATTGTTTACTCTTGTTTTGAAGGGTATATATAGTGTATGTCCTATAAGGATGCATATCAACTAGTTGCTATGAATCGACCCCCATATATATATATAATATGAATGCATTTTTTACAATAAATAAACTTAATATTGATAAAGCATGACAAATACTTGAACAAAATACTAAGAAACACAAACACATTGTATAATAAATATATTAAAGTTATATAATAAAGTCCAAACTTAAAAGATATAAAATAACCCATAACTTTTATATGCAATTTAAGTACTACAATTTTTTTAAATTTTTCTTTGACCCTAGGCATGTTTTCTAGCGTGTCGTGACGTGTTCGAGGCGAGTCCAAGCTTTAAAAAAGAAAAAGTGGAGCTTGCGAGCACGTGTTAGGTGCGTGTTCGAGGCGTGTCAGAGCGAATTCGTGTCCGACACAAATTCGTGGCCCTTCGAAAAGTGTTCGTGCTTCCTAGGAATCAATATTTTTAAAATTATTCTTTTGCTTTTAAAATGCAATTTTAAACAAGAAAAACATATAAAAGATTATATCTAAATATGTCTACGACACGTCTTAAATTCCGTGGCACAAACATGGTTATGAATCATGACATTAAAAGTGGAACAGAGGGAGTTTATCTTAGTGTCTTAGTTGGTAAACAAAAAAATTATTTTTAAAATGAGAATAAATTATAGGTTTGCCTGTAAAACTATAGCTTTACATCATTCAATAACAATATGCCACATAAGTAATTTAGTAGAAAATTAAGGAGTTTGAATTGTATTAACAGATCCTGTATGATTAATTCACAGCTTTACCATGGTAAATGGTAGTTACGTAGTCAGTCAAATCAATTCAAACTCTTTAATTTTTTCCTAAATTACCTACTAATTGCAATTGGATGGTGTAAAATAAGGATTTTTCACAGACAATTCTTATAATTTATTCTCTTTTAAAATATGGATACCATGAGTGTCCATACAACGTCAATGTTCATGTGTTGACACAAACACGTTGAAGCTTAAGGGAGTGTCCCTTCTTCTTAATGCTGATATGTTCGCAGCTAGTACCATGTCAATATGTGCTTCAACTAACGCCTACAGGGAAAGTATCCAACATCTTGAACTGTGTAAATAAACTCTCTTTTTTTATTTTTATTTAAATAAATAAAAAAGATGCTGCAGGGGAACTGAGCATGGTGTATGTATTATAAATTTTTTAAGGCTGAAAATAGCTCTGGTGCTGTTAATGACGTGGCAAACACAGTGATGCAAAAGTTCTGGGATTCAGCACTTAGCCTAGAACCACCAGATGATTATGACACTCAAAGGTCCATTTTCTTCCTTAAATATGCATGTTGATGGAGTTGTATAAGTTAGCAACTAACCCTGCACAGTCTTGCCTTCAGTGAAATGTCAATGTCTGGATTAAACACATTAGATGGATCAGAACCTGTGAAGTCAACATATCCATCTCTTGGTCTTGGTAATTCATTTGCCTTCAAATTTGAGGACCTTAAGGGACGCGTACACCGATTTAATTTTGGTGAGTTATTTTATTTATTTATAGGGAACACTATATGATGTTCTTTGAATCAAATTCTTTGTTCACCCCCTCTCCGTTATATATATATATATATATATATTCTTTAGTATAGCCCATGGTTTGATAGTTGGTATCAAGAGTACAACAGACAGTAATAAAAGCTACCGAAGACTAGTGAGAATCCTTAACCCCCTCCCCAAGAGGATATTAAGGTTTGTGTAAGGCACACCTGGACATATTTTTGTTTGTTCAATCTTTTTCCAATATGAAACTTTATAGATTAAAATTTATTGTTAGAAAAACAATATGTAAAAGTGTGTCCTTTATGCAAACCTTAATATTAGCTGGAGGGAGTATGCTGTTGTATTTCTTTCCTATTACTTGTTTTTTTGCGTACACGAGCGCACTCGCGTACACACATCTCTGTGTGTGTTTTGATTGTGCCTATTAGGAGATAATAGAGGTGGGGTTTGTAAAAAGCAGAACGTTTTACGTGAGGAAGGTGATCATTAGAAACAACAATGGCGGTGTTGATCACATGCTGAAGGTAGATTTCTGTGCACGCGATTGGTTGCACAATGGTTTCAGAGAGAGAGAGGGGTGGTGGTAGGAAGGTAGCAGTGATGCTGGTGGTAGTCTTGCAAACATTAATTGAATGCTTTTCCTTATTCTTTGGCACCTAAGGCTGTTATGGTTGCATGGTGATGTGCTTAGGTGGTTGTAGTTCCTTAAATAGGATGCACCAGAATTTTTGACTGATACCAGTTATTTAATCCACTGTTGTTTGGTGGTGGTAGGGAAAACTTGTTTTGATGGTGCTAGTGAAATACTTACTTTGGTGGTAGAGGTTGTAGGCTACAGCTACAACTGATGGACGTGGTGGTTGGTAACAGTAGTATTTTCTGATGGTAATTTTTCTTTGACAAACAACCTATTTATATGTATATATAATACTGTTCTGTTAGATATCTCTCCCTTGTATGCACACATGCTCAACATGTTCATTTTTTTTTCAATCCTCAGGGACAGAAAATTTGGATGAGCTTGTTTCTGCTGTTATGCGAAGGATAGGTACTGCTAATGATCAAAACCGCCCTCAGCTTTTGGTGAGTGAGATGTTTATGGAAATGATGCACTTTTGTCTCGAACAAAACTTCTTGATCTTATTTCTATATGTGCTGCAGTATGAAGATGATGAAGGTGATAAAGTTCTGCTTACTATGGATGGTGATCTTGCCAGTGCTGTTGGCCATGCCAGATCTGTGGGACTAAAGGTGACGAAGGATCTGCTTGCTACAGATAAATTATGCATGCACATTGTGATATTATGCTAGGTGACGAAGGATCTGCTTGCTACAGATAAATTATGCATGCATATTGTGATATTATGCTTTATATCTTTACTATGTTGTACCTCTTTTGAACTTGTCTATGAATATGAGGTGTTGTCATACCACACTTAAATTTTCACTGCATAAGTGGTCAAATTGACACTTGTCAAAACTCAAAAGTATCACTGCAATATGTCATTTCCTGGCTTCTTTGTGGTCTTCAGTGCTGGGTGTTGTTGGTGGGATTTTGTGTTCAGATTGGCAGAGGGACTGGAGGCCTGCCCTCTTCGAAGGGTTTTGTTTTTTCTGCCTTTCTAGTTAGGTGGATTTCTTGTTTTCTGCCTATAATTTTTTACTCTCTCCCCCACAAAATCTTCTTTTCTATGAAAGATATTGAAGCCTTATGATTATTTTTTAAACATGTCTTGTGTCTAACCAAACAAGTCCTTAAATAAGCATATTAAAGCATAATAGATCATCAAATCTATTTAAGACACTTGTGTTTGTCACTCTTGAAGGGTTTGCGAAACCTAAATGTGGTCTGATATTACACATTGGTCATCTGCCTGGACAAGAGCTTGTCTTATACTTGTCTAGCATCTCCAGACCCACTTGCTCAGTTATTTTGGAGTGACGTAATCTCATGCGATAGGAGTACGTTTTTGTTTTCTTTGTTTTGGCTAATTAAGCTTGGGATATGTCTCCTAATCCTTTCATATGGTATTAGAGTTTACTCAGATTTTCACCCTTTTCGTTCAAACTGGCCCACTGATAGTGGAGCAATGGGGGTTAATAATAGGTTGATTTAGTAGATTTCAGTCCAAGGGCGTCAGTGATAAAGCAGGTGGGCCCTTTGAGATCCTAGAACCATGGTCTACTGAGAAGGATTCGGGCTTTTATGGCATAGGATTTCGTGAGATTCTAATTAGTAGCACTTTTGAGCGAGTCTAACCCCTGAGCAGGTGTGGTTTACTGACGTGTAGTATTGATGTTGAGGATTTTCATACACATCCTAATTCTTCTAGTAGTTTTAACAATCTGTTTTCTTACTCATGCACAAGTAAACATCATAAAGTAATCCTTGTCAATTTTTTTTTAAACATCTTGTTACTTTATTGATACTGTGGTATTTCTTATTTTTGAGAACTCAAGGAATTTTGATTAACTAATATTTTTGTAACTTTCTTTAAAGAGTTGCAATATATGATACATGGATAGGGATAAGGGATAGGAGGGTGTAAAGAAGGGATCCACATAGTATTATTCTATTTTGTCGTTTATAGTTCTACATTAGTTGCAAGCCACATTCGACATAAAAATAGTAGACATATAAATCATTTTCCTTCTTTAAATATACTTTTATGGATAACTACTGCAAAGAATTCTGGTGAAAAGATGCTTGAATTTATTAACTGTAGTATTTGCCTCCTAATTTCCTTAAATCTTTTGCAGGTGTTGAGGTTGCATCTAGACTACTCTGAGTTAAGCCAACAGAAAACCGAATCACAATCAGGCATGGCCACCACTCAAAGTACAGAAGAGAGAAGGCCACGGGCATGTCTCCAGTCCGGGGTTTTGGCCAGTGCAGTGGTTTTGATGAGCATCGGTGTGCTGGTTTATTTAAAACGCTCGAAGCAGTAAAGTGGTTTAGTATTAAAGTTGAAGGCCTAAGACACTTCTAAAGATGTTTTTAGAAGGCCTTTTCTAGGACTTTTGGCAATGAAAACTAGCTTCAGTTTTCATAACTGAAGAAATGGAAATGTTTCAAGATAATGAAATTAATGGGAGAACAAAGCAACTAAATGTGGAGACTGCATGATAATATAGAAGGGGGGGGGGGGGGGGGGGGGGGGGTTGTATAAATTTAGAGAGATGATATTTTCACTTCTATATTTTTATATACATGGGATTCACTCCACTCGTGATAGGGAAAATTATTAAAATATCAAAAATATATGTTAAAATAATATTTCTCTAAATTTAAAATCTTGCTAATGGTAATAGTGAAAGGCTAAATGTCACTCATGTTTCTTTAAGTTATCACCTACTTTTAAAGTCATTTTCAAAGTTTATATTTTTGTTAATTTGGTCCTTAAAGTAATATTTTTTGTCTCTTTTGTTTATTGTATTCAATTTTATCGAAATTTGTGTAAAATTTGATCCGAGTCATTTTACCAAGGCCAAATTTGTTTTTAACATTATATGGATTATTAATATTAGAATTTAAAAAGAAAACGAAAATTCTTCTTTTAGAGAAAATTTAGAGAGATGATATTTTCACGTCTATATATTTATATACATGGGATCCACTCCACTCGTGATAGGGAAAATTATTAAAATATCAAAAATATATGTTAAAATAATATTTCTCTAAATTTAAAATCTTGCTAATGGTAATAGTGAAAGGCTAAATGTCACTCATGTTTCTTTAAGTTGTCACCTACTTTTAAAGTCATCTTCAAAGTTTATATTTTTGTTAATTTGGTCCTTAAAGTAATATTTTTTGTCTCTTTTGTTTATTGTATTCAATTTTATCGAAATCTGTGTAAAATTTGATCCGAGTCATTTTACCAAGGCCAAATTTGTTTTTAACATTATATGGATTATTAATATTAGAATTTAAAAAGAAAACGAAAATTCCTCTTTCCCTATACATCGGGGCCTACTCTGCTTCTTTGTAAACTTTTTTTGTTATTGCTAATCAAATCGTCTGACCCATCCCCCGGAGTTCTCCCTCGCCAACCAAATTCTTCTCCATGGACTTGTCAAACAATATCCTCGTCGGTGAAATACTGAACACATTTGCAAATCTCAAAAACCTAACTCTTAAATCATTTTCGAAACAAGCTTCACGAGTCGATACCTGACTTCGTCGGTGACAATAGAACTAGAAGTATTGCAGCTGTGGGAGAATAACTTCACTGGAAACATTCCTCAAGGATTGGGAAAAAAACTCCAAACTTTAGATTCTGGATCTATCCTCAAACAAATTGATAGGAATACTGTCAGGAAACTAAGAAATGAAAATTGCAGAAGAAACAATAACTTGTAGAAATGAAAACTAAGAACAAAAAAATATGATTCATTAGATTCATGTTTCCTCCATCACGAGTACTGTCTTATATTTATACAGCTCAGTCTAACAACCTCACCCTCAAATAACAAAACACGTGCTTTCTTTCAGTTACAATTTAGCAGATTATTAATAACAACCAAGTAAAACGGTGCATTTTAAAGTACTTGAGCAAATGGTAGATTACTTGGGCAAAACGGTGCGTTTTGCCTAAGTGGTTATCTTCTTCGATTTTAGCTACTACTTCTTCCCTCCCCTGCATCTGTCTCGTGACATTCCCCCTTGATTGAAAAGATCCTTGCCACCAAGGATCAAATTCTGGATATTGCTTGCTCAACTTGCTCCACTCTTCCCATGTTGCGTCCTCAGGTATGGTACGAGACCATTGCACCAACACATTACGCATTTTCTTGCCTTCGAACCATCCCAGCAACATAATGATATCCATCATTTGCAATGCTTTTTGAGAGTTCTCTAGTACTTGTTCTCATAATGTTTTAGCAATGACCCATATAAGAATTTCCAAGGCACAATTCACATAAATCTGCCTTGAAATTTTCCATCGACACAATTTATCAAAACTCCACCATGAAGGCTCCATCATGGCTTCCCTTGCTTTCCCACATTGAGCATAACTTGTCTAGCGAACGAAGCAATCAAAAGAGCAAAGTGATAATACATTTGGTGCTTTAAACCAATTATTAGGGAGCTCTTCATTGCCTAGGTCGAAAACAATGACGCTTGAATTCCCAAAATAACATGATTTAACTGCTTTCCATGTGATATGATTCCTTTGATACATTTCAACAAACAACTTTAGCCCAAAGAATACAACACTTGATCTTGCATCAATCATCTCAATGCAATTTATTCTTGAACAACCCATGACACCTAATTGAAACAAAGAGTTAATAATACTATAACAACTCACTAAACCCATTTTAGTCAAGAAGTAAACTAGTTCACTATGGAAATGTAAGTTGTGAGCAAGTTTAAAATATGAGCAACTCCCTAGAATTGTTTCAAAGGTTATCAAATCATTATTGTATTTGGCCAAGTCATTGCTATATGATATTAATGCTTCATGCTGATTATTGTAATTGACCAAGCCAAAGTTGCAAAAAGACCTGGACTTAAAGAGACCACCAAAGAGGAACCTGGTAGGAGATTCTTGTGAAACTTGATTTAACTCTTCAGTGTGACCTTTTACTTGTAATATAGTATGTCCAATTGCTTGACAAATGGAATATATAATCTTAGTGTCAACAGGATAACTCGATGCACCGCGAACATAAAATGTATTGACAGTTTTCCCTCCTCTAGTTGCAAGTTCTGCTCTGGTGACAGTGAGGCTATTCTTGTAAAAGATCCTAGTGACATCAGAGAGTGGTCCAACTCTGCCCGTTGTGCACAATTCTAGCTTCAACCCCGTATTGTAACAGATTGTAACAACCACTATTTCTATGGCTATTTCAAGAAACTGAACCACTCTTTGTCTCTCCGCCTTAGATTTAATAGGGGATCCATCTATAAGTCTGATGCAATATTTCTGGTGAGCTTCTGACCTTACAGCGTCACCATTGCCATGAAAAACCACATACTGCATATTCGTCAAAGTGCAGATAAAGTGCAGATAGCATCAAGGATAAGTTTTGGCCTATCCTTGCACTAGATTGTAACAACTAAGTAATCTTTGTCATACCAATTAACGATGTTAATATATGGCCTTAATTTTTCATCCAACATTTCATCACTACCTCGTTCATAGTCCCAATTAGCAAACATCATCTGATGAAGCCTTCTCTTAGTGTGGACAAACAACAAGGATATTTGAAGGGATGAGAGATTTCTCACTTACGAATCTTCTGGATGGCAAACAACAAATATTAAATTTGATAGAGATTGCTCTTCGTACGAATTTTGCTGCTGCATGTGGTTCCTTTTGTTCCTACCGCACAACCTCTTGTTCCTTTTCGCATGTTTTTATTGCACACAAATTCATGTATCTATTTTGTTCCTACTGCACACAATTTCATGTTCCTATTTTGTTCTAACTTTGTTCCTATTACACAACTATTATGCGGTGCCTATTGGAGCCGCGTAACAGTTATGCGGTATATGGTTGTACCGAACAATTGTTATGCGGTACCACTATGTACCGCATAATAATTGTACGGTTCCTTTTTTTTTTTGCACGGTTCTTTTTTTTTTGTGCGGTTCCTTTTTATTATATGGTTCTTTTTTTTTTTTTTTCCAACCGCAACTATCAAATTACAACTGTTATGTGGTGCCTATTGGAGCCGCATAATAGTTATGCAGTATGTAGTTGTATCATATAATTGTTATACAGCTCCAAAAGGTATCACGTAACAATTGTGCAGTGTTTTCTTTTTGGCAAGCTAAAGGGTAATTTGGTCAATTTTTTTGTAAGCTATATACTGCATAACAGTTTGTTGGATGGATAAATACTCCGGTCTAACTTTGAACCTAGATCAATCTCCGTTATATATATATATGATCCAGGGCTAATATTAGATGGGAACACTGTTTCAACTAGTACATCTCCCACCGTTCATTAGACGATCAAATAACCTGAATTTAATTACCACGTTGCCCCTCCTTTTTCGAGTGGAAACAAATGGAATAGTAGAAGGGCTAATTACCACGTTGCCCCTCCTTTAATATTATAAAAACCCATTCCTCCATCAAGATAAAGATGTAAAGATTTATAAGCAATGGTATAATAAAATCTTTGCACTTGCAATCCCATTGGCATTAAAATTGGGAAAGCCCCAATTTCTCTCTATCCTACTCCAGTGCCCAACTTATCTCTAGACATACGATAAGTGAATCAAAATCGAGCTTACGTGTCACTAGATGAAAAAGTCATTAACATTTATAGCATCCTATCAAACAATTAGATAAAAGCATAAATCTAAGCCACAAGCGGATTTTACTCCTTTACTTCTCTACTCTTTTATAATATTAAAGGAGGGGCAACATGATAATTAATCCTTCCGCTACTCCTTTTACTTCCGCTACAAAAAAGTAGCGAAAGGGAGTTTTAAAAATTGAATGCAGGACATTTGATCATCTAATGAATGGTGGAAGATGCACTAGTTTAAACAGTACTCCCATATAATATTAACTCTAGATCATCTCCATGTGTATTAGATTAATATTGTTAATTATTGCTCTATTCCAATTTTTATTAAAAGGAAATTTATTGATTTTACAATTCAATTAAGGAAAACTGTAGAAAAACCTAAAGTTCTTCAAATAAAAAATAAAACTTTTACCACTAAACTATCATATCACCTTTGGTCTAAGGTTTTCTCTCACATAAATAGTAAATAATATCCACATAAAGCCTAATAAATATATCAAATTCCATTTCAAAAACACTTCTCCAATAAAATGCTTTTGTTTATCTATTATTTTAGTAATAGTATTTAAGTTTTACTCCTGCTACTACTACTACTACTACTACTACTACTACTACTACTACTATTATTACTATTACTATTACTATTACTATTATTATTACTAGTTCCTAGCGGTTACCCTATGCAAAATATAGTCTTATTCTAGATTCTTAAGAATTATATATTTATTTATTATATAATATTTTGATTAGAATAAGTAATATTATTACTTTTGACTTAACATACTATTTTGTTTTTTACATGTTGATATTTTGGACTTTTTCAAATTTTATTAATTAATTATTTATTTTTAATGATAAATTTTTCTCTTTTTTTAAATTTTTATTCTTTAAATTAATTTTTTGTACATATCTTTTTATGATTTAGATTTTTTTAAATGTTTTTTAAGCTATCTATGTTCAAATTTCTTATTTTAAAATAAAGACTCTTTTTTTTACTGATAATTATACATTAAACATGAACTTTTTTTCATATTCAATTCAAAATATTTTGAGTTCCCTTTCGTGTTACTAGCCTGCAAGTAATGTAATATAGTATAATATAATAATTTATTTAACATTAATAAAACTCAATTATATACTATATAAATATTATATTTCGTTTTTAATAATAAATTGAGCAACAGTATTGATAAACTCATTAAATACTATAACATATCAAGTTATTGTAAGGGTGGTGTAACATATTGAGACATTTAACATACCAAGTTGATAGAGAGATTAATATTTATTAGGAGCTTTGAACTTGATTCCACGATAATGTATACATGTAGATGGGTTACTTTTTGATCTAATGTAGAAAAAATAATTTTTGACTTAGAGTAGAAGTAATATTGTAGAAAATATAATTTTTGGGAACAAAAAAAAACGGACCCAAAAAAAAGGAGCACGAACTAAATAATCTATCTAGTTAAACTATAGATATATAATACTTCTAGCATCTACACTCTGTGCAAAGCACGAGATCTTTTATTATAAAGTTAGGATAATGTAAATGCTTTATTAATTTTTTATAAATATATTATTGAATTTATTAGGTAAATTGTGACACCCCCAAATTTGGGCTCACACAGCCCAAACTTGAGTTGTCAAAAGACTACAACAAAATTATTACAACGTTTAACAATACAGTGTATAATAATGCACAACTAAGTCTTCACTATAATTGCCACATTATTTTACAACACATGAAGACTACGATAGCTATCCCTCGGACTCTCACTCAATTCCTCGGCTAAACCCAGCTACGTTCTCATCTCCTGTTGAAAAATAATGGAACAAAAAGAAAGGGTGAGCTCAAATAGCCTAGTAAGAAATATCATGTCTAAGATAATGACGAATAAATTATCATTAGCCTTCAACAGTTGAGTTCTTGTTCTTGATAGAATACAATAGACTACAAGGTTTATATCAAAAACTGCAGTTAAATTCTTGAACAATGTTCAGATCAATAATAGCAGCGGAATGAGCAATTTATTAGAAGAATAATGCAGACTATAATATCCACTCGCTTCTTTATTTAGGAAAAACATCATCAACTTTTATCATCTGAAATACCATTAGTCATGATAATACAAATTCACAGCTCCTGGTCATAATCATACAGATCAACGGTTCATCTTTGCACTACGGGCCAAAGATATTCAATATAACACCAACGGTCATGATTATACCAGATTTAGCCTGTGGTCATAATCATACCAAACAACAGTTCATCTTTGCACTACGGGCCAAAGATATTTAATATAACACCAACGATCATGATTATACCAGATTCAGCCTTTGGTCATAATCATACCAAACAACAGTTCATCTTTGCACTACGGGCCAAAGAGAACATTCACCACGTGTCATAAGAGACACCAAACAGATGTATCGCCTTTAACCTATTATATCGCCTTTAACCTATCATTTGTTCAACAATTATATCGCATCTGTGCCCCCGGCCACAGATATTCACAACAGCTTGATTCTTGATGATTAGTACAAATAACAGTGATACAAATGATGAACAGAAGAAACAGGATAAACAATAAGTATTGGAAGTTTACTTTGTGCAGATTCAAATAATGTCCAAATTGTCAACATGATGTGGAGTGAAATTCAAAAATGATATTCAAGATCCACAATTCAGAATAACGGTTACAGTTCAATGGAAAGGTTCACGTAAATAGGAAGGTTCAATTGAAATGATGAAGTGAAACTATTATGGAATATATAATATTTTCAGGAATTATAGAAACATTATTTCCATAATAAGTTTCGATTTAGGAGTATGAAAGAAAATAATATCTCTTACCGTAGCAGGTTTGATTAACAAAAGGTGAAGAAAATTAATATCCCTTACCATAGTAAGTTTGAATAATGGAAGATGAAAAAGATGGTATCCCTTATGAGTATAAAGGAAAATAATATCACTTACGAATATGAAAGAAAATGATATTACAAATGAATATGGAATAAAAGTGTCATGTGATAATTCGTGTAGACAAATTATTTATACAAGAGACAAATAAGAAATAAATTCAAAGGGTTATTCACCAACAGGCGGTAGTCCGCGCAGTAAGGTTATTCCCACAATTTAATAAAATTTGAATATGAAGAGTTATTCACCAAACAGGCGGTAATCCGCGCCGTAAAGTTATTTTCAGAAATTAATAAGAAATGAATACGATAGGTTATTCAGCAACGAGCGGTAATCCGCGTCGTAAGGTTATTTCCACAATTTAATACATGAAAATAAATGGCACATCTTATGAGTAAGAAAGAAACGATATTATTTTCGAGAACCAAAGAATGATAATCCCTTCCAGTTAAGAAAGAAAATAATATCATTTATGATGATAAAAAGAATGATACTCCTTATCGTGGTAAGTTTAAATAATAGAATATGAAAGAAGATGATATTCCTTACCTTATCTGGTGACTAGATATTGATAAAAATGAGGTTGATCAACCTATATATTTATAATATAATTAGTAATTATCACATATAGATTTCAAACTGTATGATAACTCGTATAATATGAACTATCAAAATTATATATATTTAACATAATTTTTGTAGTATACTATAACAACTTTAAAATAGTTTTTAAAATAATATTCCAAAATAAATCTCTCAAAGAAAGCTTTTAAAAATGAATCTTCTCAAAGAAGAGTCTTTTAAAGGAAGATTTGTGAATACCGTGAAAAATAGGAATATATAAAATTACTATTTAATAAAAGACTTACTTGAAAAATTCCTGCACTTCATTTGGCTTTCAAACACTCAAGATAACCTTACTATTCTCAGAGAAAACTCATAAAATTCTTATAGAAAAATTTTATGTTTTAGGTGTGATTTTTCTATTCAGCTGAGCAAGCTATTTATAGGAGAAAATAAGTTACTATGCGCGATAGGTGAGCACTGACATGCTGCTCGCCAGTGCTGAAAATTTTCAGCAAGCAGCCGCTGGCT
This sequence comes from Hedera helix, assembly GCA_947179155.2. Lineage (NCBI taxonomy): Eukaryota > Viridiplantae > Streptophyta > Magnoliopsida > Apiales > Araliaceae > Hedera > Hedera helix. The sequence continues at coordinate 13,739,324 of OX359268.1, forward strand.
GCTTTTTTCCTTCCTGCACATTTTGCAATTCATTTCTCATGTGACCCCCACATGGGTCCCACATGTTACTATTCACATAAAATAATAATTAATTAATTTTTTTCCCTGCAGGTCCTGCATATAAAATAATGCTACAACAATAATTCAATAATAATGTAATAAACACGTTACATATTATTAATAATTTAATAATATAAATTACAGTGCATTTACTACTGTGACAATTATTAGGTTCAATAATTTTAAACTACAGTGCACCAACAATTATTGAGTCAATGATATGAAATACAGTGTAATGACAATTATTAAATCAATAATGCAAAATACTTGTTTAATAACAATTATTGAATCGATAGCATAAAATATTATGCAGTGACAATTATTGATGAAATGATGCACAACAGTTACGGTGTCAATTATCAGACCAATAATATGAGACACTGTGCAATCCCGTGTGCTACTGTAGAATACCGTGTGCTACAGTAAAATACCATAAATTACCGTATGCTACTATTCTTTTATCACCGGTATTTTAACAGTTAGCACCGTTGATTGTTTTTATTTAAAAAGGTTACTTCTGTCGTTTTCTATATCCGACAAATATTCCGTTGTGGGGTCCACTAATAATTAGTTATTTCGGCGCCGTCGTACGACCCGAATATTCCCCGACAAAACGAATATTGTCCGACAAAATAAAATTTGCACATAACATCCTTAACTTTTAATTTTGTCAATTTAACCACTTACTGTTTCAGGAAAAATATATAAGAAGAAAAATTAAATTTTATATTTCATAAAATTCGGGGTCTTACAACCTCCCCTCCTTATGAAATTTCGTCCCCGAAATTGACGTACCTAGCATTTTGAAGAGCTATGGATACCTAGACTTCATTTCAGATTCTAGCTCCCAGGTCATTTCTCAATATCTTGGTTCCTCCATAAAACCTTAACTTGAGGTATAACCTTTGAGCGTAGGATCTGCTCCTTCTTATCTAGAATCTTAACAGGTACCTCCTCGTACGTTAAATCATCTGCTATAACGTCCGGTTCTAACTCAATGACGTGGTTTGAGTCCTTCACATATTTACGTAATATAGATATGTGAAAAACATTATGGATGCGAGACATATTTGGTGGTAAAGCTAGTCTGTAGGCTACGGTTCCTACTCGATCGAGGATTTTGAATGGGCCAATAAATCGAGGGTTGAGCTTTCCTCTCTTTCCGAATCTCGTAACTCCTTTCCATGGAAAAACATGTAAGAATACATGATCTCCGTCGCTGAATCTCTCATTTCTCCGATGAAGATCAACATAACTCTTTTGTCGTTCTTGCGCGGTCTGTATTCGTTGTCGGATCATTTAGATCTTTTCTGTTGTCAAGCGTACCAACTCGGGTCCCAACAATTTTTCTTCTCCTACCTCATTCCAACATACTGGAGAGCGATACTTGCGTCCATATAAAGCCTCGAATGGAGCTATGCCTATACTTGATTGGTAATTGTTGTTGTAGGAAAATTCAACAAATGACAAGTACTTATCCGAACTTCCTTTGAAGTCTAGTACGCAAAGTCTCAAAAGATCTTCGAGGGTTTGAATCGTCCTTTCTGATTGTCCGTCCGTTTGAGGATGGTATGCAGAACTAAAACGTAGTTCAGTGCCCATAGCTTTTTCTAGACTGATCCAAAAGCGTGAAGTGAATCTAGGATCTCAATCAGAAATTATGGAAACTGGCATGCCATGCAATCTCACAATCTCATTTATGTACATACCGACAAGACGCTTAAGTGAAAAGTTTTCTCGTATAGGCAAGAAATGAGCGGATTTGGTCAATCTATCTACGATCACCCAAATTACATCTAAGCCTTGAGAAACTTTGGGAAGACCCGTCATGAAATCCATATCGATGTGTTCCCACTTTCATTCGGGAACCTCAAGTGATTGTAATGGACCTTTAGGTACTTGATGCTCTGCCTTGACACGTTGACAAGTTAGGCACCTTGAGATAAACTCTGCAATCTCCCTTTTCATATTGTTCCACCAAAATGTATGTCGAAGATCTCGATACATCTTGGTACCTCCTGGGTGGATTGCAAACGGCGTGTTATGTGCCTCCATCATGATTTTATGCTTTAATTCAGGATCGTTAGGAACACAGAGTCGAGAGTTAACTCAAAGTATTCCTTTCTGGTCGATTCTTGCCTCAGGAATAGCACCTTCTTGTACTTTCTTCATCATGTTCATCAGTTCCGGATCGGTAGCTTGAGCAATTTTAATTTTATCGATTAAAGTCGGTTCTACTCACACGTGCGCAATCTTCAAGTGGGTCATTGGTGTTTTTGGCTCTATCTCCATCTTTTGCAAGTCGTACAAAATACGCTTTTGTTTTGTCAGTAGTGCACTTGTACTCGCATAAGATCTTCTGTTCAAAGCATCAGCTACAATATTCGCCTTTCCCAGGTGATACTGGATTGTGTGGTCGTAATCCTTCAATAGTTCAAGCCAACGTCGTTGTCGCATGTTGAGTTCCTTCTGGGTGAAGAAATACTTGAGACTTTTATGATCCGTATAAATATCCACTTTCTCTCCATACAAGTAGTGTCTCCAAATCTTCAACGCGAAAACGACTGCTGCCAACTCTAGATCACGAGTAGGATACTTTTTCTCATAATCTTTGAGTTGTCGAGAGGCATAGGCTATAACCTTTCCATGTTGCATAAGAACACAACCTAGACCTTTTCTTGAAGCATCGCCGTAGATAACAAAATCTCCTGATCCTGATGGTATGGTCAAAACAGGAGCTGAAACAAGTCTCCTCTTGAGTTCTTGAAAACTTTTCTCGCATTCCTCGCTCCATACAAATTTTGTGCTTTTCCGAGTAATATGAGTTAATGGAATGGTGATTCGAAAAAATCCTTCTACGAATCTCCGATAATAACCAGCTAGGCCTAGAAAGCTTCGGATTTCGGTTACTATTTTGGGTTGTTCCCAATTTAGTATCGTTTCAATCTTCGCAGGATCGATTGATATTCTCTGACTAGAAATCACATGCCCAAGAAACGTGACTTCCTCAAGCCAGAACTCACATTTCTTCAACTTGGCATATAATTTGTTCTCACGGAGTCTTTGGAATATCAATCTCAAGTGTTGTTCATGATCCTCACGACTCTTGGAGTATATGAGGATGTCATCAATAAAGACAACCACAAAATGATCCAAATATTCTTTGAATATTCGATTCATCATGTCCATGAAAGTTGCAGGAGCATTGGTTAGTCTAAAAGGCATGACTAAGAACTCATAATGCCCATAACGAGTTCTGAAAGCAGTCTTTGGAATGTCCTCAGCTTTAACCTTTAACTGATGATATCCAGAACGAAGATCAATCTTTGAGAAATGTTGAGCACCTTGTAATTGATCAAACATGTCATCAATCCGAGGTAACGGGTACCTGTTTTTGATGGTGACATGGTTTAATTCTCAGTAGTCAATGCATAATCTCATACTCCCGTCTTTCTTCTTCACAAATAAAACAGGAGCACCCCATGGTGATGCACTCGGACGAATGAAACTGGTATCCAACAATTCCTGTAGTTGGACTTTTAACTCTTGAAGTTCATTGGGAGTCATTTGATATAGGGCTTTGGAAATAGGTTTAGTACCGAGTTCAAGATCGATACAAAATTCAATTTTACGGTTTGGGGGTAAGCCATGAAATTTCTCAGGAAAAAGTCAGAAAACTCATTAACAATGGGAATATCATTCAAGTTTGACATGTTTTTGTTCAAATTAGTGACATGAGCTAAAAAGGCTTGACATCCGTTTTTCAATAAACGAATGACTTTATAGCTAAAAATAACAGTTATAGATTTCAATGGTTTAGTTGCTTGAATTTGCATGACAAGTTGATTAGGAATATGAAAACTAATAATCTTATGAAAGCAATCAATTTTAGCATAATGGGTAGTCAACCAATCAATTCCTAAAATCATATCAAATTCATGCATCTCCAAAGAAATAAGGTTAACAGGTAATGTGAGATTGTTGATTTGAACTGGGCAAGATTTATATACAGTAGATGTAATGGTCATTTCTCCTAATGGGGTTTCAACTGATAAGTCAAAGTCCAAATTTTTAGGAGTTAAGTTTAAACGTTGAGCACATGCAGGTGAGATAAAAGAATGGGTAGAGCTAGTATCTAATAGAGCGTAGACTTCACGAGAATTTATGAATAGCTTACCGGTTATCACCTCGTTTGAGTTTTGTGCTATTTGGGATGTCACAACAAAAGCTCTCCCTTGAACTACAGATTTTCCCTTATCCGCGTTAGCTTTTGGTATCATCATTGCAGTTGGACTTGATTTTGTGGCAGGACAAAATCGCGCAACATGATCCTCTTTCCCATAACTGTAGCACTTTTTGGACTGCTGTGTACAATTTGGGCTGATGTGACCTTCCTGACCACACCTATAGCATCTCACTGGTGGTTGATCTTCTCCCCTTGAAACTGGGGTCGGTGCTGGTACTGGTGCCGGTGCCCTTCCATAATTATTATGAAATCTCTTTCTTTTGAAATTGTTTCCACTGGATTCTCCTATTCTGTTATTCGATGTGAAATTACCACTGAAGTGCTGGTTACTTCCTCGATGGTTCTCGTTCCTGTGGTTGTTGTCATTCATTTCTCTATGCTGATCATTGACTATTGGCTGCAATGTTTCATCTGTTTGCTATACCCTTTGAGCCCTATCCACAACATCTGAATACAAACTAAATTTATGAGAGCTAAGTTGTTGACGAATTTTGAATCTCAAACCTCGTAGGAACATCCGACTCATTCGTGCTTCGTCATCCACTAGATGGGTGGCAAAGCGAGATAATTCGGCAAACTTAGCTTCATATTAGGAGACTGTCATGTTTCCCTGCTCCAGCTTAATGAATTCCACCTCTTTCATATGGCGGATGCTTTCTGGGAAATACTTCTCGTTAAACAGTTCTTCGAATTCTGTCCAAGACATTTCGAGTGCTTAAGGGTGGATACATTTTACCACTTCCCACCAGTGGTCCGCCTCACCTCGTAACATAAAAGTGACGAATGATACCTTTTGATCATCAGCGCATTGTAAGACATCAAATATTTTTATTGTCTGCTTCAGCCACGCCTCCGCTTTGAGTGGGTCAGGCTTCCCCTGAAATTCAGGTGGTCCCAATTCTTTAAATTGCTTGACAGTGACCATCCTTGAATTACCAGCGTTTCTACCGTTATTATTGACTGAATTTCCTCTTGCTTGATTCTGTATGAACTACATGAAATTCCTAAAGAATCCATCATTCATCATGTTATCAGAAACATTATTTTTTGAGTTGGCGGGAGGATTGTTTGGGGCCTCTTGATTCTCGGCTACATTCGCTTCGGGCATTCCATAGTTAACCTCTTGATTTCCAGATGCCCTAAACTGTGGTCACAAAATAATTGTTAGTTTAAACAAACTGACTCATCACTTCTTGTTCCTATATTCAAATCGATTCGTTAGATAACAAAATCTAATTTAGGTAGGACACACTAGTGACGTATTCTATTCGTCTCTCCCCTCCTAGTTCTAACCCCAGATCTCCATTAAAGACCATATCCCTAAGCTCTGATGCCAACTGTGACACCCCCAAATATGGGCCCACACAGCCCAAACTTGAGTTGTCAAAAGACTACAATAAAATTATTACAACGTTTAACAATACAGTGTATAATAATACACAACTAAGTCTTCACTATTATTGCCACACTATTTTACAACACATGAAGACTACGATAGTTATCCTTCGAACTCTCACTCCATTCCCCGGCTAGACCCAGTTACGTTTTCATCTCCTGTTAAAAAACAATGGAACAAAAAGAGGGGTGAGCTCAAATAGCCCAGTAAGAAATATTATGACTAAGATAATGACGAATAAATTATCATTAGCCTTCAACAATTGAGTTCTTGTTCTTGATAAAATACAATCGACTACAAGATTTATATCAAAAACTGTAGTTAAATTCTTGAACAATGTTCAGATCAATAATAGCAACGGAATGAGCAATCTATTAGAAGAATAATGCAGACTATAATGTTCACTCGCTTCTTTATTTAGGAAAAACATCATCAACTTTTATCATCTGAAATACCATTAGTCATGATAATACAAATTCACAATTCCTGGTCATAATCATGCAGATCAACGGTTCATCTTTGCACTACGGGCCAAAGATATTCAATATAACACCAACGGTCATGATTATACCAGATTCAGCCTTTGGTCATAATCATACCAAACAACAGTTCATCTTTGCACTACTGGCCAAGATATTCAATATAACACCAACGGTCATGATTATACCAGATTCAGCCTTTGGTCATAATCATACCAAACAACAGTTCATCTTTGCACTACGGGCCAAAGAGAACATTCACCACGTGTCATAAGAGACACCGAACAGATGTATCGCCTTTAACCTATTATATCGACTTTAACCTATCATTTGTTCAACAATTATACCGCATTTGTGCCCCCGACCATAGATATTCACAACAGCTTGATTCTTGATGATTAGTACAAATAACAGTGATACAAATGATGAACAGAAGAAACAGGATAAACAATAAGTATCAGAAGTTTACTTTGTGCAGATTCAAATAATGTCCAAATTGTCAACATGATGTAGAGTGAAATTCAAAAATGATATTCAAGATCCACAATTCAGAATAACGGTTACAGTTCAATAGAAAGGTTCACGTAAATAGGAAGGTTCAATTGAAATGATGAAGTGCAACTATTATGGAACATATAATATTTTTAGGAATTATAGAAATAATATTTCCATAATAAGTTTCAATTTAGGAGTATGAACTGTAGCAGGTTTGATTAACAAAAGGTGAAGAAAATTAATATCCCTTACCATAGTAAGTTTGAATAATGGAAGATGAAAAAGATGGTATCCCTTATGAGTATAAAGGAAAATAATATCACTTACGAATATGAAAGAAAATGATATTACAAACGAATATGGAATAAAAGTGTCATGTGATAATTCGTGTAGACAAATTATTTCTACAAAAGACAAATAAGAAATAAATTCAAAGGTTTATTCACCAACAAACGGTAGTCCGCACAGTAAGGTTATTCCCACAATTTAATAAAATTTGAATATGAAGAGTTATTCACCAAACAGGCGGTAATCCGCGCCGTAAAGTTATTTTCAGAAATTAATAAGTAATGAATACGATAGGTTATTCAGCAACGAGCGGTAATCCGTGCCGTAAGGTTATTCCCACAATTTAATACATGAAAATAAATGGCACATCTTATGAGTAAGAAAAAAACGATATTATTTTTAAGAATCAAAGAGTGATAATCCCTTCCAGTTAAGAAAGAAAATAATATCATTTATGATGATGAAAAGAATGATACTCCTTACTGTAGTAAGTTTAAATAATAGAATATGAAAGAAGATGATATTCCTTACCTTATCTGGTGACTGGATATTGATAAAAATGAGGTTGATCAACCTATATATTTATAATATAATTAGTAATTATCACATATAGATTTCAAACTGTATGATAACTCGTATAATATAAACTATCAAAATTATATATATTTAACATAATTTTTGTAGTATACTATAACAACTTTAAAATAGTTTTTAAAATAATATTCCAAAATAAATCTCCCAAAGAAAGCTTTTAAAAATGAATCTTCTCAAAGAGGAGTATTCTAAAGGAAGATTTGTGAATACCGTGAAAAATAGGAATATATAAAATTACTACTCTTTAATAAAAGACTTACTTGAAAAATTCATGCACTCCTTTTGGCTTTCAAACACTCAAGATAACCTTACTATTCTCAGAGAAAACTCATAAAATTCTTTAAGAAAATTTTTATGTTTTAGGTGTGATTTTTCTATTCAGCTGAGCAAGCTATTTATAGGGAAAAAAAAAAGTTACTATGCGCGATAGGTGAGCACTGGCGTGCTGAAAATTTTCAGCACGTAGCCGCTGAAAGGAAGATTTGTGAATACCGTGAAAAATAGAAATATATAAAATTACTACTCTTTAATAAAAGACTTACTTGAAAAATTACTACATTCTTTTTGGCTTTCAAACACCCAAGATAACCTTACTATTCTCAGAGAAAATTCATAAAATTCTTATAGAAAATTTTTATGTTTTAGGTGTGATTTTTCTATTCAGCTGAACAAGCTATTTATAGGAGAAAATAAGTAACTATGCGCGGAAGGTGAGCACTGGCGTGCTGCACGCCAGTGCTGAAAATTTTCAGCACGCAGCCGCTGGCTTCTTTTTTTCCTTCTTGCACATTTTGTAATTCATTTCTCATGTGGCCCCCACATGGGTCCCACATGTTACTGTTTGCGTTACTATTCACATAAAATAATAATTAATTTTTTTTCCTGCGGGTCCTGCATATAAAATAATACTACAACAATAATTCAACAATAATGTAATAAACACGTTACTTATTATTATTAATTTAATAATATAAATTACAGTGTATTTGTTACTGTGACAATTATTAGGTTCAATAATTTTAAACTACAGTGCACCAACAATTATTGAGTCAAGATATGAAATACAATGTAAGGACAATTATTAAATCAATAATACAAAATACTGTGTAATAACAATTATTGAATTGATAACATAAAATATTATGCAGTGACAATTATTGATGAAATGATGCGCAACAGTTACGGTGTCAATTATCAAACCAATAATATGAGACACTGTGTAATTCCGTGTGCTACTGTTGAATACCGTGTGCTACAGTGAAATGCCATAAATTACCGTATGCTATTATTCTTTTATCACCGGTATTTTAACAATTAGCACCGTTGACTGTTTTTATTTAAAAATGTTACTTCTGTCGTTTTCTATATCCGACAAATATTCCGTTGTGGGGTCCATCAATAATTAATTATTTCGGCGCCATCGTACGACCCGAATATTCCCCCCACAAAATGAATATTCCCCGACAAAACGAATATTGTCCGATAAAATAAAATTTGCACATAACATCCTTAACTTTCAATTTTGTCAATTTAACCACTTATTGTTTCAGGAGAAATATATACGAAAAAAAATTAAATTTTATATTTCATAAAATTCGGGGTCTTACATAAATGGTTCTAATAAGAAAATACTTTCCTTCTAAAATATACTCACCCCGTTCTAAATTATAAAATCATTATTAACTTTCTAAAAGTTAATTTAAGACATAATTTAACATTTAAAATTGACATGATTCATTTAAGTTTTTAAAACAATAAATCTTATAATTAGTATTACTTTTTAGATAATTTATGATATTTATAATTATAATGACATAAAGTATACGAATTCATCTTAATTTTGAATTTGAAAATATTTGAAATTAACCTTTTAAAATGCAATATTGATCTTATAATTTGGAACAGGGTGAGTATTATTTAACTTATAATAAGATTCTACTTGTACTTGAATACAATTACATTCATATTTAATTTAATCAAGAGTAACAAATTGAATTTAAGTACCTATTTGAATTGTTTTTCTTCTCAAAATATATTATCTAAGTTGTAGTAAAATCTTATTTAATAATAATAACAAAGTAATATTAGTTAAGATGATCTTATGATTATTTTCTTGCAAACTATATTATTAATTTTTATTTTTAATTCATATGAACTAAATGAAGAGTCTCCTTGTACAATTAATATTATTGATGTTTTGAATTTTATTTTTATAAATTCTTATTGGATAGAGTAATTAATTTTTATTTGATAATTAATAATTGAACCATATGATCTGTAACGACCCCGAAATTCTTTTCCCAATCATTATATTAAAATGTGTTGGTATTTAAAATCTTTACATCTCGATCTTAATTCTTGGATCGCAACATTTACATTTTCTTTCTGTTACAAGTATCGTAAAGCTCAACATTCAAAATTTAATATTGTTTATATCCACACAAATATTCTTTGTTTCATAATTCATAATTAGATATATAATACTATCTATCGTAACAACTATCTTGAATAATCACAATACACAATTTAACTCTACTCGTCCTGTCCGGACCCAATTTATATGTATATACAGCACATCAATGTAAACTTTGCCAATTTACCCACATTGAATTATGATATTGAAAATATAATAATTAAGTTCATAAACTTCTAGGGAAATCCATCTTTATCACAATTCGATATTCCTGACATTTGTTTCTTTACCTGCAAAAGTTTATATTATGCAAGAATGAGCGCTAGGGCTAAGCAAGTTCGACAGTTTACACCTTTATCGTGTTCTATATGTGTCATACATCATGTGTTGTGCTTCTACAAAAGAAATATATAACACGTGCATCATATCTAACTCCAATTAATAATTACCTAAAGAAAACATTGAACAATTTCACATATAGTCACATATTTGCACCGAATGCACATAGCAGTCATATCAACAATGAATCACATAACACATAATTTTATATGCATTTGAACAAAAGTTAATATATACTAACAGATAAACAATTAATATCAAGTACTGAAAAACCTCGAGTATCACAATGTCCCGGCTTAACTTGTAATTATTGAATTAAGTCACCACAGCTTGTTCGTATCTAAAACTTTTATTCAAAATTCATAATTCACATTTCAGTGATATCTATCTAAACACTAATTACCAATATCATACTATAAAAGTATAAACAAATTTTCTAGGTCCATTCTCGACCCTCGCATAAAAACTGTTATGCTTATTTATTAGCTAGTCAATATGCGACCTATAATATTCTGACATCTCATGAGTCTACTATACCTTCTAAAGTCTCTAGAATATTATTCTAGATTTTTCAACCAATTTTTCATAATTTCTGGATTATCCGACAAATTTCTGTAATTATTTATATATATAAAAACTAGTATTTAATAGCCTTTAAAATATAAATAATCACTCAACATACTTTTGTATCCCCCAAACACCATCAATATTTATTTTATATTATTATAAAAATTTCCACCAAGTTTTGTAATTTTTCAACATTCATAGAATTTCCCATGAATTTCCACTTATCTATACATTAACTTTAAATAGCCATAAAATACAATAAATACCCATGCTCCACAATAATTCACCAAAATTTTTAGAAAAATCAGACATAATATTACAATATTTCTGTCCAGAAATGATTTTAGCACAAAACATTTTTAATAATTAAATTTTAATTTTTAATGTAATAAAACTTCCAAAATTCACAGTAATTAGCACGTTTATCCGAAAATTATGAATCTTAAGTCCATTCCACACAAAATTTAATTCTCTACAACTTTGTAGAAGGAAAAATTTTCAAATTCTGCACTGAAATGGATAGAATTTGGACAGATCACGTTTCACTACGCTAAATCTTCCGAAATTCATAGAAATTAGCTTGTTTATCAGAAAATTACAAATTTTAAGTCCATTCCACACGAAATTTAATTTTCTACAACTTTGTAGAAGAAACATTTTCAAAATTCTTCACCGAAATGAACAGAATAGCTACTGTCCGGGACTGTTCCTTTTAAATTCCAAAATTTCATGTTTTTGATCCAATTTTTCCCACAATAATTACTCTAAATATCATATAATCCACATATATACATCGAAAAATGATAAACACCAATTATTTCAAGTATTTATTAATTTTGCACAAACTCTAATTAACACCACAAATAACTAAAAAATGAACAATTTATTGATTTTTATACCTTTTTATTACTTGGAAAAATCAATTTCTTGCACTTGATATCCTCATTGGTAGCATAAAATAGAGTATATGAAAAAACAATTCCTTCCTCCTCCTTGGTAGCTTTCGGATGGTGGTAGAGAAAGAGAGAGAGTTTGTGTTTTGTTGGTGTTTTTAGTGAATGGTAATTGGGTTTTATTAATATTATTCTTTTTCCTTCATTCCTTATTTAACCTTTAGGGTGTGAATTGTTTTTAAAACCTCCTTCACGTCCACCGCCTCCATCATTCGAATTAGCAACACATCAAGCCTAAATAACTATTTTAATACATTACATAATTATTTCGTATAATAAATATTTTTTATAATATATATAAAATATTTATTTTAATTTACCAAAATTCATAAAATGATTTATGAATAATATTTATACATTTTTAAGGTACTTTACTTAACAATTTTTTGTACACGCATAATGACATGCATGTAATTATATGAGGTATTTTATACCTCCAAAATTATTAAAATAACTCACACAACTTAATAAAATTAATTTTTTCACGTTTCAACTTTGTTACGAATATATTATATAAACCTCCATGTATTTTCTACTACTACATAATATATACATATATCAATTATTATATATATACACATTATGTATTAAAATTACTTAACCAACCCATTTAATTTTCTAAAATATTATTTCCCATAAAATGAAAATAATTCCACTTTACATAATCCACAACTCAATAATTTAAAATAATCATTTCTCTCATTTATTTTCTATTTTCTTCATTACTCATTTCACTTTATGTAAACTATACAATAAAATATTGCACAATTTATATAATCATCATTTCACCCTCAATTAATTTAATCCTCTTATATAAATTATATAATTATTCTTATATAATTTATATAATTATTATTTTCCTAATACTTTACTTAGATTTCCTTATATAAATTATAAGATTTATTATTATATAATTTATATAATTACTTTCTCCTCTTAAATAATTTCTAAACTTTCACCATAATTATTGATTAATTATATAATCAATAATTACAACTGTACTAACTCCGTCATTAACTTTTCATTTAAATTTGGATTAATTTAATTATTAATCCCCTTCTTCTTCTTTTTTCTCTCCATAATCAATAAAATTTATCGATATAACAATTGAACATGCGCGCGCGCGCGCGCGCGCACACACACATTTAATTCATATGCCTCACATTACCACGTAACACCATCTACATAACAATTTGTGTACCTCCACAACTATTTTAAATATCAACAATTTAATTGTACAATTATATGAAATTTCTCTTATTCATCATAAATTGTTTTTCAATAATTTATTTACTTTTCAATTATGTTAATTCAACACAATTTATCACCATCTCTGTACAGATTTAATTTACCAATTAAATTCCATCGCAAACTTAAAATCCCATAAAATATATCAATCATAAAGAATTCAAACAACCTCGATAATTTTTGTTAATTAATTTCTTATTTAATATTATTAAAGTAATATCGAAAATTCGAGTCCTCACATGATCAATTAGCAAATTATATTTTTATAATAATAACAATTATATTATATAAATAATGTTTAAATTTTTCTTACACTTGAGATTATAATCATATTTATATTTTAATAATAGTAACAAGTTCAAGTTTAGAAAATATTTATTGTAATATTCTTTTTCTTCTCAAACTATATTATTTAAGTGGTAATATAATTTTACTTAAAATTTGTATTATTGTATATATATTTGAATTAAAAAAATCAATTAAGATTATGTAAAATGATCTTATTTTGATTATTCGTTATAATACTCTGTTCCAAATTATTTAATTATTGTTGACTTTTAAGAGTCAAATTAAAACATTTTCAAATTCAAAATTAAGATAGCTCCTTAAAAATTATGAAAATAATAAAACTTATAATAAGTAATACTTTTTATATAGTTTACAATATTCATCATTATATTAATTAAAATTAAAAAAATCTATGTCAATTTTGAATTTAAAAATCTCTTAATTTAACTTTAAAAAATCAACAATGATCAATTAATATAGAATAGAGGGAGTATAATATTACGAATTCATTTTTATTTATTTATAAAACTACAACATTAATTCTAATTTTTGAATAAAAATAATACATTAATATTAGGTAAGATAATCTTATTTTCATTATTTTCTTATAAAACTATATTACTAATTTTTGTTTCCTATACTAATTCCAAAGTTGATAAAAGTTGACTTAATATGAAAAAGTCCGGACAAATCAAACCAAAAACAAGGAGAACGAACCAAACAGCATTTAATTATAGTATATAAATAGATTACCAAATTATTATTATTATTTAGTTGTTAATTAGAATTAAAACCCAGAAAGTGCATCCAGTTTCAAACCTTAAAGTGCATCTCTTTCATTGAAAACAAAAAAAGAGATTTGAAAATATATTTTAATCTTGTTTGCTTACCATCTTATTCCAAAGCCTACCAAATTTTCATAAACTATATTTATTTTACATATTACTACCCCTGGTTGGGCGGCAAACGTGGTTTCTTTTAAGAGCATGGTCGTCACTGTGGTGCTGCGTCCGACAAGCATAGCCATACCAGCAATCTTCTCTTTGAGATGCCTCTGGTGGTAGATGCTGCAGCAATTAGTCACAAAACAAGATCATCGTTAAAGAAACAAGAAACCGTGTGTGTGTGTGTGTGTGTGTGTGTGTGTGGAGGGGGGGGGGGGAGAGAGAGAAATCGGGAAAAGGTTGACCACGTTTCGAGAATTAAACATTGGAACAAATATCAACACATCAAAATAACGGCAAAACATTTAATGACATACCAAAATTCTAAAGATAGTGAAACTGATCAGCCCCGACCCAACCTAACGTTAGGGTGAAACACGTAAATTTTGTGTATTGTTTTTCTTTTGATTTCTCTTTGCTATTGTTTTTTGCTGTGTTGTTATTCTCTAACAAAAATCATAGTTTGTTCATGTATTATATAGGGTTTGCTTGATTACTAGCATTTGCAGCTTTCGCAATGCATTTGGTGTGTTTAGAAGTCTAAACGCACCAAATGCAGCATACCATTTTTGGGCGGTGTTTTGAGTCTCAAACAAGGTGTTTCCAAGTTAAAATAAGTAGCATGTGAAAATAATACTAGTTTCTAAATGCGTAGAACGTGATGATTTCTTCAGTGCAGAAAGTCCATATTCAAGTGCATATCCATGTATAGATGAATCTTCAAATATTTTACTACTATATAGAGTACATCCTTAGTTTCTTCCTATTAAAACAAGAAACTAGTATAGAAACCTTTATAATTATATTATAAAAAAAGTATACATTGGATTGGAAGGTAGAGGTAGCATCTAAAGGGAATAAAACTTATTCCAAGTAGGATCAGATAGTATCACAAAACCCAGTCACATAACTGAAAAGTGAAAAACAGTGACACTGTAACGATTAAAAGTAATGCCTGAATAAAAAGAAACGAAATCGATGTTTATTGAAATAGGTAAAAAATAAATAAATGATCACATGTAGTAAGACTCAGAACATGGCCATAGAATTAAAGTGTAATACCGAGCATGAGCAGCACGGTCATCAAGTGGTATTGTGTTGTACACTCGCATAATGTTATAGTTCAATGAACTCACAGTAGTTTTATAGCAAGTTTTTTCACCTTTCTTTGACATGATTATAAAGAAAAACCAGTAGACAAATGGAGACCAACTTTTCAACTTGACTAAATTTATGCCTATTCATGTTTTAACGATAACAAATATGCATTGATCAAATATTTAATCCGGTCATCCATCACAATGTTGCATCTGTTTAACTAAAATGTGAAGGTCACCATTAAAAATCCAGTCAGAGCAATAAACAGAACCTCAACGAGAACTTAAAATATTAGCGCTAAACATTACTGCTAGAAGTTGGGAATACTCACATATTTCGGTATTGAAACCCGGAACCAGTACAAGAGGAACGAGACTAATTTGTCATAGCAATCGCTGCACTCAAAGAATAGAAAAAAAGAAAAAAGAAAAAAAAAGAGTATTAGAGAATACAAATTTACACATTAGGTACATGATTGAAATAAAATGAATATGTCAAAAAGAATTCGAAGTTTATATAATCAGAAATCACATCCAAAAGAATATCTAAACAGACGAGCAATGGCCATCAAAAGGTTGCTCCAACAAACAGAATAGACATTGTGTTAAGCTCAAACCTAGTTGAGCTAAATCAATTTGTGTTTAGCTCAAACCTAGTTGAGCTAAATCAATTTCGACCAATTGAACTAGGGACACCTAACAAATGGCTTTTACTTGAAATAGAATCAGTGAGTAATCACAACAGAAGATATTGAAAATGAAAACTGCGAAGAACAATGGGAATATCTAAGGATTAGGAAGAAACTCAGAGAGAGCTTAGAGAGCAAACTATAATGGACTACCATGTTTAATTCATTTCATATACCAGATCATACAATAAATACTCCTCTCTGTTTATACTAAGGCTACTAGAGAACATATTTATCCCATGATTAGTCTATTATTTACTGGCATGAACTATATTTAGTCATTTCTAAGGCCGGGTGAGGGATTATAATCTCAAATGGAAATGTGGTATTATATAATTCCCCTTTTGAGGTATCAAATGACCTTAGAGATGATCAAAAATAGTCCAGGGATTAAATAACGGAATAATTATAGAATAAAATAGTCTAACGTGGTAATAAATACGACAAATAGTACTATCCCACCCATCATTTTGTAAACGAACATAGCCCTAGGGTGATATTTTTCTGCTACCATCAAGTTAAATATGAAATGCTCTTTAGTTGCTTTCCATCATTGTTATGATTACGAACCACTAGTTGTCAATAACAGGGTTTTCCATCATCATGAGTAGGTTTTTCCCTGGGTACCATCTCTTATTGTTCCTAAATTATATTCTTTTCAGTCATTTTAAGGTGCAAATTCTGCCAAGCTATGGGTGCTGGACCATTCCAAATTTGATTCTGAACTGGAGTCTGCCAAATCTATCACTGCATCTAAGGGTCAAAAGTTGGAGACCACCCACTACTGGCCTTTTGCAAGTATATGGTTCATCAATAAAGGACTCTTCATGTATATTCCAATTTATAGGAGGAATGGCGGCATCCGTCTAGGACCATGGTAAGGTTCTCCATGCATCAGATTTTCCAAGTTTTCCTTGACAACAAATGGTCTCATCGCACCTTCTTCATCACAAATTTGCATCGTTCATATTAAGGATATCATCATTCCCTCTTTTTCTTCGTTCTCCCATTCCATTTTCACTCCCTCTCATTTGTGTTTCATCTTCATTATTCTCCTCTCCACATAAAATGGATGCCTACAGAGACCACTTCCATTGTGTTCTTGCCTTCTTATGTCCTTATATTGCAAATTGCACAGGACCTAATACTACATTTCTTGTTAATTTACTGATAAGGTACAACTCTACACCAACTAGAAGGCAATGGAATGGGCAGGGGTGTGCAAAATTTTCAGTAAACCAGTTTTTATTGAACCAGCACGATACCAGTAAAAAAGATAGACATCGACATCCAGTTCCAGTATTGATTTTCTTTCACACGGTATGTACCGTACCGAACTGATATGCCATACACAATAGTATTAGTTTAATTATACAAGGGGAATGATCCATAGCAAATGGTTGTTATGGACACTATTTCAACAACCTGATCTTACACCATCCATATGAAGATCTAAGAGTACAAAATGGGCCAAATTTCTTATGTCCTTATACTGCAAATTGCACAGGACCTAATACTACATTTCTTGTTAATTTACTGATAAGGTACAACTCTACACCAACTAGAAGGCATTGGAATGGGTAGGGGTGTGCAAAATTTTCAGTAAACCAGTTTTTATTGAACCGGCACGATACCAGTAAAAAAGATAGACATCGACATCTAGTTCCAGTATTGATTTTCTTTCACGCGGTATGTACCGTACTAAACTGATATGCCATACACAATAGTATTAGTTTAATTATACAAGGGGAATGATCCATAGGTTGCTATGGACACTATTTCAACAACCTGATCTTACACCATCTATATGAAGATTTAAGAGTACAAAATGGGCCAAATTTTTTACCTGCCGCTAATCCTACTAGCGCCAGCAACATTCCTTCTAGCTGTAGCAACATTCCTTATAGCAGCAAGAGCAATTATAAAATTACCCCTAGCTGCTGCTAGTCCTTCTGGAGGCAAGTGCGGCAGGCGTCAGCAACTATCGACAATTGTCGGCAGCCATCCACCCAACTGCTAGTGGGACTAGCCGCAACCTCCAACTAGCCGCTACAAGGACTAGAGGCAAGCAACGTCGTTTTGATTCCTCCAGCAACAACTACTTCTAATGGCATGTGTTAAAACTACCCGTTTTGATTAGTCCCAACCGCTACAAGGACTAGCAACATGAGTTAAAATGACGCCGTTTTGCTACCGCTACTCTTTGCTTGAACACAATTAAAACCAAATCTAGATCTGCAAAAACCCAAAACTTGCATTTGCTATTGATGTGGAAGAAAAGAGGAAGAAGACAAGGCAGATTTGGAGAGGTCCATCTACACTAAAATCATTTTCTGAACCAATTATTTCACTCAAAGTGCAAGTAAAAAAAATTTGACCAAATAAATTTGTTGAAAAACGTGTTTTATAGAAAATTTTGAATTTTATGTTGGAAAAAATTATATAAGTTTAATAAAAATAAACATGGAATAATTTAAATATTGTATACACAATAATTACTGCGGATTGTAGTTAATTTTGTATGATTTTGATTAGAAAATATTTATTTGTATTTATTTTGTTCTTTTTAGGTCAAATATGGAGAATTGGAATCCCGGACCAATTGATAATAGTGTTCTATATGATCAGAAAAATCCTTAGTCGGAGGATATATGAGAGGGCAATGATAAGAGTAAACTTATGTCCACATGACCAATGAGAATTAACTGATGCCTAAAAAACATTATTGCACAAGTGTGAGTTTGGAGTTTTAACCCATCCCGCAATTATTACAAAAACCGATGTAAGTCTTGTGTCTGCCCTAGTTGAAAGATAACAACCGGAAACAAATACATTTCACTTAAATTGTAGGGAGATGACCATTACACTGGAGCATGTGCATTTTATATTTGGGTGGCCAGTGTTAGAAGAACCCTTAACTGGTCCCTTATTTGACAATCCCTTGACCTATTTTAAGGAATGTTTTGGGTTAGTCATTGTCTTCGAATATGAGACTTTAAGAAAAAGAGATTCTATTTCCCTAGTTTGGTTGCATGAAAACTTTTTTAAATGCCCTAACAAAGTAAGGATGAGGTTGTTCGACACAAAGGCATACATCTTTTGGTTGTGTGGGGCACTGTACACCCTAGGTATATGTACTTTGTAACTAATATAAAAGTTTGTGCAACATATACTTGGGTTGCGACTTTATTGGGATACTTGTATCGGGCACTGTATACAACCACTAGAAGAGGTAGTGAGTTTATAAATGGTTGTGTACAATATTACAAATTTGGGCATACGAACGGCTATTAGTTGGAAGGCCTAACCCTACGAAAGATTCTCAATTTTGGTTACCTAGGTAAGGACGTGGGCATATTTCACTAGTCACAAATATTCTGATAGACGAGACAGTTCCCATCACCATCTACCATTCTACCACGGGGAGTTAGATAGCTAGCCTACATGGGAGGTAATTTGGCAGTCTTACAAGAAATGGGACGATGTTATGACGGGATTTAATTTTGATGGAAGATTGACAGGATCTACTCGTATCTCTTTAATTTACTTTGATACTGTTGAATATCATATGCCGGACATGGTCATGAGGTAATATGGGATATTACAAGGGATACCCTCTCAGGCTGAAATTCACAATAAGTTTAGAAAGCCCAAGGACCATCATATTTATTTATTTTAATGTTTCTTTTCTTAAAATTACAGGTTGAGAGTGCAAAGTCCCTTATGGATAAATGTTTCAAGTTCAACATGCCTCCTAAATATGTTCTGATGAAAGAGGGGACGAGATCATCAGAACGCCATATATGATGCTTATGTAAGGGGGATAAAGAGTCTCGGGAGGGGGAGGAGACAGAGATACCCCTTTCGTCATTCCTGATCAATATTTACATCTCTAGCACCTAGGCTAATATACCCCAACCATCATTTGAGGGTGCATTAGATTTTATTGGGTTGGACATTAAACCTACTGAAGCAGCTAAAATCCAAATTTCATATGGAGAGAAAGGGTCTCCAACCAAGTTACTCTGTGAACACAAAGTCCGATGGCTAAGTGAAAATTTATTCAGTTTATATCCAATCAATCCCATACTATTTTCGATAACTCATCCTCGAATGTGGTATTCCTTGCATCATGCAGAGTTCAATAGCTTACACCCAGGAAACTGGCTCTACGAACGTGTCATGGATGCCTACATGCTTCTCTTGTGGGATAGGGAGGAGAAATACTGGGATGCTGGGATAATATGGGCCAAATTTGCTTTCATGTCGTCCTTCATGCGCTTGGGGAAAAAAATTGCCCATCAGCGAGCAAAATTGAGCAAATCATTTTAGCAGTAGTTACGTTGAACCTACTGTGGGCCCGCCCTTGCATGAGTGTGACTATATTTTTATGCCTCTGTGTTCCAGGTAATCAGCACTTTATTTTGTTAGTTCTCGCGATACAGAAATGGAAGATTACTCTGCTTGACCCCCTATATAATGATGCACCCTATATCAAGCTGACTGATATGTACAAAGAATGCATCGACTTAGCGGTGTGTGTAATTGACTTATTGTATTTGAATATTATTTGATATATGTACATCAATCAAACCTAACATTTATTGTAGGCACAACTGATACCATTGACATTGCGCATTGGTAATCCAATGGGTAATTGGCCCAAGAAAGCCCCAAAGGTCCAAGTCGTAATGGAGTAACTGATACAGGATAATCATTCTGATTGTGAAATTTGTATTTGCAAGTATGTCAATTTCTACACGCGGGGCGATATTGACATAACACAATTAAGATGGCCAACCAAGGAAGCCGTATTTAGATATAGGATATGTCATTAATTGTATAAATGGCAGGTTAGAGATCTTCCTGCTACTATAATATACTTCGCGTGATTACCTTGTACATTATAGTTTCGATAATTGTATTTTAATACATTTCTTAGTATTATAAGATTTTTTTTCAATCATGTGAATTATACTGTTTTTTACTGTCAATCATGTTAATATATTATTGTTTATTTACATACACTATATGGCAATCATGTTAAAATATATATTACTATCTGGATTGGTAATAGGTTATGTGAACAAGTTCTAGTACCATGAATTGTAAACAGGACATATCAAAAAAATGTTCTTTTGCATTTACCACTAAGACTAGCGGCAAGGCCCCATTTTTTTTTTTATCTGCATTTGCCACTAGGACTAGCGACAATGCCAAAAAAAAATTCCTCTGCATTTTTCCTTGGGACTAGCGACAAAGCCAAAAAAAAAAAAAATCTCTGCATTTGCCGCTAGGACAAACAGCAAGACCAATTTTTTTTCTTAGCATTTGCCGCTAGGATTAGTGGCAAGTGCAAATTTCACGCTGCTTGGGCTCGCACGCTGCCTGGGCGCACTGCCTACTCGTGTATGCTGCATGGACACATGCGAACTGCAATTTATTTTCTTTTTTACCTTTGGAAAAAGTTGAAGTGATAAAAAGACAAACTAATGTTTCACCTTTAAATTTAAACTAAATTCTAACATTACAAACATACACAATTTCCAAATATAAAAAATAGAACATTAATTATTTTTTAGGCTCAACGAGTCCTAAAACTTTATAATGATTGCGCTTATTATGGTCTGTTTCAAATTCACAAATTGCACATTTTCGATGAGGCTTAGCTCCCCCAATTTTCTCAAGATCACTCTTGAATATAGATTATTTTTTCGTCCCTTTGTTTGAGAGGTAATCGGTGGCAATAATTCCTCTTCCACTTCAACCTCTTTCTCTTCATCATCATCATTCCCATCCCCAGAGTTGTATCTCTGAGCGCACAGTCAATTTCATCATCTGCTACATCGGTAATATTCTCATCTGGGTCATATTGATCAACAAGGAATTTTCCTCTTACATTAACTTTTAGGACAGTCTTGTAACCTTGAACTAAGCAAGTAGTTTTAATAGCTAACTCATGAAAATCACTCATCAAATGATTGCACCGCATTGCTTGATTTTGTTCAAAATTGCAATCATTGGAGGAAGGACTACTTCACCATTACTCCTGTTCACATTTCTTGTCCACTGAGAAACAATCATGTGATCAAGAATTTACGAAATACTTTTGAACGTGAAATATCTCTAAATGTGCTTGTAAATTTGATACATCTTAAGGTGCCTACCTGACGATTGTTGATAATCTCATGATATCTCGTACTATCTTCAATTGCATCAGCCATTTACACTGTATAAACCTTTGTGTCAATAACGCAAAGTTCACTTTGTGAATGTTGTAATTCATCGAATCTAGAAGTTGAACTTGAAAACGTCTAAAACTTGAAAACGTCTAAACATCTCTTTAGGATACACCTTCACAGCTGCACTTCTAAAAATGATCCGCAAATCATACTCTATTTCCGATGGGCTATTACGTAGTTAGCCTTTCTCTCCTAGTAAAATTGTTTCTAGCCTTTGAGTTTAGACTACATTCTTTCATGCCTGTTGAAGCATTCACATATTAATTAAAAAAACTTCGCTTCTTCTTATGGTTGTCATTATAGCAACAAAATATCTTTGTATATGCCTGTATCCATTTCTCCTTTACCTCATACAAACTTTTGAGTCACTCATTGTTATACAATTCATAATACCTCATTAGAATATCACAACGCTCCTCAAACTCACCGATGGATAATGAATTATAAACACAATTGTTAAAATTCTATTTAAATGATGGGTGTTCAATATAAATATGATGTAACTTCTCTTAAAATTTATTGCTAATATGCCAAGAACACAGTATATGATGAATGGTACGGAGTACCCTAACAATAGCATTGGTCATGACTTTATCTTGGTTTGTAATGATGGTTACAGGTGTCCTATAGTCCATGACTTTGAGCCACGTTTGTAAGATTCAAACGAAAGTTTCCTCTGTCTCATCGATGCCTTAACAATGCAAATCCAGACAAAATAGAGTGACAATGGTGGTTTAACCCCGGTAAATGGAACAACCGGCATGTCATATCGATTTGTCCTATATGTAGTGTCAAATGTCACGTCTCCGAAATGTTGATACATTAACCTTGATCGGGCATCGACCAACCCACAAAATACATGCAATGTGATTGTTATCAACTGCTTTGACACTGAAAAAAATTGACTAGCACTACCAGATTTAAGCTTTTTCAAATAATTGATTGTAGTTTGTGCATCATTTTCATCTTTCGAATCACGCCTTAAATCCCTAACTACATTTCGAATATCTTTATCACTAGACCTTACGCTTGGCAACCCACCACCCACTATGCTCAAAATATTTATCATCTTGCTAGGTCCAATATCAGCCTTATTTAAAGTGTCAATTAATTGTCTTGCCACCGGAGTAATATTCTTGTGTATTTCAATCAAATCTACTTTGGTAGATTTCACTAATTGATTATTATGATTCAACTCGAGTAGAAATACGTCAGTGGTCTTGTTTCTTAGTATGCACATCAAACATTCTAGCAGTCTCTTTACCTTATTATTTTATCATTAGGACATTCATCATCTGATATACTTTTTAAAGCCATTTGTCTACTGGCCTTTTTACATACATATAACTTAGAGGACAAATTATCAGTACGAACATGTTTATGACTTGTAGCAATTCTAATCTCAAATCTATTTTTGTGTGAATAAGCTCTATAATTTTTTTTAGCTTCTTCCAACTTAGAAAACAATTGACCAACATATAGAACAATTTTAGTTTTACCACTTTCAACTTTATTAACAAACTCAGATGCATATGGAAAATCTAAACTAGCAAGTGATTTACCAAAATTAAGAACGAATAACCAATAAATCTGCTTAATTTCTGAAGGGATGTCACCAAAGCTAGAATTCTACAACTACTGCGAAAATGGAGGCACAAGTAGAGTTAAAATGTGAGGATGCAGATATGATATATTCTAACGTTAAGAGGGGTGGCACGTGAAAAGTTGATTTTACCCCTTATTGAGTTGTCCAATTAACGGGATATAAATGGGTTACATAATGCCGCTACTAATGGTTGCCGCTAGTCCTTGTAGCGGCTGGTTGGAGGTTGCAACTAGTCCTACTAGCAGTTGGGTGGATGGCTGTCGACAGGCGCCAACAGTTGCCGATAGCTGCTGATGCCCGCCAACACTTGCCGCCACAAGGACTAACGGCAGCTAGGGGTAATTTTGTAATTGCTTTTACCCCTAGAAGGAATATTGCTACCGCTAGTATGACTAATGGCAAGTAAAAAATTTGACCCATTTTGCACCCTTAGATTTTCATATGGTGGTGTAAAATCAGTTTGTTGTAAGTGCCCATAACAATTATTTGTTATGGATCATTCCTCATTATATAATACATCTACTATTAAATTTACACTTTTATTCAAGATTCCAAGTCAAGTCTTTCAATTTCAAAGTTACGATTGACATTGAGCATAACGAGTCCCCACATCTCTCGCCCTGATATGCACAGAGGGATGTGACTTGTGATGAACGGCGGCTGTGAGAGTTATATTTCAAAGGCGGTATTGTCTTGGATTGGCCAATCTCAGACTTATGTTTTCTCTCCTCTTCGTGCCAAAACTGCTGATGCACCACCTCTTGAACTTTTAAATTTAATTAGCTAATAGATATATTGAATGTGAGTAGAGATCGTGTTGAAGAGAGTAAGGTAGCTTCCCCTTCGGCCCTTTCTTCTGCTTCTTTATTTACTTGCTTAATTATTGGAAATCAGAATAATATATATCATGTCAAATTAGTTTTTTCTTTTCATTTTTAACTTTGGGTTAAATGTTTTTTAGATCATTGTACTTTAGGTCAACTAACAATCAAATAACTAAACTTTTTTTTTTTACGGTCAACTAACTGAACTCCAATTTTCTTACAAATTTTTGAATTTCCGTCAATAGGGTTAAGTTTTTTAATGGCAAATTGACATGGCAGTGCCATGTAAGCACATAATCCTAGCTGCAAGATTTTTTTAACATGTCAGCTTTAATCCACCCAACAAGACCAACCCACCCACCATCCATAAATACCTGATCCATAACCCACAATCTACCCACCCACTAACAAGACTATATTTAATTTATTATGATTTTCAAAATCAAACATAAGGGTTTTTGGCAATAATCAATCTACCCAAATGCCATGACCAAATGCCAAAAACAGCTCTATAACTCTAAAACTAACCCAGAGAACGAAAAGAAGATGAAGATGAAGAAAAAGAGGAAGAGTACCTTGATTGGGCAGCGATTATTTCAAGATCTAAACGGCAGCCACTTATTTTGCAGCATCTTGCGGCGATTATGGGATGAGGAGGATGATGAATAGTGATGATTGTGCTAGGTTAGAGAGAGTAATCTGGATAGTGATGCTGGTAATCTGGATTGGATGATGATTAGTGGTGACAGTGGAGTTTCTAACCGGCGGCGGTGGTGATGGTGGAGTTACTGGCCTTCTCCCATTTGAATGTTGTATTTACTTTTATTAATATTAATAATAGACTTTTATCCATTGAAAGCTTTTTTTTGATCGGTGATGAACGCTGATTTATTTATAGTTGTTTTGCTTTTAATATTTATTGTTGTTTAACTTATTAAAATGACAATAAAAGATAATTGAAAAATAATTTTTTTGACACATCAGCATTGCAACGCCAAGCCATGTTGGTAGTTTGAATTAGTCTGAAATGAAAAATAATTAAAAGTTTAATAAATTTATTTGCAAAAGGTTGAAAGGATAATTATGAAAGCGAAAAAAATATTACATTTTAGATAATAATTTATATTTAAGCCGATATATAAATATGCTCTATCATTTTATCAGGGGCATATTTTGTTAAATTTGATGAATAGTTATTGGTATTTTAGTATTTGCATAAGCAATTAAGTTGTTGGATTTTTTTTTTGCAATTAAAAGGCATTTTTTTATAAATGAGTAAAATAAAGTTAGAAAAAAATTATGTTAAAAATATTTTATTTTTTTAGCAATTAAAAGGCAATTTAAAAGTTATGTTAAAAATATTTTTTTTAGCAATTAAAAGGAAATTTAAAAATTATATTAAAAATTATGTTAAAAATATTTTCTTTTTTTTAGCAATTAAAAGGCAATTTAAAAATATATTTATTTTTTTAGCAATTAAAAGGTAATTTTTAGCAATTTTATTTTTTCATAATTTTTAAATTTCTTTTGACAATTCAGCTGCTCATTTCTGTTAAAAGTAAACGTACTTGACAGATTTTTTAACGGAATGTAAGAAAATTGGAGTTCAGTTACTTGATTGTAAGAAAAAAAGTTTAGTTATTTAATTATAAATTGACCTAAAGTACAGTGATCAAAAAAACATTTAACCCTTTTAATTTTCTGATCCAACTCTTGCTTAAATATGTAAGAGGGAAGACAATGATCTTCTGATGGAAGCTGAATACACGTGAATTTTACATTATTTAATTAGTATATTAGTACCTAGAGCAACTGTGCAAAAAATAAGAAGCATTTCTAGTACTATGTGCTGGTGGAAGTTTGAAAACGTTATATAACCGGTACCTACCGTACCATACGAAACTGGCATATATCAGAGCGAGATATTGGTATTTCAGTATCGCTTTAGTATGATATAACCAGTTCGGTAAGGTATTTATACAGCTGCACACCCTTAGGAATGGATAAATTATATATTGCACCATCTTCATGTGGGCGAAGATCCAGGGCTATTTCATCCAAGAGATTCAACAACACAATTTATTGCTACACAGATGCAAAATATTTATCACCCACAACGCTAAATCACAAACAAGCTATGTATCCACATACTGTAATACGGCTATATCTTGGAAATCAAAAACAAACCATGACTGCTACTTCTTTAGTTCTGTAATTCACTATAAGATTGTCGCAATTCAAGAAACAAGTAGAGCATATTTGGTTGTGATCAATTATTATGTATAATCAAGAGTCATGTGGCTTATCATTAATCAAAGACATCTCTACATTTACGTATGAAGATAATGTTGCACTTATGATATATTAAAAACCAATCACATCCTACATTTCTCTATACTAATTCCATCGTGATATCAATGTGCAACAAATTCCATCGTACACCAACTTAACAGATCTATTCACAAAGTCAATACCGAATGAACCATTTGAAATATTGAGGCATAAGATTGGGATGTGCAAGGTCTCTACTACATCATTTTTATCTTTTTAATAAAAGGAAAAAGGAAAAAGAAAAAAGATATACTACATCAAAGTATCAGTGAATAAATGAGTTTTATTTTTTCATTCCTCTAGGTTTTTCTAACAAGGTGTTATTGGGACAGTAACGTTAAGCATTTGTGCACATCTCCTTCACTAATTTTTTTTCCCATTGGGTTTTTTCGTATCAAGACTTTTTCTTAGCAAAGGTCTTAATCTTTTTGTAAAAGGCGATCAAGTCGGTATTGTAAGTCCCCCAATCATCGGCATGATTGCCTATTAACTAGGTCAATTTGGGCTTAAAATGTAGAACATGTTTTTGGTATCCTCTCTACTCCCTTGGTTATAAACTGGGAAAGGTGAGAGGAAGAAGATATCACATCAAAGTAAAAGAAGATAATAGAAAGAACCTTCCCCAACTTATAACCAAGGGAGGAGAGAGGATGCAAAAAACAAGTTCCACATTTTAAGCCCATGCTCTAGGCTTTAGCCAAATGGATTAGTCACCGGGTAATCATCTGGTCATGGGACTTAAAATATTTTCATAAAATTTTATAATTTTTACAGCTTCTTATTTCTTTCCATTTTTAATTATTTAAAATTTTATATTTTTTGCTTTCAAGTGTATTTTATATATATATATTTTTTGTATTCTCAACCATAAACCTAAAAACTGGACAAAATATTAAAAGACAACAGATAAAAACCAGAGCTACAAAACGTTGTCTAAAGTCTCTTAAACAAGGCTATTCAATAATTCTAAAGTTCCGTAATTTTAGAATCCCTCATAGATAATGATTAGAAAGTTGTGTTTGGTAATTAGTTGGTAATAATTTGCCTATATGTATAATGCTCCCTCTCCTATGCTTACATATTTAATATAGGCTTCCCATGAGTTTAAGTGAGTCTATTATGTCTGACACAAAAAAAGTTGCTTAATAGAAGTGCTCCCTTCGTCTATCCAGATTCTACACTACTCCATGAGAAAATAAGATTAGGCAGAGATGGTATCAGTAAACAGCTGCTATTGAGATAGAAGAATCTTTTGCAAAGCATTTTCAACGTCGATATTATAAAATAAACTTACTTGCAAAGATGAGTTCCAGCAGTGACCATCTCAGCGTGATTTAGGGGCATCCTTGTCCGATCTGCAGTGTTTATAAGACAAGTTATAATAAAAAGAGGTCGCCAAAGAGAGAATAATCAACACAACAGCATACCTATAGTAAGGTTGCTATATAACAGACGCGCATCATGCTCTATGTGAAGCAAATCGAGAATGCAGGACCACATCAGAATAAGTGGGAATTTCAATAGCACCATTTTGATACAATTTAGTTATAAGAACATTTATGAACAGTACTTTAGCCAGACACGGACACTACCGAGATGATATCCCATTACATAGTAGTTTTCTAAAATTAGAGAAGATTAAAAAGCAGTCCTAAACTCAACACTTCTCAAATGGTGAATAATCCTAACCAGAAAAAGTTGTGAAGCAGCATAAAACTAGGGTAGGAATTACATTAATAAACTTTACAAGGGAAAGAAGATAGATGTAGGTTTCAAGAGCAGCATTCGAAAAAAAAGGTAAAGAAACAAAAACTATAGAAAATTGGAAAAATAATCAACCACTTCAATTAGGTATAGCACAACAATTAAAGGTCTATAAAAATAATCTCATTATCAAAAGAAGATTTAGATTGAATAGTATTAGGTTTCACATTTTAGAAGTGCAAAAAAATGAAGTCCATATAAGCACCTATTTCTCTGTTGTTCAACTTTGTAATCCACTCACGGATAACATCCTGCAATGTCCTCCCCATCTGCCGGATACACCTTTCTGTGATCTACAATACAAGTAAAATGTGAGTTCTCGTGCATGGTTAAATATATCAGAGCCAAAGCGTGGTCATATTTGTCAAACTAGAAATTTAGATGAATTCAGAGAAAAGCAATGATATACGAGGAAAATCTGTCATGGCTAGTAGCAAAGACCTATTAAGGTCTCTGAAAATATTGGGACATATCTACGCATCATAAATCCCATTTTTTCTTTTTCTATTTGTGGATAATTTATTTAACTATATAATACAGAAAGAGTACAAACAACAGGGGGGAGATGATATTGGGGCATATTTTTGCACCATAAATCTTTTCTTTTTGGATAATTTATTTAACTATAATAGAGAAAGGGTTTGAAACCACAGGTGGAAGAAGAAAAATCCTCCAAAACAGAAAAAAGTCAAAAAAAAAATGCTATTATATATGGCGGCCCTCCAATCCCACTGTAAATTGAAGTAATAGTCCCACTCACACCAAAAGCACCCAACCAGGAAAGTGATTCTGTCCCCCCCCCCCCCCCCCCCCAAACAAAAAAAAATTACAGTGCAGAAACTTATCACTAAAATCTGAGAATTCCTCATCCAAAGGCCCCAAAATTAGTAAAACAGTCATGCCACCAATGCACCTTCACATCATTATGTACTATCCATCTTAGCCAAGGCTGCTAGCAACACATCTTTTATCATCTTTATTAACACAGGGAATGTCTTAGTCCTCTGTTTATGTGCAGTCCACACTGTTTTCTGTAGGTGTGCACGACGAGAAACTAAGCATACTTCTCGATTTTAAATCATGGAGATGAGAAAACATTGAGCTTGTGCTTAAATTTCCTCAGGGAAAGGAAAAGGGATACATGATATTTCACTTCTGCAAGATTTATATGAACTCATGCTAGATCCAGATGATTCTCAATGTGAAGTATTCATGCATTGTACTAACCATGAATTAAACCCCATATTTATCATTTGCAAAATATTAAAAAGTTTATAGCCAGTTATTATGAAATAATGAAGTCAACTTGTTCAGTAGCTCCAGTATCAGTCCTCAAACAATATTAAATAATCCATTTCAATTGATTGATGGACCTATTTGTTACTCTTATATTCGTAGAACCTGACCATGATATCAATCTGAAACATAGCAACGGAGTTTCCCCAAGACCGCTTGCGTTACTGACTGATACTGCAATCTTGCATCATGTATAAACAGAGTAACCAAAGAGAAGTTTCTTACATCTTGTTCGTGCCGATTCTTGTCGTGGGCCAAAACTGGAATTCTGGTGGCAGTACGTTCAGATATCTGCGAAGAGTACAATCAGATTTTCGAACACAACAGAATAACCCCTAAATTTAGATTTAGGGTTCATAAATGAGAATTTGTTATAACTTATTTTACAAGCTTAGTAACAGATAATCACTTTATCGCATAACGGTATTTACTTTTACGAGTCTAACTGATTAAACACAGATACCAGATTACAGGGCCATACTCCATAGATGAAAGTTGAATACAGAATGCCCCAAGGAAAAGGTGATACAAATGCCATTACTGAATAGGTTGCGATAGTTGTAAGCTTGCGTTTATCTTTTTTTATGCTTCTTGGTTGTAAAGAGGGCAGCTCCTTTGTATACAGATATTGTTTAGTATAAGTTTTGCAGGTGGCTAATTTGGTACCACTATTCTTTTGCTTCTATACATTGTGTGCACAAAATTTTGCCCCTTTTAGAGCTTTCAGTGAATACTTAGATTTTGTTCTTTCACAGTAAAAGCAGGTGCAACTATCATATACCATTGTATATTTTTTAGTCTCTTCACATACAATAATAGTTCATAGACTAAGAGTTAGATGCACGTTGTTAAGACTCATTTCTTGACAATCAGACTTCAACAGTTAACAGTTGCCTGGCATTATTTATCAACGAGTATAGTTGTCTAGCATGATTCTCCCTCAAGTTTGTAACAGTTGAAAAATAATAAAGTGTGGGTTGTCAGGAAATATTCACTATACACGTACACAAAGACTGAAGGATAGGCAAAAAGTTATCCAACATATATATATATATATAAAGCTAGGCTCTAAAGCGAACCACTAAAAAACGAACCAAGAACGAACCAATTAATTTAAAATAGTAAAAAAATATTTAGATAATGAAATTTGGTGGAAAACATATATACATGTGGAGAAGATCATCTACAAAAAATTCCATGAAAGAATTCAATTGTCAAGTCGGTGGAATGAAAAGTCAATATATATGTGCAATCTCGACCGTTGAAAGTTTTGGTGATCACCTAACTCATTTTTGGATTGAATTTTTTTCATGAAATTTTTTGTAGATGATCTTCTTCACATGTATATGTTTTCCACCAAATTTCATTGTCTAAATATATTTTTTACTATTTTAAATTAATTGGTTCGTCTTTTAGTAGTTCGCTTTAGAGCCTGACTATATATATATATATATATATATATATATATATATATATATATATATTATACAATCATATATTTAATATATTTATGCTCTTTTTACTACTTCTAATTCATTGGTGGGGTAGAAAAATCATGAAAGCAAAAGCAACAACTTACTAGTTTGAGAGTCTCCTGACTGCACATTGGATGAGAAACAATTCCTCCAACCCTTTGAGCATGCCAATATGCTCCACAAAACGCTCGGTCACATCCTATACCTACAAAAGAGAGAATTTTTTATGTTTACCGATGAAACCAATTTATATTGAAAATTTGTTGTTTGCAGTTTGTGAATTCATGATTCCAAAGTTGGCATCGTGGCATAAATCTAAACTACTAGTGTGGCTTTCTGCAAAGGAAGATAAACACATCTCCTTCACCTCAAGGTTCTCCTAAATTGATTCTTATTTTTATTTTGAATGCATCAATGATGTCTCGAATCAAAAACATTATACTTCTTTTTTTAAACTACTGTTGTTATCTTCCACATTTTCAAAATCGTAACACAATTTCAAGTGCACGATAGTGATACTGAACGCCAAGAATAATAATAAGCCTCGTATGTAATAATTCTACATGAAAAGAAAAAGGAACAAATTACTAATACTAGTTCATTCCAATCATCCATTGATTAAGTTATAAATTCACATTATTATTATTTAAATAATGGCTGGAATCTTGGATCACTTGCATGTTACATTGAAGATTAAGCTAGACATCCACAGAAATAATAACTAAATATACTTAAAAGTAAAAAAGATAGGCAGCCAGAAGCAAGCACATTTGTCAAGCATACATTCTGCTTTAACAAGAAGCATATCAATTAAAATCACTATATACATCTACCAACTTGGAGGGTGTTAGCAATAATTTACAGTGCTGCGGTACATTTGTATTGGATCTTGAAGGCATCATTCCACCACATGCATGACATTGCAGATGAATCGTGTTCCGGTTGCACTGGAACCCTAAATATTGAGTGCCTGAGCTACAGGTAAGAGTCAGTTGAATAAAATGCAGAAGAATACCACAGAACAAGCACTATAAAACTCCTTGAGGTATGAGATCATCTATTAAAAATTAAGTGCAACCAATTAATATCGCTACTACAGCCCAAGTAATCTACATTGAGAAAGTACATAGAGATGGAAGAGATGAATAGATAGTGAAGATTTTTGTAATGTGCTAAATCAAATTAGTGAAGGATTACCACATTGTGGACATGGATGCTCCACAGCATCACTTTCTTCATCTGGTGGTGAACGGTCCCTTTTCCGACTGGGCATTCTTCCAGTGTTAATGACCTGATATAACCATAAGAGTGCAAAATCAACAGGAGTCTCAATGTCTATTCAGAATATGCATTGGCAGGAAATTTCAAAGATAATGTGCATGCTAATGAAAAAATTCGCTCACATAGCCATGTGCTTGCACAGACACAAGGTCCTACATGGAAAGTTCAAAACGACATTTCACAAGGACATGACAAATATGTACATAAAGATTTGTATGTATACTTGAGCTACTTATATCTTTATATAATTATGATTTCAGAATCTATCTGATTCACGACAAGTGTGGTATCTAGTCTCCTTGATGTCTTGACACAACGGGTAGGATTTTTTAGGGCCTGCTTTGCAGGGATTTTGGGTATAAAACATATCAGAAGATAATCAGGTTTTGGTGTCTCAGTGTTTTTTTATGGGGTTTTCGGGCTTCTAAATTAAAAAGAACATTTTAAATTGTCTCCCCTTCTTATTGACTATACTATCAACCACTAAATATATCCTCCTGTACATCAACAGACATGAGTAAAACCTAGTGGGATATCATGACTACATCTGGACAGAACAAATATACAAACCTTTCAACTATCAATTACACTATAAATTGATCGGTTAACATTATATGATATTTTATTATTTAATGTGGCATAGAAATACAGCTCAATTCCGTAGTCCAATGACCAATTACATAAATCTTTGAATCTCGGTTGTCTCTCTCATCCAGCAAAGGCTGAATGGCAACTGTTGTTCCAGTGAAACCAACACCTCATGGTAATTTGGTGAATGGACCAAAGAGGAAAAAATAAGATGCCTATGTCAATCACATCAACTCCCAAATAAGCACCCTTCATTAACAAAACTGAAACCCATTTAGTTTGACTGAAGCGATAACAAAGGAGACAAGGAAACTAAATCAAAAGAAGAAAAATAGGGAAATAAGGTCTGGCCCTCCCTTTTAAGAAAGGTTTATGGATTGGTCAATCTTGCTTCTCGACAAGTCTTCCCCAACCCCATTAAGATAAACCAGATCACACCCCAATTCGGTTTCTTGGCTCGATGGAACTCATCCTAATTTTTCATTAACATCAATTGGTGTAGAGATGGACACAGATAGAGTCATCACTTTCTGATGACACAAACACAACACGATATTAGAGAGTTTTGTTGATCCTTACTGTTATATGTCATAAACATGTGAAACAATTTACTATGATTATAAATGGGTCCTGTTTGGGTCATATCAAGGGTGGTCAACCCGCTTAACCCATTAGCAATACTTCGTGTGCAATCATTTAGTTGGGCCTCGCACTCTAGAATCAATACAAGAACGAAGGGGGACAATGGGTAATCATCCTCACATGAATGATGAATCATTTATTGTATCATTGAGGCAAGTATAAGCAACATAATCTTTGCGTGGTTGTATTAGCCAAACTTGGTCTCATCTTCCGATTTTTCCCTGCCTCGGCCGAAACGATTGATAAAGTGATCTTGTTTGGCAATAATACAGAACCGTGGTCACACTTCATAACTACGTGGTTGCAGATTAGGTATATTTTCCTTTCTATGTGTACATTGTGTGTATAAATGTTTGCACTTGGAACCATGGTTGAGGCCCAAAGCAAATCAAGAAAATGATCTCTCGCTGAAAAGCAAATGAAAGATATCAGTTCCTAAAACCCAAGTGTTATGCTCATTCAGATTTTCCAAAGAGTTGAAAAGAATCCATACTTCCAAAACATCTTCATTCCTCAAATCCTTTGAAACGAGTTCACAATAAATCCTCCAACAAAGCAGAACATACCCACTCCTCCACCAACAGACCAAGAGTAGAGTTCAAGCAAATATCGGTTGAATAGATGCAATTTAATTAATGACATAACAGCAACAATAGTTGCTACAGATATTAGAAGTTAAATGTGTTGAGTTACCAGTTGCCGAAAAATTTAAACTGCTAAGTTCAGGCTTGACAATACATATTATTCTTTCAACACTCCCCTTGACCATAGTTGTTAAGGTGACAAGTGAAGGCGAGGCGATAGCCGAGAGTTTAAGCACTTAAGCGACAAGGCGCCCGACTAGTCGTCCGCAAGTTGACAAGTTGTTAACAATGTAAATTTTATACGTATAAAATTATTTAAATTTAATATTTATACAAATATTGATATATTTATATTTCGAATGAATTACCATATTCATAATGCAGGTTGTAGCATATCAAATCAAAGTAAGAAGTGAATCTTTTACCAACTCAAATTGTATAAATATTGATACCTTTGTAATATTTAGATTAATTCAATATAATTTTTAAAATTATGTTTAATTTCTTAACATTGTATATATAGAATACCATAAATTTCAATATTAAGAATTCAATGATTTATGATAAAAACAAGTAAACAATCATTGTTAAGATAAAGGCATAAACAAGCATAGTCATGTCATAACATTAAACAACCATCCTTAACAAGATAAAGACATGTTCATTGCCATAAAAAAACATAAGATATAACTAAAAACAAAGTCATAATAACTGAATATTCATAAACTCAAAATAGTCTCCTCTCTCTAGTCTCTAATACGAAAGCATCACTCAAGTTGTCAAGCATAATCATCAAGGATCAAATCATCGTCACCTCTCCCAGTAATAGTATCATCACTCCAAATAGTAGTTACTCTTCGGCCATAATCATCATCCACATCCTCACCATCATTAGGAAGGCCTTCCCCCTATTCTTTAGCATCAAAATTAGGGTCAGGGTCATCCACAACCCTTATCCAAGGTTCCTTGGAAGTCATAACACCACTACGTTGTGAGTAGACATGAGCCATTTACAAAGATTGCAACCCTTGGCGGCATCGGATGCATCAATAGCTCTATCAACATCCTCCCATGTAAGATCATCTCCGCGATGAACTATATGTAGCTCGGGCACTATCCACTCATTACCCCAATTGAAATCATCTAGAGCTAGTAGATCAAAATTTCTTCCAAGTTTGAGCCTCTTTGGGAACCTTGAAACAATTTGACGATTGTATTGAACATACACCAAATCATTTAACCGTTGATGCTCTAACCTATTTCTCTTCTTCGCATGAATTTAAAATTTTTGTTTAAAAAAACATTAAGCAAAAGGATATATAAAATATTTATAGGTAATTACTAGTTAGGTGCTAATTAATATTAAATACACGATACTTAATAACTAAATACTTACAAACTCATAAATGCTCCAATTGTGTTCACAACCGAACGAACAACAAAGGTTGAGAATTCGCTTTGCAAACTTTGCAAGTTCAATAGCACAGCCTCCGAAAGCACTCTACCAATCAACTACCATAGATGTAAAAAAAAAAATCAAATATGATCTAAATTATAAAACTTAAAGTACACTTTAGAATATAATTTAATATATTTACTAGGATTTTTTTATTTTCGTTGCCTAATCGGAATGTCTCTAGGAAAGTCATCACGAGAAGCATTATGGACATCAGCTGGGTTGCTTATCTTGTCTGCCAAAACTTGGCCGGAACCATTTTTGAAAGAACATCATTGAAGTTGTCACGAAACCTGAAAGCTAAATAAGAATCTTCTTCTTTGATGTCAAAATACTTTCCTGGATTGAGAAACAATGCTTGCCCCCATATAACTTTTACTCCATTTGGCATGCTCATCTACATTCAATAATGTCGATCACTTTCTTGTGTAGCCTTTGTTATTAAGGGCATCTTTGATCTTCTTCTTTGCAAATTCCACCGCAACAAAAAATTCAAGCATAGTAGACCTCTCATCTGAATCAACATTCCTCAAGACAACAAGTAATGGTTGTGATGCTCTAATACAATCTTCAACAACATGTCAAAAACTACCTGAAATAACTGTCATATACTTTCTTCCCCGCCTTAGTAGTTGACAACCTAGAATTTGCCCAATCCTCACTGATGAATAAATGTCTCAAAGCATCCTTGTGCTTGCACAAGCTTTGAACGGTCAGAAAAGATGTAGCAAATCAGGTGACTCCCAGTCTCACAAGGTCCCTCACATCTGTTTTGCTCCTCATCGCATCAAGAAAGCGATTGTGTCTATAAATGAATGTTGTTATTTTTTTTGCCCTCCCGATTGTACACTTCAACTGCTTCAAATTGCCTATGTTCTCCAACATAAGGTCTAGGCAATGGGCTGCAAATTGTGTCCAAAACAGAGTAGGCCTCCTCCACATTAAAATATGACTAGCTGCCTTATAATTGGAGGCATTGTCAGTCACTACTTGCACAATATGCTCAGCCCCAATCTCTTTAATCTTCCCGTCAAGTAACTTTGCCAACATGCTTGCATCCTGAGACTGACTGGAAGGGCATCAATTTTGTGTTTCTCATTCAATTCCTTTGTTTTAGTCTTTGCCTTCTGTAAAAGAAAAACCCTGAACTTGTGATACGAAGGAGGGTTCAAACCCGGCCTATATTGTCCGATAGCCTCTATCATCACCTCAAAACTTCTTGAATTTGCTATATTAAATGGTATACCTTGTTCATAAAACCAATTGGCGATATGCATATGAACTCTCTCTTTCTCTTCTAAGTCCTTGAGTGATTCTCCAAAGTTGTTTGACTAGGGCAATGCCTTTTGTCCACAATTTCTTAAGGAGACTTCATAAAATGAGTTTCAATTGTCATTGCTTGTGGTTGTGCCTTAGTGAATTGAAACGAACTCGTCATCCTTTTAGCAGCAATCCCTAAACTTAGAACAATTGTAGAAGAAGCATTGGATGCATTGTTCGGAACATTAGATGGTTGAATTTCTTCTACTTCATCATTATCATCAAAATGAATTGGATTGTTCTATTTGTTATTCATTATTGCTTGATGCATCTCGTTTGCAATTTCTGTTATAGTCGGAGGACACTTAGCCACATCCCCATACCCACCGGTGAGATGTTGCTTGAATCTCTTGATTCCTCCATGAACCCTTCTCCCACAAAGCATGCATTGCATGAGAATTTTATCGTTCAACTCCAACCAAAATCCATATTTCCAACCCAATTCCTTAGACTTTGCCTTTCTTTTAGGATCCTTACTTGGATCATAACCCTCTACTCCCAAACTTTCAAATATTTAACTATCTAAAAATTACAAATTACTATCTCTACTGATTTTCATACTTCAATAAAATTGTGTTGTTATGGTCTTTTGGAAGGCATCAATTCTGATGCTTCTAGCTTTCCCTTGTTTTTTATGTTGTGGGGATTTCTTGTTCTACCACCTAATTCTTTTCAAAGTCAACCTAATACATTTATGTAGCTTTCTACATAACTAATGACTAAGGTCAGTTACCTGTCAAAGCCAAGAAATAATTAATGCTGGAAGTTGTAGTTGTTTTATGGTTACTATATCAAGAGTTCTGTCATCTGTGATACAACACTTCTGTTTGTTGCAATATATATAGTAATTATGATGCTTACATATTTGTGTGTGTTATTCAAGAATGCTCAAAATTTTAAAGAAAGCAATTTAGGTGAATTCCTGATATGTGGAGGTTTGAATAGGTGAAGTGACTCAATAGAAGTCTTTGTTTTATATTATACTATGTATGTTGTGGTAAAATTGTGACCAAGTACTGGAGGGTGCTTATGATGAGAAAGAGTTTATATGTAATATTAGTGAATGTTAGGATACATAACTTGCTCAACTTCTTTTTATTTACTGATCCGTATGTAGATGCACACGCAATTTATGTGACTCAATAGCAAATACAATAAGAGTTGATCAAACTTTCAAATTAACCTGTGAAAAAGAACACCGCATTAATGTCCTCCTGTTTATCATGCTCTATTAAGTGATAGCTGATAATGATAGTACATGTTCAGGTAATAATTACCAAAATTATCACCTAACATTTGGTTCTACGTGGTTAATAGAGTGGAAGGGTTTTTTTTATTTGCTGAATAATTTATAAGCTTCATACCTCGCCTTTCAGTGGGGTGTGGATAGTCTTATTACCAAGTTTGGTACAACAAAGACTATGGAATAAAACATGAGTGAGAATTATATATAAAAATAGCCTAAAACATGAGTGACAACTTCAATTTTGTCCTTTTTATGAGATGTGGCTGCCATTGCCATTACATGTAAAAACTATTTACTTGTGTTAAATGTAAACATTGCTTAATTAACATAATCATTTTGGACATGATGACAACAAATTTTCAGATAATGTCAAGAAGTGTTTTAAATGATCTGCAAATGGTGGATGATACAGACGAGCCTAACCTTGATGACCTTGATGCAATTGGACATGGGAAAGAGTCAGGTGGCAGTGTTCCCACCAATATAGAGTCCGGGTCAAAGGAAACCTCAACAAGTACAAAAAGTATGAGACAATCAGAAAGTGTAAGAATACAAAGAAAGAGGATGGCACCTAGATCCAAGGTGTGGACTGAGGGGCACTTCATTCCAGTTAAAGACAATGATGGTAATGTCATCAAAGGTAAGTGTACTTATTGTGGAAAAGAATTAGCTGCTGATTCATCTTCTAATGGCACTACTTCTTTAAGAAATCACTTTAGAACTTGTAAAAAAAATCCAAACAACATGGATAAAGCTCAACCCCAACTTGTAGGGATTAAAGAGGGTGAGGATGAGGGAAGGGCATGTGAGGGTACACTCACTACTTGGAGGTTTGATCAAGAAGCTGTTAGGACAGCTGTGGTTTACCATCTTATTGTAGATGAGCTTCCTTTCAAACATGTTGAGAAGGAGGGTTTTAAAAGACTTATGCAAGTTGCATGTCCTAGGTTTCAGGTGCCTTCACGTTTTACATTTGCTAGAGATTGTATTCGTTTATATGATAATGAGAAAATTAAGTTGAAAACAATACTTAGAAAAAATTGTGAATGTGTTTGCCTCACAACTGATTCTTGGACTTCTAATCAACGCTTGAATTATATGTGTTACTGCGCATTTTGTTGATGAAAATTAGAAATTGCATAAGAAAATCTTGAATTTTCGAACCATCACAAGTCATAAGGGGAAAGACATTGGGGAAATGGTTGAGTCTTGTCTAAAAGAGTGGGGACTTTCTAAAGTTATGACACTAACTGTAGATAATGCTAGCTCAAATGATACTGCGGCGGCTTACTTGAGAGATAGATGCACATCTTGGAAAACAAATGTATTGGGTGGTAAGTTCATTCACATGAGATGTATAGCTCACATTATTAATCTTGTTGTGAATGATGGTTTAAAGTTGATTGAGAAATCTGTTGAGACAGTTAGGCGTGCTGTGAAGTATGCAAAACAATCCCCGGCTAGGGTTAAGTCATTTAAGGATTGTATTGAGTATTGTGGTCTTGAAGACAAGAAAGGCTTAAGTCTAGATTGCCCAACTAGATAGAACTCTACTTACTTGAAGCTTTTGATCGATTTGGATTTGAAGATCGTGGTTTTGAAAAAGAGATGGGGGGAAAAAATATTCCAACAGATTCAGATTGGAATAGGGTTAAATTGTTTGTGAGATTCTTAGAACATTTTTATAATCTCACTGTGCGCATTTCGAGCTCATCTTATGTAACATCAAATAATGCATTTCTTGAAATAAGTGACACTTATATTATTTTGAGTGAGTGGGAAAGAAGCAATGATAGAGAACTGCAAAAAATGGCCAAGGCAATGAAAAGAAAATATGATAAGTATTGGGGAAATGTTACTAAAATGAATATGTTGTTGTATATTCCCGTTGTGCTAGATCCTCGGTATAAGTTTAGTTTTGTTCAATTTGGTTTAGAACAAATGTATGGAGATGGTGAAATTGAGGTTGAAGATCCATTGGAGGGTATGGAAGTTCAAGTAGATCTTCATTTTGATATTGATAATGAAGATAGGGACTTAGAATATCAAGCAAGTAATAAGGCCACGGGGATGGAGATTGTTGATGGTGTGAAGAGAGCAATGGAAGATTTGTTTAATGAGTACAAAAAAAAGTATTCAACTCAAGAAAGTGGGAAATCAAGTTTAACTAACATGTCATCCCAAGGTTCTAATGCAATGGAATCCCAAAATACAAATAGACTTACGGATAAGTTCAAAAAGCGTCGAACCGGAGGGATACTTGGAAATAAATCAGAATTGGACAAGTATTTAAATGAAGATGTGGAAGAAGCCGATGAGACTTTTGATATTTTGGGATGGTGGAAAGTTAATAGTGCAAGATTCCCTATTCTTGCACGTATTGCCCATAATGTGTTGGCTATTCCCATTTCTACCGTTGCTTCGGAGTCCGCATTTAGCACCGGGGGTCGCATTCTTGATGCATTTAGGAGTTCATTGTCTCCTAATATGGTGGAAGCTCTCATATGTGCTCAAGATTGGATCAAAAAGAAGAATCGTATTGATGTGGAGGAAGATAACGACTTTGCCGATAAACTTGAGTGTGGTAATAAGTATTGCTTTTGTTTATTTTATTGAACTAATACAACAATTTATAAAAATAACGTGCTTAATTATATTTTTCAATTTTCAGCAATATCTAAGTTGAGCCTTGCTACTAATGATGCGGATGCCAATGTTTCTGTAACCCAACTTGATTAATGAGGTAAATTCGGTTGAAAAACTGTTATTTTTAATGTTGCTACTAATTATTGAACTTGATTTATGCAAATGACTGATTTTGTTGAAAATTGTTATTTTAAAATTTTTGAAATGCAAAGAGTGACTAGATTACTAAAAGTGCTATAAACGTTATTGGAAACTTCAAACTTCTGTTTGTTATTTGAAATTCATATTATAAACGTTATTGGATGTTAACTATTTTATTTGATTGTGCTCAAGGGATTAAGTTAAATTATGCTCAACAATTTATATAATATGATTGCTTCAAATATGTCTAAAGGTTTGGTGCATTTGAACTTGTCTGTTTCTATAGTGACACTTTTGATGAAATATACACTTTTAATCGTAGGCTAATGCGTTTGTTGGGGGATCTATTGAACATTTCATGTGCTGTTTTTGCAATTTTGCTGACCTGCTTGGCTGTTTCAGTTACAGCCATGAGCCATTTGTATATATATTTCCAGGATCCAGGAATTATTTGTTACAGCCATGAGCCATTTGTGAAGTTATTTATTTGTTCTTAACAGCTTATGCAGGGTACATACTTGTTTTGTTGCTCTTGTTTTAAACTTGCCATTAAGTTTAATGCATTGAAAACAGTTATGCCCTCAAAGATTTTTATATTGTTTAATGTTTACACTCCTACCCTTTTCATTTTTTCTACATTCTGGGTATAAAATTTCATCTCTCAAAAGACAATATTATATTGTGGTGTGGACTGAAATGAGCTGTTAAATAATTGACATATTCCAATCATATGATAATTTGATAAGGCTATAATATACCCACATCATATTCTCTTTTTATTATTTTGAAATTATGAATTGTCACAATTCAAACCTTTACCCATCTCTTCTGTTTGGAGAGTTTATCTCCCAATGCATCTGTTTCTGTTGTCAGGAATATATTTGACTATGTTCTTTTAATAAGTGTGTGAATTTGCTGCTGAGTAATCCAATATGGGCGGTGGCATGCAGGTAAAGAAATTGCTACTGCTTGCTGGTTGCTGCTTGTGCTGTCTGCTTACTGCCTGTGCTGCCTACTGCTAACTGTTGCCTGCCTGCTTGCCTGTGTTGTGCCTACTGCTTGCTGCGTACAAGCTGTTTGCGCTTTTGGGTTCTAGCTTATGTTGTTCCTTTTTGCTTGTTAGCCTGTTATGGTCTTAGACTCTTATGAATTATTAATTTATTATAGATTAATTAGACTTTGTAAAATTATGGATTATGTATTGTTAATTTTAATCATGTTAAGGTTTTGAATTATTATGTATTTGTTAATTTTAATCATGTATTGGGCAATGGTCAATGGGCATTGGTTGCTTCTGCTGTTTCGTGCTAAGTCTTCTGTTGTATTATTATGTAAATTGTAATGTTGTTAAATGTATCAGTCACAGCTAGACAACCACTATCAGGAGGATTCAGGAAGCCTTTTTCGGTTATTTACCGAATTCCCAAATTTGCTATTCGGTTATTCGGTAATTCGGTTATATCAAAATTCGGTTATTTGTTCGGATAGCAAAAATGTGTACATTTCGGTTTCGGTTATAACCGAATAGTCAATTCGGTTCGGTTATATCCGAACTGCTCAGTCCTAGATACAGGGAAGGAAAAGATTCAACATTGAGATGAGAATCAAGCAAACTGTAAATCAAACTAGAAAATGTGTATTGTGTTGAAAGGGAAGTGCCCTAACTTTTGATCCAGGAAACTATGCATTAAAACTTGTGTATTTTGATTTCATCGTGATTGCACCTGAGTTAGAGGTTTCATGGTTTTATTTTGTGTTTGACCCAAGAATTCGGGAATATATGCACAAGGAAAAGTTCTTTTTAATTGATTTTTGATTCAGGAGGAGATGGAACTTTCAAGTCCTTGCGCACAGGCAGCTTTGAGGACAAATCCTTTTTAAGATGAGGGGAATGACACGATCTTCACCAGGGTTACATCAAACGAGGCTGATTCAATTGAGCCAATTGAGATTCTAGTTGGACCAATTTCAAGAGTTAGAGTTAAAAGAGTCAAAGGAGGCTTAATTGGATTAATTCAAGGCATTTGGGCTAAAGATAATTCAAGGAGGATCAATAAAAGAGCTGTACTTAAAATAAATAACATGATCCGAGCCTTAATGGACTAAGGAAGCTCAATATACAGGCCCGAGAGAGTTAAAATTCGCAGCCCAAGCGTTAGCTAACCTCGGCAGCAGCTTAAATTAGGCCAAAACAAGCTCAATTCAAGGGGATACTATGAACCTTAAGAAAGGAGCAACTTTCTAATGTAGTCAAAGGGATACTATGAAGCTTAAGAAAGGGGCAACTTTCTAATGTAGTTAGGATTTGTCTTGTTAACATTTTGTTTCCTTAGTTCTAATTGTATTGTAATTATTTTTCCTTTTATAATTAAGAGTTTTATTAGGGTATCTTATAAATTAGGGGACTAATAAATAGGGGAGATGGCTGGTGGTATTATTCATTCAACAATTCAATCAATAAGATTATTTCTTTGAGAGAGAGTATTCTTTCTTATAGTTCGTTAAGAACTACTTGAACTTATTTAAGTTATTTTGTGGCGTTCAATCTGATTTATCAATCAACAATCCATGGTTGATTGTGGCGTCTTCTACCTTGCACTTACGACGGTACAAGGTTCTTGCTTCCTTATAAGCAACGGGTCGCTATGTCGTTAGTGTAATCCACCTTCAACCTTGCTAGAACGATCCAAACGACGACCACCTCACACAAGCATGTCGTGGCGTCTATCAAAACACAATAGCACATTAACTAATAACTAATAAATATCAAGTATACCTTATTACACTATAATAGTAATTTATACATTTATACTATTTTCATATATAA
The DNA here is from genome assembly GCA_947179155.2 of Hedera helix. Classification (NCBI taxonomy): domain Eukaryota; kingdom Viridiplantae; phylum Streptophyta; class Magnoliopsida; order Apiales; family Araliaceae; genus Hedera; species Hedera helix. The sequence continues at coordinate 13,783,689 of OX359268.1, forward strand.
TATGTAAAGCATAAATAAAATGAAATAAAAATGAACAGCAGTCAGCACTCTACTATGCAATTGACCACTAAACATTTATACACTTAGTTACTTCTGCCTTCTATGATAAATTCTCATGAACAATAAACATACACCACGTGCAGAGCATGAATAAACAACTAAACATTGACTAGAAAATAGCAATTAAGTTATCGGCAGAGTTTTCCATAAAAAGCATCACTTACTTTATCAATTATATACTTTTACTATAGCAGTACAGACTATAAAATTGACCTTTCAAAACTGACCCAAAAAAGTAATCAAATGTTACTCCGTTATAAATGGATTTTGTCCTTTTCAATTGACCCAAAAAGCAATCAAAATTTTAACATGCACGAACCAAATAACAGCAGTAGCACAAAATTCAATGCAACCCAAACCCATCTACATATATGATATATCATAATAACCTAGCTAGAAACTGAAAGCAGGGGAAAGAAAAAAAAAAGGGGCAAAACTAACACTTACACCACTGAACTTGTAGGGATTTGTGTGTTAGGCCACTAAACTTTTAATTTCATTAATTGGACCACTGTAATAACTAATATTTTGTAATCAGGTCATTCCGTTAAAATCAGCTAACAGACGTTAGCTGATAATCCGACGTGGCATTTTTATTTTTATTTTTGGAAATGACGTGGCAAGGCAAACTAACATTTATACCACTGAACTTGTCAGGTTTTGTGCGTTAAGCCACTGAACTTTTAATTTATTTAATTAGACCATTATACTAATTAAAAAAATTTAATCAGGTCATTACGTCAAATTAATTGGACGGAAGATCTCTTTATCTTCGCCATGTATGTGCGACTCTTTTATTATTTTGAAAGTGAGATGGTTTTTTTTATTATTATGTGAATATGACATGACTTTTTTAAAAAAATACAAAAAAATATTAAAACAAAATTTTTAAAAATACAAATAATATTAAAATAAAAACAATAAAAGGATTTAAAATAAAATAATAATATTTTAAAATATAAAATTAACCCCCCCCTCTCTCTCTAAAACCCCTCTTTATTTAATATTTTAAAATATAAAATTAAATTTAAATTACTTTTTAAAAATATAAATAAAATTAAATTTTACTTGAAAAATTACAATTAAAAAATTATTGTTTTAAAAAGAGGGGTTTTAGAGAGAGAAAGGGTTTTAATTTTAATTTTAATTTTATTTTATATTTTAAAATTTTATTATTTTATTTTAAATCCTTTTATTGTAAATTTTCAAGTTTATTTTAATTTTATTAGTATTTTTAAATTTTGTTTTAATATTTTTTTTGTATTTTTTAAAAAAAGACGTCATATTCACATAATAATAATAATAAAAAAGCCATCTCACTTTCAAAATAATAAAAAAGTCGCACAAACACATCTGAAATAAAGACAACTTCCATCCAATTAATTTGACGTAATGACATGATTAAAAAATTTTAATTAGTATAATGGTCCAATTAAAGAAATTAAAAGTTCAGTGGATTAACGCACAAAACCTGACAAGTTAAGTGGCCTAAATGTTAGTTTGCCTTGCCACGTCATTTCCAAAACAAAAAATAAAGCCACATCGGATCATCAGCTAAAGTCTGTTAGCTGATTTTAACAGAATGACCTGATTAAAAATTTTTAGTTAGTACAGTGGTCCAATTAACAAAATTAAAAGTTCAGTGACCTAACGCATAAAACCCGACGAGTTCAATGGTGTAAGTGTCAGTTTTGCCAAAAAAAACATAAGAGGACTTATAGATGAGAGAATAGTAGAAGAGGACTTGAAGAGAAGAGAATAGTAAAACAGAAAAAGAAAAAGAAAGAGGACAATACCTGGTAAAGTCGCCAATCGGAATAGAAATTGCTGCTTAGTACTCTCTCTCTCTCTCTCTCTCTCACTCTCGCCCCTAAATTGCAACTAGGGCTTTCAATTTGGCCAAAGTTTTTTTTTTAACCTAGTTAGTAGTAACCATACTCGTTGTGGCTAAGTCGCCTAAGTCGTTCGTCCAAGGCGACACCTTCATGGCCTGATCACTCGACTTGCGGTACCTCCACCAAGTCGCCCAGACGAGTTGGCCCCCTTGCAGTGACTAGACACCTAAGCACGCCTAGGCAACGACTTGACAACCATACCCTTGACATGAACACCACTTGAACATAGAGAGCCCAACCTTGATGCATCATAGTGCACAAGCCAAAAAAGTGCTTATACTAACATGTGTTAATGCAAGGGAAAGACTTGAATACAAGACCTTGTAAAACCAGATTTCTAATATCAGCTTAATTTACTAAATCATCAAAAAGGCCAGGCTAATAAAGAACGAGCCCAGCAAAGTATATTATGCTTTAAAAAAGGCATCTCATAAAGCAAAAGTTCCTGAGCACTACTGTCACATCAAACATTGAAAAATAATACGTGAAACCATACACAGTTCTTAAGCCCTTGCATTTATAAGTCTGAAAGTGTCGCAAGTAATTTTACTTACAAGAGGTGACTTTATTACAGCATAGGAATCGAGAAGAGCAACTTCTTCATCACAGCGCTTTAGTGAGGAATCACTTTGCAGCATATCCTGCAGAAAAGTACGACAAATAAGAAGAGTTCAAATAGAAGAAGACCAAACTAAAGGAGATATAATCCCATCCTTTAAGGACATAAAATAACTTTATGGTAGAGGTACGATTGAATTGGAAATGGTCTGGCAAAATGAATCTATATGAAATTACATTCACACAAGATGTCGACAGTACTAATGACAAAAAACAGACCAACATATCAGAAACCATAATTTCAATGTGGGAGTACTGTATAGGTGTATGACCAATTTTTGGTCTGATAAAGAGATATATGCATACTGAAACTCACAGAAGCTTTAGCCTAAGAGAATAAAAAGCACCACAAGGTACTACCTCCTCAATATTATGCAGAAAATGATTTCTCCCAACGTATTGTACAACTGCTCGACACTGAGGACAAAGAACACTCGAATGTTTCTCCTTGGACCTTCCTAACCATTCTGAGAAGCATCCATTGCTGGAAATAACAATAGAAACGTCATAAAATGACTTGCTCAACCAAAATATAAACAACTGCTATGATTGATAAGGGTTTAAGTCAGAGACCAAAAGTTATGAAGACAGGGAGCAACCGTGACAACATCATGCCAAATATTCAAACAAATGCTGCATTTTGCGTGCTCAACATCTAGGAATATCTGTACAAGTAAGCAAAGAATTATATTCAGCATACATATACATCAAAGACATCACATTAGCACAATGTTTCTTTGTGCCAGACATGGTTGACGCTTATTCACCTTCAATTTTTTCGTAGAACATTGCTCAGTAGGCATTACTCTAAAAATGTAACTCACAGACCCTGACAAAATCAAAAGAAAGCATTTAAATACACCAATTATGTCAAATCCATGAAATGAATGATATACAGAAATAATACTGCATACAATAAAATTTAACATTCAAATTCATTTGACAAAAAATGATTTTCTTACACTTCTTCCTTTCAGTTTTTAATACCAACACGGGTGGGTTTCAGAGAACTAAAAGTTGAAACTTGTTGACATAGGACCTTCTTTAGAGATCAGCACTATGCAACACTGGCAGCAGGACAAAAGGGATTAAAAGCTCGGGATTTTATTATATCTTGGTCGCCAAAAAAAAAAGATACAAAAATGAGTCTTCAAGTGTGCTAAGGGGTAAAGAAAGTATGAGTTTGATGCCTATTATGACTGCAGTGAGAAGAGATATGACCAGTAAATGAAAGATTGTTGATAATCTTAAGTGCTAGCATGTCTGGTGAAGACGGAAAAGATGTTTTGCCTTAATGGCTCCTTTGGTCACAGAATATAATATTATTCACTAGCAAGGGAGAGATGATACCCCTCTTCATTTGTATATGTTTCCTATACCTTCTTTTTTTTGTTAAGCAAAGTACAGTTATTTGGGATACTACTTTTATGGGTTGATCATGGGACTAAAAACGTATTAAATTGACAGTTACTATGTACCCTCAATCTCACTGTAAGTCAAATCCGGAAAGACACTGTTTCTGAAGGTAAACACACTAGAAAATGAGGTTTTGACAACGGCAAAACACGAACACCATAGCTGCACCATGAAATGGAATCAACGTCAAACGTCCATCTTTTTTAATCTTGCTTTCCTTAACCTCTCTGTCTGTAAATTGAAGAACTATTTGGACAATCAATGGCAAAGCCTTTGGATTTACTACGCAAACTCTATCCCAAAGTCCCTTTCTAAAACCTTTCTCAATCCCCTAGAAGATCCTAGCCTTAACTCAATCCATAAGATTTTCTTTAAGTCTCAATTCTTAGGATTTTCTTGACTCTCTTGCGGTCCCAAAAGGAGACACCAAAGACCCCTTTCGCTATAGAACCTAAGATGGAAAAACTCGAATTCATAACGGAATAGGAGAACCAAAACCATAGTGGAACAGGAAACTCAAATTATCAATGGAAAAGAATTCAAGTCACATCATAACTATATAATATACACTAAAATATGGTGAAGAACAAGTTTCATAGATATAGAGACACTGATGAGACTTCTGAACGATATCATTGATATGAGATAACCAAATAAAGAAAGAGAATCGACATAAAAATGCTGACCATCTTCAACAAGACCCCGGATAATTTCACTTCCACACTTGATGAGGCAAGTATCTTCATTTTGAACAATGGTCCCATCAACAAGTACTACATTTGAACTGTATAAACGAAAAAAGATAAGTTATTCATAAACATTTATGTTGAAAGAATGTAACTGATGTGGATCACAAGAAACTCAAGTTAAAGCAAGTTTAGAAGGAGATGCTTTTTGAAGGGCTCTATGTAATTCCCAGAAACTCTGTGTTGGATTGTGAAATATAAATCTTAACCTTAGGTGCAATGCCTAAGAATTCCCTAGGTGTGATGCTAGTTGATGCCTAGTTTCACCTTCTATCTTTTTCTTTTTTCTCTATCTGATAAGAGGGGTAAAAAAGAGAAGATGTGTTATTAAAAGGAATTAGAGAATACAACTAAAAAAGGGACAAGAAGTCCACCCTCACTGGACTAAGAGAAAACGAGACAAGAACAAAGCTGAAAAAAGTGCACCCCTCCATTCTCTACATGAAAACACTAAGGGTCCCCATAGCAAAAGCCTGAAAGGATGCAAGAAGAATAACACTCTCCCTCAACAAATTAAAAGGATAAGTAGCTTCCTCTAAACAATCTAACAATACACTCATTACAAATTCACCATAAAACTGAGAAGAAAGCACACTTCAGTAGAATTTTTGCACCCTTCTAGCTTCCAAAATCTCAAAGCGAGTCAACAACATATCTTTGACCATAACTGAAAGAGATAACCATACCAAACCCCATATTTAGATGACAAACAAAAGAAGAATATCCCTAGGAGATAAATTTCCAAGCACTCGCATCAATTTGGCGTTACGAAAGTTGAAAGTGTACTGCAGTAAGTTGGTGTTGTGGTATTTGTCACAACCCACTAATAAAGGGAAGGAAAGATTTTACTCTTTCTTGGCCTAGAACAGTATAGTTAATAGTGAATAACACCTTAGAGTGCATTGTGACATACCTCTTGTTTTGCATTGTAGCTGAGCATAAATCTGAATTTCTAGTTATTTTACACCATTCCTGTTTTTCAGGTGAAGACACTTTAACCTCTGAGCATACTACCATCTCATCCGACATCAATTCTACATCTGAATATCGCGAGTCTGATGAAACTGCAACAAGAAGATAATTGTTGAGCCATAGAAATCACTCCACTTGCATAATGAGGACTGTAAAATTATTAATGCAAACCATAAAGATATTCTTATTTTTAATTATTACAAAAAATTTAGGTAAGGAAAGCAGACGCTCAAATTATGATGTACTACTCAACTTGCACGCTGTCCTAATTACAATTTGGTGACGAGGAGGGGGGATAACCAGCCTTTTGGGGATAACCAGATAAGACATGAAACTGATTCACAATTTCCGGTCCTCAAAATGTAAGATATATATAGTATTTAGAATTTTCCAATCTTGAGATGTTCAAATATGCAATCAACACATTAAATCTGGATTATTTCTCTTCGTTTTTTGTGGTTTAAATAAAAGAATAATTTATTCATGAATAAAGAAGAAATTTAAGGCATGTGGAGGACCAATTCTGCCAAAAGAAAATATAATAATAAAGAGGGGGAAGGGGGGGGGGGGGGGGGGGGGGGGGGGGAGATCAGGCTACCACAGCCAATCTCTATGTAGATCTGACAAAGAAATTTCTTGAAAAGATCCCAAAGAATGAGCCTAAGCCCCATAGATAAGCAAAGAAAGAGACTCAATCAAAAAACAAATCTATATTCAATGCCCAATCACAAAAATAATCCTACCATTCTTCTCAATTTAAACTCCAAACAAAAATGACAAAACAAGCACATCTCAAAAGAATCCTCCTATTACTTAAATAGCCAAAACCCCTCAATCTGCATAAAAGAAGATCTTCCACCAAAGAGAGACAAATTCAGTATTCGCCCAACACGCCAAACAAGTAACACCAGGACAGCCAAGCCAATGGAAAGCGAACAGATGAATATAGATGAAAATGAGACTCATTATCCGGCACACACATAACAAATCTAGGGATAAAGAGTTGTACGGCATACGGCTCTAACGCAGGTTGTTAGTGTTAAGCTGGCTAGGGTCAAGGATGACACAAAAGCCTTAATTTTCGAGAGAACCTTTGCTTTATAAATTAAAGAGGCTAAAAGATGGTTCACTTGACGATAATCCAGTGAGACAGACAAAAAGATTCCCTGTGAACCAAAAACCAAATACGCCTAAGACTGAAATAAAGGTTGAATTAAGAAGCTTAATAAATAAAGAGAATCCCTTTGCCTAACCATCATTAAATTTTGGGAAATGAAACTTCCTAAAAACAGTTTCACCCTCCCAATTATCAAATACCAACCAATTTGCAAGGATAGAATTTTACCATAAATAGCTATCCATGAAAGAAAAAATGGTTTATTATACAACTATTCCATTTTAATATGCCATACATCTATCATCTTCAACGCAGGTCAAAAGATAAATTCAATTTCCACAATATAGGGATGAAATTACAACGATGCTTCCAATTCTATTTCTATGACTTGCAGAACAAAAGGGGTTCACAAATGCATATTAATGGAAATCAAGAAACTAGTATTCACTGAGTAAGACTTAAATTTTGCTATATTGAATGCCATACAATACCATCTTCAAAGTGGGTTATTGGAAATCAAGAGAAGTGGTATCCACTGAATAGACTAAATTTTGCTATATTAAAATGCATAAATATATCATCTTCAAAATGGGTCAAAAGATAAATTCAATTTCTATAAATTAGAGGCGAAATTACAACAATGATTCCCATTCTAGGGATTGCAGAACAAATGGGATTCACAATAATGGTAATCAAGAAAAATGGGAATCACTTAAAAGACTAAATTTTGCCATATAAAAATGCCATACATATATCATCTTCAAAATGGGTCAAAAGATGAAATTCAATTTCTATAAAATAGGGGCAAAATTACAACAATGATTCCAATTCTAGGATCTGCACAACAAAAGGGATTCACAAACACACATTAATGGAAATCAAGAAAAGTGGTATTCACTATAAAGACTAAATTTTGCTATATAAAATGCCATACATACATCATCTTCAAAATGGGTTAAATGATGAATTCAATTTCTATAAATTAGGTGTGAAATTACAGCAATGCTTCCTATTCTAGGGCCTGCAGAACAAAAGGGATTCACAAACGCATATTAATGGAAATCAAGAAAGTGGTATTCACTTAAAAGACTAAATTTTGCTATATAAAAATGCCGTACATATATCATCTTCAAAATGGGTCAAAAGATACATTCAATTTCTATAAATTAAGGATGAAATTACAACAATGCTTCCTATTCTAGGGCTTGCATAACAAAAGGGATTCACAAACGCAAATAAATGGAAATCAAGAAAAGTGGTATTCACTTAAAAGACTAAATTTTGCTATATAAAATGCCATACATATTTATATCATCTTCAGAATGGGTCAAATGATGAATTCAATTTCTATAAATTAGGGGTGCAATTACAACAATGATTCCCATTATATGGACTGCAGAACAAAAGGGGTTCACAACACATTAATGGAAATCAAGAAAAGTGGTATTTAAAGACTAAATTTTGCTATATTAATTATTACCGAGTTTGGCCCATATATCATCAGAGGGCTTCGAACCAGAACTCTGTCCGCTTTCCATCTTCTTGTTAATCTGCTTCTGTAAACTCCTAATTTTGTTTCTTTTAGCGAAGTGATTCAATGTAGCAAGTAAAAGAGATAAAATAGATATATAGGGATTCAAATTCTTCCGAGTAAACAGCGTCTAAACCAAGGGACTCATGGGCATTGGACCGTTCTGAAAATTGTTTTTTAAGTACCAAAATGACTCGATTGCCAGATTTTCTTCTGTGTTTTTTTTGAAGGAAAACTATAGAGTATGTAAATAATATAGGTATAAAATAAAGACTAAATTACAGATTATATCTCAAAGTTGTCGGGAATTTTGAGTTTAGTACCCTAATATTTAAAATATATCTAAGTGCATCTTAAAAAAAAAATTATCAAATAAAATGCATCTCTTAAAGTTTTTTGCTAGATAAATTGTACCCCAAAGTTCTTTTTGCTAAACAAAATGAACTCTTAATCTTGGGTGCAAACTGTATTTTTTAAGCGAAAAAGAATTTTATGGTGCACTTAAAAGGGTGCAAATCTCAAAATTTTTATAATTTTGTGATACAATTTGTACTTTAATTTAAAATAAAATATTTATATAATATAAGGATAAAATAAAAATATTTATACAATTTATATAATATGTATTTTTGAAGAAAAACACTCTTCACAGAAATTAAAAAAAAAATGTTGGTTAATGGATCCAAATCGGAGCGTCCATGGAACGGACGACCCGATAAGTGTAACCACATGGTTTATTATCTAGATACAATAAACATGTGCGCGTTAATCTCTTTTAATACTCTTGAGAGTTATATGCTCTTAATTCCTTTGGGAGTTACGTAGGTTACACGTTTATAATTCTCTAAGGCTATGTTTGTTTATAGAAAATATATTTGGGACTGGACTATTTATCTTAATTTAATGATACTTTGCACGATTTAATCCGTTGATGATAGATTATTAATCCCTTAATATTGGACTATTAGTCACATAAAACCATTCAATAGTTTAAAATGAGGGAGACTATTAATTCTAAAATTTTCATGGGATAATATAATCCCACGTAAATAGCTTTAACAATGGGAAAAAAAAATAATAGTCCATAGGACTATTTAATCCCCCTGTTATGGGATTAAATAATCCGAAATAATGTTAAATTAATACAAATAGTCCAATCACAAGTATATTTTTTGTAAACAAACATAACCTAGGGAGTTACATGAGTTACTCTTCTTGGAGTTGAGTATAAAAGGAGAGTATTGCTAATCATTTTAAAGCACCAAGCAACAAACAACTTGAGAGCAAAAAGAGAGTGTTTTATAAGCTATTAGAAGTCCTTCGTGAAGCTTACAAATTTGAAGCTTCTCGAATTGTAGAAGATATATTTAGTACTCGTTTGTAGTCTAAATTATCGCTAAGAGCAATTGTTCGTTGAGCACGTAATTTTAACCATTTATAATCATTGGCATACGATTCAAAGGTAATCGAAAATTTTTAATTTTTCAGTTCATATTCGTTGCATGTATGCTTAGATTTATTACATTGGTTTCAAAGCTATTAGTGCTAAAATTCGTGTTATACATACTATTCCTGATGCCATGCATGCGTTTTATATTTTTCCTTCAAGAAATAAAGCTTAAATAGCATATTAATGGCAATACATATTAGAGATATTATTTGAGTGTGAAATATCAATATGTTCTAGCTTATATAATGTTTATATAGCCTGCAAAATTTCGTGTTCATTGATTTTGTATTTTGGGAGAAAATTCAAACCCTAGATGGTTATGAAGTTTTTTTTAAATTCAAAACTTTTTTTCCTTGGATTTCATATCAAGTTTTTGATCACATGGTTGTGTACGCTTTTCGATATGAATATGTGGATATCTTGTTTGCATTTTTTGGACTTAAAATGATTAAGTTATGGCCATTTTAAAAAAGGGTATCAAACTATAATTTTGCAATCTGAAAACCAGCCGAGGAAGACAATGATGACGTGGCAGACACGTGGATATTGCATGGTGACTCGTCAGCAACACATGGCAAACACGTAGCGCCAAGTCAGCGACACATGGCAAACACGTGGCGCTAAGTCAGCGACACATAGACCTACTAAAGACTTCCACATTAACACAGCGTTGTGTCAGTAGCCTGCATGGCCATTGTCGCGCTATACGCGTGCCTGCTGGCTACGCCCTCGTGCAATAGTGGCGCATGCAGGCCACGCGCCTCCTTCCAGAATTTTTTCAATGATGAAATTTTTATAGTTATTTTTATTTTTATTATATAAACTTTCTGTATATTAAAATTATTTTTTGGATATACTTGGAATTTCAGAAATTAAATTTGTAGTTAAAATTGCTTTAAAATTAATTAAAAAATATTAGAAAGTTGGTTTTCTTTCCAAAAATTTTCATAGACACCAAAAAGCTATTTTTTCATTTATCCACCAAGGGTGTTGAAAAATATTTTAATATAGTGGCCTAAACTAATTTTCTTGTCAAATTATGTAACTACAATTTAGTTTTATAAATTGTGTATTATTCAAAAAATTCTAAAAAAATTACAAAATGTTAATAACCCGTTAATATGCTGTATAAAACTTTTTTGTAGCTATATTATGTGTTTTGCATGGTGTTGCATATTATTTGGAATAATATGAATAAGTATTTAATCCTTACAAAATATTTGAAATCTTTAAATATTTTTCATATTTCTAAAAGCATACTAAGGATTAAATACATGCTAGAAACACATATATATGCTTGAAATTAGTGGGAGGAATTTAAGGGGGAAAAACTTTTGTTTAATTCTTAAATTCTAATGTATATTTTTGCGCTAAATAAACTATAATTAAATATACACGCAAATTGTGACTCTCAAGCTTAGCAAAGTTTTCTTTTTGTGTTTATACTTTGATTATTTTAAGAAGTTTATGTTATGCGACAAAGATAAGTCAATACTGTGATGAACTCTTAAAATTTTATAATAAAGTTCTCTCAATTTTTTAGACAGTTTCAAAATAAATTATTGCATCTTAATGAGGGTAACAAGTTCGGTGGAGATAATTATGATATTTGGCATCGTAAGGTCTGCATGTTACTTGAGAAATTAGAAGTGAAAAACACTTTAATTACTAAATAAACTAAACCGACTGGCAATGATGTTGAGAATGCTGAAAAGCTTATTGCCTTTAAAAATTAGCGCAAGAAAAATAAAATTGCTCGCATTACTCTCTTAAGCAGTATAAACAATGAGTTCTTGTTTGAGTATGAAGAGTACTCAACTGCTTACGAGATGTGGGAAGCTCTCAAAACCAAATTTGGAGGTATCTCACTGACTAGGTTACGCGGCTTAACTATCAAGTTTGAAGGTTATAAAAAGGAGGTTGATCATTCAATGAAAAAATACATTCGAATAATGTCAAACATGATTCGTGAGTTAAAAGTTGCTGGCAATGACTTGTTGGATGAGCAACAAATATCAGTTGTGGTTCGATGACTCCCAAATAATTGGGAACATATACGGGTTAATATGACCCACAACCCGAATATCAAAAACTTTGAATATATTTGGCGTCACTTAGAGCTTGAGGTTAAGTGCTTAGAAGCTACTAAGTCATCCAAGGCACATGTTGTTAAGTCCAGTTCTCGTAAGGAAAAACCCAAGTGAAAGAATAATGGAAAAAAATTTGTTGGTGCCACTCTTAATATTGCTCTTACTCCTGTTCTTGCGCCTAACAAGGTAACAAATAATGGTACCAAGAAGAAAAGACGGAAAAGAGCCGGAAAAAATGACAAGGCTAAGATGGTCTGCTACAACTGTGGCAAAATGGGATACTTCGCTCGTGAATGCACTGGGCCAAATAAGGTACTTCTTTGTTTTGATCAAACTATGTGTAATGTTACTTCTACTACTTTTGTTGCTCAATCTCTTCATTTGTGGATTGTAGATTTCGGAGCAACGGGCCACATAGCTAGAGATCGAGCTGGATTCGAGGAGTATCACCACATTTGGATATATGTGGTCCAATGAATGTGAAGGATAGACGTGGTCATTCTTATTTTCTTACTATGATAGATGACTTCACATGCTTTGGGCTCACGTTCTTAATCTCTCATATGTTTGAAACACTTGACTGCTTTAGACATTATTTGATTGAAGTTGAGAATCGGTTAGAGAAAAATGTTAAAGCACTCCCAATTAACCAAGGTCGTGAGTATCTATCCAATCAGTTTAAAGAACTATATGAGGAAAAAAGAATCATTAGGCAACTGACAATTCCTAGTACTCATAATAAAATGGTGTGGTGGAAAGAAGAAGTAGGACACTACTTAACATGGTAAAATCTATGATGGCGCAAGCTAATTTGCCTATCACTTTTTGGGGAGACACATTATTAACCGCGACACATATACTTAACCAAGTACATTCAAAAACAGTATAGTCCACCCCATATGAATTGGGGACTGGCAGAAAGCCTGACTTAAGCAATTTGTGGACATGCGGTTCGACAACTTATGTTCATAACACTTCTCATAAGTACGAAAAGTTGGGCCCAATGAGTAAGAAATGTATCTTTATAAGGTACTTTGAATACTCTAAAGGCTATGTGTTCATTGGTGAGCAGCCTGATGGGACTATATCTGAAATTGAGTCACATGATGCAAATTTCTAGAAATGAATTTTCTAAGCTGAGGTGATGTTAGCAAGGATAAATACTTTTATAAGATGGAGGAAGAAAGTGGCGTTCCTAATCAGATGGTTGAGACTAAGGAACCTATTCCTTTGGCTCATATAGATAGTAGGAGTGACATACATTCCTTTGGCTCATATAGATAGTAGGAGTGACATACTTCTAAGTACTCTTTCGTTAAATAAAAAGTCGCATGTTCTTCAATTGCGAAGAAATCAAATAGGCAATATTACACGTCATTACTTTAAAATTAAAGGAAGACATTTATGGCTGATATGCAAGATCACGATGAACCTTGATCTTATCAAAAAGCTATATCATCTGCATCAAGTGAAAAGTGGAAAATTACAATGGATGAGGAAATGAAATCTATGAGAATTAATCAAGTTTGAGACTTGGTTGATCTTCCAACTTGGCGAAAAGTTGTTGGAAACAAAAGGGTTCTCAAAGTTAAATGCAAGTCAGATGGTTCCATTGAAAGATATATAGCGCTCAGTAGCCAAGGGCTACACTCAGCAACAAGGGATTAATTATGAGAAAACTTTCTCACCTGTTGTGAGATTTGTCTCGATTCGTCTCTTATTAGCAATTGTTGCACATTTGGATCTAGAACTATACCAAATAAAAGTAAAGATGACGTTTCTCAATGGAGAACCCGAAGAGATATACATGGAACAACTAGAAGGTTATACTGAAAAATTTTTTGAGCGCAAAGTATACAAGCTCAAATGTTCCATTTATGGCTTGAAACAAGCATCTAGACAATGGTATCTTCAGTTTCATCAAATAGTCATTAATGATGGGTAACGATAATTAAATAGGGCCATTACATGTCTCTCAAAAGGTCCAACGAAAATTTTCTTGTCCTTTTAATGTGTGTTGATGACATTCTACTTGCTGAAAATAATAAGGAGATGATTGTCGCCACTAAAAGGTAGTTATCCTCTAATTTTGAAATGAAGGACATGGGAGAAGCAACATATGTTCTTGGAGTAAAGATCTTTACAGATCGATTAAGAAAGCTTCTTGGTTTGTCCCAAGAGATTTACCTAAAGAAGGTTCTTAAATTATTCCAGATAAACAACTGTAAACCTATAGATACTCATATTGCAAAAGGTGATGCTATTGACCTTGAGCATTGTCTTACCTCTACCGAAGAAGTTGAGAAGATGTCCATATGCTACAGTTTTGAAAAATTGATGTATGTAGTTCAGTGCACACCACCAGACATTATATTTGTAGTTCATGTTCTTGGTCAATATCAATCAAACCTTAGAATTGCACATTGGAGAGCAATTAAAAAGATCCTGCGATACTTGAGAGGCACATTAGATTACATGTTATGCTATGGAGGACCTGGTCTTTACTTAATTGGATACTCCGACGCTAGTTATGAAAGCGATCATAGGAACCAGAAATTTACCTTAAGATATTCATTCTTGCTAAATGGAGTGTCATCACATGGCTAACAAATAAATAAACTTGTGTGACTTTATCCACGATGGAGTTAGAGTTTGTAGCATGTACATCGGTCGCCCAAGAAGCCTTATGGCTAAGGAGGTTCTTTGAGGATCTTAATCTTGTACTTTGTGCTTTGGATCCTGCGACAGTTTTCTGTGATAGCACAATGACACTTGATTTTATCAAGGATCCCAAGTATCATGGCAAGACGAAGCATATTGAATTGAGGACGTGCTTTATTCGAGAGAACGTAGCAAATAATGAAGTGGTACTAAAGTACTTACCCATCGATCAGATGATTATTGATCTCCTAACGAAGCCGATTCCTAGATATATATTTCAAAGACATATTTGTTCTTTAGGACTTCGTAAGGTTTGATGTACTTATGACATTTCAATGTATCACTAATTCATATCATTAGATATTATATTGATTTTTTTTGTCATTTAATGCAAAAAGACTTTCATTTTCCACATTGTCTTTATTATCATATGATAAATTAAATTCACACAGTTATTAACTATAACTACATATTATATATTTAATTTAGAATTATATGTCTAACAGGTTGATTGACTTTCTCTCACGAGCAATCACCTTTGGTGCTTTAGATAATGAGTAATTGATGTTTAAGATAACAATCAATTGGCACTGAAAAACTGAACAAAGATGAGATATTTCATTTAATTTCGCTTTGGATAGTGAGTTATTGACCCTTTGAATAGTGATCAATTGGTTCTTAGTAGCTAGAAAGAAAAATGATATGTTAATATATCGTCTTGGTTATAACCAAGATGAGGTCAAGTATGTTTGACCGAATATAGTAAGTCCCACTATCCATATTAATTTGTTAAATAATTGAATGCGAAATCTCAGAGTTGACACTTAAAGAAACGAGCAATTAAAGAATTCAAGTTAGGCACTTGAAGAGTGATAAAACTAAAATTTGCACGGTATGACTATAAGACATATGCTCACAATTGTGAGATTGTCTACCATGACATGTTAAATGAACACAAAATTTTAAAATTGGCGTTTCGAAAAGCAAGCTATTTGAAAGTTTTAAGTTAGATAATTGGGGAGTGACTAGACTGGAGTCCACACAACATGACTATTTAATTAGCACGTTGTGAAAATATAACATGTGTTTAGCAACAAAATAAAAAAGGCGAGCAAATTGATCCCTATTTTCTCACCGCGTGTTATCCTTTTAAAAGATAAGGTATTCCTTGATCCTTTTATTAAGTACTCATTGTGATCTTTGACTATGTTACAAAGAGTTGAATTAATATTGCTGCTTTGGTTTCATTTCCTAAAGTCTGGACTATGAGACTATATGGGGTGATTCTGGGAAAGCAATTAACTGAGATTTGAGTAACATTAGGGTAAAGGAAAGATAACTTAATTTCACTATGCTCTGCTCTTATTGTCGACAGCTATAATATTTTTAGAAACAATATAGTAATAAGTGAGATACAAAATATAAATAGGCCTAAAGGGGTAAGTACGGTACTCTGAAGGATCAGAGATACTTAACCAGGTGAAAATTGAAGTTAATCTGGGGTACTCTGAGTTTGAGAGGTTGTAGTCTCAATGCAAACCTTAACCAGGTTAGCTTGACCATTCTCACATTGCATATTTTGTTAAAAAGATTGATGTCTCTATTTTGGGCCTAACAGGTTTGATTTAGAGCTCCCGCATTGCAGGTAAACTCAACGGTTGCACAGTTCGGTGGCTAAATAAATGTTTGTCTTGCGCATTTGAACTTCTTTAGCTTATAACATCGTCCTCGCCATGGGCGAGTAGGAGATATTGGTTAATGGACCGAATTGTAACACCCATGAAGCGGACGACCCCATGGGTATAACTGATAAATGGGTTTTATACCTATATATTGATTATCTTTTATCTTAATATTTTGTAAGTTTTAAAGTGTTTTATATTAGTTTTAAGAGTTTTATGTTAGTTTTATGTGTTTTTATGTTATTTGGTAGGAATTGGAGTAAAAATTTAGTGGATCAAAGTTTGGAGTTGCTATGCTTGCATTTTTAGCTTGCCAATTACACAATAGTCATTTCAGGCATGAATTTGGCCATGATTTGAGCAGAATTTTGTCGAATTCTAAAACATGAAAGTTGTAGATCTACTTCTAAGCTTTTCAGAACATTTTGGATCATCTCAATCGAAGTTCGTATGTGAAAGTTGTGACCTTGTTCCAATACATGTCGAAGCTAAAAACAGGGCCACGACCGTGGTGGTCGAATCAGACTTGATTTGGATGCCTTTTTTTTAATTTTTGTGACTCCAAATTGGATTGGGTTGTCCATATATGCTAGGGATTTGATATGTAACTAATAAATACATGCCAAAACTCATATTTTAGAAGAGTCTAACATTAGATTAACATAAATTGGAATAGATTCAAGCAATGTTTTATTAGATCTAGAGGATAAATCAAGGAAGGATTGCAAGGGTTGAAAAAGAAGATTAGAGATTACGTTTCAACTCAGATTTTTCTTTCTAACTTTTGTCTTTAACATTTATAATCTTGGGATGATTTATATATATATGATGATGTTTTCTTCTTTAGTTATGAATTAAATATTAGTTAAGATTGCAATGGAACTCAATGTATAATTTATATTAATCTGCTTCCTTTTTAATTATGTTTGATTATATATGAATTATTTATCATATTTGGTGCTTTTGGGTATTAATTATTCGTAGTAATTAATCTGATAATTTATATAAAGTTGACTAATGGATTATAGATTGAGATTCAAATATTTTTGTGTTAAATATTTGTGGACATTCATGTATGAATTATTTACAGGCAATTAATTGGGATAATCTATATGAAATCTAAAGATGGATTATAGGTTTAGATCTAAATATGATATCATGTGACTGATTTATTCTTCTTTTGGCTGAATAGTTAGGTTGTGTGTAGGATGAAAATATATATATGCCACGTGTAACCTTTTTGGAAATCTGTTCTTAATGACTTTTGCTTAATTTAATTCACACGAACCTATAGTGATTTATTTAAGTATGAGATACTTACTTGTCATTGACAGTGTCTCGTAAATATTATAAAGAATTCCTAGTTAACAATTCAATATAATTATTTAATTAAAAAGGGAGTGAACAAATTTGAATGAAGTATTGGGGAAAATTATGATATTAAGTATTTAAAATCTGATTTAATCATTGTCATTAGTTTAATTAGTTGTTAATTTTAATTAGATTTAATTTTACAATTTAAATGCGATTGTTTAAATATAATTAATTTGATTAAAATCTAGTAAATGGTGATAATTATTTTCTAATTCCTTGTGGGTTTGACACTCAACTTAATCATTATATTACTTGTTGGTCACGTATACTTGCGTGTAAATTGCTAATAAAAATTAGGCAAACAATTTTTTGGCGTCGTTGCCGGGGAATTAATTTAATAATTTTTGCCACTATTAATTTTAATCAAATTAGTTTTAACTTTTAGTTTTATTTTTACTTCTTTTCAGGCAATGATGCGTTTAACTATCAATGACCTTCTGAAGGGATGGAACAATCAAAGGCATAATTAATTGAGCTAATGCAAGCACAAGTTGCAAAGATGTCAAGGACGGTTGCCGCTCTTCAGAGTTAGTTTATTCAGAATGCCTACATTCAGTCGCAAAACAATTATACCCCAAGTTGTTTAATTTTTCAGTTTATATCCGCTGCATGTATACTTCATTTTATTACAAAAATTAAAAAAATAAACACGATGGAAAACCTTTTCTTCTTATTTAGACATTTAGTAATCCTAGAATTTTTGTCATCATCATTAGAATCCTGAATCAATGGACCAACATATATAATCTTTTTTTTAGTGTTTCCTTTTTGTTAATAAAGCCAAGAACTTTTTGTTTGGTATCATGCACTTGTACCAACTCAATTAGCATGTTTATTAATCTTTGACTAAAGTACGTATTGCATTCCAAAATTATAGAATTTTTGAGTTTTGCACCTTAATGTTTAAAACATATCTACGTGCATCCTAAAAAAAAATTTGCTCGACAAAATACACCTTTCAAAGCTTTTCACTAGACAAAATGCATCCAAAGTTCTTTCTACTAAATACGACGCACCCTCAATTTTGGGTGCAAGCTGTATTTTTTTAAGTGAAAAAGTATTTTAGGGTGCATTATATATGTTTTACATATTAGGATGCAAAACTTAAAATTCCTACAACTTTGGGGTTCAATCTTTACTTTAATCTTAATATTTTTTTAAAATTTAAGTAGAGAGATAATCACTATATTTTCCTTTAATCTCCTTAAATCCTTTATTAAAGCTATTTTATTGATATTTCAATAACTACATTATATTCAACAAATTCTCTCAATTGTTGCACATGATCATTCTCATAATTAAGATAATAAATCGTCGAGAAAGGAAACTCAATACCTAGATTCTTAACATCATGAAGCATGAAAGAAATCATCGTGTCACTATTAGTAATAAACTGGAAAACCAAAATATTTAGCATTGAATCGGCTTTTGGTTTGCCATGTCTGGAGAAAATCATATATGAGTCAACGAAGAACCATTTTTCATCTTGGAATTAATCTTTCCTTGCATCGCTAAGTATGGTTATAAACATTTGTTACCTAAAAGTCCTCTTTTTTTTCAAAATAATATTTTTCCTTTTTTGTAGGTCCGTCCAATTTATTGCTTGAAATTATCTATTACATCTTATTAGCCGTATATAAGAATTTACTACAAATTAACTTTTTTTATACTAACAAAATCTAAAAATTTGTATTTCTACAAAGAAAAAAAGTTCACTCCAAAAAGAAACAAACATTATGGAATACTTTTCCTTCTTATATCGCCATTGGATAGTCCGCAATCAGTGACCCCCAAGGTATGATAATCGAAATCAACAAAGGGTGCACCTTGTAGGGGAAAAACAAATAATTCTTCCTACTTTCGGGCCACCAGAAATAATTGAAGAAATGAGAAAGAGAGAGAAAGAAGGGAAACTGCTTTACGATAGGAGAAGAAAGAAGAGATCCTCTCAGAAGTCATTCATATAAGAGGCCAAACAGCTGAAGATAAGTAACTTTGTATATTACTTGCATTTTTTTTTTGTCATTCTCTTGTAAACAAAATCATTTGTTTTATTCTTTTGTAAAAGAGTTTATTATCAATCAATAAATTCATTATTCTTTCTAGACAATATAGTTATTCATTGTATCTAAGTTCATATTTACTTAATATTGTCTTGCATTTAGTAAATTGATGATTGTTGAAATTACTTGTTTTGTTATCATCAAATAGAGGGAGATTGTTATTATTAATACTTACATTTATGTTTATTCTTTATTTGATTTAATGATGACAAAAACATTGATCTAAACTTGTATGAACAAGTAATAATTGTACAATCCTTATAAAAGATGATATGTAAAAGGATTTAGGAATCAAATTTGTTAGGTTGACTCATTTCGTAGAGTTAAGTTATGTAATAGCCAAGCTATCCAAGATTATCGAGTAGAAAACACAGTCACTCTAAGATCATAGAGTGAACTAAGGTAGTTTGATAAATCATATATGCCGATGCCGGGGATTTTTCCTACCGGGCCCGCCTCGGGGCCTCGGTAATGCTTTGGGTGTGATTTAGGAAAAGACTGGCATGAATGTCGACGGGTTTTGAAAGGTTGATTACAGTAATGAGCCAATTGACCAGAATCTCTAGTTGGTAAAAGTTTAAATGGATGTACAACTCATCCGAATTTTAGAATTTTTTGTAATCGAAATGACCCATATGTGACTCCTATTAAGTGGTCTACAACCGAGATTCATATAGTTAGGGGGCTTAGTTAAGTGAGGAAAAAGGGTTAGGACCCGACTTCTGTGAAAATACAGTTACCGCATCTTGATGTTTTTC
The DNA here is from genome assembly GCA_947179155.2 of Hedera helix. Taxonomy (NCBI): domain Eukaryota; kingdom Viridiplantae; phylum Streptophyta; class Magnoliopsida; order Apiales; family Araliaceae; genus Hedera; species Hedera helix. Next base: position 13,804,122 of record OX359268.1, read on the forward strand.
CCTAAAATGTGTGTGTATGTGTATGCCTATGTGAATGGTGTCATTTGAGGTGCCTAAATCATTGAATAAAGTTAAGTTGAATCGTAAATAATCTATAAATCGTCACCTAAGGTCAAGTTATGAAATGTGCATTGTTTTGAAAGTAATTTTGAACTTCTTCGAAGGGTTCAATTTCAGGAGAGAAAGTCGTTTAATCATTGTTTTAATGAAACCCCTTTGGTTGAAATTTCGAAAATCATTTTATTTGAAAAGATTCGTTTTACTAAAATGCCTTTTTGGAAAATGTTTGATTTGAAAAAAAAAATCTTAATGAAACTCCTTTGAATAATAATTTGGAAATCATTTGATTTGAAAAGATTTGTTTTAATACATGCATTTGAATGCCATTTTCGAAATCATTGTTTTTGAACCTTTTGTGAAATCGAAATTGAAGTTCTTTATCACTTCCAATTTTAATCTAGTGAGTCTAACAACCTAGATTGATTCAATTTTATAAAATCTTCATCAATTTGTATTCAAAAAATCATTTTATATATTGAAAGGTAAAACCAAGCAAAGGGGTTGGAGCTAATCATGGGCTTGTAAGCTATCTAAATAGCTCCAAACACCGATAATAACCATAATATCGGCTATCACGGGGCCTTAAACCCAATTTTATTGGGATAAACCCTCGATATAATTTTAAGGCCCAAATTTACATATACAAGTATTCGAATCACAAAAATTATAATCGTAAATATGTCCATCGTGGGAATTACTTTGAGACCAATGAAACAAGATATTTAAGGTCTTAATTCCACTCCTAGGCTCACAATCATCAACATATCTAAATATATAAACGAAAAGTAAAGTCTATAGAAAGGGCTCTCGAAGACCCCCATCCATAGATCGAGTTACAAATCCGTCATTCCAAGGGACTATTACGTATCAATGTGATCTAGCAACAAGATCTAGAATCTAGGAAGTGAGATCCTTAGATCTAGGATCCCATAGATCCTATGATGACATAATTGGGATCTAAATAAAAATATATCAAAGATTGGCTAATAGTAGTATTCTATTTGTGAGAATTCCTAATTAGTCAAAGGGTGGGACCCCTCTGCCCCTAGATACGAATCTAGGAGTGTTACCGGGTAATCTCAAATGAAAATTTAGTCAAAAAAACTAATATATTTAAAATAATACTTAAAATATGTGAGATCTATATTAAAATATATAAAAATTGAATCTATCAACATTGTAAATACAATACCTCATAATATAGACTATATCTATATTCGATCTATATTAAAAATACATAAAAATTGAATCTTTTCACATTATAAATATAGTAACTCATAAAATACACAAGATCTATATTGGATCTATATAAAAATTACAAAATATTAAAACTTTCACCTTGAGGATAGGTGAAATAGGCCACCTTGAGCTAAAATCTTGAAGGAATCTCATTATTGGAACCAAAGACTTGAAAGAATATGCTAGATTTATAGATTCCTATCACTTTCTCTCTCTAAAGTGGTTCTTTCTCTCTCTAAGTTTGGATCCTCTCTTCTAAAAATGGACATTTTCTCTCTAAAAATGGTTAACCTCCTAAAAAATGAACTAATTTTGCCTATTTATAGTCTTCGAGCCTGGCCGCAGCTCCTCCTGCGGTTGGCTAGAGCGTTGCCCACTTACCTAGATTTTTGTGCCACAATGTCAATTTTTTATTCTTCGTGTTGGAATGCTATTCACTTTCAATCCAAGAATAATTGGGAGATGTGTCATACCATTCCGGAAAGCTCACTTCGAGGGTTACTCAATAACATACAATTTGGTCAATTCTTTATCTGGGAAGATAGATCAAAATGTGGATAATCATCTCATTTCCATTATCTTTGTATTGCGTAGTCCGTTGCTCGCATATTATCATGATCTTTTGGAATATTTTTTTCTCAAGCTCGAAATCTTGGCTCTACTATAATGGTTTTGGGGATGAGAAATGACGCTTTTGTCCTCCTATCATGGTTAGATAACAGACACAAAATTTTAGGTGTCTACAGATGCTCTTCTTTGTCATGTTTGTGCAATGAAATGAAATGAACATGACAAAAAAGTATACACCCGATGCATATCGATGATGCCCGGTAAGATGATGCAAAATGATATGAAATGATAAAACTCGTAATGATGTTTGTTAATGGGATTTAATTGTCACACGGGATTATATCATCTTTACTAGGTATCATCTCCGATGGCATCATTAGATATCGTCTTTAACATAATTTATCGTCAACATCGGGTATCGTCTCCAAAGGAAAATGTCTACATCGGGTACCGTCTTCAATATCTTCGTTGGGTATCTTTTCTACCGAAAATTGTCTACATTGGGTATCGTCTTTAATGTCTTCGTTGGGTATCGTCTCCAGTGAAAATCGTCTACATAGAGTATAGTCTCTGATGTCTTCGTTGGGTATTGTCTTCAACAAAAATTGTCTACATTGGGTATTGTCTCTGATGTCTTTGTTGGGTATCATCTCCAACGAAAATTGCTTACGTCGGGTATCGTTTCCGATGTCTTCATTGGGTATCCTCTCCAACAAAAAACGCTTACATCGAGTATCGTCTCCAACGAAAATCGTTTACATCTGTGACGCCTCTAAATTCTGAACCTATACCTCAAATTTGATGCTTCACTATCCAACTCAAACATCAAATTTATAACAATTCGTAACGGAATAATAAAAATATTTATATTAATTTTACATAAATATTTGCGTCCCAAGTCTTGCAACCATCACTAATACAAATATAACTTAACTAATAAGTTCTACTATAAGTCTTAATATAATCATCAAATAACATCACAAATAAAACTACTCAGCAACTTTGCCCTTGCCTTTATCTTTTACTGAATCGGTGCCTTGCTCAGTCTTAATTGTAATATTTAAGGGAAACAAAACTGAGCAACAAGTTTGCTCAGCATGTATAATATAATAAAAGTAAATGTTCATGTGTAAGGTTTCATAATCTCGAGTGATGTAACAATAATTAATAGCTCAGGAATTAAGTAATTGAATTGTGGACAAAGTTGTGTCAATAGTTACAAGTTTGATCATTTCTAATACTGAAGAGTCACTATTGACTGAAAGATTTTTATATGAAATCAAATATTTTGATATTTTTAAATTAATGAATATGTTGTACTGAGTGGTTGTTATGGACCGTGAACACATGCTTGAATTAATAGTATTTCATTGAAAACCCATAATGTAAACAAGTACAGTATGTGATTAACCTAAAGTATCCTATGTTATGCATAGCACTCAGACATGTAGTTTGCGCGCGTGTCAGTCTCTCGACGTAAATTAGTTTTCCCTTCTTTGACGGTTGTTCTTCTCAACATAAGAGTTCGCGCCATGACAATTGGTATGGATAACTTTCTCAAATAAATATAATTAATTACAATCAGTCTTATCATTGGTCTAGCCGATATAAGTGACATAGACGTACTTCTCAACACAATTAGGAACAATTGATACGTTTAATGTTCGCAAATAGGATTCGAATAATCGTTCATGAATATAATGATGATTTAAATCATATTTCAGAGTATATAATTTAATCTTCACAAATATAATTAAACGTGAATTATTCTATCAATTAATTCTACTTATACGAATTGATAAAGTACAAGTTAAAGTATTTGCCTAGATCGTCGACTCTATCTGACTTTGATTCTTATCCTTTGAACAACCTATGTTCATCATATTCATCTAACGGTTATTTTTTTTTATTAAACTTCACATAATAATCTTATTGATCTAACTTACTAGTTCTATACAACTAGGACTCTCAAACAAAATTATTTATTTGAATATTATTGTCTCTCATTTTCTTTACTTAATTCATTCATTAATCATCACAAGTAAAATAACATTTAGTATTATTTATTTGTTAATTATCTTTATTCATCATTTAATTATTCACAAATAAAGTATCATCACTCTAGTTGTTTATGACGTATTATTATTCAATTATTATTTTCTTAAATCACACTTTATTAATTCACAAATAAAATAATTTAAGTTATTATTTTATTTGTTTAATTCTAAATTAAAGTAACATTTACTCTTATTTTAATTTAATTATGCTTTGTTGTTACAAAATTAAAATAATTCTTAATATTATTTTAATTGTTTATCCTTTACTAATTCACAATTAAAATAATCTTTAATGTTATTTTAATTGTTTAAGTCTCTTTAATATTACATTAATTGTTCATACATTATTAATCCATAATTAAATTAATTTTTAAAAATTATTTTAATTGTTGGAAGTAATTTTTAACATTAATTAAAATAATCTTTAATATTATTTTATTTAACTCACAAATAAAATAATTTTTAATTATTATTTTATTCGTTTAATATTAATTTAATTAGCTCAAAAATAAAATATTTTTTAATTATTTTTTTGTTTAATATTATTTTAATTAACTCATAAATAAAATAAATTTTAATTATTTTTTATTTTTTTAATATTATTTTTTATTTTATTATAAAAGTTTTTTTTTTGTCGGGTCGAATCGGACTGGGTTAACCCACTGATTTCACCCGTGTTGAACCAATTTGATCAACTGTGAAACCAGAACTGTGCCCCTAGCATAATGTTTACACTTAAACATCACGCCCCGGCGCTGTGCTCGTGTTTTCCCAGAAAAGACTCGTGTTTTCCCAGAAAAGACAGCTACTCTGTGACGCCCCCAAATTCGGGTCTTAATTACCCGAATCAGGTTATCACGATCCAATACAAACATCCACCACTAAACAACATACAATAACTAAACGCGAAATAATAAACATATGTTGTTTATGCAAAATGTGTTACTAGTCCCAAAATACGGTAACCTTACAACAAAAGTACACCAATACCCTTAATAAAGTACTTAGGGTTTACATTACATAATAAGTAATTTAGCTAACTAAAAGACTGCATCCTGAAGTCTATCACTTAATTTTTCCCTTACCCTTGTCCTTCCCAGAAGTTTCAGGTTTCACTACAATAAGGTTCATGATATAGCAAGGGTGAACAATTATTTTTCTCAACAAGTTTAAATAACAACAAGAGACAGTATATCATGAATGAAAGGAATAGCTGAAATAATTCAACAATATGAATAACATAAGCAGGAATAATGATTTGCTTTTAGAATCAAGATAGTCAAGTAGACTATGAACTATAAACTTCCATTGGAGTCAATAGCTGGTTAACCCAATGGTTACTACTAGAAATACGTACTTGAGGGGATTAACCTCTCGTACACTATATGTATGCATAACATTTAATTTTCGTATTTTGTACCTGATAGTAGATACGGGGTTACTCCTCTATAGTGAAGGGGTGTTCATATCAGTCCAAGAATCCGCACCTCCAATGGTTTGGATAGCTTTTAAAATATTTAACATAAATGTCTAGCTGAACAATGGCTTAGATCTAACTTTTGAATAGTTCTTTAACCAATAGAACTTAAAGGTTGAAGATCAAGAACAATAGAGAAGCAGCAGAATCAAGAAGAGCACACCACAAATTAAAGATCATCATAACAGAGTTAGAGCATCAGATAAAAGAAACTGAGAGTTCACTGAGCAACATGACCAAGATCGTGGAGTAAAATAAAACCATCGAGTAAATTACCTTAAGCTCAACCCCACGACCCATGACTTTCAGATCGTCTAGTGCTGAGCAAAGTCAAAGATCGTCGAGTAAAAAGAAGATCGTAGAATGTAGAACAAAGAAAAATAGTTGAGTGAAAAGAAGATCAATAAAGAAGACAAAGTTAATAAGGATAAAAACTGAATAGCCAAGAGAATAATATAGGAGACTCTATGCTAAGCAATAGAAGAATACTTAAGCACTAAATTGGAGAAAACATATCTATTTAAGAGAGGGAGAATAAATCAAAAGAGGCAAAGATCATCCCACAAGATCAATATAAAAGGAAGAGTTCGTAGAATTCTGTCGAGTAGGCTCATTACAGAACAACAAGGATAAAAAGCTCTAGCTAAAGAAGTGAATATAAAAGCTCATAGGTGTTGAACAAGTTAAAGTACTCAAGATCGTATAATGAAGCTAAATTGAATATTCTTAGATTGTTGAGTCACAAATATCGTTGAGCCACTTTAGAACACAAAGTTACATCATTGATAAGTTACCTCAGTATTATACCTATTAGAGAACATAATAACAACAGCACTGAGAGACATATTCAGTTCGACACATGATTGGGATGTTTTCATCAAAAGTTCTCCAACAAAGAAGTAGATTGAGGTTAAATAGTTGAAGAAGACAATGAGAATAGCGTAATTCAGCAACAACTAGATTATCAGAAGAATAGGACATGTGACATCCATTAAAAAAGGAGTGCATTGAACAGGAAAAAGTGGAGTCCATTATCTTGTAGACAACGAGTGTCCAAATAAGGGGGAACTAATCAAGAAGAAGAAGAATGAACTTGAAAAGAACAGAAAATCAAGTTCATAGAAGGAAAAGTATTAGTTCTCAGGAAATGAACTAAGCTTGTCTAGTAGATCGTAAAGCTAAAAGAAAGATTATAGAACAAATTTAGGCAAAGAAGCAGAGTTATCATAAGAACAGTTGAACTGAAGAATACACTTTATGATATAAAGACTAAAGAAATCATAGACTACATAAAGACCATCGCTGAAGTGAAAGAATACTAAAGATCACAGAGTCTATAGAATCATAAATCTCACAGTTCGTAAAGTGAAGTATACTTTATAACGATAGCTCTAAGTTCGTAATACAGAATGAAGTTTTGTAGAGCTAACCACAGAGCTGAAGAATCGTAAAGTCTGCCAAACTCTCCATAACTGCCAAGAAACACTACGATTAGAAAAATAGTAAAATACATCAAGTCTGACAATGGACCAATAATTGGAAGACTAACAGAGTAAAAATCTCCAAGGAGTTGTTGTACATCTGAAGTTGTAAATTGAATAACATATCAAGTTGTGTCTAATGGATAGCATTGGCAAAATGACTTCACCCACTTGGACACCCTTACAGCAAACTGATGTGACATAATAGAGCAGAAAGTAATCTAGCACATCCTAAAATGTCAACATCAAAAATCTTCCAAAAATTAGTGTATTAAATGAAGCAACGGCTACTTTCCAACAAATAAAATGGCAAAGATCTCTCTCTCTCTCTATATATATTGAAACCATCATGAGGAGAATAGACAAGACAAAAGGGAAAAAAAGAGAGAGAATAGAGTGGTGGAAGAAAAGAAACTGAAATTAAAGAAAACGAGAGTCCACCAATAGGAGAGATCAGAAATAAAGAAAAATGGTCAAAACAAGTAGAAAAATATTGGTTCATACACTGAAGGAGAATAAGGAAAAAAGGCCAATCTACAAAAGATCATAGAGGGGATCGATCTGTTACACAAACACATCATCAACTCAAAGTCACTCTAGACTTTGGAGGATCGATCAAGAATAATTCTAACCTTTCAAGAGCCAGAGTTGAACAGAAATATCCAGAAGGCTCATGAGCAAAAAGATCAACAAAATCATTCCTCAGCTACCAAGTTCTTCATAAAAAAACTTAATGCAACTTGGCAACACCCTCACCAATAACCTCAACTCAAGTAAGTCAGGACTTAGTGACTCGTCTGATTTAGAGGAATCAGTCCTAAGATGGAAAGAGGACTTAGTGTCCTAAGGAGAAAATTAGGTGAGGCTTATCTGATTCAGAGGAATCAACCCTTGTTGAGGAAAGAGGACTTAATGTCATGAGGAGAAAATCCGATGAGGTCCATTTAATTCAAAGGAATCAACCCCTGTTGAGGGAAGAGTACTTAGTGTCCAGGAGATATAAGAGGATTTAGTGTCTTGGACTTAGTGTCCAAATTATAAGGACTTAGTGTTCATTTATCCTTAGTGGAATATCCCTCTTCAGCAGAACGAAAGAGATGAGTATGAGTAGTTCAAGTTCTAAACCTCGTAAAAATTCCTATGTTCTCAATGTCTCTTTACCCCTTCTTTATCTTTCATGTATACATATATGTCATGTAAGATATATCTGATTGTGATATCTTTTCAATAGCAAATCTTGTACAAAACTGTGTGTTTTTACTATTAATGACCATAAAGGAGTTTTACCAAATAAAGTAATTTCGCCGCGTAAAAAAATCTACAATTATTTAGTAAAATTATTTAAGAGAAAAAGTTATACAAAAATGTATAAGATCTATTCAACCCTCCACCCTTCTAGATCATATTCTTGTATCTATGGCAAATAATACTTGGCTTTCTAAGGGAACCTTGGTCCCTTTTTGGCATTTTTCCATTATCATAATTTCCACCATCGTCATTCCTCCACTTTCTATCTTCTCCCTTGGCCTTTTCTTTGGCAGGTAAAGTCTCCTCCACCGTAATATACTTTCCCACCTTAATCTAAAGTTTTGTCATAGTTTTTGATGGGTTCTTGGCCAGAGAGAGTCTTAGATGTTCATTCCTAATTCTATTAGTAAGAGCCACCACTATATTGCCTACTCAAGCTTGGGAAATTTTAGAGCTTCCTTAGTGAAACGGTTTAGATAGTCCCTTAACGATTCACCATTTCTCTGAACCGTAGTAATAAGAGAAGCCGAGATTTTGGCATGAGTTTTTCCCTTATAAATTGGTTGACAAACAATTCACTCAATTGATTGAAGGAACTAATTGATCCTAGATTTAGTTGCTCGTTTCAGGCTTTGGTTTGACCCTTCAGGGTTTGGAGAAAAATTGTACACTTAACTGCATCTAAAGCATTATGTAATAATAATACAACATCAAAAGTAAGAAGATGGTTTGAAGGGTCACCTATATTATCTTATTTATCCATTACTGGCATCTTTAAAGAATCTAAGAATGGTGACTCTATAATCTCCCTTATGAATAAAGGAGGTCCTACTCAGTATATTGTCTGTCCAATTCTTACTACTTAAAGTCTTTGGGCTGGTAGGATTCCTTGACAATCTTGGAGTCGCCTTTGTACTTTCATATCGATCTTTGCCTCCGTATAGGCATCTGACTTATCGTTTGGCTTTGAGTTTAAAGTCTTGTTGCATTGATGATGTTTTGATCTCTATGCCTGCATAAGACCCCTTTCCAGAGTCTTTAAATGCTCCTGGAGATTGTTTACACTTTTCCTTAACTAGTCAAATATATTCTCATCGATCACGCTTGTAGGGACTATTCCTTCTTTCACGTTAACAACTATTTTGTCTTATCTACATAGATTTAGACCACCATAACTTTGATTGATTTGTGATCAAAGGTCTACCTAGATCGGACATTGGGAGTGCTCCGTATATGGTCCACTATGAGTATGAATATGTTCATGATGGCTATGAGGAGGAAGAACATGATGATGAAATGGTTAATTATTGGACATGAGTAGAGCTTGCCTCTTGTTCTTGATTGTTAGGAGGTGGTGGATGTGGAGGGTTGTGATCTCGTACTATAGCGTGGTTATTTACCATGTTGATTCTCTGGATTGTGAGAAAGAGATGACATTTTGTTTTCTTCCCATAGATGATGTCAAACTGATGCGTAAGTCGAATACCTGGAAGTTAAGGTTTCAAGCAGCCCTGGATTTATTGATCGTGACTACCTGCGAGTTACTTTGATCGTTGTTGACTGTCTTGAACCTGCAAAAAGTCCACTAGAGTTGGGACTTTCCGATACTTAAGTCAAAAAATTGATAGAGGAGTTATGCTCAATAACTGAGAATAATTGTGTATCTTTGATTATATGTCTGACCTCTTTATATAGTGGAGAGTGCTCCTCTATTTGACCTTTGATTGTTATGGGATTCCCAATCTTAATCACTCATAGTCATCTTGATAGTTATCTTTCTATTGATAAATTATCTTTAGATAAATATCAAATAACTACAATTAATTAATTATCATTATCTGTAGAACAAAATTATTATTTTGTCCTTACCCAAACAAAACTTAGTATAATGATCACATGTGGCAAACTGCCATTAGTAAGAATTTTTACACACCTAATCTACATTGCATGATATCGTCAAATTTATCATCACAATTTCATTATCACTTTACTACTACCATATAAATACTCAATAAATTTTAGGATATATATGTATATATCATGGTCCAATAATAAAGCATTTTGATTAGGTGATAATATTAGTATTAGTTGGGATTGGGATTGGGATTGGGAATTTTGTGAAAGATTCCTGTGAAAAGTTTCATTAACGCTTAATTCATGTCGAGTATATCTTGTTGTTGTTAGACTTCTTAATTCATGAGTTGTAGGGAGGTGTATATATATATATATATTGTGACGACCCCAAATCCGGGTTCATTAATCTCGGGTTTGGTTCTCACTGTACAATACTTAACAACAATGAAATACATAAATTGTATTCAAACTATGCAGAATAATACAAAAGGTTCCTTCTCAAAAGGCTACACTTCCCAATGTCTATTACCTTAATCTTAATCATTACATATCTTAAGGGAAATACAAAAGATTTATAAAGAAATTACATAACAGTAATTTAAACTAACATGCATTTACTAAACTACGCATTCGCTTTCCACTTGCCTTTGTCTGACTTAGAGCAGTCGGGCTTAGCTGAAATGTAGTCATGATATAGCAAGAATGAGCAACTAAATGGCTCAGCAAGTTTATAAACAACAACATACGATATATCATGATGAAGGGAAATAACTTCAAGGTTTTCAACAATAACAATTTATGAAAGATAACAAGAATCAATATTCAATATAAGAATGGATTGACTTTTTACTGTTGAGTGGTCTTTAATGACCGTGAACTGCTACTAAGGTAAACAGACATACAATGTCTGACTCCTTGTTAAAAATAACGGTACAATTGAGGGGATCAGTCCTCTCATGTCCTATGTATATGCATAACATTTAGTTTTCTTGCGTAAATTCGGTTACCCGACAATATAAAAATCCCCTTTAACTAGGGTTGTTCTTTCTCAGTCTTACTATAAGAATCCGCACCAGCCAATGGTTTGGATAAACTTTTAAAATATTCAATTAGATGAATTTAAACATGCATTTGTCTAGCCGAAACAATTAGCTTAGACATTCTTAAACAGTTGTAAAGGCACTATGTGCGACTACAATAATCAATAACGATGTGAAGTAATTTTTGATAATTAGTTCACTCAAAGGTCTGTCAAATAACTACGAGTGTAGAATACTTGCTCAACAATAATTGAAATGTATATACGGTTGAAGAATATCTGCAATAGTAAATACAAGTTAAGGGGTAGAAAACTTGCCTCGTGCGTCGTCTACGGCTAACCAACTTAATTTAACAATCCTTGAACGGACCTAGCAATTAAATCAGTTTGATCTTAAATTAGTATCATATACTTGTAAGTATAATGACCTTTATAGCCTTACAAACCACATAATTTATTAATTATGGGTAATTTAAACACTTAGGAAATATTATCACTACTTGATAATAGTTCAAACACAAAGAACCTATATTAACTATTTAATATAGTTCATGCAATTGTATAATATTACTAATAATTTAATAATATTTTATTAACTACCTAATATAATTAATCATTTAATAATATTTTATTTGACTTCTAATATTATTAATTATTTAATAATATTTTATTAATTATCTAATATTATTAATCATTTAATAATATTTTATTAAGTATCTAATATTATTAATCATTTAATAATATTTTAATCATTATCTAATATTATTACTCATTTAATAATATTTTAATCGTTTAATAATAGTTTATTAGAATTCTAATATTATTAATCATTTGACTTTATAATATTATTATACACTTAATAATATTTTAATAAATTTCTAATATTATTATTTATTTAATAATATTTTATTACCTTCATTATATTATTATTTCAATAATAATATTTATACACCTTTAAATTATTAAATCAATTATATATATATTTAAAAATATATTTATTAAGTCCAAAAATACTAAAATGATTTTTGGAACATTTTTCATTTTCTGACTCGAACCTGACTCGGCCCGACCCGACCCGGTTCGGGTTTTTTTTTTTTTTTTTTTTTTTTTTTTTTCCTGGTAATAGTGCACTGCGCCGCGGCGCCGTGATTAACACTGCACACGGCGCCCCGGTGCTGTACTGCAGTAAGTGCCACTTTTTTGATTTTTTTTGTGACAGTTTTGATACCCTTTGATCAAACATTGATTAAATGAAATCTACACATCCAAATAACACCAAATCAGTGTTGATGTGTTCCTAACTTCTTGTTTTACAATATTCCATGGTTCGATCATCTTTTTGAAAACGTTTTACATGAAATTTACGGATCGAACCACTTAGGGTTTAAAAACGACATCTTTTGTGGTTAAAGCTATAACTTCTTTGTTATTCAATATTTTGGAAAGGTTCAAAAAGGGTTTTTCTTTAAAACTCATAGATCTAGCTTTCTAGCCATAAAAATCCAATTTCCGATTTGTACATTTCAAAATACAACATTAAACATAACATGTATCGTTAGGGTTTTACCGGTAAAACGTGTTATGAATATTTCTACAACTTTTATGCATTTCTCACATACCAAATCATGTTATAAACACATAGAGCTATGAATATACATATATTACATAGTTAAATACATCTAGACCATCAAAACGAGTTTTGATCGGTTAAAAATAGATTTTAACCGATCAAAAGCTATCTAGACTACAAAAATGAAAGAAGAAGATGTTTAGAGCACTTTTAAACCTTTGGGTTTTGTTTGCTCTTCTTCTCCTTCCACCGAAGTATGTTGTGTAACTTGAGGACATTCACCAAGACCTTCTCTAGCTTTTTCTCACAACTCACAAGTGTATTCTCTAACAAATGCTCTCTCTCTCTTTCTCTAGAAAATGGCTAACAAATGAACTAACAACCAAAACAAGTGTGAAAAGCATTCTATTTATAGTCATTTACTAATCTAGCATCAATTCACTAATCAAGCTATGTTGGTGAAATTAAAGCCTTAAACTAGATTACTATAGCATGATTGACTAGTTGATAGACACATAGAATGACTAGGGTGGTTGAACAACTTATGACATTGAGTGATTTAGAAGCAATCTAGGAAATCAAGCAATCCAAGTGGGACCCTAAAAAATTCAGCAAAATGGGATTTTCCAAGCCATTTTTCCTTTAATATTTTTGTACTTTAATTATCCATATATATATATATATATATATATATATATATATATGTATGTATATTCATATATGTAACAATTTTGACCAATTTTGACTTCCTATTGGGCTCCACTTTGGACTCTAGGTTTAAATATATTGGGCTCATTCAATTAGATTGTTTGGGCTCAATTTAAATAATACATTGGACTCACATTAAATATTCTAGGCTACATTTAATTAAATTAAGCATTGGGCTTGTTTAATTAATTACATGGACTAGTAATCAAATTAATTACATGGACTACTAGGTTAATATCTTTGACCTAGTTTATCAACTCATTTGGATTTAAAATATAATCCAATTAGATTTGTTTTAATTAATCATACACCTTGCTTTAATTCTTTAAATAAATATACGCATACACAAGTACATTTATTTAATTATCTAAAGTACAATTAATTATTACAAAAAGTTTAAATTCATTGCTAAATATTTATTAAGTATATTTACAATGACTAATGAAATTCGTGGTCATTACATTCTCCCCCTCTTATAAGAATTCTGTCCCCGGAATTACAAATTTAACTACACAAAAAGATTCGGATAGTTAGGCCTCATCTTTTCTTCAAGCTCCCACGTAACTTCCTCAGCGTTGTGGTTCCTCCAAAGGATTTTGACAGAATGTATAACCTTATTCCGTAATTTCTGCTCTTTCCTATCTAGTATCTGGACAGGAATTTTCTCGTACGATAAGTCTTTCTCGACTTGTATTGGCTCATAGGATATGACATGTTTGTAGTCTGGCTTGTATGGTCACAATACTGATGCGTGAAACACATTGTGAATATATTCCAGTTCAGGAGATAAAGCTACCTCGTACGCCACTTCACCCACTCTCTTTAATATCTCGAACGGTCCTATGAACCTCGGACTCAGCTTCCCTTTCTTTTCAAATCGAATCTTCCCCTTCCAGGGAGATACCTTCATGAACACAAAACTTTCAACTTCGAAGTCTCGCTTCTGCCGATGTAAATCGGCGTACTTCTTCTTACGGTCTTGAGCTGCTACTAGCCGAGCTCTTATTACTTTGATAATTTCTACAGTCTGTTGAACCAATTCTGGTCCCAACAGTCGTCGTTCTCCTACTTCATCCCAACATAGAGGTGTTCTGCACTTTCTTCTGTACAATACTTCGTAAGGCAGCATGCCTATGCTTGCATGATAACTGTTGTTGTATGCAAACTCAACTAGTGGTAGATGGTTTTTCCAACTGCCCTTGAAATCCATCACGCAGGCCCTGAGCATGTCTTCCAATGTCTGTATGGTTCTTTCACTTTGCCCATCTGTCTGTGGATGATATGTTGTACTCATTCTCAACTGTGTACCCAATCTCTCCTAAAGACTTCTCCAAAATTTTGACGTGAAGCGCGGATCTCTGTCTGACACAATTGACACCGGCACCCCATGTCTCGAAACTATCTCCTTGATGTACAGTTTAGCCAACTGATCCAAACTGAACTTAATCTTGATCCACAAAAAGTGCCCTGGCTTTGTTAGTCGATCTACAATTACCCATATTGCGTCATATCCCTTCTGTGTTGCTGGAAGTCCTATCACAAAATCCATTGTGATATGCTCCCATTTCCACTCAGGAATTTCTAACGACTGTAGTAATCCACTTGGTCTTTGATGTTCGGCCTTTACCCTTTGACAAGTTAGGCATCGGCTGACACATTCTGCAACCTCCCTTTTTAAATTTGGCCACCAAAAATACTGACGCAGATCTTGATACATCTTCGTACTTCCCGGATGTACTGAGTATCTCGTACTGTGGGCCTCTTGCAAAATCTCCTCTCGTAGTTCAGGCACCAGTGGTATCCAAACAGGATTTTCAAACCTTAGCAATCCCATGCTATCCTCCTTGAATTTGACCTCTTCTCCTTCGATCATTCTCATCCTTATTCTGACACACTCTTCATCTTTGTCTTGAGCCTCTTTCACCCTATCTAACAGGGTTGGGAGCTTCCACTTCCATTGACTCATTTGGATTTCTCACCTCCAACTCCATTCGAGCCATCTCTTGAACCAATTGTTCCTGATCTGTCAATATGAACAATTTCTCCCTGCTCTTTCTACTTAGACCATCTGCTACTACGTTGGCCTTTCCGGGATGGTATAGAATTTCACAATCGTAGTCTTTGATCAATTCTAACCATCTCCGTTGCCTCATATTCAACTCCTTCTGTGTGAAGATATACTTCAGACTCTTATGGTCTGTGAATATCTCACATATCTCTCCATACAAATAATGTCTCCAAATTTTAAGGGCAAACACTACCGCTGCTAACTCCAAGTCGTGGGTAGGATATCCCTTCTCGTAATCCTTCAACTATCTGGACGCATACGCAACGACTTTGCCGTTTTGCATAAGCACACAACCAAGTCCCTTGTGCGATGCATCACTGTAGAGCGTAAAACCTCCCGTATCGTCCGGTAAAGTCAATACAGGTGCTTCACTAAGTCTTTTCTTTAGCTTCTGAAAACTCTCCTCACATTTCTCCGTCCATACATATTTCACCGTCTTCCTCGTTAAATTTGTTAACGGTGTTGCTATATTTGAAAAATCTTGAATGAATTTCCGATAGTAACCTGTTGGATCCACTGAAACTCCCTCCTTATCAATAACATGACCTGAAAATTGAACTCTCTCCAACCAAAATTCACATTTCGAAAACTTAGCGTACAATTGCTCCTTCCGTAAAATCTCCAACACCACTCTTAGGTGTTCAGCATGCTCCTCCTCCGTCTTGGAATAAACCAAAATATCGTCAATGAACACGACTACAAATTTATCCAAGTATTGCTTGAATATTCTGTTCATCATGTCCATAAATGCGGTTGGCGCATTCGTTAGTCCAAACGACATTACCAGAAACTCATAATGCCCATATTGAGTTCTGAATGCCATCTTGGGCACATCCTCCTTCCTGACTTTCAACTGATGATAACCAGTCCTCAAGTCAATCTTTGAAAAGTCTTCGCCCCTTTTAATTGATCAAAAAGATCGTCAATTCGTGGCAACGGGTACTTGTTTTTAATTGTTACCTTATTCAGCTCTCTATAATCTATACACAGTCTCATCGATCCATCATTCTTCTTTACAAACAACACCAGTGATCCCCATGGAGAAACACTTGGCTGAATGTACTTATTATCCAACAATTCCTGCAGTTGAATCATTAACTCCTTCATTTCTACCGGAGCCATCCTATATGGTGCCTTCGATATTGGTGTTGTCCCCGATACCAAATCGATTACAAATTCTATCTCCCTATCTAGCGGTAAACCTGGCAGTTCATCTGGAAATACGTCCATGAACTCCCTAACTACTGGTATTTGCTCCATCTCGGGATTTACCATTTGTGTATCCACTATGTGAGCCAAATACCCTACACAACCTTTCCTCAACAGTTTTTTGGCCTGCATCATCGTCAGACATGTTGATTGTCTAAATGACTTGCTGCTATAAAATACGACCTTAGACATGTTCGGTGTCTTAAGGTGTATACACTTCTTTTGACAATCAATTACCGCTCCGTGGTTAAACAACCAATCCATTCCAAGTATAATGTCAAACTCCCCCAATCGTATCGGAATTAAATTCACATTCAGTTTCTGACCCCTGATTTCAGCACAACAATTTTTATGTATATACTCTACAGGAATCACTTCTTTATTTGCAACTTCTATGTTCATTAGGTTTCCTAGTTTTTCTCTAGACAATTCTAACCGTCTAGCGAATTCAGCATACACAAATGAACAGGTAGCACCCGAATCAAACAATACATATGCATTTATATCATTGATCGAAATAATAACTGACACCACGTCTTTTGATTCAACGGCGTCCTGCACCGTCATGTTGAAAGTCCGTGTCGTTGGTTTGTTTGGTGGCACCGGGCCTCCAATGGTAATCTTGTTGTTGTTGTTGTTATTGTTGTTCCCCTTATAGCCAGAACTCCCTCCTGTATTTTTCTTCTTCGGACAATTCTTAAACTGATGGTCCATAGCTCCGCAGGAGAAACAACCCTTCCTCTTAGGTGTGGGACAATTAGGAGCGATGTGCCCCTCTTGCCCACAGTTGTAGCATACGTTCCTTCCCTTCATGCATCCCCCTGTGTGGTTCTTCCCGCACTGACTGAATTTACTTGCTTTCTTTGCTTCGCTTCCCTGGGGTGTCCCCGAACTGCTGTTGCTGTTGTTCCACTTGCGCTTGTTCGAGTTACTGCCCCCGCTGCTACCCTCTCGATTTCCCCCATCGTTTCTCTTCGTGTTCCGTTCTTGGTTGTGCTTGTTTAAGGCTTCATTTCCACCTTCAGCTATGATAGCTTTCTCCAGTAATGTTGCGAAATTTGTAATCTGGAGAACAGCTACCCGACTGTAAACCCACAGTTTCAGCCCCTGTTCAAACCTTCTTGATCTCCTTGCTTCAGTGTCCACCTGGTGTGGAGTAAATCTTGCCAATTCGTTGAACTTGACGGCATAGTCGGATACTAACATACTGCCCTGTTTAAGTTCCAGGAATTTGACTTCCATCCTGGCTTGTGCACTCTCTGGGAAGTAGTTATCCAGGAACACTTCCTTGAATCGCGCCTATGCGATCGTTCCCTCTCCTGCTCTGCTCTTATTGGCCTTCCACCAATAATTCGCCTCCCCCTTCATCATAAAGGTAGCAAATGAAGTCATTTGCTCCTCTGCTACACGTGCGACCTCGAAGACCTTTTCCATCTCCTCTATCCAGGTCTGTGTTTCTATAGGATCAGTGGTTCCTCGGAATTCGGGTGGTCCTATCAGTTTAAAGTCTTTACAACTTGCTAGTGGAGCGGCAGGGTTTGTGGCTCCAGCAGCATTTGCGTTTCATCCGTGGAATGCCCCCATTAGCATTTCCACAAACTCTTGTACTGGGTTTGGCGGTACCCCTCCTGCATTAACTGATTCTTCAGGTGGTGGTGGGGGTAGTCGTTGATTTCTTCTCTGTGGCGGCATTTTCTGTATAAAAAAAATTTAATTTATTAAAGTTGTTTTAATCTTTTTACTCTCGTTTTGTAGCTTAAGTAATTTAAAATAAAGCACAAATAATCATCTCGACAAATATAAACATAAACGGAAATGCATTTATATTCATATGCTAAAACAGTAGTGCATGACACTTTACATCGAAAACATACTGCTATAAATGCTTCTATCCCTGAGAAGCTACAAAAGATGGGATCTGACATATCCTACAACTTCCTAGAGTTGGGATTTTGTGACATATTAACCCTCTAATAAAACAAAAGTTGGGTTCTACTGCATCTATTTACATACATAATTAGAAAATAACTAATACTACTGGTTGTGCATCCCCCTACGGATCGCATCATCATACTCCTCATCCCCGATGGCCATCACCACATTCCTGCTGATGGTGTGCATAGACTGACCCTCTTCAGCTGGGAAATAGTGTACCCTGCTCTGAAGTCTACCATATGAAGATCGATAGACATAGCTAAGTCTATCCGTCCTTACCCGCTTCTCACGGATCTCCTCCTCCAGCTCTATCATCTGACCATGTGCGGCATCCCGCTGCGTTTCCATCTCCATCCTGTCCTCTATCGCCTCCTGCCAGTGTGCACGGATGGCGGCCTTCTCTGCCTAAACCTGCTGAACCTTCAGCTCAGCCTCGGCTAACCTAGTCTCAGCCACTGCTAACTTAGCCTGCAGCTCCACATCCTGATCTACGAGCTGATGAGTTAGCACTGCAAAGTGCTCCACCGAATCCTCGTACTCCTGTACCTGATCCTCCAGTCCTACAATTCTTTCTTGCAGCTCTGTGTTCTCGCCAGAGAACTGGTAAGCTGCATCCCTGTACTGATCCTCCATATACTGGTGGGTCAGATTTTGCTCCTCTAAATGCTGGACCCTGGCCTCCAGCTCCTCGTTCCTAGTGGTCAATCCTTCTATGATGTCAGCGGCAGTAGTGCCCATGCCATCAACTGACTCCTCCTCCTCGGACTCATCAGACTCTGCCTCATCCTCACTGTAAGGCCTCATCACACTGCCCCAGACGGGCTCCAAGCGATCTCCCTCCTCGGGATCTGACTCTGGCTTCTCAACAGGTGCAGCCACCAAAGGCTGTGCAGTATCCATATGGATATCAATATAAACTTTCTCAACAATGTGACTCGACTGCCTGATCTCCGTCATCCTACAATCACACAAATAACACATGTTAGTACAACAATAAAATATATTTATTGATGAAATGAAATGATATTTTATCATGTACATCTCGGCTCGATGGATTTTCTCAATCTACCTCCAAAAATACACAACATGATGAATCTCCCCGATTCATTTCTTAACGCACTCGATATGAGCTTAGTACTAAGGTTATAGCCTAGGTTTCACAATCCTAGCGTTTTTAACCTACAGCTCTGATACCAACTTGTGACGACCCCAAATTCGGGTTCATTAACCTCGGGTTTGGTTCTCACTGTACAATACTTAACAACAATGAAATATGTAAATTGTATTCAAACTACGCGAAATAATACAAAAGGTTCATTCTCAAAAAGCTACACTTCCCAAGGTCTATTACCTTAATCTTAATCATTACATATCTTAAGGGAAATACAAAAGATTTATAAAGAAATTACATAACAGTAATTTAAACTAACATGCGTTTACTAAACTACGCATTCACTTTCCCCTTGCCTTTGTCTGACTTAGAGCAGTCGGGCTTAGCTGAAATGTAGTCATGATATAGCAAGAATGCGCAACTAAATGGCTCAACAAGTTTATAAACAACAACATACGATATATCATGATGAAGGGAAATAACTTCAAGGTTTTCAACAATAACAATTTATGAAAGATATCAAGAATCAATGTTTAATATAAGAATGAATTGACTCTTTACTGCTGAGTGGTCTTTAATGACCGTGAACTACTACTAAGGTAAACAGACATACAATGTCTGACTCCTTGTTAAAAATAACGGTACAATTGAGGGGATCAGTCCTCTCATGTCCTATGTATATGCATAACATTTAGTTTTCTTGCGTAAATTCGGTTACCCGACAATATAAAAATCCCCTTTAACTAGGGTTGTTCTTTCTCAGTCTTACTATAAGAATCCGCACCAGCCAATTGTTTGGATAAACTTTTAAAATATTCAATTAGATGAATTTAAACATGCATTTGTCTAGCCGAAACAATTAGCTTAGACATTCTTAAACAGTTGTAAAGGCACTATGTGCGACTACAATAATCAATAACGATGTGAAGTAATTTTTGATAATTAGTTCACTCAAAGGTCTGTCAAATAACTACGAGTATAGAATATTTGCTCAACAATAATTGAAATGTATATACGGTTGAAGAATATCTGCAATAGTAAATACAAGTTAAGGGGTAGAAAACTTGCCTCGTGCGTCGTCTACGGCTAACCAACTTAATTTAACAATCCTTGAACGGACCTAGCAATTAAATCAGTTTGATCTTAAATTAATATCATATACTTGTAAATATAATGACCTTTATAGCCTTACAAACCACATAATTTATTAATTATGGGTAATTTAAACACTTAGGAAATATTATTACTACTTGATAATAGTTCAAACACAAAGAACCTATATTAACTATTTAATATAGTTCATGCAATTGTCTAATATTATTAATAATTTAATAATATTTTATTAACTACCTAATATTATTAATCATTTAATAATATTTTAACCATTATCTAATATTATTAATCCTTTAATAATATTTTATTAAGTATATAATATTATTAATTATTTAATAATATTTTAATCATTATCTAATACTATTAATCATTTAATAATATTTTATTAATTATCTAATATTATTACTTATTTAATAATATTTTATTAAGTATCTAATATTATTAATCATTTAATAATATTTTATTAATTATCTAATATTATTAATCATTTAATAATATTTTATTAAGTATATAATATTATTACTCATTTAATAATATTTTAATCGTTTAATAATAGTTTATTAGAATTCTAATATTATTAATCATTTGACTTTATAATATTATTATACACTTAATAATATTTTAATAAATTTCTAATATTATTATTTATTTAATAATATTTTATTACCTTCATTATATTATTATTTCAATAATAATATTTATACACCTTTAAATTATTAAATCAATTATATATATATATATTTAAAAATATATTTATTAAGTCCAAAAATACTAAAATAATTTTTGGAACATTTTTCATTTTCTGACCCGAACCTGACCCGGTTCGGGTTTTTTTTTCTTCCTAATAACAGTGCACTGCGCTGCGGCGCAGTGATTAACACTGCACACGGCGCCCCGGCGCTGTACTGCAGTAAGTGCCATTTTTTTGATTTTTTTTGTGACAGTTTTGATACCCTTTGATCAAACATTGATTAAATGAAATCTACACATCCAAATAACACCAAATCAGTGTTGATGTATTCCTAACTTCTTGTTTTACAATATTCCATGGTTCGATCGTCTTTTTGAAAACGTTTTACACGAAATTTACGGATCGAACCACTTAGGGTTTAAAAACGACATCTTTTGTGGTTAAAGCTATAACTTCTTTGTTATTCAATATTTTTGAAAGGTTCAAAAAGGGTTTTTCTTTAAAACTCATAGATCTAGCTTTCTAGCCATAAAAATCCAATTTCCGATTTGTACATTTCAAAATACAACATTAAACATAACATGTATCGTTAGGGTTTTACCGGTAATGTAAGACCCCGAATTTTATGAAAAATAAAATTTAATTTTTCTTCATATATATTTTTCCTGAAACAGTATGTGGTTAAATTGACAAAATTGAAAGTTAAGGATGTTATGTGCCAATTTTATTTTGTCGGACAATATTCGTTTTGTCGGGGAATATTCGGGTCGTACGACGGCGCCGAAATAATTAATTATTGGTGGACCCCACAACGGAATATTTGTCGAATATAAAAAATGACAGAAGTAACCTTTCTAAATAAAAATAGTCAACGGTGTTAACTGTTAAAATACCGGTGATAAAAGAATAGTAGCATACGGTAATTTATGGTATTTTATTATAGTATACAGCATTCTACAGTAGCACACGGTATTGCACAGTATCTCATATTATTGATCTGATAACGTGGTCATTGCACAGTATTCATCAATAATTGTTGTTACACAGTATTTTGCATTATTGATTTAATAATTGTCATTACACTGTATTTCATATCATTGACTCAATAATTGTTGGTGCACTGTAGTTTAAAATTATTGAACCTAATAATTGTCACAGTAGCAAATACACTGTAATTTATATTATTAAATTAATAATAATATATAACGTGCTTATTATTGTTGAATTATTGTTGTAGCATTATTTTATTTTATATGTTGGACCCACAAGAAAATAAATATAAATAAATAAATAAAATAAAATAATTAATTAATTATTATTTTAACGTGAATAGTAATGTGAATAGTAACATGTGGGACACATGTGGGGCCCACATGAGAAATGAATTGCAAACTGAAAATGTGCTGAGGAAAGTTTGGTGAAGCAGCCAGGCGGCTGCTGATTTCTTTGACTGGCGTGCTGCCACCTACCGCGCATAGTAACATTTTTTCTCCTATAAATAGCTTGTTCAACTGAATAGAAAAATCACACCTAAAACATAAAATTTTTCTATAAGAATTTTATGAGTTTTCTTTGAGAATTGTAAGGTTATTTTGAGTGTTTGAAAGCCAAAAGGAGTGCAGGAATTTTTCAAGTTGATCAACCTCATTTAAATCAATATCCAGGCACGTGTTAAGGTAAGGGTTATCATTCTTTTCATCACCATAAATGAATATTATTTTCTTTCTTACTGGAAGGGATTATCATTCTTTGATTATCGAAAATAATATCGTTTCTTTCTTACTTATAAGATTTTCCATTTATTTTCATGTATTAATTTGTGGGAATAACCTTACGGAGCGAATTACCGCCTGTTGGTGAATAACCTTTTCTATTCATTCCTTATTAACCTCTGAGAATAACTTTACGGCGCGGATTACCGCCTGTTTGGTGAATAACTCTTCGTATTCAAATTGATGGGAATAACCTTACGGCGCGGATTACCGCCTGTTGGTGAATAACCATTTTTATTTGTCTCGTGTGGAAATAATTTGTCTACACGAATTATAACATGACACTTTTATTCCATATTCGTTTGTAATATCATTTTCTTTCATAGTCGTAAGTAATATTATTTTCCTTTATACTCATAAGGGATACCATCTTTTTCTTCTTCCATTATTCAAACTTACTATGGTAAAAGATATTAATTTTTCTTCACCTTTTGTTAATCAAACCTGCTATGGTAAGGGATATTATTATGGAATTATTGCTTCTATAATTCCTGAAAATATTATATGTTCCATAATAGTTGAACTTCATTATTTCAACTAAACCTTCCTATTTTCTGAACCTTTTTATTGAACTGTAATCATTATTCTGAACTGTGGATCTTGAATATCATTTTTAAATTTCACTCCACATCATGTTGATAATTTGGACATTGTTTGAATCTGCACAAAGTAAACTTCCGATACTTATTGTTTATCCTGTTTCTTCTGTTCATCATTTGTATCACTGTTATTTGTATTAATCATCAAGAATCAAGCTGTTGTGAATATCTGTGGCCGGAGACACAGATGTGATATAATTGTTGAGCAGATGATAGGTTAAAGGTGATATACTAGGTTAAAGGCGATACATCTGTTCGGTGTCTTTTATGGCACGTGGTGAATGTTCTCTTTGACCCGTAGTGCAAAGATGAACTGTTGTTTGGTATGATTATGACCAAAGGCTGAATCTGGTATAATCATGACCGTTGGTGTTATATTGAATATCTTTGGTCCGTAGTGCAAAGATAAACTGTTGGTTGGTATGATTATGACCAAAGGCTGAATCTGGTATAATCATGATCGTAGGTGTTATATTGAATGTATTTGGCCCGTAGTGCAAAGATGAACTGTTGATCTGCATGATTATGACCAGGAACTGTGAAGTTGTATTATCTTGACTAATGGTATTTCAGATGATAAAAGTTGATGATGTTTTTCCTAAAAAGAGAAGCGAGTGGACATTATAGTCTGCATTATTTTTCTAATAGATTGCTCATTCCGCTACTATTATTGATCTGAACATTGTTCAAGAATTTAACTGCAATTTTTGATATAAACCTTGTAGTCTATTGTATTCTATCAAGAACTCAACTTTTGAAGGCTAATGATAATTTATTCGTCATTATCTTAGTAATGATATTTCTTACTGGGCTATTTGAGCTCACCATTTCTTTTGTTTCATTGTTTTTCAACAGGATATGAGAATGTAGCTGGGTCTAGTCGGGGAATGGAGTGAGAGTCCGAGGGATAGCTATCAAAGTCTTCACGTGTTGTAAAATAGTGTGACAATAATAGTGAAGACTTAGTTGTGTATTATTATACACTGTATTGTTGAACGTTGTACTACTTTGTAATAATTTTGTTGTAGTCTTTTGACAACTCAAGTTTGGGTTGTGTGGGCCTAAATCTGGGGGTGTCACAGTTAGCATCAGAGCTTAGGGATATGGTCTTTAATGGAGATTTGGGGTTAGAACTAGGAGAGGAGAGACAAATAGAATCAATCACTAGTGTGTCCTACCTAAATTAGATTTTATTATCTAATGAGTCGATTTGAATATAGGGACATGAAGTGATGAGTCAGTTTATTTGAACTAACAATTATTTTGTGACTACAATTAAGTATGGCATCTGGAAATCAAGAGGTTAACTATGGAATACCCGAAGCAAATGTAGCCGAGAATCAAGAGGCCCCAAACAATCCTCTTGCCAACTCAGGAAATAATATTCCTGATAACATGATGAACGATGGATTCTTTAGGAATTTCATGCAGTTCATACAGAATCAAGCAAGAGGAAATCCAGTCAATAATAACGATAGAAACACTGGTAATTTAAGGATGGTCACATTAAGCAATTTAAAGAATTGAGACCACCTGAATTCCACGGGAAGCCTGACCCACTCAAAGCGGAGGCGTGACTAAAGCAGACGACAAAAATACTTGATGTCTTACAATGCGCTGATGATCAGAAGGTGCCATTCGCCACTTTTATGCTACGAGGTGAGGCGGACCATTGGTGGGAAGTGGTAAAATGTATCCACCCTTCAGCACTCAAAATGTCTTGGACAGAATTCGAAGAACTGTTTAACAAGAAATACTTCTCAGAAAGCATCCGCCATATGAAAGAGGTGGAATTCATTAAGTTGGAGCAGGGAAACATGACAGTCTCCCAATATGAAGCTAAGTTTGCTGAGTTATCTCGCTTTGCCACCCATCTAATGGATGACGAAGCACGAATGAGTCGGATATTCCTACGAGGTTTGAGATTCAAAATTCGTCAACAACTTAGCTCTCATAAATTTAGTTTGTATTCGGATGTTGTGGATAGGGCTAAAAGGGTAGAGCAAACAGATGAAACATTGCAGCCAAGAGTCAATGATCAGCATAGAGAAAGGAATGACAACAACCACAGGAACGAGAACCATCGAGGAGGTAACCAGCACTTCGGTGGAAATTCCGCATCAAATAACATAAGAGGAGATTCCAGTGGGAACAATTTCAAAAGAAAGAGATTCCATAATAATTATGGAAGGGCACCGGCACCAATACCAGCATCGGCCCCAGTTTTAAGAGGAGAAGATCGACCACCAGTGAGATGCTATAGGTGTGGTCAGGAAGGTCACATCAGCCCAAACTATACACAACAGTCCAAAAAGTGCTACAGTTGTGGGAAAGAGGGTCACGTTGCGCGATTTTGTCCGGCCACAAAATCAAGTCCAGCTGCAATGATGATACCAAAAGCTAGCGCGGATAAGGGAAAATCTGTAGTTCAAGGGAGAGCTTTTGTTGTGACGTCCCATACAGCATGAAACTCGAACGAAGTGATAACCGGTAAGCTATTCATAAATTTTCGTGAAGTCTACGCCCTGTAAGATACTAGCTCTACCCATTCTTTTATCTCACCTGCATGTGCTCAACGTTTAAACTTAACTCCTGAAAATTTGGACTTTGACTTATCTGTTGAAACCCCATTAGAAGAAATGACCATTACATCTACTGTCTATAAATCTTGTCTAGTTCAAATCAACAACCTCACATTACCTGTTGACCTTATTTCTTTGGAAATGCATGAATTTGATGTGATTTTAAGAATTGATTGGTTGACTACCCATCATGCTAAAATTGATTGTTTTCATAAGATTATTAGTTTTCATATTCCTAATCATACTGTTATGTAAATTCAAGCAACTAAACCATTGAAATCTATAACTGTTATTTCTAGCCATAAAGCCATTCGTTTATTCAAAAACGGATGTCAAGCCTTTTTAGCTCATGTCACTGATTTGAACAAAAAACACGTTAAACTTGAATGATATTCCCATTGTTAAAGAGTTTCCTGACGTTTTTCCTGAAGAACTTCCTGGCTTACCCCCAAACCGAGAAATTGAATTCTGTATCGATCTTGAACCCGGTACTAAGCCCATTTCCAAAGCCCCATACCGAATGGCTCCCATTGAACTTCAAGAGTTAAAAGTCCAACTACAGGAATTGTTGGATACTGGTTTCATTCGTCCGAGTGCATCACCTTGGGGTGCTCCTGTTCTATTTGTGAAGAAGAAAGACGGGAGTATGAGATTGTGCATTGACTACCGAGAATTAAACCATGTCACCATCAAAAACAGGTACCCGTTACCTCGGATTGATGACATGTTTGATCAATTACAAGGTGCTCAACATTTCTCAAAGATTGATCTTCGTTCTGGATATCATCAGTTAAAGGTTAAAGCTGAGGACATTCCAAAGACTGCTTTCAGAACTAGTTATGGGCATTATGAGTTTTTAGTCATGCCTTTTGGACTAACCAATACTCCTGCAGCTTTCATGGACATGATGAACCGAATATTCAAGGAATATTTGGATCATTTTGTGGTTGTCTTTATTGATGACATCCTCATATACTCCAAGAGTCGTGAGGATCATGAACAACACCTGAGATTGATACTCCAAAAGCTCCGTGAGAACAAATTATATGCCAAGTTGAAGAAATGTGAGTTCTGGCTTGAGGAAGTCACATTTCTTGGGCATGTGATTTCTAGTCAAGGAATATCAGTCGATCCTGCGAAGATTGAAACGATACTAAATTGGGAACAGCCCAAGACAGTAATCGAAGTCCGAAGTTTTCTGGGCCTAGCTGGTTATTATCGGAGATTCGTAGAAGGATTTTCTCGAATCGCCACTCTGTTAACTCAGCTTACTCGAAAAAGCACCAAATTTGTATGGAGCGAGGAATGTGAGAAAAGTTTCCAAGAACTCAAGAGGAGACTTATTTCAGCTCCTGTTCTGACAATACCATCAGGATCAGGAGAATTCGTTATATATAGTGATGCTTCAGGCAAAGGTCTAGGTTGTGTCCTTATGCAACATGGAAAGGTTATAGCCTATGCCTCTCGGCAACTCAAAGATTATGAGAAAAATTATCCTACTCATGATCTAGAGTTGGCAGCAGTCGTTTTCGCGTTGAAGATCTGGAGACACTACTTGTACGGAGAAAAGGTGGATATCTATACGGATCATAAAAGTCTCAAGTATTTCTTCACCCAGAAGGAACTCAACATGCGACAACGTCGTTGGCTTGAGCTGTTGAAGGATTACGACCACACAATCCAGCATCACCGGGGAAAGGCTAACGTTGTAGCTGACGCTTTGAGCAGAAGATCTTATGCGAGTACAAGTGCATTTCTGATAACACAAAAGCGTATTCTGTACGACTTGCAAAAGATGGAGATAGAGCTAAAGACATCAGGGACCCACTCGAAGATTACTCACGTGCGAGTAAAACCGGCTTTAATCGATAAAATTAAAGCTGCTCAAGCTACCGATCCGGAACTGATAAACATGATGAAGAAAGTACAAGAAGGTGTCATTCCCGAAGCAAGAATCGACGAGAAAGGAATACTTCGAGTCAACTCTCGACTCTGTGTTCCTAACGATCCTGAATTAAAGCATAAAATCATGATGGAGGCACACAACACGCCGTTTGCAATTCACCCAGGAGGTACCAAGATGTATCGAGATCTTCGACATACATTTTGGTGGAACAATATGAAAAGGGAGATTGCAGAGTTTATCTCATGGTGCCTAACTTATCAACGTGTCAAGGCAGAACATCAAGTACCTAAAGGTCCATTATAACCACTTGAAGTTCCCGAATGGAAGTGGGAACATATCAATATGGACTTCGTAACGGGTCTTCCCAAAGTTTCTCAAGGCTTAGATGCAATTTGGGTGATCGTAGATAGATTGACCAAATCTGCTCATTTCTTGCCTATACAAGAAAACTTTTCACTTGAACGTCTTGCCGGTATGTACATAAATGAGATTGTAAGATTGCATGGCATGCCAGTTTTCATAGTTTCTGATCGAGATCCTAGATTCACTTCACTCTTTTGGATCAGTCTACAAAAAGCTATGGGCACTGAGCTACGATTCAGTTCTGCATACCATCCTCAGACGGACGAACAATCGGAAAGGACGATCCAGACCCTCGAAGATCTTTTGAGACTTTGCGTACTAAACTTCAAAGGAAGTTGGGATAAGTATTTGCCATTGGTTGAATTTTCCTACAACAACAGTTACCAAGCAAGTATAGGCATGACTCTATTCGAGGCTTTATATGGTCGCAAGTGTCGCTCTCCAGTATGCTGGAATGAGGTAGCAGAAGCAAAATTGTTGAAACCCGAGTTGGTACACTTGATAACAGAAAAGATCCAAATGATCCGACAACGAATATAGACCGCACAAGAACGACAAAAGAGTTACGTTGATCTTCATCGGAGAGATGAGAGATTCAACGTCGGAGATTGTGTATTCTTACATGTTTCTCCATGGAAAGGAGTTACGAGATTCGGAAAGAGAGGAAAGCTCAACCCTCGATTTATTGGCCCATTTGAAATCCTCGATCGAGTAGGAACCGTAGCCTACAGACTAGCCCTACCACCAAGTATGTCTCGCATCCATAACGTTTTTCACATATCTATGTTACGTAAATATGTGAAGGACTCAAACCACGTCATTGAGTTAGAACCAGACGTTATAACAGAGGATTTCACGTACGAGGAGGTACCTGTTAAGATCCTAGATAAGAAGGAGCAGATCCTACGCTCAAAGGTTATACCTCAAGTTAAGGTTTTATGGAGAAACCAAGATATTGAGAAGATAACCTGGGAGCTAGAATCTGAGATGAAATCTAAGTATCCATACCTCTTCGATATGCCAGGTACATCAATTTCGGGAACGAAATTTCATAAGGAGGGGAGGTTGTAAGACCTCGAATTTTATGAAATATAAAATTTAATTTTTCTTTATATATATTTTTCCTGAAACAGTAAGTGGTTAAATTGACAAAATTGAAAGTTAAGGATGTTATGTGCCAATTTTATTTTGTCGGCCAATATTCGTTTTGTCGGGGAATATTCGGGCCGTACGACGGCGCCAAAATAACTAATTATTGGTGGACCCCACAACGGAATATTTGTCGGATATAGAAAACGACAGAAGTAACCTTTCTAAATAAAAATAGTCAACAGTGTTAACTGTTAAAATACCGGTGATAAAAGAATAGTAGCATACGGTAATTTATGGTATTTTATTATAGTATACAGCATTCTACAGTAACACACGGTATTGCACAGTATCTCATATTATTGATCTGATAACGTGGTCATTGCACAGTATTCATCAATAATTGTTGTTGCACAGTATTTTGCATTATTGATTTAATAATTGTCATTACACTGTATTTCATATCATTGACTCAATAATTGTTAGTGCACTGTAGTTTAAAATTATTGAACCTAATAATTGTCACAGTAGCAAATACACTGTAATTTATATTATTAAATTAATAATAATCTGTAACGTGCTTATTATTGTTGAATTATTGTTGTAGCATTATTTTATTTTATATGTTGGACCCACAAGAAGAATAAATATAAATAAATAAATAAAATAAATTAATTAATTAATTATTATTTTAACGTGAATAGTAATGTGAATAGTAACGTGAATAGTAACACGTGGGACCCATGTGGGGCCCACATGAGAAATGAATTGCAAATTGAAAATGTGCTGAGGAAAGTTTGGGGAAGCAGCCAGGCGGCTGCTGATTTCTTTGACTGGCGTGCTGCCACCTACCGCGCATAGTAATATTTTTTCTCCTATAAATAGCTTGCTCAACTGAATAGAAAAATCACACCTAAAACATAAAAATTTTCTATAAGAATTTTATGAGTTTTCTCTGAAAATTGTAAGGCTATTTTGAGTGTTTGAAAGCCAAAAGGAGTGCAGGAATTTTTCAAGTTGATCAACCTCATTTAAATCAATATTCAGTCACGTGTTAAGGTAAGGGGTATCATTCTTTTTATCACCATAAATGAATATTATTTTCTTTCTTACTGGAAGGGATTATCATTCTTTGATTCTGGAAAATAATATCGTTTCTTTCTTACTTATAAGATGTGCCATTTATTTCCATGTATTAATTGGTGGGAATAACCTTACGGAACAGATTACCGCCTGTTGGTGAATAACCTTTTCTATTCATTCCTTATTAATCTCTGAGAATAACCTTACGGCGCGGATTACCACATGACACTTTTATTCCATATTCGTTTGTAATATCATTTTCTTTCATATTCGTAAGTAATATTATTTTCCTTTATACTTATAAGGGACACCATCTTTTTCATCTTCCATTATTCAAACTTACTATGGTAAAGGATATTAATTTCCTTCACCTTTTGTTAATCAAACCTGCTACGGTAAGGGATATTATTTTCTTTCATACTCCTAAATCGAAACTTATTATGGAACTATTGCTTCTATAATTCCTGAAAATACTATATGTTCCATAATAGTTGAACTTCATTATTTCTACTGAACCTTCCTATTTTCTAAACCTTTCTATTGAACTGTAATCATTATTCTGAACTGTGGATCTTGAATATCATTTTTAAATTTCATTCCACATCATGTTGATAATTTGGACATTGTTTGAATCTGCACAAAGTAAACTTCCGATACTTATTGTTTATCTTGTTTCTTCTGTTCATCATTTGTATCACTGTTATTTGTATTAATCATCAAGAATCAAGCTGTTGTGAATATCTATGACCAGAGACACAGATGTGATATAATTGTTGAGCAGATGATAGGTTAAAGGTGATATACTAGGTTAAAGGCGATACATCTGTTCGGTGTCTTTTATGGCACGTGGTGAATGTTCTCTTTGACCCGTAGTGCAAAGGTGAACTGTTGTTTGGTATAATTATGACCAAAGGCTGAATCTGATATAATCATGACCGTTAGTGTTATATTGAATATCTTTGGTCCGTAGTGCAAAGATGAATTGTTGGTTGGTATGATTATGACCAAATGCTGAATCTGGTATAATCATGACCGTTGGTGTTATATTGAATGTCTTTGGCCCGTAGTGCAAAGATGAACTGTTGATCTGCATGATTATGATCAGGAACTGTGAAGTTGTATTATCTTGACTAATGGTATTTCAGATGATAAAAGTTGATGATGTTTTTCCTAAAAAGAGAAGCGAGTGAACATTATAGTCTGCATTATTCTTCTAATAGATTGCTCATTCCGCTGCTATTATTGATCTGAACATTGTTCAAGAATTTAACTGCAGTTTTTGATATAAATCTTGTAGTCTATTGTATTCTATCAAGAACTCAACTTTTGAAGGCTAATGATAATTTATTCGTCATTATCTTAGTCATGATATTTCTTACTGGGCTATTTGAGCTCACCCTTTCTTTTGTTTCATTGTTTTTCAACAAGAGATGAGAATGTAGCTGGGTCTAGCCGGGGAATGGAGTGAGAGTCCGAGGGATAGCTATCATAGTCTTCACGTGTTGTGAAATAGTGTGACAATAATAGTGAAGACTTAGTTGTGTATTATTATACACTGTATTGTTGAACGTTGTACTACTTTGTAATAATTTTGTTGTAGTCTTTTAACAACTCAAGTTTGGGCTGTGTGGGCCTAAATTTGGGGGTGTCACAGGTAAAACGTGTTATGAATATTTCTACAACTTTCATGCATTTTTCACATACCAAATCATGTTATAAACACATAGAACTATGAATATACATATATTACATAGTTAAATACATCTAGACCATCAAAATGAGTTTTGATCGGTTAAAAAT
Source organism: Hedera helix (assembly GCA_947179155.2). Taxonomy (NCBI): domain Eukaryota; kingdom Viridiplantae; phylum Streptophyta; class Magnoliopsida; order Apiales; family Araliaceae; genus Hedera; species Hedera helix. The sequence goes on from OX359268.1 coordinate 13,836,746, forward strand.
AGATTTTAACCGATTAAAAGCTATCTAGACTACAAAAATGAAAGAAGAAGATGTTTAGAGCACTTTTCAACCTTTGGGTTTTGTTTGCTCTTCTTCTCCTTCTACCGAAGTATGTTGTGTAACTTGAGAACATTCACCAATACATTCTCTAGCTTTTTCTCACAACTCACAAGTGTATTCTCTAACAAATGCTCTCTCTCTTTTTCTCTAGAAAATGACTAACAAATAAACTAACAACCAAAACAAGTGTGTAGAACATTCTATTTATAGTCATCTACTAATCTAGCATCAATTCACTAATCAAGCTATGTTGGTGAAATTAAAGCCTTAAACTAGATTACTATAGCATGATTGACTAGTTGATAGACACATGGAATGACTAAGGTGGTTGAACAACTTATGATAATGAGTGATTTAGAAGCAATCTAGGAAATCAAGCAATCCAAGTGGGACCCTCAAAAATTCAGCAAAATGGGATTTTCCAAGTCATTTTTCCTTTAATTTTTATACTTTAATTATACATACACACACACACACACACACACACACACACACATATATATATATATATATGTATATATATATTCAAATATGTAACAATTTTGACTTCCTATTGGGCTCCACTTTGGACTCTAGGATTAAATATATTGGGCTCATTCAATTAGATTATTTGGGCTCAATTTAAATAACACATTGGGCTCACATTAAATATTCTAGGCTACATTTAATTAAATCAAGCATTGGGCTTGTTTAATTAATTACATGGACTAGTAATCAAATTAATTACATGGACTACTAGGTTAATATATCTTTGACCTAGTTTATCAACTCATTCGGATCTAAAATATAATCCAATTAGATTTGTTTTAATTAATCATACACCTTGCTTTAATTCTTTAAATAAATATACGCATACACAAATACATTTATTTAATTATCTAAAGTACAATTAATTATTACAAAAAGTTTAAATTCATTGCTAAATATTTATTAGGTATATTTACAATGACTAATGAAATTCGTGGTCATTACATATATAAAGTTTTTAATTAAATATATATAACATTATTTTACTTTGAGACTTGAGTATAAATAATTATAAAGCATACTTTGAGTACTCTCTCCGAAATATATGATCAATATTAACTTTTAAAAGTTAATTTAAAATATTTTAAATTTAAAATTGATACTACTTATTTAAATTCTGAAAATAATAAATCTTATAATTAGTAGTAATTTTTAATTAGCTTACGATTTTCAAAATTGCATTATCTATGATTCATATCAATTATAATTTTAAAAATATCTTAAATTAATTTGAAAAAATAAAATTTAATTCCATATCTTGAAACCAACGTGTAGATTAGAGTGAGAGTTATTTTGCAGTTTCGAGATAACAACAAAAATTACCTTTATCACCCTCTTAATTCATTCGCATACCGGATCATTTGGTACAAATAATTTTATAAACTTTTTTTGTCTCTCTTCGGTAACGTTGCGTCACAATTGGTATGTTTCGAGAAAAAAAATGACAAAGTAATTCTCTCTCCTCCTCCTCCTCCTCTTTTCTCTCTCTCCTAGTCTCTCCTCTATTTCCTACTCCCCATATTTTTTGAGAGAGAGGGGGGAGAGGGAATCGGGGTGGGGCAGAAGAAAACGAAGATCTATTATTCCCTCTTTCTTCGAGCTAGCTAAGGCAATAAATATAACAATCAATAAGTAATTACATTCTACAGAATGACGGACCGAAGCGTACCATTGCCCAAGTTTGGAGAATGGGATGTCGGTAACCCGGCCTCGGCCGGAGATTTCTCGGTAATTTTTGACAAGGCTCGAAATGCTAAAAAGGCAGGGCGTCGTAATAAGTTCGATCCTGAATCGCCACTATTTAAGAAGGACAGAGATCGAGAAACCACACCCTTGACGGCGAAAAAGCGCACTGCCCTGCGTTCTCGAAAGCTTCCCTTCAATTATAGGAGATGGTTTTGCTGCTTCAATCAGCCTACAGGTTATGCAAAATCTTGAGGAGAGAAAAAATTAAATAATATTTTCTGTCATCTGTCCTAATTAAAGCCTTTATCACATATAAATTGGGCAAATTATTATTTGAAGCCTAAATTTTTTTTATTTTTTTGTGCCAATATTCTATTCTTGAAGATGTATAGTCTGATCAAGACACATCCGCAGGCTGTACTTCGGTCTAAAAAAAAATTATTATTATTTTTTGAAAGTTTTAATTTTAAATTTTAATATTATAATATTTTTAATTCATTCACCCCAAATTATAACTCTCGGCTCCGCCACCGAAAAACATTGTATTGCATATTGTATGACTTTGCTTCTTTATCATTCTTTGTATTAATGGGGACTTCCGGTGTTTATATAATAATGCCTTATAAAACTTATTTTTTGTTAATTTTTTGTAATATAACAATTGTTGTGCGAAAATATCAGATAATCCTTCTCTTTTAATTTATAAAATTATTATTAATTTTTTTAAAATCAAATTAATATATTTTAAAATTTAAAATTGATATAAATTCATTTCAATTTAGTCAATGCGATAAATAATAATTTAAACTATTTAAAAAGTATTATTAATTAAAAGATTTATTAAGTTGTAATTTTAAACAAATCTATATCTACTTTGTATTTCAAAATATTTTAAATTAATTTTTAAAAAATCAATAATAATCTTATAAATTAAAATGGGAGGAGTAGAATATAATTTTCAGTTGTGTAGCATTAACATTAAGGGCGAGTTAAAAATATAAAGTTTGTGTATAAAATATGAGTTTAGCATGTTTATTTTTTTTATTTTTCCCTGTAAGTAATTATAATTGGAGACTAAATTCGTATCTCATATGTTGAGTATTAGACCATAATGCATGATCATAATTCCTTATGATAAGTTTTCTAGTTAGCTATTTTATGCTGCATTTGTGGGTTTGGTTTGGAGAAATGGGATAGGATGGGAAGGAAAATTATAAAGGAGAAAAAATGGGAAGGATCATAGTTTTGTGTACAATTATTCAATATAAAAATGACGAGACCCATAATGTAAAAATAATAGGTTCTATTATTTTTACATTAAGTCATTGTACACATCATTATATGGGTTATTACATATAGTAAAGTTCGTTTTTTCTTTGTCATGTTTGTTAGTTTTAGAAAGAAAAAAAAATTGTGATGAGATTTTAATTAAATTTTTCCTTACTTATGAGTTTAAAATAAAGGAACGTAAGAGAAATGATTCTTATTTTAAAACTATGTTATTACTATATTACCCTCACATATATAAAGATAAAAAATGATATGATTTAATAATATTTATCTATTTAAAATTATTTTGCTTAGTCTTTAATATATATATACTAGTAATTACTCGTGCCTGAAGGCACAGCGTAAAGAAAAATTAGACATAACAATTATCATAATTCACTATACCACCATAATAATTAATACATACTCAAGCATCAACACATATCCAACCACCAAAACATCAAGCTAGCCGTTACTAATTTCAAGAAATTTCGGCAAAGTTTCTTTCAAAAATAGATATCCAAAAAAATCTAAACCTGTCTACAAAACATATCCAAACCACCAAAACAACCATCATTCCATAACCAAAATCATCATAACCATGTATAATTAGTTAACTTTACAAAAGACACATACGTAAAAAAAATAGAGAAACAACTTTGTATTCTTTACAGCTTACACCAAGTATCCTTCAATGTATACCTAAAAATATTTAAAATATAAAAATTATCGAAATATGTGAGTCGCAATAAAACAATTGTAAAAACATATGACCCCTTACTTTACCCTGTATTTGTATGTAAGGGAGAAGAGGAGGAATGATTTAGATTGATATAAGCAAGAATTTAGAGAGATTGTAACAAATTATAAATTTATTTAGAAAAAGATATGAATGAATGTAGACTTACAATCAAATAAAGTTTTCTTAGTACCATTTCAACAAATGGTTTATTTGATTAATGTTTTAAATCATAAATATGTATTGGTGGCAGTATAATGGTGTTTGAGTTTGATATGCGAGTGTTTGATTGATTACAGTTATGTGTGTGTGTTTGTGCATGTATTGTGTGTGTTGTGTGTCTGCATGAGAAGTAGAGAAATATAGAGAGTTTTAGTAAGAGAGACTTTCATACCTAGACAATTGTTTGGTCAGTGATCGGTTAGTCATCGTCAAAGGTGGATAGGTCAGTACTGGATTTCATATCATTTAACTCTCTTAAATGTCTTCTTCATCCTTTTAAGCCTTATCTTCATGATTATCCTTAATGTCCTCGTACCAATACGAACGTATTTTGCCTAATGAGGAGAATGCACAACCACCTAAATTATTCACATAAACAATAAAATTAACAATATTTATATTGTAGGAATAGTAAAGTTATTTTGATGCAGTGACATAAAAGTAGATTTACCTAATTACATCGGCCCCGTCCACAAAGGTCCATTGTATATACACTATCGTTCTCATTAACAAATTCACTCCAATCCTACAAAGAATGAACCTCATTATAAAATTAAAAGTTAAAATGTTAAAAAGATTACATAATTTAGTAGAAATAACTTGTTTAAACTATTCCATTTACTTGTCATAAGAATATTAACAAAACTTATGGGTAAACAATATTTGTGTTGCAATTCGACCTATCTTCCGGAAGGAGGACAGTAATACAATCTGAAGATGTGCATTTAGATAGTGCCACATAAAGGTGTCCATGACTAAAGACAGGTGTCCGCAAATCAATCCCAACGAACTTGACAAATTGTCCTTGGGCTTTATTGATTGTCATAGCATAAGTTAATCGGATAGGAAACTAGCGTTTTGTCATTCGAAAAGATAAGTCCAAAGATGTTGGTGTCAATGATATTCTCGGAATGAAGACTAAATTGCCAATTTTATCTCCATTTAATATCCAAGCTTCGATTACCCTTGAGGCACATATAACAACCATCAATCATGTGCCATTACAAAGTCCATCTTTTTATGCAATATTTCATAACAAGATTATTGGGCATCCAACTTTCAACTCCAATTTAAACTATGGCAACCCTGAAAGATTCAGCGAGTTTAAGTACTCATTAGGATGTCGATTCCTAATGGTTTGATCAACCTCATCACCTTCAGACATTTTATCTGCAGCTAAAAAAGTAATTGTTTTTCCTGGAGTAATATTCAGTGCTGCAACATTTATATCATTGATATTGTCATTGCGAGCAGATAGAATTGTGCGTTCAGTGAGAAAGGTTGGAGTCACTATACCAACCACATCCAATTGTTGATAGATTCTAAATATCAATTCATTTAGATTATGACACCGATTTATTGTAGATGGAAGTTGCACAATTTCTTGTGGATTGGTCCCAATCAAAAAAATGAAAGTATAATTAGTCACAAAGTGAGATTTAATTCAAAGCACCATATATCATTTAATTCAAGGTTGAATGAAATATTACCTCCATCAATAATTGAGCAAAATTAGTATTTCAAACGTATGTGCAAGTTAATCGCATGTTTAACCCCAAAGTCAAAACACATATATCTTTCCATAGTGAAGACCGTCTTAATGATGCACCTACAATTTGCTCGCGAACGCCTTTAGGAATAACAAACAATATTTGTCGAAAGTTTCCACCTAGGACAATAGTGATACCCCCAAAAGGTCTTTTGTCGTCTCTGATATCTTGAAGGGTGCGATTGACTGCCTCAACACAATATCGATGCAGCATAAGAGCTTCATCCCATATTATCAGCTTTATTTTTCTAAATAATTCGGCATGCATTGATTGTTTAGTGAACCCACATATTGAATTATTTAGGGTTTCCAAAGGAATACAAAATGTAGAATGTGCAATGCGCCCCCTACCAATAGCAATGATGCAATACCAGATGAAGCCACAGTAACAACACGTCCATAGCTACGCAATTTGGTTGCAATGGTATTGTACAAAAACGTTTTTCCCGTCCCAGCACCTCCACTCAAAAAGAAAGTAATTGCTATGTTTTCACATACTGACGTTGTGAGAGAAGTATAAGCAGCAAGTTGTGCGTCATTAAGGTCATCAATATTAATTTGTGCATTAGACTATTGTGCTTCATTCTCAAGTTGTTGGTGCTCAAACAGTAATCTATTTCCAACTATTGCATTCCAATTTCCAGTTGGTTGTGGTATGGGTGAAAAGTTAACTAAACTCTCCCCTGACTCATGGAGCAATTGATTCATCAAATATAAGCCATAATCTTCAATATGATCATCAGTTGGATTCAAAATACCAAAAATAGTATGAATCCTGTGTTCTAAATCATCAATATATGTGTTGAGAATTGCTTTCACAATGCAAATGAATGTAATGGAAAGCATTCCATTAGAATTATAGTAAATAGTCTCCTTAATTGGTATCCCGTTCTCATAATTGCAACCTCTTGAAGACATTGTATCCATTCTTCATCATCTTCAAGAAGTCCTTTTCCAACACTTGTTGACTTGAATGTATCATGCATAACATTATTTACCATGCGTAGTGTGTCAAATGAAATAGGTCATCTGACAACAGTTAGAAGCAAACGCAAATAAAACCGCTCACCTGAATTAGGACTAGCAAAGTACATTCTCCCAATTGCATAACCCTTTTGTTTTGGAGTCCATTTATTGATAGACTTGTTCCAAACAAATTTTTGTGAAAATTCCTGATAAGTTAGCACACGGGCATATTCATTTGTAGCGCAACAATCAAAAAATGCCGGTTAGAGTTGTTTCTTGATGTACACTTTTAGAAAGGATCGTATCAAAAGATTCATAAGGGTTAAAGACCACATGATGCATCCCAGGAAAATGAAGTGTCAATCTTACAACTGACGAAATCTCTTCATGTAAAGGATTACCAAACAATCGCTATGCAGCTTCTGGAGGTCCAATATACCTAGCATCAAGATATTGTTGGGTCTCATTAATTCCTCCAAGTACCATTGTTACGCGATCATGTCCTTTATAAATATACTTATGAATGTATTTTACACATTTAATTCCTACACAAACTTCAACATTGATATGACAGTTGGACATTCTTGATAAATACGGATTATGTGGCACAACGTCTCTATTATCAATTTTTTGCCCCCTAACAATGTAATTCTGGCCAGTATTACTACGACGATAGACAAGATATCCATCGGAGTCCATACTTGTTGTTTCAATTAATGATCGAGGGTACCGCTTGGTACACACCCCATTTTCCATACATGGCGCTTGTGGATTTTGAGCACCACATGGTCCGTGTACCATGTAACCTATGATTGTTTCAAAAAGCAATGGGTCAGTTTGATAATCCAAAATTTTAGCACACACTACTTTATCCACTTGAGCACATATTTGAATTTTATCTGAACCATGAAGGAACAAAAGTGCATGCATGTGCGGTAACCCCCTTTTTTGAAATTTAATTGTAAAAACATGCACCACTTTTCTACCAAAGACGTTTTCTTCTATCTCCTTCATCAAAAAATTTTGCTTCAACTCAAAAACACGGACCACTAAATCAAGACGGTCAGTAGGGATCTGATTTGGCAATAGTTATTTAGTAATTTTAGGCCATTTAGGATTTGCAGTCATAGTTAGAAAAATATTTGGGTGTTGATTATACCACGTGATAGCCATTGAATCTTGAAAAATTTCAAATATATGTCTTGCACTACCAGTGAATGAAGATGGAAAAACCATTCGTTAACCAACTTGTTCAGGACCAAGCTCATCTGCACAAACATCTGTAAAACCTTAGTAAAGGTCTGCACGAAGCTTCGATTGATTTAACTTATAGTATGTCAACCGATTTTGTTCAGTAGCGGCCTAAGCATCTACTACAAATTCCTGAAATAGTTTTCTAGCTCTCAAAATTGTTGAATACTCAGTGTCACGTTGGAACATACGATAACTGTAATATTGCAATTGTGTCAGTCAAATAGATGAAGGTCCACCTTGGGAAGCGTTCCACTATTTCAAATCTAGATTCCATCCTAGCTTACCATAAAGGAACAATACCACATAACGCAATGGCAAATAGGCCGAATAACACTCATTAATTTGCATCAAACCATTATCTCCTCTCAAATGTAACACAATATTTCTCATTCCACTTTATTCAGTTCCACCTCCCGGTAATATTACCGCAATTTAATCGGTTGTTGGGAGATAATATCAATGTCGGTCTGTTATAGAAGTGTAGTGAAGATAGGCCGATAAATTCACCCCCATCAATTCCAATTCACTTAAAATTGTGTGAACTTGTTGAAATTTCATAGGAAATGGATTTACTTGCAATAAACAATCTTGTATGGTTTTCAAAACTTCTCTTCTCAAGTTTGGATTTCTATTGCTGTGAACATTTAAAGCTGAATTAGGATCATAAATGTATAATTGAGAGTAAATTGGTTCACACCCTGGATGTGGCATAAGAGATCATGTTCGATGGCGTAATTCTCCATGGATGGTGAATGTTATAGGCCCCCCTCAACAATTAATCTATCATCCAAAGTAACACTAAGACTTGTAAACGCATTAGCTGCATTATACTCTCATGTGTGCTAGCGAAACGATTTTGATTATTCATCATTGTCGTCATACAATGCTTTAAGCATTAAAGGAGGTGCAATAAGTGGAGGTTGTCTAATTTTTCCTTGTAAACAACATTTACCAAAGAGAGAATTTGATACAGATGATTTTGTTAATTTTTCAGCAAGTCAGTGTAAGGCAGAATAATGAGGACATGTTCGATTCATCAAACCGAGGTAATGACGATCTGGAATTTCATGGTTTCGAGGATTAAATGCAACATCCATAGCTCCACCCTCTACTGTGTATGCAGTACACATAAAATTATAGTTGTCATTAAATTTTATTATATAAATTGAATACTAATTTAAAAGGATAACATGAATTAGACAGCAAGAGTGAGAATAGAAAATTAAAACTTATAACGAACACATGGTGCCTTCATTCGGATTACACCTTTGTTAGAACATTGTCATATATGATGCCCCTGGGGAACATGGGGAGAATGGTTCCAAGACTGTTGTTGTACTTTTGTATAGGTTTTGAGGGGGCAAGTCTTGGAGCTTGGTAGTCACATGCGACACCCTTAAGATATTTATTTGTGTGCCTTCTTCAATATTTTGAGGAGGATTTTCTTGATTCATGATGGCCACAGACAACCACCGTGAAACACTTGTTGTAGTGTCTTCATTAAGATTTTGAAGCAAGGTGGTTGACGGTGACTCTAAAACATTTGTTGTCACTACACTGTCTGTGACAGGATGAGAAATTTTGGTAGACAAAGTCATTGTTTGAAGGCATGACCTTTTATTTGACTCTCGTTCTAGGCATGCTCGGCAACGACGGCTCGGTGGTAAAGAAAGAAAAAATCTAGACTGAATAGGGGCACAATGTTTTGGTCGCTCTCTTTCGTGATGTGCAAGTTGTCCCAATTGACATTTGGAGCACTCATTTTCTTTCCCAGCATAACGAATTTCTGGAGCAAGCGTTGCACATTGCAGCAATGTTGATTTTGATATAACATTACAGTTTGGTGCCTAAACCACAAACTCATAAGAAATTAACATGACACCATAGCCACAGTTGCATTCAACACCATAGAGTAACATGTTCAATAGTAATATAGAGTAACATGTTCTATAGTAAAAGTTTAAAGGCTACAAAACAACATTAAGATTAAGAAACTAAAACTTTCAACTACAAAACTAGTAAAAAAACAAAATATCATAGTTCCTCAGTAATTTAATTGTATACACAGAATAACACGATTAAGAAAAAGTAATATTAAATGAGACAAACCAAAAATATGTTGACAAATCAAACATTCTACATAAAACGAAACTTAAAAAAATTTAAATTCAATAACATCTAAATCCATTGTAAAAACAGAGAGAAAAGAATAGGATTAAAAATGATACCGGTTGGCAATCTTTATTTTTTGTTCCTTGGCTAGAAGAGGTTGATTTTTCTTTCCCCTTAAATTTGGAATTCGACATAGCATCAGATCTTTTTTTCTCCTTCTGTGTAAGAAAACGCTACTTAAAAGCAAAAAAATAGAAAAAAGAAAATAGGTGTGAGGATCCACTACCACACATATACGGAGACAATTTAGTTCATACTCATTATTATGACGAAGTCTTCAAATCTGTAGACAAAAAAACATTGAATAGTAAATAAGCGGGTAAAAAGATTAGATAAAAAGTAAGAAAAACTTATCATATGGTATTTTATAGGTTGTCATCCATCTGTCACAACATTAATTTAAATAAATTAAAATAAATAATTTATTAAAAAAATCAATAAGATCTACTAAAATTAAGAGGAAACAACTATATACCGGGCCCAAGTATAAATGTAATTGATGCAATCACAATAAGCTACTTAGCTGGAATAGTACATGATAATTAAAACAAATCAGAGTACTACACAATTAATATTATATATCTACTTGCAAGTGAAATTTGACTAACGTGAATCACTTTATGCACAACATGGGTGATTAATTTACAAATTTCTGAGAGAAACACTAAAGCTCTTTCCCTCCCCAACCACACCACCCCTCCCCCAAAAACAAAAACAAAGAATTCCACTTTCTCCTTCTCTTTTCCTCTACTGGTTAAGCCAAAGCTTCGTAGAAGACAAAATTTTCATAATATTTTCCAAAATCATTCTAGCTGTTATCTAAATTCAATCCAAAAAGTTCCCTTAAATTTTCAATCAAACCAAATCCATATCACTCCTAGCCAAGTATATCCAACAACATCTCGAATACAATAACCTTAAATAGTAATTTCTTACCTCATGGAAAAAAGATTCTTGAGCAATCATTTTAGTGCACAGCAAACAAACACAACTTGAAATTAATTATACTAAAATTATCCAGTAAAGTCCTAAATTACCACCAAGTAGCAAAAAGGTGACTAAGCCAATAAAAACTAAGAGAATCACAATAATTCAACATAGGGAAGCTACAGACCCAACTGTTTTTTCCCTTTTGTGACACTAAAGTATGAAGCTTTATACCGAACATGAAAATGACTTTTGTTCTAAAATAGAATTCTACCCTATTTAAAGTATGAAGCTTAATATAACATGTCTCGATTTGAGCTTAAGAATCTATAAGAAACAATTTATCGAACATAATATGTGCATTATTTTTGTGGACAGAGTTCATAATTTTCCTCCTTATTTCTCTACACAACAACAACTAAGCTCCTCCATTCTAAAATCATATAAATTCAACTGAAATACATATTTATCATTTAGTTTTCCATTTGTGAAGTAGAAGACACTTTAAAATATAATTTACTTTTCCATTGTCATACATTCCATAAGCAAAGCTTCTCAATGATTTGCAAAAATCTACATAACAAACTATATAATATGTACATTTAAGGAGTCTAGAGATGGTCTGTGTTGCTCGTCGGCAGGAGAAGCAAAACGGAGTGCCATGTTTGTGAAAATTGGGGGGAAAAAAGACGGGAGAGAGAATAGGGAGACCTAATAAACAAAATGAGTAGAAATATATTTTGGATGGGATATTTTTTGTGTGAGATGAAATATGAGCTTAGATTAAGTTGGAAGAATTGAGATGAATCTGATTTGATTAATTCTTAAGGAGGAAAAAAGATGGAAGTAAAAAATAGTATATCTCTAAACTCAAAAAATAGAATATCTCTCTTTATCAATGTCTAAGCCAGCATCAATTCATAAAGACACTAAGGAAACAACATCCATCTCAGTCAAACCACTCATACTACAGATCATGAATTCCTAGATCGTTTCTTTGTTTATCATTCCATTGAAATTATGTTCTCCGGTCATTGCCTAAATGTTATAGTTCGGGCGTATATTTTTAAAAATTATTTTTGTGAAAATAATTAAACGCCTATTTCCGAAAAGGAATTGAAGGTTTCCGTTGATCTATATATATGCAGGTTAATTAATTTGTAGTGGTATATGAATGAATGCATCTAGCTTACATTTGAATTGATACGATATTGAGTGTTTGTACATGATGAAGAAATAAATGTAAAAGACTAAACAGATTAGGACTCCTTTGTATTGTATTATCAAAAGCTTCTCAAAACATATTTGCCGTGAAAGCTCAAAATTGGTCTGAGTCAGCTCACTGATTCCTTAAGAAACACTACAAGAAAAAGGCTCAATTCCGTCAGAAATTTCTGTCGGAAATAAACCTATTCCGTCGGAATTATAATATTACCGACGGAAAGTTCGGTCGATGATTCGGACAAAAATAACCGTGTCGGAATTAATTTCGTCGAACATTCAGTCGAAAATAAATAATCCCCGACGTATTTCTTTCGTTGGAGTTTTCATCGAAATTCGCATATGCCCAACAGAATAAATTCCGTCGAAAATAAATCATTCCGTTGGCATTTTAATTTATATCTTCAACGGAAATTCCATCAGAAAATCAACCCATCCGTCGAATATAAGTACTTAATTTCGACAGAAATTTCGTCGTAATAATTTTATTCCGTTGGTAATAGTCCTTCCGATAATTAGGAAATTAATAATTTAATGCAATAATTTCGACAGAAATTCCGTCGTAAATACCCAATTCCGTCGGAGATACAAGATTTTTTTTTAAAGGTTCTTTTTGCTTTTTTCAATGCCAGGTTTTAAAACCACATTTTTTGTACCTGCAAACCTGCTCTATCCCAACAGCACAACAACAATCCAGTCTTTATGTTCACACACTTGATATAAATATAAACAACGACACATTATAAAATAAATTATCGTACTTTACAAAACTAAACAAAATTACGATGAATTACAATTAATTAAGTTAAATTAAAGTAAGTACAACTAAATTATAATCTACAAAGAATCAAAGCCTGGAGATCGAGGGTTCTGTTGTGGTATATGAAAATCATCGTTGTCACCCCCCCGCTCGCGATCGGCATCGCCAGCATGCTCGAAATTATCATCCTGTTAATACAATTACAAATATCAGTCATTAGTCCGTACTTGAGACAAAAAATCATAGTTAAATAATTATTGCAGAACATACAGAATATACAACTTAAATTGAATAAAATACCTGTGCAGTCGGGCGCTGAGTCAGCATCGGGCCAAAAGCCTCCAATAACAGGGTAGTTACCATCCAAATCACCTCGTCTCGTATCGCGGCGAACTGCTCCAGAGATATGCCCGTACTCTCGACACTGGCCCCTGCTGCAACGTCCTAAGCAAGCTGGTGAAGACGAGCACTGGTAGGTAGGCTTTGACTACGGAATATCGGATCCGTACGAAACGTCTCCGACACCGCCGCCATAACCTGCTGGAACAACGCGTCGTCCAAGCCAGCGCCCGTATGAGATTGTCCAACATGTCCTTTCGAACGCTGACTAGAACCTGCAACATTAAGAATAACACAAAAAAAATGAAATATCAATATAAATTTTGAATTAACGAGCAACATACTACAATAAATACCTCCGGTCAATGTATATGTCGGCACCCTCGGCAGCCCCAACACTCGATATCTGCTCGTAGTGCTACTAGGGGGATCTTGAGACGCGACCCAAAGAGCCATCTCCTCATCCCTAGATAAGCTAACGTCGGACGGAGGGATGGTAGAATCTCCCCTAGCAGCCTGCAACTCAGCTACACGCTCGTCCCGAAGGCTCTGAAATCGGTCCTGTAATTTATTATGTATATGGTAGTTTATTGACTCATTTAATTAAGTACATGATACTAATTATTACATAACTTTATAAAAACTCTTACCCGTATAGCTGCAGCTGCCTGTGACATACTATATTTCTTTGGCGTGTGGGCTCTATCCCAGAACTCGATCATGGTGGGAGGTCGTCCCAACTCACCGCCCATGACCTAACAAATAAAATTTTAATTTATCATTTATTTAGTACATATTTTTATGAGAATATTAAAATAAACTAAATATATACATACCGATTTTACTTCTTCAAATGACTGTGAACCCGTAGTATGTACTACTCGGAGCTGGCTACAATTTTTCTTCATTTGTTCTGATTTTTTTTTGAAGTCGTCAGCATCCCCAATGAGTACACATGACCTCCCATGCTGCATCTGAGACAACAGGGGGCTGATGGTCTCAAATAGTAGTCCCGGGCTGGTCTACAACTGCCCGGGCAGCCCTATGTCTCATCTCGTACAACCAGCCAATGTAGTTCTTCGCGACATGTGCAATAATAACACCGTCGCCTGTCGCCTGAGAGATGCCCTCCTCATATCTAAAATAAATATAAGAAAACGAACTAACTTATCAAAAACACTAAATTGAATGTGTAAGTAGTATGTATGTATACAGTTTAAATTATTTAAAATAACTTACGTGAAATTCACGTAACACGGTATCCATGAAGGAGGCATCATGATGCGCGTACTGCGTAAATCGCATGCAGCCAATGGGGAGGTATTTCAGACATATGGCGTGTAAAGTGGCTTTAGCCACAGGATCCATAATACTACAAAACAAAACAAAGAACGCAAAGTTATGTTTATTGTTTTACAAAATAAATTAATTCAATTTAACATAACGCTATTTTACACTTACTATGCAGAGCCGACATCTACGCGGACAATATGCGCAACAGCTGGCGGGCGACCAAATAACCCGAGGTTCGTCCCTCGAGGACGTCGTCGAGCAGTATCTATAAGTAAAATTGAATAATTAAAGTTAATAAATCAATTCCCAAAACATAACCTACAAATAGTAAGCAAAACAAATTAATATTTAAGAAAATCTACTACCTGACGATGAAGACCCGCCCTGAGTTCCGTCAGAGGATCCTGCATGACCACCACCGCGCCGACCGCTACCACTATGCCTAGCCATAAATGTACTACTGAAATACAAAAATAAAATGCAATTAATATGCAGTTAATTAATTTAATTAAATAAAATATTCTTCTTAAGTTTATATGTAATACGTCGTCAAACCCATCAGAATCATTTTCATAGTTATCCTCGGATTCTAACACGACTTCTTCATTATCAGTTTCGTCGTCAACCACGTCTTCCTCGACTCCATCATTATCGGGTACGTCTTCCTCGACTTCATCGTCAACCACGTCTTCATCGACATCATCATTATCGGGTACGTCAATGACATCTACCAACAAATCGTCGTTATGTAGGACTACCTGACTGGATTTGCTAATATCATCCTGCAATGGCTCATCTGTCCCAGACATATTAGTATCATCAAATGGACGAGTTTTTGTTGTGACAACTGTATACCAGGGACTTTTACAATTTACTACATTAGATGCGTAATAAACTTGAGTCGTTTGACTGGCTAATACGAATACATCAGCAGAATATAACTTTGACTTTATATTTACTGTGACGATTCTGTTACGATCAACTTTAACACCCTTCTCAGTATCAAACCAGCGACATTTAAATGTAACTACCTTTTTACCCCCCAGGATAATTGAGCGTAATTACTTCCTCTAAACGTCAATAATAATTGGACTCCAAATCTTGGTAACAACTGCCCAACACGACAATACCAGAATTGACTGAAGTCGGTTCATTTATGTCATCGACATTAAATCTATACCCATTGACGATACAGCCGGGAAATCAACTAATCAATTTGTAAGGTCCTTCGATGACGTCTTTAAAACGCACATAATTGTTGTCTTCGACAACCCTTCTCTTAAACCATTGTTGAAAATTTGTAGTCGTGAATGATTCCAACTGTACTGCATTTAAGCTCGGGTTTAAAGCACATGCTTCGTCTTCAAATGCACTGAAACAGTTATAACACGATTTAATTTTAAGCTAGGCTATTAAAAATTAAAATTTTATAAATAGTATGTACTTACGTTATGTATGATGATACTTCGGGCATATTTAGAAGCACATATGTAGAAACAATTTTCAAATCTTTTTCGCTTAAGTACATCATCGTCTCATGGCCAAATGGTTTAGCCAGATAAGAAAATACAGCTAACTCATCAACACATGGTTGACACATGGTTGGACTCTGACGACTTCATTTCGACTTAAACGATTGTGTTTCATTGTGACAACATCTTCAAAATACAATGAGCTGAAGTTGACAAGCTCTTCCTCCGTGTACCGTTCAGCAATAGAATCCTCTACACGAGCTTTATTCTTTACTTTTTTCTTTAAACGATGCATGTACCTAAAATACATTAATTAAGTTCACAAACATTACAAATATGAGTTATGAATATCATCAAAAAAGAAATGTAGACGATAATACCTCTCAAACGGATACATCTATCGATATTGCACAGGTCCTCCATGCTTAAGTTCATATGGCAGATGAATAGGCAAATGCTCCATCGAGTCAAAAAACCCCGGAGGAAATATCATTTCTAACTTGCACATTGTCAGGACTATATTTTTCTCCATTTGCTCCACGTCAGTATACCTTATAACCGTTGAACATAGATCTCGAAAGAAATTTGAAAGTTCGGTTAAAGCGTCTACAATTTTGCTGGGTAACATCTCGCGAAATGCAATTGGCATCAACTTCTGCATGAATACATGACAATCATGACTTTTGAACCCAGTAATTTTCAACTGTTCAACCTTACTACAACGACATATATTAGAAGCATATCCATCTGGGAGCTTCAACGCACTTGTCCATTTGCAGATGTCTTCAACTTGTTGCTTGGTTAAACAGAATGGAGTTTTAGGTTTGAGTTGTTATGTCGAAACCACAAATCAGGCCATATGTTAAGTGCCTCCAGATCTTTCCGTGCATTGTCGTTGTCTTTTGTTTTACCACTCACATCTAGCACGGTGTAAAACAAGTTCTCAAACACATTCTTTTCTGTATGCATTACATCTATACAGTGACGAACTGAAAGCGACTCCCAGTACGACAACTCGAAGAACATGGGCGAATGCGTCCAGTTATGAGCCTTGTCGTAACCTTGGGCTCTATATTTACTGTGCTCCTTCCCTTGTGGTGGAAAGTTAAGATCGTTCAGCCAACCGAAAATCTCGCTGCCTGATAATCAACCGACAACCCCATTTTTCTCTGTTTTTCTATTAAACTGTGTCGACATCTTTCTGTAACTGTGATCAGCAAGCAAGAATCTACGAGCAGTACCAAAGAAAATAATTTTTCGCCCATGTTTTAGATGTGTGCCTTGCACATCCCCCACACAAACTGGACATGACAACTTCCCGTGAGTCGACCACCCACTGATCATCCCAAGTGCTGGAAAATCAGTGATAGTCCATAACAAAGCTGCCTTCATCAGAAAATTTTGCTTTATTGATTTGTCATAAGTCTGCACACCCGTCTCCCACATCATCTTAAGTTCATCGACTAACGGCATAAGATACACGTTTATGTCATTTGCAGGACTCTTATTCCCCGGTATGAGTAAAGTCAAGAACAGATACGGATCCTTCATGCACATTGACGGTGGAAGATTGTAAGCTACCATGATCACTGGCCACACAGAGTATGGTTGACTAAAATTATTAAATGGGGAAAACCCATCCGTAGCCATGCCAAGCCTGACATTCCTACTTTCCTCAGCAAATTGAGGAAAATTTGCATCAAACTTCTTCCACTCATCTCCATCTGCGGGGTGAGACAACTGACCAGGCACGATGTCCCTTGTTTTATGCCAAGTCATATGCGCTGTAGTGTGGGTCGACATGAATAGACGCTGAAGTCTCGAGGCAAGCGGAAAGTACCTTAAGATTTTTTTAGGCACACGCTTAGTTTTTCACCCACTTTTAGTTGTCTTGTAACAAGGCAGGTTGCAAATGTCACACTGCAGGTTATCTATGTCAGTCCCATAATATAACATGTAATCCTGCTCACAAGCATCGATCTTTGTATACCCCAAATTTAAACCCTTTACCATCTTTTTAACTTCATAATAACTTGAGGGCAGAGTGTGACCCTTTGGTAAGAACTCGCTGATAAGCCTAAGCAACTCATTGAAACCTCTCTCACTGCAGCCATGCTCATTCTTGAAGTGTAAGAGCTTCGTCACTACAGATAGCCTGGTGTGCTTATCATTTCCATCGTACAATGGGACAGCATATTCGGATAGTATATTGTAAAAGGCTGCAGCTGTGTCCTTTGGTTCTTGATGACCAGTTATTGACGACTGCTCATTTGCACCCCAATCAATATTGTTAGGGCCATACGCATCAACCAACATCTCCACGACATCATAACTATCATCGTATCGATCACAGTGAATTGGTTGGCCTATACTGTCACTTATTTCGCTGAACTCAGTTGACTCTTCGTGATGAATCCATAGAGAATACTCATCTACAAACCCACGCAAATACAAATCGTACTTAATGTTGTCAGCTTTCTTCCAAATCAGGTTTTTACATTTGAAACACAGGCATCTCATCTTTCCGTTAGAATTATCAACGTGTTCATTGGCAAAATTTAAAAATTTGGACACACTATCACGGTACTCAGGCAGTAATCCTCTACCATCAACCGGTATTCTACGGTACATCCAGCTCCGGTCGTCTGACATATTTAACTGAACAATACGATGTATCAAATTAACCAGGGTGCTTAGCGTATGTGTGTGCATTCATGATTCCTGCACGACTTCACCTTCTAAGTATACGGGTCAGGCTTCTATCCCGTTCTTAGATGCGTCTCCTCACTTGTGCCAACACCGTGAGCACGTTTTTTCTGTTTCAAAAAAATTTCGACAGCACCTCCCCATGGTCTCTAAGTACACGAAATAGACCACGTCAACGTAGGCTAAGTATGTACTCAGAGAACATGTAGAGATGTCAATGAAAAGTCCCCAAAACAAATAAAACGTACTCAAATTGTTGGCACAAACCTAAGTGAGAGACTGAGAGACATAACATCTAGCAACAGTCCCAGACGGGGGACTATTTGGCATTCACTCCTAGTGAGTGAATGTCAAACGGGTTTCTAAGCTCCTAACCAAATTACATGCACAAGTGATTGAATTTATTAAACGAATTTTTTGGGTACAGCGCAATTGAATTTTTAAAATCGTAACGAAACTGCATGTACAACTGATTTGATTAAATTGAGAGTATTCCATATTCACCCGTTACGTGTGAATGTCAAGAGAGGAACGTTAAATTAATGTTATTTTATTTTATTTTATTTTATTTTGTTTTACTTAATTTACTTTATTTTCATTTTATTTAATTTAACTTAGTCTTATTTAAATTAATTTATTTTATTTAGTTTATTTCATTTTACTTAATTTAATTTATTTTTTCTGAATTATATTTAATTTCACTTAATTTTATTTAATTTAACTTAATTTAATTTTGTTTAATTATGTTAACTTAATTTATTTTATTATATTTTATTTTACTTAATTTATTTTATTTTATTTTATTTTAATTTTATTAAATTTAACTTAATTTAATGTAAATTAATTATACATGATACAATTTTATTACATTAAATTATATTTTATTTTAGTTTATTTTAATTGTATTTAATTTAACTTAGTTTAATTTAATTTAAATGTAATTATTTTATTTTATTTTATTTGACTTTATTTATTTTATTTTATTTTAATTATATTAAATTTAACTTAATTTAATTTAAATATATTGCATTAATTTTATTATAATTTAACTTAATTTAATTTCATTATATTACACTAATTTTATTATAATAAATTAATTTAATTATATTTTATTTGAGTTTATTTTATTTTACTTAATTTAATTTATTTTTTCTGAATTATATTTAGCTTCATTTAATTTTATTTAATTTCTCTTCATTTTATTTTATTAAATTATATTAAATTAATTTATTTTATTTAGTTTTATGAATTTAATTTATTTTAAGTATATTTAATTTAATTATATTTTTTTGTTAGTTCATTTCATTTTATGTTATTATTACAAAACTAAGTAAATACTAAGCTTATTTTAATATTGACAAAATAGGAAAATACATAAATAGATGTAGGGCCCACAAATATTGTATTTGAACAATTTTAACAGAAATTCTGTCAGAAATTCCGTCGGAAATACACAAAATAATAACCATAAAGGAAATACCACATACTGCCACAAATTAATGTCCACATACTGCCACAAATTAATTTCAGAATATATATATATATACCTTAGGATGCTACGGACACCGGGGACGGAGGGGCGACGGACAGCAGCAACACTCGACGCGTGGCGGCAACGGGAGGCGGTAACGGGCGGCGACAACGGACGGAGGGGTGGGCCGGAGGTGATGTGACGTCGGTCGGAGGGGCCGGAAGGGAGAGAGACAACGTTGAGAGAGAGAGAGAGAGCGCGGTAGAAAGAGAGAGAAAGAAAAATAAAAACTGAAGTGGCTGGGGGAAAAAGACGATGAAAAGGGTTTGAAGTTATTTTCGACGAAATATTCCGTCGACATTAGGTCCGTTGAAAATAAAATAAAATCGACGGATATTCGGTCGATTATATGTTCTATTCCGTCAAACTTATATTGTCTGGACGCGAGAATTTTGGCGCCAACAGGGATCTACAATATCGACGGAATTCCGTCGACTATAACTTATTATCGACGGAATAAAATACGACAGACTATTCCGTCGTAATTATGTTGTTTTCAACGAAATTAATTCCGTCGGAATTGAGCCTTTTTGTTGTAGTGAAATGTGCTGATGCAGAAAACGTGGAAGCCTCCTATACTCTTGGCATGGTCAGAATTCTTTACAGACTAATCTATCTCTTTCTACCAATCAATAGTAGTTTTTTGGTAATGGAATTTGATCATTTGTTTGTTACACAGATTCGCTTCTATTGTTTACAAAACCAAGGTAGCGGAGCTTCGCTTATGGCTAAGGCCGCGATTAGATCTCACGCGCCAGCTCTCTACTCTCTCGCCGTCATTCAGTTCAACGACAGCGAAGGCTCTAAAAACGGCAAAGACCTCCAAGCCAACGTCGCACTCTGCGCTCGAGCGGCCTTCATTGGCCACATCGACGCTATTCGTGAACTTGGCCACTGCCTCTTGGACGGTTACGGTGTGCGGCAGAACGTAGAGGAGGGCCGCCGTTTGCCAACACACGCGAGCTAGCTGTAGTTCTCTCAACCACTCTAGCGGTTGTTACGTCCAGCTCGAATTACACCTCATACCAAATGACTAAGACCATTTGAGACCAAGAATTCAGCATTTCAATCCCCAAACAAAAAAGGCTCGCCGACAAAAGAAACCAAATTTTTGGACCAACCCACTTACAAATAATATATATTGAATCTCAAAGCAACCCACAAATCAACATTATAGATAAACAAAGGGAATTTAGTTCATCACATACTTGTCATTGTTGTAATCCACTGCAACAGAAAATCGAAAGCAGCAAGAGATCCATGAGTACCCAATTCCCACACATTTATATACAGAGAGATTACAAAAGCTTCAGATTTGTGCAATGGAGTAAAGCGTCGACTGACTCTCTTAATTTTTTCTCTCTCTTCTCGGTTTTTTTTTCTTTTTTTGCAGGTATTTATATTGGTTTCCTGTTTTACCACTAGTTTCCTATTTTACCACTACTATAAAACAATGGTGAAATATTATTTATTTGGGGGGATTTTTTTTATGTGAGATGAAATATGAATCAATAGATTAAGTTGAAAGAATTGAGATGAAATCTGAATCGTTCTTATGCTTTTCCAAATTTTAAAGTGGGAGAAGATTCAAAATGGGTTTTATCTTATATATATATATATATATATATCGACTTACTTGTACTATATTTATTTTTGTTAAAAAACATACTTGTAATTTAAAGAATCACAAAAATTCATTTCAACAAGAGATTAGAAGAATACATAGATCCAAAAAAATTAATAATAACTTCATCACTTACACCCAACAAACTAACGAACATAAAGTTTGTTTTTCAAAAGATATAGACGAAATTAAATAAAATAATTAACCTAAAAAATTCCCCCGAATGTATTTGGCTTTCAATTTCAATCTGGAATCGAAGCCAGCAATTTTCACGAGCTCTGTTTGAGTTACAGTACTTTGTTTCACGCCGGCCCAGTGTTCAAATTCTTGTACCGTCCTAACGATTCATGGCGGCCTTTTGGTGTGGCTGTGAAGACTGGAGTCAGACTATCGGTTCATCGGTTGGAATTCCGATGACGATGAGCGCCGAGTTCAATTTTCTCGGTAACGGTAGTCCTAGCTTCTTCCTGCATTTTAAGCCATTGATCGGCAAATTCTCTGTTAAAAAATTATTTAATTCTTCTGGTATTTTGGTTGACTCTATACAATCTGAAATTAAATCGGATGAAAACGGCGTCGGTTTAGAATTATCTAAGAATAATGAAATGATAATGAATTAGAATGAGTTGTTTTCAGCGGAGAGAATTAATGGTTTATCGGTGAGGAAGACTGCGGAGAGGTTGATTACTGGAGCGAAGGTGTGTGCGATGACGGCAATGCCGTTGAGAAACCGCGCAGCGGCACAAGCCATGCAAGAACTCGGCAGAATGTAGAGAGAGAAAAACGATAGTTTCAAAATCTAAACAATAGGTAATTGCAATGTTCTTAGAACCGATTCATTCAGCGAACCAAAAAAGGTACCGAGTGGATGAGTTATTGGTTCAACTAGTGGTCGAACTGTTATTGAATCAGTGACGTCATAAATATATAAAAATATATATTATTAATAATTAATAAAATTTTAAAATATTTAATTTTTAGTAAGCTAAAATATAGTGAAATTATGTTATATTATGGATATAAATATTTTTGAAAAAAAAATTACTTCAAAACCGGTTCAACTAACCGATTGAATCATCGATTGAACAGGTGGTCAACCGGTTATTGACTAAATTGGGTGAACCGGTCCAAACCAGACCGAAAAGGGAACCGGTTCAACCGGTCTGAGTGTCGGTTTCAAACTGATTTTCAAAACATTGGATAATTGAGAGTTATGCTATTGAGGAGCAAAATTATCGTATAATTTATTTTACAAGGTTACTTGTTTTACATAGTTAAAATAATGGTGTTCAAGAACCCTATAAAAATAAGAATTCATGCATTCTCATTAAAAATGACAAAAATATGATATATTATATTTTGTCTGAATCGTCCTTTTTCTTTTGAAAAAAGAGAAGAAGAAGGATCTTCGATGGATCCCTCTTGTTCATGTTCAATTCCCTTCGTTTCGAAAAGCTATTTCTATTTTTACATTTGTTTATTCTTCACTTTCTTCCCTTTCTACCGTTTTTGAGGCTCTTTTTACAATTTATTAGTAATAATGCATGATAGTATTCTACTTAAATTATAGACACAGATAAGTGACACTCTATACACCTTCATATATTTATTCCCTCTGTTCTCAAAAAAGGATAACTAAAGTTATAATTTTTTTTAATTCCAAAATGATAAATTAAGATACATAAAGTATGTCATTTGGTAGTATAAAAAAAATAAAAATACTTGTCATTTTTTATAATCATGTGAAACTATTAAGAATAAATTTAAAGCATTTTTTTACTCTCTTTTCTCTATTTTATTTTTCTTAAGATATATGAAAAGTATATTTTACTAATTCTTTTGGGTAGGGTGAGAGTACTATTTATGTATTACCATAGATTTTGCTTTAAAGTTATAGGTTGTCCTTTGGATTAGAATACTACATTTCAGCCATTACATAAGAGTATTGAGCGACCTCATGATAAAACTCAATCTACTTACTATATAAGAGTATTAGGTGAGTCATTTTGGTCCATTATATATCCACCTAATAGTTATGAAGTGTTATCACTTATTAGTTACTCTAGTTTGAGCCGGTTTGGGGGAGGTTTTGGATAAATTAAAAATACTTATAAATTAAAAATTAAAATATTTTTGTATTTAATAACTCTCAGAAGAACTTTTAAATAAAAGAGATTTGGGTTTAACACGACTATTAATTGAAGCAGATAATTTAAACTTTTGGATGAAGCACTTTTTGGCAAAAATGTAAATTAAATATTTACCATACAATTGAATTAAATTTCTCACAAAAAAAATTTTAAAAATTTAAAGCACTTTTACAATTATGTAACCAAACACTATTTTAACTTTATTAAAATAACATTTTTTGTCAAAAATTCTACATTTCAAAGTGATTTATTTCACCGCACTGCACTGCTCTACCAAAGGGCGTTTAGTAGAGTTGAGTATTTATATACAAATCAGTATATTGTCAAAGTTTTGATGTTAGGATGTAAGATTAGGATATCACAAACTCTCAAACTTATATCTTTGATGACTCGACATATCATCGACAATTATATTCTAATTTTTTTTTGAAGAATGTGTGGATTCAAGACCTACCAAACCACAACGGCCATCACTCTAATATTATCTATAATGACCCGAGTGGAACTCAAGCCCAATATAAGACTTGGTCCTTTTTCAAGAGTTATAGTTGGATCATTTTGACTCATCTCAAGTTCATAAATAAAAATTATAATAAAAAAAAGTTAGGGTTCTTTACATAAGTATACAACTTTTATAAAATAATTACAAGAATAGTATACTAAACAAAATAATTACAAAAAGAGTGCAACAAGAATAAACCTATTAAATCATTATCCCTTAAATCAAGGAGAACAATAACCACCATATTTAATCTTTTCTATTTAATCGCCTCAATAACCAACATCAGATATATATATATATATATATATATATATATATATATATATATATATATATATGCAAAAATCATCCTATTTCCGATATAATTCCCCATTAGTCCAAGTGGGTCTGATTGGATTGGTCTGCTTCTGTTGTCCCGGCATGTTCAATGCCTTATCAAGGATGGGAGGTGGTGGTCAGGTGGACCACACCGCAGCAAACAACGCCAACACCGCCTTTTACACCACCTTCGCCATCTTCGGAGTTTTGGACGGCAGAATTTACAACATATTAGGCCCACGGCTAACCTTTTTCTCCGACTGCACCACTTACGCCCTTTACGCCGGCTCCTTCCTCTACTACAATCACCACAAACACCAGGCATTCGCTATCGTCGTCGGAGCCCTACTCGGTATCGGTGCCGGCCTCCTCTGGGCCGGCCAGGGAGCCATAATGACCTCATACCCACCCCCAGATCGGAAGGGATCTTATATTTCCATGTTTTGGAGTATTTTCAATATGGGTGGTGTTATTGGGGGCCTAATTCCCTTTATTCTAAATTATAACAGAAATGAGGCCAATTCAGTCAATGACGGAACCTATATTGGATTCATGATTTTCATGACCATTGGAACAGTTATTTCACTTGCAATCTTACATCCTAGCAATGTTATTCGTGACGATGGTTCCCATTGCACTAACATGAAGTACTCTAATATGGCAACTGTTATAAATTGTTTTTATGACTATTTGGTTACCCATTAAAATTAAAATTGTTACCTTTGTATATATGAAGGTTTGTCTACCAACTGTTCTTAATTCTTTTATAATTTATTAGTAACCCAATAAATCTGAATTGACTACCTTTGTATGAAGATTTGGCTACCAACTGTACTATGAGGAAAAAAAAATTGATAATAGATTTTTTATAATTAATTGGTAACCCAATAAAACTGAATTGGTTACCTTTGTATGAAGGTTTGACTACCAACTGCACTATGGAAAAAAAATCTATAATTAATTTTTTTATAATTAGTTGGTAACCCAATAAAACTGAATTCGTTACCTTTATATGAAGGTTTGGCTACCAACTGCACTATGAAAAAAATTATTATATAATAAATTTTTTATAATTACTTGGTAACCCAATAAAATTGAATTGGTTACTTTTGTGTGAATGTTTGATTACTAACTGCAGTATGATTTTTTTTTTTTGTATAATAGATTTTTTATAATTAACTGGTAACCCAATAAAACTGAATTAGTTACCTTTGTATGAGAGTTTGGCTACCAACTGCACTAAGGAAAAAAAAAATTCTATAATAGATTTTTTATAATTAATTGATAACCAATAAAACCTATAGATTTTATTATAAAAAATCTATTATAGATTTTTTTTCATAGTGCAATTGGTAACTAAACCTTCATACAAGGTAACCAAAAAAGAATGTTATCTTCATACAATTTTTTTTCATAATTAATTGGTAACCAAAGAAAACTGAATTGGTTACATTTGTATGAATATTTGGTTACCAACTCTACAATAGATTGTTTATAATTAATTGGTAACCCAATAAAACTGAATTGATTACCTTTGTATGAAGGTTTAGCTACCAACTGCACTATTAAAAAAAATTATAATAGATTTTTTATAATTAATTGGTAACCAATAAAATTGAATTGATTACTTTTGTATATAGGTTTGGTTACCAACTACAGTATTAAAAAAAATTATAATAGATTTTTTATAATTAATTGATAACCCAATAAAATTGAACTTGTTACCTTTGTATTAAGGTTTGACTACTAACTGCACTAAGAAAAAAAAAACTATGTAACCTCCTGTTTCTTTCCCAAATTTTTAATTTTTAATTATAATTTATTTTTTATCTTGTAATATATTTTTTAGAATTAATTGATAACTCAATAAAATTGAATTAGTTACCATTGTATGAAGGTTTAGTTACCAACTGCAGTACGAAAAAAAATTTATAATAAATTTTTTATAATTGATTGGTAACCCAATAAAATTGAATTGGTTACTAACTGCTGCAAAAAAAATCTATAATAGATTTTTTTATAATTAATTGGTAACCCAATAAAATTGAATTGGTTACCTTTGTATGAATGTTTGGTTACCAACTGCAGTATGAAAAAAAATTCTATAATAGATTTTTTTATAATTAATTGGTAATCTAATAAAATTGATTTGGTAACATTTGTATGTAGGTTTGACTATTAACTGCACTACGAAAAAAATAATTCTATAATAGATTTTTTATAATTAATTAATAACCAATAATTAATTGGTAACCAATAAACTATATTCAAAATAGTTTTTTTTCGTTACCCACAAAAATTAAAATGATTATTTTTAAATAAAAGTTTGACTACCAACTGAACTATATTGAAATTAATTTTATTTTTAAAAGGTTATTTATAATTAACTGCAATATATTCAAAATAATTTTTTTTGGTTATCCACAATAACTAAAATGATTACTTTTGAATAAAAATTTGACTACCAACTATAATATATATATATATATATATATATATATATGGTACTCCATATTAACACCCCACTAATTACTCCCATATCCACGCCCCAGAAAATTCGGAAGACTTGGCGCAAGACTTGTGAGAAATTCGGAAGTTACCGCCTTTTATCTCCCCCTATGTGGACCCCACTCATGCATATTTCACTCCCACAAAACCTCCTTTTCCCTCTCACATATGATCAGTTGATCACTCCCCGAAAACGGATTCCCTCTCATGCATAGGAATAAAATACTAACTATGAAAATAAAATATTAAAAAAATATTTTTTTTGTAAATATTTTGAAGATGCACTTTTTTTATAATTATTTTTTAAAAAGTATTAGGATATGTAATTAACCCAAAAAGTTATTGATACTCGCGGTAGTAGAGCCCAGACCTTACATATAGTTATGATCACACAAGTTTCAATGTGAAATTGGGTTTTCACAATCTTTCCTATTTAAATCCTCTAGTTCTCATACCCACAACCACAGTCCGTCCACAGTTAAATCCATAATCAATTTAAAAGGGATGTATTTGTCAATCCAATCAATGTCAATGTCCAAAAATCAAATATATATATGTCAGACGTCAATGTCCAAAAAATAAATAAATCCAAATATGAGTTTTCCTTCCTTGTCTATCAATCACATTTACTTTTGAGAATTTTTTGTACTAGGAGTTGTAATTTTTAAGTTCCAAAACACTAACGCTGCGTTTAAATTGAAAAATAGAATAAAAAGAGAAATAAAATAATTTTAAAATATTTAAAATGTATATTTGATTGTTAATAGTAGTGAATAATATAATATAATATAATGGTAAAATTAACATATATATATATATATATATATATATATATATATATATATATATATATATATATATATATATATATCTATTTTATTAAAATAGATTTTATTCCACCACCTTCCACATGGAATAGAAATCAAGAAAATAGAATGAATTTTTATTTTATTTAAATAATATATCTTCCAAAATAATTGTCAAATATACTATTTTTCACTTCATTATTTTCTTTATTTTATTGTCTTAATCCAAACCTAACATAACATGCTGGTTTCACATGCAATTGAGAAGGAAATAGTTTACGGGCAATTGTTTATTTTGCAATTTCATTTTAAGGGTTGGCAAGCAATCAAGGCTTAGAAAACAATCCTGCTAAAATGCAAATATCTTGTAATGACACAAGTTTTGTAATATCTCGGATATTTAAATGAATTAGAAATAAAATATTTAATATTTAATAAAGGTTGGAGTTTGATAACCTAGTAGTGGTAGATAAATAGAGGTCCAAATTAAATTTAACGGACTAACTTAGATATGGTGATATCAAAATTTTTGATAAGTTAGCAAGTAAAGTGATAATTCAATAAACTTGACTAACAGTAAGTCTAATTAAATTAAGAGAATTAATTAGTGGAGTTATGTAATTATGCGACGTGGTTGCGTGTAAATTAAATATGTATTTATATGAATGTATATATGCGTGCATATTTAGTAACATAATTTAATGGTTAATTAAATTGTGATAAATAGATAGATTAATATTAAATTAATCCGAATTGAATTAAAAGGTTTATTGTGGAATTAATTTATTCATTAATCAACAATTATGCAAATTGTTGATAAATTATTTGTGAGGAATAATTATGTAAATTATATAATTATAAATTATATAAAGTAGTTGAATTAATTAAGGGAGATTAGTAATTGTATATATGTACAACATTTAATTTCGTATATAGGTACATATATATAAAGGGATTAAATTAATTATGTAATTTTAAATAGTAATTGAATATATTAAATGAATATATTCTATAATTAAATAAATCATTGTAAATGATTTATGAAAGTGAGAAATTTAATTATACAATTATTTGTGTAATATTAATTAAATGATTTAATAAATTATTTAAATAAGAAACTGAGTAAATATATTATTATTTTAATGTATTTTCGGGTAAATGGATGTATTTCCATAATTGATGAGAAATAAATTATTTAATGTAAATGTATTAAATAATTTAATTTATGGCCTAAATAATATATATTAAATTATATATTGTATTTATTTTAATTTCATAATTTATTGTGAAATTATTTTTTTGAGGTAAAGTAATGTGTATAAATAATATATATAGATTATATATATTAGTATTAGCGAACACACTCTAAAGTTTTAATATCAAAATAATTGATAAGTTGTCATTAATTAAATATTCAATTAAATTGAATATAATGCGTGAATTAAATTTTATAAATTAATTAATATGATAATTAATTAATGTAAATAATGTAAAATATTATTAATAATATTATTAGTCCATTTAGTAATTTAATATTAATGGGTTAGAGTATTTAATTAATTAATCAATTCAATTATTATTTAATTATGGATTGGATAATTAATGTGTAACAAAATTAATAATTAATTATTTGGGTTATAATTAAATAGTCCAATGATAAATTAAATGGACTTGGCTAATTAGTAGCCCAAACATTTTAATAGGAACCAAATTGGTATTTTAAATAAATCCCAAAGCTTGAGCCCACTTGGAATTAAATTGTTTAACTATTATTTATTAAAAAAGTGACTTGGGACAACATTTTGGGACAAGCTTCTTGGATCAGCCGGCAAGGAAGGAGTAAAAGAGATTGAAATGTTGATTTTCTTATTTTATTTATTATTTATTAAATGGTTGTTTGTTTGCTTTTATTGTACATGACAACCATGCCTTTTTTCACCAACTAAGTCATGAGCTATTTTTCTTGTACAAGTATCCAAGTAGGAGCATCATGAATTATAGATATAATTTTTGTATCTAGGAATTTTGCTAATATACTTAAAATTGTAGACATTACATTTCATTTATATTTTTCCAAGTTCCAAAAGAGAGAGAGTTTGAGAGAAATAGCTTGGGAGAGTAAGTATTTTGAGAGAGAGCATGGAGAAAGTAGAGAAATAGTTCTTGGTTCATGTCTTCAAGTTGCACAACCTACTTTGGAAGGAAAATGAAGATATCCATTAAAACAAGGTATTTGTTATTTTAAAATCTAGCTTTGTTTTAAATTAATTAAACCATCATGTTAGTATAAATATGCTAATATAGTTAGTAATGTGTATTAGTAATATTTATGACATGCTTGAGTTTAATATGCTTGATTTGTATTTTGGTATAATTTATATGCTAAAAACATGTATTTGGTGGTGTGTTAAATCAAGTCTCAAAATAATGACCAAAAATAATTTTTATAATATTTAGATTTAATGTTCTAATATTATAGAACATTAAATCATGAGAAAAATAAAGTTTGAATCACTCAAAATGGAGTTATACACAAAAAGTTATGATTTGTGGTAGTTTATGTGATGTAAAAAATTTTATAAATTTTTTTTAATATTAAATCATGAAAAATTATATTTTCATGTTATAAATTGATATTAAGTGTTTGGTAATTTTTTTGGATTTTTATTGAGGACTTAAAGATTTCTTGAAAGTATAAATTTTATTAAGTTGTGTATTAAAATAGCACTGTTCACGTTCTGCTGGTTGGAAGAAAAATTGGAGCCGGCCGCGCAATGCGCGAGTCACTGTTCATCGCTAGACGCGGAGCCAAACGACGCCGTTTGGCGTATAAAAAAATAACCCGCGCGCAATGTGCGGAAGTCAATTTTCGGAAGTTGAAAAACGGCATCGTTTTAGTGTGTTTCTTTGGTACGCGCAATGCGCGGTAATAAAATTTCCTGCGAAATTACCAGATTGCCCCTCCGTCCGATTTTCTGATTAATTACGAAATTGCCATCGGTCCGATTTTTCAACTTATTTACGGAAATGCCATTCTAGATAATTTAAATTAATTTAAATGTTTAAAAATTAATTTAAAATTATAACAAAAATATTAATAATACAAAAATGATATTTAGGTATTGAATATTATATTTTCCAAATATAATAAGTATTTAGGATTAATATTTAAATGTTGTAAATATTAATCTAGTTAGTTTAATATTATATTTTTCAAATATAATAAGTATTTAGGATTAATATTTAAATATTGTAAATATTAATCTAGTTAGTTTAATATTATATTTTTCAAATATAATAAGTATTTAGGATTAATATTTAAATGTTAAATATTAATCTAGTTAGTTTAATATTATATCTTCTGAATTTATGATTAAATTAATTATTTATTATTTAATTAAAAATTAAATAATAAATAAGGATGATAAATTAATTAATTATTATTTAATTACTATTAAATAATAATTAAAGACAACTAAGATTGATTATTTAATTATTTATTATTTGATTAACTTTAAATAATAAATAAATTCAGTTAGTTATTATTTATTATTAAATAATAACTAATGATATTTGAGTATTTACTATATAATTTTATTATTTATTATTTAATTAACTTTAAATAATAAATGAATCTAGTTAATTAGTTATTATTTATTATTAAATAATAACTAAAGATATTTGATTATTTTTAATATAATATAATTATTTATTATTTGATTAATTTTAAATAATAAATAAATCTTGTAAGTTATTATTTATTATTAAATAATAACTAAAGGTAGTTAATTACTTACTATTTAATTAATGATAAATAGTAATTAAATGAAATTAGATTTAATGGAATAAAGAAAATGTCTTTTAACTCTTTTGTTTAAACAATTATAATAAATTGTTTAATAGTTAATAAGTGTTTAACACTTGAGAAAATTATTTTCTAACTTATTAAATTATTAACCTAATATGATTGAGGGTCTATAAGGTTAATAATATTGTTTTGACTGATGTATATCATGTGTTAGTGCTTATATGGTAGATAAGTTCCTTAGTAAGCGTATAGTTGTGCAAATACGCCGTACTAATTATTAGACCAACTTTATTAATGTTAGGTCTTTCAAAGCCAGTTAGTTAAAGCTAGACACTTATTATAGCTGAGCAGACAGGCAAGTTTCCTAAACCCTACTCAATTTATATTCAAGCAGGATATATTATTTTATTTTTCAAGTTCCTAACTCAAACTCAAGTTATTATATTTAAAGCATGCTAGTGGTTTAATTCCGTATAATTATTCCACCTCTTTAAATTGTTGATTCGCATATAGTGCATGTTGCATGTGTTCATCAGGTATGAAAGGCTGATCACCTTCATTACCATAAGGTTCAGTTAAATTGTTCATGGTCATTATTGACACTCAACATTTATTTATTCAGTCATTCAATTATTGAAATTATGACTCGCACTCTTTCACAATTATTATATTGTTGAAAATTCAAAAGCTTATTCTTTCTTTCAATCATGATATATCGTTATTATATTTAAACTTGCTGAGCAAAGTCGTTGCTCACTCTTGTTATATCATGATAACAAATTTCAGAATAATACGAATGTCCGAGGAGAGACGGTGACAGAAGCAAAAGACAAGATTATAGTGTTATGCATGATAACTAAATTGTTATATGATGTAAGTAATTTTGTAAACTTTTTTTTTATGAATCTAAAGGTATATATGTAAGTTAAGGTTAGAAACCTTGGGAAATGTTGTAGAATAAACAATTTATGTTTATATATTCCGCATTAGTTATAGCACATGTATGAAGATGATGTATCGTGACGTACTAAGTCTGAGGTTCAAGGTACCCGGATATGGGGTCGTTACAAGTTTTGCCCCTTATCACATTAGTTGCTAATGTATCCTTAGTCCCACGTCAACTAATTGAAAACCTCAACTATTTTCTAAATCTATAAATAGAAGGGTTTGACCCTTTGTTTCATTCATCAACAATAAGGATCTCCAATTTTGAGTAAGGACCTTGTTGTGTGAGGGTTTTTTATAAAAAAAATCTCCTTAATTAAATTTTCGTCATCGATGACATAGACAATCTGCAAAACTCGTAATTTTCGGGTATGTTTCTTATTTATTTTTTCTGTATTGTCATTTTTATTTTAAACATTGTATTTAGTTTCTTAGTTGATATTTTAGTATATTTTTGTTAGTAATTAGTATTTTTGCATTTTTATTATTTTTTTAGCTTTAGATTATTAGTTACTAGTGGTAGATTAGTATTTTTAGCTTTAATTATTGTTTTGTATTTAGATTATTAGTTAATAGTTTTAGATTAACATTATTTGCTTTAATTATTATTGCTATTTAGATTATTATTTTGGCATAATAGTAATATTTGTTTGAAAAAGGATTAAATATTGAAAGAATATTTTTGTAAATATACTTATAGTTATTTTGAAAAAGAAATATGAAAGCTGTTAAATAATAGAATTTGTCTTAATGACATTTATTTGTTCTAAATTTATATTTAGGAATTGGTCGACTATTAATTTTCTGTCCAGCAATATCGAGGTAAGTGACTTTTCGAATTATTTAGTATTTTGAAATTTTTGTTTATAATTACGTATGATTTAGTAATTATTCGGATGCCTAAATGTATTGTTTCAAAAATTATTATATTTTATTTAAGGCTTCCATTTGAATGAAAATGTTATACTTGTATTTTGTTAAAAATCCGGATCAAGTATCAAAATAGAATTTTTGATTTAGAAAACGAGATTATGTGATTTAGAACTGTGAAATAAATATAGTTTTGAATATCGAAAATATTGAGAAATTGATTTTAGAAACTTCAGTCTAACACTGACTATGTATCAAATCTGTTAATGTTTGCGCTAGTTTCAGAATAATTTAGGACCTACTAAGGTGCATACCTTTAGATACCCTTCGGGGGGTGCTCTTCGGAGCGCGTGCATGATAAGATACCTTAGTAGGGGACGTATCATTGACATTATCGAACATAAGGGCTGTGTTACAGGGCTGTTGTAACCTTAGTCGTAAGGGTTGTGGATTGATACATCAAATATATTGAACATATCGAAACCGTTTATTGAACATATTGAAATCGTTTTTGAATTGTGTTTTATTATTATTGATTTTGGTTTTGAATGTATATATTGACTATTATTATTGAACAAAAAAAGATTATTTTCAATAAGTATGTTTACTATTGTTATTGAACAAAAAGTTATTTCGAAAAAGTGTTTTGCAAACTATATTTGATTCACCTAAATAGTAAAGATTGTCACTTGCCTCATTTACTGCTCACCCTTACATTAATTTTTACAGGATACCTTGTGAAGAGCCGAGTACTGTGGATACTTTTGTGGATGGCTGAAGTTCTTTTTTGTTTAAGACGTTTATTAATATTTTGAAAAGACTTTTGTTTAATAGAGTTATGTCTCCAAAGTTATGTTTTCGGTATTTAGTTATTGAACCTTAGTGTAATTTTAATAATGAAAGACTGTTCGGTTTCAAGTTAGTTTCATTATTGTTGAGTTATTTTGTTTGGGTTGCGCTATTGATATTGTTGCCTTGCGAGCTTTGTGCTTGTAGCATATGGCACTTCGGGCCTGTAACGGGTTCAGGGTGTTACATATCTCGTCTTAAGCAGCTGTATAAAAAGGCATTGGGCAATTGTCCCAAGGTACAATGTATTTAGCAAAAAAAGAAAGGTTAAATGCAATAATTTAGCAAGCAAATACTTGCAGGCTGCACTGAAGTGTCTTTTAATTATGGGATTTAATATTTTTACAAGTAAAAGTAATAATTTCACAATATTTATTCAACATAAGTAATAAATGATTCTTGTACTCATAGAGCGAGATCTTATAAAAATATCAAATTTTAGTTGTGAGAATGAGCACGGACTGTTGAAGTTGGCTTTAATTCATATTTGAACATCCCTCATTAATTGCATGTCTTGCAAATTTCTTCACTCATGCACCTAGGAACTTGAGATCACTACCTTTGCCAATATGCTCTTACAAATAGCACACCACACTTGTTAAGTTTGTGTGCTTATGGATTTGATCCTTGACTAAGTTCAGTTTATCTCCCAAAGTTTTACTATAAATATGTTGCTCGGTTGAACAACGAGATGCACACAATACCTACCTAGCTCAGTAAAAGCAAATAAAGAGAGTTATAGTATAGAGAGAAATTAAACAATTAGTTTATTTCTCAGTTAAGAGCTTGTATTTTTTATATTATTTTCATAGTAAATTTCTAAGATCTATTCCCGTGATTTTTTCAAGTTGAGTTTTTTCCAAGTAAAAATTTATGTGTCATTATCTCATATGATAGGGTGTGTTCATCTTAGTATATTTGTGTAAACTTAATTTCTCAACACGGACATTGCAATGCACCGTGTGGAATCTAGTCCATGCCTTTCATTTGTTTCAAGTTAGAACATAATACTTAAGAGAGAATTGATAAGTAATGACATAGATGATTACATTGATAATTGGATGATAATTGGATAATTTACATTGAGAGAATATGAGACATTTATACTAATGGTGAACTGACAGATTGCCTAACATAAGGAAAGAATCATGGAAATGATCATTACATAATTGTGGGAGATAATTATGAAGGAGTGAATCATGGAAACTGTTGGTTACTTAATTGATTTATTTCCTAATACATAATTAATACTCTAATATCTAGAATATTCTCTAATACGCCCCCGCAAGCGAAACGGAGGTAACTGGAGCTTGAACTTTAGAAAATAGCCATGTGATTGTAAAACTAATGAAACAATAATGCCTCAAAGAATAAAGAACAAGCACAATTTCTATGAGAGATTAAACAAAAGTGCGGCATGTAGCATCAAACCAAAAATATGACGCGAACTGAAATGATCGTCCAGACATGTAAGGGAAAACGTTAGCAATCAACCGTAGTAGTGTTAAAATGGTCATATACACTTGATCATAAATAGATAACTTAGCGACGTGTGGTATTGCATTCCTTTCTAGCTTGGACTCAAAAGAAGACCATAAAACCCCATCTTTTAAACTTCCAAACAAGGAATGATGACAGAAACCTGGTTCAGTGTTTTGTTAGAGACCATGTAAACTTTCAAGAACTATGAGAGTAGAAACATCATCAGAATGCATGAACCTACACAAACCATAAATGAATTTGCAAAGACATCCGAATAAGGATGAGAATGACCGTGAAGTAAAGAGAAAAAGGAGGATTGTGATGCCCCCAAATTTGGGTCTACACAACCCAAACTTGAGTTGTCAAATTACACAACAACTATTACAATATGGTACAAGTACGACAATACAGTGTTTAATAATACATAACTAAGTCTTCGCTATTATTGTCACACTATTTTACAACATGTGAAAACTACTACAGCTATCACTCGAACCTTCACTCCATCCCCCAGCTAGTCCCAGCTACTCTCTCATCTTCTATTGAAGAACAATGGAATAAAAAGAAAATGTGAGCTCAAATAGCTCAATAAAAAATATTATGACTAAGATAATAATGAATAAATTATCAATAGTCTTCAACAGTGATGAATTCTTGATATAATAATATAAACTACAAAATTTAAATCAACAATTGCAGTTAAGTTCTTGAACAAAGTTTAGATCAACAACTATAGCGGAATAATAACCATTATGATAATCATGTAGATCATGATGTCTACTAGCTTATCTTTTTAGAAAAATCATCACCAATCTTTATCATCTGAAACACCACTAGTCATGATCATGATAAACAACATTTTTTCTTTGCCTCAGGCCAAAGAGAACATTCACCACGCGCCATAAAAAATACATCACTATTATATCGGCTTTACCCTATCATTTGTGAACTAGGCCACAGATATTCACAACAACTCGATTCTTGATGATTAGTGTAAGACCCCGAATTTTATGAAATATAAAATTTAATTTTTCTTCATATATATTTTTTTTCCTGAAACAGTAAGTGGTTAAATTAACGAAATTGAAAGTTAAGGATGTTATGTGTAAATTTTATTTTGTCGGACAATATTCGTTTTGTTGGGGAATATTCGGGTCGTACGACGGCGCCGAAATAACTAATTATTGGTGGAGCCCACAACGGAATAATTGTCGGATATAGAAAACGACAGAAGTAACCTTTTTAAATAAAAATAGTCAACGGTGTTAACTGTTAAAATACCGGTGATAAAAGAATAGTAGCATACGGTAATTTATGGTATTTTCTGTAGCACACGGTACTCTACAGTAGCACACGGTATTGCACAGTGTCTCATATTATTGGTCTGATAATTGACACCATAACTGTTGCGCATCATTTCATCAATAATTGTCACTGCATAATATTTTATATTATCAATTCAATTATTGTTGCTACACAGTATTTTGCATTATTGATTCAATAATTGTCATTACACTGTATTTCATATCATCGAGTCAATAATTGTTGGTGCACTGTAGTTTAAAATTATTGAATCTAATAATTGTCACAGTAGCAAATACACTATAATTTATATTATTAAATTAATAAAAATATGTAACGTGTTTCTTACATTATTGTTGTAGCATTATTTATTTTATATGTTGGACCCACAGGAAGAATAAATAAATAAAAAAAAAAAAAATAATAATAATTTTACTATTTGGAATAGTGACGTGAATAGTGACGTGAATAGTAACGTGAATAGTAAGTGAATAGTAAGAAACATGTGGACCCATTGGTGGGGCCCACATGGTTGGTGAAGCTTGAAATTGGAGAAATGTGCGCAGAAGAAAGAAAGAAAAAAAAAAAATGCACGAGGCTGCTGCACTGCCAGCCACCTACCCCCACCTACCATGCATAGTGCCTTATTTTCTCCTATAAATAGCTTGCTCAGCTGAATAGAAAAATCACACCTAAAACATAAAATTTTTCTATAAGAATTTTATGAGTTTTCTCTGAGAATAGTAAGCTTATTTTGAGTGTTTGAAAGCCAAAAGGAGTGCAGAAATTTTTCAAGTAAGTCTTTTATTAGAAAGTAGTAATTTTATAAATTCCTATTTTTCACGGTATTCACAAATCTTCCTTTAGAAGACTCTTCTTTGAGAAGATTCATTTTTAAAAGCTTTCTTTGGAAGATTTATTTTGGAATATTATTTTTAAAACTATTTTAAAGTTGGTATTTTATACTACAAAAATTATGTTAAATATATATAATTTTGATAGTTCATAATATATGAGTTATCATACACTTTGAAGTTTACATGTTGTAATTACTAATTTTATTATAAATATATAGGTTGATCAATCTCATTTAAATCAATATCCAGTCACGTGTTAAGGTAAGAAATGTCATTTTTTTTACACTCTTGAACTTGCTACGGTAAGGGATATTATTTTCTTTCATACTCCTGAATCGAAACTTATTATGGAACTATTGCTTCTATAATTCCTGAAAATATTATATGTTCCATAATAGTTGAACTTCATTATTTCAACTGAACCTTCCTATTTTCTGAATCTTTCTATTGAACTGTAACCGTTATTCTGAACTGAGAGTCTTGAATAACATTTTTAAATTTCACTCCACATCATGTTGACAATTTGGACATTATTTGAATCTGCACAAAGTAAACTTCCGATACTTATTGTTTATCCTGTTTCTTCTGTTCATCAATTGTATCACTATTATTTGTACTAATCATCAAGAATCAAGCTGTTGTGAATATCTGTGGTCGGGGGCACAGATGTGATATATTTGTTGAACAGATGATAGGTTAAAGGCGATATATTAGGTTAAAGGCGATACATCTGTTCGGTGTCTTTTATGGCACGTGGTGAAAGTTCTCTTTGGCCCGTAGTGCATAGATGAACTGTTGTTTGGTATGATTATGACCAAAGGCTGAATCTGGTATAATCATGACCGTTGTTGTTATATTGAAAGTTCTCTTTGGCCCGTAGTGCATAGATGAACTGTTGTTTGGTATGATTATGACCAAAGGCTGAATCTGGTATAATCATGACCGTTGGTGTTATATTAAATGTCTTTGGCCCGTAGTGCAAATATGAACTGTTGATCTGCATGATTATGATCAGGAACTGTGAATTTTTATTATCATGACTAATGGTATTTCAGATGATAAAAGTTGATGATGTTTTTCCTAAAAAGAGAACCGAGTGGACATTATAGTCTGCATTATTCTTCTAATAGATTACTCATTCCGCTGCTATTATTGATCTGAACGTTGTTTAAGAATTTAACTGCAGTTTTTGATATACACCTTGTATTCTGTTGTATTCTATCAAGAACTCACCTGTTGAAGGCTAATGATAATTTATTCGTCATTATCTTAGTCATGATATTTCTTACTGGGCTATTTGAGCTCACCCTTTTGTTCCATTATTTTTCAACAGGATATGAGAACGTAGCTGGGTCTAGCCGGGGAATGGAGTGGGAGTCTGAGGGATATATATTATAGTCTTCACGTGTTGTAAAATAGTGTGGCAATAATAGTGAAGACTTAGTTGTGTATTATTATACACGGTATTGTTGTACGTTGTGCTTTGTTGTAATAATTTTGTTGTAGTCTTTTGATGACTCAAGTTTGGGCTGTGTGGGCCTAGATTTGGGGGCGTCACAATTAGTACAAATAACAGTTATATAAATATTGAACAGAAGAAAGAGAATAATAGGATAAAAAATAAATATCAAAAATTTACAATTTTACAATTTTACTTTATGCAGATTCAAATGATGTTCAAATTGTCAACATGATATGGAGTCAAATTCAAAATTGAAATTCAAGATTTATAGTTCAAAAATAACAATTAAAGTTCAATAAAAAGGTTCAGGTAAATAGGAAGTGTCTCGTGAAACGATATTAAATGAAGTGCAAACTATTAATCATTTCAAAAATTTTATCAAACAATACTTACCATAGTAAGTTTAAGAGAATGAAAGAAAATGATATCCCTTACCTTATCACGTAAAAAGAGACTATTTTAAATGTAATAGATCAACCTATATATTTATAATATAATTAGTAACTACCATATATAAATTCCATGGTGTATAATAACTCGTATATTATGAACTATCAAAAGTTTTTACATAATATAAATCTGTGTAGTGTACAGAATAAAATATAATAACTCCCAAAATAGTTTTTGAAATAATATTTCAAAATAAAATCTTCCAAATGAAGTATTTCAAAATAAATCTTCTCAAGAAAGATTCTTATAAAAGAAGATTTTTGTGAATACCATGTGAAGTAAGTACTTGTGTAAATATTACTCTTTTAAGAAAAGACTCACTTGAGAAATCCTTCCACTCCTTTTTGCTTTAATAACACTAAAAGTATCCTTATTATACTCAGAGTACGCTAACAATATATTAGTAGAAGAAAAGAAAGGTGTGAGCTTAATTGTTAAACCGAGCAATCTATTTATAGGGGAAAGGATGGTACATGAAATTTATAAAGTGTGCTAGAGGAGCACACCAAGTTTGACAAAAAAAAGGAGCTGATGGGCGGTGGGCATCTGATGATAAGGCTACCAAATTTGACAAAGCAAGCATGGTTTGTTGAAGAAAATAAGTGGGGGATCCCACTTTTTTTTTGTTTTCTTGGAAACTTTCTAAAGAATTTTGATAAGTGATAGGTCTTACCCATTAATCATCTCACTTAATT
The DNA here is from genome assembly GCA_947179155.2 of Hedera helix. Classification (NCBI taxonomy): domain Eukaryota; kingdom Viridiplantae; phylum Streptophyta; class Magnoliopsida; order Apiales; family Araliaceae; genus Hedera; species Hedera helix. Next base: position 13,877,567 of record OX359268.1, read on the forward strand.
TCCTTATACTCCCCCCACGTGATCCAGCTTCTTCCTTTAAAATTATATTCTTTAATTATTCATCAATTATTATTATCTTATATCCAAAATATTAACTCACATTTAAAAGTAATATTTAAAGTAATGTTACAACAATAATTCAAAAATAATGTAAGAAAATGTTATTGTGACAATTATTAATTTAATACAGTGCATGAGTTACTGTAACAATTATTGGTTCAATAATTTAAAATATAATGAAATAACAATTATTGATTTAATAATGTAAAATATTGTGTAACAACATTATTGATGAATATTGTGCAATAACCACTTTATCAGATCAATAATATGAAACACTGTGCAATATTACGTGCCACTATGAATTAACATGTTCTATAATAAAATATCATGAAATATTGTATGTTATTATTCTTTTATCACATGATATTTTAACAGTTAAAAGTTATAGTACTGTTGACCATATTTATTTAAAAATGTTACTTTTGTCATTTTCTATATCCGATAATATTTCGTTGTGGGGTCCACCAATAATTGGTTATTTGGATGCTGTCGTACGAATATTCCTGACAAATTGAATATTCCTCGACAAAACGAATATTTTTTGACAATTCGAATATTCCCCTACAATTTATACATCTTTATCTTTAACCTTTATCAAAATATTAACTTAATGTTTTAGAATAACATTAGAAAAAAAATTAAATTTTATTCAATAAAGGCTGGTCTTGCAACCTCCCTTACTTATGAAATTTCATCTATGAAATTGACGTACCTGGCATTTTGAAGAGGTAATGATACTTAGATTTTATTTCAGATTCTAGCTCTCATGTCATTTTCTCAGCATCTTGGTTCCTCCAAAAAACCTTGACTTAAGGTATAACATTTGAGCGTAGTATATGTTCCTTCTTATCTAAGATCTTGATAGGTACCTCATCGTACGTTAAATCATCTACTATAACGTCTAGTTCTAACTCAATAACGTGGTTTGAGTCTTTCACATATTTACATAACACAGATAATTGAAAAACGTTATGGATGTTGTGATACCCGCAAATCTGGGTACCACTACCTCAAGCTTAGTGCTCACGATCAAATACATTCAAAAACCTCTAAATAACATATAAGAACTAATGCATAATAAATAAACATAAGTTGTTCATTACAAAAAATTCACTACGATCCCAAGGCATATAACCTTAAACAAATACATTATGAATACTTTAATAATACAAAAAGGTTCTATGATTACATAACTGAATAGTAACTTTGCTAACTGCTCCAAATTGTACCTGATCTTGATAGGTAAAAAATATGTAGACTTTGTGAAACGATCCACGATCACCCAAATGGCGTCGTACCCCTTCTGAGTAACTGGAAATCCCGTCACAAAATCCATCATGATGTATTCCCATTTTTATTTCAGAATTTCCAATGGTTTTAGCAGTTCACTAGGTCTCTGATGTTCTGTTTTAACACTTTGACATGTCAAACATCGGCTAACACACTCAGCCACTTCCTTCTTCATATTCGACCACAAGAAATGTTGACGCAAATCCTGATACATTTTAGTACTCCCAGGGTGTACCGAATACCTCGTACTGTGTGCTTCCAGTAGAATTTCCTCTATTCCAGAACCAATGGTATTCAGATCCTTCCTTTAAATCTTAATAGTCCCATACTATTAACCTTATTCTCCAACCCTTCCCCTTCAAAAATCCGATTCTTGATGCTAATGCATTCTTCATCATTCTCTTGAGCCTCTTTTATCTTATCTAATAAAGTTGGACTCGCCTCCACTGTAAATAACTTCTCATCAGCATCCCTTGGATACTTTACCTCCAATTATAGCCTTTTCATTTCCCTGATCAACTCTTCCTGACTATTAGTACTTTTTCTCTGCCCTTTTTGCTCAGAGCATCTGCCACCATATTTGCCTTACCGGGATGGTATAGAATTTCACAGTCGTAGTCTTTGATTAATTTCAATCATCGTCTTTGTCTCATGTTCAACTCCTTTTGAGTAAAGATATACTTCAAACTTTTGTGGTCTGTATATATCTCGCACTTCTCTCCATACAGGTAATGCTTCCAGATCTTTAGTGCGAACATTACCACTACTAATTCTAGGTCATGAGTTGGATACCCCTTCTCATAATCCTTTAATTGTCGTGAAGCGTATGACCTTGCCGTGCTACATTAGCACACAACCAAGACCTTTGTGTGACGCATCACTGTACACCACAAATCCTCCTGAATTGTTTGGTAAATATAACACAGGTGCTCCACTAAGTCTCTTCTTCAGTTCTAAGAAACTTGCTTCACACTTCTCCGTCCATACGAACTTAACCGTCTTCTGCGTCAAATTCATTAATGGCATCGCTAACTTCGAGAAATCCTATATAAACCATCTGTAATAACCTACCAACCCCAAACTCCAGACTTTTCTGGGCTTCTTCGGCTATTTCCAATTTATAACTGCTTCCACATTTGCTAGATCTACCGAAACACCGTCCTTATCAATTACATGCCCCAGCAATGCACCCTTTGAAACCAAAATTTACACTTGGAAAATTTTGCGTATAGCTCTTCCTTTCTTAATGTCCCCCGTACTACCCTCAGATGCTCGGTGTGCTTTTCCTCTGTCTTCGAGTAAACAAATATATCATCAATGAACACAACAACAAACTTGCCTAAGTATTGTTTGAACACTCTTTATCATGTCCATAAATGCTGGTGGTGCGTTCTTCAATGCCAAACGACATCACCAGAAACTCAAAGTGACCGTATAGAGTTCTAAATGTCGTCTTCAGTATGTCCTCCTTTCTCACTTTTAGCTGGTGATACCCAATTCTTAAGTCAATTTTCAAAAAGTACTTCACTCCCTTCAGTTGATCAAACAGATCGTCTATCTTAGACAACGGGTACTTGTTCTTAATCGTAACTTTGTTCAACTCTCGATAGTTGATACAAAGTCTTAATGACCCATCTTTCTTTTTCACAAACAATACCGGCACTCCCCATGGAGACACGCTCGGTCGAATATGCCCCTTATCCAATAATACTTGCAATTGTATCATCAATTCCTTCATTTCTATCGGAACCATCCTGTACAATACTTTCGATATTAATGTTGTCCCTAGTACTAAATTGATAACAAACTCTACTTCTCTATCTGGTGGTAAACCCGACAACTCATCTGGGAAAACATCTGAGAATTCCCTTACCACATGTATCTGTCCCACTTCTCCCCTTACTCTCTAAGTAACGACCACATAAGCTAGATAACCTATACAACCCTTCCTTAGCAATCTCTTTTCTTACATCATCATCAAACAACCAGATTGTCTCGGCGATTTACTCCCATAAAATACCACCTTTGACTTATTTGGAGTCTTCAGGTTTATACTCTTCTTCTGGCAGTCAATCACGCTCAGTGATTAGACAATCAATCCATTTCAAGGATTACGTCAAACTCTCTTAATCAAATCGGGATCAAACTCACACATTGTTTGTATTCTCTTATTTAAACACAACAATTCCTATGAACGTATTATATGGGGATAACTTCCTTGTTAGCTATTTCCACATTCAAAGGATTCTTAAGTTTTACACGGTAGCGCCCGAATCAAATAATACATAAGCATTTATATTATTGATCAGAAGAATACCTGACACCACATCTTTTGACTCCATTACGTCCTGCATGGTCATGTTAAAAGTATGTGCCACTGGTCTATTTTGCGGTGATGGCCCTCCGATTGTCATCTTGTTATTGCTCCCCTTATTTGCACATCCTGCCCCTCCCTTACTTTTCGGACAGTCATTCTTCTAATGATCTAGCGCACCACAGTAAAAACATCCTTCACTCTTCCCTCTTGGGAATTGTGGAGAAAAATGTCCTGGTTGTCCACAATTGAAACAGACTCCCTTACCTTTCAAGCATTTAAAATAAGTATGCACACAAGCCAATCATATATGATGTGATATAGCATATACTTTGTAATCTTATTCGTTTATTAATAAAAGTTTATTTATACAAAGGTATTTTCTTTATCCATATTTAATAGATGATATTAATTGTGATAAACTCATAGTTATTAAGTAATGCTTTTAGAATCATGATGATGATCATGCTAATAAGATCTAAATTCAAGATAGCTCAAAACTAAAATTATTCTTAATCGTGGGATTACTAAAATGGGGATTAGTGAATCCGGATAGGTTAGTACATACTATGTTTGCTCTTATGAAGAGAATGATTAATCTCATAATCATTTGTGCAGAAACACTAAAGCAAGTATGTATGTGCTTATTAGAGAATAAGTTCACAGAACGTGACTCGCTCAAGGAACACCTAATGGAGTCTTACTTGCCTGTCAATAGCAGTTCCTTTTGTGATAATAGTATAAGTGATCCTTAGAGTTGAGATCATCATAGTATCTTATGTATGATGAATTATATTTTGACATATTCCTTAAAACCTTTAGGGTGTATCTAAGGGTATGTTCGGATATAATAAGTTGTACATGGAGATAAGTGAATGATCAACAAAGAATCTACCACTTCTAGTAAAAGAAGAGAATGTCTTATGCGATTCGATAAATGATAACTTAGTAGTTCTTGGCTAAGACATAATGAAAATTAGAAAGTTTCTAATTTACATTAATTAGAGTTATTCATTTGAGAATCGAAATGCGTATAATCAAATAAAATAAGACTTGACAGTAATATCATGTCTTATATTTGATTGGGACATTATGAGGTAGAATGATTGAATTGTACGATAACTATTCGCTGAATAGGCTCTTTTGTGATTAAATATCGAAATCTATATTATCTAGAAAGTCGTTAATCACTAATGAGACTTACCCTTATTGTAGAATAAATATTATTTATTTAAATGAATTAATATTTTAATGTATTTATTTAAATAAGATTAGAATTGTTCTAATTGATTTATTTTACAACCTGTTTAATATGGAGAACCTAAAGGATCACACCGCAAAAGAAAAATAATTATTTAGGAAGTAAATGACATAATCATAATAATGAATTAAGTATATTTAATTTATACTATGGGGATAGAATAAATACAATATCTTGATATTTATTATTTAGTATTTTAGAAATAATAATTATAAATTAATAAGATGACTCTTATTATTATTATTACTATTATCATTGTTATTTAGTTCCTAAATGGTTTAGGAATCAATTAAATATAGTACTCTAATAAATGATAATTAAGATCCTAAACGGTTTAGGAATTATAATTATTATATTAATTTAATTAAGTTTTGAATTAGATTAGAAGTTTAATTAAAAATTCTATTCCTAAAGGCGTTAGGATTGTTAACTATATCTATAAATAAGAGAAATCTTATAATGGATTGGTGTTACATACACTTTCATAATTTTTGGGAAAGTACTCACATATTCTCTAGAAAGGGAAAACTTTGGTTTGTCTCCACCCACTTCTTGAATCATTATTATTCCTTGGTGGATCACCTCTAGAGGCCAAATACTTGGGTAGCTAACATTGATCATTAGAATCCAATTTGTGAAATTCAAGGAGAACGCGAAGAACTTGGAGTTAAACCTATACCCGTGGAAGCTTTGAGTTCTACATGGGTATAATTCTCTAACTTTTTCTTTATTGATTAATAGTTGTGCATAAAGGTCGATCTTGGATTATGGTTTGTAAAATTTTAAATTCTGATTTACCATGCTTCTACTACTTATATTTAATTGAATTGCATGTTCATGGATACTAAAAACCAACATCATTCCCCTGCGTGATTCTTAGCACATGTCTCACACTTATTTTCTTTCTTCGTCTCTCTCCGAGACTTACTTCCTCCTGACGCTTCGTTGTCATTCCATTTTATCTTGCTCGAGTTTCTTCCCTCGTTGCTTCCCGCTCAGTAACCTTCTTGATTCTTCCTATTCTTCTGATCCTGTTAGTACTTTGAAAAAGCTTCATTTCCCCCTTCTGTGATGATCGCCTTCTCCAGTAGAGTCAAAAATATAGTGATCTGTAGAACTGCCACTTTATTATACACACAGGACTTCAACCCTTGTTCAAACCTTCTCGCCCTTCTCACTTCAGTGTCCACGTGGTGTGAAGCAAATCTTGTCAATTCATTGAATTTCATAGCATAATTTGCAACAAACATGTTACCTACTTCAAGTCCAAGAACTTAATTTCCATCATCGTCTGCATACTTTTCAGGAAATAATTCTCGAAAAATAACTCCTTAAATCGAGCTCATACTATTACACCTTATCTGGCTTTATTCTTATTAGCCTCTACCAGTAGTTTGCTTCACCTTTCAGCATAAAAGTAGCAAATAAAGTCTTTTGTTTTTTGGCCACCCGTGCAACCTCGAACACATGTTCCATCTCTTCTACCCATGTCTGGGTTTCTATCGAATTTGTAGTCCAGTGAAACTTTAGCAGTCCTACCAACTTGAAATCTTTAAAACTTGCTAAATGACTCAAGGGTTGCTCTACCACCGTGGTTGGTCTACTATGCATTTCTTCAGCTAAAACGTTAGCAAAAGCCCTCATTGGGTTTACTTGACCCTCTACGTTTTTTACTAACTCTTCCACTCTTGGATTTCAGGGTTGTTTTCTTGGCAGCATTGTCTGCTATGAACAAAATCTTACGTTATCATTTTGTGTTTTATATCTTATGCAACATTTTACTAATGTTAATATTTAAAAATATGAATGCACTTTTCAAACATAAGACAAAACATATAATATAACCGCATTTATATTCATATTCCACTGCTTTAATACATCAAGTAAAAACTCGTGGCATATTGCTATAAATGCTCAAACCAATTGATAGTTATCCCCCAAAGAACAAAAAGTGGGGATTTAAACTATCCTACCCTTATGACAAAATAAAAGTCAGGGTCTAACACTATCCCAAGTCTAAACAAAATACTGGATTTACAACATATACCCGCCCCTACTATAACCAAAAGTAGTAAATAACTGCATCTATATACAAGATATAAATAAGTAACATAACTAGTGGCGATGCATCCCACGATACATAGCATTCTCATGTTCCTGTCGGGCGATTCTGTCAACTACCCTGTGGCTCACTGTGGTCCAACTCAGGTCCTTCTCTCAGGGATACCTCCGAATTCTGCTCCTCAGCATATTGAAGGTCGTATCTAATTCAAAGCCCAATGAATCAATCCTGGTTGTCCTAGCTTGGACCTCTCTTTTTAGCTTGTCTACTCTCCTGTCAAATCTAACCCAAGCCTATTCTATGCGGATCTTATCTGCTATCTCTAGATCAAACTTGGCCTTCATGCTTTCGTGCTCTACTTGCAACTCTGCCAAACACAATTTTGCTTGATTCAGTTCCTCCCTCAGCTCTGTATTCCTGGCCACCATCTGATGTACCAAGGGCCCTAACTGCTATGCGGAATACTCATACCCCTGCAACTGTGCCTTAAGCTCCCTCACCTCATCCTCCAACTGATATGCCGCGTCCTTATACTAATCTTCCATGTCCTGATAGACCTAGTTCTACTCCTATAACTCTCTAACTCTATCCTCTAACTCCATATTCTTGTCTGTCAATTAATCCACCAAACGATCCTCAGTTGGCAGCTCCTCTGGTGAAGTATAGTACTCCACCTCCTCCATAGCCTCAGCTATAAACTCATTTACACCAACTGGCTCCTCAGCCTACACGGCTTTCGCAGCCTCCTCAACCTCATCCACCTTATTATCCCCATCCTCGATGTATGGCCTCATCACCCGGCCTATAACTGGTACTCCATCTGAATCTGACTAAGACTTACTCGACGATGCTGGCGCAACAGGCTCAGTTGGCTCTACAAAGATAATATGCTTGTCCACAGTCTCAAAATCAGGAGCTCGACTAGACTCACCAAACTCGGACATCCTACAGCCACAACAAAAGACAACACAACAACAAGGTAACATCAGTATCACAATAAAATATATTCATTGATGAAATGAAATGATATTTTATTATGCAGAAAATCGGCTCGATGAATCTCCACTATCCATCTCCAAACTTACTCGACTCAATGTATCTCCTCAACCCATCTCCTAGCGTACTCTATACAAGTTTATTTCTAAGGTTATAACCTAGTTTTCGCATCCTTTATAACCAATAGCTCTGATACCAACTTGTGTTTAATAATATTTTAATTATTTTTTAATATTATTAATTATTTAATAATATTTTAATTACTTAATAATATTATTAATTATTTAATAATATTTTACTTATTTTATAATATTATTCAACAATAAGTAATATTTTATTTATATAAATTAAATTTTATATTAATATAAATAAATTACTATAATTTTTGGACCATTAATGAACCGACCCGACCCGTTAGATAGCCCATCACCTGACCCAGATAAAATAATAAAAAATAATAAAAATAAAAACTTCAGATCGACTCTGCACCGTGAACTGTAAACCAATGCTGGTTAGAAGAAACCAATTTGAATTTTTTTCCAGATTTGGCCTTCATTGCGCAAACTAGAATAAAATAAAATCTACAAGTATGATTGACCTCAAATCGATCTTGTTGGATTCGTATCTTCCCGAACTATAATATTCCATCATTGAATCGAATTTTTAGTCATGTTTTGGTCACAAAAAATGGGCTTAAAGTGGACTGTGAGTATTTAGGGTTTTGATAGTGAGGTGTATCGACTCCAAAAATCATCTCTCTCGTTTTAAATCATTTTTACATGAATCTAACGAGATTTTTCTCTTAACTTACATATATAACATATGAAGAAAGAAATTCACAGAAATTATTTGTAGGTTTCAAAATAAAAAAATTTAAAGTAGGGTTTATCGAAAAAATTTATTTTACATCTTTTTTTCTAAATTTTTCATAATAAATACACATAATTACACATGTTAAATCCATTGAACCCTAGATTTGCTAATCTAGCATGAATATAAACATTTTGAGCTTTGAAATTAATTTTCTACCATAAAAATCATATATAACACAAGAGAAGCTTGAAAACTAGGATTTTAGATATTTTTATACCTCTTGCTCTTAATGGCTCTCCTTCTTTACTTTCCAAAGTAAGAAATGAAGTTAAATGACATCCAAGAACCCGCCCTAGCTATCAAACTCCCCATCTTGAAGCTCTCTTGTTATATTCTTTTATAAACTCTCAAGAACTTAGTATATTCTCTCTTTCTTTTCTCTAATCTCTCTCTCTCTCTCTCTCTCTCTCTCTCTCTCTCTCTCTCTCTCTCTCTCTTCTCTTAAGGCTACTAGCTACCAAATGACTAACTCTTTGCAAGTGTTGGGTAAGGCTCTATATATAGATATTTGCTAAGCATACTTATATTCTCCTAATCCATCAATGTTAGTTGATTAAGGTTAATTGCATGGGAAACATGAACTCATATTTTAAGGAGACTTGATGGGGCTTGAGTGTGAATTAAGGATTTGTGTTTTCCATGTTGGCTTTGAGCATTGAACACTTGTGGTGCCCCCTTTTTTGGCCGGCTCCCCTCCCCATTATTCCCCTAATATTTATTTATTTTAATTGCCAATTTGGTTAAATCTATACACATATGCATAATTATATATATATATATATATATATATATATATATATATATATATATATATATATATATATATATTACCACTTCTTGGGCTACCAAGTTGGACTCAATTAAATTATTCATTGGGCTTATTAATTCACCAATTTAGCTTAACACATTATAAAGTCCATTGGGCTAGATTAATTAAATTCCACAACAAGCTTACTAGTCCATTGCACAATTAATGGTTTGAGCTTGTTTAACTTAGTAGTTCAACTAGTCCACTAGTAACAAGTTTACTAATTAGACTATTAATTATCATTATTAATATATTGCACAATTATCATTAATTAATAATTATATTAATTAATTTACCTAATCCAATTAGACTTGTTATAGTCAAAATTAATTAAATATTTAATTAAACTCATTATCTTATTAATTTCTCAATATTATTTTCCTTTATGCTAGTCTACTAATTTAATCAATCTATTAGTGGAACTTCGTTTAGTTTACATCTAACAATCAACACATAACCTACCAATATATATATTGGTTTAAATTAATTCACAAAAATCACTATATTAGTAGATAATTCGTTAATAGAGTTTAAAATTTGCGGTCATTATAGAGGTGAGACATGTTTTGTGGTAGAGCAAGTCTATAAGTCACAATTCCTACTCGATCGATGATTTCAATTAATCCAATAAATTGAGAATTTAGTTTTTCTCTCTTTCAGAATCTCGTAACTCATTTCCATGGGAAAACATGTAAAACTACATGGTATCCGACGTTGAATCTCTCGTCCATTCGATAAAGATCAGCATAACTCTTTTGTCATTCTTGTGCAGCTTATATTCATTGTCAGATCATTTGGAACTTTTCTGTTGTCATGCACACTAACTCGGGTCCAAATAATTTTGCTTCTCCTACCTCATTTCAACATATTGGAAAGCGACACTTTCGTCCATGCAAAGCCTTGAATGGAGCCATGCCTATACTTTCTTGATAACTATTGTTGTATGAGAATTTAACCAATGGTAAGTATTTACCCCAACCTCCCTTGAAGTCTAGTACGCAAAGTCTTAAAAGATCTTCGAGAGTCCGGATCATCCTTTCCAATTGTCCGTTCGTTTGAGGATGGTATGCAGAACTAAATCGTAGCTCAGTGCCCATAGCTTTTTGTAAATTGATCCAAAAGTGTGAAGTGAATCTAGGGTCTTGATCCGAAACTATGGATACTGGCATGTCATGCAATCTCACAATTTCACTTATGCACATACCGGCAAAACGATCAAGTGAATAGTTTTCTAGTATAGGCAAGAAATGCGCAGACTTGATCAATCGATCTACAATGACCCAAATTGCATCCAACCCTTGTGAAACTTTGGGAAGACCCATCACGAAATTCATATTGATGTGTTCCCACTTCCACTCGGGAACCTCAAGTAGTTGCAATAGACCCTTTGGTACTTGATGCTCTGTCTTAACACGTTGACAAGTCAAACACCTCGAGATAAACTCGACAATTTCCTCTTTATATTGTTTGTAACGACCCCGAATCAGGGTCCCTCGAACCTCGAATCCGGTTTAACACTAGTACTACATTTTTCTTATTGTTCATGAATTACAACAATATTATAATTGCTAAATAACCATTTATTTGTATACCACACATACCAATACTTGTTTTAAACATACTAAACCATAAATCCACCTATATATCATAGATTTAGACTTCTAGAGTATCAAAATAACTTTTGATCAGTTAAAAATACTTTTTGACCGATTAAAACATATATAGACTATAAAAATGAACTAATGAAAGTTTAGAACACTTTTTAACCTCTTGGACATGGATGATCTTCTTCTTCTCCTTCCAAAGTATGCTATAAATCTATGTGTCATCCACCAAGCTTCTCCTCTAGCAATCTCCTTCAACTCACAAGTGTTCTCTCTATTTTTCTCTTGGAATGCTCTCACTCTTTCTCTCTAGAAATGCTTACAAATGAACTAACCAACACAAACCATTGGTGCAATACTCTATATATAGCACTCCCTTAATCATCATCAACATCCACTAATCAACTAACATTGATCAAATTAGACACTAAATTAGGCTTACTATTTGACGAATTAACCACTTGATTAACCATTGGTTTGACATCCATCAATGTTACTTACAAGCTACCAATTGTGTAACATTTAAGCAACATGAATTAACAAGCCACCCCCATGTGGGCCCCCATAAATCTCAGCAAAAATGGAATTTAATCCCCCATTTTTTCTTTATTTTATAGCTTAGATATATATATATATATATATATATATATATATATATATATATATATATATATATAATGTTGACCAATTTTGACTACCATTTGGGCTCCACATTGGACTCTAGGATTTAAATATATTGGGTTCATCCATTTAATTTAGTTGGGCTCAATTTAATTGTTATATTGGGCTAACATTAAATATCATTTGTTACATTTAATTAAAACAAGCATCGGGCTTGATTAATTATAACTTGAATCAAGGTTTAATTAATTACATGGATTACTAGGTTAATTTATTTAACTTAGTTTAATACTTCATTTGTACTTATAATATAATCCAATTAGACTTGCTTTAAATTATTCTACCACCTTGGGTTATTCAATTAATTCATTCATAGTTAATTCTCATCATCATATTTTTTTACCTAACAATTAACCAACGTTTGGTTAATGCTCTCTCTTGTCTACCAACTAGGGTTATTAAATTAACCCTACATTGATTAATTCTCTACACTCCATAATATTTTCCAACACTTTGACCAACAATTGACTTAGCTTTTTAAATGTTTGAGCTATATAACTTATTTTGCATTGGGCCTTTTTATTTAATTATCCATCTTCATGCAAATATTCTCATATTGGGCTAACATCTATAATCCTTTTAGGCTAGTCCACTAGTAGTAATTAAATTACTTGGACTCTTCATGAGGCTATATCCATAAATTTATTTGGACCTCTATAATTACCAACAAGACTTTAAAATAATTAATATATGGACTTGCTTTAATCCATTATTGGACTCTATACAACAACTTAATAATTAAGTTAATTACTTAATTAATTACTTCTTAATATTGTCATTTTAGATAACCATTCTAGTTTTTCTATAACTTTAACTCATAACTAATATAATTAACTTAGTTAATTATATTGCATGACTTCCCTCCTTAATTCATATTTTAAACTAATTAAATTATTAGTTTCATTGAGTATTTAATCTACTCATCTTCTTATTGGGCTAACAAGCACACATTAGGTGTATATATATTAATATAACCACATTCACTTCTCAATTGAATTTATTTTCTTAATAAATTCTCTACATGCATCATTAAAATATTCTCACATTTAATTTCTAACAAATAAATTATGTTAAAAAAAATATTTTACCCATTTTCTGCACATCTCACTTCGACAACTCTAGGTTTTAAACCATAACCTTTAATTAATTATTTCAAATCTTATTTACAATTCTTGTAAATATCTGGGATATTACATTGTTTCACCAAAATGTGTGTCGAAGGTGACGATACATTTTGGTACTACTAGGGTGGATTGCAAACAGTGTATTGTGTGCCTCCATCATTATTTTATTCTTCAATTTAGGGTTATTAGAAACATAGCATTGAGAGTTTACTCGAAGTATCCCTTTCTCGTATATTCTTACTTTCAGAATATTACGTTCTTGTACTTTCTTCATCATGATCACCAGTTCTGAATCAGTAGTTTAAGCAGTTTTAATTTTATCGATTAAAGTCGGTTCTACTTGTACATGTGTTATCCTCATGTGGGTCTCTGGTGCCTTTAGTTTTATCTCCGTCTTTTATAAATCGTACAAAATGCGCATTTGTATTGTCAGTATTGCATTCGTACTCGTATATGATATTCTACTTAATACGTCAGCTACAAACGTTCGCCTTTTTATTTGGTTATACTGGATGGTGTGATCATAATCATTCAACATCTCAAGTCAACGTCGTTGTTGCATGTCGAGTTCCTTCTGACCTTCTGAGTGAAGAAATACTTGAGGCTTTTATGGTCCGTATAGATATCCACTTTCTCCCCATACAAGTAGTGTCTCCAGATCTTTAATACCAAAACGACCGCTGCCAACTCTAGATCATGAGTAGGGTAATTTTTCTCATAATCTTTGAGTTGTCTAGATGCATAAGCCATAACATTTCCATGTTGCATAAGAACGCAACCTAAACATTTTCCTGAAGCATCGTTATAGATGATAAATTCTCCCAATCCTGATAGTATGGACAGAACAGGAGCTGAAATAAGTCTGCTCTTGAGTTCTTGAAAGCTTTTCTCGCATTCCTTGCTCCATACAAATTTTATGCTTTTCCTGGTCAGTTAAGTTAATGGAGTGAAAATTAAAAAAAAATCCTTCTACGAATCTCCGATAATAACCTGCTAAGCCCAGAAAGCTTCGCACTTCAGTCACTGACTTAAGTTGCTCCCAATTCAGTATTGTTTCAATCTTTATAAGGTCAACCGATATTCCTTGACTAGAAAATCACATGACCAATGAATGTCACTTTCTCAAGCCAGAACTCACATTTCTTTAGCTTGGCATACAGTTTGTTCTCACCAAGCTTTTGAAGTATCAACCTCAAATGTTGTTCATGATCCTCACGACTCTTAAAGTATATGAGACTGTCATCAATAAAGACAACCACAAAATGATCTAAATGTTCCTTGAATATCCGATTCATCGTGTCCATGAAAACTGCATGAGCATTGATTAGTCCAAAAAGCATGACTAAGAACTCATAATGCCCATAACGAGTACTAAAAATAGTCCTTAAAATGTCCTCAGCTTTAACCTTTAACCTTTAACTGATGATATCCAGAACAAAGATCAATCTTCAAAAAATATTAAGCACCTTGCAATTAATCAAACATGTCATCAATCTGAGGTAACTGGTACCTATTTTTTATGGTGACATGGTTCAATTCTCGGTAGTTAATGCACGGTCTCATACTTTCGTCTTTTTTCTTCAAAAATAGAACAGGAGCACCCCAATGTGATGCACTCAGATGAATGAAACCAGTATCCAATAATTCCTATAGTTGGATTTTTAACTCTTAAAGTTCAATTGGAGCCACTCGGTGTATGGCTTTGAAAATAGGTTTAGTATCAGGTTCAAGATTAATACAAAATTCAATTTCAAGGTTTGGGGGTAAGTCACGAAGTTCCTCGTGAAAAACGTTAGAAAACTCATTAATAATAGGAATATCATTTAGGTTTGACATATTTTTGTTCATATCAGTAACATGAGCTAAAAATGCTTGACATCCGTTTTCCAATAAATGAATGGCTTTATGACTAGAAATAATAGTTATAGATTTTAATAGTTTAGTTGTTTAAATTTGCATAACAGGTTGATTAGGAATATGAAAACTAATAATCTTTTGAAAATAATCAATTTTAGCATGATGGTTAGTCAACCAATCAATTCCTAAAATCACATCAAATTCATGCATTTTCAAAAAAAATAAGGTCAATGGGTAATGTGATGTTGTTGATTTGAACTAAACAAGATTTATATATAATAGATGTAATGGCTATTTCTTTCAATAGAGTTTCAACTAATAAGTCAAAGTCTAAGTTTTCAGAAGTCAAGTTTAACTATGAGCATATATAGGTGAGATAAAAGAGTGGGTAGAGCCAATATCTAACAGAGCATGGACTTCACAGTAATTTATGAGTAGCTTACCTGTTATCACCTCGTCTCGTTCGAGTTATGTGCCATTTAGGATGTCACAACGAAAGCTCTCCTCTGAACTATAGATTTTTCCTTGTCCATACTAGCTTTTGGAGTCATCATTGTAGTTGTACTTAATTTTGTAACAAGAAAAAATCGCGCAATATGTCCTTTCTTCCAACAACCGTAGCACAACTTAAACTGCTGAGTACAGTTCGGGCTAATGTGACCCTCCTGACCACACTTGTAGCATTGTACTGGTGGTCGATCTCCGCCCCCTGAAATTGGTTCCAGTACTAATGCTGATGTTGGTGTCCTTCCGTAATCATTGTGGTATCTCTTCCTCTTGAAGTTAGTCCCACTTGATTCCCCTTTGTTTTTATTTAAGCCGGGATTACCACCGAAGTGGTTACCATTTCTAAAATGGTGATTGTCTCATCTATAGTTCTCGTTTCGGTGATTGTTGTCGCTATTTCTCTCTCTCTACTAGTCATTGACTTTTGGATGCAATATTTTATTTTCTTACTCCACCCTTTGAGTCCTATCCAAAATATCTGAATATAAACAAAATTTATGAAAGATGAGGTGTTGGCGAATTTTAAGTCTCAAATCTCGCAATAACATACGACTCATTCGTGTTTCGTCGTCCACCGGATAGGATGCAAATCGGGATAAATTGGCAAACTTCACCTCATACTGTGAGACAGTCATGTTCCCCTGCTCTAGTTTAATAAACTCTATCTCTTTCATGTGACGATGCTTTCTGGAAAGTACTTCTTGTTTTTTGAAGCTCTGCCCAGGACATCTCGAGTACCAAGTGATGGGTACATTTTACGGCTTTTCAACAATGGTCCGTCTCTCCTTGTAACATGAAGGTGGTGAATAAAACCTTCTGATTGTCAGGGCAATGTAAGACATCAAATATCTTTGTTATTTATTTGATTCATGCCTCTGCCTTGAGTGGATCAAGCTTTCCTTGAAACTCAGGTGGTCCCAACTTCTTAAATTGTTTGACAGTGACCATCTGTGCATTACCAATATTTCCACCATTATTATTGACTAGATTTTCTCTTGCTTGATTCTGCATGAACTGCGTGAAGTTCCTAAAGAAACCATCATTCATCATGTTATTAGGAACATTATTTCCTGAGTTTGTAGGAGGATTATTCGTTGTTTCCTGATTATTAGTCATATTCGTCTCGGGCATTAGATAGTTCATTCCCTAATTTTCAGAAGTCATTCTTAACTAAGGTTAGTTAAACAAACTGACTTGTCACTTCTTATCCCCACATCCAAACTGACTGATTAGATAATAAAAAGTTAATTTAGGTAGAACACACTAGTGACTGTTTCTATTCTTCTCTCCCCTCCTAGTTCTAACCCCAGATCTTCATTAAAGACCATATCCCTAAACTCTTATACCAACTGTGATGCCCCCAAATTCAGGCCTACACATCCCAAACTTGAGTTATTAAGTACAACAATATAGTGTTTAATAATACGCAACTAAGTTTTCACTATTATTGTCACACTATTTTACAACAATAATAGGATAAACAATAAATATCAAATTTTACAATTTTACTTTGCGCAAATTCAAATAATGTCCAAATTGTCAATATGATGTGAAGTCAAATTCAAAAATAAAATTCAAGATCCATAGTTTAAAAATAACGGTTAAAATTCAATAGAAAGATTCAGGTAAATAGGAAGGTTCACTTGAAATAATATTAAATGAAATGCAAAATATTAATCATTTCAAAAAATTTACCAAACAATACTTACCATAGTAAGTTTAAAAGAATGAAAGAAAATGATATCTCTTACCTTATCACTTGAAAAGATACTGCTTTAAATGTAGTAGATCAACATATATATTTATAATATAATTAGTAACTACCACATATAAATTTCATGGTGTATAATAACTCGTGTATTATGAATCAAAAGTATTTATATAATATAAATATGTGTAGTGTACAGAATAAAATATAATAACTCCCAAAATAGTTTTTGAAATAATATTTCAAAATAAAATCTTACAAATGAAATATTTTAAAATAAATCTTCTAAATGAAGAGTCTTATAAAAGAAGATTTGTGAATACTATGTAAAGTGAGTATTTGTACAAATATTATTATTTTAAGAAAAGACTCACTTGAGAAATTTTTGTACTTTTTTTGTTTTACTAACACGCAGAGTAACCTTATTATACTCAGACAATGCTCACAATATATCAGTAGAATAAGAGAAATGTGTAAGTTTAATTGCTCAATCGAGCAATCTATTTATAGGGAAAATGATGGTATATGAAATTTACAAAGTGTGCTGGAGGAGCACATCAGGTTTGACAAAAAGGGAGCTGGTGGGCAGTGGGTGTCTAATGACAAGCCTACCAAATTTGACAAAGCAAGCATGGTTTGCTGAAGAAAATAAGTGGGGGATCCCACTTTTTTTGTTTTCTTGTAAACTTTCTAAAGAATTTTGAAAAGTGATAGGTCCTACCCATTAATCATCTCACTTAATTTAATTATACTCCTCCCACGTGATCCAGCTTCTTCCTTTAAAATTATATTCTTTAATTATTCATCAATTATTAGTATCTCATATCCAAAATATCAACTAACATTTAAAAGTAATAATTAAAGTAATATTACAACAATAATTCAAAAATAATGTAAGAACATGCTATTGTGGCAATTATTAATTTAATACAGTGCATAAGTTACTGTAACAATTATTGGTACAATAATTTAAAATACAGTGAAATAACAATTATTGATTCAATAATGCAAAATATTGTGTAACGACAATTATTGATAAATATTGTGCAATAACCACTTTATCAGATCAATAATATAAAATATCGTGCAATACTATATACCACTATGAATTATTGTATTCTATAGTAAAATACTATGAAATACCATATGTTACTATTCTTTTATCACCGAGTATTTTCACAATTAAAAGTGATAATACAGTTGACCATTTTTATTTAAAAAAGTTACTTCTGTCTTTTTTATATCATACAATATTTCATTGTGGGGTCCACCAATGATTAGTTATTTCAGCGTCATCGTATGAATATTCTTGACAAATCGATTATTTCTTAAGAAAACGAATATTCTCCGATAATTCAAATATTCCCCGATAATTTATATTTTGCACATAACATCTTTATCTTTAACCTTTATCAAAATAATACCTTAATGTTTCAAAATATTATATGAATAAAATTAAATTTTATTCAATAAAAGTCAGGGTCTTAGAAGGACAATAGGTGTGACTTTTGAAGGGAACAACTATTCGGAACCTGCTAGTATAAAATCATTAGTCAAGAACGAAGAAGAACCAACCGAAGTTGTTTTATCCTTAGGACCACGACCACCGATGAATGAATATCATTAGGATCCCCAAGTTGAGGAGGTTGGGTAATTCAGTCTGAATTTGTAGATGTTAGAAGGACAAGATTGGTGGCAGCAAAAAAATGTGTATGGGGAGTCCATGATTATCGATTGGAACTGTCTAGGCTTGAAGAAGGAATCAGTAAAGAGAGGGACGTGTGTTGTATCTGGATGCGGAGAAGGAGAAGAACCATAGAGAAGGGAATGCACTAGAGATCCAGCAATTGCAAGCCTAGTCAATCGTATAGATGTAGAAGAAATTGTAGTAATATTGCTCTAGGTCCTAGTGGTGTAGAAGAAGAAGTAATTGAGGAAAATTGTGAGAATGCAAACAGGTGATCATTAGGGTGTCTGGATTGGTAGTCCGACTGTCTAAATTGGAGAGAAGATTGTCTGGATTGAGCAGAAGCATACAAATGCTCATTAGAATATTTTGTTAGCGGAGATTAAGCAGGTGAGATATCACATCGTTGAAGTAGATTAGGTTATTGTGGCTCAGTGGACTTAGATGGAGACGATAGTGGAGGGAATTGTGATAGAAAAGAAGAATCAATCGGAGAAAAAAGCTTTCGTGCAGACTGTATGGATTGATCATCAGACTGTCTAGATTGCCATATTTTTTCATGGGCAAACAGAAAAGTGGAGAATTCATTAAAGGAAGGGTTCACCATAATAAGTATGAACTGTTTTGTAAAGAACATCATCAAGACCTTCAACTAGAAAATCGATAAACTCTAATTCACTTAGAGAACCTCATGTGCTTTCAAACACGCGAAGAAGCGATTTCGCTTTGTGAAGATAACTCTGAACAGACTGAGTAGGTAGCTTCTGTAAGCAAGCAAGTTTATCAAAAAGATCATCTGTATACCAATTGAATGTTGTGTCATTTGAAAATTTGCAATCATCATTTTTATCAACAAAGGAGTTGTCAAAATCTGGAAATGGACCGTATACTTGATCGGCCATGTTTAAATGTAGAGATTGGAGAAGAAGAGTTGCAGAAAAGAATTGTAGAGATTAGAATCTGAGAAGAAATTAGACAAGAAAATTAGCCTGTCTGGATTAGGAGTCAGGCTGTTTGGATAGAGGGAAAAAAGTACAGAATTGCAGAGTTCTAATTCTGTAGAATTGTAGAATTCAGAATGAAGGATCGAAAAGAGAAATTGTCGTTGGACATCATGGCTTTGATACCCAGTTAGAACATAATACTTTAGAGAGAATTGATAAGTAATGGCATAGATGATTCCATTGATAATTGGATAATTTACATAGAGAAAATATGAAATATTTATACTAATAGTGAATTGACAGATTGCCTAACTTAAGGAGAAAATCATGGCGATAATCATTACATAATTGTACGAGATAATCATGAAGGATTGAATCATGAAAACTGTTGATTACTTAATTGATTTACTTTCTAATACATAATTAATACTCTAATATCTAGAATATTCTCTAATATTTCAAAAGTAAAACGACCATATAAGTGCTTCTAAACCCATGTCTACTTTTATCTAATTTTCACTCGATTTGACCCTGATTCTTATTTAAATCACATTTAATACTCCAAATAGAGTTCTATAATTAGCACTAAGTTATTATTAATTTAATGCCTTTTTATTAATCCTAAATTGGTCTCAAAGTTGACCTAAAAAAGCTTATATAATGGTTATTATTATTGTCAGCACAAAAATAACATTATTAGACAATAAAATTATTATTATATATTTGGATTTAAAGAAAGATATAAAAAATGAAATGAAATATTTTTTTAACATCATGAATATTTAATTGGTGGTGGTGAATTCTATTGAGATGAATCTTACTCCATCACCTTCCACAAGAAATAAGGGAATAAAATAAATTTTCATTCCATTGAAATGATTTATCCATCAAAATGATCACAAAATATTCTATTTTTCATTCTATCCCTTTTTATATTTCAATTCTTCAATCTAAACTTAGCATTAAAGTATTGAATATTACTGAATTATGATTTAAAATCCCCTCCATCACACTTATTCTTCAATTTTCTGTATTAAACATTTATCGATTGGATTACTATTTATAGTGACATTTTCAGTAATACAATTATTTGCAATGAATTTGTTGTGTCATTAATTGCTTTCGACGAATTATATTTTTAAATATAATATTTAGATCGTTGAATATGTATTGAGAGAAATTAAAGAATAGATATAATGAAGGCAATCCTAATAAATCAATTGTAAGAATGTTGCAAAAAGTATAATTACTCTTCTTTTTTTGACATGAGAAAAAAATGTATATTTACTCTAGTAATCTTTTTACCCAAATCAGCCACCCACATAAAGCATTCCCAACATATAACACAAGTTAATATTTATGAAAAGGGCAGTGAAAATTAAACTCAAAAAAAAAAAAAAAAAAATTAGCATCCCCTCGTGACAAGATCTAAAAGGGTAGCTAACACCACAATCACATTCTCTCACCCTTCAGCTCAAATACTACAATGAGGTGTTTCCGAATCATATCATCTTTCCTTTCCAGTTTTAGAATCCTTTCATATATCAAATTACAGTCCAGCTCTCTAATATACATTTCAGAACCTATGCAAAACATTTCATTATTGCAACAATATATATATATATATATATATATATAAGAAAAAATTCTGATCTTTTTCATTTGTTAAAAAAGCTTTCTCCAATCACAGAAAAATCCACTAGGGAAATATCAACACCATATCAAAGCTCAGCATTCAAATCACCCTCTTTGGATCACGAGCTGCTGCCAGATGATCCTGCATGACCAACATAAATTTCACATTCAGTTTTTTCAGTTTAAAATGTTTTTTGGTTTTGGCATTACCAAAAAAGAAAAGAGAGATGCACAGAAAAATGGAAATTGTGCACTTTGAAAAATAACTATTCCCCACTTCAACAGTTGAAATGATGGCTCGCAGTCACAACACAGCTACTATTAACAGAAAGGGTTAAGTAGTTGACAAATAAAATCTAATATTCACCACTTCAACGGTTGAAATGATGGATTGTAGACACAACATGCAGCTACTATTATCTGAAAGGAATTATTAATAAATAAAGACAATCTAATAGATGGCACCACCAGGTGTTGCTGATGCTCTTCAAAAACCTACATTCACATTAAAGAAACCGGTTACCTTCAACTGAATTTAAGACTTCTATTCAAGCTTAGTGATGCTAATGAAAAGTAAAATTTCCAGACGATAACCTTTTCTCTCCAATTCCCAATTCCTGACAACTTTTCTCTCTTTAACTAAAAAGGGAAGAAGATTTTTTCAAGTGGACAGATCTATATTTCCATTTGATTTGTTCACAAGTTTTGGTTGAAGTTTGATGATTAGATATAAACACCTGATGATATTTGCACATACGTGGATACAGCAAGTGGTGGTTTAAAATATCGGTATGAAACAACAATTTCTGGCAAGAGCCATTTAAAAGTTCTCAACTTGACACAAGGATGTATCAAATCATTTCATCAAAAAGGAGATTAACATCTTACATATACCATCCTCATGCCCCTAATACCAACATAGGGGTACTCAGAAAAGAAAGTAAAAGGCCAAAACGGTGATTTGAGTTAGTTACCCAAGGACCCCCAATTTGCATGCCAATAATATTTTACCCTTGCAACAGTAAAGCTATGCCCTTGAGAACAAACAAAAATTTAAGCAATATTTGACTCTAAAAAGCTATGGAGATTACATCAATATAAATATACTACATTGCAAGCTCAATGAGATGCAATTATTAAGACCTAGAGACATCTTAAAGGTCTCCCAGAGTGTGGCATATTGTATTTTGATCACGGTCACACTCGGATAGAGGGGTTTTTTGATACTGATTGGGTAGGTTCACCTAGGAGTGTCCATCGGTTTTTTACCGAACCGGAACCGAAAAAACCGAACCGAAACCGAACTCGAATTACCGAAAAACCAAGAACCGGTACCGGTACCGAATTACTGGTTTCGGTACCGGTTCGATACAAATTCGGTTCGGTTTTTTCGGTTCGGTTTTCGGTTTTTACCGATTCGTAATATATATAATTATAATTTATAAATAATAATTATATATTAATTTATTTATATATTATAATAATATATATAATTAAATATATTATTTTATATATAATAATATATATAATTATTAGAATTATTATAATAATTAATAAAAATTTAATATTATATTATTTATTTCGGTTCTTTCGGTATACCGGTATTTACCGAAATGCAAAATTGTCCGTACCGGTACCGGTACCGAAAAGTATAAAAAAACCGAAAAACCGAAACCGAAAAAAACCGGTACCGCCCGAACCGGTACCGATCGGTTCGGTAAAAAACCGAAAAAACCGGTACCGTTGAACACCCCTAGGTTCACCATCAGATGGAAGGTCTAGTACACAAATGTATTTTTGTTGGTGGTAAATCTCGTGTCATGTTACTATGGTAGAGAAAGAAGCAGGAACTGGTTGCCTTGTCAACTATCAAGCGAGTCAGAGAATACAGCGATAACTTATAAAACTTACGAGTTGATGTGGACAAAACAATTAATGTGTGAAGTTGGCTTTGGTGATCCATCTTCATGCAATTATGGTGTGGCAATCTTGATGCTATGCATATTGCATCCAATCCAATTTTTTATGAATTCACCTAGCACATTAAGGTCGAGGCTCACTTTGTTTGTAAGATACTTCAATGAAAAGGTACAAGTACAACTACTTGAAAAGCACTTAATCATTAGGGGGTATTTAGATTGGATTCATTGTAACAAGATAGGCATGTTTAACCTATATGCTCTAGCTTGAGGGGGAGTTTCAAGATTTATCTAGTTGTGTGGTTATTAATTTATTGTGTTCTTAGTTCTTTATTTAATAGGATTTTGAAGATTTTTGTTCTTCTTTTAATGGGTAATTTGGCACCAAGTATGGGATTGGAACAACAACCTTGAAATTATTCCTCAATGCCTCTGTCATTTCTCCCACCCCTAGAGGTAGTGATTTCGGATTTTGGGGGACAAAATACTTATTGGGAAGTGGTTCTTTACTTCAATAGAAGCAAGCATTGTATTGACCAATGTTGTTAAAGCCAGGCGAGCCACGAGGATTGGGCCTCACCTTGCCTGAAGCATGCGGCTTCAATGAGCAGCGAGGTTTGGTCCTCACGTTTGCACTCTAGCTGCTTGTGTTTGGTTGATGATGTAGTTAATGAACCCATGTGTAGTTTAGGCTAAAGTTATATGTGGGTGACAGTTTATTTATGTGACTGTTTTGTACACATCATCACACTAGCATGTCACTTCAGCACATAGCATTTTATTGTAGAAGTTGGTCTCCATTTTGTTTTCCAGCCTCAGTACTTTTTTGCGCTACAGTGGGTGGCAATATGGTTGAAATTGTCATGCAAGGACATATTTGACCATTCTATTATTGTATATATTAATTTATTGTTAACTTTTTTGCTGTTTCGTTTAGCAAATATTTATCTATAATGGTCTATAATTTATACACATGTAATGAGCTAATACATTTTTGGTTTTGTTTTATTTGTACACTTTTTTATGTACTTTTTTTGGTTTTTAAAGTTTAATATTATTTATTAAACTAGTTTCGGATTTTGAACAATTACTTGATAAACAATTATATATATAAGGAGTGCATCTCATTTCAATAAGGTGTGCACCTTGCCTCGCATCTAGGCCAGGGGAAACCTTTGCACGTTGATGCGCCTATCACCTTTAATAACTATGGTATGGACAATTTAATTATATAAGTTGAGTAATAATAAGATAATAAGCAATTCTCATCTCTCTTTTTTCTTTTCCCTGTCCTTTAATTTATATTAGAGAATTTCAAGGTTAGGAATTTGTAGGGTTTATGGAGGTCGAAGAAGAAGAAGGTGGCCTAGGGAAAGCTGGCTGCCTGGCTTTGATACCAAGTGTCATGCTCAAACCTAGTTTGAGCTCAACTAAGCAACTTCGGAGATTAGGAGAGAACTTGGGGAAGAAGAGAGCTTGAGAGCCAGGTAATGGAATAATCACCCTTTTAATTCATTCGACTCCCATAATAAACATTAAAACTATTCTCTTCTATATACACTAAAAACATGAAACAATTATGCTAAAATGCACAAAAGGTTTACTATCCCCCATGTGCTAACTATTTTAAGAAAAATCTACTAATTAATAAGCCTACATCTACCAATTATTTACTAATAGCACATGGTCTAGTTATGTCCTAACAGATAGCAACTTATAAATGCATTCATTGTTGAAATTGAATGTAATATCCTTATATTTGAAAGAGTAAAAAGTAGTCTTAAATTTTGTGGATTCCATCAAATTTATCAATTCATTCGTTCAAGGGTATCTAGGGACTAGGAAGCAAAATTAAAATCTTAGTCAAGTAATCCACTTTCTCAAACTACTTGTAACTAGGAACCAGGTGCATTTTTTAAGTTCAGTTAGAAAAGAAAAGGGAAAAAGTCAACATTACATATCAAGAATCAGATGTGAGACACATTTTAGCTTGTCGTGCTAACTACTTCAGCTGGTTCAATGCGAAGAAAGAGAGAATTAAGAATTGGAGAGAAACAAGGGAAAGACCCCAACCCTCAACCATCCCACACAGGTGTGGAGGGTTAGATATTGTGAAGAAATTCGAAACATATCGTACAAGGTTTTAGACTTAGAACACAACTAATGAGTTGGAAGGTAAAGATGTGCTCTAAAACGAAGTATAACAAATTGATAACAAGAATCAGAAAATAATGTGTGAAAGTCAATGATTGGCACATTGCATTTGCTAGCAATATCACAGCCTACAGTTTTATGAACTAATACTCAGCTTTGTCTGGTAACTAAAAAGTTTAGTTCCAAAAGCTTAGAGAACAATAATAATGAAGAACACCCCGGTCCTCCAAAGTCCCCCAATTTTAAAGAGCCAGGACTATCCTGAAAAGTACATGCACCAGAGTGTGCCTGAGAAAACCCTGAGCAGGTGCCCGATGCTGTTTTGTATTATATGTTATTATTCCAATATAAAGAATTATATTAGTTATTTACACAAGGCAAAAGACATTGGAGGTATTAAATCGAAACTCACCGAGATAAAATCAAATGCTCTGGTCTCCTCTTTCTTCGGTCCGTTCATCATCAAACTGGGAGTCTGAACCGGAATGCTAGAATTGAAAACATCTGGAAGGGCTGAAGAATATCCATCTCCTTGAGGTGCCACAGCATTACTAAGACCAGAATTTTGAGAGTGCAAATTGCCAAATTGCTGGAAGTTGGACATTGTCGCTAGGAACTGCTGCTGAGCTAAAAGGTTTCCCATGGCTCCATAATTTATTGGTTGGGAAGGAAATGCTGGATTAAACATTACGCCAGAGAGTAAATTATATGGCATAGCACCCATGGGGAACATAGGATTCACATTCATAGCAGCTGTTTGAGGTCCAAACATCCCATTAAAAGTATCATTAGAAATCTGATGACTTGGATTTGTACTGGAATCTGTAATTATGGTGTCAGAGAGTGTCCTTGGAGAAGTTCCACTCTGCTTCACGGCATTTCCCTTTATGGATAGACCAGACATTAAGTCATTCACATCTTTGTTATTATTTCCTTGCTCCTCTGAGGGTACAGAACTGGAACCAAATATATCAAACATTTCAGCTCCATTTCTATTCAGTGCCATATGGGCTTCAGCAGCACTGGATTTATTAACAGTCATCCCTGAAAAGACATCGTCTACATGTTCTTTATCATTATCAGTGTAAAATGAGACATCTGCGAAGGGATCGTCATCATTTTTCTGTTCACTGGTGCTCACGCCAGTGCTTAGACTATCTCCGAATAGATCATCAATTATAGAAGTGGTAGGTGTTGTCAGCTCTTTGATGCTTTGATCCTTCTGTGTTTTCATATAGTCGTCGTTTCCATATAGATCCACTGGATCACCAGTATCTATTAGGTCTGACATCTGAACGGCAGTTGTCTCGGCCTTCACTTGCTTTTCTGGATGACCAATTGTACTATCTGTTTGTTCTCCTTCCAGAAAACCTAAGACCTGCCCATAAACAACACATATTTACATAAATCAGAAAAGCACGGATGCAAACAGTAACACAAAGACACTGGTTGAGCTATACATTGGCCTTTAATATCTCCACATGAAAATTTTAAAATTTATAATTCATCTAAAAACTAAAGATTTTCATCCAATTTTGTGTATAATAAACAAGAAGAAAATGAATTAATTAAGTACGAAGCAAATTTTCCCAAGTGCATGATGAGACATTTTTCTGAAATAGGGATCACAATTAACAAAATGAAATGAGAATCATCCTAATTTAACAATAAAAGAGCTTTCTGACTTTTAGTAAAAAAAAAAAAAATCAAATATGGATGCCCAACTACAAAGTTAAAGAATTTTACCATTCTTTTGTAGACAGTATTAGCAAGCATTTTCTAGGTAACAGCTACGCATGTGAAATTACTCGCCCAGAAAGGATGGATAAAGTTAAAAAGTTTTGTACATCCTCCTTTTTCTCTCAACAAAATGTTTAATCACTTGTGAAAAACATTTCAAACACAAACAGAAAATTTGGAAATCAAACTCTTGAAGAAATTAAAAGTAAAAACCAATGCTTCTCTCTGTTCTTAACTAACAAGTATTTTTTTCATTAAACCCTTGTGTCCCAAAATGGATGTTGCAGTTAACTTGACAAAATGTTTTAAGGGGGGGAAATATTTGACATTTTTATTACATTATTAACCCTCTAGTTTTGAAAATCAAATCAAATGTAATAGATTGTGGATCCACAAACTTTTTCTTTAACTTGCACAAGATTAATAGCATAGACTACTCTAATTCCAATTGCATTGAAATTTCGTAAGTGACAAAGATTTTAAGACATTGCAAAATATGACATTCTGAAAATAGTATGCCGTCAAGCCAATCACATTTGATATGATATGCATATACTTTGTGATCTTATTCGTTTATTAATAAAAGTATAAAGGCACTTCTTTATTCATGATTAATTAGCTGAATTAATTAAATGGATAAACTCATAGTTTTAGAGCAATACTTTTTAGAACCATGATGAGGATTATGCTAATGAGATCTAAATTCAAGATAACTCAAAACTAAAATTGTTCCTAATCATTGGATCACTAAAAGGGGGATTAGTAGATCCGGATAAATTGATACATATTATACTTGCTCTTACAAAAAAGACACTAAAGCAAGTATGTAGGTGTTTATTAGAGAATAAGTTCACTGAACATGACTCGCTCAAGTAACACCTAATAGAGTTTTACTTGTCTGTCAATAAGAATTCCTTATGTGATAGTCGTACAAGTGATCCTTAAACTTGAGATTATCATAGCATCTTGTGTGTACTGAGTTATACTTTGACACATTCCTCAAGACTTATTGGTATATCAAATGATATGTTTGGGTATAATAAGGTATACATTGAGATAGGTGAATGATCAACAAAAGATCTACCACTTCTAGTAAAGGGAAAGAATGTCCTATGCTATTCAATAAGTCACAACTCAGAAATCCATGACCAGGGTTAAATAGAATTAGAAAAGAGTTTCTAATTTATATTAATTAGAGTTGTGCATTTGTGAATTAAAATGTATATGATCAAATAAATAAGACTTGACAGAAATTCCATATCTTATATTTGATTGGGACATTGTATGGTAGAATGATTGAATTGTATGGTAACTATTCACTGAAAGGTTCTTTTACGATCAAATGTTGAAATCTATATTATTTAGAATGTCGATTAATCGCTAAAGGGAACTTACCCTAATTGTGGAATAAATATTTATTATGAATTAAAGAGTTAATTCATAATAAATGAATTAAAATTGTTCTAATTTATTTATTATACAACCGATTTAACATGGAGAACATAAAAGGTCACACCACAAAAGAGTAATATTTGTTTTAGAAGTGGATGGCATAATGGTAATAATAAATTAAGTATATTTAATTTATACTATGGTGATAAAATAAATTAAATAGCTTAATATTTATAATTTAGTATTTTAGGAATTAATTAGTAAGTAGTGGTATTATTGTAAATAATTAAGTTCCTAAATGGTTTAGGAATTGTAATTATAATAATTAATTAAGTTACTAAATGGTTTAGTAATTAATTAATAAAAAGTACTCTCAATATTAAATAATTAAGTTTCTAAATAGTTTAGGAATTGTAATTAATTAATTTAATTCCTAATTAGATTGAGAATTAAATTAAAACCCTAATCCTAAATAGTTTAGGATGGTTAACTATATCTATAAATAAGAGGAGTCTTATCACACAGATCAAGATTACACTCTTTCACAAGAATTGAGAGAGTACTTCATAATTCTCTACATCTAAGGAGTTAGATAGAGAAAATTAGGGCTAGCCACCCATGATTTTGAGAAACCAAAATTCACTTCTTTAATTCATAGATCTCTTAGCGGATCACCTCTAGAGGCTTCACACTTGGGAATTTGACATTGATCCGTGGAATCTAATCGGTGAATTTGAAGAAGAACGCGAAGGATTAAAAGGAGTTGAACTTGTACCTATGAAAGCTTGGTTCTGCAAAGGTATAAATCTTTTATCCTTTCTCAATTAATAATAGTCGCATAAGAAATATCCTGATTATTGGTTTGTAGAAAAAATTTAAAATCTAATTTTGCTTGCTTCCATTGCGCTTACATAATTTGATTACATATATGTCATGTTTTGCAAACCAACAGTGACATCAAGAACCAAATTTATGCGAATTATTAATTGTTTTGATTTCATATGTTTATGGGTATGTGTTTAGAACAATTTATTGGTCATAATTTGTTGTATAAAATCATGAGTTTTGAAAACAATTTTCAAAAATCGAGTTTTGGATCATAAAGAAGTCAAAACTATAGAAAAGGCCAAAAACCGCGAGCTGAACAGACCCCTTGATCGCCGCAGCGGTGGGATCGACTGCCGCAACGGTCTCCTGCACCGCCACAGCGGTCACCTGTTCTGATGGTTTTTTCGTAATTTTAATTTTTAAATGGAAGTTTTGTAATTTTGTGCTTTTTCAAAAATTAAAATAAAGAATTGTTTTTACATGATTTTATAATTAGAATAAAGAGTTGTTTTAAACTTGAAATTAGATTTCATGCAACTTTAAATTACCCATTAAATGATACCGATATATATGTGGAATGGATTTTAATTCATAAGATGAATATTATTTATTGATATATATAATAATAAATGGGATTGATTATGGACTATTGACCAATATGTGATTGGATGTAGATGCACGAATGATTGGGTTTTATAAATGGGATTTGCGTATCTCGTCTTTCTAATTTTACTTATGTATAATTCTATCTCTCTCCTATGTATTTTCCCTTGACTGCTGACCAAGATTTCTATTTTTATGAAAATAGTTTGTATTAGGTTAATTAGAATTATTTTGAAGAATTGGAGCCAAAGAGCAAAAAGCGCATGAATACTCATTTTTATTGGAGCCCGGGTTAAATGTAATTGTTACATTTATGTATTTATTCTTGCACCCTGAGTTTGACCATGTGGTTTATTCAACTAGAATAAAGTCCATAATTAATCCAAATAGATTATAGTATTCTATATGTGAATGCTTATTTATATATATATTATATATTATGAAACATGTTTCGCGTGTTAATTATTATGATGTGTATATATATATATGTGTGTGTGTGTGTGTGTGTGTGTGTGTGTGTGTGTGTGCGTGTATGTGCGTGTGTGTGCACACTAAACAAGATGAGACAATTAATATTAACAAACCCCTCATGATATAGAATAAATATTATTTATAAAATGAATTAAAAGATTTAATTCATGAATTAAAGGAATTTAATTAAATTAAATAAAATTAGAATGGTTCTAATTTATTTATTTTACTACTCATAATATTAAGTTGTAACGTTCGAAGATATTTGAAATATCGAGTGTCGCCTTCTAGCATGGTAAAACGATAGAGTATCAAATAATCATTATAAGTTTGTTGTATCACATTAGGCTTATATTAATTTTTTGAAATGTTTTATCATATTTTATGCTTATAAAATAATTGAACAATGCTGTTTTGTTGTGTCACACAAGGACAGTATTTTTCTCTTCACTTATATGGAAGTGCTAGGTCGGACTTAACTTGGTTAATTTTGATTTGGATGTGTCACACATGATCATAATAATCTAAGAGGCAAAATAAAAGGAGTTACATGGTGATGTAATTGACAAGGAGTTGTCTACCTATTTATTTATATATAGTTTGTTGTGTCACACAAGACTATAGACATTTGAAATAAGATCCTTATTCTCACTAGCAAATCTTTAACTAGATTTGCCGAACTATATAAAAATGATAATATAGTTTGATAAAAATATTGGTAGACACCATTTTAAATAAAAACCTAATTTATTTTGGTAATTAATAAAATGAATGCATGTTAATATTATTAATTCACTTAAAGAATATTGCTATGTTTAATTCACTAACACTGCATAGCATATTAGATGCTAACAATTAATCGAACCGAATTGTACGGATTGATTAAACAAATTTGGTCAATGCTGAAAAGCTAACAAATGTCCTTAATTTGCTTATCACTACAAATGTTACAGCCAACGTCTTTGAGAAAGAGATTGCTACTTATAAAGTAATAAGATGATGCAAAGAAGGCTCAATGAATCATGCACGCATCCATAAGTACTGAGTTACAACGGTAACACAAGAAAATGGATGCACTTACTATATTCTGCACCTTCATTAATTGTAATGGTGAGCAAAGTAAGTCAACTAGATATAAGATATCTAAAGAGCTCTTCCGATCTATAATAACCAATGGCACTACAGTACAGACACATGTCCTAAGGATTATCAATCCGATTAATCAATTGGGACAATTGGGTTTTGTCAAGGATGAAAGTTGAGTCAAGATTCGATCTTGCAGTCACTCACCGACTCCTATTCACAATAGTTGTGAACTTCAACATTAATAAGATAGAAGTCAGTTTAACTGATTTACTTAATATGTTGAAGGCTGTTGAGAGTCACTTTCCTTCCAAGAAAAACAAAATCTTACTCGTAGAGGAATTTTCTAAGCAAAAAAAGAAAGGCCAAAGGTGTTTCTGAGGAGTCAGAAAGCAATAGAAAGGCCAAACAAATGACATAATTAAAAGTGATCTCGAAAGCAAATGTGTTTGCTTTCACTATAAGCTCGGACACTGGAAGAGGAACTACCAGAAAATTGCAGTATCTAAGCAGAAGAAACTTCTACCGCAGATATAGATTTGACTGATTTGTTCATAATGAAATAGAATTTTCTATAAGTCAAGTTCTACTTTGGTATTAAATACCTACTGGTGGTCTCAAATATGCAAGTCGTTGCAGAAACTAGGCAGAAGTATAAGGCTGAACTAAAGATAAGTAATCACGTGCGTGGGAAAATGAGCAAAAGATTGTTGCATTAACCATAGAAATTTACAGTTTAACACTGCCTAGGGGCAAGTCTATTAAGTTAGTAAGTTGTTACTATGTTTCAGTTCTTAGAAACATTATTTATGTTCCATGTGTTGACAAGGAAGGATTTTGACATTATAATAATGAACAATCGTTGTTCGGTTTATAATGTTAATGTTTTATTTAGAACTGGTTGATCACTTGATAGACTTTGTGTACTTGACTTGCATGAAAAATATTTCAAATTGAACAAACTAAATGCAAAAAGATGATATAAATCATACCTTTAAGCAACACTATTAACTCGGTCATGTTAATGAAACAAGACTAAACAAGATTGTATAAAGATAGGCTTTTAGAACTTTTTTTGATTATGAATCAAATACAACTTGTGAATTTTGTATCATGGACAATATGACTAAATCTTCATTTAGTGGACATGGAGAGAGAATTGCAGAGTTGTTAGAAATGAAACACAGTTGTATGTGGGACATATAACAATAAATGTAAAAGGAGGGTATTCATTAATTACTTTCACTAATGATCTTAGATTTCAATATATGTATTTGATGAAATACGAATCCAAATCGTTTGAAACGTTCAAAGAATTCAAAAGTGAAGTATATAAACTAAAGGCCAAAAGTATTAAAGTTCTTCGATTAGATCGAGAAGGGAATACTAAAACAGTAAGTTTCTAGATCATCTCAAGCGAAATGTTATTCTCTCAGAATGGACGGTGATGATCCATAATAAGTATTACTGATTTTCCAGTATCCTTCTAAGGTTATGACCTAGACATGACCGCATATCTACTAAACAAGGTACCTTCAAATTCCGTCTCTAAGACTTCATATGAGTTATGGACAGGGAGGAAATCAAGTTTTAAGTATGTTAAGATTTAGATTATCCAGCTTATGTCAAAAGGTTTGACAGTAATAAGATTCAGACAAGATCTGACAAGTGTAAACTTGTGGGATATCCTAAAGAAATATTAGGGTATCACTTCTATAATCCGACTAATCAAAAGGTTTTTGTTGAAATACGATGCCTTCTAGGAAAATGAGTTTTTCCTTAAAGGGTTAGTGAGAGTAAAATAGATCTTGAAGAAGTTCAAGAACCACAAAACACTATAGATCAAGTAAAGGAATCTATACAAGTAGATAAACTTATTGTACCACAACAAAGTCGTAAATTTGGTTTAGTACCGAAGATACCTGAAAGATATGAATTCATCATAAATGATGATGATAAAATACGCATCATAGTAGATGATGATCCAGTTACATACGATGAGGCATGAATATTAAATACTCAAGAGAAATGGCTAATGACTATAAAATCTGAAATGGGTCTTTGGAAAAAGACTAAAGCAAATTACAAAGTGGAGACCCATAAGACCTGACTAGTGGTAAAAGATTTCAAATAAGGTCAAGGAGTTGACTATAATGAAACTTTTCACTAGTGAAAATGCATATATTCATTCAAATTTTACTTGCAGTTGCAGCTTACTATACAAAATAATGTATGTATGATACAACCAAGATGATTTGTCTCCCTAGAGATGGAGTAAATCAAGTATGAAAGTTACAACGATCCAATTATAGATTAAAGCAAATTTTTCAAAGATGGAACATCCATTTTTTATGAGACAATCAAAGGAGTTTGATTTTATCAAAAATAAGGATGAACCAAGTGTGTACAAAAGGGTTAGTAGGAGCACTGTGACATTCCTAGTACTATATGTTAATATACTACTGATAAGGAATAACATACCGATACTACAATCAGTAAAGATGTGGTTGTCTAAAAATTTCTCCATCGAGGACTTGGGAGAAATATCTTAACATTCTATTAAGGATAAAGGTATATAAAGATAGATCGTAAAGAATGTTTGGCTTGACCCAAGGAACATATATTGATTCGTTGATATGTACAAGACCTGATATTGTTTATGTATGATAAACAGATATCAGTTCAATTTTGGAGAAGAATATTAGAAAAGAGTTTCTAATGATAGGTCTGATATAAAATTAAAGGGCTTAACAAACTCAAGTTTTTTCAGACTAACCAAAACAACAGTATATCCGTTTCAGGTTATATGATTACCTTGAACGGTAGTGCAATGAATTGAAAAAGTTCCAAACAGCAAATAGTTGTTGATTTAGTGACAAAGACATTGTAAATAACTATAAGTGAAGTTGCAAAGATGATTGTTTGGTTCAACAAATTCATTACAGAACTTATAATGATTCATAGCATTAAAGGAGTTTAATTCGCCAAGGAACCTAGGTCTCATCTGAAATTCAAACATGTGTTGCACCACTATCGTATGATTAGATGAATCATTAAAAAGGAGACGACGCCATAAAGATGGCAGACTCTCAGTACAGCATTACAAACCCATTAACTAAAACATTTACTAAGCAATTCGTACGCCACTTAGAGAAAAATAGTATGGGGATACCAAATGGCGATTGACTTTAATGCAAGTGGGAGATTGAAAGTAATATGTCCACAAGTCAATCACATTTAATGTGATATGCATATACTTTGTAATCTTATTCATTTATTAATAAAAGTATCAAGTCATTTCTTTATTCATGATTAATTAGTTGAATTAATTAAATGTACACACCCATAGTTTTCGAATAATTCTTTTAGAACCATAATGAGGATCATGCTAATGAGATCTAAATTCAAGATAGCTCAAAACTAAAATTGTTCCTAATCATTGGATCACTAAAAAGGGGATTAGTAGATCCGGATAGATTGGTAGATACTATGTTTGCTCTTACGAAGAGGATAATTGATCTCACAATCATTTGTGTAGATACACTAAAATAAGTATGTGGGTGCTTATTAGAGAATAATTTCACTGAACGTGACTCGCTCAAGGAACATCTAATGGAGTTTTACTTGTCTGTCAATAGGAGTTCCTTATGCGATAGTCATACAAGTGATCCTTAAACTTGAGATCATCATAGTATCTTGTGTGTACTGAGTTATACTTTGACATACTCCTCAAGGCTTGTTGGTATATTAAAGGATATGTTTGGGTATAATAATGTACACATGGAGATAGGTGAATGATCAATAAATGATCTACCACTTCTAGTAAATAGAGATAATGTCTTATACAATTCAATAAGTGACAACTCAGAAATCTCTTACCAGAGTTGAATAGAATTAGAAAGGTGTTTCTAATTTACATTAATTAGAGTTGTGCATTTGTGAATTGAAATGCATATGATCAAATAAATAAGACTTAACAGAAATTCCATGTCTTATATTTGATTGGGACATTGTGTGGTAAAAAGATTGAATTGTACGGTAACTATTCGCTGAAAGGTTCTTTTATGATCAAATGTTGAAATCTATATTATCTGAAATGTCGATTAATCGCTAAGGGGGACTTACCCTTATTATGGAATAAATATTTATTCTGAATTAAAAAATTAATTCGTAATAAATGAATTAAAATTATTCTAATTTATTTATTATACAACCAGTTTAATATGGAGAACATAAAAGATCACACCGCAAAATAGTAATATTTGTTTTAAAAATGGATGGCATAATCGTAATAATAAATTAAGTATATTTAATTTATACTAGTATTATTGTAAATAATTAAATTCTTAAATGGTTTAGGAATTTTAATTATAATAATTAATTAAGTTGCTAAGTGGTTTAATAATTAATTAATAAAAAGTACTCTCAATATTAAATAATTAAGTTTCTAAATAGTTTAGGAATTGTAATTAATTAATTTAGTTCCTAATTATATTTGGAATTAAATTAAAATCCTAATCCTAAATAGTTTAGGAGGGTTAACTATATCTATAAATAAGAGGGGTCTTATAATAGATTAAGACTACATTCTCTTTCACAAGAATTGAGAGAGTACTTCATAATTCTCTACATCTAAGGAGTTAGAAAGAAAGAGAATTAGGGCTAGTCACTCATGATTTAGAGAAACCAAAATCCAATTCTTTAATTCATAGATCTCTTGGTGGATCACCTCTAGAGGCTTCACACTTGGGGAGCTAATATTGAACCGTGAAATCTAATCAATGAATTTGAAGAAGAACGCAAAAGATTAAAGGGAGTTGAACTTGTACTTGTGGAAGCTTGGTTCTGCAAATGTATAAATCTTTTATCCTTTCTCAATTAATAATAGTCGCATAAAAAAGATCCTGCTTATTGGTTTGTAGAAAAATTTTAAAATCTGATCTTGCTTGCTTCCGTTGCGCTTATATAATTTGATTATATGTATGTCATATTTTTGCAAACCAACACATTCATCTAGAGAGGGAGTATTTATAAGAGAGGGTATAGAGTACTCCATCACTATTTTATTTAAAAACATTTGAAGTGTCCAATATGAGTGAATTCATTTTAAGTATTCCTTGTATCTAGTAATAATGGAATTACTGCATATAAATTACAATAATATAAAGAAAGAAATACAGAGAGATAAGTAGACTTATAGTACGGAAACTCACTTGATGCACCAATTAAATTAAGAGTAACCACATTTCATTTTCTTTTTAGCATGAGGAAGTAGCATTATAACAATTCTTTCAAGTATATTTCTGGTATGCAAATCTGAAGCTCATATTTCAATTCCAAACTTAAATATATAATAGTAACTTTATAATTATTACTCTACAATATATTTGCACTGAATAAAAACTAAATTATATTCTCCATGTATACATTTTAATCCCTATAATATTTACTTGATCTAAAATAACCATTGTTAGTCTTATGAGCACAACTATAACTATTTTTAGAAAAAAGAAGAATTTTTATTAGAAAGAGTCAGAGTTACTAGGAGGGAGGACAAGGCATCCTCCAATGAAAACGTAACCAAACAATCATAATAGGACAGCCCGGCCATCGCTACAAAAATATGAAAAAGCTATCCTGCAGGACCTGTACTATATTTCAAGGTTTAGAGTGTCAGCAAATAGTCATGACGTTATATCATAGGTCAAGGAACAGGAATACAAGCTACACAGTTAAAATCTATGAATTTCTAGTGGGAATAGAGTATGTGCAATCTCACTTATACCGAGGCCCCAAGTATAGTGAATATATCTTGCGAGGCATAACTAACCTCGTCAATGGATATGATAAATTCCTATACCATTTACTCCCTCCGTCCAAAATATAAAGTCAATTTGAGACATTTTCAAATTTATAATTGACATAATTTATTTAAGTTTTCAAAATAACAAAATACCTTTTAGATAATTTATGACATTCGCATTGACAAAAATTAAATGTATTCCTATCAACATTTGTTTCAAAATGACTGGAGGGAGTATTTAGATTAGCAATAATTGTTGGTCAAAAACATTAAGTCCCCTTGTACTTTATCACTTTTTTTACATTGTATACATGTTGTATGACAATTTACAATCGCTTCCATGAACTTAAGCTACTTATTCAATTGGATCCAATAAATAACAAGTGGATTATTTTACCCCACTTAAAACTCTCTTGATTGCATTGGCATCAAGTCAGACAAGATTTCAACCATATGCATTGGAAGAAAAGTGGGAAAGAACTCTTTCATTTTCTCTCATATTTGTTTTTCTCTTCACCCTCTTTTGATGAGAATACCATCAGTTTTCATTCAAAAATATCATCACTCTCTCTATATCCTCTTTCAATCCAAACCTTATTTTCTCTCTCCTCCAAGACGGGTTCCTAGTTCCTACCACCAAACAGCACCACCACCAAGAATCGCAAACTCACTCTCTTATCACTCCACTGATAACAGGTTCAAATTCTCCCAACAGACCAACATGACTTGACCAATGGCATCATCAGTGAAAAGAACTTTTAGTCAGTACTTATTTGGTATAGTACAACATCAGGTAAAAGAGTTTTATGGGACTTACTTGATAAAGAATAACATCAGCACTTACTGATAAATTAGAGTACATCATCTCTGCCATATGTTTGTGTCTTATGTTTCTTACCTGAACAACAGACCCTCAAGAGGTTCTACTACCTAAGTGTAACCCATATCACCTCATCCTAAGAACTTCATTTACTATTGAGAGAAATACAGAGGGTGCCTTAAGCTTCATATCTGAACCACTTATCAAGGCATTGCCTTAGACGACAAAGCGGTGAGAAATTGGCAAGGCGAGGCTACGCCTAGGTGACAGCCACAGGCGAGCGCGTTGGACTCTTAGTCATCGCCTTGGGTCACCTAAGTAACACTTGGACAACTTCCTTGAAAGACATACGCCCCAGAGAGTCTCGCCTTTAGGTTGAGAATATAGCAGCGGTCAACGAGATAGTAATGAGATACCTAAGAGTGACGAAATAGAAACAAGATTTCGACTAAGAGCTGCAACATAGCAGTGAGAGAGCTTTAGTTCGTTCCCTTCTAGGGCTTCAAGTATGGTATATTAGTTGCCCATTCTATTTTGTGGCCCAAACTACTTAACCCAAACAATTCTATTATGGTTTCCAAACAAGCCCATTACCAGCCCAGGTTGTAAATACATCTTTTCTAGTCTTATTTATTTACTATTTGTTTTATCATGTAATATTTAATTCTTGAATTATTTTACTTTTTATCATAAATTATTTTGTGTGAGTGTGTATTTATATACATATACATATACATTTATATGTGTGTGTGTGTGTGTGTGTGTGTATATATATATATATATATATATGTATTTGTGAAGTACAATATACATATATAAAAAAATATACATTGCAAACGACTCATCAACATATAGGCTCATTTAGGCTCCCGGCCACACCTCACCTCACCTCTACTTAAAGCCTTGACAAACACTGTATAGGTTCTGGTACCTGAACTTATCCCACCTCTCTGCATCCTAAGAACTATGTGTACTATTTGCCCAACACCACCATCCTACACTTGCAATCTGATTTTTCATCGGAAAGAAATAAAATATATGGTACCTTGAGGCCGTTCTGAGGGTAACATTCAGGC
This sequence comes from Hedera helix, assembly GCA_947179155.2. Lineage (NCBI taxonomy): Eukaryota > Viridiplantae > Streptophyta > Magnoliopsida > Apiales > Araliaceae > Hedera > Hedera helix. Next base: position 13,916,870 of record OX359268.1, read on the forward strand.
TGATTTCTTTATAAGTTTGTTCTGTTTGATCATACTAATTTTGGGGACTTCCTCTATGTCTACTTTCTCTTTTATTATCACTGATATAATTGCTAGTCCATCAACTGAGAAACAAAAGAGAAACAGAGTTGGAAAAAGTGAAATTCAGACTTGCCTTGTTTGCTTTTTCCCTCAAAGAAGCCTGAGGAGATTCACAACATTTCACCACGACATCCTTGTTCACACTAAAATAAGATGTGATAATAGAAAAATGTTCATCTTTTTTCCTCAATATTGCCTCGAGGACACAGACAGCTTTCACACGGACCTGAAAGAAATTACAATTTCCAAAAGCAAATAAGTGATGGAATTTATTGACAGTCGTAGAGTTTGTCCACAGTCCAGTTGATGAAAAACAGTCATCAGATTTTGCATGAAGTAAATCTAGATCAATTATGGAATTTTAATTATCAAATACAACTTCCTCTTTGCATAATATGCATATTTACTTGTGTGGTCATACTTTCCTCACATTATTGTAAATTATTTTAATTCAGAAGTATAAAGGGAGTGCATGCCTGCCACAAATGTGATTGGAGCTTTGATTCAAGAGCATAACTTAGACACAGTGCATCCAATTTTGAGGCCTCCACAAGAAAAACATGAAGGGCATCTCTAGTGGGTTGTACACGTACTCCACTAGATGTTACAATGGTCTCTAACAACCTCTCCTCGCGAGTCTTGCTATCCGAATAACTTGAACTTGAGCTCCCATTGGTTGACTCTGTCTGCGTTGTTCTGAGATCTTGGGCCCAAGTTCCACCAGTCACATTATTCGTGAACCGAGAAGAAGGCTGAGTATCAGTTCGATGTTCAACTCCCTCATATTGATCCGAGTAATCAATTTCTGTAGTTAATGACCTTTGAAGATTTGGACTCCTATAACTTCCAGTTTCATTTTTTTTCTGTGATGGAGTGTGCACTAAGCTGTTCAATCCCTGCTTGATTGTTGCACTTCCAAGACCAACCACCTCACTTAAAAAGGACTTCTTATCTTCCGATGGCATGTCAAAGCTGGTATTACCAAACCCTTGTATTCGCTGAGTAAGATCATCAGTAGGTGCTGGCTTCTTATCATCTGTAGAAAATATAGCAGATAAAGCCTCCTGTGCTGTGGAACGCACAGACTTATTCAATGCATCCCCCTTCAACGGATCCAACTGACCTTTATAGTGAATCAACTGGCGTACTGCCACTGAATTTCTTTGCATTTCCCTCCTAAACTCCACACCAGACTTTCCCACTGCATACTTGATCAGTCTCAAAGCCTACATATATATTGTCAAAAAATTAGCACCAATATATCTTAAATTTTTCTTAGGCAGAGCTTGTAATCGTTCATCCATAAACTATAATACACATAGTGCTTAATTCTAGTACTTTAAAACCAACAACCCAGTAACTACCTCAGAAAAAGTAGTCCCCATTAAAAGTTTAAACTTTTTAACAAAATATATTGCACACCAAAATTTACAGTCCACTAAGTTGCATTAGTATCAACTACATAAACTGATTGTACTGTAAGAGAATGTGATTCAATGATACATTTAGAAAATTACAAGATGTGGCAGTTCAGTTCTTTGCAGGGTTCTTGTAGTTTTGAAAGCAATGACTCTATGCCGGAATTCACTAGTAAATTTAAGCTGATTTCCTTGTATTAATTTATATATATATATATACACACACACTTTATCATACACCCTTTTTTCCATAAAAAAAAAGTCCCGTCTTGACTTTTCAAAGTCAATTTGCAAAATTCTAAAATTCAAATTTAATGTGATTCATATAAGTGCTAAAAACAACAAAATTTGTAATCCACAGTACTTTAGATGGTTTACAACAATAGCAATCATGCTGACTCAAAAATCAAATGAATTCACAAAATTCAAAATTATAATATTTCGCAAATTGATTTCATGTTATCAAAAAGAGGAAAAAAAATCAGTGAATCTCATCGACTCCAAAAAAAAAATCCCATTTTTGACTCTTTTTGAAGTCAATTTACAAAATCCTAAAATTTAAAATTAATGTGATTCATATAAGCATTATAAACAATAAAAATTGTAACCAATAGTACTTTAGATAGTTTACAACAACAGTGATCCTATGGCCTAAAAATCAAATGAATTCACCAAATTTTAGTATTTTACATAAATCAAAATAAAACTTTTTCAGTGTATCTCATCAGCTAAATCATAACTTCAACTAAAATACAAACAATTTACAATCACATCCCAATTCAGATACCAATATACAAACCCAAATTAAAAAGAACCAGATCTGGGTAAACTAATTAACAATTATACCTTCTGTTTGACAATTGGGCTTTTATGTTCTAGGCGCTTGAAGATGAATTCAGAGACTTCTTTAACTATACTGGCATGAGAAGATCTAAGCAGCTCACAAATTTCCTCCAATTTGTAAACTGGGGTCACCTTATCTTTATCCGATGTTGCCTCATCTATCATCCTTGACCTCCAGTACGATTCCACCGCTCTCCTGCTCGAATCCATTTCTCTAAAAAAAATCCTTTTTTCTATGAGTTCAGAACAACCCTTTTTTCCTCTTGATCTGAATGTAATTTTTTTTTATTCTGTTGTGTTATTATGGTTAGGAATTATGGGTTTGTTTGGGTAGAAGAAGTATGGATTGGCATGGGAGCGGGTTCGAAAATTTGGAATTGAAGTTTTTTGCAAGACAGACTTGGGTAGCCTTTTCGAATTACATGTGGTATTTTTTATTAAATTGAAGTTTTTTGCAAGACAGACTTGGGTAGCCTTTTCCCATTACATGTGGTATTTTTTATTTTTTTTATTTACTTTTTTTATTTTTTGATAGAAATATTGAAATATCACGTGATTAGTGTGAAAAAGATACCATCAACTAACAGGGGTGTTCATAAAATTTGATTTTTATTTTATTTTTTACCGAACCCGTCTGTACTGATACAAGCGGTACCAATTTTTTAGTCTTTATACATTAATTTCTGAATTCAATAAAAACCAAAATAACTTATTTACCCAATTATCTTCACTGAAAAACCAAACTCCTAGTAATAGTTTTTCATAAAATAATATCCATCTTCGTCAGATCCGTCCTTTGTGTTGTCTTGGGACCCATTTGTCCAACGGTGTTTCGTTTCCTTATCAGTCCAAATTCTCAATTTCTCATGCATTTAACATAAGACACAGTTAGTTGGGGACTTCTGGTGGGTCAAAAGATGAGAAAGTAAAAACATTATATAATGTTACAAATTTCAAAAGTTTATAAATAAATTGCATATGGTCCAATTTATAAATAAAAATTGTACCTGGATTATTTTTAATATTTGACCTCAACTCTCAATATTCTTGTTTTCGGTACAAAATGATTTATTTATAATATAAAAAAATATTATTAAGTTTGTAAATCTATAAATTTTCTTTTATTTAATTATTATTAATAATTATATATATATATATATATATATATATATATATATTACCATGTGGTATAACCGAAAACCAAACCAAAAAAATCGGTATCGATTTTGTACCGAACCGATACCAAAATCAGTAATTCGGTACCGGTTCTTGATTTTTCGATAATTTTGAATCAGTACCGATTCGGTAATTTCGGTGCCGATACGATTTTTTACTGATGAACATCCCTATCAACTCACACTAGTATTAATGTGTGATGTAATCTTATTTATTTTATGGACGGGTTAAATGGAATTTTATCCATTGAACTCCACCTAAATTTATATTTATATTATTAAACTCAAATTTTTTATAATTAATTTATTAAATTATAATCTATTTTTAAAAAATAAAATAATAGTCTTTTTTCATTGAAAAATTAACAAAAAATTTACCTTACAAAACGCGACATTCTTACATAGGCTCATTATTAAATTAAATACCAAAAATGACTTTATAGAAGATAACATATTAAACTCTTAAAATCAAATTAAAAGCTATAAAATCTTAACTTAAATTAGAATAAAACTCCAAAAAAGGAATTTTGTTTAATGTAATTTCGATTACATTAAACAAAATTCTTGTGCATTCATATAGGTTTCTAGATTAAATTACAAATATTTTAAAGTAAATCACAATTATTTTTTAATTTCTTCTTCCGCCACGATCGCACGTACGTCTCAGCTCCACCCTTCACCCTCACCATCTTCAATTTTCCTTTGTTCATGAAATAAATTAAAAGTAAGATTTACATTTACAATGAATAGTGGAGATTTCCATTGATACCCAAAAAATTAGAACTAAATATGTTAAGTTATGAATAATCAATCCATGATTCTTACAAGATCTGGACAAAGGGGGTTATTAACGCCATTTCACAAGCACGGTGCCTCTCATAAGCAATAGGTCGGGCACAACACCATGGTCGCCGAAAATAATAGAGAGAACTAGATATGCAAAATGGGTTTTCAAATTTCTTTTAAAACCTAGTTTAACAGATAAAGATTATCAATTGACAAAGGTGATATCTCAAAGCGCTTGGACACGACTATTACAAAACAACTCCAATGAAGATGAATATTTCACACGAAGGAGTGTGCATCATGTTGTAGAGAAACTGATTGCAAAAGAGGGCAAATCGGCCGTATTAATACCCAGAGGCACAAATGATCTAGATAGGAGGGTTGAATAGATCTTTTTGAAAACTTTGTATTTTTACAAAGATTTACCAGATAATAAATTAAGCAAGTTAATTTACTTAAGCACAATGGAATATTTATTTGAGAAAACCCTTTCATAGATTTAGTGAAATTTTTAGTTCTAATTCTAGTTAAGCTTGTGGAAATCAATCACACACAGTTAAAGTATAATACAAAAATGTAGGAACAGAAAGTAAATGGATACAAAAAATTTAAGTGGTTTAAAGCACAAAGATCTCCTAGACCACTCTTCTGCACTACTGATAGGAAATCCATTAAGGATGTAGGTAATTAAGACCAAGGTCATCAAGACTCATTACAACAATGAATCACTAAAATTCCTTCAAGTCACTCAAACTTGACAGCTCTTGTAAGACCCCGACTTTTATGAAATACAAATTTAATTTTTCTTTATCTATTTTCTTTTGAAACGGTAAGTGGATAAATTGACAAAAGTTAAAGTTAAAAAAATATTTTGTGCAAATTTTATCTTGTCGAAAAATATTCATTTTATCAGAAAATATTTATTCTGTTGGGGAATATTCGATTTGTACGACGGCGCCAAAATAATTAAACATTGGTGGACCCCACATCGAAATATTATTAAAAATAGAAAACGACATAAGTAATATTTTTAAATAAAAATGGTTAACATGTACTATCACTTTTAACTGTTAAAATACTCAGTGGTAAAGGAATAGTAGAACACGGTATTGCACAGTAACATACGATATTACATAGTAGCACACGGAATTATATAGTGTTTCATATTATTGAATTGATAAAGTGACTATTATACAATATTGACTTTATTGAACCAATAATTGCCACATGCACAATAATTCATATTATTGAACTGATAATTGTCACAGTATGAATACACAACAATTCACATTACTGAATCAATAATTGTCGTTGCACAGTAATGTGCTTTTTCTTTTATTTATTTTTTACATTAATGTTATCACTATTATGATGTTGATTTAACTATTGTATTTCATCAAAAGTTGGTATTTTTGCTTATATTGTGAGTATCTAACTCAGAAAGTCAACTACATTATATTTATAACAATTTGTTATAATAATGAATAATTGATGAATTATTGTTGAATAATTGAATTTATAAAGTTATCTGTTTTATATACTTTATATAAAATTAATTGTTTTATATATAAAATTAATTATTTTATATATAAAGTTAATTGATCTATATAAAGTTAATTATTTTATATATAAAGTTAATCAATTTAAATAAAGTTAATTATTTTATATATAAAGTTACTTGTTTTATGTATAAAGTTAGTTGTTTTATTAAGATATAAAATGAACGGTACAGATTAAAAGAAATTTGAATGAATGGTTTAGATTAAAGAAATCTTAAAAGATGAAATGTGTGGTACAGATTAAATATTATCTTGAAATGAATTGTTCAGATTAATTTAGGAAATTTTGGTTAATGATAAGATTTTTGGTTAACCTATCAGCTCTGATACCAACTTGTGACGACCCCAAATCCGGGTTCCTTGAACCTCGAATCCGGTTCAACACGAGTACAACCTTTTCCTTATTGTTCATGAATTACAACAATATTATAATTGCTAAATAATCATTTATTTACAATTTTGCATCATCTCTTTCTATTCCAGAATCGAAATCTTTATACATTCCTAATATGTCTTAATATCATACATGATACGACATTCTATTACAATCAACTTGTGTATTTAACACTCATATAACATACTAACTAAAGTCTTATACTACACAATCATTTACCTGTCCAATTCGGACTGATATCTACAATAGACATCTAGATCTTCAGTGAAAGTATTATGCTTTCCTGTTCCTTGATCTTTATCGAAAACTTCACCTAACTTGCACTATCTGAAAATGTTGGTTTTAAGCAAGAGTGAGCACGACGGCTCAGCAAGTTTAACAATTACACATAACACATTGCATGCTTCACATTTTAAACATACTATGCATTTTATACTTACACCATGCTCCTCAGGCATTTCGTACAATAACCAACTAGCATTTAACAAATCCTGCTTTATTCTTGTACATATTTTTCATGTAATCATACTTCATGCGTTTCACATATCACAAAATCATCATTAGATTATTTTATCAACAATTAAATATCACATGGCAGCATGTTAATACACATAGGAGCAAGTTCTGAAAAACTTGCCTGGTTCGCTTCTACCAGTTACGCTTATTTGCGTCTTGCGTTCAACCTACAATTTATATAGGAAATTGAAATAATCATTAGATATAATGACTATTACTTAGACTTTATATAAGACTCTAACTTTAAATTATTAACTCTTAAGATGTCCGACAAACGAACCCTTAAGTTCCGGACAAAACCCCTAGCCCAAACCTAGTTGGACATATCGGGTACGCTTAACCATCTTTCACCAATACCTTGCGTTCTTCATACAACTTATATTTTATAAGTTGTCTAATATTTAATCATTAATGGACTCTTACCTTGGTTTAATTCAATTAAACTTTCTTCTTTACGCAACTTAATGATTTGGACATTTAATAATGTACCAAAAATCTCAAAATATTATCTACCTTTGATAATATATAACTACAATCAAATATTATTAACCCTTTAATAATATTTTAATCACTTATTAATATTATTAACAATTTAATAATATTTTAATCACTTATTAATATTATTAACTATTTAATAATATTTTAACCACTTATTAATATTATTAATCATTTAACAGTATTTTAATCATTTATTAATATTATTAACCATTTAATAATATTTTAATCACTTATTAATATTATTAACCATTTAATAATATTTTAATCACTTATTAATATTATTAACCATTTAATAATATTTTAACAATCCTCAAATCCTTTAATGATTATTTAAATAATAATCTCTTAGTTAATTAATCTCATTTATTATTTAATATTCATTAAATAACAAATGATCATTTTATTCACTTTATCTCCCTTTAATTATTATTTAATATCATTTAAATAATAATTAACTAATTATCCTTCTTTATTAAAATAATAAATAATTACCTTATTAACTTCATCTTTCTTTAATTACCATTTAATATCCTTTAAATAATAATTAATTATAATAATAGTTTTTATTTACTTTATTTATTATTTATTATAAATAATAAATAATTATTAAAGTTGGGTCCCAAATTAATTATATTAATTTTTAAGCAATTTTATCAATTTTGGACTTAAAAAACCCAAACCGACCCGACCCGACCCGGAACGGAAAACTCACTGGCCGTGAACAGTGTCAAGGGCCCCGGCCCTCCTTTTACAAAGGAAACAAGGGCCCTGGCCCTCTTCTTGCAGAATCTGCAGAATTGCCATTTTCTGATTTTTCAACTTTTGCTCCTTTGATTAAAACTTGAATAAAATGAAATCTACAAATCCAAATGACCTCAAATTGGTATCGATGGATTCGTATCTTCCTAAACTACAATATTCCATCATTGGATCAAATTTTTGGAAAAGTTTTGGTTATGAAAAATAGCCACAAAGTGGAATGTTTGCACATTGAGTTCTTAAAATGGCCTTCTTTGGTCTAAAAATCATATCTTGACCATAACAACTCACATGAACATTATACCAACTAGGTTTTGTTCTTAACTTATATATTTACCATATCAAAGAAGAAAATTTCAAACACAACCTCTATCTTTCAAAATGAAATGCTATAAATCACAACCCCAACTAGGGTTTACCGGTAAAGCTTAAGATAGACATTTCTTGCATTATTATGCATACCGCTCATACCAAAACATGATTGAAATATATCAAACCATGATTCTACCAATATATCATAGATCTAGACTTCTAGAGCATCAAAATTACTTTTTATCGGTTAAAAATATATTTTGACCGATTAAAACTTATATAGACTACAAAAATGAAATAGGTGAATGTTAGATCACTTTTGAACCTCTTGATCATGGATGCTCCTCTTCCTCTTGACATGATCTTGGCTTGTGACCTCCTCTTGTCCATCCTCTAGCAAATTTTCCTTGGTGGAAATCTCCAACAATGCTCTCCCTTCTCTCTAGAATTCTTTCATCTCTCTAAAAATATTACCAAGCATAGAAATGACCAACATTGCTCATGTGTTGGTGATTTCTATTTATAGAACTCTAGGAGTACTTCATTAACTTCTTAATCAACCAACCTTGGTGCAATTAGAAGCTAAATTGGTGATTACTATTACTTTGAATGACTAGCTTGATTGACCAAGTGATTGACATGCATCAAACTTGCTTACAAGCTATTGGTTGAGTGAAATAAAAGCAATATAAGTGCAACAAGCCACCCCCAAGTGGGCCCCTCTAAAATCTCAGCAAAATGCCCTTTTTAATCTCCATTTTTGCTTTATTTTTTCTTCATTTAATATACATATATACATCTATATATATATATATATATACACATATATACACATATGATCAATTGTTGACCAATTTTGACTACCATTTGGGCTCCACATTGGACTCTAGGATTGAATATATTGGGCTCATCAATTTAATTAGTTTGGGCTCAATTTATTTATTACATTGGGCTAACATTAAATACCCTATGTTACATTTAATTAAAACAAGCATTGGGCTTGATTAATTATAACTTGGATCAAGGCTTAATTAAATACATGAACTACTAGGTTAATTAATTTGACCTAGTTTAATACCTCATTTGGACTTATATTATAGTCCAATTAAATTTGATTTAATTTATTCTACCACATTGGGTTACATAATTAACTTATCTATAGTTAATTCTCATCACCACTTTCCTTTTTCTAGCAATTCACCAACGTTTGGTTAATGCTCTCTCATGTCTACCAACTAGGGTTATTCAATTAACCCTACATTAGTTAATTCTCTACACTCAATAATATTTTCCAACACTTTGACCAACATTAGACTTTTAAATGTTTGGGCTACATAGTTTACCTTCCATTGAGCTCTCTTATTAAATTACCCACATTCATGTAAATATTCTCATATTGGGCTAACATATATAATCTTTTTGGGCTAGTCCACTAGTAGTAATTAAATTACTTGGACTCTATACCACAACTTAATAATTAAGTTAATTACTTAATCAATTAACTTATTAATATTGTCATTCTAGACTATCATTCTAGCTTTACAATAACTTTAAACCTTAACTAATATAATTAACTTAATTAATTATATTTTATGTCTTTCCTTCTTACTCCATTTTTAAACTAATTAATTTATTAGTTTAATTGAGTACTTAATTTACTTCACACATCATCTTGTTTGACTAACAAACACAACTCTAGGTACATATATTAATATAATCACCTTCACTTTTCAATTGAATTTATTTTCTTAATAAATTATCTACAAGCATCGTTAAAATATTCCCACATTTAATTTTCTAACAAATACCTTATGTTAAAAAAAAAATGTTCACCCATTTTCTACACATCTTACTTCTCAAATTCTAGGTTTTAAACCTTAACCTTTAATAAAATCAATTAAGATATTATTTAAAATCTTAAAAATATCTGGGATATTACAGTATAAGTTTTCTCTGTGTGCTTAAACTGTCGTGAGTATTTGTGAAGATCAGTAAGAGTACAACTATTGTTCAAGTAAATTTTTCATAATAGTTAGTCAAGTAATCACACACATCACACAGTGTTTATAAATCTTCTTTTGGAAGACTCTTCCTTTAGAAGATTCATTTTGAAAAACTTTCTCTTGAAGATTATGTAGAAATAATGTTTTGAAAAACTATTTTGAAGTTTATTATACTTTATTCTGTACACTACACAAATTTTTACTATCAAATCACTTTTGATAATTTCATACGAATTGGTATATACAATGAAATTATATGTGATAGTTACTAATTAAATTATAAATATATAGGTTGATCAGCTTCATTTAAATCAATATTCAGTCATGTGTTAAGGTAAGGGGTATCATTTTCTTTTATACTTTTAAACTTACTCTGGTAAGTATTGTTTGGTAAAACTTCCTAAAATGATTATATGCTCCTTAATAGTGTTTCATTTAATATCATTTCATGTGAACCTTCCTATTTACTTAAACCTTTTTATTGAACTTTAACAGTTATTTTGAACTGTGAATCTTGAATATCATTCTTGAATTTGAGTCCACATCATGTTGATAATTTGGACATTATTTGAATTTGCACAAAATAAAATTGTAAACTTTCGATATCTATTGTTTATCCTATTTTTTTCTTTCTTTTGTTTATCATTTATATCACTACTATTTGCTCTAATAATTATAATCATGTTGTTATGAATATATGTGGCCTAGGGCACAGATGATAGGATAAAGACGCTATAATGGTGTTGTGTCTTTTAGTACATATATTGAATGTTCTCTTCGGCATGGAGTAAAGAAGAATTATTGTTGGTATGATCATAACAGTGGTGTTTCAGATGATAAAAGTTGATGATATTTTTCTTAAAAAGAGAAACTAATTGATATCATAGTCTACATGATTCTTATAATGAATTGCTTATTTCGCTGCTATTATTGATCTAAAACTTGTTGTTTATTATATTCAATCAAGAACTTAACTGTTGAAGGCTAATGATAATTTACTCATTGTTATCTTAGTCATGATATTTCTATACTGGGCTATTTGAGCTCACCATTTTGTTTGTTTCATTGTTCTTTAGGAAATGAGAGAGTAGTTGGGTCTAGTCGGGGGATAGAGTGAAAGTCCGAGTGATAGTGAAGATGTAGTCTTCACATGTTATAAAATAATATGACAATAATAGTGAAGATTTACTTATGTATTATTGAGTTTCATATTTTTGTACTATGTACTGTTTTGTAATAGTTGTCGTGTATTTTTGGCATCTCAAATTGGGCTGTGTAGGCCTAGATTTGGGGGTGTCACAGCTCTGGGGTTACTAAGACCAGATCACTAAGATCTCTTCAAATCACTTAGACTTAGCAGCTATGAGGTCACTAAGACCGAGTCATTAAAACCAGACCACTAAGATCTCTTTAAGTCATTTAGACTTGTCAGCTCTGCGATCATTAAGACTAGATCACTAAGATCTTTTCAAATCACTTAGACTTGGCAGCTCTAAGGTCACTAAGACCTATAATCATGGGTGATAGAGTGATTTAAGAGGTGCTGCTAAGTTGGCATTTAAGTTCTCATTTTCTAATGGAACTTAGTAGCTGAACAAGTAGTTCTTGATCGTAAAGTAGAGATTTTATAATTTTGACAGCAATTCGGCTTGTAATCTTTTTCTCGTCGTTGTTAAATTGAATCTTGATGTCCTTTTAAAGAAGTCCTTGAGATTTTCCCATTGAAGAGTAGTTGTTGCTCATTTAATGCCTTAATTATGATATTAAGGGATTGTGTCAGCTTGCTTTTGGCACTACCAACACATCAGTTTTCTAAAAATGGTAACTTCGTGTCTGATGTTGCTTAGTTAAAATAGACGTTAGACACAACCCTTTTTGACTTTCATTTTGAACTTGGTGTGACCAGTAGACTTCTTGAAGTTATTGTCCTTTAGATTATCTCGACGTCAATCCACTGTCAAACCTATTACACTCTACGATCTTGTTAATCGTAAAGTTCCTTAGATCCTTCAACTTTATGAAGCGTAATTGACTTGCCTTGCTCTACGATCAACTTTGTAAAATGTACTTGAACTAGAGTTATTTTTAAGATCATCACTTTCGCTACGAACTCAAAGTCATTTTTGTGATCTTCATTTGCCTTATGATTTCAGAGTTCACGAGCTTATCTTGCTTTACGATTAAATTTAAACTTAGCGATCCTTATTTAGTTCAGCTAAGGAAGATAAATGTCAAGCTTTACAATTTAAGAGTAGACTCTACGAGATTCTTCAGTCTTTATGATCGTTGATCCTAAAATCTATATATTCTTTAAGTTCATAAGATCAACCCAACAAATTTGATCTTTCTATTCTAATTCTTTATACATCAATTTCATTATCAAAGACTTTACAGAAGCTATTAGATACAAATATACATTATCAATGAATTCAAGTCATCATCAAATCATTTAGATATGCATTTGTACTAACAATTTTTCCCTATTTGATGATGACAAAATCAATAGTTTCATGCATTCATCAATTATAAGATATATAAGATGTAATGTTCACGTCATTATTAATTAAAATATTAATTTAATTTCTAACGAGTTAATTTTACGAGATTATTTAAATCTTTTTATGCGATTAATTAATTACGTGATTAAATGATTATGTGATTAATTGCTAGAGTTAATAAAAATGGTCACTAATATGTTAATTAAATTAGTGAACAAATCCTAAAGTTTTAATATCAAAATAATTGATAAGTTGACATTAATTAAATATTTAATTAAATTGAATATAATGAGTGAATTAAATATACTAAATTAATTAATATGATTATTAATTAATGTGAACAATGTGAAATATTAAAAATAATATTTATTAGTTCATTTAGTAATTTAATACTAATGGGTTAGAGAATTTAATTATTTAGTTAATCTCATTATTTATTTAATCATGGATTGGATATTTAATGTGCAACAAAATTAATAACCAATCATTTGGATTATAATTAATTAGTCCAATGATAAATTAAATTGACTTGACTAATTAATAGCCAAAGTTATTTAATAGGAGTCCATTGGATTTTAAATGAAGTCCAAAATATGAGCCACTTGGAATTTATTTTCTGTAACTTATTTTTTAGTAAAAAGTGAGCATGTGACCATCATTTTGGGACAAGAAATCCCATCAGCCGTGAGCAAGAGAGAAGGAGAGTAAAATGTTGCTTTTATTTTATTTTTCATGTATTTAAATATTGGTTGCTTGTTTTGTTTTTATAGTACATGAACACCATCCCTCTTTTCACCAACTTAGGTACTTAGTCTATTTCTTGTGCAAGTATCCAATATAGGTTCATGATAGCTATAATTATAGATATATATATTTTATATCTATAAACTAAGTACTTAGATTATTTGTAGCAAGTGTTATACATTTTCTTTTAGCTCATTGTTCAAGTTTAGAGAGAAGCTAGAAAGAAAAATTCTTATGAGAGTAAATATTTTGAGAGATTAAGGAGGAAGAAGGAAAAGCTTGGATTGTTTATGCGTTCAAGCCTTATCACCAATTTTGGAAGAAAAAGGAAAATAACTACTAAAACAAGATAATGGTTATTTTAAATCTAGTTTTGTTTTTAAATTAAATAAACCAACATGTTAGTATAAGCATGTTAATATAGTTATTAATGTGTAGTAGTTGTATTTATGCCATACTTGACTTTAATATGCTTGGTTTGTATTTTGGTATAAATTGTATACTAAAAACATGTGTTTGGTAGTGTGTAAACAAGTCTTGAAAATAATGACCAAAAATATTTTTTATAAAACTTAGATTTAATGTTCTAATATTATAGAATATTGAATCACGAGAAAAACAAGGTTTGAATCACTCAAAATGGAGTTATACATAAAAAGTTATGATTTGTAGTAGTTTATGTGGTAAAATAATTTTTATGAAAAATATGGAATTAAATCATGGGTAATTAAATTTTCATGTTATAAATTGATATTAAGTGATGGGTAATTTTTTTTGGATTTTTTTAATGAGGAGTTAAAGCTTACTTGATGGTATAATTTTTATTAAGTGGTGTAGTTCCGGGTACTGTAGACATTCTGCTAAAGAAAAAAAAGGGTACTGGCCGCGTATTGCGCGCCAGCATATTGGCTGACAGACCGCGGAGCCAAACGACGCCATTTGGCGTAGGAAAGAATTTACTTCGCGCGTTATGCGCGGAAGCCGTCTCTGGCTTTTTAAACGACACCGTTTTGGGCCTAATCTTACCAAGCACGCTCAATGAGCGGGAGTAAGTTTTCGGTGAAATTACTAAATTGCCTCTCAGTTCAGTTTTTCAGTTTATTTACAAGTTTGTCATTCTGCATATTTTTAATTAATTTAAATGTTGAAAAATTAATTTAAAATTTTAATGAAAATAATAATAATACAAAAGTGATATTTGAGATTATATTTTTCATTTTGATTAATATTTAAATATTTTAAATATTAATCTAGTTAGCTAAATTTATGGTTAAGTTACATAAATACAAATTTCATTAATTATTTATTATTTAATTAAAAATTTAATAAGAAATAAGGATAAATAAATTAATTATTATTTAACATTAAATAATAATTAAATTAGATAAATAATTAATTATTAATTTAATTGACATTAAATAATAATTAAAGATGATTAAAATTAATAAACTATTATTTAATTTTTTTAAATTAAATAATAAGTGAAGATAATTACTTAGTTAATTGTTAGATGATTTATATTAACTAATAAGATTTTAGAAGTCATTAATTATTATTTAATGAATAAATAATAAATAAAGATAAATAAAGTTAATAATTTAATTATTTATTATATTAAATAATAAATAAGGATAATTAAGAAATTAATTATTATTAAATAATAATTAAAGAAATGTAAGATTAATTAATTATTATTTAATCCACATAAGATTATAATAAGTTTAAATAATTAATTATTATCTAATTAATCTTATGCACTAATTAAGAAGCATTAAAATAAATAAACTAATTATTAAGTAAGATTAATTAATTATTATTTATAATTAAATAATAACTAAAGGTAGTTAATTAATTACTATTTAACTAATAAAAATAGTAATTAATTAAAGAAAGAGTTAATTAAATATAGATTATTTAATATTCACCAATTAAACAATTATATTAATTTTTTTAAAGTTTCCTTAAGTGTTTAATACCTAGGATGAATACTCCTACATTATTAAATCATTAACCTAAGTGTGATTACATGTCTATAGGGTTAATGTTAGCATGTCAAATGATGTGAATTATGTGTTAGACTTATTTGTTAGATAAGTTCGTAGTAAGCGTAAAAACGTGCCAGTATACACCGTAATAATTGTTAGACCGACTTGATTAATGTTAGGTCATTCAAAGCTATTTAATTAAAGCTAGTTTGCTGTAGCTGAGCAGACAGATAAGTTTCTTATCTCTAAACTCATTTCATTGAGCAAGTTATTTATTTAAGTTTGAACTATAATTCCAAGCATGCTTTGAGTGATTTAAATTACTTTACAATTATTCCACATCGATGTTGTTGTTAGTCGCACTGGGTGCACTTGATCTTGTACAGTCTTTGACTTGTACCTTATTTATTGTTCTACTGTTTAAAGAACTGTTCAAAGTAGGTCTAAGCCATTGTTCGGCTAGACATTTATGTTAAAGATTTTAAAAGCTATCCAAATCATTGAAGATACGGATTCTTAGACTATTATGAACACTTCTCTATTATAGGGGAATGCCCTGTATCTATTATTAGGTACAAAACACGAAAATTAAATGTTATGCATACACATATTATACTGAGGCTAATCCTCTCGGGTACATATTTCTGGTAGTAACCATTGGGTCAACCTGCTATTGACTACAATGGATGTTTATAGTTCATAGTCTATTTGACTATCTTGATTCTAAAAGAAAATCATTATTCCAACTTATGTTATTCATATTGTTGAATTATTTCAGCTATTCCCTTTCATTCATGATATATTGTTTCTTGTTGTTATTTAAACTTGTTGAGCAAACTAGTTGCTCACCCTTGCTATATCATGAACATTATTGCAATGAAACCCGAGACTTCTGGGAAGAACAAGGGTAAGGGAAAGATGAAGTGATAGACTTTAGGATGCAGCCTTTTAGTTAACTAAATTACTTGTTATGTAATATAAACCCTAAGTGTTTTATTAAGGGTATTTGTGTACTTTTGTTGTAAGGTTATCGTATCTTGAGACTAGTAACACCTTTTGCATAAACAACATATGTTTATTATTCCGTATTTAGTTATTATATGTTGTTTAGTGGTGGATGTTTGTATTGGATCGTGATGACCAGATTTGGGTAATTAGGACCCGAATTTGGGGGCGCCACATGTTGGTATCAGAGCTGTAGGTTAGAAATGTTAGGATTGCGAAACCTAAGTTATAACCTTAGTAGTAAACTCATATTGAGTGTAAGGAGATAAATCGGGGAGATTTATCATATGTGGTTTTGATGAATTGGGGAGTTCATCGAGTTGAGTCGTACCCAATGAAATATAATTTCATTTCTTCAATGAATATATTTTATTGCTGTACTGATGTTAGTTTTTCTATTATGTTGTAGGATGGCTATAAGCGACACGAGCGGAGCTCGAGAGGATGCAGTATTCATTGACATACCAGTGGATACGCATCAGTTGGTAGGATATGCACCCGTTGCACCTATATCACCAGTAGGAGAGTTCGAGCCAGAGGAGGACGATAGTAGGGATACCGCAGAGTTTGTCAGAGGCGGTGTTATGAGGTTCGACAGTCAAGACCAGGAGGCTGAGGCTGAGTTTGAGGATGACCCCGCTTGGGGCGAGGAGTCTGGGGAGGACTAGCCAGAGATGGACGTTGAGGTGGCTGCTGAGGAGGTACCTGCGAAGGGATCTCCTGTCTACCATCATTTCCAGACTGATTTACTCATGGAGTACGCCAGTTGTATTGAGAAGCTGGAGCAGATTGTTAAGGAGCGGGAGGCCCGTATTGCTCATCTGGAGGAGTAGAATGTTGTCTATCAGTAGGTGGAAAATGTGTATAGAGATGAGGCATACTAGAGAGAGATGGATGTGGCCGATCTACAGGCTAAGGTTCAACAGTTGGAGCAGGCTGCACCATAGATGGGTCCTACTGTGCAGCAGCTTATGATCCAGAATAGTCAGCTGAGGCATACGGTGGAGAGATTAGACGCTAGGGAGATGGCGAGTCAGAAAGTTCTCCAAACCACCACGGCTGAACTTGATAGGGAGAGAGTTGACAGGATGCAGATGCAGGAGGTATGGCTCAGGTCCACTGGGTGAGTTGGATCTGCTAGGATCGACACCTTGGAGTATGCCCTTGGCACTTCGTTTGATCGACTGAGGCATCGGGTTATGAGGCACCCTAGGGAGGCGGGTAACAATCGACACTGGATTCGTCACCGTACAGTGGAGTAGTTGGCCCAATAGGTTTTACGTAGGGCTATTCGCCGCTGCAGGCGGTGATTTATCGTTGTTATCTTATTTGTATCTATTAGTAGTGAGTCTTACCTTTTGTTTTTATTAGGGACGGTTCAGCTGTTGTAAGCCCTTATGTTTGAATGTATGCATAAGATGTCAGTTAGACCCCAACTTATGTTCTGTTAGAGGGGTAGATGGTAGTGAATCTTCACTTTTTGTTCATTGGAGGATAGTCGTTGTTAGGCAACTTGTACCTTGAGCGTTTATAGAAGTATGCCACTTAGTTAATCTGCACAAAAATATTGGTATATGAATATAAATGCAGTTATTTTCTTGTTTAAATCAAATGTGCTTGATATATAGTTTTGAATTTAAATGTTAATTTGGCTAACATAATGCGTAGAACTATAAGCGTAAGTCTAAGATTTGCTCTTTAGCAGATCATGCCAAGAGGTAGACCACACAATCAACGTATCGCAGAGTCAGAGAGTGAGGTTGGGGATCAACCCAATCCTATGATGATGTTTGCGGAGATACTGGCAGAAGCCATGCAAGCTAGACCCCCACTAGTGGTAGTACAACCAGCACCGCAGCCAGCACCACACTTGGCAAATTTCAAAGATTTCAAACTAGTTGGACCACCGGAGTTTCAGGGAACTCTAAACTCAATCGAGGCACAGTCTTGGATCGAGGAAATGAAGAAGGTATTTAAGGTCGCTAGGGTGACCGAAGAACAGAAGACTAGTTTCGCTACCTTCATGATGAAGGGGGAGGCGAACTACTGGTGAAAGGCTAACAAGTACCGTGCGGGAGAATGTGTCATCACCTGGGAACGCTTTAAAGAAATGTTTCTGAAAAACTACTTTCCAGAAAGCATGCAGCAAGAAATGGAGGTGAAATTCCTCGAGTTAAAACAAGGAAGCATGTCTGTGACCAAGTTTAATGAGTTGGCAAGGTTCACAACTCATCAAGTCGATACTGAGGCTAGGAAGGCTCGGAGGTTTGAGCTGAGACTGAAGCCGTGGGTGTACCGTTCTGTGGCGGTATTGAAGATTAAGAGTTTTGCAGAAATGTTGGAAAGGGCAATCATCGCGGAGGGTGGCAGTGAGGCCCTAGCTAAATTTAACCAGGACAAGAAGAAAGGCCAGGAGGGCCAGAAAGCTGGGGGCAGCGGAGGCAGCAACCCCAATAAAAGAAAGTGGAATGAGAGTTTGTAACACCCCGGATTTTAACATGATTTTCAATTGAGGATTATGGTAAATTAAGTAAAGGTTATAAGATAAAACCTAGTTGAATGATAAAATGTTTATGGATCAGTTAGCTATTTACGGTACATGAGGGATTTGAGTTAAGAAGGAAATATAATGAAAATGAATTTGGAGGATTAAATGGTAATATAAATGATTATGATGAACGATTTATGTAATGCCTACATTAAAGCAATTTAGAAAGAATTATTGTAAGACACGATATTATGTGTTAGCAGGTAATATATTGAATATGTGTTTGTGTATATTGATGTGACTAAGAAAGAAGGATTAAAGTTAGAGAATACATGAAATAAGGATATATATGGGAATTGAGTTTAAGTTATGAGAATTAAGAACAAGCTTAAGGAATGGGCCTAGAAAGGCGAGGGTATAAGAATGACAAGTAAACGTAAGTCTGTATGTGCAGTAAAGAAGGGACCATGTGATCAAATCGATTTATTAAGGATTATGGAATATTAAGTGCATGATATTTGGTTATATGGAATTTGTTAAGGAAATTGATATTAAAGGATGGAAATAAGATAATTGTGATATAATGTATAAATATAGAATGTGATACCCCAAAAATGAGTATGAGCAACGTAGATATCATGTATGTTGAGAATTAGCATTATGTGCGTTATGTAAATAAGTTAAAGGATGTAAAAGTCGAAAAATGATATTATGAGATTGAAAGGATAAATGACGATGAATTTTGGTGATTTGGTCGAGGTTCGCTTCCTGAGAAAGCGATTTATGAAAAAAGGTGAGTAAACTGACTATTTGAGATGTCGGGAATTGAAAATGTGAAATGTGGAACCGAATGTGGTTCGTAGGAAATTAAGATTTGAACAATATGCAAATTAGCATTATTATAAGTTAAGTTAATAAGTTATTAATGAAATCAAAATTTTGAAGTGTGACAAGTGTTATGGGACGGGCCAATTATAAGGTATTGATGATGCTATAAAAGTCAAGAATAATGGGACAAGTTTGGAGCAAAAAAGGAATTTAATTGGTTAAAAAATGAGCATGTATGAATTAAATGGGAATTAATTTTCTAGATTTTGGTGGCTAATGACCATACTACCCTTGACAAGTTGAAGAATTACTATGATATCCTTTTGGTGGGCAATTACCAAGATGTCCTTAGTTAGCAATGTGAAATGTTGTAAAAGACCCTAACCATGCTTGAGTTAAGCTTAACTAGCTATGGTTAGTTGTTGGAGGATTTGTATTATACATATATGTATATTTCTGCTAAGTTCATCCAAGTTACTCAAGAGAGAGTTCAAACGAGAGAAAGGGAAAGGAAGAGCTAGGGCTTGCCAAAGCTTACAAGAATCCAAGAAAAGATGTGCAAGAGAAGGATTATGAGCCATCAAATGAAGAATCAAGCCTTAAAAAGGCTCAAAGCAAGGTAGATTAGAGCTTAAAAGAAGGTATTGAAAGTGTTCTAAGCATAGAACTTAAGTTTTATGTGTTTAAATGTTAGATTAAGAGTGGTCATGCTTGAATTTGTGGCTAGATGTAAGTTTTATATGAGTTTATGTACTATATATGAGTATTTCACGAAACACTAAGCATAGGATTTGGATTATAAATGTGGTGCACTATTCATGTATGAAATAAAGTTAGAAACTATGATTTAATGGTTGATCATGTGTTATTTGTTGTTAGACATGATGGAAACCTAATTAAAAGTGATGGTCATGTTGAGTATATGAGAAATTTCTTGATAGATGGCTTCAAAGTGCACAAATAGAAAGGAATCATGTTTGTTTAAGAAAAAGTGTAATATTAAGCTATGATTTATAGATGATTATGTGTTTTATATGGCTAAAGATAATGAAAACCTAGTTTAAAAGGTTAATCATGTTTGATGCAAGCAAATTAGTATGCTAGATGGTAAGCTAGAGGCTTTGATGGTTGAAAAGCATATTTGGTTAAGGAAATTTTGAATATTAGGCTATAATTGGTGTATAAACCAAATCGTAATCGGTAAAATGCATTAGAATGTGCAGTTAGAAGCTATGTGGACTTATAAGGTTGTTAAAGGTGTATATTATTGTCTATGTGGTGTGTTGTGATTAAAGTGTCAAGTGAGTCTAAGTTTGAAAGTTAAAAGTTTTGAAAAGTTTGTAAAAATCCAACCAAAGTGTGATTTTTGGCAATTTTAAGGAATTAAAAGTGAAATGAAGTCAAATGAGTTGGTTTTATCTTATGACACGTGTATTCGTTGATTTGGTAATCAACGGATGAGAATTTGAATGAAATGACAATTTGAACGATCGAAATCGATTGATTCGACCCTAAACAGATTTTTACGGACAAATATCGCCTTGTGCGAAATTTTATGGTTTTGAAATTTTGGACATGTCATACATGAGTTATATGAACTATTTCAAGTGTTAGAATGAAGTTTTAAAGCTTATGGCCAAAAATCACAAAGTTGGGAAAAATTGGATTTCAAAGTCTAAAATTTTTTCAAGCCTGGAAATGTTTTGAACAACCCTTGTATGGGCTAATGTATCAATGATTTTAAAGGGTCAAATGAGGCAAGTAGTATTTTTTTAAAATACTAGGTAGTAAGGTCTAGATGTGGTCCAAATTTGAGCTCAATTGGATGTGAGACGAAGGAGTTAAAAATCGGCAAATGTAGTGCAAAAATCAGAATTTGCTGATTCTGAACATTGCGCCCCTGCGCAATGTTTTGTACTAAACATTGCGCTGGAGCCCAAATGTAGTGTTCATGGCTGAGGAGATTTCGCGGCCAGCGAGCTCTGATGGCGCCGATGAGAGATTGCTCTGCATTTGAAAAAATTTTAAGCTTCCAAAAAGCTATATTTTAATATGGGATGATAGAAACAAGTTATATAAACTCTATAATTGATAAAAATGGTCAATGTAAAGGGTGTTAAAGTACAATTAAATGATGAATGATATAGTATAACATGCCTAAAGCTAAGTCAAACCATGTTATGGGTTAAGTAAAAGGTTGGGAGCAAGCTAGGATATATTATTAACCTATGTAAGGTGTAATACAACAAATGTGAAATGATTAGAGACGAATGATTGTGTAATTATGGATTAAGTTTGTCAAATTATGTAAAGTTTATGATCCTATAATAATAAATATAGGTTATATGTTTTCAGATAGTGCTCGAAGTAGCAAATTGGCAAGACAAATATGAAATGACAAGTGAGGATGTACAGGTTAAGTGTATACAAAGCGTAACAAGCAAGTTTTTCAGACTAGAATGTACTATATGTTCTATGTGAACTATGTGATAGTAAATGAGTTGAATGTGCACTCTGTGCCATTACGTGTTCTAACTGTTAAATGTAATATGTGATATTATGCACAACATAGTAAAGTAAAGGATGCATGATGCATGGATATAAATTGTAAGTATGAAAGGTGTTATCTGAATGACTTGCTGAGCCTATGTGCTCACTCTTGCTATGAACTAACATTTCAGGTAAGGTACGAGAAGGCCGGAGGATTCCGGTTAAGCTAAAGGTAAAATATTGATGATGGAATAGATAAACGTGAAGCACATCTGTTAAATGTAATTGTATTATGTACAAGTAACAATGTTTGTGAATCCATTGGGATTGTGTTGTATGTATGTAATATTATCATTCAGAAAAAAGTTATAGCGATGTAAGATTAATGTAATGTGGTTAGTCGAGTATGCTATATAATAGAACTCGTATGCATGGTAAATATGCATAGATTAAGTTATGTATGTGAACAGGTGCAATTACACAGGATCAGGCACATAATAGGTATAGTTAACAGAGCCATGTATGAATAGTTCATGGCGAATTTTATTTACAGATTATGTTAAATCATAAAATATATATGATTATGAAATGAGATAGACTAGGTCACAATTTATAAATATTTGACTTAAGTGCTAATGAATGTTAAGTGAGTGTTACGATCCTGAGGTAGGTAAGGAATGTAAGATAAAGTTTTATAAAATATATATATATATATATATATATATATATATATATATATATATATATATATATATATGAACCGCTTTATGGCCAACTTAATGGTTTTATAAGTTAAAAGTTAAGTTTTAACGCACAAGATTCCAGTTAATGTGATTAAAGTTAATGTTTATTTTATCCAGAGATAATCGAATATAATTAAAGAAGGTTGGAATTTTGGGGCGTTACAGAGTCAATCCTCCAGAGGCAACAAATCCGGAGGAGAGGCTAAGAAAGTGAGCAGATGCAGCAATTGTGGTAAGACCCACAAGGGCGAATGCATGAAGGGTAAGAATGTTTGTTATAGTTGCGGACAGCCGGGGCACATGGCCCCACAATGCCCGAAAAAGATGAAATGAGTATGTTTTTCCTGTGGAGCAACCGATCATCATGCCAAGGACTGCCCGAAGAGGAAGGGAGACGCTGGGAGTGGCAACAGAGGCAACAACAACAACAACAGCAGCAGGCTGAACATTGGAGGGCCAACCAGCCAGGCTAACCGATCCACACTGCACACCTTCAACATGACTGTGCGGGATGTAGTCGACTCCAAGGACGTGGTGTCAGGTATCATCCCGATCAATGATATTAATGCATATGTATTGTTTGATTCGGGTGCTACCTGTTCATTTGTTTTTGAAAATTTTGCTAAGAGATTAGATTTACCTTAAGAAAAGCTAGAACACCTTATGAACGTAGAAGTAGCAAACAAAGAAATCATTCCCGTAGACTACATTCACAGGAATTGTTGTGCTGAATTGCGATGGTTTAGACTTAATGTGGATTTGATACCGATTCGTCTGGGGAGTTTGACGTAATCCTAGGGATGGATTGACTATCGAGTCACGGAGCGGTTATTAACTGTAAGAAGTAGTGTGTACACCTAAAGACTCCGAATAAGTCAAAAGTTATATTTTACGGTAGTAAATCGCCAAGACAATCAAGTTGTCTGTCGATGATGCAAGCACGAAAGTTGCTTAGGAAATGGTGCGTAGGTTATTTGGCTCATGTGGTCGATACTCGACGTGTCGAGGGTGAACTGAGTCAGATACCTGTTGTACGGGAATTCACTGATGTTTTTTTAGATGAGATTCTGGGGTTACCACCGGACAGAGAAGTGGAGTTTGTTATTGATTTGGTACTGGGGACTGCACCGATATCGAAGGCGCCGTACTGTATGACACCAGTAGAAATGAAAGAATTGATGGTTCAGTTGTAGGAACTGCTAGATAAAGGTTACATCATATCAAGCGTGTCACCGTGGGGAGCGCCGGTTCTGTTTGTAAAGAAGAAGGATGGTTCGATGAGGTTTTGTATTGATTACCGGGAGTTGAACAAGGTCACCATTAAGAACAGGTATCCGCTGCCCAGAATTGATAATCTGTTTGATTAACTTAAGGGAGCGAAATACTTTTCGAAGATAGATTTGAGGATGGGTTATCATTAACTGAAGGTGAGGGAGGAAGATATCCCGAAAACGGCATTCAGAACTCGTTATGGTCATTTTGAGTTTTTAGTGATGTCATTTAGACTGACGAATGCACCAGTGGCATTCATGGATATGATGAATAGAGTGTTCAAGCAGTACTTGGACTAGTTCGTGGTCGTATTCATTGATGACATATTGGTGTATTCGAAGACGGAGGAAGAACATGCAGAACATTTACGGATCACATTGGAGGCTTTGAGAAGGGAGAAGTTGTACGCCAAGTTTTCGAAGTGTGAATTTTGGTTGCAGAGGGTGCAGTTTCTAGGTCATGTTATCGATAAGGACGGTGTTTTGGTGGATCCAGCGAAGGTGGAGACAATTATCAATTGGGAACAGTCGAATACGCCCACTGAGATCAAGAGTTTCTTAGGGTTAGTGGGGTATTATCGGAGATTCATTCAGGATTTTTCGAAGATAGCATCACCGTTGACCAATCTTACTCGAAAGATTGTGAAGTTTGTTTGGTCGAAAAAGTGCGAGGAAAGTTTTATGGAGCTGAAGAAGAGGTTGAGTCAAGCACCAGTGTTGGCTTTACCAGACGACACGGGAGGTTTCGTAGTGTACAGTGATGCGTCACACAAGGGTCTTGGTTGTGTACTAATGCAGCACGACAAGGTCATTACGTATGCGTCATGTCAGTTAAAGGATTATAGAAGGGTTACCTGACTCATGACCTGAAGTTAGTAGCGGTAGTTTTCGTCCTAAAGATCTGGAGGCACTACCTGTATGGCGAGAAATGTGAGATATATACAGATCACAAAAGTCTGAAATATATCGTCACTCAGAAGGAGTTGAATATGAGGCAGCGCCGATGGTTAGAATTGATCAAAGACTACGACTGTGAAATTCTGTACCATCCGGGTAAGGCTAATGTAGTAGTAGATGCCTTGACTAGAAAAGGCAAGGAGAAGTTACTGAAGCTAATAAATCAGGAAGAGTTGGTGAGAGATTTCGAACGTATGGAGTTGGAGATCAAATATCCGATGGAGACGGACGAGAAGTTATTTACAGTAACAGCAAGCCCGACCTTATTAGACAAAATCAAAGAGGCTCAGGAAAAGGATGAAGATTGTGATAGTATTAAGAAGCGAATTACTGAAGGCGAGGAGCTTAAGTACAAGATTTATAGCACAGGGTTGCTAAGGTTCGAAGGGAGAGTCTGAGTACTGTTAGATCCGGAGCTGCGGGAAGATATTCTTCAGGAAGCTCACAGTACGAGGTACTCAATACATCCTGGAAGCACGAAGATGTATCAGGATCTACGATAATACTTTTGGTGGCCGAATATGAAGAAGGAAGTGGCAGAATGCGTCAGTCGATGTCTGACATGCCAGGGGGTTAAAACAGAGCATCAGCGGCCGAGCGGACTGCTTCAACCACTAGAGATTCCGGAGTGGAAGTGGGAGCACATCACAATGGACTTTGTGGTGGGTTTGCCACCGACACATAAAGATTTAGACGTCATCTGGGTAATAGTGGATCATCCGACCAATTCAACCCATTTCCTACCTATCAGAATATGGTACAATATGGAGCATTTAGCGAAGCTATATGTGAAGGAGATAGTGTCACGACATGGAGTGCTGGTATCGATTGTGTCCGACAGAGATACGCGCTTCACGTCAAATTTCTGGAGAAGTCTACAAGTAAGGATGGGGACACAGTTAAGATTAAGCACAGCGTACCATCCTAAAATTGATGGCCAGAGTGAGCGAACGATTCAGACTCTGGAGGATATGCTCCGAACGGTTGTGATGGACTTAAAGGGCAGCTGGGACGACCATTTGTCACTGGTGGAGTTCACTTACAACAACAGCTATCACACTAGTATCTGCATGCCACCGTACAAAGCGCTTTATGAAAGAAAGTGTTGAACACCGTTGTGTTGGGACGAGGTTGGTGAGTGAAGATTGCTTGGACCTGAAATGGTGCAGCAGACTGCAGACACAGTACATCTTATCAGGAATCAACTGGTAGCAGCTCAAGATCGTCAAAAGAAGTACGTGGATTTGCAACGTTAAAAGCGGGACTTCGACGTGGGCAATTTCGTATTTCTGAAGGTATCTCCCTAGAAGGGGAAGATCCGTTTTGGCAAGAAGGGCAAGCTGAGCCCTAGGTTCATAAGACCGTTTAAAATCTTGAGGCGAGTCAGTGAAATGGTGTATGAGGTAACATTACCTCCTAAACTTAAGCACATTCACAATGTGTTTCATGTGTCAGTGTTGCGGCCGTATAAACCAGACTACAAGCACGTTATATCCTATGAACCAATTTAAGTCGAGGACTTATTATACGAAGAAGTTCCTGTTCAGATACTCGATAGGAAGGAACAGAAGTTGAGGAATAAGATAATTCATTCTGTCAAAATACTTTGGAGGAATCACGCAATTGAAGAAGCTACATGGGAACTAGAGGAGGAAATGAGGGCAAATTACCCGTTTTTATTTGAGTGACCTTATTTTACAATTCCGATGATGGAATTTTTATAAGGGGGGGGGGGGGGGAGAGAATGTAATGTCCTAAAATTTTCACGTCATTATTAATTTAATTTCTAACGAGTTAGTTTTACGAGATTATTTAAATCTTTTTATGCGATTAATTACTTACGTGATTAAATGATTATTTGATTAATTGCTAGAGTTAATAAAAATGGTCACTAATATGTTAATTAAATTAATGAACAAACCCTAAAGTTTTAATATCAAAATAATTGATAAGCTGACATTAATTAAATATTTAATTAAATTGAATATAATGAGTGAATTAAATATAATAAATTAATTAATATGATTATTAATTAATGTGAACAATGTGAAATATTAATAATAATATTTATTAGTTTATTTAGTAATTTAATACTAATGGGTTAGAGTATTTAATTATTTAGTTAATCTAATTATTTATTTAATCATGGATTAGATATTTAATGTGTAACAAAATTAATAACCAATCATTTGGATTATAATTAATTAGTTCAATGATAAATTAAATGGACTTTACTAATTAATAGCCCAAGTTATTTAATAGGAGTCCATTGAATTTTAAATGAAGTCCAAAATATGAGCCACTTGGAATTTATTTTGTGTAACTTATTATTTAGTAAAAAGTGAGCATGTGACCATCATTTTGGGATAAGAAATCCCATCAGCCGTGAGCAAGAGAGAAGGAGAGTAAAATGTTGCTTTTATTTTATTTTTCATATATTTAAATATTGGTTGCTTGTTTTGTTTTTATAGTATATGAACATCATCTCTCTTTTCACCAACTTAGGTACTTAGTCCATTTCTTGTGCAAGTATCCAATATAGGCTGATGATAGCTATAATTATAGACATTTATTTTATATCCATAGACTAAGTACCTAGATTATTTATAGCAAGTGTTATACATTTTCTCCTAGCTCATTGTTTAAGTTCTAGAGAGAAGCTAGAAAGAAAAATTCTTGTGATAGTAAATATTTTGAGAGATTAAGGAGAAAGAAGGAGAAGCTTGGATTGTTCATGCCTTCAAGCCTTATCAACTATTTTGGAAGAAAAAGAAAAATAGCCACTAAAACAAGGTAATGGTTATTTTAAATCTAGCGTTGTTTTTAAATTAAATAAACCAACATGTTAGTATAAGCATGTTAATATAGTTATTAATGTGTAATAGTTATATTTATGCCACACTTGAGTTTAATATGCTTGGTTTGTATTTTGGTATAAATTGTATGCTAAAAACATGTGTTTAGTAGTGTGTAAACAAGTTTTGAAAATAATGACCAAAAATATTTTTTATAAAACTTAGATTTAATGTTCTAATATTATAGAACATTGAATCATGAGAAAAATAAGGTTTGAATCACTTAAAATGGAGTGATACATAAGAAGTTATGATTTGTAGTAGTTTATGTGGTAAAATAATTTTTATGAAAAATATGGAATTAAATAATGGGTAATTAAATTTTCATGTTATAAATTGATATTAAGTGATGGGTAATTTTTTTTGAATTTTTTTTATTAAGGAGTTAAAGCTTACTTGAACGTATAATTTTTATTAAGTGGTGTAGTTTCAGGTACTGTAAACATTCTGCTAAAGAAAAAAAAAAGGGTACTGGTCGCGTATTGCGCGCCAGCATATTGGCTGACAGACCGCGGAGCCAAACGACGCCGTTTGGCGTAGGAAAGAATTTACTCCGCGCGTTATGCACGGAAGCCGTCTCCGGCTTTTTAAAACGACACCGTTTAATTTTCCTACAAAAATAAATATAAATTAATTAAAAATAAATAAAAATAATATAAAAATACTAAAAATAATAAAAACACATAATAATAAATAAAACACCTAAAACACTAAAAATAAATAAAAAACACATAAATAAAAAGAAATATAAAATTACCTAAATTAACACAAATTAACTAAAATCCTATAAAACTTATAAAAACCAAAATGAACTAAATAATTAAACATTTAAGCACACAATAAATATAAAAACTAAGTATTGGGGAATAAAAATATCGTATAAATTAACCCTATCAAATACCCCCACACTTAACTTTTTGCTCGTCCTCGGGCAAAACAAGAACAAAAACAAACAACTTACTTGAGCAACAGAGCAATATAAATTTCAACATCAGCCTCAAAGATTTTTAAAATAATAACTCAAAGAAAATTTCAAAATTATGCAAAGTCTAGAACTTTAACATATTTATCAATTTACTTTACTCAAGACCTTTTGTGTGTGTGTGTGTATCCAAATGTATCAAACTAATCAAAATTCAGATAAGTTTCGGTCATTAATTACCTTATAAAAGACAGACAACAAAACTCAATATACTTATTCTTCTCATCACTTTTAGCTAATACAGACAAATATAAAGCAGAAGATCAAAAGGTTTTTTAATCAATGAAACACACTAGGATTATTAATATCATTTTTTTCAAATATTTTTTCATTTTTTTTTCTTTTAATGGGTGCATTTTATGCTCCATCCCATTTTTTTTTCTTTCACGGTGAGTGCATTTTATGCTCCATCTCACCAACGAGTGCGTTTTACGCTCCATCTCGCTTTTTCATGTGTTTATGAGTGAGTGCGTTTTACGCTCCATCTCAACCCACCACATAATTTTTTCTTATTCAATAATAATCCTAGAAAAATTACCTAAATCATCTCCTCTAAATTATAATTTGCCTTATATTTCACTTCAAATAATGATCAAATAAAATATAGAGTTCAAAAATATTTTTCATAAGCGTTTAACCATATAAACTTTCTCTTAATTAAAACTAGCTCAATCAAATGGATATAAGTGCATAAAAAATTTAAAAGATCTCAATCAAAGTAATAATCAATAAAAAGTCAAAAATTCAAACTAAGCAAAAGTTTATCATTTTTCCAAGAGTTATTAAAATAAAAATCAAAATTTTATCATTGGCTAAAAATTAAAATTTAATTTAATTCATTGCTCATGTGACACATCCTAAAAAATAAAAAATAAAAAACTACCCCATTTTCGTAGGAAACACGGCTACACTTAGCATGTGCAACAAGCCTTTAAACCCCAAGGTTACCTCAAGTGGACGAGTTTTGTCTCGTGAGGGTTTGCAGTGAATTTACCCACAAAATTCAAAATTTTAAAATTTTTAAAATTCCCTAAGAATAATTTTTTTTTTAAAAAAAATAAATAAATAAATAAAATAAAACTAAACTTTAAAATTCCCTAAAAATAAAATAAATATCCTAAATCCTTTCCCCCACACTTAAAATTTATATTGTCCCCAATGTAAAATAAAATGCAAAGAAAAAACAAAAATAACTATAAAAAGAAAAAGGAAAAGAAATGCAAATCTGTTTTCTTGGGTTGCCTCCCAAGCAGCGCCTTTGTTTATTGTCATTGGCTTGACAGCATGCTTCCTTTCTCAAGTAGTATAAATTGGATCCTCAAGGTCGAAATTAGTCGCGTCTTCTTTGTGAAAATTTTCATGAAAATGCTTGAGTCTATGGCCATTCACCTTGATTACTTTAGAAGTTTCCAAACTTTGAATTTCAACTGCACCATGTGGAAAAACATTAGTAACAACAAAAGGTCCAATCCATTGAGAACGTAACTTACCTGGAAACAAACGAAGTTGAGATTGGTATAAAAGAACTTTGTCGCCAATCTTGAATTCCTTCCTTAAGATCATCTTGTCATGAAAAGCCTTTGTTTTCTCCTTGTAAATTCGCGCACTTTCATACGCATCATTGCGAATTTCCTCTAACTCTTGGATTTGCAACTTCCTATGCTCTCCACTGTCACTCATCTTCATATTGAAACTCTTAATAGCCCAATAAGCTTTGTGTTCGAGCTCTACAGGTAAGTGACATGGTTTCCCAAATACTAATATGTAAGGTGACATACCAATAGGCGTTTTATAAGCCGTTCTATACGCCCATAAAGCATCATCCAAGCGCAAACTCCAATCTTTTCTGTTCGGATTGACTGTCTTTTCAAGAATGGACTTAATTTCTCTGTTTGACACTTTCGCTTGTCCATTGGTTTGCGGATGATAGACAGTCGACACCTTATGAGTGACATGATATTTTTTTAACAAAGCTTCCACAGTTCGATTGCAAAAATGAGTGCCTCTATCACTTATTAGAGCTCTAGGAATTCCAAACGTAGAAAATATGTTAGTACGGAGAAAATCTGCAACCACTTTAGAATCGTTAGTCCTTGTGGCTTTAGCTTCCACCCATTTCGAAACATAATCGACAGCAAGTAAAATATAAACATTACCAAAAGATACAGGAAATGGTCCCATAAAATCAATGCCCCAAACGTCAAAAATTTCACAAAAGAGTATGGGGGTTTGCAACATTGCATTTCGTTGGGATATATTACCCGTCTTTTGACAATTACAACATGACTTGCAAAACAAATATGAATCTTGGAATAAAGAGGGCCAATAAAAACCACAGTCAAGTACTTTTCTTGCTGTCCTCTTAGATCCAAAGTGACCTCCACAAGCATATGAATGACAAAAAGTGAGAATAGGATCAATTTTAGTTTCAGGGATGCACCTTCTAATTACTTGGTCTGCACAATGCTTTCATACGTATGGGTCATCCCACACGTAGTACTTTGCTTGACTTTTGATTTTATCCTTTTGAGCTTTAGACAAATTAGAAGGCAAAATGTTAGTAACCAAATAATTGACAATATTTGCATACCAAGGTGATTTTTTATATGCAGAGAACAATTGTTCATCAGGAAATGTCTCTTGTAGAGGAAGCTCATCTTGCACATTCGTCAAACGACTTAAGTGATCTGCAACCCTATTTTCTGTCCCTTTTTTGTCCTTTATCTCCACATCGAATTCACTTAAGAGGAGTATCCATCTTATCAACCTTGGTTTTGCCTCTTTCTTGGTCATCAAATAACGAAGAGCTGCATGATCAGAATAAATAATAACTTTAGTACTAAGCAGATAAGATTGAAATTTTTCTAAAGCAAAAACAACAGCTAAAAGTTCTTTTTCAGTGGTCGAATAATTTCTCTGGGCATCGTTCAAGGTCCTCGAAGCATAATAAATTGCATGAGATGCTTTCCCAACTTTTTGACCCAAAACAGCTCCTACTGCATAATCACTCGCGTCGCACATAATCTCGAAAGGTATGGCCCAATTTGGAGGTTGAATAACTGGAGTAGAGGTCAACAATTCCTTCAACTTATCAAACGCTGTCTTACACTCCTTGTCGAAATTGAAATCTGCATCCTTTTATAGCAGTTTGCATAGGGGTGATGCTATCTTGGAAAAGTCCTTTATGAATCTCCGGTAAAAGCCTGCATGTCCAAGAAAAGAACGCACTTCCCGCACACTAGTGGGATAAGGTAGAGACTGAATAATATCAATTTTTGCTTTATCTACTTCAATTCCCTTAGATGAAACAACATGACCCAAAACTATACCTTGTTCAACCATGAAATGACATTTTTCAGAATTTAAGACAAGGTTAGTGTCTATGCATCTTTGAAGGACAAGTGTAAGGTTGTGCAAACAATTATCAAAAGAGTCCCCATGAACTGTAAAATCTTCCATAAAAACTTCCATGATATGCTCAATATAATCGGAAAATATACTAACCATACACCTTTGGAAAGTAGCGGGGGCGTTGCAAAGTCCAAACGGCATACGACGATATGCAAAAGTTCCAAATGGGCATGTGAACGTCGTCTTTTCTTGATCCTCCGGAGCAATTGCAATTTGGAAATAACCTGAATAACCATCAAGAAAACAATAATAAGAATGACCAGCTAATCGTTCAAGCATTTGATCAATGAAAGGTAAAGGGAAGTGGTCTTTTCGGGTTACAGCATTTAATTTTCTATAATCTATACAAACCCGCCACCCATTTTGAATACGGGTGGAAATTAACTCATCATTTTGATTTTTGACCACAGTTATGCCCGTCCTTTTAGGAACTACTTGAACTGGGCTAACCTAACTACTATTCGAAATAGGGTAAATCATGCCAACTTCAAGAAGCTTTTGAATCTCTTTTTTCACAACATCCATCATGGGTGGATTTAGTCTTCTTTGCGGTTGACGGGTGGGTTTCGCTCCTTCGTCAAGTAAGATACGATGCATGCATGTTGACAGACTTATTCCCTTGATATCAGCAATTGTCCAACCAATGGCCTTCTTATGCTTCTTTAGAACTCGTACGAGTTGTTCTTCTTGTGATGGACTAAGTTTATTGGAGATGATCACTGGCGATGTCTTCGTTTCTCCAAGAAAAACATACTTGAGATGATCAGGAAGAGGCTTCAATTCTGGAGTAGGTGACTACAAAACAGATGATAAAGATTTTTTGTTAGGAACTGGTAGATCAATATACGGAATGTTACCTGTGTTTGGAGAATCATTTAATGTTGCAATAACATCCTTCAATTCACTGGTCAAGGCGAACTCTTCCTCCTCCTCTAGATTCTGACTGATTGTCGTTTCGACTGCATCCTTCCCATCAAGTTCGAAAATTTCCTGTGCTAATGAGTCAATCACATCAATAGAATAAACAGGATTATCATCATTAGGATATTTCATGGCATCGTAAATATTAAACTGCACAACATCGCCATCAAATTTTATTGTAAGTGTACCACTATGAACATCTATCTTGGTTTTGGATGTCTTTAAGAATGGTCTTCCTAGCAAAATAGCAGCATTTTGATCACCATTCTCCATATCAAGCACATAAAAATCAGTAGGAAAAATCAAATTATTTACCTGCACAAGGACATCCTCTATTATACCTTTAGGATAGGCATTAGATCTGTCAGCTAACTGAATTACCGTACCAGTTTTATTTAAAGGTTCAAGTTTCAAAGAAGCATATATAGAATATGGCATGACATTAATAGATGCTCCTAAGTCTAACATGGCCTTTTCAAATCTGGTATCACCTATCTGGCAAGGGATAGTAAACATTCCTGGATCTTGGCACTTAGCGGGGAGTTTTCTTTGAATCACGGCAGACACATTTTGTCCTACTTTTACCTTTTCATATCTTTTGAGTGCTTGTTTTCTTTTGTGTGTACACAATTCTTTTAGAAATCTAGCAAAACGAGGTACTTGTTTTATAACATCTAATAATGGAATTTTTACCTCGCATTGATGAAAAGTTTCATATAAATCTGAATCTTTCTCATATTTTCGTTTTTCTGTTAAAGCTAGAGGGAAATGTGGTACCAATTTATAATCAGAGAGAGGTGAAAATTTATGCTGAGGGGTACCATTGTCGCCTTCGTCCGTGTTGTTTGCTTTGCTCTGCTCGTTTGGTGCAGACTCTATCTTTTCTGGAGTTGCAATCTCTTTATCGCTTCTCAAAGTGATTGCACTTGCGTTTTCTCTTGGATTCACCACCGTTTGAGAGGGTAATTTTCCAGAGCCTTGCGCCTCTAATCGACTAATTGCAGTTGCCATTTGTCCCATCTGTGTTTCCAAATTCTGCATATTCGCCTTTGTTTCATGTCGAAATTGCAAATTTTCCTGTTGAAATTGTACAGTGTTAGTACTAATTGGTTTAACCAAATCCAGTAAAGACAAATTAGAATTAGATGATTGACCCTGTTGTTTGTTAAGATATGGCTGCTTGTATTGGTGGTAGCGTGCAAAGTTTGAATTTGTGGGTTGATTTCCTTGTGGCTTTCCATAGCTGAAGTTAGGATGATCTTTCCAACCTGAGTTGTACGTGTTTGAGTAGGGATCATATCTTCTTTGTGGTTGACCAGGAAAACCACCTGCTGCATTTACTTGTTCATAGGACTCATCTTGAAGAGTGGGGCACATATCCGTTGGGTGTCCTATTATAGCACAAATTCCACAAGCTTTCACTTGTTGTGTATTACCTACAGCCATTTGACGAACAAGAGTAGTTAGACTAGCAATTTGTTCTTTCAGTGAAGAAATTTCTACCTCATTGACAGTCTGGGATGTAAAATTAAGCCTAGTGCCGAATTGTTGTGAATTAGCCGCCATGTTTGCAATCAGGTTTCTTGCAGCTTCGGGAGTTTTGTCTACCAAAGCTCCGCCACTAGCAGCATCAATCATGCTTCTCTCCGTATACATGAGCCCTTCATAAAAATATTGGATGAGAAGTTGCTCGCTAATTTGATGGTGGGGACAGCTTGCACACAATTTCTTGAACCGTTCCCAATATTCGTATAGGGATTCTCCATGGTTCTGTCTCACACCACAAATTTCTTTTCTTATGCTGGCTGCCCTTGAAGCTGGGAAATATTTCTCCAAGAATACTTTCTTCACTTCTTCCCATGTGGTTATACTTCCTGATGGGAGATAGTAGAGCAAATCTTTAGCCAAATCTTTCAACGAGAATGGAAAGGCGCGTAATTTGATCTGCTCTTCAGTCACTCCGGGTGGTTTCATGCTCGTGCATACCACATGAAATTCTTTTAAGTGTTTATGTGGGTCTTCACCTGCAAGACCATGAAAATAAGGCAAAAGATGTATTAGACCAGACTTTAACTCAAAGGAAGTGTTAGCATCTAGATTGAGAAAAGTTATGCATAAAGGTTGTTGGTGCAAATCAGGGGCCGCGAGTTCCTTCAAAGTTCGATTTCCAACCATGTTGTCTGTTGCTTCAAGATTTGTTTGTCCTTCTTTCCTTAATCCGCGCAAAGTTCTTTTAATTTCTGGGTCAAACCTTAAATCACTTTGATTAGTAGAACGAGTTATGGTCATAAACAAGCAAGGAAATAAAGAAAATAAAAAAAAATAAAAAAATAAAAAAAAAACTACGAAAAATGGCTAAAATAAAACACAAAAATAAATAAATCAATTCCCCGGCAACGGCGCCAAAATTAGGTGTGATGTCGCAAGCACCCAAAAATAAAATCTTACTTTGGAAAAATAAATATGTAGTAGTGCAAGTAAGAGTTGATCCCACAGAGAATGATTAATTTAATCTTATGTTTTCGCAAATAAAAGTTGGGGGGTTTTTAATGTAAAGAAATAATTTAAATAAAATTAACTAAAATAAATATGAAAGAAATAAATAAAAATAAAAAGCCTTGGTTTAAGTCAACATCCACCATCAAGAATTTACAACTGATCACTGATGCAAAAATAAATCAATTAATATTTCGAAGATTCACCGTAGAAAGAACTACTCGCAGGTGGAATAATTTTTCTCCTCTCTCCTTAATTTTAGATAAGTAGAGCCACGTGGTCTAAATACCCTTACTATTAAACAACCTCCGGCACGTGCTAAAGATTTAATTTAATAGCAGCATAAAGAATTAGAGAGATCGTTGAACTAAACAACACAAGCCACGTGTTTGCATTTAATTTAGATGAATATTCTTCCTAAGATAAAATAATCTTTTGATCTGCAAAACAATTATTAAACTTAGTTGCTTCACAAATAGCAGTAGATTAATATGAATAATAAACTAGTAGTACTCCTAGTAATTAAACAAATTAATCATAAAATTAAGCATAGAAGAATATTCAATAATCAAAATATAAATTGAACAATTAAAATAAATTAGATCTCACAGTGTATAAATCTTGATGGCTTCAATCACTTAAACTAAGAAAAAGAATTTAGCTACTCATAATTGTAGAGAACACTAAAGAATAGAAGAGAGAATTTTTATTCTTAGAAAAGTTGTGTATTACAATGTGTGTCAAGCCCTCTATTTATAGGCTCCATAAACCTCCTAACTTGTCCAAACCCTAATAGGATTTACAATTAAAAATAAAAGAAAAGTAAAATAATTATTATCCTAACCCTAGTTGGAATTAAAATCCAATTTGGAATCAAATTAATGCTAAAATCGCGAATAATCCCGTTTCCGCCGAATTAACGAGCAGCCAAACACTGCTTTCGCCCCTTGACCGGTCAACTCACGCGCGTCCGCGCATTGCGCGCCATTTAGCCCGAAACGACGTCGTTTCTGCTCCTTTTCTTGCCACTGTTCCGCTACCGCGCGCATTGCGCGGTCACTGTAGTGAAACGGCGTCGTTTTCTATCTTCGGCAAATCCATCCGCGCATTGCGCGTAACCAACTTTTCCGGAATTTTACCAAAATGCCACCACGCTGCTTAATTACCAAAATGCCATCAGAGTTTTGCTGAAATTACAGATTTTGCCCTCAAAGTTTAATTTTCCTACAAAAATAAATATAAATTAATTAAAAATAAATAAAAATAATATAAAAATACTAAAAATAATAAAAACACATAATAATAAATAAAACACCTAAAACACTAAAAATAAATAAAAAACACATAAATAAAAAGAAATATAAAAATACTATAAAATTACCTAAATTAACACAAATTAACTAAAATCCTATAAAACTTATAAAAACCAAAATGAGCTAAATAATTAAACATTTAAGCACACAATAAATATAAAAACTAAGTAT
The DNA here is from genome assembly GCA_947179155.2 of Hedera helix. NCBI lineage: Eukaryota > Viridiplantae > Streptophyta > Magnoliopsida > Apiales > Araliaceae > Hedera > Hedera helix. The sequence goes on from OX359268.1 coordinate 13,954,372, forward strand.
TGGGGAATAAAAATATCGTATAAATTAACCCTATCAACGAAGTTTCTAAAATTAACTATCATGCGGATCCACTTGCAACGGCCTTAGTTAATCATAGAGCTATAGATTTTTCGGCCCCAATTGAGTTTGTGCAGCTATTGAATGCATCTACACCACTCGTACAGATGGGGAAGCAATATGAACCATTAGAACGTTCCAAGAAATCAAAGACCCATGAAAAGACATCCATTGAAGAACCACCCATTTTGGAGTTGAAACAGTTGCCAAACCATTTGAGGTATTCTTACCTGGGGGATTCTTCTACACTACCGGTGATTATTTCCGCTTCACTTGATGAGTTACAAGATTTTTTTTTTAAGAGTATTGTGGGAATTCAAAACAGCCATTGGTTGGACCATAGCAAATATAAAAGGAATTAGCCCATCACTGCACAAAATTCTACTTGAAGAGGATGCCAAACCAGTTGTAGAGCAGCAACAAAGACTAAATCCAATCACGAAGGAAGTCGTAAAAAAGGAAATTATCAAGTGGTTGGATGCGGGTATTATCTATCCCATATCAGATAGTTCGTGGGTTAGTCCGGTGCAATGTGTACCAAAGAAAGGAGGCATGACAGTAGTAGCCAATGAGAACAACAAACTAATTCCGACAAGGACGGTGATAGGTTGGCGAGTCTGCATGGATTATCGGAAACTAAACAAAGTAACCCTCAAAGATCATTTTTCGTTGCCCTTTATTGATCAGATGCTAGATAGATTGGCAGGGCATCCATTTTACTGTCTGTTGGATGGCTATTCGGGCTACAATCAAATTGTCATAGCCCCCGAGGATCAAGAAAAAATGACATTCATGTGCCTATATGGAACATTTGCCTTCCGGAGGATGTCTTTTGGGCTTTGCAATGCACTTGCGACATTTCAGAGATGTATGATGGAAATCTTTTCTGATATGGTGGAGCAGAATTTGGAAATTTTTATAGACGATTTCTCAGTCTTTGGTGATAACTTTGATCTATGCTTTAGCAAATCTGATATTGGTTCTTAAAAGGTGCGTTGAAACAAATTTGGTGCTTAATTGGGAGAAGTGTCACTTTATGGTGCAAGAAGGAATCATCTTAGGACATAAGGTGTCTGTTAGTGGAATAGAAGTGGACAAGGCAAAAATCGAGACGATTCAAAATCTATCACCACCCACTTCTGTGAAAGGAGTTCGTAGTTTCTTGGGACATGCGAGATTTTATCGACGGTTTATCAACGATTACTCCAAGATTACAAAGTCGTTGTATGCTTTATTAGAAAAAGATGTTCCCTTTAAGTTCACTACAGCGTGTCATGAGGCATTTCAGAATTTGAAGACGAAGTTAATAATTGCACCGATAATAGTCGCACCAAATTAGAGTTTATCGTTCGAGTTCATGTGTGATGCTAGCGACTATGCAGTTGGGGTAGTTTTAGGCCAGCGTAAGGAAAAGGTATTTCACGCAATTTGCTACGCTAGCAAAACTCTGACAGATGCACAAGTAAATTACACCATGACAAAAGAGGAATTACTTGCAGTGGTCTTTGCCTTCGATAAATTTTGGGCATATTTGACTAAGACAAAGGTTATCGTGTTTACAGACCACTCGGCGATAAAGTATCTCATCTATAAGAAGGATACCAAACCAAGATTGATCCATTGGATTCTTCCACTTCAGGAATTTGATCTTGAGATTTGGGATAGGAAGGGGTCTGAGAACCAAGTAACGGACCGTCTCTCTAGATTGGAAAATTCACAGCAAAACAAAGGAGATGGAGTGGTGATAAAAGAGTCCTTCCCTGACGAACAATTATTCTATATAGCAAAGGAAGCTCCTTGGTATGCGGATTACGTTAATTACATCATCAGTGGTGTACTTCCTTATGACTTGAGCTTTTAGCAGAAAAAGAGGTTCTTACATGATGTCAAGCAATATTGGTGGGATGAACCTTTTCTTTTTCGACAATGTGCTGACCAGATGTTAAGACGATGTGTGGCTAGGGAGGAAATCAAAAATATTCTACAACACTGCCATTCATCTCTATATGGAGGTCACTATGGAGGTGATAGAACAACTACAAAGATTCTCCAATGGGGATTCTATTGGCCTACAATTTTCAAAGATGCTCACAAATTTGGGAAAAGGTGTGATCGATGTCAATGGGATTGGCAACATATCAAGTCGGCAGGAGATGCCTTTGAATTCAATATTGGAAGTGGAAATATTCGACGTATGGGGGATTGAATTCATGGGGCCGTTCCAATCATCATTCAATAACAAATATATCTTAGTGGGGGTGGACTATGTCTCTAAATGGGTGGAAGCAGTGGCCTTACCTACTAATGATGCCAAAGTTGTTCTCAGTTTCTTGCGCAAGAACATTTTTATAAGATTCAGAACATCAAGAGCTATAATCAGTGATGGGGGTTCCCATTTTTGCAACAAATATTTTGAAGCTCTTCTCACCAAGTATGGAGTACGGCATAAAGTTGCGACGGCATATCACCCGCAGACGAGTGGACAGGCTGAGATTACCAACAGAGAGGTCAAACGGATTCTGGAAAAGATTGTCAATCCAAACAAAAAAGATTGGTCCAGCAAGCTTGACGAGGTTCTTTGGGCATACCGCACTGCTTACAAGACTCCAATAGGCATGTCTCCATATAGACCCGTCTATGGAAAGGCATGCCATCTCCCAGTAGAATTGGAGCATAATGCATATTGGGCGATAAAGAAGCTAAATTTTGAGTCCCAGGCAGTAGGAGAAAAGAGGCTCTTGCAATTGAATAAAATAGACGAATTTAGAACGAGTGCCTATGAAAATGCCAAATTGTATAAGGAGAAAGTTAAAAAGTGGCATGACAAGCGCATTATTGAGCGGACATTTGAACCAGGCCAGTCTGTATTGTTATTCAATTCAAAGCTTAAGCTTTTTCTAGGCAAATTGAGATCTAGATAGTCCAGACCATTTACAATAACCAATGTCTTCCCATAAGGAGCGATCGAAGTTATTGACCCACGTTCTCAGCAAACGTTCAAAGTTAATGGGCAAAGGCTAAAGCATTATTAGGGCGGCAACGTAGATCGGCAGTGGACTTCAGTAACCCTTGTAGATCTTGTTTAAGCAAAATGAGATAGTTAGGCCGAAAGACTCTAAATCAAGCGCTTGTTGGGAGGCCACCCAGCCATAGTTTAACTTTTTTTGTTTTGGTTTAATTTATTCAATTTTTAGGATTTACTAAATTTCTAGCTTAGAAACGAATTCCTTATGTTAGCTTCACTAACTCTTGTGTAGTTTATCTCATTGCAGCTAAAAATGATGATTATGGAGCTCAGAAGTTAAAAAAAATTGCAGCAGTAATTTTTTTCCAGAATTCAGCAATTGCGCCCTGACGAGAAGTTTACACTAAATCAATGCGCCTCGACGCAGTACTATACCCCGGCGAAATTAGAGGACGCCCTTAGCGAAATGTCCTCAATCTTACTGCGCCCCGACACGATTTCAAGGCTAAATCACTGCAACCTGGTGAGATTGTTGAATTCCAGTTTTTAAAAACACCTACACACCCAATCGAAACATATCTCAAATAAACCCTCACTTCACCCATTCTCTCTTTTGCCAGCCTTGCTTGCTCTCTTCATCATTTCTACACCCTACTCCTCGCCCCAATCGGCCATACCATTATCTTCAACTGCTAAACCTCATAATATCATCACCCCACTTCACGGTACTCCATCTGGATGTCAACGGGTTAGCAGCGGTCACGATTCATCTCCAAAACTTGGGAATGCGGGTGATAATGTGAATTGGGCTTTCAATTATTCAACTAGAGGTAACCACAACTTACATTAGAAATTCATTACATTTAGTCCAAGTTCAGTGATTGTTATTTGTGCTTCGATTATTTGTTTTGGGTTTGCCTAGTGGTTTATGTTGGCCACTAGAGGAGAAAAGGTGGTGTGGGTGGAGTGATCGGAGTTAAGGTCTTTTTGAACGGATTATCAGTCGGGAGTGTTACTATCAATTGCCAAGGCAACTTGGGTTTGGGGGAAATAAGGTCGCACACCACTTGTTTGCTAATTTGCTGCAAAGAAGGAGTCATTTGGTTTGCATTTCAGAGAGACCAGTTAAGAATCTATTTTGGAGTTGAAATGGAGGCCTTGTAGGACATCAACACCAATTGTGCTTAAATGGCTTTGAAAAGCCAATGGGGATAAGGGTCTTCCACTACACCCCGACCTTTTAATCGAAAAAAGTTTATTAGTGCAGAGGCGGGGGATAAATTTAATCATGTTTTAGCAGGACGAACATTGATTCCAGAAAGGGGGCTACGACCGGACATATTGGAGGATGGTGAGATGAGGGAGATGCTTGTGGGGCGTGGTTGGCTAGTGTTTACGGAACACCCGAATTCAGCGGTAACGGCCGTTGTTAAGGAGTTTTATGCTAATGCTCTAGATACACCAGACTGTGAGGTGATGGTTCGAGGTCAGTTGGTGTCATACAACAAGGAAAGAAATAATGAGTATTACAACTTACGAGCTCCGGAGTTTTGTCAATATACTACAATGGGGACCCTAAATTATGGACAAATTATCTGTGACCTTTGTCGATCGGGCACAGAGTGGAAAACCAGTAAGTATACTGGGAATTTGTCAACGTTTCTGTTCAATGCTTTGAGTCGATATGGTAAGATTTGGTATGCATTCTTGTGTGCCAAATTAATGCCATGTGCACATGTGAGTAACGTGACGAGGGATCGAGCTATTCTATTATATGCGATTGTCATCGGCTTGTCGATCGATGTCGAGAGTGTAATTGTATCATCGATCAAAAAGTAGTTAAAAGGGTCAACGTCAGGAGGATTACCACATCCGTCCCTCATTACCGCATTATGTCAACAATCTGGAGTATGGTGGGGGGCAGCTGAGCCAGTGCAACCACCAATGACCCTCCTCGATCATAATTTGATTGCACGCTACAAAGTTTAGGAAGGGGGAAAGTCCCACCCACTTGGATTGGGATTTATTTTGCCATCTCAATCGCCACCTCATGCCGATGATGCGCCTGAGAGTCTCGAACATGATGATGCTGCTATAGGGTCTAGCCAAGCTATACGAAGGTTACAAAGGAGGACGGATGTCCAATTTGAGGAGGTGTTTCATCAGCATGAGTGACTCGCGGAGCGTTAGGATGCTATGCATACTTACACATATACTTGCACCTCAACATTGGCAGCTATGTTGTCGCAGCTAAATCCAAATGCGCCTGTCTTTTCAATTCCACCTCCATCGATACTGCCAGAGTATCCACCACCAGACTCAGATTCTGTGGAAGAGGAGGGTTTGTCTGACCGCGATGTTTGATTTACTAGGGGAGTCTTCTTGTTCTTGTTTTATTATTCAATGAGGACATTGTTCAAATTGAGTTTGGGGGTATTGTTTCATTATGTATAGTTTCATTAATGCTTGCAAATAGTTGCATTCATGTTTGTTTTGAATATTTTCTGTTAGTTTAGTTTATTGCATATAGGTTGTTGCATAGTTTCAATTAAAAAAAAATATTAAAAAAATTAAAAACACAAAAAAAATTGCATATAGGATCATATATTATTGCATGTAGGAACACTTGAGCATTGAATTAATATATGAAATTTAATGATGGCCAATGATAAAACTGTGATTCGTTATTTAATAATTTTAGCAAAACGGATAAGGATCGTTAAAGTTCAAAATGTTACATATTTGCTGATATTGTAGAGCTTGAGACCCTTGGATCTTAATGGCACATCTTCAATGTATTAAGTTAGTTGAGTTTTGATTCAAATTTTATGAATTTAGGTGTTTGTTAAAGATTTAGTTAGCCTTTATCACTTGTTGAAACAGAAATCATATGAAAAGAAATGATCGTTTGTTTCGATGTCTGTCTTATAAAAAATAAAAAAATAAATAAAAAGAATAGTAGAATGAAGAATAGACAGATATGAGAAACACTTAGCTAGTCTATTTTCGTGACTTCTATTACTCGAACAAGTAAGCCCTTAGGAGTGTATCGACACTTAGTGCCCTAAAGCCATTTAGTTTGGGAGTCACTGCTGGAAAGTTCGCTACATGGGTAATTTTGAAAAGCCTAAGGGAAATGGACATTGCACATGCTGAGTTAGTCATATATGAAATAGAGCGTAAAACGCACTCGTTACATAAAAAGAATGAATAGAAAAATGTAAAAACAAGTGTATAAAAGGGTAAAAAAAAGCTATATATAAGTAACTATCTTTATTTGAGCACTGATATTCATAAGTTGTGTTAGAATAAAAGCTAGCTTGATATATTGAATTCACACACACACGAAAAGGTTAAGGGTAAAATGAAATTGGTGATATGTTAGATTTTGGATTAGGCGTGAATTTGAAGTCTGGCTGAATTATTACGTAACATCTTTGAGGCTTGATGATGAATTATGTTGATTTGTGCTCGAGACATTAGTTGTTATGCATTTACATTCATGTGGTTAGAGTAGTTAGTTATCTTTATTTTACTGATAGTGTTTTTGCTTGAGGACACACAAAGTTTTGAGTTTGGGGGTATTTGATGAGTGAGTTTCATACTGATAGAGTTAAATTATACGATATTTTTTATTCTCTAATACTTAGTTTTTATATTTATTGTGTGCTTAAATGTTTAATTATTTAGCACATTTTGATTTTAATAGGTTTTATAAGATTTTAGTTAATTTATGTTAATATTTTATTTATTTTTAGTATTTTAGGTGTATTATTTATTATTATGTATTTTTAGGATTTTTAGTATTTTTTAATATTATTTTTATTAATTTATACTTTGTTTTGTAGGAAAATAAAAGTCTGAGGGCATATCTATAAAATCTGGAAAAATCGGATGGCAAAAATGTAATTTAGCAAGGCTGAGTGGCAAAATGGTAATTAAGTTGAAGTTGGCCGCGCGGGGGCATTACCGTAATTTTCAGAAAGTCGCAGCCGCGCAATGCGCGCTTAGGCGAATAGACCGCATAATTAAAACGACGTCGTTTGACGTCCAGTGAAGAAACTGGTCTGCGTAATGCGCGGAGGTGCTGCTGACGTCATAGGCGCGTAACAGGCGTGTTGACCCGGTCAAAGCAGCGTTTGGCAACGCGAAAATGGAGCAGAAACGGGATTTTTCGGATTTTTTGCTACTTTTTGATTCCACATTGGATTTTAATTCCAATTAGGGTTAGGATAATAATTATTTTATTTTTCTTTTATTTTTAATTGTAAATCCTATTAGGGGTTGGACAAGTTAGGAGGTTTATGGAGCCTATAAATAGAGGGCTTGACACACAATGTAAGACACAACTCTCATTAGAATAAAAATTCTCTCTTCTATTCTTTAGTGTTCTCTACAATTATGAGTAGATAAATTATTTTCTTGGTTTAAGTGATTGAAGCCATCAAGATTTATACACTGTGAGATTTAATTTATTTTAATTGTTCAATTTATATTTTGATTATTGAATATTCTTTTATGCTTAATTTTATGATTGATTTGTTTAATTGCTAGGAGCGCTAATAGTTTATTATTCATATTAATCTACTGCTATTTTTGAAGCAACTAAGTTTAATAATTGTTTTGCAGATCAAAAGATTATTTTATCTTACGAAGAATATTCATCTAAATTAAATGCAAACACGTGACTTGTGTTGTTTAGTACAACGATCTCTCTAATTCTTAAAGTTGCTATTAAATTAAATCTTTAGCACGTGCCGGAGGTTGTTTAGTAGTAAGGGTATTTAGACCACGTGGCTCTACTTATCTAAAATTAAGGAGGGAGGAGAAAAATTATTCCACCTGCGAGTAGTTCTTTCTACGGTGAATCTTCAAAATATGAATTGAGTTATTCTTGCATTAGTGATCAGTTGTAAATTCTTGATTGTGGATATTAACTTAAACCAAGGTTTTTTCTTCTCATTTATGTCATTAAATTACTTACATAATTATTTTAGTTAGTTTTATTTAAATTATTTCTTTGATTCAAAACCCCCCCAATTCTTGTTTGCAAAAACATAAAATTAAATAATCATTCTCTGTGGGATCGACTCTTACTTACACTACTACATTACTATTTTTTCCAAAGTAAGATTTTATTTTTGGGTGCTTGCGACATCACACCACATACCTACGAATTAGGTACTTTTAGGCATAATTATTTGCTATCTTTCAGTGTTTTTAGTTTTATTTTACTTGTTTATTTGATCATTTTGCAGAAAACGGCTTTGGGAGGTCAAAACGGGAAAATAGAGACGCAGTGGCAATTTTGTAATTAGGGAACAGTAGACGGTGCCGGGGTGCAATGTTATTACAAGAAGACTGCGCCGGGGCGCAGTCCGACGACTTTAGTTGGTAGTTGCTGCGTTGCAGAATTCGAGTCCAGCTAGGAAGTTTGATGTTGCGATTATTTAAGAGGGATTTTAAGGGATGTTTGAAGATATACAGAAACGTAGAAGGAGAGAAATGGAGAGTAGGATTTGGAGCTAGCGTGAGGAGACTTAAAGATTGATCGGAAGAGCTTTGAAGCTAGAAGTGAAGGCTAAGGAGACGGATTAGATTCAATAGAGTTTTATTCTATTTCCTCTACTTTCATCTTCTGAACTTTGAATGTTTTCCAATATTAATATGATGATAGTTTCTATTATGATGTGTAACTAAATCCTTCTTCGAGATTACAACGGAACCGTTGTTTCAACTTTAGTTAATTCATCTTAGTTTCAATTATTTGATCAGGTGTTGGATTGTTTGTTATATCTTGTGCGTGAATTATAATTGTCTGATCAGTAGTTATATGATTTCGGAGATGGAATTGAAAAGGGAAATCTAGGAATAGATCTGGGTATAATAACGTGTGACTTTGGTTATTCTTTCTAAGAAGAATATCATGATAGTGTATATGATGAAGATACCTGTATGCCACGCGTAACCTATTGAGAGTTTAATTTTAATGAATTTGTTTCAATGTATTTTGCATAGAATTATCGCATTATAAATTAGAGTGGATCTTTTTATTAGTTATCGACAGAGATTAGTAAATAGATAAGTGATCTCAGTTAACAATCCATATGGGGAAGTAATTGAAATTAAGATGATGATATTATTGTGTTACAGTTGGGGAAGTTGTAATCTTGAAGCCCTTTTTATTATCTGAAAATTTATTCTTGTTATTTAGCGTAAGCTTAATTTTAATTTTAAGTATTCCATAACCCAAATTTGATTCAGTTTAAATAAGATTGAATTAATATATAAGTTGATAGTTAAAATAGTTATTATTACTTGTTCCTTGTGGGTTCGACATCCTTCTTATCATTATATTACTTGATTAACTGCGTATACTTGCGTGTGAATTCCATATTTATAATCAGGACAACAAGATTATTAACCATTTAATAATATTTTAATCCTTTATTAATAATATTAATTATTTAATAATATTTTATTAACTTTCTAATATTATTATCCATTTGATATTATTTTAATCCTTTACTAATATTAGTAATTATTTAATAATATTTTATTCACTTATTAATATTATTAACCATTTAATAATATTTTATTCATATACTAATATTATTAACCATTTAATAATATTTTAATCCTTTATTAATATTATTAATCATTTAATTATATTTTATTAACTTTCTAATATTATTATCTATTTAATAATATTTTATTCATTTATTAATATTATTAATCATTTAATAATATTTTATTTACATACTAATATTATTAATCATTTAATAATATTATAATCATTTACTTATTTAATTAAAAAATTTACAATATTTAAATTCCGTTATTTGTATCCCATAGTAATATTATTAATTTTAGAACATTTTAACACTTTCTAACCCGAACCGTCAAAACCCGACCCGACCTGATCCGAAAAAACCATTTTTCTAGAAAAATAGCACTGCGCCCCAGTGCAGTCAGTCTTACAAAATGAAAATTTCATTTTTTTTCTTCAGATTTTTTAACTTTGACACTTTTGATTCAAACTCACATAAAATGAAATCTACACATTCAAATGACACAAAATTGGTCTTGTTAGCTTTGTAACTTAATAATCTACAATATTTCATGGATCGGTCATATTTTTGAAATCGTTTTTGACACAAAATTTAGGATCGATCGACTAGGGTTTTCAAAACGACCTCTTTTAGTAAAAAGACTATAACTTGTTCATTTCTTCACATTTTCAATCGTTCAAGTTAGGTTATCTTCAAAACATATAGGCCTATCATTCAAAACTCATAGATCATAAAAATAACTTACACATCTCAAATCATAAATCATCAATATAGACATTTAACTAGGGTTTTTACTTAAAACATGTTTCTCTTCATCTTTCATCTATATTTTCACATACTAACCATATCAAAACACTTATCATGCATTTTTAACCATAGATCTTCTTCACCTAGATCCTTCAATAACCAAGCTTGATTACACTCATACATAAAGAAAATCATAACTTTAGTTTGAGAAACTCTTAAACCTTTTATGGAAATCTTCTTCTTGGAAATGGTTGTAACTCCTTCTTGTATGGACCAAAAATCACCTTCTTATATGGACCAAAAATCACCCACACTTACTAACACTCAAAGTTTTTGCTTCTATAGAACTATTACAAATTCTCTAGCTTCTCTCTACAACTTTTTCTCTCTAAATTTTAGTGAATGAGGCAAATGAACTAACATTTGCATAAGTGTTGGACATCTTTTTTTATAAAACTCTAAGATTTCATCATTAGCTCTCCTAATCAACTAAAATGAGTTCATTAAGGTTCTAATCTTGTTTACTATTGCTTGAATGACCATTTCAGTGACATTTTGAATGACCATATGAATGACTAGGGTTGGTGAGGAGTTATTAAGCAACTTTATACCCAAAATACCAAACAAGCAAGCTTTCCATCCATATGGGCCCAAAAATTCAGAAATAGCATTATAATTACTCTAATTCGGCTTTATTTTTATGTCCTATATAATTATATAAGCATCTATATATATATATATATACACCAATATATGTATCCATATTCACCTATACTTGCACATTGGGCTCCACTTTGGACCTTTGAATTCCTTCTATTTGGAGTTTGAATTATAATTGTTTGGGCTCAACAATTTAATTCATTTGGCTAGTATATTCATTCATTTAAGTCATCAACACTTAGACTCCCAACAATTAAATCAATTGGGCTAACTTTTACACTTGAAATAAAAATAGGTATTGGGCTAGTTTAAATTAATTTGGAGTTATAATATATTTTATATATGGTTCATTAATTAAATCCTATAAGGCTACTACATTGGGCTCATTAAATAAACACAATAGTTTAATTACATAATCCAATTAAACTTGCTATTTATAAGTCCATTGGACTACTTAATTGAGTTAACTTACAAAAGATTATTACCTACAAATTCTTGGGTTTGTTTTAATCAAACCTTAATACACATTGATACAAGTACTTCGACTTGATTAAATTTAATTCATTAGCTACCTCTTTCATCAACTTAGGTTTATAATATAGTTACTGATACACATACAGTTATTCCTACAATGAGTTATCTTTAATAATTCACTTATTTCTTCTTTCTCATTATTCATACAAGTAATTCACTTGTTCATTATTAATCTTCTTATTTGTCATTCAAGGCCAACATTCAAGCTTTGTGTTTTCATCACATAAGCTTCTCTTGCATTCCTTTTCCTTCTTTAGTTAATTCAAATAAATTTAATTAACTAACTTACTCTCATCATACAACATAAATACGTACACACATACTTCATACATCATATTTTCTCATGAATATAAATAAGAAAAAAAAATTAAGTTCGTAATTTTTTTAGTTATTACACGTTATGCATAACATAGGATGCCGTTAGATTGATCCCCTATTGATATCCATTGATAGTCTCGGAGTCGAAAGACTGGCGAACATTAGTTTTTTGTTTAATTACCACTCAATTTTGCTATGTTAAAACAATTATAATATCTTTTGTTGAGCTATAAACTTCTTAAATTCCGTATTGGTGTGAGTTCACTTATATGTTCTATGTTTAGACTTGTTGAGCTTTTGTATGCTCACCCTTGCGAGTAAAACTTATTTGTAGACAAACCCAAGAGTTTCGACTCTAAGAAGAAAGGAAAGAAGAAATGTGTAGATTAGTTTATATGTTTTATTAAATTGCTTGTCTTTTGTTTTAAAGTCTTGATGACTTATGTAATATGAATAAGTAAATCATGTAACTGAATCTTATATTAATATATTAAGTTTCATCACATATTCTTGTCATATCTTTACTTTGATTAAACTTAGAATTGTTAAACATTAATATAGTATTGATAATGTACTATATATTTGAATGAGGATATTGATTAACATTTTGAGTGTTGTAAGACCAGAGATTTAGCACCCATGAAGAAACCAAATTCTTCACAAGGTTTCTCTGTTCCAAGTACAAGTGTGTTAATAATATTGTGAACTTCAGATAGATAGAGAATATCTATATGAAGAGATAGCTCTATAATGATATATATCTAAGTGAGGGTATTGAATGATATAAGGGGTTCTGTAAGAAAAGAAATCTTTTCATGGATAAAGATGTAAACATTTATCACAAGGTTCTTCTGTTCCAAGGACCATCCTATTATTAATACCGTGAATCTTGGATATGTAAAGTTATAAAATATCTAAATCTTAAGGTTAAAATGATGAAGTGAGTTTTAAGTCCTTTACATCGATTACAAGGACTTACTATGAAATGATGAAAGCTCTTTAAGAATTAAGATGAGAACTTTGTTTATGAAACTGTTGTATTGAATGAGGGCATTGATAATATGGAGTGTTCATGTTATTGTTGATACTCTGAAATTCAGTTTGATAAGGTTTATGAATAAGGGAATCATTTATAAACTTAACGATTTAGCATTTATAGTGAATGAACGTCAAATCAGCTATAGAAAGTATAGTGATTTGGGGGCATCACAGGTTGGTATCAGAGTTATAGATTATAACTCTATGGTAGCGAGTACGTTAGGATATAATTAGAAGGAGATAGGATTAAATGGACTTGTGAAGAGTCAATAGACAATTAAAAGACATTAATAAATATTAAAATCCTTTAAAGATAAAATGTTATGAGACTATTAAAAGATAATGCATAAATCTTAAAATCCTTTCAACATAAAATGTTATGTGAAAGAAATATACTAAGTAAAAGTTAAACTCTTTTGTAGGATGGCTGAAATTCTAAGTTGGGAAGAAATCATGGAAGCAAACGCACATCCTGTGGACCTCGAAAGTGATCCTGAAAAGGATCCCATAGAAGATCCGATGATAGATCGTGCGGGTTACCACCCAATGATCAACTTTGTTGACATGTCTGACAATGACAACTTTGATGAATATCAGCATGACCAGGATATTCTAGACGCTGAGGATGGCGATCCAGAATCCGAGTTGGATGAGTTCATCGAATAATTTAATAATGAAGAAGAGGAGGAGCAAGTAGCGTTAATGGACGCCATCATCGAAAGGATTGAGACCCTTGAAGTGATGTTGTTGGAGGAAGTTGAGAGAAACCACCAACAAAAAGTTCAGTTAGTCATCAAGGAGGCCGAAAAGCTCCAGCTACAAGAAGAGCTTGACTATGAAAATAGGGAACATCGCTAGTCCTATTAGGAACTTCACAAAGAAGTTAAAATTTTCTCTTTGGCAAGTAATGAGTCCGGCTACGAGATCAATCGATCCGTAGTCTCGAGCATATTGAATAGGGCATTCAAAAAGGCCAAGAACAATTAAAGTAGATAGACTTTAATATTTAAATTATGTTATATGTTGTATATTTAACTTTCCCATTTTTATAATGGGAGTTAAAAGTAGTAAAGTGAATTTATTCACTCGGATAATAGTAGTTTGTAATGTGAGAAAGTTTAAAAATACAAAATTTGTAATAAAACATGATGTGTAAAAAAAAAATTATGCTTTCATATTTATACTTGTTTTTCTTTTATTTTTAGAAAGATGGCACCACCAAGGAGAAATACATGAGCACATAGTAGTGAAAGTATTGGCGAACCAAATAGGGTAGATCCAAATCCTATGCAATAATACGTGGATATACTAATAGATGCCCTAAAAAACTGTCCCATTAATAATGAACCTCCAACACACACCACCACTTTTAATGACTTTAAAAATGTAGAACCTCCTGAATTTCAAGGAACCATTGAACCAATCGATGCCCAAAACTTGGTTACTGAAATTGAAAAGGCTTTCGACATAGCCAATGTAGGAGAAAACCAAAAGACTAAGTTTATTGCTTATTTATTAAAGGGCGAAGCAAACTTTAGGTGGGAAGCTAATAAGAATAGAGCGAGGAAAGACATTATTGCTTAGGACAGGTTCAAGGAAATATTTTTTGAGAACTTTTTCCCAAGGAGTACGCAAAATTAGATGGAAGTCTAGTTTCTAAACCTAACACGAGGAGACATGATTATGCCCCAATATGCCACCAAATTTAATGAACTCGCGCGTTTCGTTCTGCACCAAGTAGCGACAAAGGAGTGTAAAGCGAGCAGGTTCAAAGAAGAGTTGAAACCCTGGATTCATGGAAAACTTATTGTGTTGTAGATACAGAATATTTCTCAAATTCTCAAAAAGGCCATCATCGCCGAAGGCGACAATGATGCCTATAATAAATATAAGAAGGAAAATAATAAAAAGAATGGGGGGTAGCAATAAAGGGGAAGCTAGTACGGGGGGTAGTAATAATAAAAGAAAATAGAATAATGCGAGAGGAAATAAACAAAAGGACGGAGAGAACAAAAAGAAAGTTAAACCATGCATGACATGTGGCAAGGGCCATATGGGAGAATGCCTTAAAGGTAAGAATGTTTGTTACAACTACAGACAAAAGGGACATTTAGCAACCAGTTACCCCAATCCAAAGAAAGATACTTTCTTTAACTGTGGAGCAACAGGACATCAAGCCAATATATGCCCGAAGAAGGGAGGAGGAGCTGGAGGGAGTAAGGCGAGTAACGTCTCCCCGACAACTACACAGGGAGGCCTAGGCCATCCAACGACAAGGACCTTCAACATGATAGTGAGAGATACACCTGCATCTTAAGATGTAGTATCAAGATTCATTCTAATCAACTCCATAAATGCTAATGTGTTATTTCACTCGGGTGCTACTTGCTAATTTGTTTCACATGAATTTGCTAAAAAATTGAATATGCCTACTGATAACTTAAAATTTCCCTTGAACATAGAAATTATGAATAGATAAATAATACATGTTAAACAAGTCCTTAGGAAATGTTGCACAGTGATTAAGGGTCATGAGTTGAAGGTGGATCTTATTCCCATTCGATTGGGGGAATTCGATATAATAATAGGCATGGATTGGTTGACTAATCATAAAGCGGTGATTGATTGCCAACAAAAGTGCGTTAACCTTTTGAAAACGTCAAAATCAAAGGTCGTCTTCAACGGAAATCAATTGCCAAGAAAATCTTGTTATTTGTCAGTAATGCAAGCCAAAGGGATTAGTTAAGAAAGGTTGTCAAGGTTATTTGGCCTATATCATAGATACTCAATGGAAAGAGTTAAATATAGATCAAATACTAGTTGTAAGAGAATTCATGGACGTATTTTCCAATGATTTACCTGGTCTCCCACCTGATAGAGAAATCGAGTTCATCATCGACTTAGCACCTGGAACTGCACCAGTTTTGAAGGCTCCATATAGGATGGCACATTTGAAAATGAATGAGTTAATGGTTCAACTACAAGAATTACTAGAAAAGAAGTATATTCAACCTAGTGTTTCTCCTTGAGAAGCACCTGTGTTGTTTATCAAGAAGAATAATGAAATTTTGAGATTATGTGTCGACTATCGTGAACTGAATAAGTTGACCATAAAGAATAAGTATCCATTACCTAGAATAAATGACTTTTTTGATCAATTAAAGGGAGCCGAACACTTCTCTAAGATTGATCTACGGTCAGGATACCATCAGCTGAAGGTTAGAAGTGAAGAAGTGCCAAAGACAACGTTCCGAACACGATATGGACATTTCGAGTTCTTGGTAATGTCTTTTGGGTTAACGAATGCTCCGACAACATTCATGGACTCGATGAATAGGGTTTTTAATTAAGTCTAGACAAGTATATAGTGGTATTCATCGATGATATCTTGATATACTCGAAAACACTGAAAGAACATGATGAACACTTGAGAAGTGTACTAAAAACCCTACGAAATGAACAACTTTATGACAAATTTTCAAAATGTGAGTTCTGGCTAGGAAAGGTTCAGTTCTTGGGCCATGTCATTGACAAGAACATAATAGCAGTAGATCCATCAAGGATTGAAGTGCTAGTAAATTGGGAGCAACTAAAGACACCACTGAAATAAGAAGTTTCTTGGGTTTAGCGGGATATTATAGGAGATCTATTAAAGACTTTTTAAAAATAACAACCCTGTTAACCAACTTAATAAGAAAGATAGTGAAGTATGTCACTACAAGAAAAGATGCTAGTTCCGACGGAATTTTTTTCGACGGAATTTATTCAGTCGGAAATAATTCATCCTCAACGGAATATTCCGTTGATTTTAATTCTTTTGGAAATAATTTAAATTTGACGAAATTTCGTCGATCTTATGGAACTCCCGTTGGCGCCAAAGTTCCCGCGCTTGGCAATATAATGTCGACGGAAAAAATATATATTATCGACCGAATATCCGTCAAGCTTAACTTATTTTCGACGGAGTTAATTTCGACGAAAATTCCGTCGGAAATAAATTAAAAACCTATTTCATCATCTTTTCCCCCCAACCGCCTCCACTTTTATTTCTCTCTCTCTCTCTCAATACTCGCTCTCTCTTTCTCTCTCTCTCTCTCTCCCTCCGACCCAGCTCTCCACCCGTTGTCGCCACCCGTTTGCACCTCTGTTGCCGCCATCGTCCGTTGTCACCGTCGTCCATTGCCATTGTTCGGGAACACCTCCGACCGGCACCTTCGTAAGGTGTATATATATATATATATATATATATATATATTGTGATATATCTATATATTATTAAAATTTGAATAGCATTACTGATGAAATGTGAAATTAATTTGTGTATATATATTGTGATATTAATGTATTGGAAATTCAGTATATGGAGTATTGTTACATTAGCTATTTCCGATGGAATTCCCGACGAAATTTCTGTCAGAATACTTCAATTACAATATTTTGTGATGTATTTTCCTAATTTTTTAATATTAAAATAAACTAAGTAGTATTTACTTAGTTTTGTACTAATAACATAAAATGAAATGAACTGACATAAAAAAAGATAAAAAATAAATTACATTAAATAAAATAATTATAGTAAATTAAAATATTTAAATTACATTAAATAATATAGTATAATATACTATAATGCAAATTATCTATTTATTAATAAAATAAAATAAAAATAAATAACATTAATTAAATATAATTACATAAAATTAAATTAAATTAAAGATAATGAAATGAAATTAAGTTACATTAAATATAATGAAAAATAAATTAAATTAAGTAAAATATAATTAATATAATATAATTAAATTAAATTAAATTAAGTAAAATAAAATAAAATAAAAGTAATATAATATAATATAATATAATATAATAAAGCAAAATAAAATATAATTAAAATAATTGAATAAAATTAAGTTAAATTAAACGTACTTAAAATAAATTCATTAAATTAATTATCGTCTACATTTCTTTTTTGTTGATATTCATAACTCATATTCATAATGTTTGTGAACTTAATTATTGTATTTTAGGTACATGCATCGTTTAAAGCATAAAGTAAAAAATAAAGCTCGTGTAGAGGGCTCTATTACTGAACGGTACACGGAGGAAGAGCTTGTCAACTTCAGCTCATTGTATTTTGAGGATGTTGTCACAACGAAACATAATCGTTTAAGTCAAAATGAGATCGTCGAAGTCTAATCATGTGTTGATGAGTTAGCTGTATTTTCCTATCCGGCTAAACCATTTGGCCATGAGATGATGACGTACTTAAGCGAAAAAGATTTGAAAATTGTATCTACATATGTGGTTCTAAATATGCCCGAAGTATTGTCATACATAACGTATGTACATATTATTTTTAAAAATTTAATTTTTAAAAGCCTAGCCTACAATTAAATCGTGTTATAACTGTTTCAGTGCATTCGAAGATGAAACATGTGCTTTAAACCTGGGCTAAAATGCAGTACAGTTGGAAGCATTCACGACTACAAATTTTCAACAGTGCTTTAAGAGAAGCGTTGCAGAAGACAACAATTATGAGCGTTTTAAAGATGTCATCGAAGGACCTTACAATTTGATTAGTTCATTTCCCGGCTATATCGTCAATGGGTATAGATTTAAGGTCGATGACATAAATGAACCGACTTCAGTAAATTCTGGTATTGTTGTGTTGGGCAATTGTTACCAAGATTCGGAGTCAAATTATTATGGACATTTAGAGGAAGTAATTACGCTCAATTATCCCGGGGGTAAAAAGGTAGTTACATTTAAATATCACTGGTTTGATACTGAGAAGGGTGTTAAAGTTGATCGTAACAGAATCGTCACAGTAAATATAAAGTCAAAGTTACATTCTGCTGACGTATTCGTATTAGCCAGTTAAGCGACTCAAGTGTATTACGCATCTAATGTCATAAATTGTAAAAGCCCCTGGTATACAGTTGTCACACCAAAGACTCGTCCATTTGATGATACTAATATGTCTGGGACAGATGAGCCATTGCAGGATAATGTTAGCAAATCCAGTCAGGTAGTCCTACATAATGACGATGTGTTGGTAGATGTCATCGACGTACCCGATAATGACGAAATCGAGGAAGACGTGGTTGACGATGAATATGTCTTTATACAAGATAATAACGATGACGAAACTGATAATGAAGAAGTCGTGTCAGAATTCGAGGATGACTATGAACATGATTCTGATGGGTTTGACGACGTATTAAATATAAACTTAAGAAGTATATTTTATTTAATTAAATTAATTAATTGCATTTTATTTTTATATTTCAATAATATATTTATGGCTAGGCATAGTGGTAGCGGTCGTTGCGGTGGTGGTCGTGCAGGATCATCTGATGGTACTCAGGGCGGGTCATCATCATCAAGTAGTAGGTTTTCTTAAATATTAATTTGTTTTGCTTACTATTTGTAGGTTATATTTTGGGAATTGATTTATTAACTTTAATTATTCAATTTTACTTATAGATACTGCTCGCCAACGTCCCCGAGGGACGAACCTCGGGTTATTTGGCCGTCCGCCAGCTGTTGTGCGTATTGTCCGCGTAGATGTCGACTCTGCGCAGTAAGTGTAAAATAGCGTTATCTTAAATTGAATTAATTTATTTTGTAAAACACATGTTATAACTTTGCGTTCTTTGTTTTGTATTGTAGTATTATAGATCCTATGGCTAAGGCCACTTTACGCGCCATCTGTATGACACACCTCCCCATTAGCTGCATGCGATTTACGCAGTACGTGCAACATTATGCTTTCTTCATGGATACCGTGTTACGTGAATTTCACGTAAGTTATTTTAAATAATTTAAACTGTATATGTACATACTACATACAAATTCAATTTATTTTTTCTGATAAGTTCTTTTTCTTAGATTTATTTTAGATATGTGGAGGGCATCTCTCAGGAAGCCGACGACGGTGTTATTATTGCACATGTTGCGAAGAACTACACCGGCTGGTTGTACGAGATGAGACATAGGGCTGCCCGGACAATTGTAGACTAGCCCGGGACTACTATTCGAGACCATCAGCCCGATATTGTCTCAGATGCAGCATGGGAGATCATGTTTACTCATTGGGATGCTGATGACTTAAAAAAAAAATCAAAACAAATGAAGAAAAATCGTAGTTAGCTCCGAGTAGTACATACTACGGGTTCACGGTCATTTGAAGAAGTGAAATCGGTATGTATATATTTAGTTTACTTTAATATTCTCATAAAAATATGTACTAAATAAAGGATAAATTAAAATTTTATTTGTTAGGTCTTGAGCGGTGAGTTGACACGACCTCCCACCATGATCGAGTTCTAGGATAGAGCCCACACGCAAAAGGAATGTACTATGTCATAGACAGCTGCAGCTATACGGGTAAGAGTTTTTATAAAGTTCTGTAATAATTAGTATCATGTACTTAATTAAATGAGTCAATAAACTACCGTATACATAATAAATTATAGGATCGATTTCAAAGCCTTCAGGACAAGCGTGTAGCTGAGTTGCAGGCTGCTAGGGGAGATTCTACCATTACTCCGTTCGACATTTGCTTATCTAGAGATGAGGAGATGGCTCTTTGGGTCACGTCTCAAGATCCCCCTAGTAGCACTACGAGCAGGTATCGAGTGTTGGGGTTGCCGAGGGTACCGACATATACATTGACCGGAGGTATTTATTGTAGTATGTCGCTTGTTAATTCAAAATTTATATTGATATTCAATATTTTTTAATGTTATATTTAATTTTGCAGGTTCTAGCCAACGTTCGAAAGGACATGTTGGACAATCTTATACGGGCGCTGGCTTGGACGACGCGTTGTTCCAGCGGGTTATGGCGGCGGTGTCGGAGACGTTTCGTATGGATCCGATATTCCGTAGTCAGAGCCTACCTACCAGTGCCCGTCTTCACCAGCTTGCGCAGGACGTTGTAGCAGGGGCTAGTGTCGAGAGTGCGGGCATATCTCCGGAGCAGTTCGCTGCGATACATGACGAGGTGATTCGGATGGTGACTACCCTGCTGTTGGAGGCTTTTGGCCCGATGCTGACGACGTGCCCGACTGCACAGGTATTTTATTCAATTTAAGTTGTATATTCTGCATGTTTTGTTTAGCTGTGAATTTTTGTCTCAAGTACGGACTAATGACTAATATTTATAATTGTATTAACAGGATGGCAATTCTGAGCATGCTGGCGATGCCGATCGCGACCGGGGGGGGGGGTGACGACGATGATTTTCATACACCACAGCAGAACCGTCGATCCCCGACCGATGATTCTTTACAGACAGCTGGTAGTACTAGTTTCATTTAGTTTTATAGATTATAATTTAGTTGTACTTACTTTAATTTAGCTTAATTGATTGTAATTCATCGTAATTTTGTTGAGTTTGTAAAGTATTGTACTTTTAAACGATGATTTATTTTATAATGTGTCATCGTTTATATTTATTATAATTCATATGAAGAAATATGTTGTGTGAACATAAATAATGGATTGTTGTTGTGTTGTTGGGATAAAGCAGGTTTACAAGTACAAAAATATGGTTTTAAAACCTGGCACTGGAAAAAAAAGCACATTTTAAAAAAATTATATTATTTCCGACGGAATTTGCATATTTTCGACGAAAATTCAGTCGGAATTAAAGCAGAAATTAACAGTTTCATAGATGCTTTAAAAATCATTTCGGACGGAATTCGTTAATTCTGACGGAATATTCCGTCGAAATTAGATAGCGATGGCCGACTGAATAAATATTGCCGACGGAATAAACTCCGTCGTAATTACATTAATACTGACGAAATAAACGACAGAAAAAAAACCGTCGAGAAATAATATTTCCAACCAAATTTTCGACGCAAATAATCCCGACGCGCTTATTTCCGTCTGAATCTACGACTGAATTTTCCATCGGAATTAAGTTATTTTCGACGGAAAAACGCTATATACGACGAAATATTTCGTCGGAATTGACTCTTTTTCTTGTAGTGTGTATGGATAGATAAATATAAATAAAGCTTTCAAGAGCTAAAGAAGAGGCTAAGTAAGGCATTGGTATTATATTTAACAGATAATAGTGGAGGTCTTGTAGCTTTTAATGATGCTTCACATAAAGGATTAGGTTGCGTTTTAATGCAACATGAAAAGGTCATTGCTTATGCTTCACGTCAATTGAAGGATTATGAGATAAGGTATCCTACTCATGATCTGGAATTAGCAGCGGTAGTATTTGCTTTGAAAATATTGAAGCATAGAGAAGTGTAAAATTTATACCAATCATAAGAGTTTGAAGTATATTTCCACACAACAGGAGTTAAAATGAGGCAAAGACGGTGGCTAGAATTGATAAAAGATTATGACTGCAAAATTCTATATCATTCGAGGAAAGCCAACGTAGTTGCAAATGCATTAAGCATGAAGAATCAGGAGAAACTGATGGTATTAATAACTCAGGATGAGTTGCTTAAAGAATTTTCTAGTCTCGACATTAAAGTGAAGGTTCTTTCCATTTTAATGAGAAAATTATTTATAATAAGAGGATCACTCAACTTTGTTAGGAAAAATCAATGAGATATAAAAAATGGATGGGGAGTATGAAAGAAAAAGGCGACTGAGAATATGGATGGTAAGTTCAAGATGAACAATGAGGGAATCATAAGATTTGAATCAAGAATATGGGTACCTTTGGTACAAAAGTTAAAAGAAGAGATCATGTTAAAAGCACATAGTACTAAATTTTCAGTACACCCAGGTAGCACCAAAATATACAAAGACATGAGTCAATATTTCTGGTGGCCCAACAAGAAGAGGGAGGTGGCTAAATTCCTTACTAGGTGTTTAACATGCCAACGAGTTAAGGCAGAGCATTAAAGACCAAGTAGGTAGTTACAACCGTTAAAAATTCCAGAGTGAAAATAGGAGCATATTACAATGGATTTTATAGTAGGATTTTTGACCACACAAAAGAGTCATGATGCAATTTAGGTGATAGTGGACCGATTAACCAAGTCTTCTCACTTTATGCGAATCAAGGTTAAGTTCAAACTAGATAGATTGACCAAATTATATATTAAGGAGGTTATATTTAGGTATGGGGTTTCAATTGCAATAGTGTCCGATTGAGATCCACAGTTCACATCGAAGTTTTGAAAAAGTCTACAAGAACATCTTGGGACACAGTTGAGATTTAGTCCGGCTTACCATCCACAGATTGATGGCCAAAGCGAAAGGACAATCCAAACATTAGAAGATATGCTGAAAGCATGCACGATGGATTTTGAAGGAAGTTGGGAAAACCACTTACGTCTGGTATAATTCGCATATAACAATAGTTACCATGCTAGTATTAGAATGCTATAAAGCCCTATATGGGAGGAAATGTAGAACACCTATGTGTTTGGACGAAGTCGGAGAGCGACAAATGTTTAGGATGAAGTTGGTTCAACAAACTGCGGAAGTAGTTAGAGTCATTGAAGGAAGATTACAAGCTCCTCAAGAGCGACAAAAGAGATATGTTGATTAACACCGTCAGAAAAGAGACTTTGAAGTCAGAAGTCATGTCTTATTAAAAGTGTCTCCCTGAAAAGGGAAGATTCGTTTACGGAAAAAAAGAAAATTGAGTCTGAGATTTATTGGACCATTCGAGATTTTAAGGAGAATAGGTGAGATAGCTTATGAAGTAGCCTTGCTTCCAAAATTGGAACATATACATAATGTATTTTATGTTTCAGTATTACGTTTCTATAAACCTGACTACAAACACGTTATTAGTTACGAACGAATCCAGATCGAGAATGATCTAAGTTATGAAGATATGCATATTCAAATTTGTTGATAGAAAAGAACAAGTCTTGAGAAATAAAGTCATACCTTTAATCAAGGTCATATGGAGGAATCAATCTATAGAAGAAGCGATATGGGAGTTAGAAGACAAAATGAAGATAGAATATCCTCATTTATTTTCTTAAATTTGTAATTTAATTTCGGGGACGAAATTCTTTAAAAGATGGGTGAATGTAATGTTTCAAACTTTCGAGAATCTTGTAATACAACTATATATGAATAAATTACATCTTGAATGTGCTATGAAATTTTCCTATGTCTTTATTTTTGTGTTTCGTTTCAAGAATCAAATTTAAACAATTATTAAGAGAATACAAGTTAATTTTTTTTTAAAAAATTAAAAATAAGTTAAAAACCTAAACCCTAAACCCTAAGGGATAAATCTTAGGCTATAACCTAGGCTTTCGAGAGAAACGTGTAAGACATAATGACATTATGTTTCAAGATCTACCGGTAATACGATGTGAAAACAAGTATTATCTAATACAAAAAATTAGCAGAAAAATACAGAAATTACTATTCATACAAAAACGCTTTTCATTTTTAAACACTTTTTTGAAGATATAGTGTTTGTATGGAACACAGATATGTAATAATCAATAAAAAAATCTCAAAAAATGTGTACAGAAATAAAGCGAAATAAGAATAAGACAAAATAGGGATAAGACAAAAATAATTTTTTCTTTTGACTTTTTGATCGTTTAACTATTTTTTGAGAATGGTCACCAAAAAATACTATTCACCAAAAAACATACAAAGTCTTTTGGACTTTTCAGTTCACATAATAATGTTTATACGGAACAAAACTCAATAATATCAGACTTTTAATCAAAATGGACCAATTGAGCCAAGCTAGACAAAACCAAGTTAGAGTAATCAAACTAGGAAAGACTAGCACGATTACAAAAATTAGAAATTATAATGGACCAATTAGAGCCAAGGAAAGCTAATTGATAATCCATGTGCAATTTTCTGGACCAATCACACGAAAGCATGATACAAGCATGATGTCATAAGGGAATATTCTAAGAATATGCTAGGGTGCAAAGTGTAATAATCCCTTCTTCATTTTTTCTCACTAGTTCACAAGCCTTTCAAAGAGAAAAAAAATACTATATACATATATTCTAAGAGTTATAGTGAGGAAAAATCATATTTCGAGTATCAAAATTCTGCTCAATTAGGAAGTAAAGCAAGCTACTTCAAGAGGTATACTCTACTAGTTATTCTGTTTAAATTTCTTCTTATATTTAGTATAAATATACTTTTACAATTAGTTATAATGCCCAAATTATTTTAAATATATAGTATAAAAGTCCTATTTACAAACAGTTATATTGTCCGATTTATTTCTATTAAAAAGAAGAAAATACTTATTTTACAAGCCGTTATTATGTTCAATTTTTTTCAAGTATTTACTAATAATATTCATTTTATAAGCAGTTATAATGCTCAAATTATTACAAATATAGTAGATGAATATTCATTTTACATTCAGTTATAATGCTCAATTTATTTTAGATATAGTGGGAAATGTCATATTTATTAGCGGTTATAATGCCCGAAATAAAACTTAAAGATTTGTTCTTATAAAAGTTAAATAGGTTATAAAAACTTATAAATTATGTAGGATTTACAAAGAACGCTTAATATCAATTTGAAGAAGATATACAAGGCAAGTCTTCTACCCTAACTCGATGTTTACAAGCTTTTTATGTGATTTATACACTTTGTGCGTGAACATGTTATAAATCTTTGACATGAAAGTTATTGCTATTTATTTCAGCATAACTTGCGAAATGAACACTTATTCGTGAAGCATTGAATTGCTATAATTCTTTAGTCAAACTAAGTTGTCTTGGTGCGACCTCTACTTGTGAAATAATCTGAGTTATACAAAACTATAAACACTGTTCATGATTAGTACAGTGTAGTGTACGTTATGCATAACATAGGATGTCGTTAGTTTGATCCCCTATTGATATCCATTGCAGACGAACATTAATTCTTGGTTTAACTATCACTCAGTTTTACTATGTTAAAATAATGATAACATCTTTTGTTGAGTTATGAACTTCTTAAATTCTATATCGGTGTGAGTTTACTTATATGCTATGTCTTTAGACTTGTTGAGTTTTTGTATGTTCACTCTTGCAAATAAAACTTATTTACAGACAAATCCAAGAGCTCCGGCTCTAAGAAGAAAAGAAAGAAGAAATGCATATATTAGTTTATATGCTTTATTAAATTGCTTGTCTTTTGTTTTAAAGTCTTGATGACTTATGTAATATGAAAAAGCAAACCATGTAACCGAGTCTTATATTAATATATCAAGTTTCATCACATATTCTTGTCATGTCTTTATTTTGATTATACTTAAAATTGTTAAACATTAACATAGTGTTGATAATAAACTATACATCTAAATGAGGCTATTGATTAACATTGTGAGTGCTGTAAAACCAGAGATTTAGCACCGATGAAGAAATAAAATTCATTGCAAGGTTCCTCTGTTTCAAGTATGATAACTGATTTTTATATCTTTTTATTTAATAACTTTGGACTTGATTATTTGTAAATTCTTTAGTATTTTAGTTGGTTTTTAGGTGTTTTAGTGTTATGTTTGTTAATTATGTTTTGCATTAAATTAAGTGTTTCATGTTAATTTATATGTTATTATTATTATTATTGTGGTAAATATTGTTAATATAAATTTTGTGTTTTAATTGTATTTTAGTTAATTTATATTAATTATATATATTTTAATTATTCATTTTATATAAATATCTCAACTGATGGAATTTTGGTAAATATGGTACGACAGAAGAGCGCCTAGGAGCCCAATTTATAAAGGAGAATTGCGCCTAGGCACCCAAGCTCCTAAGCGCCTAGGTGCCCAAATACAAAGGAATTAGAGCGATGGGCTTGATTTTTGCTACTGATTTCAGCAAAAATGATAGAAAAGGAAGGAAAGCGTATAAAGAAAAAATTTGGGCGACGAAGAAGAAGAAGGGCGGTGGTTTTCCACCATAGGAAAGGCGAAAAGGAAGGAGGTTGAGAGAGAGGCGATCTGGGTGATGAAGAAGAAGAAGGGCGGTGGTTTTCCACCATAGGAAACCTCCGTTCCTTTGATTTTTGATCCTAAATCATCCTATTTTTGGAATCTTGCAATGAAGAAGATGAAGAGCAACCAAGGAAGCCATTAATGGAGCCATGGATGTGGGGGCTTGGAGGTTTTACTTGGATGACAACAAGTTTACATTTCTAACTCTGTATTATCTTTATATTTCATTGTATTGGATTACTTGATGGATTTGCAATGAATATTTGCTAACTTTTCTCATTGAATCTAAGTATTGCTTTTGAAACCAATTTGTTGTTGAAATTGATTTTCTCTCTCTTAATTGGCACCATGGATTCGATTAACATGTTTAGTTTTTCATGTATTGATTGTTTGGTTTAATAATTAGTTTGGTCGACTATATGAAATTGATGAATGGATTGTAGTGTATTAACCCAAATGTGATAACATGTAATTGTGCTATTCTACATGGTGGGAGTGCATAATTTGCATATAGGATAGGAATATACATGTATGCCATGTGTAACCAGTTAAGAACCTAAGCTTTCATGACCCTTGTTTATTGTAATTCTCATACAAATATAGTGGATTGTTTAGACTTGGGCATGCTTGTATTGCTATCAATAGAAGCATATAAGTACTATAGTGTTCTTGGTTGACCATTCATTGGTTAAGGCTATATAAGTGGACTATCATGTTTTGTGCTGATTGTTAATTGTTTGGCTTTGTAATCACTTTGGAAGAGTGAGTATAAGTTTTGACCTGAATATGTTAACACGTGTTATGTTATTTGGTCTTAGGATTAAATTCATAATTGTGTGTAGGGTAGACATATACCTGCATGCCGCGTGTAGCCTAATGTGAGAATCCGTGCTTAAAACCCTACTTGAGTTAATTCTCATAGAAATATAATGAATTATCTTACTTGGGTTGTTCTTGTTTGAATTCTGTCGAATGTGATAGGTTTGGATGTGATATGCTTATTTGGCTATCGAAAGATACCTATAAGTACTATTGTATTCTTGGTTAACAATTCGTCATGACCGTAAGATTAAGAGGAGAATTAGGAGATGAAAATGACATTTTGGAAGAAATTGCAGTCTTAGATTTACCTATCTTTAATTACTTTCTATTTTAAATGTTAATTTACTTTATTTTAATTTCTTTTCCATTCAATCAATCGTTTAACTAAGATTGGTTTATTTTGAGTTAGTATTTGGGAATTTGTTAGAACGAATTTCTTGTGGGATTGACTTTTACTTTCGCTTTATTACTTGTTGACCGTGTATGCTTGCACGTTATTCATTCAAATGAATTCAAAATTGGAATTTAACTAATAAATAAAATATAAATAAACAGTTTCAATTTCGACTAACAAGTTTTTAGTGTCGTTGCCAGGGAATTAGTTTCTGATTGTGTTCCAATATTGATTTCTATCATGTAGATCTTAGTTTAAACTTATATTTATGTCTGTAATTTTGTTGGGACTCTTGATTGTGTTCGCGACAATCTCAAGGTTCAGAAAAAGAAATAAGAAGTCAGGCTAAAGACTATAAAACAAGCGCTAACTGGGAGGCAACCTATGTTTCGCTAATGTTTCTTTTAGTTTTGTTATTTCATTTTCAAGTTATTTCTTAGCAAATCGCAAGAGCTGGTTGTGGAAGGCGACAATTGACAAATTGGCTCTATTTTTAGGGAAGTCCCTTGCTTTTAATTCTTTCATTGCTTATAGAGAGGACATTGTCAATTCCAAGTTTGGGGGTATTCGACGTTTGTTTTGATATGCTTGATGTTAAGTTTTATTATTTTTTCTTTAAGTTTTATTTTGAGTTTTGAATTTTGTGGGTGTATTATCTGCAAACCCTTACGAGACACAACTCGTCCTCTTGGGCAACCTTGGGGTTTAATGGCTTGTTGCATGTGCTAAGTGTAACCTTGTTTCCTACGAAAATGGATTTATTAATTTTGTTTTTATTTTTTTTTCTTTTTATTTTTCTTTTATTTTCGTGTGTTTTGTTTTAGAGTCGTTGTAGTATAGGTTTGTATTCCTTGAGCATTGTTGATGTGATTAGAGCTTTTATTAAGGATCGTGTTATTGATTGTTCTTATTATAACTCGTAAAAAATTGATTAATGTTGTTTAGTTTGTGTGCTTGACTTTTTGTTAGTTTTTACAATGCTTGTGATCCTTTTCACTTTTGAGCACATATCTATTTGTAATGGGCTAGTTATATGCTTAGAGAATGCTTATATGACTGAATGCTTGTGGAAGATTACACTCAACTCTAGAATGCGTTTAAATATTGCTTGAAACGAAACACTAAATGTTTGAATAACAAACCATGGGGTGATTGAGATAAAGCGTAAAATGCATTCAATCATAAATACATGCTTAGGTGAGACGGAGCGTAAAACGCACTCACCTTTGAAATATAAATAGAAAAAAATATAAATAAAATGAATTAAATAGTAATCATGTGGTGGATTGTGATGGAGCGTAAAATGCACTCATCTATAAACAGGTGACTAAGTGATAATGAGCATAAAATGCACTCACTTATAATTTTTGGATGAGTGATGTGAGAACAAGTTCTGGAGCTGTTGTTTTCTTTCAACAAGTTAATATGGTTGCTTAAGATAAATCGAGCTGTAATTAGTTTGTTGCAAATGGTGCGCACACACACATGTGGATCATGAGTAATGTATGATTAACATATAGGTTAAAATTCTAGACTTTGCGATATTTTGAAATTTTCTTACAGTTATAATTTAAATAATCTTTGTAGCCATTTTGTTTTTCATATCGATTCATTACTCAAGTTCGTATTACTTATTTTTGTTTGTATAGTTTGTCTTTGTTTGCTTGAGGACAAGCAAAGATTTAAGTTTGGGAGTATTTGATAACTGATTTTTATATCTTTTTATTTAATACCTTTGGACTTGATTATTTGTAAATTCTTTAGTATTTTAGTTGATGTTTAGGTGTTTTAGTGTTATGTTTATTAATTATGTTTTGTATTAAATTAAGTGTTTTATGTTAATTTATATGTTATTATTATTATTATTATTATTATTATTATTATTATTATTATTATTATTATTATTATTATTATTATTATTATTATTATTATATGCTAAAAGGAAGTGTTTCAACAAGCACCTTTTAATTAGTCTGATTATAGAAGTGATACCTTAAACTTTCTTTAGAATATCTTATAAGTTTACACTTATCAAATCTTGTCTCTAGCTTATCACTGTCAAACCTTTTGACATAAGCTGAACAATCCAAAATCTTAACATACTTAAGACTTTGGTTTCTCCCTATCTATAACTCATACGAAGTCTCAGGGACGGATTAAGAAGGTATCTTATTTAGTGTGCGGTCGTTTCTTAGGCCAAGCCTAGAAGGATACTGAAAGATCGGTAACACTCATCATGGATCATCACTATGTCCATTGTGAGAGAATACCAATTAAACTTAAGATGATCTAGAAATTTACTGCTTAAGTATTCACTTCTTGATCCTATCAAAGAACTTTAATACTTTTCGTTATTTGTTTCTATACTTCAGTTTTGAATTCTTTGAACATTTTAAATGATTTAGATTTGTATTTCATCAAATACATATATCAAAATCTAGAATGATCAGTGGAAGTAATGAATGAATACCATCATCTTACATTTGTTGTCATAGGTCCTACATACAACTGTATGTACCATATCTAATAACTCTACAACTCTCTCTCCGTGTCCACTAAATGGAGATTTAGTCATATTAATCATGAGAGAAGATTCACTAGTTATATTTGATTCATAATCAAATAGTTCTAAAAACCCATCTTTATACTTCTTGTTTCATTAATATGACCAAGTCTACAGTTCTGCATAAAGGTATGATTCATATCATCTTTTTGCCTTTAGTTTGTTCAATTTGAAATATTTTTCATGTAAGTCAAGTATACAATGTCCATCAAGTAATTAATATAGTAGCAACTTACTAACTTAATAGACTTGCCCATACGCAATACTAAACTGTAAGTTCCTATGGTTGATGCAGCAACATTTTGCTCCATTTCCCACGTACATGATTACTTACTTTTAGTTAAACCTTCTACTTCTGCATAATCTCTACAACGACTTGCATATTTGAGACCGTCAGCCAGTATCTAATAAAAAAGTAGAACTTGACTTATAGAAAGTTCTATTTCATTATGAACAAATCTATAGCTGCAGTAGAAACTTCTCCAAGCTTCTTTTGCTTGGGTACTGTAACTCTCTTATAGTTGTTCTTCTAGTGTCCCAACTTATCGCAATGAAAGAAAACTCATTTATCCTCGAGATCATTTTTATTTATGTCCTTTAATTAGTTTTTTTCGTTTGCCTTATGTTATTTCTGACTTCTCATAAACACCTTTGGTCATCTTCTTCCGCTTAGAAGATTTATCTACGAGTAAGACTTAATTTTCTTAAAAGAAAAGTGACTCTCAACAATCTTCAACATATTTAGCGAATCAGGTAAACTGGCATCTAGCTTACTAATATCTAAAGTTCACAACAAATTATGAATAGGAGTCTGTGAGTGATTGCAAGATCAAATCTTGACTCAACTTTCCATCCTTGACAAAAGCCAGTTGTCCCAATTGATCAATCCAATTAATCCTCTTTAGGACATGTGTTTGTACTATAGTGTCATTGGTTATTATAAATTAGAAGAGCTCCTTAGATATCTTATATCTAGTTGACCTACTTTGCTCACAATACAACTCATGAAGGTATATCAATATAGTAGGCATATCTATTTTCTCATGTTGACGCTGTAACTCGATACTTATGAATACGGGCATGATGCATTTAGCCATAGTTGCATTATCTTGCCACTTTATAAAGTAGCAATCCTTATAGGCTTAGTCTACAACGTTTACAGGGATAGGCAAATTAAGGACATTTGTTAACTTTTCAACATTGAGAGCTATTATCAAATTTGTTTAATCAATTTGAACAATTCGGTTCAATTAATTGTTAGTATCTAATATGCTATGCAATGTTAGTAAGTTAAACATAGCAATATTCTTTAAGTGAATTAATAAAAATATTAACATGCATTCATTTTATTAATCATCAAAATAAATTAAGTCTTTATTTAAATTGGTATCTCCCATTATTTTCATCAAACTATATTACCCTCCTTATATAGTTCGACAAATCTAATTAAAAATTTGCTAGTGAGAATAAGGATCTTATTTCAAATGTATATAGCCTTGTGCAAAACAACAAACTATTTATAAATAAATAAGTAGATAACTTCTTGTCAATTACATCAATATGTAACTCCTTGTATTTTACCTCTTGGATTATTATGATTATGTGCGATACATTTAAATCAAAATTATCTAAGTTAAGTCCGACCTAGCATTTCCATATAAGTGAATAGAAAATGATTGTCCATGTGCGACACAACAAAACAGTAATTTTCAATTCTTTTATAAATATCAACTTTGTAATAAAACAGCATCTCAAATAATTAATACAAGCCTTATGTGACACAACAAACTCATAATGATTATATGATATTGTATTGTTCTACCATGCTAGAAGGTGATGTTCGATATTTTTACTAAACATCTTTGAATATTATAACTTAATATTATAAGTAGTAGAATAAATAAATTAGAATCATTCTAATTTTATTTAATTGAATTAAACTCCTTTAATTCATAAATTAAACCTTTTAATTCATTTTATAAATAATATTTATTTTACATTATGAAGGAGTTTGTTAATATTAATTGTTTTATCTTGTTTAGCATGCATGCACACACACACACACACACACACACACACACACACACACATATATATATATATATATATATATATATATATATATATATATATATATAATACGCGTCATATTAATCAACATGTGAATCATGTTTGATAATATATAATATATATAAATAAGCATGCACATATAGAATATTATATCCTACTTAGATTGATTATAAACTTTTATTCTAGTTTAGTTTATTCGAGCCACCAAATAAATTAAATGGTCAAACCTAGGGTGCAAGAATAAATACATAAATATAACTATTACATTTAACCCAGGCTCCATTATAATCGGGTCTTTATGATCTCCTTGCTCTTTGGCTCCAATTCTTCAAAATAATTCTAACTAATCATACTACAAACTATTTACATTAAATAGAAATCATGACCAGTAGTCAAGGGAAAGTACATAGGAGAAAGATATAATTTACAATAGAAAATTAGAGAAAGATAAGGTACACAAACTCCATTTATTAAAACTTGTTTATTCAATGTATCCACATAAAATAAATTCAATCATATTTGTCAATAGTTCATAACCAATCCCATTTATTATCATATATATTATCAATAAATAATATTCATCTCATGAATTAAATGAATCATTCCATATATATATATATATATGTGTGTGTGTGTGTGTGTGTGTGTGTGTGTGTGTGTGTGTGTGTGTGTGTGTGTGATTTAATGGACAATTTAAAGTTACATAAAATCTAATTTTATATTTAAAATAAACATTTTACTTTAATTATAAAATTATTTAAAAATAAAAAATTTATTTTTTAATTTTAAAATTCTGTAAAAAATTATAAAACTGCCTTTGAAAATCCAAAAATTGCAAATAGACCCCTGAAGTTTTAAAAATTTATAAACAGGCCCCTAAAGTTTCAAACTTTGTAAACAGGCCCAGCGCTTAGGCACCGAGTTACTGTAGCAACACGAAATTTCACGATTTTTTATTTTGTTTTTCTTATTCCAAAACACGATTTTTTGGAATTGATTTTCAAAACCCATGATTCTATATAACAAATTATGCCCAATAAATTGTTCTAAACGCATACCCATACGTATACAGAATTAAAATAATTAATAATTCACATAAGTTTGGCACTTGATGCCACTGTTGGTTTGCAAAAACATGGCATACATATAATCAAATTATATAAGTGTAATGGAAGCAAGCAAAATCAGATTTAAAAGTTTTTCTACAAACCAATAGCTAGTATCTTTCATATACGATAATTATTAATTGAGGAAAGATAAAAAATTTATACATTTGTAGAACCAAGCCTCCACAGTACAAGTTCAACTTCCTTTAATCATTCGCATTCTTCTTAAAATTCACCGATTAGATTCCACGAATTAATGCTAGCTCCCCGAGTGTGAAGCATCTAGAGATGATCCATCAAGAGATCTATGAATTAAAGAAGTGAATCTTGGTTTCTCTAAACCTTGGATGGCTAGCCCTAATTCTCTTTCTTACTCTTAACTCCTTAGATGTAAATAATTATTAAGTGAGTTATTTTCCTAATCCATAATAAAACTTATCTTATTTATAGATATGATCAACACTCCCAAATTATTTAGAATTAGGGTTTTAATTTAATTCCCTAATCTAATTAGAAGCTAAAACGATTATTATAATAATTATAATTTCTAAACCATTTAGGAACTTAATTATTTAATATGAGAATACTTCTTATTAATTAATTCCTAAATCATTTAGGAACTAAATTAATTATTATAATAATTGTAATTCCTAAACCATTTAGTAACTTAATTATTTATAATAATATTACTATTTATTAATTAGTTCTTAAACCATTTAGGAACTAGACTCCTCTTATTAATTTATAATTAGTATTTCTAGAATACTAAATTATAAATATTAAGCTATTTAATTTATTCTATCACCATAGTATAAATTATACTTAATTTATTATTAAGATTATGCCAACCACTTCTGAAATAAATATTACTCTTTTGCAGTGTGACTCTTTAGGTTCTCCATATTAAACCAGTTGTATAATAAATAAATTAGAACAATTTTAATTCATTTATTATGAATTAACTTTTTAATTCAAAATAAATATTTATTCTATAATAAAGGTAAGCACCCTTAGCGATTAATCGACATTCTAGATAATATAGATTTTAACATTTGATCGTAAAAAAATCTTTCAGTAAATAGTTACTGTATAATTCAATTATTCTATCACACAATGTCCCAATCAAATATAAGACATGAAATTTCTGTCAAATCTTATTTGATCATATGCATTTCAATTCTCAAATGTACAACTCTAATATAAATTAGAAACTCCTTTCTAATTTACATTCTACATTGGCCAATGATTTATGAGTTTTCACTTATCGAATTACATAGGACATTCTCTTCCTTTACTGGAAGTGGTAGATCCTTTGGTAACAATTCATCTACCTCCATGTACAACTTAGTATACCCGACCATACCCTTTAATATACCCTAAAGGTCTTAAGAAATATGGTAAAGTATAATTCATCATTCACAAAGTACTATGATGATCTTAAGTTCAATGATCACTTATACTACTATCACAAAAGAAACTCCTATTGACATGCAAGTAAAACTCCATTAGGTGTTCCTTAGAAAGTCACATTCAGTGAACTTATTCTCTAATAAGTACCTACATACTTGTTTTAGCGTCTCTACATAAATGATTATGAGATCAATCATCCTCTTCATAAGAGCAAGTATAGTATGTACTAATCCATCCGGATTCAATAATTCCAATTTTAGTGATCCCACGATTAGGAATATTTTAGTTGTGAACTATCTTGAATTTTGATCTCATTAGCATAATCAACATTATGTTTCAAATTATTGAATTACATAGGACATACTCTTCTGTTACTAGAAGTGGTAGATTTATTGACCATTCACCTACCTACATATACAACGTATTATACCTAATCATACCCTTGATATAACCTAAAGGTCTTAAGGAATATACCAGAGCATAACTCATTATACACAAGATACTATGATGATCTAAAGTCCAATGATCACTTGTACTACTATCACAAAAGGAACTCATATTGATAGGCAAGTAAAACTCTATTAGGTGTTCCTTGAGCGAGTCACATCCAGTGAACTTATTCTCTAATAAGTACATACATACTTGCTTTAGTGTCTCCACACAAAGGATTATGAGATCAATCATCCCCTTCATAAGAGCAAGCATAGTATGTACTAATCTATCTGAATTCACTAATTTCCATTTTAGTGACCCCATGATTAAGAACATTTTAGTTTTAAGCTATCTTAAATTTAGATCTCATTAGCATAATCAACATTATGTTTCAAAAAGCATTGCTCAAAACTATAGGTTTATTCATATAATTAATCCAACCAATTAATCATGAATAAAGAAATGTCTTGATACGTTTATTAATAAATTAATAAGATTACAAAGTATATGCATATAATATCAAATGTGATTGGCTTGAGGGCATACTACTTTCAGTAGGATCTATAAAAATCCCCTTCTTATCAATAACGTGTCCCAAAAATTGAACTCTCTCCAACTAGAATTCACACTTAGAAAACATAGCATATAGTTTCTCCTTCCTTAATATCTCCACCACTAACCTTAGATGTTAGGCATGCTCCTCTTCAATCTTGAAGTAAACCAAATTATTGTCATTGAACACAACTACAAACTTGTCCAAGTACTGCTTGAACACTCTGTTCATCATGTCCATAAATACAAGTGGTGCATTCATCAGTCCAAACGACATCACAAGAAACTCATTATGACCATAACGAGTTCTGAACGATGTCTTTGGTACATCTTCCATCCCCACTTTTAACTGATGATAATCAGTCCTTAAATTAATTTTTGAAAAGTACTTCGCTCCCTTAAATTGATCAAATAGATTGTTAATCCTCAATAATGGCTACTTGTTCTTGATCGTCACTTTGTTCAACTCTCTATAGTTGATACAAAGTCTTAACGACCCGTCCTTTTTCTTTACAAACAACATGGGTGTTCCCCATGGAGAAACACTCAATTGAATGTACTTCTTGTCCAATAATTCCTGCAATTGGATCATTAACTCTCTCATTTCTACTAGAGTCATCCTATATGGTGCTTTCGATATTAGCGATGTCCCCGGTACTAAATCAATCACAAAACTTATCTCTCGGTCGGGTGAAAGTCCTGATAGTTCCTCTAGAATAACGTCCATGAACTCCTTAACTATTGGTATTCGTCCTATTTCAAGATTCATCCTTTATATATCCACTACATGAGCTAGATATCTCATACATCCTTTTTTTAACAGTTTTTTGGCTTGCATCATCGTCAGACAATAAGATTGTCTCGGAGACTTGTTACCATAAAATACTACCTTAGACTTATTTAGTGTCTGAAGGTGCATGCTCTTCTTTTGACAGTTAATCACTGGCCCATGATTAAACAACAAATCCATCCTTAGGATTACATCAAATTTTCCTTAGCGTATTGGAATTAAATTTATGCATAACTTATGTCCCCTTATTTTTGCACAATAGTTTCTATGAATGTACTCGACAGGGATTACTTCCTTATTTGTAACCTCTATATTCATTAAGTTTTCTAACTTCTCCCGAGGTAAATCTATTCTTCTAGCAAAATTATCATACACAAATGAATAGGTAGCACCCGAATCAAATAATGCATTGGCATTTTTATTATTAATCGAAATAATACCTGACACCGCGTCTTTTGATTTTACTGCGTCTTACACAGTTAAGTTGAACATACGGGTTGTCGGGTTACTCTGCTGAACAGGTCCTCCAATAGTTAGTTTGTTATTGTTGTTATGTTGCCACTTCCTCCTTCATTACCCTTCTTAATTGGGCAGTCTTTGATTCGATGATCCGTTGCACCACATGAAAAATATCTTCCTTTCTTTAGTTTGGGATAATTTGGAATGATATAACCTTCTTACCCGCAATTACAGCACACATTCTTACCCTTCATATATTCCCTGGAATGATTCTTTCCACAGTTACTACATGTCATCTTCTTTTGTGAGTTCTTCTGTTGGTTCCCTAAGCTCTTGTCATTATTGTTATTATTCCACTTGCGCTTTTTACTACCACCACTGCTGCCATTCTTGTTCCCTCCATCATTTCTCTTCTTTTTCTGCTCCTAATTGTATTTCGACAAAGCTTCACTTTCCCCTTTCGTAATGATTTTTTTCTCCAACGAAGTCAAAAATGAATCAATCTGCAACACAACTACCTTGTTGAATATCCACTTTTTTAACCCATTTTTAAATTGTCGTACCTTCTGCTCTTTAGTGTCCACTTGATATGCAGCGAACCTCGATAGTTTGTTGAATTTCATAGCATACTCCGAGACTGACATATTTTATTGCTTCAATTCCAAAAATTTAACCTCCATTCTTCCTTGCATACTACGCGGAAAGTAATTCTTGAAAAATAACTCTTGCATACTCCGGGACTGACATATTCTATTGCTTCAATTCCAAAAATTTAACCTCCATCCTTCCTTGCATACTACGCGGAAAGTAGTTGTTGAAAAATAACTCTTTGAACCTATCCCACACTACTACCCCTTCTCCAGACCTATTCTGATTAGCTTTCCACCAACAATTAGCCTCACATTTCATCGTGTAGGTAGCAAAAGCCTCCTTTTTCTCCTCAGCGACCCTAGCAATAGTGAATGTTTTCTCCATTTCCTATACCCATGATTGAGCTTCAATTGGGTCCGTTGTTCCCTTGAATTTTGGCGGACCAACTGCCTTAAAGTCTTTAAAGTTCACCAACCGATTCTCCAACGGATTTTCTATAGTTGGGGTTTGATTTTGCATTGCTTCTGCTAACATATCAATAAAAGTTTGCATTTGGTCTACATGACCTCTTTCATCACTAACCGATTCTTCTACCCTTGGGTTTTGTGGTGGTTGTCTATGCGGCGGTATTATCTGTTTTAAGATAAAAGAAAATTATATGTTATTATTTTATCCATTATTATTTTTTTTGTTCTTAAAGAATTTATCATTTAATGTAAACACTTTAATCATCCAAAGCACATAAACATAAACATAATTGGATTTATATTCATATGCACACAGTAATGTCTAGCACTTTACATCTCGAGCATACTGCTATAAATGCTACTACATACCCCCACTAACTTATAGAGTCGGGATTTACAAAGCATACTAACCCTTTATCACTATAAAAATTGGGTTTAACTGCATCTATATACATACATAAAAATACGAAAAACATAACTAGTAATGATGCATCCCGCGATACACCGCATCCTCGTACTCCTGATCTCTTATGGCCATCACCAAGCTCTGACTGATAGTGTGCCTAGACTGACCCTCCTCAACTGGGTAGTGATATACCCTACTCTGTAACCTCCCAAAGGAAGACCGATAGACATAGCTAACCCTATCTATCTTCACCTTCTTCTCACGAACCTCATATTCTAGCTTACGCATCTGCTTATGAGCAACATCTCTCTGTGCCTCTGTCTCATTCATAGCTTTTATCTCCTCCTCTTAGTAGGCCTCAATAGACTATTTTTCTATCTGCAGTTGTTAGACCTTCAACTTTACTTCTGCTAACTTCTACTCAGACTCCTTTAACTTATTCTTCAACTCAGTGTCCTGAGCAACCAGTAAATGTGCTAAGGAGCCAATATACTCAATAGAGTCCTCACACTCTTGTACATTTTCCTCTAGCTTTGCCACCTTATTTTCTAGCTCCGTATTCTTGTCCATCAACTCCTCAATCAGGTTACCCTTAGCAGTGACATTCTCCTCATACTCAGTCGACTCCTCGTTAGCCTACTCTTCCTCAGATTTCGGATCCTCCATAGGCTTCATCTCTGGCTCTGACTCTTCCTATGCAACTAGCTGGACTGACTCAAATGCAACTAACTTCATCCACATGATATGCTTATCAAAGGGCTCATCCTCTACTGCGTGACTAGACTGACCAACTTTAGGCATCCTACAATCACAACACAATCAACAAATAAACAAATGATATAATATCGCAATAAAATATATGAATTTCTAAAATCCATCTCCTAAAACTCTAAGTGAGTTGACTCTTCTAAGGTTATATCCTAAAGGTTTTCGCATCGTAAAGTTTATAATCTACAGCTCTGATACCAACCTGTGACACCCCCAAATCCAAGTTCCATAATCTCAGGTTTGGTGCTCACTATCTATCATCTCCAAACACATTCTATAAATTAAAGCGGAATATATAAACATAATTTATTCATTACAAAAGGTTTACATACGCATACAAGGTCTAACAACCTTAACTTAAATACAAAACATACACCTTAATTGTTCAAAGGATTTACATAAGCAAATTACAAAAGTTAATGAAATAACTAAGCATGCATATTAATCTAATCTTAAACTTTTTTTCTTGCCTTTGTTCTTCTTAAAGCATTCGGGCTTAGTTGAAAAATATCATGACATAGCAAGAGTGAGAAACTACTTTTCTTAGCAAGTTTAAGTAAACAATAAATACAAGAATGATATATTATGATTGTAAAAGAATTAACTTCTGAGTTTTCAACAATATATATAATGATTGTGAAAGAACAAGAATCAAGTTCCAATTAAAAAGAAGGTTTCAATCTTTACTGCTAAGTGCCCACTATGGACTATGAACTAATACTAACACATATCAGAAATTTAACCTTTTAGTGTTTTGGTATTTGAGGGGATCATCCTATTGTACCCTATATGTATGCATAACATTTAGACATATTGCATATGTTTGGTTTCCCGATAATGTTTTCCTTTTTAAGGGTTGTTCTTTCTCAGTCTTACTATAAAAGTTTGCACCCACTATTAATGGTTTGGATCAGCTTTTAAAGGTATTCAAGTTAATGAATTCATCAATATATTGTCTAACCGAAACAATTAGCTTAGACTTTCTTCTTAAGCAGTTCTTGAATAAAAGAACTTTGATGTTTCACAGTTAAATGATGAAACAATCTTTAATTGCACACAAGTGTGAATAATAATAATAATATTGATGTGGATTAATTTTTAATAATTAAACCACTTTGAAAAGTAAATACAGTTCTGGGTGTAGGAAACTTGCATGTTTCGTTGATTACTACTAATCAATTTAAGTTAACTCCCTTTGGAATGACCTAACATTAATAAGGTTGATCTTTCAATTAGTATATCACATATTGGTTCATATTATTAACCTTTGTACATCTTTCTTTAAATTATTTAACATTTAATCACATAATTAAATATTTAATAATACATTAAACACTTAGCAATATTATCACTATTTGATAATATTTTAATCACTTGTTAATATTACCAATCATTTTATATTTAAATATTTTACTAATATTATTAATTATTTAATAATATTTTAACTATTTAATAATATTATTAATTATTTAATAATATTTTATTCATTTACTAATATTATTATTCATGTAATAATATTTTAATTATTTACTAATATTATTATTCATTTAATAATATTTTATTCGTTTACTAATATTATTATTTATCTAACACATTTTATTTATTTTCTAATATTATTAATTATTTAATAATATTTTGTTTATTTATTAATATTATTAATTATTTAACTATTAATTAAATATTTAATAATATTTTAATTACTTTAATTGGGTTCCATAATAATATTATTTACTTTGTACATTTTCTGACCCATTTTGGTTTTAACAGAGCCGACTTGACCCGACCTGTTAAACCGACCCGACCCGTTCTAAATTCAATTTTTTGAACCCATGCTGGTTTTGTATTACACACCGGCGCTGCTGGGCAGAAACAAGTTTTAAGTTTTCAAAAAAAATTCTAACTTGTGTTACTTTGATTCAGTCTTCAATAAAACATGTTATACACATCTAAATGACTTCAAATTTGATTTGTTATCTTACTAGCTTATTGTTCTTCAATATTTTATGAATCAATCAACTTTTTGAAGCTAGTTTTGACATAAAAATTATGATCGAACAACTAGTTTTTGCAAATAATATGTTTTGATAGATAGACTATAACTTATTCATTGCACCACATTTTTTAATAATTCAAATTAGGTAGAACAGATAAGAGTAGAAAGGTCTTCCCTTATTCTATTTCCTAAGCAAAAATAGTCAGGAAGTAGAGGTAAAGGACTGTTTCCCCCTCCTCGCTATGCTCGTCTCCCCTCGGGGGAGGCCTTACCTTAGGTTTAACTCCTTACCTGAAGAACAAGAACTATCATTCAAGCCATAAAAATTCACAAAAATAACTTACACATCTTAAATCATAAATCATCAAACTACATATCAAACTAGGGTTTCCTACCGGTTAACATGCTCATCTATGTATTCATATACGTTCTTGCATATATGGCCACTAGTAATTGTCCGTGCCCGAAGGCACGACATAACGAAAAATTAAATTAAAATTTTAAAAATAAAAATATTATTATTATATGTGTTATTATTAAGAAAATTATAAAATATAAATATTATTTAAATATTATTATTATTATTACTATTGTTGTTGTTGTTATTATTATTATTATTATTATTATTATTATTATTATTATTATTATAGTGTAGGGGTGAATTTGATTTGGGTGGGAATTTTTTTTGTAAGATGAAATGTGAGTCATTAGATTAAGTTGGAAGAATCTGAACAATCTTTGTGCTTTTAGATTCAAAATGAGTTCTATTTTATTATATAGATATATTACCTCAAATAGCCACATCACACATAGATATATACAAATATATGAATACATAGCCACATAGTTTTAAAAAAAATAGGTTTTCATTCAATATATGAACATATATGTAAAAGAAAACTATAAGATTAGAAAAGAAAAAAAAAACACTTTTAAACATTTTGATTTTGAATACTCTTTTCTTCCTCCTTCTAAAGTAAGACACTAGGTTAGATGACTCCACTTTGGCTTCTCTTGTTAGAACCAGAAATCCTCTCTAGCCAACCCTCTTTGTGTTTTAATGTTTTAGCTCACAAGCTCATTCACACTTAGAGTATTTCTTACTCTTTTGTCTCAAGAGCTCTCTCTTTTCTATACTTGGTAAAACTAGCAAATGAAACAAGTACTTTCCAAGCTTGGTGAAGTAGTCTATTTATAGGACTTTGGTAAGTGAACTTAACTTTACTAATCAATCAACGCATAGCTAATTAGTCTCTAATCCAAAAAAAGTAAGATCCACTTTTTAGGGGAAGTGCTTGGAGAGGGTTTTAAGAAACTATGTTTTCTTGAAGTATTTTAGGGAATTGCCTGGGAGCATTTCACCCCAAGTGGGGCCCCCTTTTGGTCGACAACTCTCACCCCAAAACCTAGCATTTTTTATTTTCTTTTGTTGTATATTTATTCATATATACCATCATATACATATACACTAATAAATATATTTATTTCACCAACACAAGCATTCATTTGGGCT
This sequence comes from Hedera helix, assembly GCA_947179155.2. Classification (NCBI taxonomy): domain Eukaryota; kingdom Viridiplantae; phylum Streptophyta; class Magnoliopsida; order Apiales; family Araliaceae; genus Hedera; species Hedera helix. The sequence continues at coordinate 13,997,510 of OX359268.1, forward strand.
ACATATTGGATCCTAGCATTAATTTCCATGGGCTCATCATTTCCATTGTTTGGGCTTCAATAATTAATTTAAGTTGGGCCCCGGCTAATTCATTTAGGTATTACACAATGGGCTAACAATTAATACATGCAAGTATACATCTCATAGACTACACTTTAATTAATTGTTTGGGCTACTAGTTTAATTCCATTGGACTTTAATTAATAAAATTCATCGTGTTTAACACATAATCTAATTTGACTTGCTATTAAAAAGTCAATTGGACTATTAACATCTTATCAATTCATTCACTACAAATTTTAATTCCTCTTAGATTAGCCTACTAGTTTAATTATTCAACCATGTGAATTACTCTTTAATTAATTCACACATATAACTATATAGTCAAGCAATTACATAATTCCATACTTAATACTCACAAAATTTAACTTAACTGATAATTAGTTCTCATTTCTAATTACAATGTGACTTAGAATTCATGGCCATTACACATCCTGTTTGACTAATTGCCTCATAAAAATGTTTTGCACAGTTTTAAATTTAATTGCATCTTTGGCTTGGGAGTTGCATAAGAATTGAATTGATATATCTTGGACTTATCTAAGAATGGCACCAAAGCGACAAAGTGGTGAAAGTTCTACTTCTTCAGGACCTTATGATAGAAAAAGGTTTATTAGTGCCAAAGCTGCCAAAAAATATGATACATATCTAGTAGGAAAGGTTCTAATACCCGAGCGTGGTCTTTGTCGTGATGAATTGTTAGATGGAGAGATGTCTCACATGATAGCTGAAAGGGGTTGGGATAACTTCATAGATCAACCGAAACTTGCTATAACAACGATTGTCAAGGAATTTTGTGCCATTGCAACGAACACACCGCGGTGTGAATTCATTGTTGGTTTGCAAAAACATGGGTACATAATTTAATTGTAATAGCGCAATGGAAGAAAACAAAATAAGATTTTAAAATCAGGATCTTTCTTATGCAATAATTATTAATTGAGGAAGAATAAAAGATTTATAACTTTGTAAAAGCAACCTTCCACATGTACAAGTTCAACTCCCTTTAATTCTTCTCATTCTTATTCAAACTCATCGATTAGATTCCACGAATTAATGTTAGCTCCCCAAGTGTGAAGCATCTAAAGGTGATCCACCAAGATATCTATGAATTAAAGAAGTGAATTTTAATTTCTCCAAACTATAGGTGGCTAGCCATAATCACCCCCCCCCCCCCCTCCCTCTCTCTAACTCCTTAGATGTCGAGAATTATGAAGTACTATCTCAATTCTTGTGAAAGAGTGTGTAAACTTAATCCATAATAAGACTTCTCTTATTTAAAGATATAGGCAACCCTCCTAAACTATTTAGGACTAGGGTTTTCATTTAATTCTCAATCTAATTAGGAACTAAATTAATTAATTACAATTCCTAAAACATTTAAAAACTTAATTATTTAATAATGAGAATACTTCTTATTAATTAATTAGTAAACCATTTAGTAACTTAATTAATTATTATAATTACAATTCCTAAACCATATAGAAACTTAATTATTTATAATAATACTACTATTTATTAATTAATTCATTTAGGAACTAAATAATAATAGTAGTAATAATAATAAGACTCCTCTTATTAATTTATAATTAGTATTTCTATAATATTTAATTATAAATATTAAGTTATTTAATTTATTCTAACACCATAATATAAATTAAATATTCTTAATTTATTATTATGATTAAGCCACCCACTTCTAAAATAAATATTATTCTTTTACGGTGTGACCTTTTAGGTTCTATATATTAAACTGGTTGTAAAATAAATTAATTAGAACAATTCTAATCTTATTTATATGAATGAATTAACGTATTTAATTTATTTAATAAATAATATTTATTCCACAATAAAGGTAAGTCCCCTTAGCGATCAACGATTTTTCAGATAATATAAATTTCAACATTTGATCGTAAAAGAACCTTTCAGTGAATAGTTACCATACAATTCAATTATTTTATCACATAATATCCCAATCAAATATAAGACATGCAATTTTTATCACGTCTTATTTGATCATATGCATTTCAATTTTTAAATGTACAATTCTAATGTACATTAGAAACTCCTTTCTAATTTACATTCCACCTTGGCCAATGATTTATGAGTTGTCATTTATCGAATTACATAAGACATTCTCTTCCTTTATTGGAAGAGGTAAATCCTTCGTTGACCATTCATCTACCTCCATGTACAACTTATTATACCCGATCATACCCTTTAATATACCCTAAAGGTCTTAAGGAATATGCCAAAGTATAACTCATCATACACAAGGTACTATGATGATCTCAAGTCCAATGATCAGTTGTACTACTATCACAAAAGAAACTCCTATTGACAGGCAAGTAAAACTCCATTAGATGTTCCTTGAGCGAGTCACATTTAGTGAACTTATTCTCTAATAAGCACCTACATACTTGTTTCAGCGTCTCTACATAAATGATTGTGAGATCAATCATCCTCTTCATAAGAGCAAGCATAATATGTATTAATCTATCCGGATTCACTAATTCTCATTTTTGTGATCTCACGATTAGGAACATTTTTGTTTTGAGTTATCTTGAATTTAGATCTTATTAGTATAATCAACATTATTATTCTAAAAGTATTGCTCAAAACTAAGGGTTTATTCATATAATTAATTCAGTCAATTAATTATGAATAAATAAAATGTCTTGATACTTTTATTAATAAATCAAATAAGATTACAAATTATATGCATATCGCATCAAATATGATTTGCTTGATGGCAGACTACTTTCAGTCATTATCTGGGGTAAAACAGTTTCATTCAGCAGTCAAACAATCAATGATTATTATAATTTGCGGGGTTATGATGATCCAGAGTAAGCTGGATTTCTATTAGATGGTCCTGATTATGTAAAGATCATATGGGAGTTATGTAAGCCAGAAAAAGAATAGAAGACTAGAAGTTACGACAGTGCAATGACGTTCCCGTTTTCCAACCTAAGCCGATACGAAAAATTATGGTATGCCTTCCTGTACTCAAAGTTGATGTCATCCACTCACGTCAGTGATGTTACAAAGGGAAGAACGGTTTTGCTGTATGCTATTGCGAAAGGGATAAAAATTGATGTTGGTGATGTTATTAAAGAATCAATAAAGAAACATTTAGAAGGGGCTACTTCTGGTGGATTGCCTCATCCATCGCTCATCTATGGGTTATGCAAGAAAGCTGGAGTAAGATGGGGAGCGAATTAGCTACTGCAGCCACCGACAGTGCTATTAGATCATGCTTTAATAGAGAGATACAAAGTATAGGGAGGAGGTTAATCGCACCTAAGAGGAGTAGACTTTATCATGCATCCTCCCTCATCACAAGTTGAAGAGGATCCTATGGTGACTGATCATGCCACCGCAGCTAATTCAACTACTACAACTCCTTCTACTTCTGGAGTTCACTTTAGCACTCAGTTTCACAGATTATAATCAAGGATGGATGACTAGGTCAATCGATTAGAGCAACAGAATCAAAGAAATGATGAGCATTAAGAACATATGTATGGGTATCATGTAAATTTTAACATTGTCTTAACTGATATGTTACGAGGCTGAACCCGAGTGTAGATCCAGTTCATTTTTCTGAGCCTCAGCCGTTGTCGGTTTATCCACCTTTATATTCGGATGACGAGGAAGTCGTTGACGACGATTGGTCTACTTAGGGGAGTCTTCTATTTTGACTTTCTTTATTTATTCAATGAGGACATTGTTATATTTAAGTTTGGGGGTGGTGTTGCATTGCATGCATTGCATTTTAGTAAATTTTTGCATTACTTGTGTTTTGTTTCTTATATCATATAAAAAAATAGCATTTAGGAAAATTCATTAACTTATCCAAATTTTGATTGATTTAATACATTGGATATTCACACACACGCGAAAGGGGTTGATAGTAATGTGATAATAGTGATATGTTAAGTGAAAGTGGTATGCCCTCAAGCCAATCATATGTTGATATGATAAACATATATTTTGTAATCTTATGCAATTATTAATATAAAAAAATATTTATTTAAAGACATTTCTTTATTCATAATTGATTGGTTGAATTAATTAAATGGATAAACTCATAGTTTTGAAGCAATACTTTTAGAATCATAATATTGATTATGCTAATAAAATCTAAATTCTAGATAGCTCAAAACTAAAATATTTCTAATCGTTGGATCACTAAAATGTGGATTAGTGAATTCGGATAGATTAGTACATACTATACCCTTCTACTCTTATAAAGAGGATGATTGATTTCATAAATCATTTGTGTGAAGATACTAAAGTAAGTATGCAGGTGCTTATTAGAGAATAAGTTTACTGAACGTGACTCGCTTAAGAAATGCCTAATGGAGCTTTACTTGTCTATCAATATGAGTTTCTAATGTGATAGTAGTACAAGTGATCCTTGGACTTGAGATCATTATAGTATCTTGTGTATGATGAGTTATACTTTGTCATATTCCTTAAGACTATTTGAGTATAACAAATAATATGTTCGGGTATAATAAATTGTACATGAAAATAAGTGAATGATCAACAAATGATCTACCACTTTCAGTAAAGAAAGAAAATTTCTTATGTGATTCAATAAATGACAACTCAGAAGTCATTGGCCAAGGCATAATGGAAATTAGAAAGGAGTTTCTAATTTACTATATTTAGAGTTGTGCATTTTAGAATTGAAATGCATATAATCAAATTAAATAAGACTTGACAGTAATTCTATGTCTTATATTTGATTAAGACATTATATGATCAAATGATTAAATTGTACAGTAACTATTCGTGAAATAGGTTCTTTGTGATCAAATGTTGATATTTATATTATTCGGAAAGTTGTGAGCTGCTAAGGGAGCTTACCTTTATTGTGAAATAAATAATTATTTTTTTATAAATAAATTAAAGGTGTTTAATTTATTATTATAAATAATATTAGAATGATTCTAATTTATTTATTCTACAACCGGTTTAATATTGAACCTAAAGGGTCACACTGCAAAAAAGAAATATTTATTTTAGAAGTAATAGCATAATGGTAATAATAAATTAAGTGTATTTAATTTATACTATAGTGATAGAATAAATTAAATAGCTTAATATTTATAATTATGTATTTTGAAAATACTAATTATAAATTAATAAGAGGAGTATTATTATTATTATTATTATTGTTATTATTATTATTATTATTATTATTATTATTTAATGGTTTAGGAATCAATTAATAAGAAGTACTCTCATTATAAATAATTAAGTTCCTAAAGGGTTTAGGAATTGTAATTGTAATAAATTAATTTAGTTCCTAATTAGATTCTTAATATTTATAATTATGTATTTTGAAAATACTAATTATAAATTAATAAGAGGAGTCTTATTATTATTATTATTATTATTATTATTTAGTTCCTAAATGGTTTAGGAATCAATTAATAAGAAGTACTCTCATTATAAATAATTAAGTTCCTAAAGGGTTTAGGAATTGTAATTGTAATAAATTAATTTAGTTCCTAATTAGATTAGGAGTTAAATTAAAAACATATTCCTAAAGAGCTTAGGAGAGTTGATCATATCTATAAATCAGAGGAGTATTATTATGCATTGGGATAACTCATGTTTTTTTTAAGTATTTAGAGAATACTTCTAATATTTCTCTATATTTAAGAGTTAGAGAGAGAGAAAAAGAATTAGGGTTAGCCACCCAAGATCTTGTTGAATCTAAATTACCTCTTTAATCCATATTACTATTGGTGGATCATCTTTAGATACTACACACTTGGGTAGCTAACGTTAATCTGAAGATTCTAATATGTGGAATTGAAGAGGAACGCGAAGAATTTGGAGGTGAACTCGTACATGTTGAAGAATTAAATCTACAAATGTATAACAATTTTATCCTTCCTCAATTAATAAATTTCGCATAAGAAATATCACGATTTTGATTTATAGAAAAAAATTGAAATTCGTCTTATTACATGTTTCCGTTGTGTTATACAATTAGATTGTATATATGCTTTATTTTTGCAAACCAACATTAAGTTATGGATGAAGCATGATTTTTGAAGTTTTGTGTAAGTTGTTACTAATGAATTTTTTAGGTCAATATTTTGATCATTGTATTGAATCATTGCTCAAGTTGTTTTGTCATTAGAGTCTTCATTTTTTTTAGTTTGTAGAGTTTTATCTATTTTGCTTTTATGTTTGTTTTTGCTTAAGGATAATCAAAGTTTTAAGTTTGAGGGTATTTGATAAGTGAGTTTTATAACTATGAATTGGGTATTTTTAGGCTTTTAATTTTGTTATCTTTAAGTATATTTAATATCTTTTTACTTGCTTTTATGTTTGTTTTATAGGAAAAGGCAAAGGAATGGCAAAATGGACATTTCGGGCTCGAGTGGCAATTGGGTAATTTTTAGCAAGTTGGTGCGCCAGGGCGCATGTCGGTAGTTTCAGTTGGCCAATTTCATCCGCTTTTCAGAGTTTGTTTCCAAGTTGGTTTCTTTTGCTTATAAAGCCTAATATTTCTAAAGCTTAATATAAAAAGGAGACTTAGAATTTTTTAAGGGATATAACATAAAAAAAAAAAATGGAGATCTAAAATTGGAGGCTAGAGGATTCAGGTAACACAACACAAGAAGACCAAAGAAGAAGTTTGAGAGAGATTTGAGATTCATAACCGTATCTTCTTTTCTCTTTGTTTCTTTTATTTTTGACTCTTTGTGATGATGTTTAACTTGATGATTTTGGTTTTTATGATTTTGGTTTTTACATACGATATGTTGAACTAATTTTCTATTTAAGATTACAATAGAACCTTTTGCTTAGCATTAATTTAATCACTCTTATTTTTTAATTGATTGATTTTATTTAGGTTGTTTATTATATCTTGTGTTTAATTAATAATTGTGTGGCCATCAATTTATTTAATATCTTAGATGGAATTAAAAGATGAAATTTATGAATAGATATGGATATGATAACATGTGAATTTGTTGATATTTTTTAGGAAGAATAACATAACAGTGTGTAGGATGAAAATATATATATGTCACATGTAACTTGTTTAAAAGTTTGTTCTTAATGAGTTTATTTCAATTTATCTAGCATAGCAATATAGCATTATAATTGGAATAGATCTTTTTATTAATCATTGAAAAATATTAATAAATAGTTAGGCATTCTCAGTTAACAACTTGTTTGGAATAATTAATTGACAATAGGATGAAGAGATTTTTGTGATGCATTAAGGGGAATTGTAGTCTTAAGTTTTTATTATCTGATAAGCAATTCTTGTTAGCAATTTCTAGCTTTAAATTTAGTTTAATATTTACGTAGTCAAACTTTTCGATTGCTTAAATAAAAATTGGATTGACATAAAATTAGTACTTAAAAGATTATTAGTGTTAATTTTCTGTGGGTTCGACATCCTATTTATCATTATATTACTTGTTGACTTGCGTGTTAATTGTCAATATGTAAATCGGACAACAGGAAACACAAAGATAAAACCCTATTAGTTCAAATCTATGTAGATGACATTATTTTTGGTTCTACTGATGAATTTTTTTGTGAGAGATTTATTAAGTTGATGTAGAGTAAATTTGAGATGAGTATGATAGGAGAGCTAAACTACTTTCTTGCACTTTAAGTAAAACAGACTGATGAAGGAATCTTCATAAGTCAATCCAAGTATATTTTGTTCTTTACTGGTATTTGTGCTAGGTTTCAAGCTAATTCTAAGGAATCTCATCTTATTGATGTTAAAAGAATTTTCAGATATCTCAAGGGTACTCCACATTTGGGACTGTGGTATCCCAAAGAGTCTCCCTTTGATCTAATTAGATATTCAAATACAGACTTTGCAGGATGCAAAATTGATAGAAAAAACGCTAGTGAGACATGTCAATTAATTGGAAACAAGCTTATCTCTTGGTTTAGCAAAAAGCAAAATTCAATGTCAACTTCAACTATAGAAGCTGAGTACATTGCTGTTTGGCAGCTATTGTGCTCAAATGTTGTCGATGAAAAATCAACTAGCTGACTATGAGTTTGATTTCAGTCATATTCTGTGACAATACAAGTCCCATTTCAATCACTCGTAATCCTGTCATGCATTCAAAAACTAAACATATAGACATCATATATCACTTCATAAGAGATCATGTGCAAAATGAAAACATATCCTTACATTTTATACCCACTGAAAATCAGCTTACAGATGTGTTCTCAAAACCCTTAGATGAATCTAGATTTAATAAATTACTTAGTGAGATTACTAACAGTGTAGGAAAGATTCGTAGAGAAAAAAAATAATCATAGAGAAGAAGCAGTTCGTATAACATGGACATGATTGTGTAGTATGAAGATTTTTGTATTGGAACACAAAGTTAAAAGAAGGATAGTGTATTACTCTGCGATCAGAATAAATTAAGGCGGTTAATATATAGTCCGTCCTCTTCATAACTAAGAAAGGCGAGTGAAGATGCAAAGTTACTGCGTTACAACTCTTAAAACATAGACCTGATGTCACGCACATCCACTCATATATTTCCATGTGCCACACTTCAGTAATTAAAGGGAAGTATTTGAAAAGTCATTTTTAAAATTTTCATTTAACTGATTCTAAAATTTGTACTCTCTGAAAATCCTAGAACTCTAAATTTCTTTCAAATCCAGAAAACTTAAACACCCTTTTGTTTGTCTCAATTGGAATTGTAAAGAAGATCCACTTATCAAGTTATTATTAGAAACCAATTATGCTTTGATAAGTTTGGAGAAGCAGAAAAGAAGTTCAGAGACATTCTTAATCTTGTACAAATGGCAGGATTCATGGAGATTCTGAATACAACATAAAGATTTACACCAAGTTGATAGAAGAGTTTTATCTAAATGCTAGCTATGCTAATGGTGTTCTCTCTACGAAGGTGAAAGGGAACACTCTGAAGTTAACTGTTGAAGAAATGAACAATCACATGGGATTTGAGACCAAAGGAATTACGTTGAAGAAGGAATGGAGCTCACAAAATACCAGTAGAACCAACAACTCAGAGGAATAAAGAAGAAAGAGTTTCCCCAAGAATACAAATTTATGGCTAATATTATTAGGAAATGCATTTTGTGTAAAGACTCTGCTCACGATTCTATTAGTGAGCTTCAATTGAAGATCATGATTGCAATAGTCATGAAAACAAAAGTCAACTTCGGTTCTATTTTGATGAGCTGGATAGCTAAATGGGTGGAAGATGTTGCAAAGAGAAAAGATAACAACAAACCAACCCCTAAGATGTTCTATAGGCAAATTCTCAGTTATGTTTTAAAGAAGATAATGAAGAAACTCATTAGAGATAAAGAATGAGAAAATATAAATGTGAATAAGAAAATTACTTCAAAGTTGTTTCAAAATTGGAAGAAGAATCCAATTTGATTGCATCGCTCTAAGCTATATGAAGGGAATGAACGTACAATAAGTGAATTCTAGAAACCAAGTAAGGCTCAAGGCAAAAGAAAAGTAATTGTAATTGTAATACCCTGACTTTTATGAAATACAGATTAAATTTTCTTTATATATTTTCCTCTGAAAACGGTAAATGAATAAATTGACAAAAGTAAAAATTAAAAAATGTTTGTACAAATTTTATCTTGTCGGAGAATATTCGTTTTATCGGAGAATATTTGTTCTGTCGGAAAATATTCGATTCGTACGACGGCGCCGAAATAATCAAATATTGGTGGACCCCCACAACGAATTATTGTCGGATATAGAACGCAACATACGTAACCTTTCTAAATAAATATAGTCAACGGTACTATCACTTTTAACTGTTAAAATAACTGGTGGTAAAAGAATAGTAACATACAGTATTGCACAGTAGCACACGGTATTGCACAGTAGCACACTATATTGCATAGTATTTCATATTATTGAACTGATAAAGTGGCTATTGTACGATATTGACTTTATTGAACCAATAATTATCACATGCATAATAATTTATATTATTGAGCTAATAATTGTCACAGTAGCATATGTACAGTAATTCACATTACTGAATCAATAATTATCATTACACAGTAACATGCTTATTTATTTTTAGCATTATTGTTATCTCTTTTATAATGTTGATTAAACTGTTGTATTATATTATTAGTTAATTTCTCTACTTATCTAACTCAGAAAGTCAACTACACTGCATTTATAACAATTAGTCATAATAATGAATAATTGTGAATTATTGTTGAATAATTGAATTGATAAAGTTATTTGTTTTTATTATAATAAATTATATAAAGTCATTTGTTTTTATATGTAAAGTTAATTGATTTATATAAAGTTAGTTATTTTATATATAAAAAGTAAATTGAATGGTGGATGATCTTTAAATGAATGGTTTAGATTAAAGAAATCTTAAAAAATGAAATGAGTGGTATAGATTAAATATTATCTTGAAATATACGGTTTGGATTAAATTAGGAAATCTTGATTTATGAGAAGATTTTTTGCTATAAATAGAGGCCTTAACTTAAGGATTTTTCATAAAAACTTCCTTACTTATTCTTTCTTTCACTCTCCAAATATTTCTTTGTATAAGCTCTCTTTGAGTGTGTTAAAGTTATTTTGAGTATTTATGAAGATCTGTAAGTGTACGAGTACTGACCAAGTTAGTCTTTTTATAAAAGTTATATAAGTAACTACACACATCACACGGTGTTTATAAATCTTCATTTAGAAGATTAATTTTGAAAAGCTTCATTTGAAAGATTTATTTTGAAATATTATCTTCTTCAAAAACTATATTGATGTTATTCTACTTTATTCTATTAAATCACTTTTGATGATTTCATACGAATTGGTATAAACCATGAAATTATATATGGTAGTTACTAATTAAATTATAAAAATATAGGTTAATCAACTTCATATCCAGTCTCGTGTTAAGGTAAAGGATACCATCTTTTTCATCTTTCACTATTCAAACTTACTACAGTAAGGAATTATTATTTTTTTATTCTTAAAAAAAATATCGTTTCTTCTTTACTCATAAAATGTGTCATTTATTTTCATGTATTAATTTTTGGGAATAACCTGACTACGCGGACTACCGCATGTTTGGTGAATAACCTTTCTTACTCATTTGTGGGAATAACCTGATTACGCGGACTACCGCATGTTTGGTGAATAACCTTTCTTACTCATTTGTGGGAATAACCTGACTACGCGGACTACTGCATGTTTGGTAAATAACCTTTTGTATTCATTCCTTATTAATTTGTGGGAATAACCTGACTACGCGGACTACTGAATGTTTGGTGAATAACCTTTCATATTCATTCCTTATTAATCTCTGAGAATAACCTGACTACACGGATTGCCGCATATTTGGTGAATTACTCTTCGTATTTGTCTCTTGTATGATTATATATTCTTTAATAGTTTGCGCTTCATCTATTATCATTTCAATTGAGTCTTCCTATTTTTCTAAATTTTTCTATTGAACCTTAACCATTATTCTGAACTGTGGATCTTGAATATCATTCTTGAATTTGAGTCCACATCATGTTGACAATTTGGACATTATTTGAATTTGCACAAAGAAAAATCATAAACTTTCGATATATATTGATCATATTGTTTCTTCTGATTCATCATCTATATCACTGTTGTTATTCTAATCATCAAGAACCATGTTGTTGTGAATATCTGTGGCCTGGGGCACAAATGATAGGATAAAGACGATATAATTGTTGTGTCTTTTAGGGCACATGGTGAATGTTCTCTTTGGCCAGGGGCAAAAAAGAACTGTTGTTTAGTATGATTATGACCAAAGGCTGAATATTGGTATAATCATGATCATTGGTGATATATTGAATATCTTTGGCCCGTAGTGCAAAGATGAACTGTTGACTTGCATGATTATGACCAGCAACTGTGAATTTGTATCATCATGACTAGTGGTATTTCAGATGATAAAAATTGATGATATTTTTCTTAAAAAGAGAAGCGAGTGGACATCATAGTCTACATTATTTTCTAATTGATTGCTCATTATGTTGCTATCATTGATCTGAACTTTATTCAAGAATTTAACTGCAGCTCTTGATATAAAGCTTATTGTCTATTATATTCAATTAAGAACTCAACTATTGAAGGTTAATGATAATTTATTTGTCATTATCTTGGTCATGATATTTTCTTACTGGGATATTTGAGCTCACCCTTTCTTTTGTTCCATTGTTTTTCAGAAAACGAGATAATAGTTGGTTCTAGCAGGGGAATGGAGTGACGGTCCGAGAGATAGCTATTATAGTCTTCACATGTTATATATAGTGTGACAATAATAGTGAAGACTTAGTTGTGCATTATTGAGTTCTGTATTTCTGTTCTATGTACTATTTGTATTAGAAATCGTGTATTTTATGACATCTCAAATTGGGCTATGTAGGCCTAGATTTAGGGGCGTCACATTTGGTATCCGAGCTTAGGGATATGATCTTTAATGGAGATCTGGAGTAGAAGTAGGAGGAGAAAGACGAATAAATTACGTCACTAGTGTGTCCTACATAAATAAAATTTTGTTATCTCATAAGTTGGCTTGAATGTGGGGACAATAGTGACGAGTCAGTTTGTTTAACTAACCTTTATTTTATGACCGCAGTTAAGAATGGCTTCTGAAAATTAATGAATGAATTATCCACTGCCCGAGGCGAACGTAGATGAGAATCAGAAAGCTACAAACAATCCTCCTGCAGCTTCAGAAAATAATGATGGTGATCATACAAATCAGGATGATTTCTTTAGAAACTTCATGCAATTTATCCAAAATCAGCCAAGGTGAGGTCGTAACGGTGGAAACACTGATAATTCAAGGATTGTCACCATTAAGCAATTTAAAGAGTTGGAACCACCTGAATTTGTCGGAGAGCCTAAACCACTCAAAGCGGAGGCGTGGTTAAAGCAGATGACAAAAATACTTGATGTCCTGCGATGTGCAGAAAATCAGAAGGTGTCATTCGCCACCTTTATGTTTCGAAGGGAGGCAGACCATTGGTTGGAAGCAGTAAAACGCATCCATCATTCGGCTCTCAAAATGTCTTGGCTGGAATTCCAAAAGCTGTTACACGAAAAGTACTTTCCAGAAAGCATCCGCCATATGAAGGAGGTGGAGTTCATAAAACTAGAGCAAGGAAATATGTCATTCTCACAAGTACTTTCCAGATGCTTGTCTACCTTATAAATTCATTGGATCTAGAGCTGGGAAGATGTGAATTGTCTCTATGAGCAAAAATGAGCTGTTCAAAAGTTTCTTTAACTTAGAGATGGATGAAAGTACAACTATCAATAATCCTGCAACTGAGCAACTCCTCTACTTTCTTCCATTAATGCCACTTCGGAAGGTTGTTACCTTGAAAGACCAAAGTTTCGTAAACTGGTGTTTTTTAAGATTCCCCAATTTGAAGCTAATATCTCAAAACTTTTAAAGGTTAACTTCTTATACAACACAGCTCCTCTGCAATGAATCTTATGATTCTTTTTTCCATTCATATAATAAGGTAATTTGTATCCCAAATTCCTTACCTTGTGTTGATTTTTCATTATTTTTTGGCTATAACAAGATTGTAGAGTCATCATCTACGACCTCTTTGCCATCATCTGACATATCTTATATTTTAATTGACTTCCCGATCGCAAAGTTCCAAAACTCTATGATCACTAACCAAGCCACTTCTCCCAAAAGTCTTTCCCTTCTCCCAAAAGTCTTTCCCCAATCGTAGAGTCTCAAAACCCCACGTTTGATGATCCAAAGGACACTCCCCCAAATTCAAGAGTCCCTAAACCTTATGACTACTGACAATTCACCCCCCCCCCAACTCTCTTATCCATATACCCTCAATTCTCCATCTCCAATACAGATTTTTTCCTTGATCTCAACTCTTGTGAATTCACTTATCTCCCCACAAGATATTGTATAACCTATTACATCATCAGTCCCTCATCTTGATGTACCTTCCTCATCCAATAATGAACATTTTGATCTAACTCTTTCTCTGACCAATACTCCTCAACCCACAACTACTGGACCGAAATCTATACAAAGCCAAATTCTTGAAAGAGTCTTTGTGATTCCCTCCAAAGATCTAATTGTTTGTATGATGGGTCTCATCGAGTTTGCAGACTTCAATAAAGATCTCGAAGACAATACCAGTGAACATCAAAACAGTTTGAACAATATAGCAACGTCTGCAGCTAATGTCCCCGGATAAATAGGAAAAGTGTTCGGTAAGAAAAGGCACAAGATGTTCAATGACATTGTAGCCAGCCTTCATTAAAGGGATCAATTTGTTCTTTGAGAAGATTGTGAAGCAAAAGAAGGCCATTCTGGAGATCAAGCAAACTCATGAAAATGTTATGAAGATCCTATTTGATAGCCCCCTTGAACTTACTTCCTTCCTATCTGAATTTAAAATAGATGTCGGAAAACAAATGCTACAAACTGATAAAGTTCTTGAGTAGACAAACAGTGTTATGGCACTTGTGCATCAACAGAGAGAAGAAACCGAAAAGAGATTAAAGAAAAAAAATATAACATGGCTTCTTTACGACAACAACTGCAAGAGCTTGTGAAATGAGTTAAACAACTCTTTAAGGAAGTCCCTGAAAGTAGTATGCTCTCAAGTCAATCACATTTGATGTGATAGCATTTACTTTGTAATCTTATTCGATTTATTAATAAAAGTTTTATTTAAAAGCATTTCTTTATTCATGATTAATTGGTTAAATTGATTAAATGGATAAACCCATAGTTTTTTTAGCAACGCTTTTAGAATCATAATGTTGATTATGCTAATGAGATTTAAATGTAAGATAGTTCAAAACTAAAATGTTCCTAATCGTGGGATCACTAAAATGGGAATTAATGAATCCGATAGATTAGTACATACTATGATTGCTCTTTCGAAGAGAATGATTGATCTCATAATCATTTATGTGAAGACACTATAGTAAGTGTGTGGGTGCTTATTAGAGAATAAGTTCACTTAACATTACTCGCTTAAAGAACACCTAATGGAGTTTTACTTGCCTGTCAATAAGAGTTCCTGATGTGATAGTAGTACAAGTGATCATTGGACTTGAGATTATCATAGTATCTTATGTATGACGAGTTATACTTTGTCATATTTCTTAAGAATATTCGGGTATAACAAAGGATATGTTTGGGTATACTAAATTATACATGGAGGTAGGTGAATGATAAAACAAATGATCTACCACTTCTAGTAAAGAGAGAGAATGTCCTATGCGATTCGATAAATGACAGCTCAGAAATCTTTGGCCAAGGTAGAATAAAAAATAGAAATGAGTTTCTAATTTACATTAATATGAGTTGTGCATTTGAGAATTGAAATGCATATGAATAAATTAAATAAGACTTGACAATAATTTCATATCTTATATTTGATCAGGACATTGTGTGATAGAATGATTGAATTGTACGGTAACTATTAACAGAATAGGTTCTTTGTGGTCAAACGTTGAAATTCATATTATACGGAAAGTCATGAATTACTAAGGGGGCTTACCCTTATTGTATAATAAATATATTTATTTATTTTAAATTAAAGGAGTTTGATTCATAATAAATAATATTAGAATGGTTCTAATTTATTTATTCTATAACCGGGATAATATTGAACCTAAAGGGTCACACCGCAAAAGATAAATATTTATTTTAGAAGTAGATGACATAATGGTAATAATAAATTAAGTATATTTAATTTATACTATTGTGATAGAATAAAATAAATTAAATAGCTTAATATTTATAATTAAGTATTTTAGAAATATAAATTATAAATTAATAAGAAAAGTCTTATTATTATTATTATTATTATTATTATTATTATTATTATTATTATTATTATTATTATTATTATTATTATTTAGTTCCTAAATGGTTTAGGAATTGTAATTATTATAATAATTAATTTAGTTCTTAATTAGATTATGAGTTAAATTAAAACCCTACTCCTAAAGAGTTTAGGAGGGTTAGGCAAGTCTATAAATAATAGGGGTCTTATTATACATTTGGGTTACTCACTTTGTTACAAGTATTGGAGAATACTTCATATTTTTCTCTATAATCTAAAGGACTAAAAGATAGATAAAATTAGGGCTAGCCACCTAAAGTTTGGAGAAACTTAAATCTACTTCTTCAATCTATATTATCTCTTATGGATCACCTTTAGAGGCTGCACGCTTAGGTAACTAACATTGATCCATAGATTCTAATCGATGGATTTGAAGAAGAATGCGAAGGATTAAAATGAAGTGAATCCGTAGCTATTCAAAAGTTGAATTTACAAATGTATAATTTTTATCATTCCTTAAGTAATAAGTATCGCATAAGAAAGAACCATAAATTTGGTTTGTAGAAAAAATTTAAATGTGATTTATGCCTGCCTCTGTTGCGTTACATCAATTTCATTGTATGTATTTATAGTTTTTGCAAATCAACAGTGGTATCAGAGCCAAACTTATGCGAATTATTAATTATTTTGATTCTGTATATGTATGGGTATGTGTTTAGAATAATTTAATTGGGTAAATTGTTGGTATAAATTCACCTTTTTGGTAAAAAGAGATTAAAATTGCGAATTTCAAACAACCTAAAAAAATTGAAAAAGACGCAGGGCGTCGCAACGCCTGCCTCTTATTTTAGTTTCTGCTTTGGGCTCCGTAGCGCCTGGTTAGTACAAAATCACAGTGCAGCGACACCGACCTGCTAAATAGTATGATTTTTCCAATTTTTGCAAAATTTTGAAAATTAAAATAAAGAGTTATTTTAAATAATTTTATAATTAAAATAAAGAGTTTATTTTAAACTTGAAATTGGATTTCATGCTAACTAGATTACCCATTAAATGATATCGATATATATATATATATATATATATATATATATATATATATATATATATATATATATATATATATGAAATAGTTTTAATTCATGAGATAAATAATACATATGATGATATGTATGATATTACAAGGGATTAATTATGGACTATTGACCAATGTGTGTATTTATTTTAGTTGGATGCTTGAATGAATGAGTTTTAAATAAATGGAGTCTGCGTACCTCGCCTATCTAATTTTTCTTATGTAAATTTTATCTTCCTCCTATGTACTTCCCATTGATTGCTGATAATGGTTTCTATTTTATCAAAATAGATTATAATAGGATTAGTAATAATTATTAGAAGAAATAGAGCTGAAGAGCAAAGAGTATTGAAGACCCATTTGTATTGGAGTCCGGGTTTATGAATGTAATAGTTATATTCATGGTTTTATTCTTGTGACGACCCCAAATTCAGGTTCTTTAACCTCGGGTTTGGTTCTCACTGTACAATACTTAACAACAATAAAATACATAAATTATATTCAAACTTCGCAGAATAATACAAAAGGTTCCTTAGCAAAAGGCTACACTTCCCAAGGTCTATTACCTTAATCTTAAACATTACATATCTTAAGGAAAAATACAAAAGATTTACAACAGTAATTACATAACAGTAATTTAAACTAGCATGCAACTACTAAAATTAAGCATTCGCTTTCCCCTTGCCTTTGTCCGATTTAGAGCTTTCGAGATTGGCTGAAATATAGTCATGATATAGCAAGAATGAGCAACTAAATGGCTCGGCAAGTTTATAAACAACAATTATACGATATATCATGAGGAAGGGAAATAACTTCAAGGTTTTCAACAATAACAATTGTGAAGGATATCAAGAATCAATGTTCAATAAAAGAATGTATTGACTCTTTACTGCTGAGTGGTCTTTAATGACCGTGAACTGCTGCTAAGGTAGAACAGACATACAATGTCTGACACCTTGTTAAAAATAACGGGACACTTGAGGGGATCAGTCCTCTCATGTCCTACGTATATGCATCACATTTAGATTTCTTGCGCTGTCGGTTTTTCGACAAATAAATATCCTCTTTAACTAGGGTTGTTCTTTCTCAGTCTTACTGTAAGAATCCGCACCAGCCAATGGTTTGGATAAGCTTTTATAATATTCAATTCAATGAATTAACATACATTTGTCTAGCCGAAACAATTAGCTTAGACATCTTAAACAGTTGCAAAAGCACTATGTGCGAATACAATAATCAATAACGATGTGAAGTAATTTTCGATAATTAATTCACTCAAGGGTCTGTCAAATATTTACGAGTGTAGATATTTGCTCATCAATAAATGAATTGCTCAATGTAATTAAGGCTGAATAATAATTGCAACAATAAGTACAAGTTAAGAGGTAGAAAACTTGCCTCGTGCGTCGTTTACTGCTAACCAACTTAATTTAACAATCCTTGTACGGACCTGACAATTAAATCAGTTTGATCTTAAATTAGTATCATATACCTGTAAGTATAATGACCTTTATAAACCTTACGAACCACATAATTGATTAATTATGGGTAATTAAACACTTAGGAAATATTATCACTACTTGATAATATTTCAAACACAAAGAACTTATATCAATTATTTAATATAGTTCAAATAAATATATAATATTATTAATCATTTAATACTATTTTATTAAGTATCTAATATTATTAATCATTTAATAATATTTTATTCATTACCTAATATTATTAATCATTTAATAATATTTTATTAAGTATCTAATATTATTAATCATTTAATAACATTTTATTCATTACCTAATATTATTAATCATTTAATAATATTTTATTAAGTAACTAATATTATTAATCATTTAATAATATTTTATTAAGTATCTAATATTATTAATCATTTAATAATATTTTATTAAGTAACTAATATTATTAATCCTTTAATAATATTTTATTAATTATTTAATATTATTAATCATTTAATAATATTTTATTCTAATATTATTTATTCATTTAATAATATTTTATTATTATCTAATATTATTAATCATTTAACAATATTTTATTGACTTTATAATATTATTATACACTTAATAATATTTTAATAATTTTCTAATATTATCATTTATATAATAATATTTTAGTACCTTTATTATATTATTATTTCAATAATAATATTTATACACTTTTAAATCATTAAATCAATTATATATATATATTTAAAAATATATTTATTAAGTCCAAAAATACTAAAATGATTTTTGGAACATTTTTCATTTTCTGACCCGAACCAGACCTGACCCGACCCGGCTGACCCGACCCGACCCGGTTCGGTTTTTATTTTTTTTCTGGTAACAGTGCACGGCGCCCCGGCGCAGTGTATTGCACTGAACACTGCGCCCCAGCGCCGAGTGGCAGAATGAAGCCCTAATTTGATTTTTCTTAACAGTTTTGATATCCTTTGATCAAACCTTGATTAAATGAAATCTACACATCCAAATAACACCAAATCAGTGTTGATGTGTTCCTAACTTAATGTTTTACAATATTCCATGATTCGATCGTCTTTTTGAAAACGTTTTACACGAAATTTACGGATCGAACCACTTATGGTTGAAAAACGACATCCTTTGTAGTAAAAGCTATAACTTCTTTGTTATTCAATATTTTTGAAAAGTTCAAAAAGAGTTTTTCTTTAAAACTCATAGATCTATCTTTCTAGCCATAAAAATCAAATTTTCGATTTGTACATTTCAAAATACAACATTAAACATAACATGTATCGTTAGGATTTTACCGGTAAAACGTGTTATGAACTTTTCTACCATTTTTATGCATTTCTAACATACCATAACATGTTATAAACACATAGATCTATGAATATACATATATTACATAGATAAATACATCTAGATCATCAAAACGAGTTTTGATCGGTTAAAAATAGATTTTAACCGATCAAAAGCTTTCTAGACTACAAAAGTGAAATAAGAAGAAGTTGAGAGTACTTTTAAACCTTTGAGTTTTGTTTGCTCTCCTTCTCCTCCTACCAAAGTATGTTGTGTAGCTTGAGGACATCCACCAAGACCTTCTCTAGCTTTTCTCACACAAAACACAAGTGTATCTCTCTTTAGCTCACAAAGTCTCTCTCTCTTTTCTCTAGAAATGTCTAGCAAATAAACTAACAAACTTGAGCCAAGTGTGGAGCATTCTATTTATAGCCATCAACTAAATCCTCATTATCTTGCTAATTCACCCATGTTGGTGAAATTAATGCTTAATTATAATTACTATTGCATTGAATGACTAGGTGATTGACTAGAGTGGTTGAGCAACTTATGACATGGCTTGATTTTTAAACAACATGAAGCTCACAAGCCACCCCTCTTGGGCCCCACTTTGGTCGGCCAAATGGCCCTCCTTTTGCCCCATTTTTGATTTAATTTTAATGTTAAATTGTGCATAAATACAACTATATATATATATTGACCAAAGTTTTGACCTTAGTTGGACTTCACATTGGGCTTGGGAATAACTTCTATTGGGCTCAATTAAATAACACATTGGGCTTATATTAAATAGTCTAGGTTACATTTAATTAAATCAAGCATTGGACTTGTTTAATTAATTACATGGGCTAGTAATTAAATTAATTACATGGGCTACTAGGTTAAAGAACCTAGTTTATCAACTTATTTGGATTTAAAATATAATCCAATTAGATTTGCTTTAATTAATTATACACCTCGCTTTAATCCTTTAAATAAATATACAAGCACATAATTACATTTATTTAATTATCTAATGCACAATTAATTAATGCAAAAAGTTTAAATTCATTGCTAAATATTTATTAATTATATTTACAATGACTAATGAAATTCATGGTCATTACATTCTCCCCCTATTATAAGAATTCCGTCCCCAGAATTACAAATTTAAACTACTCAAACAGATGCGGATAGTTAGCCCTCATCTTTTCTTCAAGCTCCCACGTAGCTTCCTCAGCGTTGTGGTTCCTCCAAAGGACTTTGACAGAATGTATAACCTTATTCCGTAATTTCTGCTTTTTCCTATCTAGTATCTGGACAGGAATTTCTTCATACGATAAGTCTTTCTCGACCTGTATTGGCTCATAGGATATAACATGTTTGTAGTCTGGCTTGTATGGTCGCAACACTGATACGTGAAACACATTGTGAATATGCTCTTGTTCAGGAGGTAAAGCTATCTCGTACGCCACTTCACCCACTCTCTTTAGTATCTCGAACGGTCCTATAAACCTCGGACTTAGCTTCCTTTTCTTTCCAAATCGGATCTTCCCCTTCCAGGGAGATACCTTTATGAACACAAAACTCCCAACTTCGAAGTCTCGCTTCTGTCGATGTAAATCGGCGTACTTCTTCTGACTGTCCTGAGCTGCTACTAGCCGAGCTCTTATTACTTTGATAATTTCTACCGTCTGTTGAACCAATTCCGGCCCCAACAGTCGGCGTTCTCCTACCTCGTCCCAGCATAGAAGTGTTCTGCGCTTTCTTCCGTACAATGCTTCATAAGGCGGCATGCCTATGCTTGCATGATAACTATTGTTGTATGCAAACTCAACTAGTGGTAAATGGGTTTTCCAACTGCCCTTGAAATCCATCACACAGGCCCTGAGCATATCTTCCAATGTCTGTATTGTTCTTTCACTTTGCCCATCGGTCTGTGGATGATATGTTGTACTCATTCTCAACTGTGTCCCTAATCTCTCCTGAAGACTTCTCCAAAATTTTGACGTGAAGCGCGGATCTCTATTTGACACAATCGATACCGGCACTCCATGTCTCGAAACTATCTCCTTGATGTACAGTTTAGCCAACTGGTCCAAACTGAACTTAATCTTGATCGCAAAAAAGTGCACTGACTTTGTTAGTCGATCCACAATCACTCATATTGCGTCGAGTCCCTTCTGTGTTGCTGGAAGTCCTACCACAAAATCTATTGTGATATGCTCCCATTTCCACTCAGGAATCTCTAACGGCTGTAATAATCCACTTGGTCTCTGATGTTCGGCCTTTACCCTTTGACAAGATAGGCATCAGCTGACACATTCTGCGACCTCCCTTTTTAAATTCGGCCACCAAAAATGCTGACGCAGATCTTGATACATTTTCGTACTACCCGGATGTATCGAGTATCTCGTACTGTGGGCCTCTTCCAAAATTTCCTCTCGTAGTTTAGGCACTAGCGGCAACCAAACACGATTTTCAAACCTTAGCAATCCCATGTTATCCTCCTTGAATTTGACCTCTTCCCCTTCAGTCATTCTCATCCTTATTCTGACACACTCTTCATCTTTGTCTTGAGCCTCTTTCACCCTATCTAATAAGGTTCGGTTCGCTTCTACTTCCATTGACTCATTTGAATTTCTCACCTCCAACTCCATTCGAGCCATCTCTTGAACCAATTGTTCCTGATCTGTCAATATGAACAATTTCTCCCTGCTCTTTCTACTTAGAGCATCTGCTACTACGTTGGCCTTACCGGGATGGTATAGAATTTCACAATCGTAGTCTTTAATCAATTCTAACCATCTTCGTTGCCTCATATTTAACTCCTTCTGTGTGAAGATATACTTCAGACTCTTATGGTCTGTGAATATTTCACATTTCTCTCCATACAAATAATGTCTCCAAATTTTAAGGGCAAACACTACCACTGCTATCTCCAAGTCGTGTTCTCGTAATCCTTCAACTGTCTGGATGCATACGCAACGACCTTGCCGTTTTGCATAAGCACACAGCCAAGTCCCTTGTGCGATGCATCACTGTAGACCGTAAAACCTCCCGTATCGTCTGGTAAAGTCAATACAGGTGCTTCACTAAGTCTTTTCTTTAGCTCCTGAAAACTCTCCTCACACTTCTCCGTCCATACATATTTCACCGTCTTTCTCGTTAAATTTGTTAACGGTGTTGCTATCTTTGAAAAATCTTGAATGAATCTCCGATAGTACCCCGCTAACCCCAAGAAACTTCTAACCTCTGTCGGCGTCCTTGGTTGTTCCCAATTCATCACCGCTTCAACCTTCGCTGGATCCACTGAAACTCCTTCCTTATCAATAACATGACCTGAAAATTGAACTCTCTCCAACCAGAATTCACACTTTGAAAACTTAGCATACAACTGCTCCTTCCGTAAAATCTCCAACACCACTCTTAGGTGTTCAGCATGCTCCTCCTCCGTCTTGGAATAAACCAAAATATCATCAATGAACATGACTACAAATTTATCCAAGTACTGCTTGAATATTCTGTTCATCATGTCCATAAATGCGGCTGGCGCATTCGTTAGTCCAAACGACATTACCAGAAACTCATAATGCCCGTATCGAGTTCTGAATGCCGTCTTGGGTACATCCTCCTTCCTGACTTTCAGCTGATGATAACCAGTCCTCAAGCCAATCTTTGAAAAGTACTTCGCCCCTTTCAATTGATCGAACAGATCGTCAATTCTTGGCAACGGGTACTTGTTCTTAATTGTTACCTTATTCAGTTCTCTATAATCCATACACAGTCTCATCGATCCATCCTTCTTCTTTACAAACAGCACCGGTGCTCCCCATGGAGAAACACTTGACTGAATGTACTTATTATCCAACAACTCCTGCAGTTGAATCATTAACTCCTTCATTTCTACCGGAGCCATCCTATATGGTGCCTTTGATATTGGTGCTGTCCCCGGTACCAAATCAATTACAAATTATATCTCCCTATCTGGCGGTAAACCTGGCAGTTCGTTTCAATCTTTTTACTTTCGTTTTGTAGCTTAAGTAATTTAAACTAAAGCACAAATAATCATCTCAACACATATAAACATAAACGGAAATGCATTTATATTCATATGCTAAAACACAGTGCGTAACCTTTTACATCATAAGCATACTGCTATAAATGCTGCTAACCCCGATAGTTAAAACAAAAGACGGGATCTAACATAAACATATCCCACAACTTCATAGAGTTGGGATTTACAACATACTAACCCTCTATCAAGACAAAAGTTGGGTTTCTACTGCATCTATGTACATAAATAAAGGAACTAATACAACTAACGGCGCATCCCTCGATGAACCGCATCGTCGTACTCCTCATCTCCAATAGCCATGACCACGCCCCTACTAATGGTGTGCAAGGTCTGGCCCTCCTCAGCAGGATAATAGTGCACCCTACTCTGGAATCTACCAAAGGATGAGCGATAAACGTAACTGAGTCTATCTATCCTCACCCTCTTCTCCCTAACCTCGTCCTCCAGCTCTACCATATGTCTGTGAGCTGCATCACGCTGCGTTTCCATCTCCATCCTGTCCTCTATCGCCTCCTACCAGTGTGCACGGATGGCGGCCTTCTCTGCCTGAATCTGCTGAACCTTCAGCTCAGCCTCGGCTAACCTAGTCTCAGCCACTACCAATTTGGCCTGTAGTTCCACATCCTAATCTACGAGCTGATGAGTTAGCACTGTGAAGTGCTCCACCGATCCCTCGTACTCCTGTACCTGATCCTCCAGTCCTACAATTCTCTCTTTCAGCTCCGTGTTCTCGCCAGAGAACTGGTAAGCTGCATCTCTGTACTGATCCTCCATATGCTGGTGGGTCAAATTCTGCTCCTCTAAATGCTGGACCCTGGCTCTAGTTCCTCATTCCTAGTGGTCAATCCCTCTATGATGTCAGCGGCAGTAGTGCCCATGCCATCAGCTGACTCCTCCTCCTCTGACTCGTCAGACTCTGCCTCATCCTCACTGTAAGGCCTCATCACACTGCCCCAGACGGGCTCCACGCGATCTCCCTCCTCGGGATCTGACTCCGGCTCCTCAACCGGTGCAGCCACCAGCGGTTGTGCAGTAACCATATGGATATCAATATAATCTTCCTCAACAGTGTGACTCGACTGCCCGATCTCTGTCATCCTACAATCACATAAATAACACATGTTAGTACAGCAATAAAATATATTCATTGATGGAATGAAATGATATTTTATCATGCACATCTCGGCTCGATGGATTTTCTCAATCCACCTCCAAAAATACACAATATGATGAATCTCCCCGATTCACCTCCTAACGCACTCGATATGAGTTTAATACTAAGGTTATAACTTAGGTTTCGCAAATCCTAACGTTTCTAACCTACAACTCTGATACCAACCTGTGACGACCCCAAATCCGGGTTCTTTAACCTCGGGTTTGGTTCTCACTGTACAATACTTAACAACAATGAAATACATAAATTGTATTCAAACTTCGCGGAATAATACAAAAGGTTCCTTAACAAAAGGCTATACTTCCCAAGGTCCATTACCTTAATCTTAAACATTACATATCTTAAGGGAAAATACAAAAGATTTACAACAGTAATTACATAACAATAATTTAAACTAGCATGCAACTACTAAAATTAAGCATTCACTTTCCCCTTGCCTTTGTCCGATTTAGAGCTTTCGGGATTGGCTGAAATATAGTCATGATATAGCAAGAATGAACAACTAAATGGCTCAGCAAGTTTATAAACAACAATTATACGATATATCATGAGGAAGGGAAATAATTTCAAGATTTTCAACAATAACAATTGTGAAGGATATCAAGAATCAATGTTCAATAAAAGAATGTATTGACTCTTTACTGCTGAGTGGTCTTTAATGACCGTGAACTGTTGCTAAGGTAGAACAGACATACAATGTCTGACACCTTGTTCAAATAAATATATAATATTATTAATCATTTAATATTATTTTATTAAGTATCTAATATTATTAATTATTTAATAATATTTTATTCATTACCTAATATTATTAATCATTTAATAATATTTTATTAAGTATCTAATATTATAAATCATTTAATAATATTTTATTCATTACCTAATATTATTAATCATTTAATAATATTTTATTAAGTAACTAATATTATTAATCATTTAATAATATTTTATTAAGTATCTAATATTATTAATCATTTAATAATATTTTATTAAGTAACTAATATTATTAATCCTTTAATAATATTTTATTAATTATTTAATATTATTAATCATTTAATAATATTTTATTCTAATATTATTTATTCATTTAATAATATTTTATTATTATCTAATATTATTAATCATTTAATAATATTTTATTGATAATATTATTATACACTTAATAATATTTTAATAATTTTCCAATATTATTATTTATATAATAATATTTTATTACCTTTATTATATTATTATTTCAATAATAATATTTATACACTTTTAAATCATTAAATCAATTATATATATATTTAAAAATATATTTATTAAGTCTAAAACTACTAAAATGATTTTTGGAACATTTTTCATTTTCTGACCCGAACCAGACCCGACTTGAAACGGCTGACCCGGCCCGACCTGGTTCGGTTTTTATTTTTTTTCTGGTAATAGTGCACGGCGCCCCGGCGCAGTGTATTGCACTGAACACTGCGCCCCAGCGCCGAGTGGCAGAATGAAGCCCTAATTTGATTTTTCTTGACAGTTTTGATATCCTTTGATCAAACCTTGATTAAATGAAATCTACACATCCAAATAACACCAAATCAGTGTTGATGTGTTCCTAACTTAATGTTTTACAATATTCCATGATTCGATCGTCTTTTTGAAAACGTTTTACACGAAATTTACGGATCGAACCACTTATGGTTGAAAAATGACATCCTTTGTAGTAAAAGCTATAACTTTTTTGTTATTCAATATTTTTGAAAAGTTCAAAAAGAGTTTTTCTTTAAAACTCATAGATCTATCTTTCTAGCCATAAAAATAAAATTTTTGATTTGTACATTTCAAAATACAACATTAAACATAACATGTATCGTTAGGGTTTTACCGGTAAAACGTGTTATGAACTTTTCTACCATTTTTATGCATTTCTAACATACCATAACATGTTATAAACACATAGATCTATGAATATACATATATTACATAGATAAATACATCTATATCATCAAAACGAGTTTTGATCGGATAAAAATAGATTTTAACCGATCAAAAGCTTTCTAGACTACAAAAGTGAAATAAGAAGAAGTTGAGAGTACTTTTAAGCCTTTGGGTTTTGTTTGCTCTCTTTCTCCTCCTACCAAAGTATGTTGTGTAGCTTGAGGACATCCACCAAGACCTTCTCTAGCTTTTCTCACACAAAACACAAGTGTATCTCTCTTTAGCTCACAAAGTCTCTCTCTCTTTTCTCTAGAAATGTCTAGCAAATGAACTAACAAACTTGAACCAAGTGTGGAGTATTCTATTTATAGTCATCAACTAAATCCTCATTAGCTTGCTAATTCACCCATGTTGGTGAAATTAGTGCTTAATTATAATTACTATTGTATTGAATGACTAGGTGATTGACTAGAGTGGTTGAGCAACTTATGACATGGCTTGATTTTTAAGCAACATGAAGCTCACAAGCCACCCCTCTTGGGCCCCACTTTGGCCGGCCAAATGGCCCTCCTTTTGCCCCATTTTTGATTTAATTTTAATGTTAAATTGTGCATAAATACAACTATATATATATATATATATATATATATATATATATATATATATATATATATATATATATTGACCAAAGTTTTGACCTTAGTTGGACTTCACATTGGGCTTGGGAATAACTTCTATTGGGCTCATTCAATTAAATTGTTTGGGCTTAATTAAATAACACATTGGGCTTATATTAAATAGTCTAGGTTACATTTAATTAAATCAAGCATTGGGCTTGTTTAATTAATTACATGGGCTAGTAATTAAATTAATTACATGGGCTACTAGGTTAATATCTTTAACCTAGTTTATCAACTTATTTGGATTTAAAATATAATCCAATTAGATTTGCTTTAATTGATTATACACCTCGCTTTAATCCTTTAAATAAATATACAAGCACATAAGTACATTTATTTAATTATCTATTGCACAATTAATTAATGCAAAAAGTTTAAATTCATTGTTAAATATTTATTAATTATATTTACAATGACTAATGAAATTCACTAAATGGTTATGATATTATGATAGAATTAATTAAAGCAAGTCTAATTGAATTATATTTTAAATCCAAATAAGGTATTAATCTATGTCAAATTAATTAACCTAGTAGCCCATGTAATTAAATTTAAACATTGATCTATGTAGTAATTAATCAAGCCCAATGCTTGATTTAATTAAATGTAACAAAGGGTATTTAATGTTAGCCCAATATAATAATTAAATTGAGCCCAACCAATTAATTGGATGAGCCCAATATATAAAATCCTAGAGTCCAATGTGGAGCCTAAATGGTAGTCAAAGTTGTGATCAATATATATACATTGGTGTATATATATATGGATACTTATATAATGATGTAGGATATAAAAATAAAGCCAAATTTGTGTAATATAAATGCAAATCCCGAATTTTGGGGCTCACATGGTCAAAAAGGCTGCTTGTTGGTGATTTTGGAGTGCAAAGTTGCTTAACAACTCCCCACCAACCCTAGTCTTTCAAGTGGTCATTCAAAAGGTCACTCATGTGGTCATTTCATGCTATAGTAAGCACAATTAGTACCTAAATTCACCAACACTAGTTGATTAGTGAAGGTTGATGGTGATTAGGGAGGGTCTATATATAGCATCCATCACATTCTTGTTATGTTGGTTAGTCATTTTTCAAGAACTCCAAGAGAGAAAAAAGAGAGAGTTCTAGAGAAAAGTAAGCAAGCTTTGGGAGATGGATGTTCCACCAAGGAAATTTGCTAGAGAATGGACAAGAGGAAGCTATAAGCCAAAATCATGTCAAGAGGAAGGAGGGCATCCATGTGTATGAGGTTGAGCAAAAGACGCAAATAAGCGTAAATGGTATAAGCGAACCAGGCAAGTTTTTCAGAACTTGCTCCTATGTGCAATAATATGCTATAATATGATTTAAATTAATAGTATGAAAATGGTATTGATGATGTTTGTGGTAGATGAATAACATGTGGTATGACTACATGAAAACTATGTACAAGAATAAAGCATGATTTGCTAAGTGCTAGTTGATGATTGTATGTGATGCATGAGAGGTATGAAGTATTATTAATATGAAAAACATGATGTAAGATTAAAA
This sequence comes from Hedera helix, assembly GCA_947179155.2. NCBI lineage: Eukaryota > Viridiplantae > Streptophyta > Magnoliopsida > Apiales > Araliaceae > Hedera > Hedera helix. The sequence goes on from OX359268.1 coordinate 14,026,657, forward strand.
TGAAATGCATGAAAAGTATGATGTAAGATTAAGATACAATGCATGTATATTATGTGAAGCATGTAATGTGTTATGTGTAACTGTTAAACTTGCTGAGCCGTCGTGCTCACTCTTGCTTAAAACCAACATTTTCAGATAGTGCAAGTTAGTTGAAGTTCTCGATAAAGATCAAGGAACAGGAAAGCATATTACTTTCACTAAAAATCTAAATATCTATTGTAGATATCAGTCCGAATTGGACAGGTAAATGATTGTGTAGTGTAATACTTAATTGGTATATTATATGAGTGTTAAATACTCAATTTGATTGTAATAGAATGTCGTATCATGTATGATATTGAGATATACTAGGAATGTATAAATATTGCGATTCTAGAATAGAAAGAGAAGTTGTAAAATTGTAAATAAATGATTATTTAACAATTATAATATTGTTGTAATTCATGAACAATAAGAAAAAGTTAGTACTCGTGTTGAATCGGATCCGAGGTTAAAGTAACCCAGATTTGGGGTCATCACAGGTCTTGGTCAACGGGTCAAAATGGGTTGACCCGATCTGAACCAAAAAAAAAAAAAATAAATAATAAAATGATAAACGATTAAACAAATAAAATAATAATTAATAGTATTTTATTTTATTTTTAAAATAAGAGGGAATTGAATAAATAAAATAGTAAATGATATTATTTTATAAGAAAGAATTAAACAAATAAAATAATAAATGACATTATTTTGTTTGTAAAGTAAAAAAGAAGTAAACAAATAAAATAATAAATGGCATTATTTTTTTTGTTGAGTAAGGAAGAATTAAACAAATAAAATAATAAATAAAGATTATTTTATTTGTAAAAATGTGACATGATTAAACAAATAAAATAACAAATCGAATTATTTTATTTATAAAGAGTAACGAGAGGGAATAATTAAAATTACTTAACAGATAAATGAAAGGTAATTAAATAAATAAAATAATTATTATTATTTTATTTGTGGAGAATAATAATAATGATTAATGAAAAACGATTAATATTATTTAATTGATGAAGAATAATATCAAGAGAAAGAATTCATTAAACAAATAGAATAGTAAAGTTATTATATTTGTGAGAGATAATGAAATAAAATAATAAAGACTAATTGAAAAGGTTAATTAATAAGAAATAATTAGACAAATTAAATAATAAAATTATTTTATTTGTGAAATGTAATAATGTACTAAGAATTATTTATCAAGGATGATAAAAATACCCCATGAGAAGTGTTTAAATAAATAAAATAACAATGATAAGATTATCTTATTTATAAGGATAATAATAAAGACTGTTAAATAATTATATAAAAAATGATTAAACAAATATTATTTTATTTGTAGACGATGATCGTGAGACGTAATATTGAACCATCAACAATAAAGATTAATTGAAGTTTGTGAACATAAGGATAATTATTAAACATATATAATACCATTAAGGGTGTTTTATTTCTAGAGAATGAACACTAATATAAATGAATAATAATAAGGCAAGTTATGGAAGAGGGTGAATGACAAGATGATAATGTATGAAGGAGAGTTAAGGGATGGGGGCCTACAAGTTAGTTTAGTTTGATGTAAATTTCATTAATGGTCCGATAAAGACTAATCGCTAGATCAAATTACAACTTATGTAGGTTAACCAGAGGTCAATAACCTAGAAGAAAGGAAGCGGACAAATCAGGCAAGTACCTTGACTTGTACCTTATCATCATTCCGTAAAAGCATGCCAATACTATATCTATTGAAAAATGATTCGAAATGAATATATATGTTTGTGACAAATTGCCTTGAAACATATGCCAATATGAAATTAGTAAACATGACAGCGTTAATAATCTATCATTATATATCTTCAAGAGATCTTTCAAACATCAGAAGTTAAGTCGTGCCTGAGATTATTTTGAAAAGCGGGTCTATGCCATTTGATTCGACTAGACAAGAAATAAAATAAATCATGATTCAATTTCTTTGAGAAAACCATCCAAACTAATTGTCTTAGTGCAGACTCTGATTGTGATACTGAGATGAATCATTATATTTCAGTGAATCTGACATGCGCACACACAGAGACTTAGCATTTTGCATAATGTAGGGTACTACAAGGCTGACCACCTCATGTACTTGTTTTCTTTTGGAGGTCTTTTAGTAAATCACTACTAATCCCACAAAGAGTTCACTGGTCCTTAATAACCAGTCAATAATAAAAATATTCATATTATGAAACTTCGAGATTAACTATCTGCCAAATGTTTAAATGTTGATTACCCATGAATTGACCAAACTTCGTACTTTTTCTCAGACTTTGAATTATTGAAAAAAAATTCACTATTGATCAATTAAATTCCATTAAGAATTATTGGCAATTGTTAAATATCCTGAGCTTATGAATCATTGAACTTGAATACTGTTTCTCATTTGTTTTATACTTTTTGAGCAAACTCATTACTCATTCTTGCTTTATGTACCTTACCTAAAGTTAAGACTAAGAAGGCCAGTAGTTCCGGTAAAGACAAGAGAATGGCTAAGGCAACAGAGTAGTTTAAGTAAAAGTTAGAGGTTGAAATGTTTTTGAATATTATAAACCTTTTGAAATATATGTAGGCACACTTAGAAGAGGGGTGAATAAGTGTGTGAATAAACAGTGTCCAATTTTTACAAATTACTAAAACAGTTTGTAATGCAGTATGCTAAATTATGAAAATAGTTTACTGGGTCAGAGAATTAGTCTGTTGGATAGAATTTTAGTCTGCTGAATAAGTAAACAGTTAACTGTATAGTAGATTTAGTCTGTTAGAAATAAAAATAGTTTACTATAAAAGGAATTTAACTTGTTTTATATAAAAGCAGTCTACTATATTAAAGATTTAACTTGTTATTTATTCGATACAATAAACCGTTTAGAATCTTTTAGTGTATATAAAAAAAAAACTTAAAACATGCAACACAGAGAATATCAAGCAATCACAAGAACACCAAGATTTTTACGTGGTTCAACCCTTAACCTCTATTCTAGTGGCCTACTCTATGTCCAATACCAATTGATATTAGAGACTCCTTTTATTTATAACATTTTTCAAATACACTTTTACGATTCAAATTTCTAACCTTGAGGACCTATCCTCCTTGAGCACTTATGCAAACCAATGCACCCTTTAAGTACACTTACTCGCCAAGCTTCTAAGCTCTTTTGGAATTTAATGGTAAAACCACCTAACACAATCGGATTAGACAACACATAATATAAATGAATTACACAATAAATACGATCAAAGCAAAAAGAGATAAATCAGTTCAAGACCCAAATTCTATATGCAATGATCAACTATAAGGGTAAGAGATATCACCAATAAAGCTCACAATATAACGATACTGAAAACTGAATTTAGTTACTTCGATTTAAACTTTTTAGCGGTGCAAGACTTTACCCAATAGCAATTTAAGTTGAGAGGATAAAGTATAAAATTCAATAGAAAAACTTGTATATTTTGTATCTTATCTCTGTTCAGTGTATATTTCTCGGCTAAGGAAGAAGATGTTATATATATAATCAATTAGAATATTACCACATCATTGATTACCGTTGGAGTACCATGATTATAGCTTTCCAAGATTATTCCTTCATTTGATCACCATAATTAATTTAGAGAGGATATGGAAATATTTCAATCTTTTAATTATGGAAAACACAAATTAATCATTCTAACAGATTGTGTATTCTAACTTTTATGGAAACATCGATTATACTCAATTATAATTTATATGGAAATGTCATTCAATTAATTAGATTTTGTTCAAAAACAGATTTTATATTAGATAGAAACTGTAATTATATTTCAAAAATCGGTTTTATCTTTTATCTTCAAAACTTTGAATTGTAGTTACATTTTATAAAAGGTTTTGAAATATTCAAACTAAATTTTCATGTATGAAATTCAATCTAAGAGCCTTTGATTGCAACATGATGTATTAATCCAATTCAGTTCACAGCTTGGTGTATTGATGCATATAACCGATTTCACTTTCAGGATATTATATAGCTTGCAACATGATTAGTATATAATACAAGAACTTAGTATTCATTTAAAGTCATCATCAAAACACAAGGATGGAGTGTGACCAACCCCTTTTTAATGATGACAACACTATAATTATTACTCCCCCTAAGTTCATGCATATCAACGGAAAATGATATAGCTCCCCCCCCCCCCCCCCCCAAAAAAAACAAAAACATGCCATATAGCAGTATATGCAACAACTAGTGATTTAAGAAGTATATGTAGCAATTAATTATTTAAGCATGTAAGATCAATGCAGCAACAACAGCACACAACCAGTATCACACAGGGTTTTTATCCCCCTTTGTCATCATACAAAAAGATCAATCCAATATAACCATAGAGTATGCAAAAATATAACTAGATAAAGTAAGATATAACTAGTCAAATAGCAGCCCATATCAGTTTGAATAAGTTCAAAGACAACTAAAAGTGCAAACAGGAACCAAGTATCCAAAAATAACTTAACAAAGACCATAAGTCTTAAAATTAAGGATTTGAAAAGAGAATATAAATGATTCTAAATCCATAATTTGGACAGAAGATTGAGCACGAGCAGTGAAATAAGGACGATGTTGTCGACAATGTTCATGTTTTTCTTCAGACAACATATTTGCAAAGAGTGGGGGCCGAGGGATGTGAGTAGAAGGAGGGATGGGTAAATCCAGGAAGTCTCCTCTATATTCAGCAAGCCAGTTGCCTTGAACCCATTTCTGGAACAGTTGAACCTCTCTGCTGACGACTAAACTCATCTCGAATATCATTGGTTTGCACAACCACAAACTCACCAATCTCACCAATCTGATTGCTCAGAAACTGTAGCTCCTGGCTAAGTTTGACAAGCATTTTGATTCATCTTCCTTTGTATAGCTTCCACCATGGCTCGGGTCTGAAAAACAAAATATGCTTCCAGATTAATGAACTCATCTTCAACTTGTCTGAATAGGGAGGAGGTAGCAGAAGTTGTCGTAGTGATCTTGCCATTTTCCAAACTACCAAGTCTTTCCTTAATATCTCCTATGTCATTCTGAATCTCTTTCTGATGAGAGAATTTGGTTCAAGATGGACATGATTTCAGGGCTTTCAGAGGTTGGAATGGAAGGAGGATTGGATGAATTTGGTGCAATAGGATGATCACAAGGAGTTCAAATAAAGACACCATCAACCAAGGACATATTTGAACTTTTTAAATTATCAGAGTTAATGGATTCATCAAGTTGAGTGGAAACTTCACCCTCAAGAGAAATGTCAAAGAACTAGAAGATTTTGGTGAGAAATCCACCATAAGGTAGACACTTTTTACTATGCTTTACACAACTATCCATGTGCATCAACATAATTAAGGCAAAGTTAAAGGATTGACCTTCAAGAATCATAACGGTTAGTACAAGATCTTGATAAGTGAAATTAGTCCCATCACCAATACGGGGCAACATATTGAACCTAAAAAGCTTATGAATGACTGAGGCAATTGGGGAAACTTCCACAGTAGTGGGCAAACTGACTTTAGACAAAGTTTTGTCATCTTTGACAATCTGTAACTGGGTTAAAGCAAAAAAAGGTTCATGAATAGCAACCTTTAGTATGAAAGAGCATAGACCCACATATGATATTGACATAATATCATCCAAGATTTTGTCAGTTAATTCAAAAGGTGTTCCTTTTACTAGAAAAGTACAAGAATGCTATTTAAATTCAAAGTTTTCATAGAATTGTTGGACTGACTGAGGATAGGCAATCGATAGAGGGAAAATCATAGAAGCAATTTCATAAGATTTAAAAATATTTTGCAAGACAAAATGTTGATAGAAAAATAAATCCATGGATTTTTCATAAACAAAAGACTTTGAAATGATTGAACTTTTAAAACGAGCCTCGAAGTTATTACCCCTAAAAACGGTTGTAGAATTTTGAAAAAATGAGGAAGAAATAGTTATCGGCACCGGATCCTCTTCTGGAACAATCTCCATTAAATGTTGTTTTGCCTTACCCCTTCCTTTGACTTTTTTTGACTGAGAAAATGACCCAGACGCCATAAATGGTTCAAATTTCTTAAAACCTGACGAGCCTTGCTTTTTGGGTTTGGTAGCTTGAGTGGGGTTTGGTTTGGACTGCATGGATGTGATCGGTTGATCTTCTTTGGAATCAGTTTCATCTTGTGGTCATTTTATGTTCCTGGTTTTCATCTTTGAGGAATCGAAGAATTCAAATAAAGATTGGCAATGGAGGCTTTTGGAGAAGGGCAAAAATGAACGGATTTTGGTAAAGTATGAGAGATAAGGAAAGAAGCTGATGTACTATAATATAGAGAGAGAGAGAGAGAGAGAGACATGATTTCCAAGATTCATGCAATGTAGTCAGATTTAGTTTCCTTCAATGAGCTTATCTTAAAAAACTTGATTTTCATAAATTAGTAAACTGAATTTTTAAATTTGAAATTCATTTTCCATAATTCTTATTAAGAGATAAATCAATTTAACAGCATATATTACAAATTATTCCATCATGCAGATTAATTTTGGCAGGTATGGGCACAAAAAATAATTAATTAGTATGAATGATGCAATTCAGCATGACATATAAGAGCATATAGGAAGTTATGCTTTCAAGAAATTATGCACATGCCAAGTTCTCTTCTTAAGGTGCAAAACCTATCTTCACTTAGTGGTTTTGAAAAAATATTTGCTAATTGATACTCTGTGGGAATAAAAATTTATTTAATTAATCCTTTAGACACATTATCCCTTAGAAAATGATGCCTAACTTTAATATATTTTGTGCGTGAATGTAAGATTGGATTTATAGATATGTCTATTGTGCTCATGTTATCACAGTAAATAGGCACAATATTGCATATCACATTAAAATCAATTAAAGTTTGATGCATCCAAAGTATTTGAGAGCAACAACTTTCTGCGGCTAAATATTCTCTCTCGGTTGTTGATAAAGTAATAGATGTTTGTTTTTTACTATGCCAATGTACCATACTTTGTCCCAAAAATGTGCAAGCATCACTAGTGCTTTTTCTATCAATTTGACACCCTACATAGTCTACATCTGAGTAACCCATTAGATCAAAAATCTCACATTTTAGATAAAATAGACCAAAGTTGATAGTACCACATAAATATTTAAATATTCTTTTAACAGCATTGAAATGCAATTCTTTTGGTTTTGCTTAAAATTTAGCACGTAGGCAAACGCTATACATTATATCGAGTCTTTAAGCAATTAAGTACAATAAACTTCCTATCATACCTCGATATTTTATTATCTTTACATCAATACCTTTATCATCCGAAGTAAGCTTGATTATGATGTTCATTGGTGTTGCTTTTGAATTGGACTTGTCGAATCCAAACCTTTTGACTAGCTCCTTTATGTATTTGGTTTGATAAATATAGATGTCATCTTTAGTTTGCTTGATTTGAAGTCTCAAAAAGTAGTTAAGCTCTTCCATTAAGCTCATGTCAAATTCTTTGTCCATACACTTAGATAACCACTCACATAACATATTATTAGTAGCTCCAAATATGATATCATCTACGTATATTTGGACTATAATAATATCTAGTTTTTCATACTTAATAAATAATGTAGAGTCAATTTTACCTCTTATGAACCCATTTGAGATAAGGAACTTACTCAACCTTTCGTACCTCACTCTAGGTGATGTTTGAGTCCGTAGAGTGCCTTCTTGAGTTTATACACATGATGAAGATACTTTTCATGTTCAAACCTGGGATGTTATTTTACGCATACTTCCTCCTTTATATACCCATTTAAGAATGCATTCTTTATATCCATTTGATGTAGCTTAAATTATTTATGACAGGCAAACGCTAGAAGTATTCAAATGGATTCCAACCTTGCAACTGGGGCGAACGTTTCTTCATAGTCTATCCCCTTTTGTTGGTTGTATCCTTGAGCCACAAGCCTTGCTTTATTGCGAGTGATAGTTCTATGTTCATCTAGTTTATTCTTGAATACCTATTTGGTTCCAATTATTGATGCTTCTTTTGGTGTAGGAATTAACTCCTATACTTGACATCTTTTAAATTGTTGAAACTCTTCTTGTATTGCCAAGAGCTAATTCCCATCAAGTAGTACTTCCGTTGCATTCTTAGGTTATATTTGTGATAAGAAGATTGAAAAAGGACATAAATCGCGTACACTTCTTATTGTGGTAATTTCTCGATTAATATCTCCAATTATGTTCTCAGGAGGATAATTTTTAATATGTCTTGTTGCTTTAGACATAAATATGTTGTGCATTTGCTCCTCATGTGGATTAGAATTCAGATCTAGATGTTCTTCATTTGATTAATTGAATTCAGCTTTCTGGATTTTCAAAACAGTGTCCTGGTTTGTTACTCTGGTTTGTTGTTTCTGTGATCTAAGGTATCCAGTGAGCTATATTAATCTGTCTATTTTGCTGGATTTGTATCTGGCAAGCTACTTTGGGTTTTCTGACTTGTTAGATTGATTACAGCTTCTATATTTCCTGTATCCTTATCTCTTTTGCTTCGGCCCAAAATTTTTGTGGAAGCTTACTTTCTTGTAACAATGTCTAAGCCGTTTCTTGTAATGTTCTACTCTCCCTTTTAACTACTTCATTTTATTGTGGTGTTCTTGGTATGAAGAACTCATGGCTAATTCCTCTTTATTCACATAATGGAATGAACTCTTTTTGAAATTCATCACCATGATCACTTCTTATTCTTATCAACCTGTGATTGTACCTTGTCTCCAAATTCTTTGTTAGTCTTTCAAAATCTCTAAAAGCTTCATCTTTAGTTTTGAGAAATATAACCCAAGTAAATCTAGAGTAATCATCAACTATAACAAAATCATAGAATTTACCATTTAAACTAGCATACCTTTCTGGATTAAGTAAGTCGAGATGTAATAATTGCAATGGTGAGAAAGTTGATACTTGATTCTTTACCATGAATGATATTTTTATTTTCTTTCCAAGTTGACAAGATGCACAAATTCCTTTCTTTTCATAATTGATTTTGGGTAGTCATCTAACAAGATTTTTTGTTGACAATTTCTTTATTAAATCCATGTGTACATGTCCTAACCTCTTGTGCTATAGATTTACTATATCTTCCATGGCTGATAAGCAAACTTATTTATCCTGTTGCTCAAAATCAATAGTATATACATTTTCGTCTCTTTGTGCAACTAGAGTAGTATTGTTAGTACCATGAAAATAAAGTATTTATCATTTATTATTTTCAAATTTAACTTGATGACCACTATCCATTAATTGACTTATACTAATAAGATTAAATCCAAAACCTTTGACAAGATAGACATTATCAATACTAATTTCGTCATTTCCTATTTTATATTTTTTGATTATTTCACAGGTCTTGTTATCTTTAAACGTAACTATTCCATTTTTTCTTTTGAGAGATAACTCCAAGAATTTACTTTTCACCCATCACATGTCGAATGCATCCACTATCTAGAACTCACTTTTAAGATGGTACTTTTTCTTTGAAGAATACTTGCAATAAAAATACAACTTACTGTTTTGGTACCCATTTCTTTTTGGGTCTATTTATGTTAGTAACATGCAATTCATTTTTCTTTACCCATATCTTCTTAACTTTCTTGTTGCAGTTTGAATGCCCTTTAGTTCCACAATTATTGCAAGTAATGAAAGGAGAACAATAATTCAATTTAAACTGTGATTTTAATATCTTTATATTGTTCTTTTTAGATTCTTCTTGATAACCAATCCATTGTATTTCATAACCAATTCTTTGTTTTTTCAATATGATCGTTAAATTTTCTTTTCCTTGAACAAACTTAGCCAATGATGATTTTAATTATTCAATTTCCTTTTGTAATTCTTTAGTTTTACCATTATTCTCTTTTATGCATGTATTATCATTAAAGGTATCAATGCACACATTTCTCATTCTTAGTTCATTTCTTAATTTCTCGTTCTCACTATTCAAGTGATCAACCTTTATTATAAAGTATTTTATTATAATTATCTAAATAATCAATTTTAGCATTTAAAATTCTTACATCTTGTGATGGTGTTTTCATTTTATTTTTTTTCTTCAATTAAAGTATCAACTTCATTCATTAAAGTATTTATTAACTCTTTTAAATACATGTTTTTTTCTTTTAATTTCTCATTTCCTTGTTTCAACAAATTATACTCATTAAAGTTTACCTCACTTGATTCTCCTTTCAAGTCCCACGAAGCACACTTAAGTTATCTCGTCATTTGCAACAATCTCTACATCTGAATCATCACTCCAAGTGACAAGTGTTTTCTTCTTGTTATCTTTGAAATTTGATTTTTCTTTGTTCTTTAATTGAAAACAATCCTTTTTGAAGTGACCTGGTTCACTTATTCAGCAGACTAAAATTCTATCCAGCAGGTTAATTCCCTGACCCAGTAAACTGTAATCCAGCATACTGTATTACAAACTGTTTTAGTAATTTGTAAAAATTGAACACTGTTTATTTACACACTTATTCAACCCCCCTCCCCCCAATTCTAAGTGTGCCTACATATATTTCAATTGGTATCAGAGATTGACTCTACTTATCTTGGTCTTAAATGTGACTTGTAGGGTAAGATCTTGCTATGACACATTTTGGAAGCAACGCTCAAGAAGGGCAATCAACAAATCGACCTCCATTGCTACATGGAACTAAGAAATATATTTTTTTAGAAGTTTCGGATGAGGATCTATCTTGAAAGATATCCTTGGAAATGGTGGGTGTGACGCCCCCAAATCACTATACTTACTATAGATGACTTGGTGCTCACTATAAATGCTAAATCAATAGGTTTATAGATGATTTCCTTTATTCTCAAACAAAGTTCTCATCTTAATTCCCAAAGATCTTTCATTATTTTATATCAAGTCCTTGTAATCAATACAAGAGACTTAATACTCAAACATAACATTTTATCCTTAATATTTAGATATTCTATAACTTTATATGTTCCAATATTCACGGCATTAAATCATTAGGATGGCTCTTGGGAACAGAGAATCTCGCGGTGAATGTTTGCATCTTCACCCGTGATAAATGTTTGCATCTTTATCCGTGACAAATGGTTGTATCTTTGTCCGGAGCAAAATTCTCTTTCCGTACAGAACATTACCCAAATAGTTAAAACCCTCATTCGAAACGTATTTGGTTATAGTGATATCTCTTCATATTAATAATCCTACTTATCCGACATTCAGAATAGTAATAACGAGTTATACCTGGGTCCGAGGAACCTTAACGATGGATTTGACTTAGTCAACATCGCTTAGTCCTGTCTCAGATGTACAGCACTCACAAGTTATTTACCGATCCTCATCCAGATAAATAGATCATTATTAATACTATGTTAAGTTTTTAACAATTCTAAGTTTAATCAAAGTAAAGACGTAACAAGAAAATGTGATAAAACTTGATAATATTTATATAATATTCGGTTACATGTGTTGAACTTGTTCTTATTACAAAATGTCATTATGACTACAGTTAAGAACAGTTAAGGAAAGCAGTAAACTAGTCTACGCATTTCTTCTTTCCTTTCTTCTTCGAGCCGGAGCTCTCGGGTTTGTCTGCACATTAGGTTTATATGCAAGGGTGAGCTAAAATGCTCAGCAAGTCTTAAACACATAACATATAAGTGAACTCACACCGATAAGGATTGTAAGGACTCATGGAATAACAATTGATATTTACAAATGTTTTAACATAGCAAGACTGAGTGGTGGTTAGACCTTGAACTGTTCTTTGTCTTTCGACTTAGAACCTTTTACAGTGGATATAGAAAGGGGATCAACCTAACGACATCCTATGTTATGCATAACATACAATACACTGGACAGATCAAGAACAGTAATACATATTTGTTCATCTCAGTTTACTTCACATGTCAGGATCGCCCCAAGACGACTTGGTTTGATATAATAAAGCATGATTCGAATTTATCACGAATAATCATTTCATTTTGCAAGTTATGCCGAAACAAAAAGCAATAACTCTCGTATCAAAGATTTATAACACGTTGCATACACAAAATGTATAAATCACATAGAAAGCAAGTAAACAAGGTTTAAGGATAGAAAACTTGCCTTTAGCACAATTTAGGGTTTCCCGGTAATCGTTTAAAGCGCCTATACAAAGGGTTTCGTGTACCGAATGTTAGTTCATCGAATTTTTTCGTTCTATACGTGTTTTTATCACTAAACTAGAATATTTTCATTGGTGGAATTTTTTTAGAAAACTTGGCTAACTCAAAAACTCAATTTTTAGTGCTTCCACCCGAATGCCCCTTAAAATTTTCAGCTTCGACGTCCTTTCCGGTAACTGCCATAACTTTGTCATCCGGAAACATTTTAAAGTGATTTTTGAGTCTAATTTGCTTAGAATTTCATGATCTACAACTTTCATTTAGGTTACTAAGTCAGATTCTGAATTTAAAATTTCGTAATTTTAGCATAAAGGTCAGTATGCTTACTTTGAACAATATTTTTAGGGTTAACCATGTGAAACATGGTACCGCTTGCTTTAAATCTTTAAGAAATCATGTTGTAAGACTCAATATCACTTTATAACATAAAAATAACAAATCACAAACCTTCTCATAGAAAGATTCATGACTTTTGCTCAAGAACACACAAAGAACACGAAGAACGGATAAACCGTACATGGTAACGACTATGTTCTTGAGCTTTTGGTTTTCGTACTTGAAATAATTTGAGCATTATAACTGCTTACATAAGTGATTATAACACTTTATAATTGACAAAAATTGGTCATTATAACGGCTTGCATAATTGATTAAAACAATTTATAAAAATGATCAAGAACATACGCAAACGCGGAGAACGGATGAACCGTACATGACCACTACGTATGTTCATTGAGCTTTAAACTACGAAATGAAATTCGACATTATAACTACTACAAAATGTAGAAAGGCTCAAGAACACGTGAAGAACACGGAGAACGACAATCGTACATGGCTACGACTCGCGTTCTTGAGCTTTTGAAAATTTAAGACGAAAGAAAAATCGAACATAAAAACTATAAGAGATGGTACCTTTGGTGTTTGCAAGCTTTAACTATTTCTTTGCAATTTCCAATACATGAATTATAACTAGGAGTAATAGATATAGAGAGTAATTTTGCTCTTGCAAAAGCTTTGAAAAAAGATGAAGAAATGAATGAGTTTAGCTTCCTATTTATAGGAAAATCAAAGGTCGGGGTAATTTGGTCATTAGTTAAAAAGACCAAGGGCATTTTAGTCTTTTCGCACATTATTTAATTAATAAAACTAAAATAATATCTAGAGTGTGCCAGGCGTGTGCCAGGCGTGTGCCAGCGTGTGCCAGCCACACTCTAACCCACTCTTTCTTCCGTTTTCAGCATATCGGATAAATCGCGTACGATTAATTTAAAATATTTCGCATTAGTAATATAAGTTTTAATTACTTATACATATTTTATTCATAAAATACATCATACAGTATTAATATGATGTCTCGTCTGACCCTCAAAGTTTTTCTTGAATTAATCTCGGATAACCTTCCGTGTATTTTTCTCAAATACACCTACCGGGTGACGTGATTGATAAATTTCTTTCATTCTAGACACTAATTATGATTGAATAATATAATTAGGTATTAATCTGATAAATTTGATTATTAAAATTTAATGTTAACCTATCTCATGATCCGTTTGATGAAAACAATACGGATGAATTAGCAGTTAATTATATAACAGTCTGATTCCAACTAATTTGGTTAACTTCTACTGATTTAAAAATTTGATATTACTGAGTTTTGTTCCGAATGAACACTTTTCTGTAAAGTGAAAAGTCCAAAAGACTTGGCATGTTTTTCGGTGAATAGTGTTTTTGACAACCATTTCTCAGAAAATGGTTAGAAGACCAAAAAGTCAAAAATAATATTTATTTTTGTCTTTTCCCTATTTCGTCTTATTCCCGACACACTTTTCGAGAAAATCTTTTATTGCTTATTACGCACCGGTGTTGCATACAAACACTGTATCCATCAACGGTTTGATCAAAAACGGAAAGCGTTTTCGTTTGAAGAGCGATTTACGTTTTATTTATGGAAAAATATCAGTGGCTCCCTGGTATCTATTCCCCGTATAAATGCTATATCGTGAAATGGAAAAAGTCCAAACGTTGAAAAGAACGTTCAAAAAGGCGACAAACGTTTTCTCGTGAATCGTGTCTTTTTCGTCTTTTTTCCAAGAAAATTTTATTGATTCCCTGACATCTAAACCTCATATTATCACTATGTTGTGAAATGTAAGAAGTCCTACAGATGAAAGAAACAGTCAAACGAATGAAAAACATCACCTCGTGAATAGTGCTTTTACACGTTTTTCGAGAAAAACTATTATTGACTGTTACGTGTTTTCAAATCGTGGGAAGGTTGAATCTTGAAACAGAATGTCATTTCGACGTACACGTTTCGCTCGGGAGCTTAGGTTAGAATTCCTAGGGTTTAGACCCTAGGGTTTAGGGTTTAGGTTTTATCTTCTTTTCAGATTTTTGAAGAAAAAAACTTTTATGTTCCTTTTTCGTGCTAAGGTTGTATACCTGAACCGAAACACATAAATAAGCAATAACGAAGATTCCATAACACATATAAGATGTAATTCAAGCTTTATTTATTCACATAAAGTCGGATTACAACTCTCTCGGAAGTTCGGAATATTACATTCACCCCTCCTTAAAAGAATTTCGTCCCCGAAATTAACTTATACAATTAAGAAAATAAATGTGGATATTCTATCTTCATTTTATCTTCTAGTTCCCACGTTGCTTCTTCGATGGATTGATTTCTCCATATGACCTTGACTGAAGGTATGACCTTGTTTCGCAAGACTTGTTCCTTCCTATCAACAATTTTAACAGGAATCTCTTCATAGCTTAGATCCTTCTCGATTTGAATGGGTTCATAGCTGATGACGTGTTTGTAATCGGGTTTATAGGGACGTAATACTGAAACATGAAATACATTATGTATATGTTCCAGCTCTGGAGGTAAGGCTACTTCATAAGCTACTTCACCTATTCTTCGTAATATTTCGAATGGTCCTATAAACCTTGGACTCAGTTTTCCTTTCTTTCCAAAACGAATCTTTCCTTTCCAGGGAGATACTTTTAGGAAAACATGACTACCAACTTCAAAGTCTCTCTTTTGTCGATGTAGATCGGCATATCTCTTCTGTCTTTCTTGAGCAGCTCGTAACCTCAGTTGAATTGTTCGAACTACCTCCGCTGTTTGTTGAACCAATTCTGGCCCAAGCATCTTCCGTTCACCAACTTCGTCCCAACACATCGGTGTTCTACACTTCCTTCCATATAGAGCTTCATATGGTGGCATTCCTATACTAGCGTGATAACTATTGTTGTAAGAGAATTCCACCAGAGGTAAGTGATCTTCCCAACTTCCCTCAAAATCCATCATACAAGCTCTTAGCATATCCTCCAAGGTTTGGATAGTCCTTTCACTTTGACCATCTGTTTGTGGGTGATAAGCAGTACTCATTCTCAATTGTGTACCTAGATGTTCTTGAAGACTTTTCCAGAAGTTCGAGGTGAACCTTGGGTCTCGATCTGACACAATTGAAACTGGCACGCCATGTCTAGAGATAACCTCCTTAATGTATAGCTTTGCTAATCGATCCAAAGTGAACTTAACCTTAATTGGTAAAAAGTGAGCTGACTTGGTTAGTCTATCCACTATTACCCAAATGGCATCATGACCCTTCTGTGTGGTTGGTAGGCCTACTACAAAATCCATTGTAATATGCTCCCATTTCCACTCTGGAATCTCTAACGGTTGTAACAATCCGCTTGGTCTTTGATGCTCAGCTTTAACTTGCTGACATGTCAAACACCTACTAACGAATTCAGCCACCTCTCTTTTCATGTTTGGCCACCAGAAATGTTGACTTATGTCTTTGTACATTTTGGTACTGCCTGGGTGTACTGAAAACTTAGTACTATGTGCTCCTGACATGATCTCTTCCTTGAGTTCTTGAACTGCAGGAATCCAAATTCTAGATTCAAATCTAATGATTCCCTCCTTGTCCATCTTGTATTTGCCGTCTATAACCGCTGTTGAATTTTTCAACTTCCTATAATTTCCATCCTCCTCTTGGATTTTCTTAATGTTACCCAACAAGGTTGAGTGATCTTCCATTACGAACAATTTCCTAGTCGAGACTGAAGGAACTCTCACTTCTATGTCGAGTCTAGCGAATTCTTTAATCAATTCCTCCTGAGTTGTTAATACATTTAACTTCTCTTGATTCTTCCTACTCAAAGCGTCTGCAACTACGTTGGCTTTTTCTGGATGATATAGGATTTCACAATCATAATCCTTAATCAATTTCAACCATCGTCTTTGCCTCATATTCAACTCTCGTTGTGTAAAAATATACTTTAAACTCTTGTGATCTGTATAAATTTCACACTTCTCCCCGTACAAGTAATGCCTCCAAATCTTCAAAGCGAATACTACCGCCGCTAATTCTAGATCGTGAGTAGGATACCTTAACTCATAATCCTTTAGCTGTCGCGAAGCATAAGCTATTACTTTGCCATGTTGCATTAAAACACAACCTAATCCTTTATGTGAGGCATCACTGTAGACTACAAGACCTCCACTATTATCAGGTAGTGATAATACTGGTGCCTCACTTAGCCTCTTCTTTAGCTCTTGAAAGCTCTTTTCACATTTATCTGTCCAAGCATACTTCACGGTCTTCCTGGTTAAGTTGGTTAACGGGGTTGCTATCTTTGAAAAATCTTGAATGAAACGTCTATAGTACCCCGCTAAACCTAAGAAACTTCACTTCTGTTGGGGTCTTTGGTTGTTCCCAATTTATTACTGCTTCTATCTTTGATGGATCCACTGAAACTCCATTCTTGTCAATCACATGACCTAAGAACTGAACTTTCTCTAGCCAGAACTCACATTTTGAAAATTTGGCATAGAGTTGTTCCTTTCGTAAGGTTTCTAGTACACTTCTCAAGTGCATAGCATGTTCTTCTAGTGTTTTCGAGTATATAAGAATATCGTCGATGAACACCACAACATACTTGTCTAAGCAAGACCTAAAAACCCTATTCCTCAAGTCCATGAATGCTGCCGGTGCATTCGTTAATCCAAAGGACATTACTAGAAACTCGTAATGTCCATAACGTGTTCTAAATGTTGTCTTCGACACATCTTCCTTTCTCACTTTTAGTTTATGGTAACCTGACCGTAGATCAATCTTAGAGAAATACTCTGCTCCCTTGAGTTGATCAAACAAGTCATCGATCCTAGGTAATGGATACTTATTCTTTATGGTCAATTTATTGAGTTCACGATAATCAACACATAATCTTAAAGTTTCATCCTTTTTCTTGACAAACAACACTGGTGCTCCCCATGGAGAAACACTTGGTTGAATGTATTTCTTATCCAACAATTCTTGTAATTGTATCATCAACTCCTTCAATTCCACAGGCGCCATTCTATATGGGGCCTTCGAAACCGGTGCAGTTCCAGGAGCTAAATCAATAACGAACTCAATCTCCCTATCAGGTGGAAGACCGGGTAGATCATCGGGAAAGACATCGTGAAACTCTCTAACCACTGGTATTTGGTCTATATCTAACCCTTTCTGTTGGGTGTCTACGATATATGCCAAATAGCCCTGACATCCCTTCTGAAGTAATCCCTTTGCTTGATTTGCAGTTAGACATCGGGATTTTCTTGGTGACTGACTTCCGTTGAAGACTACCGTAGACTTGGACGTTGTAAGAAGTTTAACGGACTTTTGTTGACAATCGATCATCGCTTGGTGATTGGTCAACCAATCCATGCCTAGAATTACATCAAATTCCCCTAATTGGATTGGAATAAGATCGACTCTCAGCTCATGACCCTTGATCACTATGCAACAGCCTTTTATGATCTTATTAACAGGAATTAGTTCTTTATTAGCAATCTCTATCATTAAAGGACTTTCTAACAATTCACTAGGCACGTTTAGTTTTCTAGCAAATTCATGGGAAATAAAAGAGCAAGTAGCACCCGAATCAAATAGCACGTAAGCACTTATGGTGTTGATCGGAATGATACCTGACACTACATCCTATGATGCTACGGCATCTCCCACAGTCATGTTGAATGTCCTTGCTGTTGGACGACCTGGATTAGTTGTTGGGGTAGATTTGTTGTTATTGTCCCCTCCGGCATTTCCTCCCTTTTTGGGGCACAACTTAGCTGGATGCCCCGTGGCTCCACAGTGAAAACATGTGTCTTTCCTTGGGCTAGGACATGATGTTGCTATGTGTCCCTCTTGTTTGCAATTGTAGCAAACATTTTTCCCTTTTAGACACTCTCCTGCGTGTTGTTTACCGCAGTTTTTACATGGCTCGAATGTTTTCTTTTTATTTTCCCCTCCTTGTTGGGAGTTTCCGCCATTGAACCTTCTTTTATTATTATTATTATTTCCTCCCCCATTTCCTCCCTTATTATTTTTCCCCCCTTCATTCCCTCCTTTATTATTATTCCGTTCCTTATTAAATTTTGTGATGGCGTCACTACTGCCTTCAGCAATGATAGCCTTTTCTAGAAGATGGGCGTAACTATCTATTTGTAAGACAACTACCTTACCATGAATCCAGGGTTTTAAACCCTCCTCAAACCTTCTTGCCTTTCGTTCCTCCGTATCTACTTGATTTGGAGCGAAACGAGCAAGTTCATTGAATTTGGAGGCATACTGGGGAACAGTCATGTCCCCTTGTTTTAAATTCAGAAATTGTACCTCCATTCTATTCTTCAAGCTTCGAGGGAAGTAATTCTCAAAGAATATTTCCTTGAATGCTTCCCACGTAACCACACCTCCCCCAGCACGGGCTTTGGTGGCCTCCCACCAGAAGTTTTCCTCCCCCTTCATAAGATAAGTGGCAAACTTTGTCTTTTTATCCTCAGCAACCTCTGCTAAGTCAAAGGCTTTTTCTATTTCATTTATCCAACACTGAGCCTCTATAGGCTCAGCGGTTCCTTTGAATTCGGGAGGACCTACATTTTTAAAGTCTTTAAATAAGACTTTCTGTGGTTGGGGTTGTGGCTGAGGTGGTGGTATTTGTATTTGTGGTTGTGGTTGTGGTTGTGGGGGTGGTGGTGGGACATTATTTGCAGTTCTATTATCTAAGACTCCTATTAGCCTATCTAGAAATTGTTGCATAGGATCGGGAGTCTGAACATTACTTTCGTCACTAACACTTGCTGCTGTTGCCCTGGTTCTTGGTCTTGGTGGTGCCATTATCTAAATAAAATGAAACATACGTGTAAATATGAAAGCATTAAAAAGTGCAAGACATATTTCTTAACCAAACTTCTTATATAAATAAAATTTGTACAGTACATTATCCGAATGAGCTTAATTACTTAACGACTATTAGCATCCCTTATAAAAATGGGAAATGCTAAACAAAACATTTACAACATACTAATATATTACACGTTATTTGACTAGATCTTTCTAGCCTTCTTTTTGATCTTGTGGATCATACTAAGTACCACAGACCTATTGATTTCGAACCCCAAATCTTTGGCTGGTGAGGGGAATTTAATTACTTTTTTCTCGAGCTTGGCATAAGAAGCACCATAAGCTCGTTTAATATGAGCACGATTTGCTCGCAGGAGGTATACTTCCTCTTGGGAAGCTTCTAGCTGCATCTGTAGTTGGTAGCTTCTTTCAGCTTCATCCAACCACCTCCTTTCTAGTACCTCCATAATACCATTGGCCTTGTTCATGTTGGCCTGGTTTTCATTTTGGAGTTGTTCCACCCGCTCTTCTTGAGCTTCTCCATAGGCCATCATTTCAGCAGCATCCTCTTCCAACTCGGCGATGATCTCATCGTAAGTTGGTAAGTCTATTACATCTGCATCTTCTAATAGGTTTGCCTCTCCGGGATCATGTAGTTCCAAGTTCTGATTTGGCTCCTCTGCTTCAGATTCACTACTAGAATACTCGCTCGGATCACTTTCGTAGTCCAAGGCTTGAGCATTGTCTTCGTGTATGTCAGCCATTTCTACAAAACAAGATTGACTTTAATTAGTATAATTCTTTCACATAATGTCTTTTAATTAATTAAGATTTAAAGTTTATTATCATCTTTTAATTATCTATTAGACTCTTCACAAGTCTATTTAACTTAAACGATCAGATTATATCCTAAAGTACTTGCTACTTTAGAGCTATAATCTACAGCTTTGATACCAACCTGTGACGCCCCCAAATCACTATACTTACTATAGATGACTTGGTGCTCACTATAAATGCTAAATCAATAGGTTTATAGATGATTTCCTTTATTCTCAAACAAAGTTCTCATCTTAATTCCCAAAGATCTTTCATTATTTTATATCAAGTCCTTGTAATCAATAAAAGAGACTTAATACTCAAACATAACATTTTATCCTTAATATTTAGATATTCTATAACTTTATATGTTCCAATATTCACGGCATTAAATCATTAGGACGACTCTTGGGAACAGAGAATCTCGCGGTGAATGTTTGCATTTTCACCCGTGATAAATGTTTGCATCTTTATCCGTGACAAATGGTTGTATCTTTGTCCGGAGCAAAATTCTCTTTCCGTACAGAACATTACCCAAATAGTTAAAACCCTCATTCGAAACGTATTTGGTTATAGTGATATCTCTTCATATTAATAATCCTACTTATCCGACATTCAGAATAGTAATAACGAGTTATACCTGGGTCCGAGGAACCTTAACGATGGATTTGACTTAGTCAACATCGCTTAGTCCTGTCTCAGATGTACAGCACTCACAAGTTATTTACCGATCCTCATCCAGATAAATAGATCATTATTAATACTATGTTAAGTTTTTAACAATTCTAAGTTTAATCAAAGTAAAGACGTAACAAGAGAATGTGATAAAACTTGATAATATTTATATAATATTCGGTTACATGTGTTGAACTTGTTCTTATTACAAAATGTCATTATGACTACAGTTAAGAACAGTTAAGGAAAGCAGTAAACTAGTCTACGCATTTCTTCTTTCCTTTCTTCTTCGAGCCGGAGCTCTCGGGTTTGTCTGCACATTAGGTTTATATGCAAGGGTGAGCTAAAATGCTCAGCAAGTCTTAAACACATAACATATAAGTGAACTCACACCGATAAGGATTGTAAGGACTCATGGAATAACAATTGATATTTACAAATGTTTTAACATAGCAAGACTGAGTGGTGGTTAGACCTTGAACTGTTCTTTGTCTTTCGACTTAGAACCTTTTACAGTGGATATAGAAAGGGGATCAACCTAACGACATCCTATGTTATGCATAACATACAATACACTGGACAGATCAAGAACAGTAATACATATTTGTTCATCTCAGTTTACTTCACATGTCAGGATCGCCCCAAGACGACTTGGTTTGATATAATAAAGCATGATTCGAATTTATCACGAATAATCATTTCATTTTGCAAGTTATGCCGAAACAAAAAGCAATAACTCTCGTATCAAAGATTTATAACACGTTGCATACACAAAATGTATAAATCACATAGAAAGCAAGTAAACAAGGTTTAAGGATAGAAAACTTGCCTTTAGCACAATTTAGGGTTTCCCGGTAATCGTTTAAAGCGCCTATACAAAGGGTTTCGTGTACCGAATGTTAGTTCATCGAATTTTTTCGTTCTATACGTGTTTTTATCACTAAACTAGACTATTTTCATTGGTGAAATTTTTTTAGAAAACTTGGCTAACTCAAAAACTCAATTTTTAGTGCTTCCACCCGAATGCCCCTTAAAATTTTCAGCTTCGACGTCCTTTCCGGTAACTGCCATAACTTTGTCATCCGGAAACATTTTAAAGTGATTTTTGAGTCTAATTTGCTTAGAATTTCATGATCTACAACTTTCATTTAGGTTACTAAGTCAGATTCTGAATTTAAAATTTCGTAATTTTAGCATAAAGGTCAGTATGCTTACTTTGAACAATATTTTTAGGGTTAACCATGTGAAACATGGTACCGCTTGCTTTAAATCTTTAAGAAATCATGTTGTAAGACTCAATATCACTTTATAACATAAAAATAACAAATCACAAACCTTCTCATAGAAAGATTCATGACTTTTGCTCAAGAACACACAAAGAACACGAAGAACGGATAAACCGTACATGGTAACGACTATGTTCTTGAGCTTTTGGTTTTCGTACTTGAAATAATTTGAGCATTATAACTGCTTACATAAGTGATTATAACACTTTATAATTGACAAAAATTGGTCATTATAACGGCTTGCATAATTGATTAAAACAATTTATAAAAATGATCAAGAACATACGCAAACGCGGAGAACGGATGAACCGTACATGACCACTACGTATGTTCATTGAGCTTTAAACTACGAAATGAAATTCGACATTATAACTACTACAAAATGTAGAAAGGCTCAAGAACACGTGAAGAACACGGAGAACGACAATCGTACATGGCTACGACTCGCGTTCTTGAGCTTTTGAAAATTTAAGACGAAAGAAAAATCGAACATAAAAACTATAAGAGATGGTACCTTTGGTGTTTGCAAGCTTTAACTATTTCTTTGCAATTTCCAATACATGAATTATAACTAGGAGTAATAGATATAGAGAGTAATTTTGCTCTTGCAAAAGCTTTGAAAAAAGATGAAGAAATGAATGAGTTTAGCTTCCTATTTATAGGAAAATCAAAGGTCGGGGTAATTTGGTCATTAGTTAAAAAGACCAAGGGCATTTTAGTCTTTTCGCACATTATTTAATTAATAAAACTAAAATAATATCTAGAGTGTGCCAGGCGTGTGCCAGCGTGTGCCAGCCACACTCTAACCCACTCTTTCTTCCGTTTTCAGCATATCGGATAAATCGCGTACGATTAATTTAAAATATTTCGCATTAGTAATATAAGTTTTAATTACTTATACATATTTTATTCATAAAATACATCATACAGTATTAATATGATGTCTCGTCTGACCCTCAAAGTTTTTCTTGAATTAATCTCGGATAACCTTCCGTGTATTTTTCTCAAATACACCTACCGGGTGACGTGATTGATAAATTTCTTTCATTCTAGACACTAATTATGATTGAATAATATAATTAGGTATTAATCTGATAAATTTGATTATTAAAATTTAATGTTAACCTATCTCATGATCCGTTTGATGAAAACAATACGGATGAATTAGCAGTTAATTATATAACAGTCTGATTCCAACTAATTTGGTTAACTTCTACTGATTTAAAAATTTGATATTACTGAGTTTTGTTCCGAATGAACACTTTTCTGTAAAGTGAAAAGTCCAAAAGACTTGGCATGTTTTTCGGTGAATAGTATTTTTGACAACCATTTCTCAGAAAATGGTTAGAAGACCAAAAAGTCAAAAATAATATTTATTTTTGTCTTTTCCCTATTTCGTCTTATTCCCGACACACTTTTCGAGAAAATCTTTTATTGCTTATTACGCACCGGTGTTGCATACAAACACTGTATCCATCAACGGTTTGATCAAAAACGGAAAGCGTTTTCGTTTGAAGAGCGATTTACGTTTTATTTATGGAAAAATATCAGTGGCTCCCTGGTATCTATTCCCCGTATAAATGCTATATCGTGAAATGGAAAAAGTCCAAACGTTGAAAAGAACGTTCAAACAGGCGACAAACGTTTTCTCGTGAATCGTGTCTTTTTCGTCTTTTTCCCAAGAAAAATTTATTGATTCCCTGACATCTAAACCTCATATTATCACTATGTTGTGAAATGTAAGAAGTCCTACAGATGAAAGAAACAGTCAAACGAATGAAAAACATCACCTCGTGAATAGTGCTTTTACACGTTTTTCGAGAAAAACTATTATTGACTGTTACGTGTTTTCAAATCGTGGAAATGTTGAATCTTGAAACAGAATGTCATTTCGACGTACACGTTTCGCTTGGGAGCTTAGGTTAGAATTCCTAGGGTTTAGACCCTAGGGTTTATGGTTTAGGTTTTATCTTCTTTTCAGATTTTTGAAGAAAAAAACTTTTATGTTCCTTTTTCGTGCTAAGGCTGTATACTTGAACCGAAACACATAAATAAGCAATAACGAAGATTCCATAACACATATAAGATGTAATTCAAGCTTTATTTATTCACATAAAGTCGGATTACAACTCTCTCGGAAGTTCGGAATATTACAGTGGGTCACGGAGAATGGTCTAATTATTCCAAAGAAGGATGATGGTACACCAAAAGCACTAACCGAAATGAACTCACCCGAACAGTAAATCAAATTACTTATTCTACTTGTGATTATTAGTCTTAATGATCCTCATTGTTGCCAAGTCTAAGTGACTTGAAAAGTTCTTAGTGAACTGGTCTAAGTGACCATTTGTCTTGTCTTAGTGACATCTGCCAAGTTTGAGTGACTTGAAAAAATCTTAGTGATTTATTGTGTTATAGATCTTAGTGATTGTTCATCCTTAGTGGATTCCCTACTTTAAATGCAAAAGAGTAGACTATAAGATCTTTGTGCTCCGAACCAATTAAAATTTATGTGTCTCCTTTACTTTCTGCACTTATATTTTTGTATTATACTTTATATTTGTTTGTGATTTACTTCCACAAGATCAACTAAATTCAGAACTGAGAATTTCATTAAATCTTTGAAAGGAATTTTTAAATTAATATTCCGCTGTACTTAAATAAATTAACTTGCTTAATTTATAATATGGTAATTTTTATTTAAAAGTAAATTTTTTTAAAGAATTTATTCAATCCCCCTTATAGATCTCTTTGTGCCTCCGGGAAACAACATACTTAATTCATAACAATTGGTATCAAAGTTAGGTTGATTAGATCTAAGATATGAGAGAATTAGTCGTATTTGTGTGATAAATAAAAAAAGTGAAGATTGAAGGAGTTGGATTCGATGTTCGTCATGATATTGGTGAATAAGAGATTTTGTGGTTATGAAGAATCATTGTTGCAATCGCCGAATGATAGAGATAAAGATTATAGAAGTGAAGACGAAGATGCTGATGAAGATGAAGACAACACTGCTGATGATGGTGCTATTGAAAAAGATGATACTGTTGAAGATGATGATGATAGTGACTATGATGCAGAAGATATAAATGATATGAAAGACACATATATTATGGATATTGCGGATGATGCGGATAGTGCAGATGTTGCAGATGATGGTGTTGACTATTACAACGGTGATAGTGATGAAGTTGAAGTATTTGTAGATTCAAGTTGAGAGTGAAATTGTTGAGATACTCCTCAAATTCTATTCAGACACAAAGTTGAAGAATTTAAGAATTCGAGTTGAAGGAGAAATTATTTGGATACTTCTTGAATCTTATTAAAAAAAGAATTAATATTATGGAAAAGAAGAGTCCAATTTTTAATAGGAGTATTATTTTGGAAATAATTCAATTTGTAGTATGAATTTTATTTTTAGAAGTGTCATATATTGAATAGGAAGATGAGATTTATGAGTACTTTATAAATAAAGTTTATGTTTAGTTATTCGAGTTTAGTACAATCAAAAGTCATATAGTATTCTAAGAGTTGAGAGAGGGTGCGAGTGAGTTTTGTATTTGTGCGATAGAGAGTTTTTGCACTTTTTAGCCCATACAAAGAGTTGTACTGCAGAGATTATGATATTGTGTGATCTCAAGCTTTAGGGCACAAAACTTGAGAGGGTTATTTTAAGCTCATTATTTTGATATAGTAAAAATTCAGAGTTTGAATTTTGATTTTTTCTATTTAAAAGTTTTCACCTTAAATATTGTATTGTTTTATATCTTTATTTTTATTGTTAGGTTTATATGGATTTAATTCGTAACAGAGCGTTGTTGTGAAAATACTTCCATGGAAGGACATACATATGTAAGGTATTTAGACTCTTAAAGAGAGTTTCGGTGATGTATGGCAGGGGAGTTCACGTAATACCTTCCATGGTAGCATAAGCTTTCTTTGCCCGAATAATGTTACGGGGAAAAAATAAAATGGATGGCAGGAGAGTTCACGCATTTGGTATACTGACAAGGATAAAAAAGTAAAAACATTATTAATAGTTCTCTGCCCATAATTTTAGCCCTTTGGCAAAGGAGCTAGAGCCGAAGACACATTTGTGACCCGGATCCGAGAAAATCTAGTGAGAAGGAGAAAAAGGAGAAGAGCAGAGAGTTGGATCGTTTCATCTGCAACTAAGGTTTATTCTATTCTGCCCACAGTTTTTGCAGTATATTCAAGGGTTTTTGAAGTATATTCAAAAACCAAAATTATACATATAGAATCCATAGAGGGAGAAGGGCTTTGGGGAGAGAATGTCTTCATCAGCTCCAAACCCATCAGTAGGAACACGAGAAATGAAGAATCCAAATCCAAAACCCAACTGCGTACTTCCTTACAAGACCCAAATCCTCCAAAAACTCTATATAATCGGTAAAAAGCTGGGCCAAGGCCAATTTGGGACTACCCATCTTTGTACTGAAAAATCCACAGGCGCCCTTTATGCCTGCAAATCCATCCCCAAGAAGAAACTCATCTGCAAGGAAGATTATGAAGATGTTTGGAGGGAGATTCAGATAATGCACCATTTATCCGAACATCCAAACGTGGTCTTAATCAAAGGTACCTATGAAGACCCACTTTATGTTCACATAGTTATGGAACTCTGCGCTGGGGGAGAGCTTTTTGATAGGATTGTGATGAAGGGTCAGTATAGTGAGAGAGAGGCTGCAAAGCTTCTCAAGACTATTGTTGGGGTTGTGGAAGCTTGCCATTCTTTGGGGGTTATGCATAGAGACCTTAAGCCTGAGAATTTCTTGTTCACAAGTACTGATGAGGATGCTGCTCTTAAGGCCACTGATTTTGGCTTGTCTGTGTTCTATAAGCCAGGTTGGTGAATTGGCTACTTTTTATTCCATACCCTGCATTGAATCTTCTGATTACTAGTTTCTTGATTGTGATTTTTGGGTATTTATAACTAGTTTTATATATCATTTTGTTTCTCAATTTTTGCGCTCGTGTTCCTTGATGAATCATAATTTTTTACATACCCTGCATTGAATCTTCTGATTACTAGTTTCTTGATTGTGGATTTGGGTATTTATGTCTAGTTTTATGTATGGTTTTGGTTCTCAATTTTTTCCCTCTTGTTCCTTGATGAATCCTAATTTTTTTGCTTGCTTTCTCATTCATCTTATTTATTATTCTGTATGACTTAAATTTTCATTGTTTGCTCGTTGATGAATCTTTTTATTTTTATTTTTTTTAAAGTTGCAGTCCCTATTTGTGACTTGGGATCCCAGTTTTATTTTGCTTCATTTGGATTACTAAATTTGTGATTTGGTCTTCTGTCTTCTAGAGGGAAGGCTCCATCTTGGCTACTCTTCTTTTCCTTGCGTTGAATTTCTTAATAAATTTAATTGAACTGTGTTGATTGGGTGAGGCATTTTTGTGACAGGGTGTTTCCCGAGTTTCTATTTCAACTGGAATTCAATGTTTGCCTTTATGATTGGCTGACAATTGGAATTTTGGACGCGGTTGTAGGAGGCTAGTATGTTATGGATACATAGTAGTCCCTCATTGTTTTATGCGGTGTGTATGGTGAGAGAGAATGTGGGTTCTTTGGATATAGAGATAGATACCATGTGTAGATTGAAATATCCTGTTTGCGCACTCTTCAGTTTTGCTGCGGTAGGAGTTATCCAGAGAAGTTCATGGGTGAAGTTTTCATATAGTGCTCTATATGCTTGCCTTCTACTAGGGTTGGGGCGATGAGCCCCTTTTTTCCGGTGCTTGTGAATGATACTTTTACTTACCAAACAAAAAGGTTTCTCTTTCTGTTCATCTTGTGCACACTTCTAATTTGTCTTTCTTTCTATCTAATTGATGAACTCTTTTAAGATTTTTTTAAGCATCTCTCCCTAATTTGTTCCTTGGATGTGGGTTTTTTGGTTGTTCTCCTCGACTGAAATAATTAACTGTGGCGCGTGTTTATATACTTTTTCCTTGTCTTGATTCATAATTGTGTATGTGGCAATCATATGGTTGTTCTGGATTACTATGGTTGCTACTAGTTGGATATTATTTTTTGTATTTCTGGTCAAATAAATGGTTCACTTTGTGTCTTCATTAAATCTGGATTCCCCAAGGTAAAACTTCAAAATAAATGTTCTTTTTAAAACTTCATTACATATGGCCTTAAGGTATTGATTCATTATTGTATCTCATTAGTGTTTTCAATTCAATTTTCTGTCAATCAAGATTTTTAATTTTTTTTTCCTGCTAAATATGTGTTCTTTATTTTATTTTTTATTTTCTCTTTTCAGTTTTCTGATATGCTTTCTTTTTGTTGATGTGAAGTTACTGTTTTGGGCTTGTGTGAATGATTGTGATATTGTCAACAATGAAAATACTGTCTAATTTAGTGTACATTTGTTTACTTAAGTATGTAGTCGACTTGCATTATTCATGGTTCTGAAATATGTTAAAGGTTTTCTTTGTTTTTATATTTTCTTTATTTGTTTCAAAAGGAGATGAATTTTTTTTCTGCTATGTGAATAACTTTAATTGGGCCTTTCCTGATTAATTTGATTTGCAATATGAGTTGAGAGGGATCCATTTGATAGTAAATGCATCTGTAAGTTTATTCTGGTACTCCTTTTATTGGGTAGAAAACAAAGATTTATATTGGGAAACATTTTGAACTTGATGCACATTTTATTTCTATTTCTATTTGTTTTTATTTATTTATTATGTGTTCTTTAGATAATATTGCTGTTTTAGGGTTTACCTGCATGGTTTTCATTTTTTTAGTTTTGATTCACTTCAGTATTCATTTCTAATAACTTCCTCCCATGTCTTTCTTGCTTATTTATTCTCTCTGTGGTGCAATATCTGATGCTTCATATGCAAACATTTATAACAGATTAAATATATTTTTTCATGTTTTATTAAAGTATAGTAGGACAGGTGTTGCAGACTTGCAGTTGCACTTCTTTTGCCTTCTTACTCTTCAAACCGAACAGGGCTTAACTTATAGACAGTCTACCAGCCGATCAACTTGGAATCTAAGTTATATGGACTTGGATAGAGTGTCTAGTAGACACCGGTACTTTGAAGAGTAGGACATGAGTATTCCTCAATTTTGTCAATTGTTTACACTAAAAAAGTGTCTAGCATCCATACCCTTTTCTGCGTGTCGAGTGTCGCATATGGGTATTTTAGAGCAAAGTTAAGAGTTTATGTAATATAGCTTGCTAAAACACAAAAACCTAAAGTACTCCTTTTCGTTTTCAAAATCATAGTGTGCTGCTCTGGAATTTGTTATCATCTAGCTAGATATTAGGTTGTAAACTTCTAATCTTATTTCTTTAGAAAATGCACTAGAATTCATGAAGTCTAATTTGAATTTTTTAAAATTGTCTGTATTAATGACTGGATACTTGATGAGTATTTATTACTTAAAATTAAGCAACTTGGGTTGTCTCTGCATATCTTTTGCTACGGAACATCTTCTTATGCTGTTGCCTGTTAGATTATCAGAATGAAGCCTAGTTGTTGTACTTTACTCTCTCCATCTCCCTCTTTGGGTTCAAATCTGGTAGTGTTCTAATAGAACTATCTTATCTTTATTTAAAACATAAAAATCTCCTGACTGAGAATTAAATTTTTCTTAGTGCAATTTTAATCCATGATTTTATTTTTTTAACTTAGTAAAATATTAGTCACAGTGGCACTAAACGGGGTGACAATCCCAGTAGACACAGAGTATACAGAAAGTACTTGGATCCAAAAAAAAAACATAGCCAGCAGAAGCAACTATAAACCCGAGCCCCCTGAACAACATAGCCACTTTGTGTGATGTACTCTACAAGCAACAACTGACTTCGCCTTCAAGTCATCCCAAACAACAACAAAAACATCCTCAAATTTCCCTGATAAACTCACAATGTAGAAGAAAATTATCTGTTGGTTTCCAATCCATCCTAAACATAAAGCACCTATTCACAAGAAATCTTTGCCTAAACTTTATCCTGAGTCGATATTTCCCCCAATCATTCTTACCATGCATTTTTGCTTAATTATATTAATTTGTTGGCCATCAGTGACTCAGTTCTTTATGATGAGTTTTCTCATTCCCTTTTACCTAGGTGAAACATTTTGCGATGTG
Organism: Hedera helix; assembly: GCA_947179155.2. NCBI lineage: Eukaryota > Viridiplantae > Streptophyta > Magnoliopsida > Apiales > Araliaceae > Hedera > Hedera helix. The sequence goes on from OX359268.1 coordinate 14,057,029, forward strand.
GTTGGGAGCCCGTACTATGTTGCCCCCGAAGTTTTACAAAAACATTATGGACCAGAATCAGATGTATGGAGTGCAGGAGTTATTTTGTACATCTTATTAAGTGGCGTTCCACCTTTTTGGGCAGGTAACTCTCGTATGTAGTTCTTTTATCTATCTATCAGAGATGGAGGACAAAAATATCTATCCTTAATTTTACTTGTTAGTGTACAATCACTGTTAACTTTATTGTACCCTTGGTTACTTCAGAAACTGAGACGGGAATCTTCAAACAAATATTACAAGGGAAATTAGATTTTGAATCTGAACCGTGGCCTGGCATTTCTGATAGTGCCAAGGATCTGATATGTAAAATGCTCGACAGAAATTCAAAGAAGAGGCTAAGTGCACATGAAGTATTATGTAAGTTACTTTTTCAAGCTTAGAGCAAGCTGACATGTTTGTGGTTCACCTAAAATGAAATAGCCAAATGGCAAATACTAGCACGTTTGGAATTTTAAATCTCTATGAACTGATGGAGTTGATTTTTCCTTCGATCAGGCCACCCTTGGATTGTTGATGACAGAATTGCCCCCGATAAGCCTCTTGATTCTGCAGTGCTCTCACGCTTGAAGCAGTTCTCTGCGATGAACAAGCTTAAGAAGATGGCTTTTCGTGTAAGGTTTCACAATTATATTTTTGGTTTGTAGTCCATTGTTCTAGATTTTTCTTATGAATCTCTCAGAAATACGGTGCTAAAACTTTGACCTTGCATTTGGTAGGAAGATGTGGTGGGTTTGAATGGGTAGAACTGTAGAAGTAAAATAATAGTTTCCATTGTTTGGCTGAGAAGGAAAGGGAAACTGAAATAAATCTGGAGTTGGTCCCCTCCCCCTTGCCCTCCCCCACACGAACAAGATTCTACTCCCAAATATGAGAGTTGAATGTTGAAATGATAACTTTTGCGATTTCATGCCATGGACACAATTTTTGTTGTTCTTGGTTTTTGTTGTTCTTGGCTCCACACTTATAACTTAGCAGAGAGAATGTCTACAAATATAATAGCAGACATAAATTAATGGGTACATCCAGTTTCCCTCCATACACAACCAAACAGTCTAAGCTAACTTTTTCCCTTCCCTTTCCTTGCCCTCCCAATTGTTCTCATATGTAGCTAACTAAACTTCCCAATTATGTGCCAAAAGGAGCATATGTATTTGTAAACACAGGGAAGTTATGATGTAGGTTTTATACTTCAAAAATATGAGAACTTGTAATTTTGTAAATATATATAGAGTTTATTAGGTCAAATTTCTGGCTAAGCACTTCATCTCAAGACAATTATGAAATTGTAATACTTTCAGTAGAAACACTAGATTTTCAGTGTACTAGAGTGCTGACAATTTGGTGCCTGATCTTTTATGCTTCCCTACCCACCAAAAAATAAATAAATAAAAAAGCTGGTGCATGATTTTTATATTTATATAACATTAATCTTGTAATGGGAGCCTTGTTACATGGATTTGGTAACCACTAGAACGATCCTTAAAAGGAAAGGACACAGACTCACCTATTTTAAGAATATTGTGGTTTATTTTCCACCAAATTGCTTGACTAACACCCATACCTATGTCGACATGGTACTTCTGGATTTTAGAAGATTCCATGTAACATAGAATGGGAGGGCCATTGGCCATTCTACTGACAACAAGTTGGGCTGGCAACTGCGAGGTTATGGATTTGTATTTGAGGGCAATATAGTTGTCTGAAACGCATCGTGTATTGAAAATCCCATATTGTGTTTCATTTATTGTATCGTATCGTGAATTGTATTATATAATATAGAATTGAAATGAAAAATGTGGTGATACATATTTAAACATATAAAATATATTCCATCCGTTCTAAAATATAAGATCATTGTTGGCCTTTTGTAGTCATCTTAATATATTTTCAAACTCAAAATTGACATAGATTCCATTACTTTTGGTAAATACAATGATAACTATTGTAAATTATCTAAAAAATATTACTCATTGTTAGATTGTTCCATAATTTTAAATGAATTATCGCAATTTTGAGTTTGAAAATATCTTATATTTACTTTCAAAAGTCAATAATGATATTATAATTTGGAATGGAGGAAGTACAATTTATTGGGCAATCAAACATATTAGCTTGACTATATATAAAAGTAGTCAAGTAAGTTTATTATAACCTAAAATAAAATTTAAAGTTAAATAGTAGTCAAAGATACCTCCTTTTTACTGTTACTGTAAAATGTAAATAATTAGTTCAAGTAGTTATTTAAGTATAAACTACATGACATGATCTTCGATTCCTTTGCCATTTTCAGTTAAAAAGTATGCTTTCTATACATGGCTAGTCTAGTGATAACCTTGCAACTTCTAGCGCCCCCTAAACCCCCATGTCATTTTGGTTTTTTTTTGTTTGTTAAAAAAGATTAAGGTCATTCAGTGATGGGTTAAAATTGATTAATTTTGACAACCTTATTTTACTAATTTTGATCAAATTCCATTTGTAACAAAAGTTGTGAAGTTAGAAGCATGCTTGAACTTATATTTCCAAACAGAAAGGAATGACTAAATGCAAACTGTTTCTAGATTACGGATTTTTTTCTTTCATAAAAATATAGACAGCTTTTTCTAATGAGATAATACGATACTACAGTCTTATGTAAGTTCTTTCTTGTGTACACTATGAGTACCCTCTTTTGGTGGTAAGTATCATGCATTACTAAATCTAAATATAATTAATTCTTTAAGCATATAGTTGTGATTTTGGTCATTGATTATATTAAAGTCAGACCTTTCCTATCACGACTTTTTTAGGGAGTATACTAAATTTTTAAGTCATTAGTGTTCCTACGTGCGTGAAATTATTTTTTATACATTTATACTTCGTCACTTTAATCTGAAAATCCTAACCGCCCATCCTGCCTGCACTGCCAAGCTAACCTCAAGCATCGTTGTAGTATTCTGCATATTCATTTCTCCTGCCTTGTTGAACACATTTGTACAACTTCTTGATTTCAACACCTTTTGACTTCATCTAATTCCTCCTATTCCTTGCGGTTTGCATAATAAAGTATGAAAAGGTTATTTTTTGGGTCCTTAAGAGAGCATTGATATCTTGAGGGTGAGAAAGGATCTTGTTAAAGAGAGGATTGGCCCCAAAGGAACAAAGCCCCTGATTAAGAGAGTTTTTGAGATGGAGAGACTGAAGTTTGTAGGAAAAATCATAAGAGGGATGATTTTAGAGTGGGAATGACCCTATTACTGATACAGAGAGAGAGAGAGAGAGAGAGAGAGAGAGAGAGAGAGAGAGAGAGAGAGAGAGAGAGAGGTGAAAATTTGAGCTTCTGATTTATCTGAGCACAAGTCTTGTAATTTTTGGTTTCTTTACTAATACCTCTCACTCCTATAGTAACTTCTGACACCGTCCTTGCCAAAAACTTCCTCTCTTATTAGGCTCCTAATGCATCTCACATATCCTACCATCCTGTATCTAACCATATATGTTTCTGTGTCTAGGTGGATCCTTCTCGGATACGTGTTTGGCAGATACCCTGTCCCTTTTGAGTATGGATTGCTATCATAATATTCGTGCTTCTGATTCAAATTATTGTCTAGTTGTGAATTTCCTTTTTAACTACTTTGAATCACATGGTGGATAAATAATCTCATGGCAATATTTCTGATTACTGTCAAATCAGCGACACATCTTCTGAAACCTCTTTCTCACTCTAGTCTTTTACTTGTATCTAATTTTTTCCCTTTATTTTTGATTTGTCATGTTCATGTTTGTCGTGGATCAGGAAATCTGACTGAAAGTGAAGGTTTCTCATTCTTCGCAATAATACTGTAATAGTTAATAGAAGGCTCTAGTTATTTTGATCTTTTAAAGGTTAAATCTCTCCTAAGCTGTACGGTTATGGTTGTTTAATTTGAATTTAGTTTATTTTGATTTGTAAAAATGTTCTTTCAGATTAGGTTTTACATTTGGTCTCCTCTAGATAGTTAGCGGGCTTTGTAGTTGTAGTAACAAGAATGGTCAATAATAATAGGTTGGTATGGATCAGTCTTCTGTTATAGTAACTACTTTAATTTAGAGCACAGTTTTGTCGAATAAGGACATAATGGAGAAAGGAGTAGTTCTGGTTGTGCAAGGTTGTCTGAAGTTTTAGCATTGGCTCAGATAGAGATTCTAGATGCCGTGGATCTTTTGTGGATTCTTTAGTAAATTTCTTGTAAAATCTGAACCGTCTCACTTCCATGTAATTTTATGTTATTGAATATCTCACATGTTACTTGGGTTGCCTCTGCCTTTGTGGTACACATTTCACTGCGTTGTCCTTTAGTCCACTGTCCATGGCATCTCGCAAAGTTGGCCCTTGGGCAACCTTTGGCCTGTTCCATCTTTCATATTAGACAATGATGCAAATAGAAAATCTGATCCATGTAAATTTATGGTTGAATAGCTATGATACACTGACCATAGGATTTGCAAAAGTTTGAATGGATGTTCTTTAACTTGTCTTGTCATTTGGTATTACTGTCGATGAGTAAGAGGTAACTCTGTTTAACTCATGCATGTCGACCTTAGACAAGAGGATGTACATTAATTCGTACAAGCTAAATGCTTGATTCAAGGGGACCAAATTTAATTGGGTTGTCTGGGAATGGTTCAAGGGGGAGCGGATCAAGTTGGGTTGTCTGGGATAGCTTCTTACACCAACTTAAGGTTTCAAATAAAATTGAGAAGCTGAATAAGGCCGCCAGCCTTTTGTTTTTGCTATATAAGTTATCAAGTCTAGTTCTTATTTATATTTGAGTTGCCAAACAATTTTTACAAAGAAGTTTCAGCTATCCCAACAGGCTTTAAAGCCAATGATTTGCTCTCAAGGACAACTTACCCTAAACTATTCTAAAATTCTAATTTCCTTAATAAAAGAAATAACTTTTAATTACTAAAAGTAAAAACTCAGAATTAAATAGAACGTATAATCCAACTTTCTAGGTTGCACTGAAAAGTAGGGATTCTGTATGCCCATTAACGTATGCATATCTTGTTTGAATTTCCTGTCTCAAACTCGGGGATGAATGGCAGGTTATACGCCTTATGTTTTACTGTTGAGACATGCGTGCATTCAGCTGTTTTTCATATTTGCATCTTCGGTACCCATATTGGCTGTGTGAGACAATAGTCCTGATTTGTTCAACCTCAGATGTATATATCCATTTCTAAGCACAAAGTTGCATTTTGTGGTCTCCTGTTAGGAGAAAGTTCTATTGATAACTTCTAATCCTTTGTAGGTCATTGCCGAGAAGCTTTCAGAAGAAGAAATTGGTGGTTTGAAGGAATTGTTTAAAATGATAGATACTGATAACAGTGGAACAATAACTTTTGATGAACTGAAAGAGGGGTTAAGACGTGTTGGTTCTGAACTCATGGAGTCCGAGATCAAGCATCTCATGGATGCCGTAAGAGAATCATCTATAAAACTGATTTGATGTTCTCTATGATCAAATGTTCTTATGTAAACTCGATAATCATTTTGCAAATGTTTTTTTTTTGCAGGCGGATATTGACAACAGTGGAACAATAGATTATGGTGAATTCCTTGCTGCTACTGTGCACTTGAACAAGTTGGAGAGAGAGGAAAATTTAGTGTCGGCGTTCTCATTCTTTGACAAGGATGGTAGTGGTTACATAACCATTGATGAGCTTCAACAAGCCTGCAAAGACTTTGGTTTAGGTGAAGTTCACCTTGATGAGATGATTAAAGAAATTGACCAAGATAATGTAAGTTTACCTAGGATAAGTTGATATATATATATATATATATATATATATATATATAGGGGAGCGATCCATAGCAAACACTTGTTATGGATAAAAATTGAGCAAATACCATCTTAATCATCCATAATTTCACTAAACGGATGAGATTAAAAGTAAAAAAATTGCATCCGCTAGTACAACTAGCGGACCATTTAGTAAACTAATTCTGGACAATATTGCCCCATTAATACAAAGGACACAGGTTTCATTAATTCTCGTTTGCTAGTACTGGACTCCTAGCCAATTTACTTTAATCAATATTATATAATAATATTATATTAAATAAATTAATTAAATAATTAATAAACCCTAAACTCTAATTAGTATACTCTAAACCCTAGTTAGTGAACCTTAAACCCTAGTTAGTGAACTCTAAACCCTAGTTAGTGAACCTTAAATCCTAGTTAATAAATCTTAGGATTTAGAGTTCACTAACTAGGGTTTAGGGTTCACTAACTAGGGTTTAGGGTTCACTAACTAGGGTTTAGATTTATTAACTAGGGATTAGGGTTTATTAACTAGGATTTAGGGTTCACTAACTAGGGTTTAGGGTTTATTAATTATGTAATTAATTTATGTAATATAATATTATTGTTTATTTTTTAATTCTTGTCCGCTCTAGCGGACCTATTATATTTTCTTTTCCTTTGTTTGCTTGCACAACAGTGATAGCAGGGATACAACAGTATATTTAATATTTATCCCGTCCGCTAGTTGTTCTAGCGGACGCCGAATCTCCATAATTAATTATGACCGTTTAATTTTAAAATGAAAGGATAAGACGGTGTTTGCCCAATTTTTGTCTATAACAAGTGCTTGATATGGATCGTCTCCCATATATATATATATATATATATATATATATATATATATATATATATTGGGAGTTGATCTATGACTAGCACTAGATGGTGACACTATTTAATCTAGTGCATCTCCCACTATACAAGACTAAATCTGAAGGTCTAGGATATTTTTAAAAATTACCTTCTACTCCTCTAAGGAGCGGAAAGCAAAAATTTAAAGGCCCTTTCACTCCTCTAAGGGGCGGGGCGGAAGGAGAAATTACCTTTTTGACCCTATTGTTATTAATAAAATAAGTTGGATGTATATTATTATTCTGTGTATAGTTTAATAAAATTTGTTGCATCTACAATTATTGTAGAAATGTTTTCTATCATCAGATCATTATCGGATTAAAATAAAATAGTATAAAAATATTAAATTATATTATGTGAATGATCATTTTGTTTAAACTTTAATAAAAACAATATTTTATTTTCTAAAGAAAAATACATTTAAGAAAAATAAATTAACTTTTGGATAAATTTAAAAGCATTTGAGAATACTACGGATTGCATTGATTCACAAGCATTTAAAAATAGTTGGGTTTTTGAATCCCCCAATTGTCATAGTTCATGCAAATCATAATAAATGCAAGCCTTTTGCTTATTTTTATTAATAACAATCGGATCAAAAAGGTAATTTCTCCTACCGCTATGGAAGGGCCTGTTATTTATTTTGCTCTAAGGAGGGAAATGTATGTTTCCCAATCTTTGGATGGTCCTAGATACACTAGTTGGAATAATACTAGTATTTGATACTATTCATGGATCAGCTCTCACACACACACACACACACACACACACACACACGTACACGTAGATAGATACATTCATACATGTAGATATACATAGATGTAAATACATATCTGTATGTTTATGTATGTGTGTGTATATATATATATATATATATATATATATATATATATATATATATATATATAAAGAATACTTGTATGTTGCTTTGCTTAAGTTATATTAGTTCGAAATTATTTTGGTGTTGTCTCTGTCGCGGTTAAAGTTTGATATGACTGTGCAAAGAATTTTAGAGATTTATTGGATGGACACATTTGTAGATACAACATAGGGAAAGTATAAATCCTAGGCTATGTTTGTTTGCAAATATGATAGATGGGATAGGACTTTGTACTACTTTAACAACACTTTGGACAAGTTTATCCTATGAATAATCATCCAAAATCTTATGAATTATCTGTTACCATTTCTAAGGTTATTTGATACCTTAAAAGGGGATTATTTAATACTACATTTTTCACTTGGGAGTATAATTCATCATCATATGGCCTTAGAAATGACAAAACATAGTTCATGGAATAAAGTACCTGACTAATCATGGTATAAAATAGTCCGCAGTGATAATAAATTAATACAAATAGTACCATTTCACGTTATTTTTGCAAACAAATGTAGTCTTATAGTGTAGTCCACCAACCATTTTTAGTGAAGCTGCCTACTCAGTTTAAAACTTAGTTGGGCTATAGCCTATCAATCTATTTCAAATTAATGAATTATATAAAAGAAGGTCAAAGCTTTAGATCCTTCCCAGCATATCTATTAGCTTTCCATAAACCAAATTTAAGATTTTTTTTCTTTTTCGGCCTCTCTTCTAGTTTTTTCTTTGAAAGACCAACTCCAGAAATCCTGGTTTTCATACCATATTGGACACATGGTCATGCATATATATAATATCATCTTTTCACTTAGGATTATCAAATGGCCTTAAAAATGACAAAACATAGTCTACGAGATTAAATAAAGGACTAATCATGGGATAAAATAGTTCATAACAGTATCAAATTAATACAAATTGTCTTATCTCACCTATCATTTTTGCAAACAAACATAGCCTTATATGTGTTTGCATATGCAAGTAGATGTACCTTTGTAGTGCTGCAAGTTGAGAGATGACCCTATTTACTGATGAATAGTTTTCCTTTACAGGATGGGCAGATAGATTACGGGGAATTTGCTGCAATGATGAGGAAGGGCAATGGCGGAGTTGGTCGAAGAACTATAAGGGGCAATAATTTCAGCTTGGACGAAGCTTTAGGCATAAGTGTAATGAAGAACAATAAGCGCATCTGACTCCCTTATTAACATCGACTCAGATTATTTAAATTTTTCTAAATTATTTAGGAACTATTTTAGACCGCTTCTCCTTTTGATACTATGGTTAGTGTGATAGTACTAACATGAAGTGTTCTGACATATTACCTTGTATGCGTGAAATGGAAGATTATATACTATATAGAACTACACTAAGTACTTTTATTTCTTGTTTCTCCTTTTTTATGTCTTATCGATATAAGATTAATATTGATTTTATGGAGCAGTCTGTTTGATAAGGTCAATGGTACGCTTGCATAAGATGAATGTTGTCTGGATCGTTTTTTAGTAAAATTGTTCGGTAGAACACTCACAACACCTTAACCTAACGCCTGTAAAGAGATGCGAACTTTGGTACAATTACTTGTGTACATGAATTGCATTGAATGGACACCAACGACACATTAACCCGTTGTCTATAAAGAGACAAGAATCTTGACACAATTACTTGTGTAAGAGAATTGCGTTGAATAGACACCAATGATTTCTCAACTCGTCTATAAAGAGACAAGAATTTTGACACAATGGACAATTGATGTGGCAGAAATCGCAGCACCCAATTATATATTGTTAAATGATAAGATAAACTGAATCTAAAAAACAAGTAAGAAATGCTCAGAAATTCTTAAAGAATCAAAAGATGAATAATTCCTTTGAGAAAATATATTTAATCAATAATGAAAATTATTTTTTTAATTATAAGCCTTGAATATCTATTGATACTACTACTACTATGCAATCATAATCCTTAAATCAGTAGGAAATAATATCACAAAGAAATCTTAATCAACTAATAAAATATCTTAATCCTCTGATTGATAGAAAATATCAATACATAAGTAATCTAAATAAATTAGGTAAAAAAAAATTCTAATTTTAACAATAAAAATTGCTAAAACGCATAAAAGTCAAAATCTGGTCAAACTGATCCACGAGCATTGTGTCGGGGCGCGGTCTTTCTCAAGCAACATTGCACCAGGGCGTAGTCTCCCGCCAGGCGCGCAATGAAAGCACTGCTCACGCTCTGAATGTGCTGTTCGCGCTCTAAACGCGTTGGTTGCGTGATCCTCTTAGTCGAATAGCACCGGGGCGCTATTCCCCTTCACAAAACTTGCGCCGGGGGTAGTCTGGATTTTCTGAATTTCTAATTTTTCCCTCCTTTGTTAAAACAACCATAAACTTTCAATCCGCTTAGAGTTACGAAACGTGCCACATATCCACTTGAAGCTCTCGACATGTTCTTCAGGAAAGTCCAAGCTCTATGCACATAAAATATGTTCTAAGCTATATAAATATGGATCAAAGATTCACTCCATAACGTCTTTGAGGTATTATTTAACCCAAACACTTTGAAACACTTAATGAACATTTGGAACTTGATTTGTCCTTGAATTAAGCATCACTTGAACCTTCCTTGAATAAACTTCAGCCCACTCGCTTGAAATCCATTCAATATGGCTTTTTTCAAATTCTTTAGCCCATATGATAATATTGACTTGAATTGAATCATTTTCGTTTGACATAGCCCTAGTCAGGATCGTAGCATTCCCATCTTCTTGAAAATGATTTGTTCTCAAATCTGGCCCTATAGAAAAACAGACTAAGTAAGTGCTATAAAATAAAATATAATCATAATTCACACTTGTCAAATTTAATTTATAAAAATCAACAATGCAAGTAAGAATTTAAAAATTTCCATCCCCTCCTAGATTGAATATCAATCTTTGAAACCCTTCCTCTAGTGAACACAACCAGACTCGAATTCCAGGATCAAAGTTCACAATGTGGAACTCCTCAAATTGTATTATTATCCACTTGTAAATTTTCGGATCATAAATTAATATAGGAAACTTCTTGAATCGCATAAACACCCATGATTGGATTCCTAGATCAAACACAATATAAATTAAAGCAAGATGTATCTTATGGCCAACTAATAAAATTGACAGCCTAAAAACTTCATTCATTCGTGAATTCTTCATCTTCAATTCGCCTGGATAAAAAAAAAAAAAACCAAAACCAATGAATATGTGTCTTATGTATAATCACTAAAGACTTAAAATGCTCAAATTTATATGCATCAAAAATTAAAATACTCCCCTTTATGTCCACTATGCATTGACCCCTTTGGATAGTATATTGCTTCATTTATCTCTCAACATTGAATCTCGTCTCATCTTAAATCTACAAAACATAAATAACATTCCTCTTCCCATTAATATTAACATACTCAAAATCAAATAATGTCGCTAATAAATTTAAAAAGGTCATAACCAACTACACAAGGTGAAAACTCAACTATAGAATCAACATTACAATCATTTGCATACTCTACGAATTTAATCTTTCTTTTCCCATCTAGGATAGTATATTTAAAATCATGTAATGACATTAAATCCAATGAAAAAACACAACCCATATAAAATCGATCACAATCACTATCTAGTAATGACAACTCACGTATAGAATGATCAATATGAAAATACGAATACTGAATAAAAAAATTAGAATGCATGTTATGAAAATAAGCACTTTGAAAATGACAACTAGACTAAAGAAAACATGAATTTTGAAAACGACAACTAGAATGAAGAAAACAAGAATTTTGAAAACAACAATTAGAATAAAGAAAATTAAAATTTTGTAAAGAACAATGAGATTGAACACTATGATCATAAACTAACTCAATATAAATCAAATAACCTCCATAGTTCTTGATAAAAATGATTCTGTCATCAAAATAACTAACAACAAATCTATCAATATAAGAATGCAAAACATGCTTTAACAATTTCATGAAGAACTTAATGCATTAGTTAATCTAACTGAAATAACTAACCAGTTAAATGACTCACATGTTAATGCAATTTTCCATTCATCACATTCTCTCATGAAAATTTGATGATAAACATTTTGAAAACCAATTTTAGAAAAATCACAAGTACCATACAATTCATTAAACCTATTATCTAAGTAAAGAAAAAAAATATCGATACTTATTTACCAATTGAAAATCAATGCACATGCTCGATGATCCAGCCTCCTTAGGTACTTTGAATGCTTGAACTGCATATGAACTTACACTTTCTCTAACGAACCCCTTCTCTATCAACTCACCAACTTGCTTTTGCGATCCATTCGTTTCCTCGAGTTTACTACTATAAGCTGGTAAATGCAAAATGATAGGTGAGTATTGAATCAACCTGAAATAGAGAAATAATAGAACTAGACAAAAAAGAGTTAATCATGTTAGTATTCAAAAGCGTCTCCTTGTACAAAAGTACAGTCATAGGCTGTTTAGAAAATAACACTCTTTCACTCTCTTTTTTATAATCACTTATTCTTTTCTCTTTTTTCCTCTTAATTTTTTTCTTCTTTTCTCAGTATCACTTTTACCAATCTCTTCACCCTTTTCTACCTCTATTTTATTTTCTCGCTTACATTCATCTACTTTTTCTTTATTATTCTTTTGCTCACTCTCATTATTTTCAATACTACTTACTTTTTGAAAATGACAATTAGAATAAAGAAAATTAGAACAGGTTATTTTTGAATAGGTTATTTTTGAATTTACTGAACAAGATCAAAGTTTCTAGATTAATTCGAGAACTTATCAATAACAATAAATAGCAAAGTATGAATTTTGATATACGAACAAAATCACACAGGTTGTTCGCCTTTGAATTTGCCTTTTGATTATACTTGGTCTCTCTTGAAACTAACTTTGAATGTAACTTGATTTTGAAACCTCACGGATTTAATTCTTTGATGGATGCCTTGATCTTTGCAAATTGTTGCTTGATTGATGCCTTTGAATATTCAACTTGCAGAATTTGATAAGAATTATATATATATATATATATATATATATATATATATATATATATATCTTCTTTCTTTTTTGTTTTATACTTTTATTTTTATTTTTATTTTTTTGCTAACAAATAATCAACTAGAACAAAAAAATAAAGATAGATAACTCGTTAGATAAACGTAGTTTTGATAACAATTGATAAGATCCACGGTACGTTTGTGTAAGGTGAACGCTGTCGAGATCGTTTTTTAGAAAAATTGTTCAGTGGAACACTCACAACACCTCAACCCAACTCTTATAAAGAGACGCGAACCTTGGTACAATTTCTTGTGTAGGAGAATTGTGTTGAATGGACACCAACGACGCCTCAACTCGATGTCTATAAAGAGACAAAAACCTTGGCACAATTGCTTGTGTATGAGAATTGCGTTGAATGAACACCAACGACGTCTCAAACCGTTGTCTATAAAGAGACAAGAACCTTGGCACAATCGACGATTGATGCGGTAGAAGTCACCACACCCAACTATGTATTGTTGAATGATAAGACAAATTGAATCTCACGAATAACTAAAAAACGCTCAGAAATTCTTAAAGAAACAAAAGATGAAGAATAATGTGACGCCCCCAAATCTGGGCCCACACAGCCCAAACTTGAGTCGTCAAAATACTACAACAAAATTATTACAACAAAGCACAACGTACAACAATACAGTGTATAATAATACACAACTAAGTCTTCACTATTATTGCCACACTATTTTACAAAACGTGAAGACTATGATAACTATTCCTCGGACCCTCACTCCATTCCCCGGCTAGACCCTGTTATGTTTTCATCTCCTGTTGAAAAACAATGGAACAAAAGAAAGGGTGAACTCAAATAGCCCAGTAAAGAATATCATGACTAAGATAATGACGAATAAATTATCATTAGTCTTCAACAGTTGAGTTCTTGATAGAATACAATAGACTACAAGGTTTATATCAAAAACTGCAGTTAAATTCTTAAACAACGTTCAGATCAATAATAGCAGCGGAATGAGTAATCTATTAGAAGAATAATGCAGACTATAATGTCCACTCGGTTCTCTTTTTAGGAAAAACATCATCAACTTTTATCATCTGAAATATCATTAGTCAAGATAATACAAATTCACAGTTCCTGATCATAATCATGCACATCAACAGTTCATCTTTGTACTACGGGCCAAAGATATTCAATATAGCACCAACGGTCATGATTATACCAGATTCAGCCTTTGGTCATAATCATACCAAACAACAGTTCATCTTTGCACTACGGGCCAAAGAGAACATTCACCACGTGCCATAAAAGACACCGAACAGATGTATCGCCTTTAACCTATTATATCGCCTTTAACCTATCATCTGTTCAACAAATATATCACATCTGTGCCCCCGGCCACAGATATTCACAACAGCTTGATTTTTGGATGATTAGAATGATATAAATGATGAACAGAAGAAATAGGATAACAATAAGTATCGGAAGTTTACTTTGTACAGATTCAAATAATGTCCAAATTGTCAACATGATGTGGAGTGAAATTTAAAAATGATATTCAAGATCCACAGTTCAGAATAACGGTTACAATTCAATAGAAAGGTTCACGTAAATAGGAAGGTTCAGTTGAAATAATGAAGTTCAACTATTATGGAACATATAATATTTTCAGGAATTATAGAAGCAATAGTTCCATAATAAATTTCGATTTAGGAGTATGAAAGAAAATAATATCCCTTACCGTAGCAGGTTTGATTAACAAAAGGTGAAGGAAATTAATACAAAGGGTTATTCACCAACAGGCGGCAATCCGCTCCGTAAGGTTATTCCCACAATTTAATAGAATTTGAGTACAAAGAGTTATTCACCAAACAGGCGGCAATCCGCTCCGTAAGGTTATTCTCAGAGATTAATAATGAATGAATACGAAAGGTTATTCACCAACAGGCGGCAATCCGCTCCGTAAGGTTATTCCCACAATTTAATACATGGAAATAAAAGGCACGTCTTATGAGTAAGGAAGAAACAATATTATTATCGAGAATCAAATAATGATAATCCCTTACCATAGTACGTTTGAATAATGGAAGATGAAAAAGATGGTATCCCTTACCTCAACACGTGACTGGATATTGATTTAAATGAGGTTGATTAACTTGAACAGTACACGTATACTTATAGATCTTCACAAATACTCAAGATGACTTAAGCACACTTAGAGAGAACTTTCACAAGAAGTATTTAGAGAGAGAAAGAAAGAACAAGTAAGGAAGTTTATGAAAAATCCTTAAGTTAAGGCTTCTATTTATAGCCAAAAATCTTATCATTCCTTTAATCTAAACCATTCATTTAAAAAATCATCTTTTAATCTACACCATCCATTTCAAATATTATATTATCTTTAATCTACACCATTCATTTCATATCACCTAATAATCACCTAACTTTATATTATAAACAAATCAATTTAATTATTCAACAATAATTCACACTTTAATCTACACCATTAATTTCATATCACCTAATAATTACCTAACTTTATATTATAAACAAATAACTTTATCAATTCAATTATTATGACTAATTGTTATAAATACAGTATAGTTAGCTCTTAGATATCAAGTCAATAAATTAATGAAATACAACTGTTTAAATAACATCATAATAGAGATAACAATAATGTAAAATAAAGCATACGTTACTGTGTAATGACAATTATTGATTCAATAATGTGAATTACTGTGCATATTTTACTGTGACAATTATTAGGTTCAATAATTTTAAAAACAGTGCAGCAACAATTATTGACTCAATGATATAAAATACAGTGTAATGACAATTATTAAATCAATAATGCAAAATACTGTGTAACAACAATTATTGAATTGATAATATAAAATATTATGCAGTGACAATTATCGATGAAATGATGCGTAACAGTTACGGTGTCAATTATCAGACTAATAATATGAGACACTATGCAATACCGTGTGTTACTGTAGAGTACCGTGTGCTATAGAAAATACCAAAAACTACCGTATGCTACTATTCTTTTATCACCGGTATTTTAACAGTTCCGTTGACTATTTTTATTTAAAAAGGTTATTTCTGTCGTTTTCTATATCCGACAAATATTCCGTTGTGGGGTCCACCAATAATTTGTTATTTCGGCGCCGTCGGACCAAACGAATATTCCCCGACAAAGCGAATATTGTCCGACAAAATAAAATTTGCACATAACATCCTTAACTTTTAACTTTATCGATTTAACCACTTACTGTTTCAAAAAATATATATATGAAGAAAAATTAAATTTTGTATTTCATAAAATTCGGGGTCTTACAAATAATTTATCTCAAAAAATATATTGATTCAATAATGATTTCTTTTTTTTAACTACAAGACTTTAATATCTATTTATACTAATCTTATGAAATCTTAATATCAATAGGAAATAATATTACAAAGAAATCTTAATCAACTAATAAAATATCCTAATCCTCCAATTGATAGAAAACATCAATACATAAGTAATCTAAATAAATTAGGTAACAAAATCCTAATTAGAACCATAAAAATTGCTAAAACGCGTAAAAGTCAAAATCTAGTTAAATTGATCCCCGAACAGCGCACTGGGGCGCGGTCTTTTTCAAGCAACATTGTGTCGGGGCATGGTCGTTGCGTTCTGAATGTGCTGGTCGCGCTGGTCGCGTGATCTTGTCGGTTCAATCGTGCCGAGGCACGGTTCCTCTTCATAAAACCTGTCCCAGGGCACAGTCTTGATTTTATGAATTTTTTATTTTGCCCTCCTTTGCTAAAACGGCCATAAACTTTTAATCCGCTTAGAGTTACGAAACGTGCCACATATTAAATCAAAGCTTTCAACATGTTCTTAAATAAAATCCAAGCTCCATGCACATAAAATAAGTTCTAAGCTATATAAATACAGATCAAAGATTCTATCCATAACGTTCTTGAAGTATTCTTCAACCCAAACACTTTGAAACACTTGATGAACATTTGAAACTTGATTTTTCCTTGAATTAAGCTTCACTTGAACCTTCATTGAATAAACTTCAGTCCACTCGCTTGAAATCCATCAAATACGACTTTCTTCGAACTCTTTAGCCCATATGATGATATTGACTTGAATTGAATCTTTCTCGTTTGACATAGCCCTAGTCAAGATCGTATCACTGTCTTATCAATATTAAATTAATATTGACTTTTAAATTCAGTTTAAGATATTTTTAAATTCCAAAGTTGATGTGATATACTCCCTCCATTCCTCTTTTATTCATCTTTTTAGAGAAAATTTGTTTATTTTTATCTATGTTTCTAAATTTAAAGAAAATGTTAATAACTTAGTTTTTTCGTATTATCTCTTACAATGAATGATATTTTGTTTGTCTTTCATTTTTTAAATAAGGTTTATAAGGGTAATACTGAGTTTTTATATTACGCACTTGCACTTTGATTTTTTATAATTATACTATGTATAAGTAAATGAAATTATATTAATTTTGAATTTAAAAATATTTTAGAAGTACTTTAAAAAGTTGAACTTCATCCTACACTTTGGAAAAGAGAAATTATTATTTCCATGTTATGTGAAACCATTACATAACAAAATAATTCATCCATTTTTTGTTTTCCCTAATTCCTATACATGTGGAAAACCAACTATACATTTAGGAATTTATTTTTTGATGACTCTATTTTAAGGTCATGAATAGTTTTCGATGAATATTGTGTTATTTTTTTAATTCTTTTTAAAAGCATTTTTGTCAGAAGTCCTTATAAATAACAACACCTTAGTAACATAAGTCCTAAACATTTTAGTTGTTAAGCGATTTCAGTTTCCAAATGAAGTATAAACTAGTGCATTGGCCCGTACAAAGCTACGTTTGAATTATTTTTAATAGTTTTATTTTTATAAGATTTTTTATATACTTTATGTTTATATTTTTTTTTGTTAATGACTGATTTTGTGCTTGCCCTAATCATCAAAAAATAAGTAACCTGCATAAGAAACAGTCAATGGGTCACACACAAAAATTTGACGATTTGAGCCGTCCGATGATAGCTCTGGTGTGAGAGTAAGTATATGCCAAAAAGTGTAAATAATGGAGGGTATTGACTGCTAAAAAGTAATGAGTAATAAAGTAATGATGTACCGTTGGCCTTCACTTATGATTGTATTTTTATTTGCTCAGCACCTTTTGTCCATACACGTTTGAGACCAATTAAAAGTGAAAGTACTGATTAGAATTCCTATATAATTGAAATCCACAAGGAGAGCACTATTTTCACATGTGTTTTTGATATTTTTTTATAATTTTCTCTCATATGAAGGTGGGACCCACTTTATGCTTATGTGAGATAGGACCATGTGAAAATATCAAAAACACGTGTGAAAATATCAGTTCCCATCCATAATTGGATAAGTCCATAATGGAATAAGTTTTCTTATCACTCAAATGTCAGAAAACCCAATCATATATGAATGTGGATTTTGACCTTTCTAGAATATCAATCCTTCAAAATACATTATAATGGGCCAGTACCGGGCGCAAAGTACAATATTAATATAGGTCAGCACCGGATCTAGGCCTTAAATGTAAGATTTATACGGGTTTGTACTTGTACTAGGCCCTAAATAATTTTATCCCAATATTTCCTCTGACTCTCCTATTATAAAGAATTTATAATAGGAGAATAATGCCAAAATTGATCAGATTTATTAAAAAATTAATTCCATTTCTCCATTACTGCATTCGAAAAAATCTGCCATAACGCACGTGCCTTCATAAATTTCTCACCTTGTCTTTTCAAATTCGTCGCCTACAAGAATCATGCCCATTATTAGGTCTCATCCCCTAAACCAAACCCCACTTTCCATTCTCATATCACTTTTTGCAAAAAATCTTCAGTTCTCTTAGTCTTCTCTCTCTCTAGAGAAAAACTCCCCGGTGTCCTTTCTCTTTCCTCAGACCATCTTCCTTGCCGCCATCCTCCTTCCTTAACAGAAATAATGGCAAAAAACTCTTCCCCATCCCATTTTGCTAACACCTCCAACCCTCTATTGGCCCCTGTTGAGCAGAAGAAAATGGGCAACCGCAAGTTCTATGAATCTGACAAGGCATATTTAGTAGCCAACACTAGATCTAGCGTCTCCTCCCACTTTATTCAAGACATCCGCCACCAATACGAGATTCCACCTGAATACCCCCCGATCTCAATGAAAGGATGTATTAGAGTCTACGGCGTTAGAACTCTCTATAACTTCATATTTTCCTTCTTAACCTTTGTTGGGATCGTGTTTTCCCAACTCATTCCCAATTCCTACACACGCTTCATCTACTTCATAGCCTTCTGCCATGAATGTGGAATAGAGCCTTCTTTTGACTTTTTCTTCTTTATATTTAAATAAAGTCATTCCAAAGAACTAGGCTTCAGGCAAGTAACAAAACAACCAGGTCACCAAGTATGGATGACCACTCCCACTAGTAACAAAAGGTGGCATCCATTTTGGGTCTTCGTCCGAAGCTCCAGCACCCACCTTCTCCCAACTTGGGGAGAACTTTCCAAAGACACACTTGGCCAAAATTGATAGGACTAAATTATACGATATTTTTATTCCCTAATACTTAGTTTTTATATTTATTGTGTACTTAAACGTTTAATTATTTAACATATTTTGGTTTTAATAGGTTTGATAGGATTTTAGTTAATTTATGTTAATTTAGGTAATTTTATATTTCTTTTTATTCATGTGTTTTTATTTATTTTTAGTATTTTAGGTGTTTTATTTATTATTATGTGTTTTTAGGATTTTTATATTATTTTTATATTTTATTTTGTAGGAAAAATAAAGCTTGGGGGCAAATTTGTAAATCTGGCAAAAGTCTGATGGCGATTTCGTAATTAACCAGCACCGGTGGCAGTTTCGTAAATAAGTCCTCCAGATTTCTGCGCAATGCGCGCGTTGGAGAGAAAGGAACGGGGAGCCTGAAACGACGTCGTTTGCGTCTGGTGAAGAAAACATACCGCGCAATGCGTGGCAGCTCGGTGACGTCATGCAGGCGCGGGCTGGCTGAGGCGGCTAACATCATCATACGCGTTGACTTCGGTCAACTGACGCGTTAGGCTGCGTTTGGCTGGACGGAAATTGGCCCAAAACGGAATTATTTCAGCTTTTTGATTCCAAATTGGATTTTAATTCCAACTAGGGTTAGGATAATAATTATTTTTCTTTTTCTTTTATTTTTAATTGTAAATCCTACTAGGGTTTGGACAAGTTAGAGGCCTATAAATAGAGGGCCAACCTCTCATTATTGATTGTAAGTTTTTAGGAGTTTTTTCTTCTATTTTCTTGGAGAGAGCTTTTCAACTATTGGAGATTATTTTAAAGAATGTCAGGCTAAGTTTTTATTTTCAGTTCTAAAGGGATGTGGAACCTTATTTTTAATTAATGTTTTAATTAAGTTTTATTATATATTCCTTCATGCATGAGATTTATTTTGATGATCTGTTTTAATTGTTTTATGATATTTATTTGATTAATTTGATTTGGCCAGTTGAATTAATTAAGTTTTTGTCATATGCTAGATTAAGATTTGATATTAAGCAAACAATATTTTATCTGAACATAAGTAGCAGTTAATAATATTTAATTGTGGTCAAACTTTTGAATATTATTATGGTTATCAAGATGGCAAGTTAAATGGTCCACGATGTTGAGATTGTTGCTTGGAATAATTTAATTCTCTAATTTTTAATGCAACTGTTATATTAAATCTAGACTGATAGTTCTAGGTTGTATGATAGTTAGGGT
Organism: Hedera helix; assembly: GCA_947179155.2. Taxonomy (NCBI): domain Eukaryota; kingdom Viridiplantae; phylum Streptophyta; class Magnoliopsida; order Apiales; family Araliaceae; genus Hedera; species Hedera helix. Next base: position 14,077,518 of record OX359268.1, read on the forward strand.
CTTTTGTGAGCGATTGCTGCATTAGATTTATAATTTAAGGAGAATTTCGGGTAGCTTGGCGATTGTCGGTTATCTAGGATTATTAATTTCAATTGAAGGAAAAGATAATAATAACTTGATTAATTTGTTAATTAAAAGAAGGGGATACTGAACTAAGGAACTGAAGTTTGTTTTAATTGATATTTCTCATATTTATTTATTATTCAGTTTTATTTGTTTGTTTGAATTTTAATTAGTTAATTAATAATTCCAAACCCCCCATTTAATTAGATATTTTTGAAAACATTAGATTTATTAAAACAATTCACTCTCTGTGGGTTCGACTCTTACTTTCACTACTACATTAATATTTTTTTAAAGTAAGGTTTTATTTTTGGTTGCTTGCGACAGCTTCCCAAATTTTGGCGCCGTTGCCAGGGAGTGTTTTGCTTTAATTTATTCTTTGTTTTCTTTGTAGTTTATTTTTCTAGTTTATTTATTTTATTTTTGTTTTTCATAGTTTAATTGAGTGTACAGGTGAAGGAGAAAATCATGGCTTGGAACCAAAACGATGATTATTTTAATGCGGTAAAAATTTCTTCTCTTCAACAACAAGTTGATGAACTAACTTCTGTTATCTATGCCTGGGCTGCAGGTAGAGGACAACTAATGAAGGCTTGTAGGATTTGTTCCATAGTAGGACATCCAATGGAGTTGTGTCCAATGCTTCGAGAAGAGTCCTATGGACAAGTAAATGATGCAGATGGTTTCCTTGGACCGCAAGGGAACTATGATCCCTATTCAAACACGTACTACTCAGAATGGTGGGATCGTCCAAATTTCAGCTATGGAAATCCACAAGTGCACCAACCTGCAAGTAAACATTGGTCAGAATACCAACAGTTCAATCAAACATATCCCAACGATCAAGAACAGGACCAATCTTCTAACTTTAATTTGTCTTTAGAATATATGTTTAAATATTTTATGACTGAAACAAATGTGAATATTTAGCGTATAAGTATTCAAGTGGAACAACTGAAAGTTGTGGTCAGTCAATTAGAGGTGCAAAATGTTGAAGAATTACCATCTCACACAATGGTGGATTAAGAGGAGGATGACAATGAAATTGTGTTGAACAGTGGTAAAGATGAGGGAACTCCAAAAATGACAGACAATGAAAAGGAAAATCTGGAAGAGGCTATTACTCATAGCTTGGGATTGACAGAAGAAGAAGAAGAAATTGAGCCGAAACAAGATTTGAAGAGGGCTATAGATTCATTAAATTCTTTGCCATTGATTTTAAATAAATTTGCAGAACTTTTCATTCCATTACCTGTTACTCAAAATAAATTTTTACCTTTTATTTTGCAAGATTTCATTCCAGAACAATCATATCATGCAAAGACGAGATGTAATCTACCTATGAGGAATGTTGTGATGGATGGAGTACGCAACATACATGAAATTGGAGTGACGTAGTGGTTTGGCCTGTTGTCGAGCCAATGACGATAAACAAAGGCGCTGCTTGGGAGACAACCCAAGAAATCAGATTTGCATTTCTTTTCCCTTTTTCTTTTTATATTTATTTGTGCCTATTTCTTTGCATTATAGTTTACATTGGGGAAAATGTAAATTTTAAGTGTGGGGGAAGGGTTTTAGGATATTTGTTTCATTTTTAGGAAATTTTTGTTTTATTTATTTATTTATTTTTTTAAAAAAAAAATTATTTTATTTTTAGGTCAATGTTAAAAATTTTGAAATTTTTTGGAATTTTGTGGCTAAATTCACTGCAAACCCTCATGAGACAAAACTCGTCCACTTTGGGTAACCTTGGGGTTTAAAGGCTTGTTGCACGTGCTAAGTGTAACCGTGTTTCCTACGAAAATGAGATAGTTTTCTTATTTTATTTTTAGGATGAGTCACTTGAGCAATGAATTAATTGGATTTTAAATTTTTAGTGTAGACACCCAAATTTTGCACTTCCCTACTGACCCTGGCAGGAGGGCAAAATCGTCACTTGACCCGACATGCGAAAAGGAAGGTGGACCCCAACACGAAGCCACCCCAACGACTTACGGTCAAGGCCACCCCAACGAATAACGAGCATCAGGTTACTTGAGGCAAGGCAAACAGCTGATCCAAAAGAACTTGATTTGATCACAAAAGACGACTAATGGCCACTACGCTTACGATGTTCGGGGGTCTCGCTCCCCGGTGAGCGAGCGGCTGCCCAGCTCGCCGGTGAGCTGGCGGGGGTGGAAGGGGGCAGCGCCCCCTAGAAGCCAAGCACAAAGAGCGATTTATACATCAGGTAACAGTCTTCCGAAATAATGCACCCAAAAATGATGATTTAAGACTGTGTGACACGAAAATCGAGAAAAGGAAGCCAGTCATCCGCGGATGCATCTGCGGCCGACGACACGTGGCATTTTTTGTGGCTCGAGAAAACGCACGGCAGCCGAGGTTTCGGCGCGGACGACCACAACAGGCAGCCGCAAATGCACCTGCGGCCAGCCGCAGGTGCACCTGCGGCTGCCTGCGAAGCACTATACAGTGGCCATTTCCACCCGAGAAGAAAAAAGAGGAAGAAAAATAAGAATTTTAGAGGGAGAAAAAGGCGAGAAATAGAGAGAGAAAGCCACGGGTTGGCCTAAAATAGTGAGAAATTCAACTTTCTTTGCTCAAACACTTGATCAATCTCTTGTTATTTGCTTGATAGTGGAATATATAACGATTTTTGAAGTGTTGCAAGGTGAAAATGAGCTTTTATTGAAGTTTTATCTTACTTTTTTTCTTGTGATTGATTTTGTAGATCTATTAGATTTAATCCGGTTATTTTGCTTTAGTAGTTTAATCGGTAAATATTCGTTTATTTGTGCATTTGTTGGGTGGATCTACTGTAGATCCGAAAATATTTAGTGCATTGCTATTTAAATAGTTTGATTCGGTGTATTTTGAAGTTGGATCCAATGTAGTCAATATATTGTAGATCTATGGATTAGGGACGGTTAGGGAGGATTTATTGCGGATGGAATCTCCTCCTAACCTCCCGATGATATCCTTTTAGTTTATTTTTTCTAGCTTTTACGTATGTAGCGATGACGATGCATTTGTATTGTAAATATGTAATTTTTGGGCCTTAAAGCGATGTCGGATCGAAAATCGGGTTTAAGGCCCCATGATAGTGAAATGTGCGATTGTGGGCGTTTGGGGTTATTTGGATGGCTCACATGCCCATGAATAGCTCCAACGTTATTTTTAATGCTTGATTTTTCCTTTTCGACACGGAAAAAGAATTTTGGAATGAAAAGATGAAGATTTTCATATAATCAATCAAACTAGGATATTAGATCATCCGTAGGCTAAAATAAAATTGTAAGTGTCGGATGAGCTCTATTCCTATTTGGCGAAGGATTTGAAAAATATGTTTTACAAAATATCATCGGTTTTATTATCGAAACAAAAACAATAAAAGATGAACTCTTCGATTATGTCAAATCCTTCGTGCATAGGGTCAACGAGATTTCTGAAGCACTTGTAAAAATAAAACATTCCAACGACATTCATTTAGGCACACACGCACACGCACACACACACACACGCACATACACATTTTAGGATTTAAAAGGATAGAAAAACATCAAGATTGCAGTAACCGTGTTTCATGGAAGTCGGGGGGTGCCTAACACCTTCCCCTCGCTTAAGCAAGCCCCCGAACTCTATGAATCTCGGTTTGCGGACCAATTAACTCGGAGTCACATATGAGCCAACGATTACGAAAACAAAATTCGGATGAGTTGGTACATCCATTTCAAAATACCAACTGGCGGCTCTGGTCAATTGGCTCATAAAGAAATCGATCTTTCAAAACCCGTCGACATTAAGCCGACCCTTTTCAAAATCACATTTAATTCAAAAGGCTAAAATTGGAAAGGGCTTTTAATTATAAAAAATGAAACGACGAAATCCCGGCGTCGACATTTAGTCAATGATAAAAATTTTGATTTTTATTTAATAGTTTTTGGAAAAGGGATAAATTTTTGCATAGTCTGAATTTTGACTTTTTATTGATTATTACTTGGTTTGAGATCTTTAACTTTTTATGCACTTATATCAATTTGTTTGAGCTAGTTTTAATGAAAAGAAAGTTTAAATGGTTAAATGTTTATGAAAGATATTTTTGAGATCTATATCTTATTTGATCATTATTTGAAGTGAAATATAAGACAAAATATAATTTGGTGGAGATGATTTAGGTAATTTTTCTAGGATTATTATTGAATAAGAAAAAAAGTGAAACAACTGTCATGTGGTGGGTTGAGATGGAGCGTAAAACACACTCACTCATAAACACATGAAAAGCGAGATGGAGCGTAAAACGCATTCGCTGGTGAGATGGAGCATAAAATGCACTCACCGTGGAAAAAAAAAAAGAAAAAAAAAATGGGATGAAGCATAAAATGCACCCATTAAAAGGAAAAAAAATAGAAAATATATATATATAAAAAAATGCATGTTAATCCTAGTGTATATAATTGTTTAAAACCTTTTGATCTTCTGATTTATATTTGTTTATATTAGCAAAGAGTGATGTGAAAAATAACTATATTGAGTTTTGTTATATATCTTTTATAAGGTAATTAATAACCTAAACTTATCCGAGTTTGATTAGTTTGATACATTTGGATTCACACACACACAAAAGATCTTGAGTAGAGTAAGATTAATAAATATGTTAAAGTTCTAGATTTTGCATGGTTTTGAAACTTTCTTTGAGTGATCATTTAAAAAAAAAATCTTTGAGGCTAATATTGAAATTGATCTATTGCTCAAGTAAGTTGTTTGGTTATTAATTTTTATTTTATAGTTTTTATTTTTGTTTTGTCCGAGGACGAACAAAAGCTAATTGTGGGGGTATTTGATAGGACTAAATTATACGATATTTTTATTCCCTAATACTTAGTTTTTATATTTATTATGTACTTAAATGTTTAATTATTTAACATATTTTGATTTTAATAGGTTTTATAGGATTTTAATTAATTTATGTTAATTTAGGTAATTTTATAGTAATTTTATATTTCTTTTTATTTATGTGTTTTTATTTATTTTTAGTATTTTAGGTGTTTTATTTATTATTATGTGTTTTTAGGATTTTTATATTATTTTTATATTTTATTTTGTAGGAAAAATAAAGCTTGGGGGCAAATCTGTAAATCTGGCAAAAGTCTGATGGCAATTTCGTAATTAACCAGCACCGGTGGCAATTTCGTAAATAAGTCCTCCGGATTTTCGCGCAATGCGCGCGTTGGAGAGAAGGGAACGCGGAGCTTGAAACGACGTCGTTTGCGTCTGGTGAAGAAAACATACCGCGCAATGCGCGGCAGCTCGGTGACGTCATGCAGGCGCGGGCTGGCTGAGGCGGCTGACGTCATCATACGCGTTGACTTCGGTCAACTGACGCGTTAGGCTGGACGAAAATTGGCCCAAAATGGAATTATTGCAGCTTTTTGATTCCAAATTAGATTTTAATCCAACTAGGGTTAAGATAATAATTATTTTTCTTTTTCTTTTATTTTTAATTGTAAATCCTACTAGGGTTTGGACAAGTTAGAGGCCTATAAATAGAGGGCCAACCTCTCATTATTGATTGTAAGTTTTTAAGAGTTCTTTCTTCTACTTTCTTGGAAAGAGCTTTTCAACTATTGGGGATTATTTTGAAGAATGTCAGGCTAAGTTTTTATTTTCAGTTCTAAAGGGATGTGGAACCTTATTTTTAATTAATGTTTTAATTAAGTTTTATTATATATTCCTTCATGCATGAGATTTATTTTGATGATCTGTTTTAATTGTTTTATGATATTTATTTGATTAATTTGATTTGGCCAGTTGAATTAATTAAGTTTTTGTCATATGCTAGATTAAGATTTGATATTAAGCAAATGATATTTTATCTGATCATAAGTAGCAGTTAATAATATTTAATTGTGGTCAAACTTATGAATATTATTATGGTTATCAAGATGGCAAGTTAAATGGTCCACGATGTTGAGATTGTTGCTTGGAATAATCTAATTCTCTAATTTTTAATGCAACTGTTATATTAAATCTAGACTGATAGTTCTAGGTTGTATGATAGTTAGGGTCTTTTGTGAGCGATTGCTGCATTAGATTTATAATTTAAGGAGAATTTTGGGTAGCTTGGCGATTGTCGGTTATCTAGGATTATTAATTTCAATTGAAGGAAAAGATAATAATAACTTGATTAATTTGTTAATTAAAAGAAGGGGATACTGAATTAAGGAACTGAAGTTTATTTTAATTGATATTTCTCATATTTATTTATTATTCAATTTTATTTGTTTGTTTGAATTTTAATTAGTTAATTAATAATTCCAAACCCCCCATTTAATTAGATATTTTTGAAAATATTAGATTTATTAAAACAATCCACTCTCTGTGGGTTCGACTCTTACTTTCACTACTACATTAATATTTTTTTAAAGTAAGATTTTATTTTTGGTTGCTTGCGACAGCTTCCCAAAAATCAAGTCCCACAACTCTGGGAGAAGTTGTTCAAAGAATTATGTGCCAAGTTGTCGACATCTCCCTGGTCGTTGGATTATCTGTCTAACTAGAACTAATTATTTAACCATAACTATAAGTATCTGACCCATCCCTTGTAAAGTTTATATATATATATATATATATATATATATATATATATCCAAAGACACACTTAGCCAAAATCAAGTCCCACAACTTTGGGAGAAGTTGTTCAAAGAATTCTGTGCCAAGATGTCGACCTCTCCCTGGTCGTTGGATCATCTGTCTAACTAGAACTGGTTATTTAACCATAATTGTAAGTATCTGACCCATCCCTTGTAGAGTATATATATATATATATATATATATATATATATATATATATATATATATATATATATTTAGTCTGCTATTTAGCTAATGTGATCTTCTCCTTCTTTTTTTTTCCCTTTTAGTAATAATTTACAAACCACAACCCACTCTCTCCATATCCCCTCTTCCTGAGCACACCACTAAAGCCTCTGAACTCCTTGTACCACTCTTAACTTGATCTTCCCTTCCTACCGAAGCCATAATTACTCCTCCCGAACCCTTAATCATAATTATTGAACCTATCACACCAGCCGAACCAACAACTTCCAACATTCTCGAACATGCCAATACCCTTGAACTAACCGAACTCAAAAAATGCAACCATTACCATGACCGAACCCCAAAATATACCGACATCCATTAACCCACCCGAACTAACCTAAACCTAAAGGAGAGATGCCCTCAACCTTTCCAACGCTGAAAAATAAAATCTTAGAAAAACTAAACGCTGAAGGATTGTCAAAACTTCAACCAAAATCCAAACCAAACCCCTTCCCCCAATTCAACCAACCCCTTTCAAACTACCACCTGAATCACTAACCAAAGAAACATCTCTGCCTCCCGAACCACAAGCCGAACATGTCTCCTGTAATAACCATGAATTTAAGATCACATTGTAATTAGAATTTGTAACTAATTATTAATGAAGTGAATTTTGTGAAAAATTATGCGTAACTATTTTTTTTTGTTTTGTTATTTAATGTAACAAGAAAATTAATAAACAACCCAAGTCATAGCATGAGCTAGGGTTTGTAGTTAAACTAATTAGTGGTAGTTGAAATAATGTTATAAAAAGACAAGTCTAATTGGATTAATTAATTAACCTAATTGTAGTATTTACTATGTTAGTCCATGTGTGATTTAACCTAGCCCAATCGAACTAAATGTTGTAGCCCAATGCTTGATTTATTTCTAGTCCTACAGTGTAGTAATGTTAGCCCAAATGAAGTGAAACTAGTAGCTCAATTATAATTAATTGTCTAACCCAATTGAATTTAATTGGTGTTGCCCAATCTTCAGTCTAATTGAAATTAATTATTGAGCCTAATGTATTTAATTTCCTAGTCCCTAAAGTGAAGCCCAAATTCATAGTCAAAGTTAGTCTATATATATAGATATATATTTGTATATATAACAATAAAAGAAAAAGAAAAATTAGGGGGGAAATTGGGGTGTATTGACCGGCCAAGCTGGGGGGAACCAAAGTTGGCTCATTGCTCCAAGCGGGGGGGGGGGGGGGGGGGGGGGGACCTAGGTTGGCTCATTGCTCCAAGCTCCCTAAATTACTCTAAGAGAAAGCCTTCCTAGTGTAAGCTAATTTCCTCAATTTGTGGATCTTGCTTTGCTAGATTTAGTGGCTTGATTTAGCTAAGTGTTAATGAATTAAGGAATCTAAGCATACTTACCATTTCCCTATAAATATAGTGCATCACTAATGCTTAAAAGAGTTGGTCATTTTGTGAGTTCACCAAATAGAGAAAGGAGAGAGTTCTTGAGAGAGTTTCTTTGATAGCTTTGTGAGATAAGTCATTGAAAGATAAAAACAAGCATTTCGAGTAGAGGAGTAAGTGAATACCATCTAGTTTCATAACATATTTTGGAAGGAAAAGGAAGAGAGTCTCTAGGTCTTTAAGATTCAAAAGTTTTCTATCCTTTATAGCTATAGTTTTCTTTTAGTTATTGTTATGTTGTTATTTTGCCATGGTTGGTTATGAGAGATTTTTGTGTTGTGGAACCATGAAGGGTTCGAAGAAATAAGGAAAGACTTATGATGGTGTTGTTGTGATGAAAATGTGTATATATGTATATGAATGTGTGTTATGTATTTTTTATGGTCAAAAGTTGATTTTGTAGTAGAAAATATAGTTTGATGGTTCAAAAACCTATTTTTTTATACTTCATGATGGTAGATCTATAATATTTAGAAAGATCTATGATTATTGACACGCCTTGTATGCAAAAAGATTGAAGAAAAGTTCTTGTTGACATGTTTTAAATCAAAACCCTAGCTTGATACGTGGATTGATGATTTGAGATAAATAAGTTATTTATGTGGTATTGGTGTCTTGTATGCTAGATCTATAAGTTTCGGTAGTAATGTAACTTGGATTGTTGAAAAATGTAGTAAAATAAAGAAAACAAAATTGAAGAACATTAAGTTATGAAGATGACAAATCAAATTTGGTGTTTTTTGGATGTGTGTAACAAATTATATTAAAGTTTGAATTAAGAAAACAAAATTGAAAAAATTAGGGTTTGTATTACAAACTGACCGCCGCAGCACTGGACTTCACCACCACAACGGTGAGAGGTTCTGTCCGGGACTGCCGTGATGCTAATATCCACCGCTGCAGGGGTGGTCCGGATTTTTAAAATATAAATTAATTCTGTCGAGTTGGGTTGGGTCATGTAAACCGGGTCAAGTCAGGATGGTTTGGGTCCAGATTATTTCAAAAATTACATAACTATTTTAAAACCCAATTTAAATAATAATAATATAACAAAATAAATAAAATAAATAAAATATTGTTAAATGATTAATAATATTAGAAAGTGAATAAAATATTATTAGATAATTAATAATATTAGAAATTGAATAAAATATTATTAAATAATTAATAATATTAAAAAATAAATAAACTATTATTAATTGATTAATAATATTATCCAATAGTGATAATATTATTAAGTGGTTATATTATCAGAATATAATTAATTAAGTATTTAAATATTATCAAAAGATGATAATATTGATTAAGTACTAAGTGATTAAATACAATTAAAATTCCTCTCCTTAATTTGATTTGTAGGACCCAAGAAATAAATTATTGGTGGAAATCACGGATGAATATTGAGCTCGGAACCCACGAAGAAGCTTAGCAATTTGGGGTCCAGCACCTGCCTAATTCCTTCTCACGCCACACGTGCATGCTGCTACAGCCCAAAGCCTTTCCAAGTTGCCGTTAACATTGGCCCACTGTGGGACCCATCTGTTAAATACCAACCGAGCCACACGCTGCCCGTTCCAGCCTTATCATGCACCTTAGCTTGTTAGGCTAGCTTTATTGCTCTCTTTATATTACATATAAGTTGCCCAATCCATGACTTGCATTCCTTTTAACATGTATCAAGTGCTTACGATTACAAAACATGCTCCTTCTAGAAACATAAAACCCAATTGCCATGCGTATGAAATTTTATTCCTTGGCACAATTCTAATCATGCAACGAACTTATGCCTCATGAACTACTGTGAAAAGGAATTGAAATTGACTTGAAGCCGTGCCAAAGAATTCCATTTTTTCTATAAAAATTAAATTAAAAATAATATAAAAATAATAAAATTATAATAATATATAATAATAAATAAAACACCTAAAATACTAAAAATACTTACAAATTCACAAATAATTAAGTTTAAAAATACTCAATAAATAAGAATAAAATCCAATTATTAGTGTATCTCATTGGGGAGCACCAATGCTCTTTGTTAAGAAAAAAGATGGATCTTTAAGGTTTTGTGTTAACTACCGAGAGTTGAACAAAGCTACGATCAAGTGTAAGTACCCACTACCAATAATAGACGATCTTTTCGATCAACTTAAAGGAGCGAAATACTTTTCGAAGATAGACTTGAGGGCTGATTACCATCAGTTGAAGGTGAGAAAGGAGGACATCCCAAAGACAGTATTCAGAATTCGTTATGGCCATTATGAGTTTCTGGTGATGTCATTTTGATTGACGAATTCGCTAACCGCATTTTTGGACATGATGAACAGAGTGTTCAAGCAGTACTTAGACAAGTTTGAGGTTGTGTTTAATGAAGACATTTTGGTTTATTCCAAGACTAAGGAGGAGCATACCGAGCATCTGGGTTAGGTATTGGGGATATTGAAAAAGGAGCAATTGTACGCAAAGTTTTTGAAATGTGAATTCTGGTTGGAGAAAGTTCAATTTTTAGGTCATGTTATTGACAAATAAGGGGTTTCTATAAATCCTGCAAAAGTAGAGGCGGTTATTAATTGGGAACAACCGAGGACACCGACGGAGGTTAGGAGTTTTTTAGGGTTAGCAGGGTACTATCGAAGATTTATCAAGGATTTTTCTAATATAGCTATCCCACTAACAAATTTGACAAAGAAGACGGTGAAATATGTTTGGACAGAGAAGTTGTAACGCCCCGAGATCCCACATTTCTTAATTACATTCGATTATCTCTGGATAACGAAATTATTAACTTTAGACTACATTAACCTGGAATCTCGTGCGTTAAAACTAATCCTTTAATCTTTAAGTCCAAACTGTTGACTATAAATGTGGTCCAATTTTTTTATTTTTTTTTCAAACTTAATTTAACTTACATCTCTTACCTGTCTCAGGATCGCAACGTTTACATACCTTTCATTAGAACTTAGGTCAACTATGTATTATTTGTGACCTACTCTATTTCGATTTCAAACCATATATAATCATGATTTCACATAACTTATCCTGTAAATAAAATTTCGCCATTATTCCATCTATATATGGTCTTGTTTACATATACCCGTTCTGTACCTGTTCTTGTTCACACATATTTGTATGCATACATGTCCTGTTTACATATCTCTGTATCATACACGCGAGTTTATTACATATCAAACTCTATTACTAATAATACATTCAACTTTAACTCTTACATCTCCTAACTGGATAATACATACATACACATTCATTATTATGAATTTACAAATCATACGTTTTTTACGAACTCACAAACATTTGTTATTTTATATGAATATTTCACATATATCAAATTCTTCATGCTTATCTATTCCATCAACGATCTTTTACCTGAGCTGCACCGGAATCCTCCGGCCTTCTCGTATTTTACCTGAAATGTTAGTTCATAGCAAGAATGAGCATAAAGCTCAGCAAGTAATTCAGCTAACACCTTTCATGCTCACAATTTATAATATGCGTTATACATCCTTTATCTTAACATACAATGCTTAATGTCACGTAATTCATTTAGCAATTAAACACATAGTTGCACATAGGGCACATTTCAACTCACTATCACGTAGTTCATATCGAACATCTATTATACTTAAGTCTGAAGAACTTGCCTGTTACGCTTTATATACACTTAACCTGTACTTCCTCGCTTGTCCTTTCATATCATTCCTTGCATCGGATTGTTACCTCGATCTTTATCTGTCAATACATAACCTTTACATCAATATAGGATCATCAAACTTTATAATCTTTGTCAAACTTAACTCATAAATATCCGACCATTTGTCTCTAATCATTTCACTTTTGATGTATCACACCTTATGTAGGTTTATAATACACCCTAGCTTGCTTCCGACCTTTTACATAACCCTTAACTAGATTTGCCTTAGCTTTAGGCATGATATATTATGCCTTTTATCGTTTCATTATACCTTGACATCCTTTAAATAGCTCATTCTTATCAATTTAGGGTTTATTTAACCCATTCTTATTATTCCATATCAAAATATAGCTTTTTAGAAGCTTAAATTTTTTTCAAAAACAGAGCAACTTCACCACGGTGCCGCTAGAGCTCGCTGGCCGCGCATTCTTCTCGGTCGATGAACAGTACATTGCGCGGCCAGCGCAATGTTTAGTGCAAAACATGGCGCCGGGGCGCCATGTTAAAATTCTGGAATCTGATTTTTGCACTATCTTTGCCGATTTTTAATTTCTTCATCTTACATCCAATTGAGCTGAAATTTGGACCACATCTAGACCTTACTACCTAGTATTTTACAAAAATACTAATTGCCTATTTTGGATTCTTAAAAATAGAGATACACTAGCCCTTAGGAGGGCTGTTCAACACGTTTCTATACTTAGAAAATTTTTCAGATTTTTAAAACTCAACTTTTGCAACTTTGTGATTTTTGGCCAATTGCTTTAAAACTTCGTTCCGACACTTGACATAGTTCATATAACCTATATATGACATGTCTAAAATTTCAAAACCGTAAAACTTCGCACGAGGCGACTTTTGTTCGTTAAAATCCATTTCGATTCGAAATGATCGACTTCGATCGTTCGAATCGCCTTTTCGCTCAAATTTAACTCCGTCGATTACCAAATCAACTCTAGCACGTGTATTAACATAAACATGAGTCCTTTAACTTCATTTCAACTCTAATTCCTCAAAATTTCCAAAAATCACCTTCTTGTTGGATTTTCCTTAACTTTTCAAAACCTTACAAATTTCAAAGCTTAACGTTACTTTCAATCCTTGACTCTATACATCTCATAAGTTATCATAACCACATTTGACCACTATATAAGTCCATATGACTTCTAACCGCACATTCTAATGCACTTTACAGATTATTACGAAATCTATACGCAAAGTATAGCCTAGTATTCAATCTCTTACTTAACAAATCATACTTTTGGACCTTTGAAGCATTTTATATGCTATTAAACAAAATATTATGCATGAATCCAACATGTTCAACACTTCAAACTAGGTTTTCATCAAAACCATTAACATAAAACACATGATCATCTACAATTCAAAGCTTAATATTACACTTCCCTTAACACAACATGTTTTACACCTTTTTATAACTTAGAACTCTATTTAACATGAAACTTCACATATCTTGAACATATTCTTTACTTTCAACTAGGGTTTCACTACTTCCATCAACATATGACACATAATTCTTCCATAATTCATGACTTCAAACTTAAAAAATATACATGAATAGTCCATCAACTTTGCTCAACTAACTTTCAAGCTTAAGTTTTTATCAAATCATAAACATAAACACCTAATCTCACATAAACTTTATACTCAACCCTTATTTTTCAAAGATTCATACATGGCTATACACCAACTTTCATTTACACACTCAAACATCAAAGTTTATAACTTATACTTTGTTATACCTTCTTGAAAGGGCAACTTCTTTACATGTCTAGCTTTGTCTTGCCAAGCTCTTCCTCTTTTCTTCTTGCCACTTGATTATTTGAGGTCTCTAGCTCCATGATTCCAAGCTTCTCCCCAAGTTTCCATGACTTCTTTCTCTCCTTTCTCTCTCTTTGCTAGAACTTTCGAAAGATAAGGAGAACAATGCTTATAACTTAGCTTAATTGCTATATACATATATTATATCTAACTCCAACAACTAACTCATTTAGTTAACTTAACACAAGCATAGTTAGGGATAGTTGTGTCATTTCCCATGACTAACCAATGGCATAATAGTCATTATACCAACTTAGGACATCTTGGTCATTTCATAATTTCTCAAGGGCATTTTGGTCAAATGCCATAAAATCTAGAGGATTAAATCTCCAACAAATCATACATTATTTATTTTTAATCCATTTCAATTCCATTTTGATCCAAACTTGTTTCATCATACTTGAATTTTATTCTATCATCAAATGATCCATAATTGGTTTGTCCCAAAATAATTGTCACACTTTTAAAAATTAATTTCCATTAATCACTTATTAATTACAATTATACTTGCCAAAATTCCATATTATTCCTTAAATTCCAATTTCTATAAACTTTTTGATTCCACAATAAATCAATTCCAATTTCCAACATATCAATATCATCAACTTGCTCATTTGTCCATAAACCACTTTCTCGATCAGATTACCAAAATCCGTTGTCTTATATCCTTTAAACTTATAATATCTTCGTTACGACTTTACGTCCCTTTACTCATGTACATAGTCCAATTACGTCACACTGGTAATTCACATAATTTCTACTCATATTTGAGCATATTATCTTATGTATTTTCATATCGTATAACGATTATCTTATTTCAATCCATAAATATCAATTTCTTTGGTAACTTCAAATATTCATATATCAAATCCTTAATATTCCTTAATAAACCGATTAAATCATACAATTTCTTATTCTTTGCACATACATACATACATACCTTACATCGTTATTCTCATACCTTCGTCTCTTCAGGCCTACTCATCAATCTCGTTCTCAATTTTCATAACTAACATTTATTTAATTATACATTCCTCGTTTCCATATTCTATAACTTTAATTTCCTTCTTTTTGTATTAAATTCAAAATACACATATATCCACCTATTTAATCAACCATATAGTTCATATTAGCACTTTAATTAAATAATGATTCATATTTGATCATTCCTTAATATATATTCTGGCATTCAAACTAGGTTTTATCTAATAACCTTTACTTAATTAATCACAATCCTCATTTGAAATTCTATAAAATCCTGGGGTGTCACAGAAGTGCAAGGAGAGCTTTATGTAGTTGAAAAAAAGGCTTAGTGAAGCACCCATGTTATCCTTACTAGATGATACTTGGGGGGGGGGGGGGGAAAGGGGGAGGGGGAGGGATTGTAGTGTACAGTGATGCATTACACAAGGGTCTTAGATATGTGCTCATGTAGTATGACAATGTCATCGCTTACACGTCACGATAGTTGAAGGATTATGAGAAGGGATATCCGATTCATAATATTGAGTTAACAACAGTAGTGTTTACTTTGAAGATCTGTAGACATTATCTATATGAAGATAAATGTGAGATATATACGAACCATAAAAGTTTGAAGTATATCTTCACCCAAAAGGAGTTGAATATGAGGCAGAGGAGATGGTTAAAATTGATCAAAGATTATAATTGTGAAATTCTATATCATCCCAAAAAAACCAATGTAGTGACAAATGCTCTAAGGAGAAAAAGTAGAGAGAAGTTATTTGTATTAACAGATTAGGATGAACTAGTAAAAGAGATGGTTCGAATGGAGTTGGAGGTGAAAAATTCAAAAGATTCAGAACATAAATTATCAGGAACAGAGGCGAGCCCAACCTTATTGGAAAAAATAAGATAGGCTCAAGACAAGGATAAATAATGTATGAGAATAAGAGAACGGATGGCCGATGGTGATGAGGTCAAGTTTAAGTTAGTAAAGGACTACTAAGATTTGAAGGGAGAGTTTTGATACCAATAGTACTCGAATTACGAGAAGAGATTTTATAAGAAGCCCACATCACGAGATACTCGATACATCTGGGTAGTACAAAGATGTATCAATATCTACGTCAGTATTTTTGGTGGCCGAATATGAAGAGAGAGGTTACAGAATGTGTCAGCCGATTCCTAACTCGTTAAAGGGTAAAGACAGAACATCAAAGACTGAGCTGATTGTTACAACCATTAGAGATTCTTAAATGGAAATGAGAACATATTACAATGAATTTTGTAGTAGGACTTCCAGCAACACAGAAAGATAACAAAGTCAGTGCACTTTTTGGGTAGTTGTGGATTGACTAACAAAGTCAGTACACTTTTTGCCGATCAAGATTCGATTCAATTTGGATCCGTTAGCCAAATTGTACATCAAAGATATAGTTTCAAGATATAGAGTGCCAGTGTCAATTGTGTTCGACAGAGATCTACGCTTCACATCAAATTTTTGGAAGAGTTTTCAGGAAAGAATGGGGATGCAGTTGAGGTTGAGTATCATGTATCATCCACAGACTGATGGGCAAAGTGAAAGAACAATTTACACATTGAAGGACATGCTCAGTGCCCGTGTGATGGATTTCAAAGGTAGTTGGAAAGACCATATACCTTTAGTAGAATTTGTGTATAATAACAATTGTCACGCGAGCATAGGTATGCTGCCTTATGAAGCACTGTATGGAAGAAAATGTAGCACACCATTATGTTGGGATGAAGAAGGAGAACTTCGACTACTAGGACTAGAATTGGTTCAACATATAGTAGAGATTATCAAAGTTATAAGAGCTCAACTAGTAGTAGTTTAAGATCGACAGAAAAAGTATGTGGATTTGCATCACTAGAAAAGAGACTTCAAAGTGGGGAGTTTTGTGCTTTTGAAGATATCTCTCTATAAGGGGAAGATCAGATTTGAGAAGAAAAGAAAATTAAGCTCGAGGTTCATAGGACCGTTTGAGATATTGAAAAAAGTGGGTGAAGTGGCGTACGAGACAACTTTACCTCCTGAACTGAAACATATTCATAACGTGTTTCACGTATCAGTGTTGCAGCCATACAAGCCTGATTATAAGCACGTCATATTCTATACGCCGATTCAAGTTGAGAAAAATTTATCTTATGAAAAAATTCATGTCCAGATATTAGATAGAAAATATTAGACTTTAAGAAATAAGGTTATACATTTTGTTAAAGTACTTTGGAGGAACCACAACGCTGAGGAAGCTATATGCGAACTTGAAGAGAATATGAGGAATAACTATCCGAATCTTTTTGAGTAACCTTGAATTCAAAATTTTGGGGACGAAATTCTTATAAGGGAAAAATGTAATAACCATGAATTTAAGATCACATTGTAATTATAATTTATAACTAATTATCAATTAAGTGAATTTAGTGAAATACTATGTGTAACTATTTTTTTTATGTTATTTAATGTAACAAGAAAATTAATAAACAAGCCAAGTCATTACATGGGCTAGGGTTTGTAGTTAAACCAATTAGTGGTAGTCTAAATAATGTTATAAAAAGGCAACTCTAATTGGATAAATTAATTAACTTTTGTGGTATTTAATATGTTAGTTCATGTGTAATTTAACCTAGCCCAATCGAACTAAATGTTGTAGCCCAATCCTTGATTTATTTATAGTCCTACAATGTAGTAATGTTAGCCCAAATGAAGTTAAACTAGTAGCACAATTCTAATTGTCTAACTCAATTGAATTTAATTGGTGTAGTCCAATCTTGAACCCAATTGAAATTAATTATTGAGTCCAATGTATTTAATTTCCTAGTACCCAAAGTGGAGCATAAATTCATAGTCAAGGTTAGTAAATATATATATAGCACTAAAAGAAAAAGGATTTTTTTTTGGGGAAATTGGGGTGTATTGACCGGCCAAATGGGGGGGGGGGGGGGGGACCTAGGTTGGCTCGTTGCTCTAAAGAGTTGGTCATTTTGTGAGTTCACCAATGAGAGAAAGGAGAGGGTTCTTGAGAGAGTTTCCTTGATAGTTTTGTGAGATAAGTCTTTGAGGGAGAAAAAAGCAAGCATTTTGGGTAGAGCTCAAGAGGAGTAAGTGAATGTCATCTAGTTTCACAACATACTATGGAAGGAAAAGGAAGAAAGCCTCTCGGTCTTCATGGTTCAAAAGTTTTCTATCCTTTATAGCTATAGTTTACTTTTAGTTATTTTTATATTGTTATTTTACCATGGTTGGTTGTGAGAGATTTTTGTGTTGTGGAATTATGAAGGTTTCAAAGAAATAAGGAAGGACTTTTGATGGTGGTGTTATGATAAAAATGTGTACATATGTATATGTATGTGTGTTATGTATTTTCTATGGTCAAAAGTTATTTTTGTTGTAGAAAATATAGTTTGATAGTTCAAAAACCTATTTTTTTTTATACTCTATGATGGTAGATCTATAATATTTAGGAAGATCTATGATTATTGACATGCTTTGTATACAAAAGATTGAAGAAAAGTTCTTATGGACATGTTTTAAATCAAAACCCTAACTTGATGTGTGGATTGATGATTTGTGATTTGAGATAAGTAAGTTATTTATATGGTCTTGGTGTCTTGTATACTAGATTTATAAGTTTCGGTAGTAACGCAACTTGAATCGTTGAAAATGTAGTAAAATAAACAAGCTTATGGTCATTGTACTCAAAAGAGATCATTTTAAAACCCTAGTCGATCGATCATGATTTTTTAATCACAAAAATGCTTTCAAAAAAGGTGATCGATCCATAATATATTGAAGAACATTAAGTTACGAAGATAACAAATCAAATTTGATGTCTTTTGGATATGTGTAACAAATTCTATTGAAGTTTGAATCAAGAAAATAAAATTGGAAAAATTATGGCTTGTGTATTAAAGATTGACTGCCGCAGTGTTGGACTTCACCGTTGTAGTGGTGAGAGGTTCTGTCCGGGACCGCCGCGACACTAGTATTCACCGCTGCAACAGTGCTCCGAATTTTTGAAAAATAAATTAATTCAACCTAGTCGAGTCGGGTCATGTAAACCGAGTTGGGTCGGTTTGGGTCCAGTTTGAGCAAATTATTTCAAAATTTATATAACTATTTTAAAACCCAATTTAAATAATAATAATATTAATAAATAAATAAAATATTATTAAATAATTAATAATATTAGATAGTGAATAAAATATTATTAAATAATTAATAATATTAGAAAGTGAATAAAATATTTTTAGATGATTAATAATATTAGAAAGAGAATAAAATATTACTAGATGATTAATAATATTAGACAATGAATAAACTATTATTAATTGATTAATAATATTATCCAATGACGATAATATTATTAAGTGGTTATATTATCAGGAGATAATTAGTTGTGTGTTTAAATATTATCAAATGATAATAATATTGATTAAGTGCTAAGTGATTAAATGTTTAACTATGTGCGTAAGCTTAATTAATTTTGAGTGAGACGTACTAAGGTTATAATTATAAGACTATATGTGTTATACTAATTGAAATATCAAACTTATTAATGTTAGGTCTTTCCAAAAGAAGTAATTAAAATAGCTTAGCAGTAATCAGCAGTACATGCAAGTTTCTTATACCCAGACTTGTATTTATTTTTAAAACATCCTTAAGTGGTTTAATTATTAAAAATTAACCCACATCTTTATTTTTTGTTATTATTCGCACTTGTACGCAATTGTGAATCGTTTCATTATTGAACTATGAAACATTTAAGTTCTGTTATTAATGAACTATTTAATAAATAGTCTATGCTAATTGTTCAGTTAGACCTTGTATGTATAAATTCAATCATTTGAATATTGCTAAAGTAAATCCAAACCAATAGTTGGTGAAGACTCTTATAGTAAGACTGAGAATGAACAACCCTAACAAGAGGATTATAATTGAGAAATCGACCATTGTGCAAGATGTCTGAATGTTATGCATATATATAAGGGTAGAAGAGGCTGATCTTGTGACGCCCCCAAATCCAGGTCCCTTGAGGTTTGGTGCTCACGTTACTATTCTACCCTGTCATCACATCCATCCATTCTGAATAAAATAATAATAAAACTTAATTTACATTCATACATAACTATTCCCAGGTTCTACATACCTTTATACATACACATCTGTACCTGGTATATTACAAAAGATAATAACATTAATTTTTACAAAAGTTCTCTAACTAGACCTTTACTGTTGACCAGTCTTTCCTTTGCCTTTGTCTACTCCTGATCCTTTGACCTTTTCAGGTTTAACTGAAATATCTTGTTTAAAGGCAAGAATGAACATACAATAGCTCCGCAAGTACATAAATAAAAGATGACAGAATACTTCAAAATGATGAATGACAATCATTTATAATGGAACTAAGTTGTTTTCAATCAACTGGAATCATTTCCAATAAGCTGAATCATTTCTAATAGTGGAATTTAATATCAAGAACTGAATCGTTTACAATTAACTAAATTGGCGTCAATAGGTTGAATTAATTTGAATAAACGGAATCAATATCAATAAGCTGAATCAATATCAATTCAATGTGTGAACATGAGAATTATCCATAATCTTTATATGATTAACTGGAAACATGGAATTTATTTGTTGTATGGTCACAAGACCAAGAACACATTAAGAACAATACCAGTCATATAGAATGATATTGCCTA
Organism: Hedera helix; assembly: GCA_947179155.2. Lineage (NCBI taxonomy): Eukaryota > Viridiplantae > Streptophyta > Magnoliopsida > Apiales > Araliaceae > Hedera > Hedera helix. Next base: position 14,098,104 of record OX359268.1, read on the forward strand.
GATTAGTCAAGAGACTGTTGTTCCAAATAGATGTGTACTTTGGGTGATCAGCCCATCGCACCTTTATATTGTGCACAACATAAACATCTAGCGACGCAACCACATCATAAAATTATATTGTATATACGTTACTCCTCTTTATCAGGGTTGTTCTGTTACAACATATCAGAGAATCCGCACCACAAAAATGTGGATTGGAGCACATAACAATAAACATCTTATTACAACATATATCAATATATGTGCCTAGCCGGAATCAAGATTGGCATCGACCTTTTCAAATTAGTTCAATGGTGAACGAACTTTACATGATCAAATAAATGCATAACATGGATAACTTTTCAATGAACTATAAATAGAAGTTCAGATAGAAGACTTGCCTGTATCCTCGTCTACCACAATTGGTACAATATTATCCCGTCTATAACCTACATGACCATAATATTGGTTCATGCATTAGTTACATACCCATGCATGTCATAACTTGCTAAACAAGCTACCTTTTAGCTCAACATAACCCTAACACGTAACACATTGTTTATTTACAACTTAAGGTCTACCATATTGATCATTTTTATTAAATTATGGCCTACATACATGTTTCTATCATTTAATATCAAACTATTGCATTTTTGGAAATAAAATAAATTATTTTTAAATTTCAGTACATGGCCCTCTGCGCCATGTTTTCTTCTTAGAATCTCACTGGCCGCGAGATTGGCTAGGTTCAACTGCGCCCCGGCTTGCCTTGATCTCGCCCCGACGTGGTCTTCACAGTAACACTGCACCCCGGCACAGTTCACAGCACAAAAGATGGCGCCCCGACGCCATCCTGATTTTTCTGAAATTTTTTCTATTCCAAAAACCTTGTTATCTTTGGCCCTAAATTGAATTCCTCAATTACAACACTTCACATAGCACATATAACCTGTATTTGACTTGCATGAGCCTTCAAAATATTTAAAAATCATAATTTGGCCCTATTTTTCCAAATAATTCCTTTCGGTCGTCGGCGAATGTTTTAAAACGTTTAAAATGGACAATTGTCGCCATACACAACAAATGACTTCCAAATCAACTCTAACACGTGTATTTATGTATAACCTACATGTTTGGCCTCTTTTGACATTCAATTACACAAAATGGCCAAAAATCACACTTTAATGGCATTTTACTAAAATTCCATAACTTGAAACTTCAACCATCCTTGAGTTATCAACTCTACTTCTCATATACATGGACATATACACATTTAACAACTTTGCATGCACATGTAGCTTCTACATGCACTTCCCAAAATACTTTACAGATTATGGTTTGGTTTAATCATAAATCCTAGCCTAATATTGTAACCTTCCATAACAAGTCATACTTTTAAACCTTCCATGTATCTACTAAGATACCAAGCAACAATCAACACATATATTCAACATGTTTAACACCTTCAATTATATTTCCATCAATTAAAGTGACATACAACACATGATCACACTTAAACCATGCTTTCTAGCTTTGAAATTACACATGAATAGTGCACCACCTTTGTCATACAACTTGAGTACTTAGGGTTTCATGATCAACCAATTACATACCACATAGATTCACAAAAATTCACATAATCAACATGTATAACCAAGATACATGCATGATTACTTCTTTTCTTGCATGTAAGCATACAAACATGAAATCTTGAAGTTTGAATATGCTTATACCTTCTTTTAGCTCCTCTTCTCCGTGCTAAAAATCTTCTAAGAGCTTGATTCTCCACTTTGATCACTTGTTTCACTTGGTTAGAGCACTTCCTCTTAAAATCCTTCAAGGTTTTCTTCAATCCTAGCTTTTCTTCTACCTTTCTCTCTTTGAGCTCTCTCTCACGTATCAACTTGGAAATAATAAGGTAAAATGCTGAAAACTTATCATATAAGTGTTGCACAAGAATTTTCCATCACTTAACTCATATTAGTTAATTAACTCATGCATGGTTAATGGCATGCATGTCATTTCCCACCCTTAAACAAGGGTATAATAGACATTAAACCATCTTGGGACACATGTGTCATTTTCCAAATTGATGAGGGTAGTATGGTCATTATCCATAAATTCTAGGAAATTTTTAATTTTTAACATTCATAAATTACTCAATTTTGATCCAATTCAAATCATTTTTGATCCAAACTTGTTTCATTAAGCTTAAATTTAATTCCATAATCAAATATTCCACCACTGCCTTGTCCCAAAACACTTGTCACCTTCCAAACATTAAATTTCACTAATAACATATTAATTTACAATATTTATAAAGCTTTTAATTTGTATATCATTACAGATCCCCTCGAACACATGAGGTAAAATATTAGTTCATGGTCCTTAGTGGCCACTCAGTAGTAAAGACTCAATCATTTCTTTTAATTGAAGCTTGATTCTCGCTTATTCACAATTATTATATATTGTTGAAACCTCAGAAAATATTTTTATTCAATCATGATATACCACTCTTGTATTCATTGTTTACTAAAATTTGTTGAGCAGACTAGTTGCTCACTCTTGACATATATATCATGATATTTTTCAGATAAGCCCGAAAGCTCTAAGAAGAACAAGCACAAATGAAAAGTCCAAGAGTAGAATAATATGCATGCTAGTTGTTTTAGTAACTTTGTAATTTGCTTATGTAAACCTTTTTTTTTTATTTTTTTTTAATCAATTAAGGAGTATGTTTTGTATTAAGTTAAGGTTGTTAGACCTTGGGATTTGTAGAACCTTATTTTAATGAACAATTTATGTTTATATATTCCGCTTTAATTTATAGAATGTGTTTGGAGATTGATGGATTGTGAGCAACAAACCCGAGGTTATAGAACCTGAATTTGGGGGTGTCACATCTCCCCACCTCTGACCTCCACTAAACCTCAACTCAAACGCATCCCTCCACCTCCAACAATACAACCACCTTTAACCCCAACTCAAACCTCAACAATCCCTGACCCACAACCTTATACCTTTGACTTATCTTCCTTAACCTTCTGGCCAAAAGACCCTAATAATGATGACATTCCTTGTATAATTTTCAATTATTTTAACCTATATGCCGATGACGTCACATAATATATAGGGTATTGTCATCCACCCTCTTCCTGAACCAGTATCGCCCCAACAGTCAACGAACTTATAGTTAATTATAAATAAAGAGGTTCAAATAAAAGAGGTTTCTACAATAAAGGAACTGAAGATATGTACCTTCTTATCCCTTGGAAGACATCCTCACATTCTAAAGTCCATTGAAAAGTCTTCTCATTCTTCAGACCCTTCAAAGTGTCAAAGAATGGAAGGTACATCTCTGCCGGACTATGCATAAAACGCCAAAGAGCTGCCACCTGACCAGTCAATCTCTGTATATCCTTAAAAGACCAAGGTGACTTCATGTCCAAGATTTCCCAAATCTTTTTCGGATTAGCTTTTACCCCCCTTTTACTAACCAAGTAACCCATAATCTTTCCTGACTTTAGACCGAAAGTACATTTAGTTAGGTTAAGCCTCATGTTGTAATGCTTAACGGCCTAAAAGTACTCCATATCCTATAGATGTTCATGCACCACAGTTCTTTAAACAATCATATCATCTATATAAACTTCTATGTTCCTATCAATCTGTCTATGGAAAACCTTATTCATCATTCTCTGGTAAGTTGTTCCTGCATTAATGAGTCCGAAGGGTATCCTCTTATAAGCATATATCGCCCGATGGGTAATGAATGTCGTTTATGGGATATCATTCTTATACATCAAAATTTGATTATATCCTAAAAATGCATTATGAAAGCTAAGAATGCCATGCCCTAACGTTGTGTCAATTAGCTGCTTAATGTGAGAAAGTGGATAAAAGTCCTTCGGGCAAGCTTTGTTCAAATCCGTGTAGTCAATCCAGACTCTATTTCCTATTATGCTTTTTAACTAGTACTACATTCGCCATCCATTTTGGGTAATCAATTTCCAGGATCACATCGGCATTTAGAAGCTTTGTTATCTCCTCATCAATAATCATTTGTCGCTTTGGAGAAAATATTTGCCTCTTCTGTCAAACCGGCTTCCTCTTTAGATCTACACACAATTTATGCACTGCTATGTCTTCTGCAATGCATGGCATGTCCCTAGGTGTCCAGGTGAAGATGTCGGCGGCATAAGCTCGAAGTAACTCCACTAACCTTTTCTTCACCGACTCTTATAACCCTTCACAATCTTTGATATATCCCTCGAAATTATATCTACATCCTTTGTTTCTTCAACAGGCAGAGCAAGGGATTTTGTGGGTCCCTCTATGAAAAGTTCAACATCCACCATCATAGTCTATTTCTGCTTACTGACCCTCACCACTGATAATGTGAGAGTATACTGATAACACCCTCGGGCTATGTTAAGATCCTTTTTCACCTCACCAACACCATTAAGAGTAGGGAACTTCATCTTAAATTATAGGATTGAGGTGACAATATGCAGTGCGGCTACGGTGGTACAACACAAAATGGCATTATATGTAGAATTAACTTAAACAACAACGAATTTTACCTTGATCTGTATCTGTTGAGGGGTCGTACCAAAGACTACGGGTAGCTACACCGTCCCTACTATATGTACTACCTAATTACCAAATCCATACAACAGAGACTACTTCTAATTTATGATCTTTCAGATCCTTCCTCTGATAAGCATGACTGTACAACACATCCACAAAACAACCATTGTCGATCATGATCCTCCTCGTATCCACTGGACTAATCTGTGCTGTGATGACCAATACCCCCTCTTGAGGATCTACTACATCGAGACGGTAATCCTCATCAATAAAGGAGATTACTGTGTTAGGAAAAAGGCCTATCACTTTTAGCAGTCTGTTCTACAAATGCCATTACTATTTCTGTACCACCTCGGCGCTTCTTCCCAAATATCTTCCTGGTCGATCCTCATGTGATGACATCAATTACTCGTCGTGGCCTGTCCTCTCGACCTACTTCCCGATCCTTCTCCTGAGGTCGGCTTATGGGTGGAGACTCTCGTCCTGCATTGTATTGAATTAGCTCCCCTTTTTTAACATTCTTTTTAATCAGATCCTTCAGATGCCGAAAGGTTTAAGTTAAATGTCTAGTTGCCTGATGATAGTTGTAGAACAGATTCCTATTTCCCTTTGGACGACTAACTCTCGCCTGTGCTGCCTTGAAGAATGGCTTATTCCTGATCTCCTCTAGAATCGGTACCCTATTTGTATTCAATGGAATATAGACCTTATTTTCAAACTTCAGCCGAAATGGTGGCTTATTGACTTCTGGAGGATTTGCTTTCGGTCGGATTCGATCCCATACTTCTAGCATTCCATCTTTATTTTTTGATCGATCAACCGACTTCGGATTCTGATAGAGACTTGTCATCTCCTCCTCAATAGCAATGAAATTTTTTACTTGTTCATAGGCGTCTGATATGTTTTTGGGAGCATTGAACATAATATCCTTCATAAGCTTCCGAGAACGTCGCGTCTCCAACCCTGTAGTGAAGAATCCTAAGGCCCGAGTCATGTTTAAGTCTGTGATTGTGCCATCAACCTCCTTAAACCTTTGCACATACTAACTCAGTGTCTTATTTGGCTTTTGTTTGATCTATATTAAAGAAGTTGTGAGCTTTTCCCTCATCTTGTTACTCCTAAATCGATCGTAAAATTTATCACATAACTTTTACCAAGAATTAATGCAGTTCGGGGGTAGAGACATCATCCAGTGTCTAGCTCTCTTTTTTAATGTTGTGATGAACATCTAATACCTAGTCGCATCAGAATGACCATAGTATCACATATTGCATTTGTAGTAATGTGTGTGGTCATAAGGATCTCCCGTGCCGTCATATGACTCCAACGGTGGTAGCTTCTTTGTTGGATCGGCCTGGGCTTCATCAATAACATGTACAAAAGGGGACTACTAGTCCAGGGGCTGACGATTTATTTGAGGAGCTGTTACTTTTAGCTCTAGTTTCATTATTTTCAACATAATGGGATCGAGGATACCTGCTGAGGGGTTTTCTCATGCTATTCTCGTACTCGGTTCGGAGACTTGGCCTACCTTATGTTGTCTCTCCTTATTTCTCCATGATCCAGATCATTAGTTGGGGATTTAACCCACCTTTGTTGGTTGGGGTTTGAATTAATTGTCTCTCGATCCCTGGAATACGCCTGCTTCCGATCCTATGAGAGACTTTTCCTTTATAGCGAGGCTTCAGAGAGTTGTCTTACCTTGTATCACCATGCCTTTTTTATTGTAGTATAGCTCCCTAGAGGAGGCTTTATTATGAGGTCTAGGATGTTCAACTGATCTCCTCATCTGAGTTTGGCTTTGTGGTGTTATTTCACGAGAACCTTGAACTTTAGATTAAACTCCACCTTCGTTCCATAGTTTGTCTAAATGTGTGCTTCATTCATGCTACTGAAGATGCAAGGTTTCGAAATCATCTACGATCTTTTTGATCGTTTGCATCCTGATGATCTCACGCTAGTCCTGTCGACTAGATTTCTTGTCTCAATCCTCCCAAAAAGGGGATCGGTTATTTGCCCCTTGTCTCTGCAAGTCTGGAATTAGTGAATTGAGAGGGTAAACAACATATGTCAGATTGGTGTCGACTACGTCTCCTTAGGTTTAATCCTTTAACTAGAGGGACCAAGTATGTCTTTTACCGATCCTCGTATATGATATGTCAGAGGTACAATTCAAGACCCCGCTTGATCCGATACTTTTTCACCCTTATTTGCTATGAAAGTTTTTTTTTTATAAAGAACTTAGTGATTTTAAACAAAAATTTGCAGAATGCTCTCCTTCTAGCGTTGATGTTAACGCCTGATTATGTACACTTACCAAAATCACCAAAAAGCAAGCAACTTGCACAAGGAACAGTCAATGGGTCACACCAAAAAACTTGACGGCTTGGGTCGTCGGGGGTATCGCTCCAGTGTGAGAGTAAATTATTTGCCTAATTTACTACTTAGGAAATACACATAAGTATACGCGATCGACTAATAATATAATGACAAGATAGAGTATCGTTCCTACATAGAATTAAAAATAATTATTACCAATTACTAATTTTATATCAAATTAATTTTATTTAAACAACTACAATAAACTATAAAATAAAACTAATTAAAATTAACAACTAAATTAAACTAATGACAAAGATTAATATCAGATTTAAAATGCTTAAGATTATAATTTTTTCCAATATTTCATTTAAATTTCATATCTCTCAATTTAATTATACGGTCACGATGAATTGTTAACCTGAGAATTCTTTATAGTATTTATACGCATTTGTCAATGAAATATAAACAAATCCTTCCTAAATCCGACACAAGGCAATAGAAACGAAAGGAATATTCTAGCTAAATAATTCACTATATTTCTATGAGAATTAACAAGGATTTTAAGTTTAGATTCTCAAATTGGTTACACATGACATATAGGTATATGTCTATCCTATATACGAATTATGTATCCTATCCCATGCATAATACATAAACATATGTCATTATATTCAGATATAAATTTATAATCCGTCTATCAAATTCATATAAATTATCCCATTAATTATATGATTCTAAATAGTACATGAACTCATAAAATATAATGAACCAATTTATATGGTGCCAATTAAATAGAAAAAATAATTAATTTAATTTATACATTAGGCTCAATTGCAATCTTAATTAAAAATTAGCTCATAACTGAAAAAGAAATCAATATCATAAAATAATAATTAATCTGCATCGTAAAGTTACAAAAATAAAAGAGAAAGTTAGAGATAAAAATCTGTATTTATGCGCGATCTTCAATCTCTGCCTTCAATTCTTGCTCATTCGCATTGAATTTATTCTTCAGATCTTTAAAATAATCATTCTTCTAATTTATTCTAATACTACTATGTTAAATCTATGTTAACTTGTTCTAATCCGGTCTAAAAGAAGTTCTACATAATGTATTTATATAAGTACTTGAATTTTCTAAACCCTAATAGGAATAAAATTACATGTAAAAATACTCTCCTTACTTAATTTGGACCCACTAATTAAAATAATACTAAAATCCAAAATAAGACTGACATGAGACCCTCAAACTTCAAAACATGTTGGAAAAAATCCATCGAAGAAAGATTTTGCCACTCCTTACGCACTGCCATGTGGTTAATGCTTCAGCATGTCCTCATGCTCGACTGCACATTGCGCAGATGTCTTACTAATGATCCACATGGACGCATTACACGCTCATTCATGCCTTACCACATCAACTTCTTTAAAATGGCGTCGTGCTACTATGCTTCCTGCTAAAGTTCCCATGGCATGCCAGCCATGCGGCTTGAAATTACAATTATGTCGTCAGCATTATTAATTCCTACAAAATCAAATAAAAATCAAATAAAAATAGTAATAATGTATAAAATAAAATAAATTAAATAAATTACCTAAAATATTAAAAATATTTAAAAACTCATAAATAATTAAGCCTGAAAATATTAAATAAATAGACATAAAATCCAATTATCATAAGTACAGGCCAAAAAATATAAACAATTGGGGGTATTGACTACTGGAAAGTAATAAGTGTTAGTGTATTTATGTTGATCCCTACTATCTAGATTTAATGATGACTTAATCAAAGTATTTTCATTTGTAATTAATAACATAACAGTTAAATTATATATGTGATATATCTTAAATAAGTTATATCTTTTAATGATTGATTTTCCTGTTGGTTAAGTTGAATGATTTAACAAAGAGATTAATTTATAGGTGTAAAAGAATAGCAAGGATTATTGTACATGTAATGATCCAAAATTCTAGTAATGCTTGTAATGTGATAGTAAATGATTAATAAAGATAGATTTCCGTGATCTAATTAATGTGTTATATGATGCAATATATGTGTTAATAAATTTTGAACGAAAAATATTTTTCTAAAAAAGTAACGCATAAAACACTATTCGCGCATAAAGCATTTTTTATTTTTTCGAAATTTCACATTTATGGATAACGTTTATACGGGGTATAAGAACGTATTTACTATTCAAAAATACGAGAATCCAAAATTGATTAAATACCTAACTAAGTCGGTTGGTATAAAATTAGAAGAGAAACCCTAGTTATAAACTGGTTCGATTGGGAAGCCTAACTCGGTTAACCTAACTTAGATATCAAACCCTAACTAAATGATCTTAGCCCAGCTCTATTGGTTTCTTAGATTGTAGAGATTTAATTGGGCCAAGGTTAGTTGTGTTTGATGCTTATAGAGAATTGAATGGCCTAATATCTTAAATTGATTAAAGGCTCTAGGTTTAAGCCCTAAGGGTAGTTTAATAACACGTGTATAGAAGCCTAATGTGAATTACTACTAAGCCCAATGCATAATTAAATTAAAGCCCAAACCCTAGAGACTTGGGTGGGTAAAGTGGTGTACACACACACACACACACACACACACACACACACACACACACACATATATATATATATATATATATATATATATATATATATGCAAGTAGGGGATAAAAAGAAAAGGAAAATTAAGATTTTTGGAGGCTTTGTGGGCCCCAATTTTGGCAGTTATAGTAGGCAAGTGGGGAGGACTTTTGGTGCCTTTGCTTGGTTGCCCCAATGGTGCATGTGTAGAAGCAAGGAAGGGAAGTGTCCTTTTAGGGTTTTTGTAAGGCTTTGGATAAAACAATATAATGGCTAGGATGGGAGAGGGCCTAGAGTGGTTGGCGAGTTTGTAGACTTCTACAATCTATATGTATATATATAGCAAAAGCAAGCCATCCTATTTATATCCCCACCCATTTCAATTACAAGGTTAGTTAGTAAATTTCCATTTATAGTAAGGTTAGGAGCTTAAGAGAGAAAGAAGAAAAGAAAGAGAGAAACACTTAGTGAGAAATAAAGAAGGTATCAAGGTAGAGAAGTGAATCATCCAAGCTTAAGAAGTTTCCTAGCAAGGAGAAAGAAAGCAACAAAGATGTTGAAAAGTTTTCTAACCTTAAACTTTAGATAACTTCGTATTTATAAGTAATTTGTACGGTTGTTATGGGAGATACATGTTTGTTGTGGTGGATCATGGTAGATCCAAGATATAAGGATGGTTTTGTGTTGGAGTTATGTGATCATGTGTTTAGATTTCATGTTTTTGCTTAAAAGGTTAAAAAAATCATAAGATGATGGTTTAATCTTTAAGAAAACCCTAGTTTTGTTGATAATGATCTTCAAAAGAAAACCTCACATTTGATGAGTATTTTAAATATCTATTTATCTATTGTATAGATCTATGAATGGTTAAAATGACCTATTTTAGAATGAATGAAAAAGGAGCCTAGATGAGCTCATAGTAATTTTCAAAGTAAACCATGTAGTTTTTGGTGAAAACCCTAAGGCTATATTTGTTTGCAAAAAATATATTTGAGATTGGACTATTTATGTTAATTTAATACTACTTTACACTATTTAATCCTTTGATGAGGGATTATTAATCCTTTAATGTTAGACTAATAGTCTCATAAAGCCATTTAATAGCTTAAAATGAGATAGACTATTAATCATAAATTTTTCATGGGATTATATAATCCCTCATAAATAGCCTTAGGAATGATAAAAAAAAAAAAGAAAATAGTCCATAGAACTATTTAATCCCCTATCATGGGATAAAATAGTCCAAAATAGTATTAAATTAATACAAATAGTCCAATCCCAAGTATATTTTTTGTAAACAAACATAGCTTAAGTGTTAAAGTAAAATCGATCATTGTTGTTCATTGAAAACATTTTTCAAAAGTGTATTACTTTGTGATTTGAGCAAGATTTAAGCCTTAGAACACATGTAGGATCAAAATGGGTCAAGTTGTTAAGTGTTGGAATCAAGAAATCAAAAGTTAAAATTTAGGGTTTTTTAAAAACATTAAGGAACGCCTAGGCGTCGTGTAGGCACTTGGCCATCTGTTTGGATTATGCTAGTAGGCGCCTAGGCACCAAAAATTTGTACTAACTGGGCGCTTAGGTGCCAGGTCGAGTAAAAGTGTTGGACCTGTTAGGGTCGGGTTAGGCCAAGTCGGGTCAGGTCAGTGATAGGTCAGATCGAGTCGGATCCATGTCAAATCGGGTCGGGTCAGATCCATGACAGTTCGGTTTGGGTCGATTTTGAAAAATAAAATTTAATATTTTTGGATTTCGATTACTATGAATAGACATTATAAAAAGTTCGGAATATTAAAGGACGTACAATGATAAATATGTGATTAAATTAAACCAATAGGTGTGTCCGTAGGTGACTAATTGGTAGACCGACTTATTAATAATGTAGGTTGAACGAGCAGCCATAAGCTAAAATTATCATTAGACGACAAACGAGACAAGTAATCTATCCGAACTCGTTCTTAAAATTCTTTAATTATAATTGTATGTCACGATCGCACTTATGTGCCTTTAGAAAATTGTTCAATCATTGAACTATTTTAAGTTTAAATTTCTTTATGCCTGAATTGTTTTTGTAACATAAGTCTATGCCATTTTGACTCGGCTAGGCCAGTGATATGAGATATTGAATTCATGATGATTCTTTAAAGTTAATCCAAACTAAATTATTTTGGTGTGGAATCCTATGTTAAAGCTGGGAATGAACAACCCTCATATAGTAGGGGACTAAAAATAAGATAATCGGGCATATAATTTCGGTTGACGCTTAAGCAAATATTTAGATGTTTATGTTATGCACAATATATGGTATAATAGGTTGATCCACTAGCGTATACATCTCGGTTATTTTTACTCTATAATGACTATTAATGTTCTTAACGATTTTAGGTTGACGAACTTATAAGATATTTTCAATCCTCATCATGTGATTGTTAATGTTCTTAATGAGTTCACGGTCATATGACCTTTCAACAAGAAAGAAAATGATTTTTAAATCAAAAGAAAAATGTTGTTTCCATTGTTCAAGCTTCTTTACAATTATTGTTCAATTGTTGAAGGTTGTTCAAAAATAATTTTATTAATGAAATATTATGTCATAAAATTGTTTTTATACTTGTGGAGCAATGTAATTGCTCACCCTTGCTTAAACAAAATATTTTAGCTAAGCTAGAGAAGGCCAGATGGTCCAGCAAAGATAAAGGAAAGGGCAAAGCAATCGAGTAGATGTTAAGCCTATGTGTTAGTTTTGTTAAATTGTAATGTGTAATATGACTTAGCATTATTATATTTTTGTAATTCGGTTATAGTAACATGTGACTAGTTTAAAATAGATATTGTAAGAATATTGTAATTAAATAAGATTTTTATTAGAATGTATGGATATAGAATTGTGGTAGTGTAGTACCGTGAGCACCATACCCAAGATTAAAGGTAATTCCAGATTTGGGGGCGTCACAATACAGTCCTTAAAAGAACAATAATTATAAAAGGACTTTGGGATCAAATTTGTTAGGTTGATCCGAATGACACAGATAGACTAGTTAGGGATCAAATTTATTAGGTTGATCTGAATTACAAACATAGATTAGTTAGAGATTAAATTTGTTAGGTTGATCCAATTTTGTAATAGACTAGGCTGAAGATCAACAGAGCAGATTAGAGAAAAGCAGATCAGGGTAGCAAAGTCGAGCAAAGCAGAAAGTAGAAGATAAGAAGCTCGTAGAGTAAAGAGAAGAACAGTCAAAATCGTAGAGTAAGCCAAGATCGTCGAGTGAGATGCCTGAATCATAACTCTATGATCTCTAACTCTCAAATTGTATAGTACAAAACATAGCAGGATCATCGAGCTGAACAGGGAAGATCGTCGAGTGTAGAGCATAGCAGAATCGTCGAGTGCAGAATGGAGCAGACCGTCGAATAGAACAGAGTTGTAGAGCAAAGGAAAGAAGATCAAAATAGACTCTGAGCTAAGCATTAAAATTTCAAAGAAGAATGCTCAAGTTCATAACAAAAGAATGCTCAGACTCACTTCAAGGCAAGAGAATAAACAGGAAAAAGAGCAAATGTCATCCTACAAGATTAGCACAAACATGAACAATTCATAGAGTTCAGTTAAATAGCTTAATACCGCAGAGTAAAGACAAAGAAGCTCTGGTCGTAAAGTGAAGACAAAAAGATCATGATTGTAAAGTAAGTTAAAATGCTCAGGATCGTAGAATGGAACAGTATTGAATATCATCAGATAGCTGAGTTACTTAAGATCTTTGAACTACTTCAGAAAGCAGAATCACATCAGAATGGTTAAGCTGCATCAGTGCTACATAGCAAAGTGTAGAATGCAAACAACACTGAATGACAGAATCATAGAACTGCTTTCATCATAGGAAGATAAAATAAAGAAGACGATTCATTGACCTATGACAGATGATTGAGATGTCCTTATGAAGCATTCTTTAGCAAGGAGTCCGGAATAAACAAGTCGAAAAGAGAAAGATCAGAGCACTATTTAGTAACAGCTAGTTTATCAAGTGAAGAGGACACGTGACATCCACTATAGCAAAAGAAGTACATCGAACAGAGACAAACAAAGTGGAGTCCATATCCTTGTAAACAATAAGTGTCCTTAAGAAGAAGATGATCCAAGTAGAGGAGTAGAACTTGAAATGGACACAAGTTTCAAGTTCATAGAGCTGAAGTCTTGGTTCTCTAAGAGTGCAGAGTAAACTAAGCACATCTGGCAAGATTGAAGAGTTGGGAGCTAGATTAAAGAGCGATTATAAACAAAGAGCTAGATCGCAGAATTGCTAAAGGGTACCTTAGTAGTATTGAGCAACAGAATGTATAGAGCAAGAACGTAAAGCTACTTAGTTCAAGAAAATATCTAAGGAATTATTTTGTAGAGTGGAACTCTTGACATCAACAAGTAATCATTCTGATAAAGAAGATTCTCCAACACATTTATCTTGAAGATTTTTTAAAGTGTGTTGGGAGAAAGAAAAATTTAATCAACTGCACTTTCAACAACTATATTTTAGAAACCCAAGTATGCCACAATACACATGAGACTGACATAGTTGACAACTTGATGGCTAAAGCAGACTACTGGACATTAACAAAGTGCAGAAATTTTTTAAGGCAGAAACCAGTTGTGCAATAGTAACTTTCAAATGAGCATTTTTCATAAGAAAATCTATAAATAGATTTCATATTCAAATGACAAAGATGTTGGTCAATACACAGAGCTAAGAGAGAGATCAAGAAGAAAAGGACTGAAAAGGTCGGTCGATCTACAAAAGACCAATGAGATAATCGATTGAGAAAAAAATAACTTCATTAACCCAAAACCACTCTATGCTTTAGAGGTTCGATCAATGAACGATTTCAGCCACACAAGAGGCAGAGCAAAATAGAGCGAAATATGTTGTGAGCTCATAAAGAGAAAAGAATAACAAAATCGTTCAGCTGCTATGTTCTTCATAAGAGAACTTAATGTCAACTTAGTGTTTGCCTTTTTCCGTTTCAGAAAATACTCCTCGCAAGTGTACGTGGTCTAATCGTAGTACAAGGCTATCAAGGTATCGTTCCCACGAGGATTTGCAAATAAAGTATGGAATTACTAGTTAATAATTGAAATAACATCATTTGAATTTTTTGAGTTGAAAATATTGTTAAGTTCTGAAATTAATATCAAAGATTAAATTACTCCAAACTAGAGATCTCTATGTTAAACAATGTTTAGGGTTTACAATTTAACTATATGTCATCAATTGAACCTAATTATTACTGTTAAGTTAACATACAAGCAATGAGTTGCTAATTAAGAACTCTTAATTAAGATGAAATAATATCTCTCGATTATTGTGCAGCAAATCTTCCCCAATTCTACCGATCATAGAATAGACTAAAGAAGAACATCCCATTTAAACCAACAATCTATATTTCTATGAATGCTGAATTTAAAAAGATCATAAGCACAGGTTCTTTACTAATTACACGTGGCGATTAAATATATTTCTATCTCAATCACAAATTATGTTAATAAACTATAATCACATGTTATCATACAATGGCCTATTTTCATACTCCTCTCTTGATTCCATATGAAAAACCAAGTTAATTACTGGTCAGGTAATTAATACAATTAAAACTAGTATGATAGTCAACCTTCACATGTATCCAATACTAACAAGTAATAACTCCATTCAGATCAAACAAATAATTTCATTGCAAACCCTAAACAAAAGTAATTAGTTCATATTCAAATTTAAATGAAGTAAATATGAATAAGTTCCAGCCATAGCAAGTGACAATATTTAAAGTACAAAGTTTAGAGATAAACTAAGAATGCCTTGTTGCTCTTCTCTGCACCAAGCTTCCAGATTTCTCACAAACACTGAACCTATTTTTTCCCTCTTCTCCAGATCTCCTCTTTGTCTCTCTATCTCTCTGGCTTTTGAATTACCCGCACTTAGGCAACTTAACTGCCCATCAAAATTGACTCAGCAACTGCTCAACAACGTGGAGAAACCACTCACTCACCTATTGACGCGGTTGCTTCACAAATTACGTAGCTGCGTTGAAATCTTCTGACGCAGCTACTACACATATCACACAGCTGCGTCACATATCACGCAGATGCGTCTGACCTTACTGGAAATGGTGGCTGCTTGTGACGTAGGTGCGTCACTTTGTCATGCAGTTGCGTCTGACCTTACTGGAAACGATGGCTGCTTGTGACGCAGGTATGTCACTTTGTGGTGCAGCTACGTCACCCTTATCCTTAAATCACCGAAATGCCCTTGTAAGCTTTTTTTCTACAAACATGAAAAAAAATACACAAAAATGCATAAAATTGAAATAGAAATGCCTAAGAATTAGCAATAAATAATTTAAGAAGCAATTACTTTGCAAATATAACACCGACCAAACAAATACTCCTAAACTTATCTAATTGCTTTTCCTCAAACAAAATAAATTAGTAGAACTAAACACTAGAAACAACCATGAATTTCAAGAATAACATACATCATTATAACCATATACCAGATTCAGGCCTCAAAGTAGCTCAGATAAGCCTTAGAGAAATTTCAAGAACTACAAAACTCACAATTCTCACAGAATCGACAATCTAACCCCTATTTCAGATTCCTAATTGTGCATGTGTTCCGTAGTTTCAATTGGTTAGAAATTTAGACAAACTCTTAGATTAATCACATGCAGTACTTCCAGTGTGAATTCATAACTTTACCTTTACAACACTTAACTAAGTCAGGCAATCACATAAATTAGGAATCATACTACTTTCAAAATTATTTTCTAACTTCTACTAACAAGAATAATAGGAATGAATGCGTTTTATGCTCCATTTCACCCCTTAACTTACTAACAATGGCTTATGAAATGCATAATTCCATTAGTCTATTTAATGTTACCCATGTAACGAGCTTTCGACCAATGGTTCCCAAACCAGTTGGCTTTAGGACACTAGATGTAAAGACATCCCTACGGGTTTACTCGTTCGAATAGCAAAGGCCACGAAATTCTGACTAAGTCAATTATTCTCATATAATATATTTTCTTATTTTTTTAAAAAAATTTTAGAAGTAATTATGATCCCCCCCCCCCCTCCAAACTTATGTAAAAGCCTTAACTTAGCATACACAAAAAGTTCAAGTAAGTATTAAAACTCATCACTGGAAAACCCACAAATAATCAATCTAATAAGTTTTTAATTCTCAACTAATCAAAACAATACAAGTTGTGCTCATAAAGACATAGGAATCAAAAAAGAAGAAGAGTAAGACGACTCGATTGTAAGACTCAAGTTCATTATGTTCATCCATTTCTCTTTAAAGGCTAGTAGTAAATAACAAGCATTCTTATCATCAGCCTTACACTAATTTTCATGACTACTTTCACAAGAAATTTACTAATAAAATCACAAACTACAACTAACCGTTTTCGTAGGTATCACGGTTACACTTAGCACGTGTAACAAGCCTTTTAAACCCCATAATTACCTCCTGATGACGAGTTAAGTCTCGTGAGGGCTTGCAGTAAATATACCCTCAAAATTCATCTACATTCCTAATACATATATATATATATACATACATTTTTTTCATTTTTTTATGTTAAACAACCAACAAAACTAAAAACCTAAACATATTTTAAACAACGACAAAACTACACAAAAAAAACATAGAAATGTATATGTCCCCCAAACTTGTCAAAATCATTGCCCTCAATGAGAATTATAAGAAAATTAAAATAACGGGACTTCCCTTGTTGACCACTATGCATCTGCTTCTTCGTCTGGTGAATCATGAGGAAATGCAAGCATCGATGGAGGTGGTGGAAACTGCAATGGCTCGCGAACAACATTCATTTCCAAGCGATTAAACGCCTCAGCTAAAGTCATAGAGAAAACTGCATGGTACTGCATCATGGAACCCATTGCTTATGCCAAATGGGCATCCCGTCTAGCTTGTCGAAGAGAGTCTCTCCGTAGTTGCTTGACTTCCTCAATTAAAGTGTCAATTGTGTTAGACGATGAAGTTGCATCATGTTTTGGCTCCACTGCAAATAACTCCTCGGTATCTGGAGAATGCAGAACATCCAAAAGAAATCCCGTTCCTCTTAGATCAGGAGGTGCTCCATTCCATTGCTTGAAATTCTTAATAATTTTAGAATCTATGGGGACTTGAGGGTTCTGAGTTAATTCACTTTCTTCCCATACCACCCATGCTGCTTTACAAAGCCCACAAATCAATAACGGATGAGGTAAACCTGGTTTCCCTTTTATAGCATACTTGATTGAGCTATTGATAACTTGGCCCTTATTAATGGTTTTTTTTTATTGACTATACAGAATACAAGGACCACTCTTTCTTTGATAACCTCGGTAACATGTGTGGTAGGCATGAGTTTAGCACACAGAAAGTAGTACCATGCCTTTCCATATTGGCTCAAGTATGTATAATTGTAGGTTTTGGGTTCACCATCTTTATACTTCCAAACTGTATCTGGTTGGCACAATCTTCAAATAACCTCCTCATAATTCACCGGCTCCTTAGCGTATTCTGAGTACTCATCCGCTTCTGGGTGCGGTGGAATACCATAGTACTCATTGATTTTAGCAGGAGAAAATGAGACCTTCTTACTCCGAACAACTACGTCATTATGTTTAATATCCTTGGCATTTGCATAAAATTCCTTAACAATTGAAATTGCAGCAGGTTGAGGTTGGTGAGTTAATGTACCCCAATGTTGGCAAATCATTCTCCATAACTCACCATCCAAAAGTCCTAGATCAAGCCCCCACTCTGGTATGAGTTTCTTTGCATCTACATACTCTTCATGGAATTTAGCCGCTTCATAGCTAACAAATCGGCTTGAATCGTATGGAGGGGTGGACCTTGAGCTCTCGCCTCGATGACGTTTTGGTGCCATATGAATTCACAAGCTTTCCCAAGTGTTTATAACACCCTCAAATTATAAAAAGACTTAGCTTTTCCTTTGAGGAATTAAAACAAATAGTAGGCGGGCACCCTTTGAAAACCCTAAAACTTATATCTTTGATTCTTCAAACAATTCTCCAATAGCATCAAGAAGCCCAAATACAACACCAAGTATGTATACTTGCAAGAATTCAACACCATCCACAAGAATAATGTTGTTAAAATTGACAATACAAAATCTTACTTGATGAAGTAGGAGAGGACCCACAATTTGATGTTTCCTTGAGAAATGGAAGGATTGTGATTGCAATGTAGCCTTGAGTACTCTATTTATATGCACCAAGATGCACAATTAATCCTTGAATGCATGTATAACGGATGTATTTGGGAAGTGAAACAAAGGGGCTTGAAGGGAGAAGAAGAACGCTGAAATAGAGGGCAGAAGAAATGGCACACAGTGTGAACACTCAGCCGTTTAATTTTGAAAAATCTCCATCACGCAGCTGCGTAAGGTTTTGACACAGCTACGTAAAAACCAAATTTTGTAATTCCCTTTCATGTGAAGCAGGAGCGTGACTGCAGACGCAGGGGCGTCGATTTTTAAGCAGCTGCGTCCGATTCCAATGCAGGTGCGTCTAAGCCTCAACCAAATTTCCCAAAAAATTCCAGTGTAGTCTGACGCAGGGGCATAACCTTAGACGCAGGTGTGTCACCCTCTTTTTATAAAAAATTTCAATTCCTTGTCTTTTTTCTTCAACGTTGAACAACCTTGAAGGAACTGTACCTGACATACATTACGTCAAATTAGTCACGACAATAACTCTAAAATAGAAAATACGATTAAACTTATCACATTATTCAAGCTAAATTAAACAACTTAAACGACATGAAACTTGGGTTGCCTCCTAAGCAGCGCTTGTTTTATTGTCATCAGTCTGACAATACTCCCTGTTTAAGATAACAAATTGACTGAGGACTTCATCCTATTGAATGTGCCTCCCCGGTAATGCTTGAGTCTTTGACCGTTCACCTTAAACGTGGCCTCTAAATTATTGCATTTTAATTCAACAGCTCCATATAGATAAATAGCATGAATTATGAAAGGACCTAACCACCGTGATTTTAGCTTCCTAGGAAGGAGTTTGAGTCAGGAATTGGAAAATAACACTGATTGTCCTGGTTCAAACTTTTGGTCCATGATGTGTTTGTCATGCCAACGTTTGACTCGTTCCTTGTACATTCTTGCATTCTCATAAGATTGAAGTTGAGACTTATCCATCTCATTAAGTTGTAGTAGACATTCCTCACCAGCTAGATTAAAGTCCCAATTCAATTTTTGAGTTGCCCAATATGCATGACGTTCCAGTTCCATTGGCAAATGACAAGCTTTCCCAAAAACTAACCGATAAGGCGACATTCCAAGTGGTGTCTTAAAAGCTGTTCTATAAGCCCAAAGTGCATCATCGAGCTTACAGGACCAATCTTTACGATTCGGATTTATTGTCTTCTCTAAAATCCGCTTCACTTCTCTATTTGAAATATCTGCTTGTCCACTTATTTGTGGGTGATAAGCAATAGCAACTCTATGCGTGACTCCATACTTCGCAAGCAAGGTGTTGAATTGTCTATTGCAGAAGTGAGATCCTCCATCACTGATTATCTCCCTTGGTGTCCCAAATCTTGTGAAAATATTACGTTGCAAAAATTTGGTTACCACCTTAGCATCATTAGTGGGGAATGCAATTGCTTCCACCCACTTAGACACATAGTCGACTGCTACAAGGATATAAGAATTATTAAAAGACAAGGGAAAAGGTCCCATAAAATCAATACCCCATACATCAAAGATTTCAACTTCTAAAATAGAATTAAGGGGCATCTCATGTCTTTTAGAAATATTACCTACCCTTTGACATCGATCACATCGTAGAACAAATGAATAGGCATCCTTAAATAAAGTAGGCCAGAAAAAACCTGATTGAAGAACCTTAGCAGTCGTTCTTTGTCCACCATAATGGCCTCCATAGCTTGATGCATGACATTGATGAAGAATGCTTCTCATTTCTTCTTGAGGAAGACAATGTCTCACTAACTGATCAGCACAAATCTTGAATAAAAATGGTTCATCCCACAGATATTAACGAACATCATGCAGAAACTTCTTCCTCTGTTGACTTGACAACTCTGGAGGTAAGACATTCCCAACAATATAATTGACCAAATCTGCATACCACGTTACCTCAGACGTAATTGCAAATAACTGTTCATCTGGAAAGCTATCATTGACTGCCACATCGTTGTTCTTGGGTTGCTCTATTCTAGACAAATGATCTGCTATCTAATTTTTAGTTCCTTTTCTGTCACGAATCTCAAGATCGAACTCTTGAAGCAGTAAAACTCAACGGATCAATCTAGACTTTGCATCTTTCTTCGCAACAAGGTACCTTATTACTGAATGGTTCGTGTAAACAATTACCTTTGTCCCAATAAGATATGGACGGAACTTATCAAAAGCAAATACTACAGCTAACAACTCTTTCTCTGTGGTTGTATAATTTAGTTGAGCATCAGTCAAAGTCTTACTGGCATAATAAATAGCTTGAAATACCTTGTCCTTACGCTGGCCCAAAACTGCCCCAATTGCAAAGTCACTTGCATCACACATTAACTCAAATGGATGACCCCAATCTAGAGCTACTACCACCGGAGCTGTAACCAATTTATGCTTCAAAATCCCAAATGCTATGAGGCATGCTTCATCAAACTCAAATGGGACCTCTTTCTCTAATAAATTGTACAACGGCTTTGTGATCCTGGAGAAATCTTTAATGAACCTTCAGTTAAACCCTGCATGTCCCAAGAAACTACGAATACTCTTCACTGAATTCGGTGGATGCAACTTCTCAATGGCTTCAATCTTTGCTTTATCAACTTTAATACCTTTCACTGATACCCGATGCCCCAGAATAATCCCTTCTTGAATAATGAAGTGGCACTTTTTTCAGTTTAATACCAAATTTGTTTCCATACATCTTCTCAGCACCAAAGTTAGATTCTCCAAACAGGCATCAAATGTATCACCAAACACCAAAAAATCATCCATAAAGACTTCCAAATTTTGCTCGACTATATCTGAGAATATCGCCATTATGCACCGTTGAAAAGTTGATGGTGCATTACACAATCCAAAAGACATTCTCCTGAAGCGAATGTTCCATATGGACATGTAAACGTCATTTTCTCTTGATCCTTTGGTGCAATGGTTATTTGGTTGTATCCCGAGTACCCGTCTAATAAATAGTAATATTTATGTCCCGCAAGTCGATCCAACATCTGATCAATGAATGGCAATGGGAAATGATCCTTACGTGTGGCTTTATTCAACTTCTTATAATCCAAACAAACTCGCCATCCCATAACTGTTCTCGTAGGAATCAACTCATTATTATCGTTAGGAACAACTGTCATACCACCTTTCTTCGGAACACAATGAATCGGACTTACCCAAGCACTATCTGAAATTGGGTAGATAATCCCAGCCACTTAATTATTTCTTTCCTCACCACCTCTTTCATAATTGGGTTTAGTCTTCTCTGTTGATCAACTATTGGCTTTGCATTATCCTCTATTAAAATTTTATACATGCAAAATGAAGGACTAATACCTTTAATATCCGCTAACACCCATCCAATAGCTGATTTGCACTCCTGAAGCATCCGTAATAATTTTTCTTCTTGAACCTCATCCAACGATGCTGAAATAATAATAGGCAAAGTAGATTCCTCACCCAGGTAAGCATACCTGAGCTGATTAGGCAATTGCTTCAACTCCAAAGTTGCTGGCACATCAAATGAGTACTTTCCATTTGCCTTTGAATTTTCAGAGTAATCAAGTTCCTCAAAGTGTTGCTTGAACTTTGTAAACCTCGATGAAGAGTCCATTATTTGCACGTACTCCATAGCTTGCTCACAATATGAACTTTCCTTTATACTAATTGACTTCTCTAGTGGATCACAGCTACTATTTCTCAAAAACATCTCATTAACAATATCCTCAACAATATCAACTCTTAAACAATCATCAACCTCACTAGGAAATTTCATTGCTTTCAACACATCAAACGTCACTTCTTGGTCCTGCATTCTCATAGTCAATTGCCCCTTCTAAACGTTTATCAAAGTTCTCCCAGTGGCAAGAAACAGCCTTCCTAAGATGATAGGAACATCTCGGTCCTCCTCAAAATCCAAAATAATAAAGTCCGCTGGAAATATGAACTTATCAACCTTAACTAGTACATCCTCCAGTATACCTAGTGGATATGTAAGAGATCTATCTGCTAACTGGAGTGTAACATTTGTGGGAGACGCTTCCTTAAGACCTAATTGTTGATAAATCGAAAAGGGCATGAAGTTAATACTTGCACCCAAGTCACATAAGCATCGGCTGAAATGTTGACTTCCAGTTGTACATGGTATGGTAAAACTTCCTAGATCCTTCAATTTCGGAGGTAACTTCTTTTGTAAAATGGCGCTACACTCTTCAGTTAATGCAACGGTCTCAAAATCTCCCAATCTCCTTTTCTTGGACAAGATGTCCTTCATAAATTTAACATAGCTCGGCATCTGTTCTAGTGCATCTGCAAAAGGAATGTTATTTTGTAGCTTCTTGAACACCTCCAAAAACTTTAAAAACTATTTATCGAACTTCTGTTTCTGTAATCTCTGTGGAAACGGGACATTAGGTACCTCAGTAGATTTCCTATCCACTTTAAACTTCTCTATAACTTGAGATTTTGAATTACCCCCATCTTCTTTCTCTTATTTAACAACTTCACCATGCTTGTCCTCAGCACCTTGCAATTCTCTTCCACTTCTGAGTTTAACAACCTTACATTGCTCTTTACCATTCCGCTTTGGATTTACCTCTGTATCACTTGGAAATGAACCCTGAGGTCTACTGTTCAATG
The DNA here is from genome assembly GCA_947179155.2 of Hedera helix. NCBI lineage: Eukaryota > Viridiplantae > Streptophyta > Magnoliopsida > Apiales > Araliaceae > Hedera > Hedera helix. Next base: position 14,121,513 of record OX359268.1, read on the forward strand.
CACTCGCTATTTGTCCCATTCGGTTCTCTAGATTCCTTATAGCCACTGCCTGAGTCTTCATTGTCAAATCGAACTGATTAACCAACTTCGCTAGTACATCTTCCATCTGAGCCAACTTATCCGGCTGTTGAGGTTGTTGATTGTGCTGATTATGAAACTCAAGTGGATATGTATTTCTTGAAGACTGTCCTTGGGGTTGGGATTAGTTGTTACTCCAAGAAAAGTTTGGATGATTACGCCACCCCGGATTATAACTGTTAGAATTTCCCCCTTGTTGTCGATTGTAATTGGACACAAATTGCACCGACTCTGGATTCATTGTACACTGATCACTTAAATGACTCCCTGCACATAGTTCACAAATTACTTCCACTTGTTGTACCTTCTGACTTCCCATAACATCTACCTTCTTAGCAAGAGTCGACACTTATGCTGTCAATGCCGTAACAGCATCTAACTTAATAACTCCAGCTGCCCTATGTGGATTCATTCTCACTGTTGGCCATTGGTAGTTGTTTGCTGCTATGGTTTCTAGTAAAGCATATGCCTCTTCACAACTCTTAGTCATTAGATCACCTCCCGCTGCTGCATCTATACTTGATCTCATTGATTGTCCCAACCCATTGTAGAATGTCTTAATGTAAAGCCATTTTGGAATCCCATGATGTGGACATTTTCTCAATAACTCCTTGAATCTCTCCCATGCTTCATATAATGACTCTGAATCATGCTGGGCAAATGTAGTGATCTCATACCTTATATTCACTGTCTTTGCATTAGGGAAGAATTTCGCCAAAAACTTCGGCATCAAATCATCCCATGTACTAATTGATCCCGATGGCAGTGAATGAAGCCAACTCTTTGCCTTATCTCTCAAGGTGAACGGGAATAGCCTCAAGCGAATCGCATCATCCGAAACCCCTGGATATTTAAAAGTATCGCAAATCTCTAAGAAACTTCTCAAATGCATGCTAGGATCATCATTTGGTAACCCACCAAACTGTACAGAATTCTGGATCATTTGAATTGTTCCCGCCTTTATCTCGAATTGTGCCGCAGTGATTGCTGGTCTTGTAATACTCGACTGTATCTCGGTCATCTGCAGAGTAGCATAGTCCCGTAGGGACTTTTGCTCCTCTTCCTCTGCCATTCTTTCTTGAATCTAATCTCGGTGTTGCGCTGTTTCTTGAATATAGTTCCGAATCCGACGTACCCTTTTTTCAATCTCATCTTCGAAAGGAACTGTATCCTTATCCTGTGGACGTATTTGCATATACAACCAAGATTACCTAAACAGGAAGGGTAATAAACTAAAAATTATCAAACTTCAAAATAAAATACTTCAATTAAAACAAATATCAACACTTTATTTAAAACAGTTCCCCGACAACGGCGCCAAAAACTTGTTTGCCTTTTTCCGTTTTAGAAAATACTCCACGCAAGTGTACGTGGTCTAGTCATAGTACAAGGCTAGCAAGGTATCGTTTCCACGAGGATTTGCAAATAAAGTATGAAATTACTAGTTAATAATTGAAATAACATCATTTGAATTTTTTGAGTTGAAAATATTGTTAAGTTCTGAAATTAATATCAAAGATTAAATTACTCCAAACTAGAGATCTCTATGTTAAACAACGTTTAGGGTTTACAATTTAACTATATGTCATCAACTTAACCTAATTATTACTGTTAAGTTAACATACAAGCAATGAGTTGCTAATTAAGAACTCTTAATTAAGCTGAAATAATATCTCTCGATTATTATACAGCAAATCTTCCCCAATTCTACCGATCATGGAATAGACTGAAGAAGAACATCTCATTTAAACCAACAATCTATATTTCCATGAATGCTGAATTTAAAAAGATCATAAGCTCAGGTTCTCTACTAATTACACGTGGCGATTAAGTATATTTCTATCTCAATCACAAATTATGTTAACAAACTATAATCACATGCTACCATATAATGGTCTATTTTCATATTCCTCTCTTGATTCCATATGAAAAATCAAGTTAATTACTGGCCAGGTAATTAATACAATTAAAACTAGTATGATGGTCAACCTTCACATGTATCCAACATTAACAAGTAATAACTCCATTCAGATCAAACAAATAATTTCATTGCAAACCCTAAACAAAAGTAATTAGTTCATATTCAAATTTAAATGAAGTAAATATGAATAAGTTCCAAGTATAGCAAGTAACAATATTTAAAGTACAAAGGTTAGAGATAAACTAATAATGCTTTGTTGCTCTTCTCTGCACCAAGCTTCCGAATTTCTCACCAACGCTGAACCTCTTTTTTTCCTCTTCTCCAGATCTCCTCTTCGTCTCTCTGTCTCTATAGCTTTTTAATTACCCGCACTTAGGCAACTTAACTGCCTATCAAAAATGACTCAGCAACTGCTCAACAACGAGGAGAAACCACTCACTCGTCTTTTGACGCGGCTGCTTCACAACTCACGCAGCTGCGTTGAAATCTTCTAACACAGCTTCTTCACATATTACGCAGCTGCTTCACATATCACGCAGCTGCTTCACATATCACGCAGTTGCATCACATATCACGCAGCTGCGTCTGACCTTACTGGAAACGGTGGCTGCTTGTGACGCAGGTGCATCACTTTGTGATGCAGCTGCGTTTGACCTTACTAGAAACGATGGCTGCTTGTGACGCAGGTGTGTCACTTTGTGGTGCTGCTGCGTCATCCTTATCTTTAAATCACCGAAATGCCCTTGCAAGCTTCTTTTTCTGTAAACATGAAATAAATACACAAAAATGCATAAAATTGAAATAGAAATGCCTAAGAATTAGCAATAAATGAGTTAAGAAACAATTACTTTGCAAAAATAACACCGACCCAACACTTAGCAGCACCTCTAACATCATCATCAACAACAAGAAAGTCAAGTTTTGGTGGCTCACTTGATTCAGAGGAATCAACCCCTGTGTGGGAAGGACTTAGTGTCCTATGGAGAAAGATTACTTTTAGTGGTTCTCTTGATTAAGAGGAATTAGACCCTGTGTGGGAATGATTTAGTATCCTATAAAGAAAGATGAGTTTCGGTAGTTCGCCTAATTCAGAGGAATTAGACCTTGTGTGGGAAGGACTTAGCATCCAGTTGTAAGGTTCAGAAGAACCATTTATCCTATTGTGGAATATCTCTACTCAGTGGAGTGAAAGAGATGACTATGAGTAATTTAGCCTTCGAGCCTCTTAAAAAATTTGATGTCTCATTGTCTCTTTACTGCTTTTATTATCTTTATTGTATTTGTCATCATTGTTATAACTGCTTAACTTATTGGAAGATTAGTTATTGCAATATCTTTTCATTAACAAACTTAAAATATAACCGTGTGTTTATCTTTCAAGGATCAGAAAGGGGATTTACCAAATAACTAATTCTGTTGTGCTAATTAATCCCATAAATATTTGGTAAATATGCTTAAAAGAAAAAGTATACAAAAATGTGTAATGATATATTCAACCCCCTTCTAGATTATATTTGTGCCTTTGGGAATAACAATAAGTAATGATGTACCATTGACCTCCATTTATGGTTGTATTTATAGTTGCTCAGTACTTTTTTTCTATGCACGTCGAAGACCGATAAGAACTAAAAGTCCTGATTATAGTCCATTTATAACTTAAATCCATAATTGGATAAGTCCATAATGAAATAAGTCTCCTTATCACTCCAATGTCAGGAAACTCAATCATATCTAAATGTGAACTTTGACTCTTCTAGAATATTAAGCCGTCAAAATATATTGTAATATATTAGCACCTGTATCAAGTCCAAAGTACACTATTAATATAGGCTAGCACTAGATTCAGGCTTGAAATATAAGATTGATATGGGTTTGCACCTATACTAAGCCCTGAATAATTTTATTCCAATAGGTTGCACGTGTTTCGTTTGAAAAAAAGAACATGCATTCTAAATAGGGGTGTCCATCGGTAAAAAATCGAACCGGTACCGAAAAATCGAACCGGTATCGAATCGAAATTACCGCTAAAACAAGAACCAAAAATCGAACCGAATTACCGATTTCGGTACCAATTCGGTACAAATTCGGTTCGGTTTTTTCGGTTCGGTTTTTACCGATTAGCAATATATATAATTATTATTAATTATATATATTATTATTATATATATATATATTATAATAATAATAATAATAATATATATAATTATTATTAATTATACAATAATTAATATAAATTTATTATTATATTATGTAATTCGGTTCTTTCGGTATACCGAATCGAACCGAAATTCAAAAATGCCCATACCGCTACCGGTACCGAAAAAACCAATACCGATCGGTTCGGTAAAAAATCGAAAAGTTTGAACACCCCTAATTCCAAAGGTTAAGCCAAAAAAATATAAAATATTGAAGGAAAAGAAAACTAACTAAAAGTACAAAACACAGTTTATTTTTTATATTTTTGTAATAACCATAATCAATAACTAAAGAGAGTTTCTTCTTCACGATAAACTCACCTGAGCACAACATAATTTATATCATTCCCCTTAATTTGACAAAGCTCCAAACGTTTGTTATCTAACTGAAATCAAAAGAATCCAACAACAATAAAACAGTTAAAAGAAAAATAACTTGCAGATATATACATAGATATTATAGAAAAAATAAAATAGAAAGTCATGTACTATTTTTTGTATATGTACATAATTAATATTATTTTTTTGTACATTTCTCACATTGTAATTATATATGAACAAATGAGAGATTGATACAACAAAGTCAAACCGTTGAATTTATACAACAAAGCCAACAACACGCTACATAACATGGGGACAATGATGAGATAGAAGATCTGAACTCCAAATCGTGTGTGTATATAATATTGAAGAAATAATCGTACATATCGACTATTAGCAATTTTCTATATTAAATCTTAGACTTTTCAGTATAATAGCCTAATTGAAGATAATTAACAGTAAATCAACAAAAAAATAATAAATCAAAATATATCTCTTCACGTAAGTGATGTAATAGTCCAAACTTTTGATCGCTATATGGACATGGTTGTAACTCACCATAACTAAAATAAGGAATTAGAAATGAATTATTTCTAGTACAACTGGTTACTAGAAATTGATGTTTGTCACATGTAAAATATAAATAACCCTTAAGGCCCCCTCATCATTCGTCAGTACCAAAAAAAAATATAGACATGATCATCGAACTTCAATTCTATGAATTGTTTTTAAAGGAACCGTGTGATATCATTATGCTTGGGTGTTCACAATTGATATAAATTATTGTATAAGAAGTCGGGGTTATGGATGGGCTAGGGTTTTCTAGTTCAGGTTGCCTTACGCAAACAAAATAAGGTTTGGAGTTTCATTATTTATTTATAGGTAGGTTTTTAAATGTTCTTTAAAATTTTGGGTTGAAGGACCATTTTTAAATTTTTAAATTAAAAGGTCACTCCTAAAATATAGGACTGAAGGACAATTTTGTTCCCTTCATTATATATATATATATAAACTCGAGTAGAGTGTCGTTTTATTATAAATAAAAACAAAATACCCCATCAAGTAGAGTGCCGTTTTATTATAAATAAAAACAAAATACCCCATCCATTTCAAATTATAAGATCAATATTAATTTTTTAAAGTTAATTTCAAATATATTTTCAAACACAAAATTGACATGAAGTCATTTAATTTATGTCAATATACTTATTAATATCATAAATTGCCTAAAAAAATATTACTAATTATAAGATTTATTATTTTTAAAATATAAATGAATCATTTCAATTTTGAGTTTGAAAATATTTTAAACTAATTTTTAAAAAGTCAATATTAATTTTATAATTTGAAAGGAATGGAGTATTAATCGAGGGGGAGATAAAGCCCAACACCTAAAAAGATCCAAATGGAAACAAATACAGCAATAAGGTAGCAAAAGCTCTTAAAAAATAAAACTATACACAGAAAAAATAGTCATCTAGGAAATAAAGAAATATAAGATCCTCTTGCAAAGAATTTTTTGCTTGAAAGGCACAGAAAATAAGAGAGTGGAAGGTCTCATATTGACAAAATAATAGGCATTAGGCAACCAATGTAAACATTCTGACTTTTCCACTATATTTCTTAGTTTTTAACAAAAAAATTGAAAAATGAAAAACTAAAATTTGAATAGAAAAAAAGAATAAAAAACTTATAATTTTTTAAAAAAAATGCTAGTACTAAATTTATAAAAGGAAATTAACAAAAATAAGTTTTATATTTAGATTACTATTTTATTCGTATTCTAGTTTTTTAGTATTTGTAATGTAAAGTGAAAAATATGAATTATAAAATTTGTTTATATTATTTAATTTTCTTTTCAAATTTGTTTATTTTTTGACAGAAACTTTGTCAATAATTGACCAAATTTTCATCTATTTATTTTCTTTTCTATTCATTAAAAAACGCATTAACAATATAATTAGACAAAAAAGTAGAGGTCCCAACAGACTTTTGCAATACCTAATTATATGAGTCAGTTTCCATGGAAGTAAGGATTTCTCTTGTATAAAAATCCACGAGAATTTTTTTGAGTTTGATTCAACCAAATCCTACCAAACCTTTCTGAAAAGCAATCTTTAAACCGCGATGAAGAGCCAAGGACTCAACTTTCATATTAATACCATCATGAAAAAGCAATAATATATCAAGTATTATTGGTGTGATGTCGCAAACACTCAAAAATAAAATTTTACTTTGAAAAAATATTAATGTAATAGTGCAAGTAAGAGTCGATCCCACAGAGAATGATTAATTTAATTTTATGTTTTGTAAACCAAAATTGGAGAATTTTTAAAGAAATAATTTAAATTAAAAAATATGCAAATAATTTAATGAAATAAATAAAAAGAAAAAGTCTTGGTTTAAGTCAACATCCACCATCAAGAATTTACAACTGATCATTGATGCAAAAATAAATCAATTAATATTTTGAACATTCACCGTAGAAATAACTACTAACAGGTAGAATAATTTTTCTCCTCTCTCCTTAATTTTAGATAAGTAGAGCCACTTGATCTAAATACCTTTATTACTAAACAATCTCCGACACTTACTAAAGATTTAATTTAATAGCAGTTTTAAGAATTAGAGAGATCGTTGAACTAAATAATACAAGCCACGCATTTGCATTTAATTTAGATGAACATTCTTTCTAAGATAAAATAATATTTTGATCTGCAAAATAATTATTAAACTTAGTTGCTTCAGCAACATCAGTAGATTAATATAAATAAAAAACTAGTATGTATCATAGCAATTAAACAAATCGATCATAAAAATTAAGCACAGAAGTAAAGAACACCAAAAAATAGAAGAGAGAATTTTTTCTAATGAAAGTTATATATTCAAGTGTACCTCAAGCCCACTATTTATAGGCTACATAATTCTCATAACCCTAATAAGATTTACACTTTCCAAACCCTAATAGGATTTAAAATACAAAATAAAATAAATATAAAATTCTTATTTATTTTTCTATTCCAAATTGCAATTGGATTTATTTAATTATCTTTTAATTTATCTGCTGATGGAACGCCACGCGGAAACAAAAGTCAAACTGCCATCAACTCCAATTTTCCTACAAAATAAAATATAAATTAATTAAAAATAAATAAAAATAATATAAAAATACTAAAAATAATAATAATGCATTAAATTAAATAAATTACCTAAAACACTAAAAATACTTAAAAAGCCACAAATAATTAAGCATAAAATACCTAATAAATAGATATAAAAACCTATTTATCAAATACCCCCACACTTAACTCTTTGTTTGTCCTCAATCAAAACAAAAATAAAAATTGAAAATAATAACCAAACAATTTACTCGAGCAACAGATTAATATAAACTTTAACATTAGCCTCAAAGATTTTTTAAGTGATAACTCAAAGAAAATTTCAAAACCATGCAAAATCTAGAATTTTAATATATTTATTAATCTTACTCTACTCAAGATCTTTTGTGTGTGTGTGAATTCAAATATATCAAACTAATCAAAACTTGGATAAGTTTAGGTTAGTAATTACCTAATAAAAGATATATAACAAAACTCAATATACTTATTTTTCACATGACTCTTTGCTAATATAGACAAATATAGACTAGAAGATCAAAAGGTTTTAAATCAATGAAACACACTAGGGTTATTAATATAAATTTTTTCATTTTTTTTTCTTTCATTTAAAGGGGTGCATTTTATGTTTTATCCTTTTTTTTTTCTTTTTTTCTTCTTCTTTAGTGAGTACATTTTATGCTACATCTCACTTTTTTTATGTGTTTATGAGTGAATGTGTTTTACACTCCATCTCAACCCACCACAAGAATCCTTTTTAACAATCCTAGAAAAAAAAATGTACATAAATCATCTCCTCCAAATTATATTTTGTCTTTTATTTTACTTCAAATAAGATATAGAGCTCAAAAATATCTTCTATAAGCATTTAACCATTTAAACTTCTCTTAATTTAAAACTAGCTCAAACAAATGGATATAAGTGATAAAAATTTAAAAGATCTCAAACAAAGTAAATGATCAATAAAAAATTAAAAAATCAAAAATTCAAATTAAGCAAAAATTTATTATATTTCCAAAAGTTATTAAATCAAAATCAAAATTTTATTATTGGCTAAAAATTTAAAATCTAATTAACTCATTGCTCAAGTAACACATCCTAAAAATAAAATAAAAAACTACCCCATTTTCATAGGAAATATGGTTACACTTAGCATGTACAACAAGCCTTTAAACCCCAAGGTTACCCCAAGTGGACGAGTTTTGTCTCGTGAGGATTTGCAGTGAATATACCCACAAAATTCAAATTTTTAAATTTTTTTAAAATTACCTAAAAATTTTAAAATATGACTTAAAAATAACAAAAATCCTAAATCCCTTTCCCCACACTTAAAATTTACATTGTCCTCAATGTAAAATAAAATGCAAAGAAAAAACACAAATGACTAATATATAGATGCAAAAAATAAAAAGAAAGAAAATTATACTCCCCTTAGATTGTCTTCTAAGCAGCGCCTTTATTTATCGTCATTGGCTTGGCAGTATGCCAAATCACTACGTCACTCCTACTTCATGGATTTTGAGTTCCCATCCATCACGTTAATCTTCATCGGTAGATTCAATCTTATTTGCATTCGACATGAATGTTCAACTCCCTTTTCCAATAATAAATATTAGAGATGACTATGAAAAAATTTTAAATTTAAAATGGGACCTGCAAAATAAAAGATAAAAATTTGTTATGAGTAACAGGCAATGGAATAGAAATAATTGCATTATTATCAAAAATTATTGGCAAAAAATTTAATGGAACTTCATCCTCCTTCAAATCTTGTTTCAGCTCAATTGGTTCTTCTTCCTTTAACTCCAAATTATTGGTAATTGCAATCTCTAACTTTTCCTTATTTATTTTCTCAACAACTTCCGCCACCTTAGGCATGTCATCATCAAAAATAACATCATTGTCTACATTAACATTGTCCGCTTCATTGATATTATTTGCTTTCTCTTGCTTCGGTGATGGAGGGACTGTCCTTTTTGGATCTTCTACCTCGTTACCACTTTTTAACACTTGTGCACTTTTATTCTTCGTTGGATTATCTACCGTTTGAGAAGGTACTTGCTCTGAACTTTGCTCCTCCAATTAATCGATTCCGATTGTCATTTGTCCCATTTGAGTACCCAAACGCTAAATAATTGCATTAGTATCCTGTTGAAATTGTAAATTATTAATTACAATTAAGTTAATCATATTCTCTAAAGATATATCAGAATTAAATGATTGGCCCTGTTATTGTTGGGAATATGGCTGAATGTATTATTAACAACTTGAAAAATTCTGATTTGCGGACAGATTCATTTATGGATTCTTATAGCCAAAATTAGGATGATCCCTCCATCCAGAATTATACGCTTTTGAATAGGGATCATATTTTTATTGGGGTTGACCAGGGAAACCACTTGTTATATTGATTTGTTCATAGGACTCCTCTCAAAGAATGAGACACATATTAGTTAGATGTCCTACCACTGCACAAATCCTACAAGTTTCCATTGGTTGTGCATTACTTGCAACGAATTGATAAACAAAAGAAGTTAGATCATTAATTTGTTGCTCAAGAGAAGAAATAGTTACCTTATTGACATAATCATGCATAACTTCCATCCTGAGCCTGCACAACTAAATTAAATTATGAAAAACTAGAAAAAATAAAATCTAAGAAAAATTATTAAATTAAATAAATATTTACAAAAGCACAAAATTAAATTAAAATCATTCCCCGGCAACGGCGCCAAAATTTGGTGTGATGTCTCAAACACCCAAAAATAAAATTTTACTTTGAAAAAATATTAATGTAGTAGTGCAAGTAAGAGTCGATCCCACAGAGAATGATTAATTTAATTTTATGTTTTGTAAACCAAAATTGGGAAATTTTTAAAGAAATAATTTAAATTAAAAAATATGCAAGTAATTTAATGAAATAAATAAAAAGAAAAAGACTTGGTTTAAGTCAACATCCACCATCAAAAATTTACAACTGATCATTGATACAAAAATAAATCAATTAATATTTTAAACATTCACCGTAGAAATAACTACTCGCAAGTGGAATAATTTTTCTCCTCTCTCCTTAATTTTAGATAAGTAGAGCCACTTGGTCTAAATACCCTTACTACTAAACAATCTTCAACACTTGCTAAAGATTTAATTTAATAACAGCTTTAAGAATTAGAGAGATCGTTGAACTAAACAATACAAGCCACGCATTTGCATTTAATTTAGATGAATATTCTTCCTACGCTAAATAATCTTTTGATCTGCAAAACAATTATTAAACTTAGTTGCTTCACTAACAGTAGTAGATTAATATGAATAATAAACTAGTATGCATCTTAACAATTAAATAAATCAATCATAAAAATTAAGCACGAAAAAATATCCAATACTCAAAATATAAATTAAACAATTAAACTAAATTAGATCTCACAGTGTATAAATCTTGATGGCTTCAATCACTTAAACCAAGAAAAATAATTTAGCTACTCATAGTTGTAGAGAACACTAAAGAATGGAAGATAGAAATTTTTTCTAATGAAAGTTGTATATCCAAGTGTACCTTAAGCCCTCTATTTATACGCTACATAATTCTCCTAACCCTAATAGGATTTACACTTTCCACGCTCTAATAGGATTTAAAATACAAAATAAAATAAATATAAAATTCTTATTTATTTTCCTATTCCAAATTGCAATTGGATTTATTTAATTATCCTTTCATTTTTCTGTTAATGGAACGCCACGCGGAAACAAAAGCCAAACTGCCATCAGCTCCAATTTTCTTACAAAATAAAATATAAATTAATTAAAAATAAATAAAAATAATAATAATAATAATATAATAATAATAATAATAATAATAATAATAATAATAATGCATTAAATTAAATAAATTACATAAAACACTAAAAATACTTAAAAAGCCACAAATAATTAAGCATAAAATACCTAATAAATAGATATAAAAACCTACTTATCAATTATCATGTTATTACTATTTCATTTCAACAAATATTATGGATACAAGTTCAATATTCATACAAGGCACTGATAGTTTTAAAATTTTTATTTTTAGTCACGAAACTTATTCATAAAGATAATTATGAAATATCCTGGTAATGACATTACTAAATGTGTATTCTTAAACTTATTTATTAAGATAATAAGGAATTACTGATGGAATTTAAACTATCACAACAATTTGTTTAACTTCTTAAAAATATATTGTCGACATCGTCGGGATTTTTTCCTTTTAAAAGAACATAATTATTATTATGTGAGGTGATTTTAGAAAAAATTGACTTATGTCGATGGAGTTTTTAAATTTTAATTTTAAGATTGGTTAATTAGACAAAGTCACCAGTTGGCATAGATTTAAATGCATGTATCAACTCGTCTAAATTTTAGAATTTGAAAAATGAGATGACCCACATATGACTCCGTAAAATATTGACCGACAACTGAAATTTCTAGAGTCCGGGCGTTTGGTTAAGTGAGGAGAAGTTGTTAGGCATCCCCCGACTTCCATGAATTATGGCTACCACTTTTCTAATATTTTTCCTGAAGTTTAAATAAGTTGCATTTAGAAAAAAAGTTTAAAAGTGTGTGCACTCTTGGACCTAGGTGGGTCGTGTTATAGGAAAAATTGTAAGGTATTGTCTCCTAGAGTTATTATGCAAAGAAAATCTAAGATGTTGTCAAGTCATAGTAGGAAAAAAAAATTAGGGTATCGTCTCCTAGAGTCATTATGCAAAGAAAGTCTAAAGTGTTGTCTTCTAGACCGTCTAAATTATGGTAAAAAGGAAACCTAAGGTATTGTCTCCTAGGATCGTGATAAAAATAAAATCTAGGGTATCGTCTCTTGGAGTCAACATATAAAGAAAATATAAGGTATCGTCTTCTAGATTGTGTAAGTCATGATTAAGATAGAATCTAGGGTTTTGTCTCCTGGTGTAGTCTAAGTAATTGTGAGTGCATTATTTTGAAAGTAATTTGAACCCTTATTCTTAGGGACTAGTATTTTGATTTAAAAGTCTTTTAAAAAATTTAGATTATTGTGAATGTCTTTTGAAAAGTTAGTTTTAAATGTTTTATTGAAAAGATATCTTGTGAGTTTTGAAAAATCATCCTTTAAAGAGTCGTTTTCTCAAAATGATTATATATGTATACATTTATAGGAAATTAATGTTTTTAACGTTTATTTTATGGAAATATTCTTTTTAGTTTGAAAAATATATGATTATATAATAATATAATGATGAAAAATTAGAATTTTTTGATAAGGAAAATAGTTTTGAAATCCCTTTGTCAAATAGAAAATAAGGCTCAAGCTACTTCTAATTTTAGCCTAAAATTTATTCTAATAAACTAATTTGACTTAATTTTAATAGATTTTTTGTTCAAAAATTATTTTTCATGTGATGAAAATAAAATCAAGTATCAAAATAGGGTTATAATTACCTATGGATTTGGACATGTAAGCCATATTACGTAACCCCAAGTACCTTGAAATAATAAAAAAATCCACTAAAAAGGGACTGTTAGTTCCCAATGACACGATAGAAATCTAGAAAGGGGGGGGGGGGGGGGCGTTGAATAGATTCTTTTAAAAATTTCTTTTATTTAAAAGATCTTACTTAATTAATTCTTAAACAGAAAGTTTAACAGAGCGGAATATGATTTAGTTATCCTTTTCTTGATGTGTTAGAGTAATAATTCAACAAGCAATTATATGGCAGATATAGCAAATGAAAGACACAATAATAAAGACTCTGGGTTTTAAGTGGTTCTGAGCTCACAAAACTCCTACTCCACTGTTCTGCTCTTCCAGCAGCAAATCCACTAAGGATACTTTTACAATATCTGAATCACTAAGATTCCTTCAAGACCCGCTGTCTTGAAACTTTAGTTCACAAAGAACTTTACAAGTCTAACAGACTTGGATACACTAGTTCACAAAGAACTCCTCTGGAGTGATGTATATTTGGATGTGCTACTAAGTTGCTTATTAGCTTGAGTTTTCGAAGGACTTAGTAGCAATGCAAGCTTTCTTATCAGTTTGATCTTTTTCACTTCTTGCGTATATTTTTCTTTTTGTGCAGAGCTCTCTTTTTCTCTTTTGCTGATCTTAGTATTTAAGAAGTTAGGGCTTCAGTTTTCTTCCCGTTGGACCATCTGCTTGAGCTTGTATTTCTTTCCGTTACCTCACAGAGGAGAGCTGTTGTATATTATATTAATATAGCTCATTAAAGCTCTGATGAGATTTTATTTGATCTGACCTGTTAGTCCATGGAAGGTTGTTTTCTTTTTTTCTTTGGGACAGATGTGTCAGTCGTAGGTTCCCACCAACTTTCATAGAGTCGTTTGGTCCTTCCAAACTATAAGACTGATAGGACACAGTCCTCTGACTTTTCTGCCTTGAAAGTCTTCTTTCTGTTCCATAGTGCGCTTGGGTCAGTCCCTTGACTTTTCTGACTTTGATCGATTTACAGAAGTTTGCTTTTTGGTTACTTCAATGAAGATTGAATGCTTGAATAGCTCCTGATCTGAGAGTCGTGATGTCTCTTGCCTTTTTGCTCAATGACCTTTTGTGATCAACTCTACGAATATCCTTGATGTCGTGATTGATCTGTAAAGGATCATCTCTTACTATAATCGTAGAGTTTACTCAACTGTTAGACTGTTGATCCTAGAGTTCGATTTAAGGTTTCTCGTTAAGAACATAGTCTGTTTGGTCGTAGAGTCTTCTGGACCAAAATTGTAGAGTCCATTCTACGATTGGTTGCCTTGATCGTAAAGTCTGTTCAAATCGTAGAGTTTCCTTGACTGCAATCGTAGAGTTCATTCTACGATTTTATTACACCAACAGATCAACCTAACAGTTTTGATCTATCTAAGTCTTAGTACAACACAAAAGACTTTTATACATTTATATCAAGAGATCAACCTAACAGTTTTGATCTTATCTAATACAGCCCTTGTACAATATCTCTTATCATCAAATTTAACCATTCAATGTTCAACAGGGACCTTAAACCCAATTTTTGGACATAAAACTCATCTAAATTATTTAAACATCCAATCATAATTACAAGCACTAAATCTCAAAATTACAATAATTTTCTATGTCCATCATAGGAATATACATCAATTCTCATTAAACATAAGTTTAAGGGTCTTTAATCAATTTTTAGGCGCACATACTTCTTACCCTAAGTCCAACAAAATATAAAGACCTATTAAAAAGGATTTAAAGTTTAGGAAAGGAAGCTCATAAACTTTAAATCTATAGATCTAACAAAATACCAACAAAATCATAAAATAACACCAATTAATCCATAATGTCAATAATTTAACTTTAAACCAATTTTTTTTTTTTATCAATTTTAACAATAAATAAATAAATATATTAATAGGATTTTCTAGGCTAGTTTAGAGGAATTTCTATTAGGAGAAATCCTTAGTAACAATCCATAATCTAAAAAGGGCCAAAACACCACTAGTACTAAATTAGGATTCTTAGAGAGCCTCTAAATGAAGAAATAAATATCAACTAATCATGGCCTATCATCAACAACCCAAAATAAAAGGAAAAGAAGAAGAAGAAAAAAGGAAATGGACCTTGAGAGTACGAGTTCTTCAAATTTAATGGTCTTCTCTCTTTTCCTAGCCCTCTAATTTATCCTTGATGATACATTAAAGTGATTGGGAACAAAATGATGATTCTAAAACTTCAATCCTCTTTTCTAAAGGCTCCCCCCCCCCCCCCCCCTTTTCTCAATTTCATGGGTTTTTGCTCTCTATTTTTACTCTAAGTTTGCTATATTTCTTTTTTAGGCATTAAGAGATGAAGGGAGTGGCTTATATGCATCGGGGAGGCTGGCGCCACTCTACTGGCACCTGGGCAGCTCCCCTTGGTCCACTAGCTTTTATACTTCAAACAACCATATCCTTCAATCTGGGAGGAGTTAGAATGTGCCACCCCAATCTGGAAATATCTTTTTGAGATCTTTGCAATAATACCTGTTATTTTTCAAAGGCACAAAAAGGGATCTAGGGGGGGGGGGGGGAGGGTTCTATCATTTAGAATTTTCTTATTAAATAATGTTTATCAAATATTTAAACAATTAACTTTTTTAATAATGCACAACGGAATTTGTTATTTTGAAAAACCTTTTCTAAGATTAAATGAAAACTCTCAGTTCTGAATTAAGTGAGTTTGTGGAAAGATATTGTAGTAAATAAAGCAGTTATAGCAGTTATGACAGTTAATATGAAAGTAGTAAAGAGACACATGAATTTTAAAGAGGTTTGAAGTGTGAGGATCCGAATTTCCAGGATTTCTTTAATAATATTAAATAAGAATTTAATTGATAAAATTATCAAAATTGTTTAAATTAATTATTATTTTATGTGATTTAAGGTATGTGATGAGATTTAATTAGTAAATTAAATCTGTGCAGATATTATGATAAATGGTATTGAATTTAAATAATTGAAAAGTAAATAAATTGTTTAAAGACGATTTATTAAGAATAAGAGAAATTTCAGGTAATTGTACAATTAAATTGTTATGGAAATGCAGAAATTATGATTTAATGGAGGTTATGTGGTAATGTGAAATATATGAAATTAGATATGTGTGTGTGTGTGTGTATATATATATATATATATATATATATATATATATATATATATATATATATATATATATATATATATATGCTCAAGTGATCATTATAAATGTTATTAATTATGGAAATTATGGGATTAATAATTAAATTAATTTAATCCAATTTTAAATGAAAAGCGAATGAGAAAGTTAATAAAATTATAATTATTGATTTTAAATTTAATTAAGAATTTTGGTGGAAATTTAGAAATTGATTGAGAAGAAATGTAATTATATAAATTATATAATAATAAATTATATAATTTATATAAGAAAATTAAAGTGATGTACAAAGGAAATTATAATTATATAAATTATATAAGGATAATTATATAATTTATATAAGAGAATTAAAATAATGAGAGAGTTAATAAATGCGAAATTATTAATTAATTAATAATTATAGAGGAATTTAAGAAATTATTTAAAAGGAGAATGTAATTATATAAATTATATAATATTAAATTATATAATTTATATATAAAAAAATTAATGTGAAATGTAAAGAAATAAAATTAAATAAGGAAAAATGAATGTTTTAATTCATTAAAAATTATTTTTATGCATAATTGAATTGTTATGACTTTTATGAAGGATAATATTTTAAAAACATGAACATGTTAGTGTAATATAATGTCCAAGTAATGAAGTGAAAAATTATAAAAAATAATTTTTATATGTCCTATGAATTATTTTATGATTTTTGGAGGTATAAATTACCTCATATAATTACATGCATGGCGTTAAGCGTGTACAAAAGTTGTCATGTAAAATACCGAAAAAGGTATTAATATTACTCATAAATCAATTTATGATTTTTAGGGAATTAAAATAAATATTTTATGTACATTACATAAAATATTTATTACACGAAATAACTACGTAATTTATTAAAATTTTAATTGTTGCATGAAAATGTTTCCAGAATCTTCCAAGTTGGTTGCGTGTGAGAGGCAGTAGAACCAAACTTTGGTTATAAAATTTAGTTAATTTGCTTGGAATTATAAAAGCCAACAAGATGAAGGGAAAAGAAAGAAAAGAAAAAGAAACCAATAAAACAAAGCAAACAATATGCCTTCCCTCATTCTCCACCGTAAACACCACCACCCACCAGAAACCACCATGGCCACCACAAGAGAATAATTGTTTGGAGCCAATAAGGGAATAATTAGCTTCAAAAGGGAGGTTCTTGGCTTAAGAAGGTCATACGAGAAGCACGATAGAAGAGTATTTATTAAATAACTAGACGACAAGCAAGTTCTTCAGTCCTTTCATGTTAAATATTAGACTGTTATGATATGAAATTTTTGTTTTAAACACATAGGAATTATGTGTTATGTGATACATGGATGATATGACAACTATGTGCCCTTTGTGCAATGATATGAGATATATTACTATAGTAGAAGCACAAACACGTGATGTATGACACACACGGAGCATATTAAGGTATGTGCTACGCGACGCATAAACTGTTGAACTTGCTGAGCCGTTGTGCTCATTACTTGCTTAATATACATTTTTGCAGTAAAGAAATAAATTTCAAAAACATCAGATGATGTAAAGACGGATTTTCCTAAAAGGTTGTAAATGTTATTTGTCGACGCCGGGATTTTCGTCGTCTCGTATTAAAAATGCCCTTTTCCAATTTTAGCCTTTAGATTAAGATGTGACTTTTGAAAAGGGTCGGCTTAATGTCGACGGGTTTTGAAAGATCGATTTTTTATGAGCCAATTGACCAGAGTCGCCAGTTGGTATATTTGAAATGGATGTACCAACTCATCCGAGTTTGTTTTCGTAATCGCTGGCTCATATGTGACTCCGAGTTAATTGGTCCGCAAACCGAGATTCATAGAGTTCGGGGACTTGCTTAAGCGAGGGGAAGGTGTTAGGCACCCCCCGACTTCCGTGAAACACGGTTACCGCAATCTCGATGTTTTCCTATCCTTTTAAATCCTAAACATGTGTGTGTGTGTGTGTGTGTGTGTGTGTGTGTGTGTGCCTAAATGACTGTTTATGGTGAGTTTTGCATCAAAGTTGCTTTGATTTTATATAGCAAAATGTGTTTTGTCGGGAAAACGTTTAGACGTCTTTTGACCCACATGACGAGGCTTCGCTTTTTATAAGAAAGATTGATTTTAATTTCGAAAGCGTTGAGGGTTTTTTATTTAGATGTCATTTTAGAAAACAATAGTTTTAAACTTTTGTCAAATAGGAATCGAGACTATACATTGCCTTCTAACAGTTAATATAAATAAATCGAGGGCAACTTCTAGAACTCTTTAACCCTATGCACAAAGTTTAATGAAAACATTTATTTATTTGCAAAATCATTTTTTGTGACGTTTTAAAACCAACTAAAGCCTATTCATCAATTATGGATTAAAGTTTACCAAAACACTTAACCTTTAAACCTCGTGAATCTAATATCCTAAATTTGCTTGATTTTATAAAATCTTCATTATTTGCCTTATTTTGAAAACCATTTTTTCGTGTCGTAAATTAAAACATACATCCCAAAACGTGTCGGGGTTATCTACGGGCATGTAAGCCATCCAGACAACCCCAAACACCCACAATCACATATTTCATTATTTTCACGGGGCCTTAACCCGAACACGCATTTGTGTCGTTTTAAGGCCCGATATTACAAAACACACATCCATGGACTCTACATCATGATTACACATACCCAAAACGTCCATCATCGGGATTCGACCGCTAGGATCTCCTCCCTAGGCTCACATTTACCCAAATCATGGCACAACCAACCCTAAACCAAATCTAACGAGATTTAACAGTGCTATCACATTACATAACCCAAATATCACAACTTAAACACTTAAAACTATCCATTACCACAACGAACGAGATATCACCGTACGGATGTCATCGGGGCGTTAAGAGGAGTTACTTTCCGGTGGAAACCTCGCTAACAACCCCTAATCCACGGATCCTTTATCAACATAACAACATATTACATCACATAACCCAAAACATAAGTTATATTAACAAAACAAGCGATAGAATACCAAAAAGACAATCTTTTCACCTTGCAAAACACGGATTCAAGCTTTTATATATACAAAACGAGTTACACCACAAGATCGCTAACTAAATGAACACAACAATGGAAAGTGTTGCTTCAATCTAGCCCAAAAATCCGGCCACTTTCTCTCTCCCGCGCGATCTTTCTCTCTCCTTCTTTTTCTTTTTTTTTCTTCTCTTCTGGTTCTCGGGTTGAAGATGGCGATCTATAGTGCCTCAGCAGGCAGCCGCAGATACATCTGCGGCCAGCCGCAGATGCATCTGCGGCTGCCTGCTGTGGCCGTCTCCTCGGCTGCCGTGTGCCGTCTCCTCGAGCCGTGCGAACCTCGAAACTCGTTTTGGCCGCAGATGCATCCGCGGCTGTCTGGCTGGCTTTTCTTGGTTTTCGTGCCACGCGGTCCTAATTCGCCAATTTCTGCGGTATTATTTTGGGAGGCTGTATTTTTGCAGTCCGGAACTCCCTGGGAAACGTGTCATATTGTTCTGGGAGGCTAGTTCGGAGGGTTGCGACTTGATGTAGCTTTTGACAATTGTGCCTGTCTTTCAGGGGGCGCTGCCCCCTACCCCCCCCGCCAGCTCACCGGCGAGCTGGGCAGCCGCTCGCTCACCGGGGAGCGAGACCCCCGAACATCGTAAGCGGAGTGGCCATCAGTCGTCTTTTGTGGTCGGCTCAGGTTTTTCTGGATCAACTGTTCGCCTTGCCTCAAGTGACCGGATGTTCGTTGTCCGTTGTGGCGGCTTTGACCGTAAATCGCTGGGGTGGCTTGATGTTGGGGTCCACCTTCCTTTTCGCTCGTCGGGTCAAATGACGATTCTGCCCTCCTGTCAGGGTTAGTGCAAAAGTGCAAAATTTGGGTGTCTACAGCTGCCCCTCTTTATCATGTTTATGTAATGTCATATGAAATGAACATGATAAAGAAGTAGGCACCCAATGCATGATGATGGCAGCACATATTTTAATGATGCAACATATATATCATTGATGCAACATATACAGGTTAATGATGCAACACTAATATTACCGGTTACTGCCTCAAATGGACTCGCATCGCATATTCGCCAAAACTATTTTTCTCTTGCTTAACGCATAATGCATATTTAAATATCAAATCGCTTATCATACTAAATCAAAATCGCATTACATCGCATATGAAATCACATATCGCACTGCTTCTCATATGATGTATCGCATATCGCATATCGCATCGCATCGCACATCGCATCGCATCGCTCGTCGCATCGCATCGCACATCGCATCGCATCGCACATCGCATAACATCGCATTGCACATCGCATCGCATCGCACATCGCATAGCGTCGCATCGCACATCGCATCGCATCGCATTGTTTTGGTCATCGTCGGATCTTTCCCCAACGGTTACCGCATTGTCATCGTCGGATCTTTTGCCAACGGGTCGTATCGTCATCGTCGGATCCTTTGCCAACGGATCGTATGGGTTTAGTCTCTAACAAGTTATCTTGTAATTGCCGGGTCTCGTCTCCGACGGGTCATTTTTTGTGACGGTCAGGTATCGTTTCTGACGGGTCGTTTTTGAATTGGTCAGGTATCATTTTTGACTGGTCGTTTTTGAAATGGTCAGGTCTCATATCTGACGGGTCGTTTTTTGGTTGGTCAGGTATAGTCTCTGACGGGCCGTTTTTGAATTGGTCAGGTATCATTTCTGACTGGTCGTTTTTTGAAATGGTCAGGTCTCGTATCTGACGGGTAGTTTTGAATTGGTCAGGTCTCGTATCTGACGGGTCGTTTTTTTCAATTGGTCAGGTATAGTCTCTGACGGGCCGTTTTTGAATTGGTCAGGTATCGTTTCTGACTGGTCGTTTTTGAAATGGTCAGGTCTCGTATCTGACGGGTAGTTTTGAATTGGTCAGGTCTCGTATCTGACGGGTCGTTTTGAATTGGTCAGGTCTCGTATCTGACGGGTCGTTTTTTCAATTGGTCAGGTATCGTATCTGACGGGTCGTTTTTTCAATTGGTCAGGTATCGTATCTGACGGGTCGTTTTTCAATTGGTCAGGTATCGTATCTGACGGGTCGTTTGAATCGGTCAGGTATCATTTCTGACGGGTCGTTTTTTCAATTGGTCAGGTATCGTATCTGACGGGTCGTTTTTTTAATTGGTCAGGTATCGTATCTGACGGGTCATTTTTTTAATTGGTCAGTTATCGTATCTGACGGGTCGTTTTTTCAATTGGTCAGGTATCGTATCTGACGGGTCGTTTTTCAATTGGTCAGATCTCGTATCTGACGGGTAGTTTTGAATTGGTCAGGTCTCGTATCTGACGGGTCGTTTTGAATTGGTCAGGTCTCGTATCTGACGGGTCGTTTTGGACGGTCAGGGTTTTCACTGACGGGTCATGTTTGGACGGTCAGGGGTTTTCACTGACGGGTCATTTTGGACGGTCAGTTTTTGTATCTGACTGGTCATTTTTGGTTTGGTCAGGTATCGTATCTGACTGGTCGTTTTTGGTTTGGTCAAGTTTTCACTGACGGGTCATTTTTGTAATTGCCGGGTCTCATCTCCGGAATCACTATGTACTATCCTAAATGGACTCGCATCGTATTGTACATCATAAAAATGCAATAATTCCAGAGGAAATTTAAAAGGAAAGCGTACCTGATTAGTTTGTGGGGCCTCCCTGGGATTCGTCCTCGTAAATCGCTTTTGCCAGTCACTTCTTTTGGTTTGACTTATCATTCTTGGGGTTCGTCCTTGTAAATCTCTCTTGACAGCCGTTGCCTTTGACCTATCATCCTTGTTGATTAGCTGAAGGTGCTTCAGACAGTCGTTTTGCAATTCCTTTATGTTCTATAGATTCTGGGCGCATTGGAACGTGCAAGTTTCCCGCTGCCATGTCCCTCCGATGAATGGCACCGGTATTCGTGTCGCCGACAGTCTCGTACCTGTGATTTTCTTTTCATGCACATTTTTATTTTGATATATATACATGGATGCACGGATGTTATGCTTGGATCAATAGATATGCTGGGAAGGAAATGACCCCTGTTTAGTCAAATGATACAATTTTTCACGTGTCGTTCTTTTTGACTACTCAGTTGTGCTATGCCTTATTTGGGAGCACAGTTTCTGGACTTCAAGGTTGGTTCATTGAATCGCATGCCCCTGATCGTTTCTCTGTTGGGGGAATTGTATCTGTCGTTTTGAATGCCCAATCGACTTATCCAGTGCTCCTCATCCTGCTCACAGATCGTCACGTCTTTGAATTTGGGGTGCAGGGACTTCCTCTTATGCTAGAGGATTATGCCTAGATTCTGGGTTGATATCTAGGTGATCCCCTTGTCAGTTGGTCGTATGTTTTGATAGTTCTTGACTTTCATCTGATTGAGGCAGTCCATTTGCCTTGTTGCGATGACCGACGGCCATGTTGCCCTTCCTCGCCTTTTAATCGATTCAGCTCAGACGTCCGGAATTATATCGCTCTTGCATATGCTCACTTGAGTATCGAGGTAATGTCAGCATGCATCAGGCTGAGTTTGTTAAAATCCATTGATGGTCGTGGGGGAAGATTCGTTGATGAGGAGTCTGATATAGACCCGTTCTCCTTTCATTCCCATGATCTTTAATATGGCCCAGCCTCTACTCATGTTCTTGTCGAGGATTCGTATGGGGAGTCGCTTCGTTGGTCATGCTGAGTTATCCACACCCATTCATATCCTGCACAAGTAACAAACGCTAAATGCTCGACCATTCGGGTCGGCGGGGTTAACTCCGATATAAGAATTACTAAAATCTTGACAGTAAAGCATAAAAAAATGGAAAGCTCGTGATTCTGCAATTTAGCTGGTGTCGTGGTGTTTATGTCTTATCGTTAAAGAAACTTGACATCGAGATGAATCTCTTTTGTTCGTGAATCGTGAGTGGATTAATTTGACATTGAATGAATTGTGAATGTATTAAGTCACTCTCGATTTCACTTTTTTTTTTTCTTTTTTTTTTTTTTTTTTTTTTTTTCATTTGACGAGTTATGAAATCGTAATAAAACATTTAAGCATTCATGGTCAATATACGTGAGTATGATTAAATTCAAAAACTACCTTCCTTTATCAAAGGTATTCCGTCTTCATTCTTGATATCGTTCTTCACAGGATTTACGTCATATGGCAAGTGCACTGTGCGATGCAATCCTTCAATTAGGGGCCTCTTTTCCGTGACTTTAGATGAGCCTCTCTTTTTTTCTCTGGTTGAAAATTTTTTCTTTTTCTTTTCCTGAGTCTGCTTTTTTCTTTTTCGTGTCCACTTAACTTGTCTCGTTTTCTCAGGCTGTTCAGAGTTACCCCTTTAACGAGCTTTGGACCAATGACTCCCAAACCATGCGGCTTTAGGGCATTAGGTGTAAAGACACCCCTTCGGGTTTACTTGCTCGAGTAACAAAGGCCACGCTTCGATACAAGTTAGGTGGTTTACCACATTCATTCCTCGTCTGACTTTGCGCAAGATTCGTTTTCTTAGGCTTGAGTTACCCATGTAGCGAGCGTTGGGCCGGTGACTCCCAAATCGGACGACTTTAGGGCACCAGGTGTAGAGACACCTTTCAGGCTTAATTACTCGGATAACCCGTGCCACGATTCGAATCTACTCAGGTCTCTGCAGCTTTAATGCTCGTTTTCTTAGGCTCTGAGTTACCCACGTAACGAGTGTTGGGCCGGTGACTCCCAAATCAGACGACTTTAGGGCACCAGGTGTGAAGACACCCCTCAGGCTTAATTACTCGAATAACTCAGGCCACGATTCGAGGCATTGGATTCATTTTTATTTACCTTTCGACTCTGCATCAACTGTCATCATTATCGTCATAGTTTTATGCCCCACATCTGAAAGTTGGCGCAAACGCAAAGTGCAGACTTGCCTATGAGGTGGATTCTGCTTCGAACGACACTTCGAAATCAGGTCTTTGTGCATCTTTAATAGGTTGATCAGTTTTAATCGTCTAATCATACTCATGAGTCTGCTCCACTGATGCTTGTCAGAATTAATTCGATTCCTAACAAGTCAAATAAAACTTTTCTCTTTCCAAAAGTAATGTTAGAGTTAAACTATGTACAGTCATAATATATGTACATGAAGACAGGAAAGAAATAGATAACTGAGATGAGTTGTATCTTACCTGTGGGTCCTTGTATTCTGAAAGAGCTCTGACTGGAAAGGACCAATTGATCGTACAGCTCTGATTATTTTATTGTACGCTGACGAGATCGTACCATAGATGTTGAATTGTGCACTACCTTTCCATGGATGGCTGATGAATGCCCCAGTGTCGAGTCGCCATCGATTTCAAAATTGCCCCAGTCTTGATTGTTGTCAAGGCCATTACTTCATGGTGTCTTTGACAGGTGGGCTGATGAGATGCTGGGAACCCAAGAATCATTTGCCTTTGATCAGGTAGGAAATGCACTCTGATGGGTTGACAGGAGAACATGTTGTATTGATCGTTAATTGCAAAACTATCGAAGGGTTATATACATTTTTACAAGGATTAGACCGCGCCAAAGTGGCTGCCTACGTACTCCTATAGGAAGAGGAGATCAGGTCTTTCGTAGTTCAGGCTTGATAGCACACAAGATTGCCTTTTTTTTTTTTTTTTTTTTTTTGCAAGAAAACATAACATAATAATGCATAGAAAAATAAAACGAGGAATAATATTAAGCAGCCAATAACATCCCCACCCCTTTTTTTGGGACTCGCAATCGTATCATTTAAGTTCACCATTTCATAGTTCGCGGAGGCTCGTCAATCCATTCATCGGTGTTCGGGTTCCCCATTGCGGTGATCTCAATATCGTTTGCCATTTTTAGCTCTCCTCTTTCGATAAGATTTTGGATCTCGTGCCGCAACGCCCAACACTCTTCAGTATCATGCTCTGGTGAGTTGGAATGATAGAGGCATATTCGTGTAGGATCGTATCTTTTAGACTTGGGGTCGGTTTGTGGCAGCAACTCCGTAATCTTTCCCCGGCTGATCAGAAGGTGCAATATTTCTGCATTTGATTTGCTCAAAGGGGTGAACTTTCGATCTCTTGGGAATGCTGCTCGATCTTTCCCCTTTGAGGGTTCACCTCTGTCCGAGCGGTTATCAAGGCTCCACTGGTGGGATCGTCTGACATCTTTATTATTTTCATTTCCCTGCCCTTTCATTCTGTTTTGATCTCCTTCAGTCGGCTGGTTTTCCTGGGAGGGATCCTGGTTTGAGATTTGTTTGTCCTCTTCTTCCGTCTGGTCTCTCAGTAATTGGGTGAAGAGTTGCCTCGTTAGATTATGTTGGTGTACCACCAGGTCTGCTAATTGCTTCATTTGATGCCTGACCAACTTCAATTCTTGCCTAATGACCTTAACCTCCTCCAGACATTCCCCTTCAAGGACAATTGTTTCGCTCATTGGGGGGTATTTTTCGACCTTTCGTATGTATTTGCGATTGGGGTCCACCCCGATATTTCCTGCCCCAATCATGCTTACCTCATCTGTTCCGTATTGTGGCAGATGGTTGGCGTTGACATCTGGTCGTTGAACTACAATGTCCCCCCTGTCGATCAAGTTTTGTATCTTGTGTTTTAATGACCAACACTCTTCAGTATCATGCCCAGGAGATTCTGAGTGATAAGCGCATCGTTTGCGGGGGTCAAATCGTTTGCCTCTTGAATCGCTGGGTGGAGCTAGCTCAGTGATTTTCTTCTGGGCGACCAATAACGCCAATACGTTCTCGAGGGAATCGCCTAAGGGAGTGAATCTTCGACTATCTGTTCGTTCAAACTTCCCTTGCCTGTCTGGACCCTGATTGAATGTGGCCTGTTGCTGTAGTTGCAGATGGTTTCCATTTACCGAGGTGGGGGGGCCATTGTTGGGTCTCCACGATTGTCCGTGCGAAACGAAAGACACATCCACCTCTTCCTGACTCTGTTTGGGTACAAGGTGGTGCTCTTTGGCTAAAAGGTGCTCAGCTATGGCCTCTAATGCTGTGAAATCTTTGATTTTCCCAGTCCTTAAACCTATTTCGGCCATCTCACCATGTTTGATCATCTCTGAAAAATGTTTGCCTAATCCAGCCAATACTCTTTCGTAATAAGGAGCCTCTTGTATGTCTATGAAGGTTATCACCAATTCAGCCTCATCCATGGGAGGGTTCACTTGTGCGGCCATCCTCCTCCATCGCTGAGCATAGTCTCTAAAAGACTCTTTGGGCTGCTTCTTTATCTTCGTCATTTGGTAGCGATCAGGGGCCATTTGCGATTGGAAGCTATATTGTGTCAAAAAGGTGTGGGCCAGCTCCTCCCAATTATGCATTTTAGCATTATCCAGCCTCGCGTACCAGGTCCTAGCCTCCCCTGTCAGGCTTTTCTGGAATAACTGCATTCTCAACGACTCGTCCTCAGCATAGGCCCCAAGTTCTCCGATATAGACTTTCAAATGCGTGTAAGGATCCCCCGACCCGTTATACTTTTCAAATTCGGGGATCTTGAACTTCTCGGGGTATTTGGTTCCCGGGAAAGTGCATAAGTCGGAGTAGTTGACACTGCCATATGAGCCGATCCCTTTCATAGTTTTTATGGCTTCTTCCATCTGGTTTATCTTCTTGCTGACACTATTGGCAACTTCATCTTCTGGAATGACAATAATTTGTTTCGGCGGTTCAACCTTCGGAGTTTCTGGGGTTATATCGTTCCCTTGGGAGGATGGCTCCGGTGGGTCCTCGGTTTGTGACTTCGATTTTAACTTGAAGTGCTCTTTTAGCATCATGGTCAATTCCGTCATCTGATTTCTCACAGCATCGAATTCCTCTCGGGATATAGGAGCCGGGTTAGGATTAGGGGTCTCGGCCATTTCGACTACTGACTCTCGGGCTTTTCTGGATCAAAGACGAGTTTGGGGCGCAATCCTGCGAATAAACAAACCAAGTTTAGTTCCGGGAAATGACACTGGTGGATGCATGCTAAAGCAAATATTTTTGTGTTTTTGAGTTTTGTAATATTTTCCTGCAAAACAAGGTTAGTATCCCTTTGTTTTAACCAAGGTATGACAGTGTGCAATTATGATGCTCTCCAAGCTGTCCCTGTAAAACAGAGGTTAGTATTTTATTTTGACAAAAGTGGGAGGTACCAAATGTTTGACTAAAGTATGACATTATGTGCGTGAAACGTAAAAGGGTATGAAGAGACTTCCCACGCGTCGGGTTTATCTGAGGCTGACCTACCCTAAGTTACTCTCGCGGGCTTTTTGGCATGAAGGTTCCCAGATCTTCGCAACATACTAGAAGGGAAAAATCCGATCTTTCAATTGGATTGGATCTGAGTGGATGCTTTTCCTGAGCCTCGCCGGGGAGCGCCCCTTTGAGTCCAGTAATCCACATCCGACGGGTTTGCCTCAGGAGGAGGAACTGCTCAACATACATTCATCATACATTCATCGTACCTCACCGTATGCAAATGATGACATTAAGGTAAAGCATTCGTAAAGCAATCACAAAACTCGCACATTCAATCATACACGCACAAAAGGTAGATTAATCGCAAGTAAATGCACACGCACACATTTTTTAGATTTTTAAAGGATCGGAAAACATCGAGATTTTAAACGCGGCTTAAGCCCTCTACTGTCCCCAGCAGAGTCGCCAGCTGTCGACGCCGGGATTTTCGTCGTCTCGTATTAAAAATGCCCTTTTCCAATTTTAGCCTTTAGATTAAGATGTGACTTTTGAAAAGGGTCGGCTTAATGTCGACGGGTTTTGAAAGATCGATTTTTTATGAGCCAATTGACCAGAGTCGCCAGTTGGTATATTTGAAATGGATGTACCAACTCATCCGAGTTTGTTTTCGTAATCGCTGGCTCATATGTGACTCCGAGTTAATTGGTCCGCAAACCGAGATTCATAGAGTTCGGGGACTTGCTTAAGCGAGGGGAAGGTGTTAGGCACCCCCCGACTTCCGTGAAACACGGTTACCGCAATCTCGATGTTTTCCTATCCTTTTAAATCCTAAACATGTGTGTGTGTGTGTGTGTGTGTGTGTGTGTGTGCCTAAATGACTGTTTATGGTGAGTTTTGCATCAAAGTTGCTTTGATTTTATATAGCAAAATGTGTTTTGTCGGGAAAACGTTTAGACGTCTTTTGACCCACATGACGAGGCTTCGCTTTTTATAAGAAAGATTGATTTTAATTTCGAAAGCGTTGAGGGTTTTTTATTTAGATGTCATTTTAGAAAACAATAGTTTTAAACTTTTGTCAAATAGGAATCGAGACTATACATTGCCTTCTAACAGTTAATATAAATAAATCGAGGGCAACTTCTAGAACTCTTTAACCCTATGCACAAAGTTTAATGAAAACATTTATTTATTTGCAAAATCATTTTTTGTGACGTTTTAAAACCAACTAAAGCCTATTCATCAATTATGGATTAAAGTTTACCAAAACACTTAACCTTTAAACCTCGTGAATCTAATATCCTAAATTTGCTTGATTTTATAAAATCTTCATTATTTGCCTTATTTTGAAAACCATTTTTTGTGTCGTAAATTAAAACATACATCCCAAAACGTGTCGGGGTTATCTACGGGCATGTAAGCCATCCAGACAACCCCAAACACCCACAATCACATATTTCATTATTTTCACGGGGCCTTAACCCGAACACGCATTTGTGTCGTTTTAAGGCCCGATATTACAAAACACACATCCATGGACTCTACATCATGATTACACATACCCAAAACGTCCATCATCGGGATTCGACCGCTAGGATCTCCTCCCTAGGCTCACATTTACCCAAATCATGGCACAACCAACCCTAAACCAAATCTAACGAGATTTAACAGTGCTATCACATTACATAACCCAAATATCACAACTTAAACACTTAAAACTATCCATTACCACAACGAACGAGATATCACCGTACGGATGTCATCGGGGCGTTAAGAGGAGTTACTTTCCGGTGGAAACCTCGCTAACAACCCCTAATCCACGGATCCTTTATCAACATAACAACATATTACATCACATAACCCAAAACATAAGCTATATTAACAAAACAAGCGATAGAATACCAAAAAGACAATCTTTTCACCTTGCAAAACACGGATTCAAGCTTTTATATATACAAAACGAGTTACACCACAAGATCGCTAACTAAATGAACACAACAATGGAAAGTGTTGCTTCAATCTAGCCCAAAAATCCGGCCACTTTCTCTCTCCCGCGCGATCTTTCTCTCTCCTTCTTTTTCTTTTTTTTTCTTCTCTTCTGGTTCTCGGGTTGAAGATGGCGATCTATAGTGCCTCAGCAGGCAGCCGCAGATACATCTGCGGCCAGCCGCAGATGCATCTGCGGCTGCCTGCTGTGGCCGTCTCCTCGGCTGCCGTGTGCCGTCTCCTCGAGCCGTGCGAACCTCGAAACTCGTTTTGGCCGCAGATGCATCCGCGGCTGTCTGGCTGGCTTTTCTTGGTTTTCGTGCCACGCGGTCCTAATTCGCCAATTTCTGCGGTATTATTTTGGGAGGCTGTATTTTTGCAGTCCGGAACTCCCTGGGAAACGTGTCATATTGTTCTGGGAGGCTAGTTCGGAGGGTTGCGACTTGATGTAGCTTTTGACAATTGTGCCTGTCTTTCAGGGGGCGCTGCCCCCTACCCCCCCGCCAGCTCACCGGCGAGCTGGGCAGCCGCTCGCTCACCGGGGAGCGAGACCCCCGAACATCGTAAGCGGAGTGGCCATCAGTCGTCTTTTGTGGTCGGCTCAGGTTTTTCTGGATCAACTGTTCGCCTTGCCTCAAGTGACCGGATGTTCGTTGTCCGTTGTGGCGGCTTTGACCGTAAATCGCTGGGGTGGCTTGATGTTGGGGTCCACCTTCCTTTTCGCTCGTCGGGTCAAATGACGATTCTGCCCTCCTGTCAGGGTTAGTGCAAAAGTGCAAAATTTGGGTGTCTACATTATTATTAAATGTTTGTATTATGATTCAAGGTGGATAATTTGTCAAAGTTATATTGATATGCTGTATGTACAGATAAGTTGGATCCGAATATGACGAGTATAGTTTAAATTGTGAACTATAATTGTTCAACATGAATATTATGATAGAGACTATTATATGTCTGACTATAAATTACGACATAAGAATATTGTATGGATATAAATGACATTAAATGTTGAATGTTGACCTTTATGATACGGGTTACAGAAAGAAAAGAATAAGTAAAGGTTGCGATCCAGGGACTAGGATCCAAATGTAAGGATTTTAAATATCCAAATATTTTAATACAACGATTGAATTAAGAAAAGAAAAAGAAAAATTTATATCGAAAAATTCGGTAATTGATGATTTTAAAATCAGATAATGGATCGATTAAGGTGATGAAAGATATATTAACGGACCGAAATTCGGACGTAAGGTAAATAATGTATAATAAATACAGAATTTAAGGGAATAAAGTTGGTCGAATTTCGAGGTCGTTACATGAAGCCTAAAATACTCATAGTCTTCTCTTTCACTTTAATAAGCAAGGATGATCCACTAAGGATGTAGGTTACACAAACTAATGGTTCACTTAAACCGACTACAACGTGTTGAAGCACTCAGAAACAGCAAAGACACTCAGTTTTCTCAGTCACTAAGACCTTCTCTCTTCAAGACACTAAATCTTCTAAAGGTCATTAAGACTTCATCTCCAAGACACTAAGTCTTTTCTTGGCCACTAAGACCTTTTCTCACTAAGAGGCTTGATTCACCAACAATCAAGGCAAGTCACTTAAACTTTTCTTTCTCATGATCATTGAAATATAGAGGTTGTTAATGATTGATGTTTGAGGTGCTACTAAGTGGCCTGATAAATCTCTATTTCTTCAAATAACTTAGTTGAACGATTTCTCTGAAGAATTTGAAAACACCTAAATTTCTCTCTTCTGTTTTTTGGCTCTTTTTGGATTGTTAGAGATCGTTAATAGAAATTATTTTTCAATTGTTCGAAATAGTTAGTCCTGAAGTCTGGAGCAGTAATCATTTTATAGGCATCCTTGGAATTCTTCCCGTTTGAAAGTTACTGTTACTCCATTCTCCTTATGACATTTATCATCATCTGATTATTCTCGCTCTGCTGGTTTGTCAGCTGGACTACTAGCTGTCACCATTGGTTGTACTTTATTTGTTGTAGTGGTAGACACGCATGCTTTGTATCTACTAAAATAGTCATTTTTGGATAAGGCTCTAAAATTAATTCTTATCCTTTTTGCCAACACATACCTTTATCTTCAGGAGAATATTTGAAAGAAACGTTTCAATCATTCACATCACCTTTTTATGCTTCAGTCTTTTCTCGTTGT
The DNA here is from genome assembly GCA_947179155.2 of Hedera helix. Classification (NCBI taxonomy): domain Eukaryota; kingdom Viridiplantae; phylum Streptophyta; class Magnoliopsida; order Apiales; family Araliaceae; genus Hedera; species Hedera helix. The sequence goes on from OX359268.1 coordinate 14,153,198, forward strand.
GATATAAGCAGCACTTATGTAGCTCTACGATCTGAAGTAGCTCAATTATCAGATGTAGCTCTTTGATATAATCTAGCTCTTTTCTCGACAATGAACGTCAGCGCCTAATCGCGCCCATCCGGGCTCGATAGTTTACGTTAATGCCCAACCACCCCCGATAACGAGTGTCTGTGCACACTCACCCGTGCACCAGCGCGCTCGACCGCGCGTGCCCAGCTGTGTCCAATAACACTTTATTGCGCCCCCCTGTCATGCTCGGTCGCACCTAACAAAACTCTACCGCGCCCAACAATACTTTCAAGAGTCCACTATTGGTTTAATACTCATGAGGTTATTTCAACTGACATATTCTAGTTTTTGAAATAATGATTTTATCTTAATGATTGTTCTATACTCTGTTTTGGTCTACTGCATCACTTACTTTGTTTTTAAGCCTTATCTTTAGTTCTATCAGATAGGCTAGGAGACAAGGAAGCCTAAGTACTGACATGCTATCAAAAAGTATAATAAATACAAAGCTCAATCATTACAAAATGAAGAAGAGAAAATGGTATTGCAAAAACCATATTTTTACATTCAAATGAAGAGCAAATGACTTTGGTAACAGCTTCGATAGCTTTCAGATCAACTCTCGAAAGCATACTTTCCTCGGTCTCTTGAAAGAATTATCTCTTCGGTCTTAGTAGTCCTTAGACTCTCTAAAGCATACTTTCTTCGATCTCCTAAAAGAAGTATTTCTTCGATCTGAACAATCCTTGGACTCCCAAAAGCATGCATGTGACGCCCCCAAATTACTGTACTTTCTATTGCTTATTTGATGCTCACAATAAATGTTAAATTGTTAAGTTTATAGATGATTCTCTTATTTGTAAACCTTATCAAACAGAATTTTAGAGTATCAACAATAACATGAACGGTCCATATTATAATACCCTATTTCAATTCAACAGTTTCATAAACAAAATTCTCATCTTAATTCCCAAAAATCTTTCATTATTTCATACTAAGTCCCTATAATCGATGCAAAGGACTTAATACTCATTTCTACCATTTTAACTTTAAGATTTAGATATTCTATAACTTTATATTTCCAAGATTCACAGTATTAATAACAAAGATTGTTCTTGGCAATAGAGGGGCGAATTCCAATAATTTTGGCATTTTACCGGCGCTCATTAATGGAACCTCGGTGCTTACATAACTCCCAATATTATTCAATACCCTCACTTAAACACATAACTTTATAAAGATATCTCTTCATACTAATATTCCATGTCTATCTGAAGTTCATAATATTATTAACACACTTGTACTTAGAACAGAGGAACCCGACGATGAATTTGGTATCTTCGTCGGTGCTAAATCTCTAGTTTTACAGCACTCACAATGTTAATCAATATCTTCATTCAGATGTATAACTCATTATCAATACAATGTTAATGTTTAACAATTTTAAATCTTAATCAAAGTAAAGACATAACAAGGGTATATGATGAAACATGATAATATTGATATAATATCCGGTTACATAGTTTGCATGTTCATATTACAAAGTCATCATGACTATAACAAAAAGAGAAGCAATTTAATAAAGCATATAAACTAATTTATGTATTTCTTCATTCATTTCTTCTTAGAGTCAGAGCTTTCGGGTTTATCTGCAAATAAGTTTAATTTACAAGGGTGGGCATACAAAAACTCAACAAGTCTAAACACATAGCATACAAGTGAACTCACACTGATGTGGATTTAAAAGATTCGTAGCTCAACAAAAGATGTTACAATTACTTTAACTTAGCAAAACTAAGTGATAATTAAACTAAGAACTAATGTTCGTCTGTCTTTCAACTCTGAGACTATCAATGGATATCATATATAGGATCAACTTAATAACATCCTATGTTATGCATAACGTACACTGGACTAATCATGAACAATGTTTAGAGCTTTGTTCAACTTAAATTGTTTCACATGCAGAGGTTGTACTAAGATAACTTGGTTTGACTAAAGAATTATAGCAATTCAATACTTCACCAATAAAAGTTCATTTTATAAGTTATGTCGAAACAAATAGCAATAACTTTCATGTCAAAGATTTATAACACGTTGTTGCACAAAGTGTATAAATTACATAAAAAGCTTATAAACATCGAGTTAGGGTAGAAGACTTGCCTTATATATCTTTTACAAATATATATTAAGCGTTATTCGTAATTCCTACATAAGTTATAAGTTTAAATAAACTAGATAAATTTTATAAGAACTTATCTTTAAGTTTTATTTCGGGCATTATAACCGCTTATAAATAAGTCTTCTTCCATTATATCTAAAATAATTTTAAGTATTATAACTACGTGTAAAAGTGATTTCCTTATATAATATATGAAATAATTTGAGCATTATAACGGCTTGTAAAAATAATTTCTTATACTATATATGAAATAGTTTTAGCATTATAAATGCTTATAAAAGTGATTTCTTACACTATATATGAAATAATTTGAGTATTATAATTTCTTGTAAAAGTGATTTCTTATACTATAAGTGAAATAATTTGAGCATTAAAGCTGCTTGTAAATGCTCAAATTAACTAAAACTGCAAATTGAAATTGACATAATAACAACTAGAAAGTATACCTCTTACACTGCAAGCTTTAACTATTTCTTTGTAAGACTTCAATACTTGAAATACAACTTTTTAGAATATAACTAGAGAGTATTTTTGCTCTTAAGAATGCTTTGAAAATGGTAAGAAAAATGGTGAATGAAGCTTGTTATTTATAGGACTTGAAAACCTAGGGTATTTTGGTCATTAAGCCATTACTTCCAAGCTAAGTTTTAACAAATATCTAGCCCTTAACCTCCTCATTTGGCCAGCTCTTTAGGAAGCTTTCAAGGGCTTATGTCATCATTAGATCATGCATACATCATATGCAATGACATCATCGTTCACATCACCTTCATATTGATTGGTCGATTTGGTTTTAGTTACTAATTAGTTAGAGTAACTAGTATTCTTCTCTTAGTTTGGTTACTCCAACTAGTTTAGTTAGATTGTAACTTAATTTGGGTCATAGTTTGGTTACATCAACTTAGTTACGCATAACATAGTTTGATTACAACCAAATACCTTTCAACTTAGTTCATTTTCAAATATAAATTAGTTTGATTTCAATTAATTAGTTCAATACATAAGTATTTATATGTATTTCCTTCGTATAATATTCGTATTCTACTCGTATTATACCTCGTATTAATCTCGTATAATCTTCTGTATAATTCTCGTATTATACCTTACATTATACTTGTATTATTCTTCGTATTCTTTCCGTATTTGTTCCGTATTCGCAATTAATAATCTCCAAAAATTATTTTTGGGTATAAATTTTATTGGTGAGAACATATTCATTCTCTGTATTATTCAAGAATGTAAAATTTCCAAAAAATAAAAAGGCAGTTTCTACGAAAATAGTGTTTTCCTTCAGAAATTAATTTTTATTAGTTCCCTAGTATCTATACTCCGTATAAACGTTATGTCATGAAATGCAAAAAGTCAAAACGATGAAAATCATTTTCAAGCGTTTTCTTATTAATAGTGTTTTCTGCACTTTTTCAAAAAACTTTTTATTGGCTAATATGCATTTTTATACCCCGTATAAATGTTATTTCATGAAATGTGAAAAGTCAAAAAGACCTTCGACAGTTGATGATTTTGTTAGGTTATAACCCTTTGGGTTTATGTTTTAACTTTTTTATTTCACCTTAAACTGACTTCTTGATTTTAATAAGTATTAAGATTAACTACTTGAACCAAAACACAAAATTCTTCACATAAAAAAATCACATAACACATTATAAATATAATTCAATATTTATTTATTCATATAAAATCGTATTACAAGATTCTCAAAAGTTCGAAAAATTACAACGCCCTTCCTTGGTCATTGTAGTTTTCAGACTCCTAGAGCCTCCTATCTACTCCTCCAACCCATTTTATATGCTAAAGGGGGGGGGGGGGGGGGGGGGGGGGCAATGTTGGGCTTTTTATTTGCTAACGCAAATGGATTATCCATAATGGGCATTACCCTTACAGTCGATTAGGCATAGCGCGCGTATAAGAGGACTTCTAAGTCCGATAGGTTTGGGTTCACTGTCTTATCACTTCGAATACTAACTAGTTATCATATCCAATACTAATTAGTATGAGAGCTACTATATCCAACAATGATTAATATGATAGTTACATTCTCCAACAGAGTTTCTACTACATGAATCCCATTAGGAATCATGACCTTATTAAGCAGAACAAGTACTATAACTACAATGTGAATAATAGAGGTACATATACAATATTCTAGCCTATTAAATACATATCACCTCTATTGTTAACACATCTTGAAATCTATATTTACTCTCACATCGAAGGTATTCCCCAACGGTCCAAGCCGTCAAGTACTTTATAGTAATTTTTTTTGTTCAGGTTTACATCCAAGTCGATGATTGAACGTGTAAATAAATACAAGAGTTAACAAGAGGCCTACGTAGTTTGTTTCAGTTGGGCTTTTCTTCTTCTTCTTCTTTTTGTAGATCGAACTGAAGCAGTTTCTAATAGTAGCAAAAAATATTTGTCTTGATCAATAAATCAACTGGTAAATACAAATCGTATATAAAAATTAAAGGCAATAATTTGTAACACAACAGAAATATGACATATACTAGTGTTACGTTTAATCAATTTTTTTATTATTATTAATGAGTTGATATGTTTAACACAGCATTTAAAAGAGTTAAACACGTGTTATAAATAGTTTAACACGATTAGACTATTAGACCTTATTTATAATAATTAAAAAATATATATAATATAACATTATAATTTACTTTAAGTATTAAATTTTAACCTTCTCAATTACTTTTATAAGCATGTTATCTTATACTTTGTTAAATATATTATACATATTTGGATTTTGAATTTTGGAGCTTAAGGACTTTTAAAGTCCAGACGTGTTGTTGTCCATTTAAACGCATCTTATCTTAAACATAGTACATTTAACTTGTAAATGTCATCTTTAACCCATAAATCCACCGTAGTATTTTTTGTGCTGAGTGATGAATGAGAATTATACCTATGAATAAGATACTTTGTGACTTAGTAATATGTTATCTATATGTAATTTTTTACATATTTTATTTGTTTTTTATGTTATTTTGTAGGAAAATGCAAATGAGGGGCAAAATAGGAAATTCTAGGATTAAGTGAAAATTTTGTAAATAAATGAAAGTTCAGCGCGGTCAAAGCTGAAACCAGTATAATCAGTGCGGTCAGCGCTGAGTCCCTATTGTGCTGTCACAGGCACCCAAAAATAAAATCTTACTTTAAAAAAATATTAATGTAGTAGTGCAAGTAAGAGTCGATTCCATAGAAAATGATTAATTTAATTTTATGTTTTGTAAACCAAAATTGGGGGGGGGGGTTTAATTAAAGAAATAATTTAAATAAAATTAACTAAAATAAATAAATATGCAAGTAATTTAATAAATTAAATCAGAAGAAAAAGCATTGGTTTAAGTTAACATCCACTACCAAGAATTTATAACCGATCATTAATGAAAAAATAAATCAATTAATATTTTGAACATTCACCGTAGGAATAACTTCACATGTGGAATAATTTTCTTCTTCTCTCCTTAATTATAGTTAAGTAGAACCACTTGGTCTAAATACCCTTACTACTAAACAACCTCCAGCACTTGCTAAAGATTTAATTTAATAGCATCTTTAAGAATTAGAAAAATCATTGAACTAAAAAACACAAGTCACGTATTTGTATTTAATTTAGATGAACATTCTTCCTAAGATATAATAATCTTTTGATCTGCAAAATAATTATTAATCTCAATTGCTTTACAAATAGCAGTAGATTAATACGAATAATAAACTAGTATGCATCCTAACAATTAAATGAATCAATCATAACATTAAATACAGAAGAATGCCCAATACTCAAAATACAAACTAAATAATTAAAATAAATTAGATCTCATAGTGTATTAATCTTGATGGCTTAAGTCACTTAAACCAAAAAAAATAATTTAGCCACACATAATATAAAAAACACCAAATAATATTAGAGAGAATTTTCTAGTAAAAGATGTATGTTCTCAATTGTATATCAAGCCCTCTATTTATAAGCTACATAATCCAACTAACCCTAATAGAAAATTTGTAATCCAAACCTTAATAGGAATTTAAAATACAAAATATAAAAATATAAAAACTCCTAATTTAACTCCTTTTCCAAAGTGCTTTCGGAATTTTAATTATTTAATAATCTACTACTGCTGCTTTAATTGCTAAGTTACCGATGGAGGGGTCCACGCGCAAAAACCAATAAAAGTTGTTGACATGCACCTGTTGAGTATTAAAGGAAATAAGCTGCCGCGCATAGCGCGGTAGTCATTCTGCCCTTCAGTACCACCTCGCGCATTACGTGCTTTACTTATTAAATTCAGCTGACCGCACATTGTGTAGTCGCTTATTTCCTTCTCACAGTCGCAAAATGGTGTCGTTCCAATTTATTTGCTAATCCACTCATGCGCAATGCGCCATCTTTACAAAGCTGCTCTTATTTACGGTTTTTCCACTCATTCATGCTAGAATTACATAAATGCCACCAAGCTTTATTTTTCCTTCAAAACAAAAATAAAAATAGAAAAAAATTATATAAAATAATAAAAATGCATAAAATTAAATAAATTACCTAAAATAAATACTAAAAAAACTCACAAATAATTACGTATAAAATACCTAATAAATAGACATAAAATATACTTATCAGTCACAATAACAGTTTACCAGATCATGACTTAGAGCAGTTTTCAACTCTTAATTGAATTCTACAAGTTTGAAAAGTCTGAGATTGTGCGGATAATATAACTAGGACACTTGAGACATATTAAAGAAGGGATTTTGTGAAAAGAGAAGCACAATTTGAAAATTGGAGTCTTGGGTTTTCAAGTAAACAACACAAGAAGATCAACACATTAGATTTGGGGAAGATTATAGAGTTTTCTATTCTTCTTTTCTCTTTAATCTGTTGTATTTGATAACTTTGAATGTTGTTGAATTTGTTAATTATGGTTTTCAATGTTTTTACTATGAACTAAATTTTCTTTTAGGGATATCAATGGAACCTTTTGTGTTGCAATAATTAATTCATGCCTATTTTTAGTTATAGATTATATTCTGAGTTGTCTATCATAGCTTGTGCGTAATCTATTAATTGTGTGGCCAGCGATTAATCTAAAATATTAAATGAAATTGGAAAAGGAAGTCTAGGATTAGATCTGGATGTGATAGCATGTGACTTTATGAATTCTTTTTCAGAATAACATAATAGTACATATGATGATTAATCTATGTGCCATATGTAATTTGATAAAGAGTTTGTGTGACACCCCAGGACTTTAGAGGATTTCCAAATGAGGATTATGATTAATTATGTAAAGGTTATCAGATAAAAACCTAGTTTGAATAACATAATGTATTAAAGAATGATTAAATATGAACTATTATGTGATCAATGTGCTAGCAATGACCTATGTGGTCAACTGAATATGCGTTTATGTATATTTGATATGATAAGGAAAGAAAAGTTGAAAATGGAGGAAATGATGGAAATAAAGAATGTATATGTGAATTGAGCTTCAGCTATGAATATTAAAGACGAGCTTATTGAATAGGCCTTAAGAGACTAGATTATGTGAATAATAAGGTATGGTGAGGCGGTGAATGTGGAAAGAAAATTTTTGAATATTGAGGATTATGAAATTAAAGGTTGATATGGATTGATAATTCCATATTAATTGAATTGAGTATTTATATGACGTGTATGTACAGAATGTAATATCCCTAGAATGAGAAGAAAAAATGTAGATTTCTTGTATGGTGTAAATTTGTACTATGTGTTATGTAAATAAGTTATAGGAACGTAAAGACGAAATCAAGGTATTATGAGTTTATATGATTAAAGGGATGGATTGTGGTAATCCGGTCAAGGTTCGCTTCTCGGGAAAGTAGTTTATGGAAAAGATGAGTAAGTCGACTATTGGAGATGTCGAAAATGAAATTTGTGAAATGCGAAATCGATAAGGTTCGTAGAAATTAAGAAAGTAATGGTATGCAAATATGCAAATATTGTAATTGTTATTATGGATAATTATGATTAAGTAAGAAAATTTAATGTTTAAAGTGTGACAAGTAAATTAGGACAAGCCAATTGTGGACTAGTTGATGGTAGAGTAAAATTCAAGCATAATGAAACAAGTTTGGATCAAAATGAACTTGAAATGGTTAAAAAAATAAACTTGTATGAATTAATGGAAAATTAAATTTCTCTAGGAATTTTGTCTAATGACCATGATGCCTTTAGCAATTTGATTAACGACGCATAAGTCCTAGAATGGTTTAAAGTTCAGTATACCCTTAACAAATTGGGAAATGACAATTGTGTCATATGATCGTGTAATGACCAAGTTAGCCTTGTCTTATAATGGGAAATAACTTATATGGCCCTAACCATGCAAGGGTTAAATTAACTAAGGATTGGTTAAGTGTTGGAGGATATATATTGCATATATATGTATATGTTTTATGTTATCAGCTTTGTTCCTCTTATATTTTCGAAAGTGGCTAGCAAAACATGAGCTTAAGAGAGAAAGAGAGAAAAAGAGCTAGGGTTCCATGAAGTTCAAGAAATCATGAAAGATTCAAGAGCAAAAGTGATCAGGGAAAGTTTAATAAGCCATCAAAGTGAAGTATGCAACCTTAGCAAGCTTTATTGTATGGAGAAGAAGAGCCACAAGAAAGGTATAATGATGTTCATCCCTTGAAACTTTGTGTTTATGTATTTAAGTTCAAGAACAAGGATAGCCATGCATGTATTCATGGTTAAATGTAAAGATTATGTAAGTTATGTGTTATATGTGGGTGATAAGAACCTAGTTTGAAAGATGAAGCATACTTAATACATGCATATTATTATGCTATAAGGCATCAAGGAATTATAGATGGTTTAAAAGTATGTTTTGGTATGAAAAGTTTGAATATTAGGCTATACTTAGTGTGTAGACCAAATTCTAATCTGTAAAGTGACTTGGAAGGTATATATGGAAGTTATATGAATACATAAAGTGATTAAATGTATATATGTTAAGGTATTTTATGTGTAGAGTTGAGAATTCAAAAAGGGTTTAAGTGTTAAATTTTGAAAGTCGATAAAATGTCATTAAAGTGTGAATTTTGGCCATTTTGTGTATTTGTTGATCAAATGAGGCCAAAACGCTAAGTTTGATGTAAATACATGTGTTCAAGTTGATTTGAAAGTTATTTGGCGAATATGATGACAATTGTGGATTTTAAACGTTTTAAAACGTTCGCCGACGCCTAAATCGAATCATTTTGAAAAATGAAGTCATTTGAAAAGTTTGAAATCTTTTGAAGGCCCGTACAAGTTAAATATGTGTTATAAGTGTTAAATGACGTGTTGGAATCAAGTTTTCTAAAAAGGGGGCCAAAATAGTATATGTTTTGGGAAAATGAAAAGTTAGGAAAGTTTATGAAATTTGATGAAAATGCAACTAAGAGGTAATTTTTGGAAATTGTGAAGAATTAAAGGTGAAATAAATTCAAATGGTCTAGTTTTATGTTATTACACGTGTTTACATTGATTTGGTAATCAACGGATGAGAATTAGAATGAAAATGAGTTTTGAACGATTGAAATCAATCGTTTCGACCCTAAACGGATTTTTACGGACAAAACCCGCCTTGGGTATGATTTAATGGTTTGAAAGGCCTAGACACGTCCTATATGACGTATGTGAGCTATGTCAAATGTTGGAATTGAGTTTTGAAGCTTATGGCCAAAAATCACAAAGTTGAAAATTTAGTTTAAAGTTGGAAAATTTTTGTTAAGCTTGAAAATGTTTTGAAACGCCCTCCTAAGGGCTATTGCTTCGATGATTTCAAGAATTCAAATGTGCCAAGTAAATTTTTTGTAAAATACTAGGTAGTGAGGTCTAGGTGTGGTCCAAATTTGAGCTTAATTGGATGTAAGATGAAGGAGTTAAAAATCGACAAATGTAGTACAAAAATAAAAAATGTTGATTCTAAACATTGCGCCTAGACATTGCGCCTAAGCGCAATGTTTTGTAAGGTGTAATACATCAAAAGTGAAATGAATAGAGATGAATGATTAAGTGATTATGGATTAAGTTTGTCAAGTTATAGAAAGTTTTATGATCCTATAATGATATATAGGTTGTGTATTGACAAATAGAGCTCAAAGTAGCAAACCGACAAGACGGACATGAAAGACATTTGAAGAAGCGTAAAGGTTAAGTATATAAAGCATACCAAGTAAGTTTTTTAGACTTAAATGTGATAATTGTTCTACATGAACTATATGACATTAAATGTTTTCAGACATGCACTACGTGCAACTATGTGTTGTAATTGTTAAATGCAATATGTGACATTATGCATAACATAGTAAACTAAGTAAAGTAAAGAAAGCATGACGTATATTATGAACTGCGAGCATGTAAAGTGTTATCTGATTTACTTGCTGAGCCTTTGTGCTCACTCTTGCTTTGAACTAAAAATTTTAGGCAATGTATGAGAAGGTCGGAGGTTCCGGTTAAGCTAAAGGTAAAGAATGGTAAATGCATAGATAAGCGTGAAGGGATTTTTTATATGTATTTGTGCAATGTTTAAGTAAAGCCGATAAATATAAATTTATGAATGTATAAGTTAATTAACGTCTAAGCTTTTAATTATGAACTTGGTCGTTAATAAATAAATGAATGTTTTGTAAATCCGTAGGGATTGTTTTGTATGTATGTATTATTCATAGAGAAGAGGTAATGATGTAAGATTAATGTAATATTGTTAGTCGAGGATGTATATAATAGAACTCGTATGTATGGTACAGATGTATATAAACAGAAACATGTACGGAACAGGTATAAGCAAACAGGATTATGTATGGACAATTATATATGATTGATGACTGTATTCAAGATAAGTTAAGTTAAATCATAATATATAAGATTATAAAATCGTAATAGACTAGGTCACAAATTATAAATGTTTGACCTAAGTTCTAATGAGTAGAAATTAAAGGTTATGATTCTGAGGCCGGTTATGTATATAAGATAAATAAATAAATATGGACCGCATTATGGTCAAAGGCTTGGCTTTAAAGGTTACAGGTTAAGTTTTAACGCACGAGATCGTCGTTAATATGTTTTATGATTATAAAATATGATTTTAAAATTAATGATTACGTTATCCAGACATATTTGGATTAAATAAGGAACGTAGGGATCTCGGTGCGCTACAGTTTGTGCTTAATGAATCTATTTTAAGTATTTTGCATGAAAATAAATATGATGATAATATCTATGTGCCATGTGTAATTTGATGGAGAGTTTGTGCTTAATGAATCTATTTTAAGTATTTTTCATGAAAATAGCAACATAACTGAAATAGGTCTTTTATTAATTGGTGTCGAGTGATGAATGGGAATTATACCTATGAATCAGACACTTTGTGACTTAGTACTATGCTATCTACACGTAATTTTTTATATATTTTTTTTGTTTTTTATGTTATTTTGTAGAAAAATGCAAAGGAGGGACAAAATAGGAAATTATAGGATTGAGTGGAAATTTTGTAAATATATGCAAGTTCAGCGCGGTCAGTATTGAAACCAGTACAATCTCAACGCGGTCAACGCTGAGCCGCAACAGCAGTTTACCAGATTGTGAGTTAGAGTAGTTTTCAACTCTTAATTGAATTATACAAGCTTGAAAAGTCTGAGAATGTGAGGATAATATAACTAAGACAATTTGAGACATATCGAATAAGGGATTCTACATAGAGAGAAGCACAATTTGACAATTGGTGGCTAGGGTTTTCAAGTACACAACACAAGAAGATCAAGGCATTAGATTTGGGGAAAATTATAGAGTTTTCTATTCTTCTTTTCTCTTTAATCTCTTTATATTTGATAACTTTGAATGTAGTTGAATTTTTTAATTATGTTTTTCAATATTTTTATTATGATCTAAATTTTCTTTTTAAAATATCAATGGAACCTTTTGTGTTGCAGTAATTAATTTATGACTATTTTCAGTTATTGATTCTATTCTGAGTTGTCTATCATATCTTGTGCATAATCTACTAACTATGTGGTCAGCGATTAATCTGAAATCTTAGATAAAATTAGAAAATGAAGTTTAGGATTATATCTGGATGTGATAGCATGTGACTTCGCTATTTTATTTTATTTTAAGAATAACATAATAGTACATAGGATAAAAATATTTATGTGTCATATGTAATTTGGTGGAAAGTTTGTGGTTAATGAATATATTTTAAGTTTTTTGCATGAAAATAGCAACATAATTGTAATAGGTCTTTTTATTAATTGTTGAATAAGGTTAATAAATAGATAGACATTCTCCGTTAACAACTCGTTGAGATTAATGATTTGGAAATAGGGTGAAGAAATTATTGTGATCAATTGGGGAAGTTGATATCCTAAGTTTTTAAATAACTGATAATCAATTCTTGTTAATTAGTTTTAAACTTAATTTTACTTTTATTATTTTCATAATCAAAATTAGTGACCGTTTAAATTAAAGTGAATTGGTTAAACATTGATAATTAAGATAGTTATTATTACTTGTTCTCTGCGAGATCGATAACCTTCTTACCTCTTTATTACTTGATTGACCGTGTATGCTTGCACGTATTTGTCAATATGTAAATCAGACAATAAGTTTTTGACGTCGTTGTTGGGGAACGGTTTTAATAATTACTTTGTTATCAATTTTTATCAATTTAGTTTAATTTAAAAATTTTAATCTTTTGTTTTTTCTTTTCTTTTGTAGGCTTCCATGTGTTCGAGTCTGCTCGTACTTTTACAAATAAGTGATCGTAGTATCATGGATGCACCAAGTGTTGGCTTACCTGTCTTGGTTTACACATATTACGTTGTCATCGAAGCTGAAAATTTCCCTTAAAGTAAGTAAAACTGTGTTTTCCTGTGAATTAAGGTTTAGGTGTTTCTAATTTGTGTATGCACACACAATCCAAAGGTCAGGAACTTGTGCCTTACAATGATGAGATAAAACGAACGTTTCGTAGGATTTGCAACTTTATCCAAGCTACTATAGAGAATTAAGACAGAATGGCAGAAGAAGAATAAAAATCACTGTGGGAGTACGCCATGCCGCAGATGACGAAAATTCAGACCAGCATCACAAGGCCTGCCATCATAGCTGAAAATTTTGAGATCAAACCAGGCATTATCCAGATGATCTAGAACTTAGTACAATTCGGTGGTTTACTAAACGATGACCCCAACGACCATCTTGTCAGCTTCTTGGAGATATATCATGCTTTTAAATACAATAGAGTGATGGGGGATGCTATTAGACTGAGAATTTTTCCATTCACGTTGAAAGATAAAGCCAAGAGTTGTTTACATTCACTGCCACTGGGGTCTATTATGACGTGGAATGACTTGGCTCAATTTTTTTTGGTAAAATTCTTCCCACCGGCGAAGATAGCAAAGATGCAGAACGATATCACCTCTTTCGTTCAACATGACTCTGAATCATTGTATGAGGCTTGGGAGAGGTTCAAGGATTTGCTAAAGATATGTCCCCATCATGGGATTCCCAAGTGGTTATTGGTGCAGACTTTCTATAATGGGTTGTAGTCAAGTGAGGACAAGTATAAACGCGGCCATGGGTGGAGCTATAATGACTAAAAATTGTGACGAAGCTTATAAATTACTGGAAAATAAGGTAGCCAAAAATTACCAATGGCCTATGGCACGAATGACACAACCGAGAACTGCAAAAGTAATTGAACTTGATGCAATGATGGCTTTTATGCTCAAGCAACAACTCATATTTCTACACTAAATAAGAAGATGATTTTTGAATTATGTGCGGGAGCCATTCTACAAATCAGTGTGCCATAAGTATAGAATCAGTGTAGTACATTGGAAACTTTAATAGATAGCATCAACAGTATGGAAACAACTATAATCCGGAGTGGAGGAATCACCTGAACTTTTCTTGGAAGGACAATCAAGCATAAAATCAGGCGCACCCAGATTCCACAATCCACCCCCTTCACAAGCAGAAAGGAAAAATAACTTAGAGGATGTATTAGCTAAGTTTATAACGGGCACCAAGAAGTTTAGGGCGGACACCGAGACGAGAATACAGGCATAAGACAAGATGATGTCATAGATGGACACGAACATAAAGAGTCATTTAGTGGCTATTCGTAATTTGGAGAATCAAATGGGGCAAATTGTATTTACTTTAAATAACCGCCCTCAATGAGCCTTACCTAGTAATACAAAGTTGAATCCGAGGAGAGATGGAAAGGAACATTGCAAGGCTATCACGTTGAGAAGTGGTAAAGAGTTAGAGGAGCCCACTGAGAAAAAATCAAAGCCATCATAAGAGGAAGAAATCAAAGTGGAGAAGGAATCAGTTGAGGAGGATAGATCTGAAAATGAGAAGAAAAAGGAAAAATATGTTGAAAAATCTGAAGGAATCAAGCCGAATTCATTTGTACTGCCAGTTCTTTTCCCCCAAAGACTCCAAAAAGTAAAGGAGGATAAGCAGTTTTTAAAGTTCTTAGAGGTATTCAAGAAGTTGCAGATCAACATACCATTTACGGATGCCCTAAAACAAATGCCAAGCTATGTAAAATTTATGAAAGAAATCTTATCGAGGAAAAGAAAACTTGAAGATTTTGAGACAGTGGCACTCATGGAGGAGTGTAGTGTGATCCTACAAAAGAAGCTACCATCTAAACTTAGATATCCGAGTAGCTTCACAATACCTTGCACTACCAAAGACAAGTTCTTTGGGAGAGCCTTGTGTGACTTGGGAGGCAGTATTAACTTGATGCCGTTGTCAATTTATCAACATTTGGGTCTCAAAGAAGTGAAGCCTACCAATGTCACTATACAGTTAGTAGATCGATCATTGACTTATCCAAGGAGAATAGTGGATGATATTTTGGCAAAGGTCGACAAGTTTATTTTTTCGGCAAATTTCATAGTGTTCGACTTCGAGGAGGATAAAGAGATTCCAATCAGACTTGGGTGTCCATTTTTGGCCACAGGCAGAACTCTAATAGATGTGCAAAAAGGAGAATGGACAATGAGGGTTCACGATCAAGAAGTTGCATTCAGTGTTTTCAAAGCCCTGAAATCCCCAAATAAGGTAGAAAAATGCTTCAAAATTGTATGGTTTAAGATAGCAGTGGATGAGGTTTCTGGAGATGATCCACTTGAAACGGCCTTAACTAATCTGAAAGTTGTAGTTGAATATTTGAAATTATTGAATGCATCTCCTCCCTATTTTCAATTTACAAAGATGTATGAATCCTTGGATTGAGTGTGACAATTTGGATTTTTTGGAATTATTTAAAAAAAAACTTATAAGAATTTAATAAATAAAATTCTTATAAAATAAAATGGGTTGAATATATATATATGTGTGTGTGTGTGTGTGTGTGTGTGTGTGTGTGTGTGTGTGTGTGTGTGTGTCTGTGTCTGTGTGTGTCTGTGTGTGTGTGTCTGTGTCTATGTCTATGTCTATGTCTATGTCTGCGCACGCGCGCTATATATTTATGTGATTTTTGTGATGAATTATAAATGTATATATATGTGTGTGTGAAATATATATACATATATTGTAATAATGAAATGTAATAGTTATTTTTACTATTAAATTAATTAGTTTGATTTAACTAATTTAGTGTGTAAATATATTAAATAAATTTAATATATTTAAGGTTTAAATTAAAAAATGGGGTAATATATTATTTTTAAATAAAGAAAGTTATTTTCTTATTTAGTTAATGAGTAGAGTTATGTTACGATAATTAAATGTAACATATAATAGTGCAATATTTAATATTATACTAAAAGGATGTGACTTAAAAATATGAAATGAGGAACCAATATTTAATAAATAAATATTGGAATCAATGTAATAAATTAAATTCATATTTGAATTATGATGAAATATATTATATTAATATATTTAAGGTTTTAAATAAATTGCTTTAAACATTTTATGGAACGAAGGAAACAAGTAGATTGTACAAAATTAAATGTACAAATTAAATGAGTTAATTAAAATGATTAATAAATTGTACGTTAATTATTTTAATAATTAGTTTGTTTCGTAAAAAGTGTTAATTTGAATTATAGATTAAAAATTCTATAATTAGTAAAATGAGCTTGTACGTACGTAATTATAAATGTATAAGTATTTGGGTATGTTTTAATACAAGGAATGGGTAATATATATATATATCGTGTATATATACATATTTCGGGTGTGTGTGTGTGTATAATTATATAATGCTGGAAATGGTATTGTTAATATAATGGGTATACATATTAGACATATTTGTATGCTAGTTAAGTGATATGTGACTGCATACATGTCATTGCTATTATAAGAATGCTGGATTTATATTGTTGGTGCATGTATGTGTTATATGTGAGTTAGTGGAAATCTAGGTGTGATGCCTCATGGGTTGCCACCTAGCTTTTATGATAAGTAAGCTTAGGCATTCTTGGTGGAACTTTACAGGAATTGAACTCCACTCTAGTCATTCTCACAACAAGAAAACTCAGAAAACTCTCTAAATCTTCAAACTCAAAACATACGAACTTCTTGCAAGTTCATCAAAATTCCACCAAAAAACATACAAATTGAGTCATAAAATGCAAAGATTGTGTTCTGAGCAAGATTTTTATCAAGTTCGAACAAACATTATCAAGAGGGAGTTCAATTTGGTCCTCCACCAAAAATTTAAAGCAAGTGTTTACTTCAAACTTCAAATCAAAGAGGGTGTAATTTCTTTTTCCTTTTAAGTGCGTAGAACTTGTATGTGTAATAATTGATGATTGATTGTTAGTTGTGGGAGTTTGGATTGGAGAACCATGAAGGGTTCTGGGGTTATAAGGCTGGAATTGGTATATGGATGATTCATGTTAGAATTTTCATGAAACATGAGTTTTATACACATGCATATAAAGTGTTTGAAAAATTACTCAAAGAAAATGTTTTCCAAACACTACAAAAAAATGGGGCTTTAGCAACAACCGGTTTTCGTTGCTAAAAGAGCTAAATTTCGTTGCAAAAGGTCTTTATCAACGATTTTTTTGTCGTTGCACCTTTCATTGCGCTATGAGTTGCTGAAAGTGATACATTTTGCAATGAAAGTTGGCTTTCGTGCAAAAGTCTCGATCCTTTAGCAACGAAATTTATTGTTGTAAAATCAATAAAAAAATCGTTACTAAAAATCACCTTTCATTGCAAAACCTTTCGTTGCAAAATCCTACTAATTGGCAACGAAATAAACTCTTTTTTTTGGCAACGAACATGTGCTTTCGTTGCGATTAGTTCACTTTTGCCAACGATCCGTTTCGTTGCAAAAAAACATGAAAATTGTTGTCTAAACCTGTTTTCGTTGCTGATTGTATACTTTTTAGCAACAATATTCGTTGCTAATTATACTATTTTGCAACAACATTATGATTAATCAGCAACAATAATGTTTGTTGGGTTATTTTTTAGTAGCAACAAAAGTTGTTGATTAGCAACGATATTATACATTGCTATTTCTTTATATGTGCAACAAAAATTGATATGATTTGCAACGATATAAATGTTACCTTTTTATATGGGTATAACAACAATATCCTCCTAGTTGTTGTTAAGTTAATTTTTCCTTGCCAAAAATTATATTTTAATACCATTAGCAACGAAAACTTGTTGCTAAATGTATAAAAAGTTAATGTTATATCCTTAATTGTACAACGTTTTGGTAACGAAATAGTCATTAACTGTATCGTTGCCAAATCAAAAATTGAAAATCTTGTTGTGTACCTAACTGACTCAGTGAATAGCACATAATGGCAAAAATAAAAATAAAAAAACTAAAATATTATTAACTTAATAAAATCATCTAGTACATAACCATTCATCATATTTACAATTAACCATATAAGGTTGCCACAGGTCTTCAATCAAATACATATTTACACATATAGAGAGAGTACACTTCTTATTTCGTCCCTTTTCTTCCATAAACATAGTGCATCATATACAGGAAATTTGGTACCCAATATTGTAAGGCATATAGAAGCAGTCTGCATATATTTAAAAATAATAGCAAATTATAACTGTAGGAAACTAAAGCAAATAAGTCAGCAGAGGCACATAGTGCCAAAATCAATATGTAAAGACAATAGAGTTGTAGCGTGGTACTATTTGATACCTTTTATTACTTTCAGCTGCAACATTTAGCTCCAAGTCTCTCTTTAGGGCAATCACAATGCTAAGGTGAGATTTGATTAAAAAGGTAAATATGTATGTATTTCATCAAAAGAAAAGAAACATGTAGTAGTGCAGAAACAAAAGCTGGTGTACTGTTAACCACCTGTAATGTGAGTAGCTTGGCTTCTTCTTCCAATAATTGGGCTCTTTCAACATCAACATTAAGGACACATTGCAAGGCTGATGTATCATCACCAATGACTTCTACAGCATAACAGAAAAGTATAATTCATCCAATCAGTAACAACGCCCTCAATCGAATCAAAAGAGAGGCAAAAAAATAAAAGTAGGTGTGATCGGATGAAGAGAATGATCAGTGGCCACCTCCTTGTTGGAGCCATTAAAGCCTTTACTCTTCAAGAATAGTAATAGAGACACGGATGAAAGCACTCTTCTATGGCTTCTATCATGTAGTATTGACTAGTAAAACATATGAGCAAATAGTACAGTTACTATAAAATCACGCAACTCCGTGAACTGAGATCATAGATAGCAGTAGCGTTAATAAATTACTTAATTATGCTACAAACACGATTATAATAATCTCTCTCCCAACATACAGAATTAAAACATGTATTAGCACCAAAATATAAGAATGAAAAACAGACAATGAGTCGGGTTTCCTTATCCAGTCTCCACCTCATTCTGTTCTGTAACTTCTTTTGATTTGTCTCTTGTTCTGTAACTTCTTTCAATTAACGTCCTTATTGAGTGTCGGGTTTCCTTATCCAGTTTCCACCTCATTCTGTTCTTCTTGGTTGGCAGAAACCTGTTCAAAATTAACTTCTCAAACAATGAAAATAAGATGAAACCATATCAAGAAATGCCTAATCTGAATTTATATTACTGGAAATTGATTATTATATTACTTTCAAGTCAAGCTCCAGTTTTATGCCCCGGATGGAGTTAAGTATATCTGATGAAGAAACTTAACTTAACAATTTAATATTCATGTTTATAGCGGCCAGACAGCAATTAAAAATTGATTCTGCTACAACACTCCAATCCAATGATTCATATGTAGTTTTCACAATGACTTAAATTCTATGAGAACACTAGTAAAAATCATGTTTCAATTATGCTACAAGGAAAAAGGCATTTTTCTGACGATACCAACAAAATTAAGTCCAATTAAATTCAAAAGCAACTACTGTGAGATTCTCTATAGCAATGTGAATTTAAGTTGGCACAACAATTAAAGCTAGTACTTAAATGAAGTAACTGTTTGCAATTATATATCTAGACTCCATACCCACCTATATACCCTTAAAAGATGAAACTGTTTTGGTCATCTTCTTTTCCAGATTCACTGGATAGGATGTGTTTGTGTAAGGACAATACCTTGACTTAGTTATGTGCAAATTCTTCTGATTCAAACATATAAAAGTTATAGAAGCAAAAGAAAGCACATACGTAAAGCTTCTTGTGAATGCAAATTAAGTTACTTGAATCCTGGAATATAGATGCTTCGAAGGGCCTGCAAAACAAGGTCTGTTTGTTGATCTTGTAATTCAAAAATTCACTTTCCTTCCTCAAAACTGCTCCCAAAAGCTATTCGTGAAATAATGTCTGCGGAGAGTTTATGAAGTTCTTTGTGTACATCGACCTCATAATCATCTCTCCCACCTCTTTCTTCCTCCCACTTGTCCAACATCTTCATAGTACTAGTCACCATTTCTGGCACCCAATCCTGCCCAAGAACACAAATTAAAACTCCAAGACAGGTGTAGTGTAAACGAAAAACCGAATAAGACAGATTGCTAAATGTAAAACTCCCTTATATAAGATTGATATACATACATACAGAGAGAGAGAAAGAGAGAAAATGACCTTAACCCTCTCCATGTTAAAGGCTTGGCTGGTGATCCTCCTATGAACAACCCATTTCTCACCCATCAACCCAACAAGTCCATCTCCAAGCAGCAGCTTAGCCGATGGGTTAAACTTAGTTTTTCCAAAAGGCCCATTGGTGTTCATCAAAATCTCTTTAATCAAATAGGGTTCAGCTATAGCCAGCCTAGTCTTTGGCCCAAACCAATGTAAGAAATTCTTGCCATATTCCCTAGACCAGTTGTAGTAATGGGGCATCACCCTCTGCACTATATCATGGTTAAAATCAATTGGGCTCAATTCAATTTCGGCAATCATCCGCCGTCGGCTCTCCGCCATGTTCCCGAAGAAGAGACGGTAGCTTGGGCCTCCAATACCTTGCTTTTTGAAGTGATGTTTAATACTCAGTGGAATCCATACGAATTTGTGTATTAATTTTAAAAGTAAGATCAGTATTAGCAAGATTAGAAGTAAGGGACTCATGGTGAAAGATGATGGAGAAAGGAGAGAGAGAAATCAGAAATGAAATTGGTTTGAAAAGATTGTACCGGTCCGGCCAATTGGATGGGTAGGTGGCGGTGGGGGTGGAGGCAGCACGATTGGGTGGGTGGGGGTGGAGGCATCGCGATTGGATGAGTAGGGTGGAGGCCATGATCATAGACCATATATAAAAGTTTTAATCGGACTGATTTGATGAAAAACTTATTTAAAGAACATGATTTAATCTTTTGTTTTCACTAGTTTTAGACATGTCTCCTTGTGAAAGAGAAGAAACAGTCGGCTGATAAGAGCGAGAAAGAGAACATAGAAAATGATTTTGAAAAGTAATTTTCAGTTTTTAAATTTTAAACTAACCTTTTGATCCAACGACTGGAGTTTAATTATCAAGGTTAATCAATGACAGATAATGATTAATATTTGTGATCCGTGTGCTTGCTTCTAATTGGCATAGTGACTAATAGTTGTCACCAACCCACTTCCTATTTGTTGGATCAACTTTTATTTCTTTGCTTAGATCAACCATTGTACTATAATATTTAATTAATATAATACCTACATATACTTATTATAGCAAAAACTAATTTAGCTAGTATACTATTAAATAATGAAAATTATATACCTTTGTAAAAAAATTAACAGATATTTATAATACTACTTAAAAATATTTATATCAATATTTTTTTATTAATGTTTCAGTGTTCATTTTGTATGTGTAGCATAAATATTGTAGTGTATACTACTGTTTGTAATTTATAATAGAGTATTTTCAACTATTTTAAAAATATTATATATAGTGTTATAATATATTTAATTATAAAAATATATCTAATTACTTTAAGAAGTGTTTTCAACAATTTTAGAATAAGCTTTTATTTAATATGTCAAAAATTAATATTTTGTAGTGTATTCATTTTGTATGTGTAACAATAGTATTGTAGTGTGTATAAATGTTTGTAATTTTAATTAACTTAATGACATTTTAAACGAGAATAAATAAAATATTTCTTTTTAAACTACAGTAGTATAAATTTATTATGAATACTTTGTAAACGTATAAATTAAATTTATATTTAAACTGTTGAAAAAAAAAACTTATATTTATTAATTAATCATCATAAAAGTTTGTCCTTATGTTTTTAAATCAAATCTTTATTCTCTTGCTTACAAAATTTTATTATAAATAATTTTTAAACATTATTGCATTACACTACACCAGCGGCAATGTTTCAAGTGTTAAATAATAAACTATTGACATTTAATTAATTTTAATGTGATTATTGAAGATATGTTGATTTTAATATAAGTCAAGGTAAAAATATTAAAAAATTAAATTACTTGTCCTCAATTGACTTTTATGATCAAATTGACATTTTTTAAATTAATAATTAGACACATGTATTTAATTTTTTAAAAGACAACATTGCGATTATATAGTACTAAATTGTATGTAGCTAATAATGTTTTATCAACTTTTTGTAATTATGTAAAAGAATAATAAGATCTATTGATTTAAAAAATGGTCAATTTGACCGTAAAAGAAGGTGATATTTGATAAAACTGTATAATTAAGATCTGATTAGTTAATATATCTTAATAAATTAGATAATCTGAGTGAAGTAGTATCTGAACCTAAAAAATTGTTTGGTAACTAAAAAATATAAAACATCTGAATGATACTATTTTACCATATTAAACAAATAACCTAAAAAAAGTAACAACAATATATAATATCACTACAAGAAATTAGGGATGTAGCGAAGAAAAATTTGTGAAGGAATTCATTCAGTCACATGATGAGTTTTCTAGTAAGAGAATAATGAAGGAAAAAAATTAGTGACAATATAATTATTCTAAAAAAAATATCATTCACAATTTAGATTTTTTTTCTTTCACAAAATTGAGATAGTAGAAGGATATTTGGCGCCATTATCTTTGATGAAAATTTGCGAAGAAAAATATTATTAATGAACTCGCTATATATTATTACTGAGATAATTTTTAAAATATATAAAATTGGTCACTATTTTATTAAAATAAGTTTTTTATAATTAATTATAGTGAATATAAATTGTATTATATATAAATACCTTAAATTTTTTATAGTAGTAAATTTACTTTTAATAAAACTTTTAAAGTAGTTTACAATAAATATCGATTATTTCTTTCAATAAATTATAAAGTAAATAACTTTACACTACTTTAAAATTTCATACATTGATCATGACAAAACAAAACAAAGACTATAATGGTACTCTTTTGTGGAATAGACCACAAATATAAAAATAAAATAAAATAAAATACTTATATGTTATACAAAAAGAGTTAAGTTTGAGTTTGTTCTTTAATTTATGATATAATGCAATTCATATTGTAATGTAATTAATATTTTAATAGAAATTTATTATTAATAATAATTTTTAA
This sequence comes from Hedera helix, assembly GCA_947179155.2. NCBI lineage: Eukaryota > Viridiplantae > Streptophyta > Magnoliopsida > Apiales > Araliaceae > Hedera > Hedera helix. Next base: position 14,176,408 of record OX359268.1, read on the forward strand.
TTAATTTACAATTTAAATTTTAAAATATTGTAAATTGACAATAAACAAAATTATAATAATTATGACTCTTTTTTGTGGAAAAAATTACAAATGTTAAAATATTACCTTTTTTATTCTACAAAAGAATTATATTTCAGTTTGTTATAATTAATTTATAATATCCTAAAATTTAAATTTAGATTTATTTTTAAGTTTTTGAAATAATTATTTTACATATAATATTATTTAGTTATTCTTTTAAAATGTTATCAAACTCTTTTTTTGGAACAAAGTCCTAATTTATTTAAAAGTTGTGTGTGGTCTGGAAAAAGAAACAGAGACCGAATTGGGTTTCTAGCCAAAATTTCAGATTTTTAATTAGAGAGATGGGTCAGGTTTCTTCTCTACTAAAATTGGTGAGATTGACTAGGTTTCTTTTCTATCAAAATTCATATGTCGCGCTGGTGCTTCTCCGTTCTAATTTCTTTCTATGTGGGTGCTTCTCTTCCTCCCTCTTGTCCTAACACTTCGATTGTTGCTAAGTACCAATCCCTAGATCACATGATTCCTCACTTGAATCTAAATGTTTCTCTTCACCTTACTTAATATGTAGCCTTGATGATAATCACAATTTAATATTATGCAATTGAGACTATAAGGTGGAATCTTTGAGAATCATGAAGGGTTCGAATTTATAAGGTGGAATGGTTTATGGAGATTGTGTGTTGTGTGTTTATATATTCATGAAAACTGAATTTCTAAACCATACACGCCATGTGTTTGTTAAATTGCCTAAAAGGAAGCTATTTTGGCTAAACCATCATCATTGATCAGATGCATGACTAGTAGGTCATCAAGTCTACTATTTTTTGGATGGCTATTCGGGGTATAATAAAATCATCATAGCCCTCGAAGATCAAGAAAAGACAACCTTTACGTGCTCGTATGGAAAATTTGCTTTTCGAAAGATGCCTTTTTCAACTCTACAATGCACAGGCGATATTTAAAAGATGTATGATGGAGATATTCTCTGATATGGTGGAGCATAATTTCGAAGTGTTCATGGATGACTTCTTAATTTTTTGGGACAGTTTTGATTTATGCTGACGAAATTTTTTCTTGGTACTCAAAAGGTGTGTTGAAACCAATTTGGTCCTTAATTGGGAGAAATGTCACTTTATGGTACAAGAGGGGATCATATTGGGACATAAGGTGTCGACGAATGGCATAGAGGTGGACAAGGAAAAAATAGAAAAAATTGAGAATCTGCCACCTCCAACATCTGTGAAGGGAATTCGTAGTTTTTTTGGGTCATGCGAGATTCTATTGACAGTTCATTAAAGACTTCTCAAAGATCACAAAGCCATTATGCACTTTACTTGAGAAGGATGTGCCATTCAGATTTAATGAAGAGTGTCTTGAGGGTTTTGAGGTTTTGAAAAGAAACTAATAATTGCGCCAATTATTGTTGCACCGGATTGGAGTTTACCATTTGAGCTCATATGTGATGCTAGCGATTATGCAGTTGGCGCAATCCTAGGTTAAACCAAAGAGAAGATTTTTCATGTAATTTATTATGCTACCAAGACTCTAACGAACGCACAATTGAATTACACCATAACGAAGAAAGAGCTGCTCGCAGTTGTCTTTATATTTGATAAATTTTGGGCATATTTAATTGGGATTAAAGTGATTGTGTTTATAGACCACTCAGCGATTAAGTACCTAATTTCGAAGAAGGATCCTAGACTAAGCCTTATTCGTTGGATCCTGCTACTGTAAGAATTTGATTTGGAGATTTGAGATAGAATTAAGTGACATATCATCTTTCTAAATTGGAGAATTCGTAGCAGCAAGAGGAAGATGGGGTATTAATAAATGATTCCTTCCCAGATGAATAGCTTTTCTACATGGCAAAGGAAGCTCCATGGTACGCGAACTACGTAAACTATATTGTTAGTAGGGTACTTCCATATGACCTAAGTTATCAGCAAAAGAAAAGGTTATTGCACGATGTCAAACAATATTTGTGGGATGAACCATTCTTTTTCAAACAGTGCGCCGATCAGATGGTTAGAAGATATGTGGCTAAGGAAGACATTGAGGGAATTTTGTAACATTGTCACTTGTCTCTATATGGAGGACACTATGGGGGTGAATGGACAGCTGCTAAGGTCCTCCAATCTGGCTTATATTGGCCTTCTATTTTTAAAAATGCTCATGAATTCGCAAAGAGGTGCGATGGATGTCAAAGGGTTAGAAATATATCAAGTCCGCAAGAGATGCCTTTGAATACAATTTTGGAAGTACAACTCTTTGATGTATAGGACATCAACTTTATAGGGCCATTTTAATCTTCCTATAATAACAAGTATATTTTAGTGGCGGTTGACTATGTATCTAAATGGGTGGAAGCAGTAGCTCTATCGACTAATGACGCTAAGGTTGTTCTCAACTTTCTCCGAAAGAATATATTTACGAGGTTTGGGACACCGAAGGCCATTACTAGTGATGAGGGGTCTCATTTTTATAATAAGTACTTTGTGGCTCTTCTCGCAAAATATGGAGTATGGCATAAGGTGGCGATGGCATATCACCCTCAAACGAGGGGTCAAGCGAAAATCATTAATAGAGAGGTGAAGCGGATCTGGGAAAATATTGTCAACCCGACTCAAAAGGATTGGGCCAATAATCTTGATGAGGCGTTGTGGGCATATCAAATTGCCTACAAAACCCCAATAGGCATGTCGCCATATAGGCTCGTCTACGAAAAAGTGTGTCGTCTCCTCATCGAATTGGAGCATAAATCATATTGGGCAATTAAGAAGCTTAATTTTGATTTACAATCTATGGGAGAGAGACTACTTTTGCAGTTAAACGAAATGGATGAGTTTAGGGTTCAAGCCTATGAAAATGCTAAATTGTACAAGGAGAAGGTCAAAAGAGGCATTACAAGCGAATCGTTGAGCGATCATTTGTGTAGTGACCCTAAATTCAGGTCCCTTAAACCTCAAATCTAGTTCGGCACTGTACAATATTTTCCGTATCATTCATGACTTGCAACAATATTATAATTACTAAATAACCATTTTTTTAAAACTTTACAACATCTCTTTCTATTTTAAAATTGCAATCTTTACAAGTTCCTAGTATGTCTCAATATCATATATAATACGAGTTCATTCTTTTACAATCAATTTAAGTATATAAATACCCACGATACACACTAACTATTTCTTTAATACACAATCATTTTTACTTGTCCAATTTGGAGTCATAACTATACCAATCTTTTAGATTAACTAAATGATTTACTAACTTAATAACTTTAAGCTTAATAACAAAACAAAGAACAACTCAGTAATTGTCTTTTAGCATTTACACAATATCTTTCTTCTAAAAATATAGTATCTGTAGGGATTTCTTCATTATCTGTAAAATTTTAGTTTGCAATAATGTGCACAATGGCTTAATAAGTCTAACAGTTATCACATAACACATAGTTCAAGTTTAAATCATGTTTCATGCATCATGCTTCGCATTTTATACATGGATCATGTTCAATCATGATTTTCATTATAGTACTTCACCTTATCATGCTTTACGTTATCATACTTTACGCTACTTCACATTATCATGCTTCACATTACCATATTCATATAGATAATAGAGTTCATATACCATAAATCATTTCAATATTCACCAAACAAGGACAATTTGTTAGAGTTTATGCCCTAGAGGCTAATTATTTGATGTAATTGCTTAACATTTTTGATATTATATTTGATTGAATAAATAGATTATTTTATTATGATTTCATTTACTGCGTTATATAAATGTTAACATAATAAAAGCCCTTAGAATAATGATACGAATTATATAGCTTTAAGTATGTGACTTGAACATGAGATTATATAATTATAATTAGTATCATTGCTCTTAAATGTCCCTAGTTGAGTATCATTGTTAATGGGACAACAATGATGCATTGAGACTAGTATGTGGATTGACTGATGGCCAAATCTCATTGGTCATAAATATATGAGATATTTGAGTCAATGCATAGGTACATGTTAGAGAACAATGTACTGGACTGACCCACCATGAGAATTCTACATGGAGCATTATGTAAAGTGTCATAAGAAATTCTTATAGTGACAATGATGTAATGTTCCTCCGACCTGAAGTCACTATATTATTACACGAGAATTTGTGTACTTTGATATCATCAAATGTCACCTTTAATAGGGTGGACAATAAAGGTGATTATTGGGTACATCATGAATCGTGTGAGGAATATGAGTGATCTAGATGGAATTTAACCCTCCTATATATTAGGGGTGATATCCATAGGCCTCTTGATTGAGTAGGACTATGAAATGCATGGCCATGCTCAAATATTGATTTGTTTCATATAGTCTACTCATTGATCAAGAAACTCATATTAAATTATGAAGAGTATGACACATTCCATGCCTCGAGTTTAATCTAGGATATAAGGTTAAAAGGATTAAATTACATTGAAACATTGGTCACGAAAAGGTTGTATCGAATCACCGATCTTATTATTATTTGGGTAGCAGTGATGCATTACTAGTTGCCGCTCACTGTTTATAATTTTATAATATGATTTTAAAATTATTGCCAACATAATAATAACCTATAGGGTCACACACTTAGAACGTAATTAAAAGGGAATTAATTTAAATTGTAAGTATTTTAAATATGTCAATATGATTGATAGTATTTAAAAATTACGAATTTAAATTAATAGGATAATTTGTATATATGTATATTAATTAAGTAACACTTAATTAAAATATAATATATATAAATTCGAATTTTATTTTTCTATTTATTTTAGGTTTTAGTTAATTCCTATTAACTACTATATATATGATATATCAGTAGTCTAAAAGTCACGTAAGAAAAAACTAAAACCCTAGCCGCTTTCAGAAAGAGGCTAGAGAGAAAAATAGGTTAGAAATCCTGATCTTGGTGGCTAGTACCGCAGATCCCTTTCGCTGCAGATCGTGTGACGGTTCGCGGAGCGTTCGTGTGGATCCTGAATTGCGTTGAAGATTCGAATCCGTTCCAGAATTCCATCGTCTCCTGTTCATCTTGGATAATCGGTAAAATAATCTAAACCTCTGATTAATGTAACGACCCCGAATATTCAACCCATATTTTTACCTTAAATTTTGTATTTATGATACATTATCTTTCTTACGTCCAAATTTCGGTCCGTTAATAAATCTTCAATCCCTTCTTTAATCCAATAATTCGCTTTACCATTTTCAATTACTAAATTTTTCGGTATAAATTTTTCTTTTTCTTTTAATCATTGCATTAAAATATTTGGATATTTAAAATCCTTACATTTCGATCCTAGTCCCATGGATCGCAACCTTTACTTTCTCTTTTCTTTCTATTACAAATATCGTGAAGCTCAACATTTAAAGTTTAATATTGTATATATCCATACAACATTTTTCGTTTCATAAATCATAATTAAATCATTTAATAATTTCTATCGTAACAACTATCTAGTACAAATTACAGTTCAAAATTTAACTTTACTTATCCTGTCTGGATTTGACATATATAAACACATGAAACATCATTATAGAATTATTACATGTATCCACATTGAATATAATAAAACGTTTTCCCACCTTCTAGACAATTCATCCTTAACAATTAATCCAATATTCTTGCAATTTATTTCTTTCCTGCAAAAATGTTTATTAAGCAAGTAATGAGCACAACAGCTCAGCAAGTTCAACAGTTTATATTTCACGTAACACATACCTTAACCTGCTTGATGTGTGACATATATCGTGTGCTTGTGCTTTAATATAGCAATATATCTCATATCGTTACACAAAGATTAATATAGCAATATATCTCATATCGCATTGCGCGGCAGCCTTTTCCTTCTTCTTCCTCTGCTTCGCAAACAGTACGCCACCCAAGCAAAATAACATCATTTGATCCAATTTTTCACAACAAAACCTTTCCAAAAATTTCATAATTCATATATATACATCCTAAAATTATTGGGAATAATTATTATAATTATTTTCTATTTTTCCCATAAACTTTATTTAACACCAACAATTACATAAATAAAACAAATAAAATATTTTTATACCTTCCAAAGCTTTTCAATTCCTTCCTTTAATAGCTCTAAATTTTCCCTTCTCCCTCTTGCAGCCATGGTGGTCGGGTGGCTTGGTGGTTGGTGGCTCACGGTGGTTACGGTGGAGAGAGAAAAGCTAGCATGATTTGTTTGCTTTTTATTTCTTTTGTTCTCTCTTTCTTTTTCCTTGTTTCTTTTCACCATATATATATCATAGTTGTCTTAATTAGTTTTAAAACTTGTTCCCAGTCCACCGCCTTTCTCTCTCTCGAAATTTCCAAAATTTGCATGCAATTTAATTAATTTAATACATTACGTAATTATTACGTGTAATAAATATTTTATATAACAAATATAAAATATTTATTTTAATTTACTAAAAATCATAATATGATTTATCAATAATTTTAATACCTCTTTTGGGTACTTTACTTGACAAATTTTGTACACGCATATTGCCATGCAAGTAATTATATGAGGTACTTTATACCTCCAAAAATCATAAAATAATTCGTATAACATATAAAAATTAATTTTCATAATTTTTCACTTCATTACTTGGACAACATGTTACATTAACATGTTCACGTTTCTGAAATATTATTCTTCATAAAAGTCACAATAATTTCATTATACATAATTATAATTTTTAATAACTTAAAACATTCCTTTTTCTTATTTATTATTTAATTTCTTTAATATTCACATTAACTTTCCTTATATAAATTATATAATCTAATATTATATAATTTATATAATTACATTATTTCTTTTTTAAATAATTTCCATTTTACACAAATACAATTTATAAAATTTTCTTCCACCCTTAATTAATTTAATTCTCTTATATAAATTATATAATTATTCTTATATAATTTATATAATTATTATTTCCTTCATACAATATTTTAATTTCCTTATATAATTATTATTATATAATTTATATAATTACATTTCTTCTCAATTAATTTCTAAATTTCCACCATAATTCATAATTGATTTTAAAATCCATAATTATAACTTTATTAACTTCTCCATTCGCTTTTCATTTAAAAATTGGATTAATTTAATTATTAATCCCTTAATTTTCATAATTAATGAAATTTATAATTTTATCAATTAAACATTCACATATATAAATATACATATTTAAATCTTATTTCTCACATTACCATATAATTTCATTTAAAATCATAATTTCTATACCGTCACAATAATTTTATTGTACAATTTATTGTACAATTACATGTAATTTCTTTTATTCCTTATAAACTGTTTTTAAACAATTTATTTACTTTTTCAATTATTCTAAAATCAACACAATTCATCATCATTTCTGCACAAATTTAATTTATCAATTAAATCCCTTCACATACCTTAAACCATATAAAATAATAATTTATTTAACAACCTTGAAAATTGTGTCCATTAAATTCTTATTTAATCTTATTAAATAATTCCAAAAATTCAGATCCTCACATTCTTCCCCCCTTAACAGGATTCCGTCCTCGGAATCATAATTGCCGTAATATTCATACGTATTTTGTTTATAGTACCTTGAAATACCTTTTATCTTGGTGAATAACAATTTAATCTATAATAATTATATTTTACCTCTTTGATATCCATAACTTACATGGATAATACCATAATGTTTATAACTGTTAGAATATTCAACCCTTAATTCAATTCACATTTTCTTTGGTTCCTTATTCTCTGAAATATTTCATTTCTCTACTCACACATCTCCTTACTCCATTCACATATTACATACTTTTCACATTCAACCTTCTTTTCTTAATTCATATAAATTCTTCTTCACGTTCCTCTTCATCCTTTTCTTCCTATATTCCTAAATCTTCTTTACCTTTCATAATTCATTCTTTAATAATTTTATCATTCCACACTAGGTTTTAAATGTTATCTTTTACTTAATTCGTCATAATCCTTTATTTGAAATTATTTCAAAAATCCTGGGTGTCACATTTACCCCTCCTTCATAAAATTTCGTCCTCGAAATTTCTATGTACTCATACTTTATTCAGTTGTAACTTACACAATTTCTTTACATTTATTCCACATATCTTTATTTCCTTCCTTTCTCGTCGTTATTGCACACTGCAATTTTCTAATCCATCACATTTCATATTTTCTTTACTTCACAATTATTGCTTCCATTATCACTCACATTTAAATAATACTACCCCATCCTACCCTCCAAACTTCATAAGAGTAGAGGAATTCGAAATTTTTATTTTGGAAAACTTTCATGATATGCTGAATGAACATTTATCCCGGTTTACAGTACTTCGCTCCCCGAGTACTTCATACTGCAAACCCTGACAGTGGATCAATCTGTCATTAAAGTGATGGATGTTTCACCATACACTGGCGTGCCAGATGATCAGTCTGCAACGCCTGTGTCTTTCTATGCCAGGTGACCACTCGATCAACCTGCAATATTCTTAATCTTTTTGTTCATCTCAGCCTTAGAACTCATTCAAAAATAATTTGTTTAGTTATAACTTTCAAAGAATATGAATTCAATATATTCAAAATTTGTCTAGCTGAATCAATAGCTCAGACTTATATTTCTTCAACGCTTGTCTAGCCAGATCAATTAGCATAGACTTACTTTTAACAATTCATAACTCGCAGAAATTTTCAAAACATTCATCATGTCAAAACTTTTCAAAACGTCTAGCCGAGTCAAATGGCAATGACTTATAGCTTTGACATACTTTTATAAATCAAAATCATTTATGACTTCATGTTACCGCATCATTTTGACAGTCCGTTGAGGATTTCGTCGTTAATAATTCCTACACCATAAACCGTACTTTATGGTGTTGAATCATCTTCTAACGAAATAGTACCGCACTGTCTCAACAACACGTTGAGCATTCCGTCATTCATCACATCTGCACCGGGCTAAAAGGTGCGTGGATGATTCTTTTGAAATACATTTTGATGTAAAAACATTTTTGTCTAGCCAAAACAAGTAGCATAGACACTTTTCTAAATCGCTTAAAAATTTCATTTATACTTTTCAAAGCACACACGTGCCAAATCAACTTGAGGCCAAAATTTTCGAAATCTAGCAAAGCTAGAAGAGTGGGAATATCCTAAATTCCCTAACATTCACGTTCTGTTTCTTCATTTAATTACAAAATTTATTGCTAGGACTATTTTCATCTATCATTTTGAAATTTCTATCTACTCCAATTTTTCTATACCCCCGTATAGTTCATCAAACTTACCACACATTATGAGTCCAGGAACTTACCACAAGAATATGAGTTTTAAAGCTTGTCCTAGCAATATGTAGTCTAAGAACACATCAAAGACTATCCATATGCTGAGGGGCTCAAAACATACCATACGATTATGAGTCATGGACTTACCACATGCATGAGTTTTAAGAACTCGTGCCTAAACTTAATATTATCTATCTATCAGAAACTCTTTGCGCGACTCTAACATTTCAATGATTATCACATAGTAACTAAGTAAACACAAATTCCCCGCTCATACAAAGGATTGTGCAACTCAGTCACCACATGAGTCCTCAAATGAAATTTCGTACCCAAGTTTCCTGCCCCTTATCATAACATTTGTCATTCATGTCTCATCAATCTCTGTATTCTTCTTGTACCATTTCATAGTACCATATCTCTTTTATAGCATCAAGCTATACCTTGTTGACCATTAACAGGTCTTTCTATTATTTCACATTCCCACTTGATCATATCATGACCTTGTTTTACAATCTATTCCTTATTCGCTTTCCTTATCTTGTGATCGTATCGTAGTACGATCCTTTCACTGTTCCTTATTATGATCTCTTCTTATACATTATGGATTACCTTATCATCCTTATTGTTTAAATCAGGTGTCCCCTGATTTTCTTTGAGATTCATCTTTGAATCATTTCAATATTCTTTCAGATATATTCTTAATTGAACTTATAAATTTTCTTAATTCGTTTCATTCAAATCTTTCTTAACATCTTTATCTCTTCCTTATAATCTTATATCTTTCATATTTCCTTTACTTTAGCCAATATCTGAGATCTGTATTTCTTAACTTACATCTTTCTATTTTAATTTCCCCATGTTCATCAAACTTATCACGTATTTGGACTCAGGAACTTACCATAATCATATGGTTGAGGAGCTTGTCCTAGTCAGGCCATAGTCGCCCATTCGCTAAAGGGGCTCCACCATACAATCATGAGTCACGAGCTTACTATACGCTTGAGTTTTCAGAACACTCAACTAACCGTACTCTTTCTTACTTAGGTTATAGCCTAAGGTATCATTTACCTAAGGTTTATAACCTCTAGCTCTGATACCAACTGTAACGACCCCGAATATTCGACCCATATTTTTACCTTAAATTTTGTATTTATGATACATTATCTTTCTTACGTCCAAATTTCGGTCCGTTAATAAATCTTCAATCCCTTCTTTAATCCAATAATTCGCTTTACCATCTTCAATTACTAAATTTTTCGGTATAAATTTTTCTTTTTCTTTTAATCATTGCATTAAAATATTTGGATATTTAAAATCCTTACATTTCGATCCTAGTCCCATGGATCGCAACCTTTACTTTCTCTTTTCTTTCTATTACAAATATCGTGAAGCTCAACATTTAAAGTTTAATATTGTATATATCCATACAACATTTTTCGTTTCATAAATCATAATTAAATCATTTAATAATTTCTATCGTAACAACTATCTAGTACAAATTACAGTTCAAAATTTAACTTTACTTATCCTGTCTGGATTCGACATATATAAACATATGAAACATCATTATAGAATTATTACATGTATCCACATTGAATATAATAAAACGTTTTCCCACCTTCTAGACAATTCATCCTTAACAATTAATCCAATATTCTTGCAATTTATTTCTTTCCTGCAAAAATGTTTATTAAGCAAGTAATGAGCACAACAGCTCAGCAAGTTCAACAGTTTATATTTCACGTAACACATACCTTAACCTGCTTGATGTGTGACATATATCGTGTGCTTGTGCTTTAATATAGCAATATATCTCATATCGTTACACAAAGAACACATTGTGGTCATATTAAACACGTATCACATAGCACATAATTTGTATGCATTTAAAACAAGAATTTCATATCATAATAGTTCAACGTTTAACATAAAAAAAAAGACTGAAGAACTTGCCTGGCGTCCAGTTATTTAAATTGATATCTCAAACTCTTAACTCGATCAACCTATGATCATAAAATAATCAAATAATAATTATTTATCTCCTTATGATATTAATTTACTTAATTAATATCATCTCCGGACCAATTATTAATTTATATGGTTTATTAAATTAACCTCATTCCCTAATATATTCATCTAACTTAATATCCAACACCGTTAATACGGACAACCCGGCTCATCGGATAAAATTTAGCATATCTAGTTGTCCGGATTTACATTTAATCATTTTCTAGCTTTTAAACTTCATAGATTAATATTTAAAATATTTAAATATTAATCTCCAAAATTTAATATTTTTACAAAAATATTAAATTTAATGCCCATATATCATTTCTATATTTTTAATATTTTTCTATAATTTTCTATGATTTTTAAACAATTTTTAAACATTTATTTCATTAAAAACTAATTCTGGGGGCAATTTGGTAATTTCCGCAGCAAAAGGGACAAAACTGGCATTTTTCGGAAAGCTCAGGGGCATTTCCGTCATTTCAGCACACCTGGGGACATATTCGGTATTTCCCAGAAAGGCTGAGGGCATTTCTGTAATTTCAGCGCATCAAGGGACACGCTGGGCATTATGTAAAAAGCTCAGGGGCATAATCGTAACTTTACCGTGCCAAAGGACACGTTCGGTATAACTGGAAAAAAGCAGGGGCACGCTGGTAATTTCCAGCGTGTCGTCGGCCGCGCATTGCGCGCGGCCCCTCGCTGCCGACGCCAAAACGACGTCGTTTCGCAGCCGCCTAACAACCCTCCGCGCATTGCGCGGCTCTCTTCCCCGCACGCCCCAAAACGGCGTCGTTTATAGCCAGGCGTACGAAAAAAATATGGCTGCCGCGCATTGCGCGGCAGCCTTTTCCTTCTTCTTCCTCTGCTTCGCAAACAGTACGCCACCCAAGCAAAATAACATCATTTGATCCAATTTTTCACAACAAAACCTTTCCAAAAATTTCATAATTCATATATATACATCCTAAAATTATTGGGAATAATTATTATAATTATTTTCTATTTTTCCCATAAACTTTATTTAACACCAACAATTACATAAATAAAACAAATAAAATATTTTTATACCTTCCAAAGCTTTTCAATTCCTTCCTTTAATAGCTCTAAATTTTCCCTTCTCCCTCTTGCAGCCATGGTGGTCGGGTGGCTTGGTGGTTGGTGGCTCACGGTGGTTACGGTGGAGAGAGAAAAGCTAGCATGATTTGTTTGCTTTTTATTTCTTTTGTTCTCTCTTTCTTTTTCCTTGTTTCTTTTTCACCATATATATATCATAGTTGTCTTAATTAGTTTTAAAACTTGTTCCCAGTCCACCGCCTTTCTCTCTCTCGAAATTTCCAAAATTTGCATGCAATTTAATTAATTTAATACATTACGTAATTATTACGTGTAATAAATATTTTATATAACAAATATAAAATATTTATTTTAATTTACTAAAAATCATAATATGATTTATCAATAATTTTAATACCTCTTTTGGGTACTTTACTTGACAAATTTTGTACACGCATATTGCCATGCAAGTAATTATATGAGGTACTTTATACCTCCAAAAATCATAAAATAATTCGTATAACATATAAAAATTAATTTTCATAATTTTTCACTTCATTACTTGGACAACATGTTACATTAACATGTTCACGTTTCTGAAATATTATTCTTCATAAAAGTCACAATAATTTCATTATACATAATTATAATTTTTAATAACTTAAAACATTCCTTTTTCTTATTTATTATTTAATTTCTTTAATATTCACATTAACTTTCCTTATATAAATTATATAATCTAATATTATATAATTTATATAATTACATTATTTCTTTTTTAAATAATTTCCATTTTACATAAATACAATTTATAAAATTTTCTTCCACCCTTAATTAATTTAATTCTCTTATATAAATTATATAATTATTCTTATATAATTTATATAATTATTATTTCCTTCATACAATATTTTAATTTCCTTATATAATTATTATTATATAATTTATATAATTATATTTCTTCTCAATTAATTTCTAAATTTCCACCATAATTCATAATTGATTTTAAAATCCATAATTACAACTTTATTAACTTCTCCATTCGCTTTTCATTTAAAAATTGGATTAATTTAATTGTTAATCCCTTAATTTTCATAATTAATGAAATTTATAATTTTATCAATTAAACATTCACATATATAAATATACATATTTAAATCTTATTTCTCACATTACCATATAATTTCATTTAAAATCATAATTTCTATACCGTCACAATAATTTTATTGTACAATTTATTGTACAATTACATGTAATTTCTTTTATTCCTTATAAACTGTTTTTAAACAATTTATTTACTTTTTCAATTATTCTAAAATCAACACAATTCATCATCATTTCTGCACAAATTTAATTTATCAATTAAATCCCTTCACATACCTTAAACCATATAAAATAATAATTTATTTAACAATCTTGAAAATTGTGTCCATTAAATTCTTATTTAATCTTATTAAATAATTCCAAAAATTCGGATCCTCACAATTAATCTGTTTTCGCTTGGATCCTGTCTTAGGGTTTCGAAAATTTTTAAAATTCCGCTGCTTTCACTGTGTCGAAACCCTAACACAATTAATATTGCATCACAATGTCAACATGTACATTTAAATAGTTCATAATAACTTCACATCATATTATTAAGTTAACACAAAACAAGTTCTGAAAAATTTGTCTGATAAGCTTATCCGTCTTATGCTAATTTTGCGTCTTTCATTCAACCTACAATTATGCATGAGATTGACATGATCATTACTTATAATGACTCTTACTCAGTCTCAATTTAAAATCATAACTTCAATTTATTAACTCTTAAGATGTCCAACAAATGAACCCTTGAGTTTCGGACAAATCCCTAGCCCAAACCTAGTTCGAACATGTCAGTACGCTTAACCAACTTATGCCCATACTTTACGTTCTTAATAAGAATTTTATTTACCATAGTATTCTACTAATTAGACACTAATAAACCTTATATGTTGGTTTACAATACAAACACATTCATTTTACACTTAATTCAACTTAAATTTTCACTAAAAAAGGACCCGAACCGACCCGACCCGACCCAACTCGGACAACAAAACTCATTATGCGTAAAATATTTTACTGTTGCGGTGGTGGATTCCACCGCTACGGCGATAGGCCAAAACCAAAAAATCCTAATTCTTGGACTATTCGACCCTCCTTCACTCCAACTGCCATAACTTCTTCATTTCAAAATATTTTTGGGTGATTCTTGAGTCCATTCTCATTAGAATTTCCCCCTATACAACCTCTCTTTAGATCACAAATCCAAATTCCAAACGAAAGTAGGTTTAAAATAGCTCACAATGACAGAATAAAAACTAGTTTCATAAATCATTTATTCGATTGGTTCAAACGTAATGCTACAAGCATTATTTTGCTAGACCAACATGTTTTATAACTCTACAACATTATAATACATAACATACATCATATATATCTCCACTAGTTCAAACATTTAATAACATAAAATAAAAATATTAAGGTTAAGAAAACTGTTAACCTTCTAAGTGATCTTCTTGTTAAGACTTTACTAGGAATTGCTAGGACTCCTTCCATTCCTTCTTCTTCCACCTAAAATCTCTCTCAAACTTCTCTTGGTGTTCTCTCTTTTTAACTCTCTTAGAGTTTAACTCTCAAAACTCTTTAACTTACAAAACTCTCTCCATACTTGGTATACACAAACAAATGAACAACCTTTAACCAATGAATCAAGGGCTCTATTTATAAGCCAATTCTATCATCAAAAATCTATATATACAATGTATATAAGTCTACAAAATCACCAATATCTTCTATAATCTATTCATCCTTTATTTAGGGAAAAAAAATAATGAATGACTACAAAATGACTTCCGTCAACATAGAGTGTAAACAACCTTGACACTTTAGTGTGATAAAAACAACATAACACTAACACTTAACCCTTATGTGATTAACTCTCTAACTCTCTACAAGACCTAGGGTTAAAGTACTACACTCAACATTGGTTAATCAAATACCCCACCTTGGCTAAAAGCAATCTTATTTATATATTTACATATCTATACTTCTCCCAACAATTAACCACAATATGGTTAACTTACTAATACATCAAGTGACCTAGGGTTGATCCACCAAAACCAACCTTGGTCAAAGCTTCCCATCCTCCACCAATTAACCAATGTTTGGTTAACTCTTATCAAATATGTATACACATCATATATGTCTATGTTGGTCGAAATCAGAACTGTTTCTTTATATTTTATTTATTAGTTAAATTTTGACCTCGAATTCATTTGAATGAATAACGTGCAAGCATACACGGTCAACAAATAATAAAGTGAAAGTAAAGTATCGATCCCATGCGAAATTAGATCTAACGATTTCCCAAATATCGAGCCTATCAAGCCAATCTTAGTTAAACGGTTGATTGAGTGGCAGGAAAAGAAATGTAAATATGCAATTAACAATTAAACTATGAAAGCAGTAAAGATAAATGAACCTACAATTACATTTTCTCCCAATACTTCATTTAAATCTCCTAACTTTCCCTATTTGGTCTTACGGTCATGATGAGTTGTTAACCTAGAATATAATAGTATTAACACGCCTCTTTTAAAAGACATATAAATATACTAAATCCAAACATATCTCATTCGACATAATTCAGACAAGGACACCCAAACTAAGCATTTCACTATATGTCTAAAAGAAATAGCAAAGCAATGATTTGAAGCACAAATTCTCACATTGGTTACATGTGGCACATAGGTATATGTCTATCCTATGCACAAATTATGCATACATTCTTAAGAACACATAGCACAACACATGTTATCACATTCAGGTCAAAACACTATAATCCATTTTCCAATTTCATATAGGTTACCTAATTTACCACTTGGCCAAGTAATTAAACATGAAAAACTAAATATGATAATCCAATTCATATGGTGCCATCCAAGAGATCACAAACCATAGCTAACGAAGCACGAAAATATGCAAATTATAAGACAAACTTTATTTGGACATTTTATCGAACACTTGGCACACACAATGAAATCCTTCTCTCAAAGAACTCACAAATGCAACAACAACCAAATAAGAGAGAGAGAGATTCTATTAAACTACATACTAGGTACCCAACACAATCATAAATTCTATGCTAAAACCATAGCAAATGAGTAATACTACATCCAACATGCATACAACATATACATAGTTAAATGAGAGAAAAACACCAATCACAATGGCTAAACATGTTAAAGATTAAATACCAACACATAGATATTACATCCAGGGATAAATATTCAACCTTTTATTGGATTTATAATCCAATTTGTTCCAAAAATAAACCAACATCAATGGAATACATAAATAAAGGAAGAGAAAAGAAAACCCATAACTCCCCTCAATCCTTAGCTTTCAATTGATGTTGAATCACATTCTTAGCAACCATGGAAGGTGTCTTTCATCTTCTCTTGGCCTCCAACATCGCCTCTAGCAAACTCTCAAAGAAGAATAAATCAAATTATAAAGTTAAAGCTGCTTTTTTCGTCTTTAAAACTGATTTCTGCGCGTAGGAACAGTGCACTGCCGTGATTGTAAAAGGAAACGTTGCGGTAGTCAAACATTCTGCTCAATTCAGGTTTTGATAATCTGTCTAGATATGCTCTCTTTTTGGATTGCTGCAGTCCCCTTCAATGTTTTTGATATAACTCTCTCATCCGACCTCCAATTGAGATGATTTAAGTTGTTTTGGAAAGCTGATAAGTAGATCTACAAATTTCATGTTGGAAAAATTGAGAGATACTGGTTGGATCAATGTCCAAATTGAGTTGCTAGTGGCTTCTGCGTAAACGGCATGCTAGCAATCCAAATCTGGCAACTCTAAGCTTTGATCTACCAAGCCCTTATTCCAAAATCCTACAAAATAAAATAAAAATACATATAAACAATACAAAACCACATCTTACAACAATATCATAAAAACTTATAAAAGCATAATAAAAACTCAAACTATATAATAAGAATAAAACATATAAAATTAACATAAAACACTTAAACATAATATAGAACATAATTTATGACAATAATGTGAAAACACATAAAAATCAACTAAAAATGCTAAAGAATTCACAAATATTCAAATCCAAGAGTATTCAATAAGTAGGTATAAAAACCAATTATCAAATACCCCCAAACTTGAATCTTTGTTTGTCCTCTAGCAACACAAATACAAACTATATAAATA
Organism: Hedera helix; assembly: GCA_947179155.2. Taxonomy (NCBI): domain Eukaryota; kingdom Viridiplantae; phylum Streptophyta; class Magnoliopsida; order Apiales; family Araliaceae; genus Hedera; species Hedera helix. The sequence goes on from OX359268.1 coordinate 14,194,109, forward strand.
GAAACTAATAACAACAACTCAAGCAATGAAGCAATATGAAAAACAAAATGGCCACAAAATATCGCAAAGTTTAGAATTTCAACCTATATGTTAATCATATATTACTCATGACCCACAAGTTTGTGTGTGCACCATTTGTAAAAAATTAATTATAGCTCAATTGAGCTTAAGCGACCACATTACCCTATTGAAAGAAAAACAAAAACTTCTGAACATGTTACCACTCGTTCAAAAATTGTAAGTGAGTTCATTTTATTCTCATTTTCACCTAATCACATGTTTATGGATGAGTGCGTTTTACACTCCATCACAATCCATCACATGATTACTATTTAATTCATTTCATTTGTATTTTTTTCTATTTATATTTCAAAGGTGAGTGCGTTTTACGTTTGGTCTCACCTAAGCATGTGTTTATAATTGAGTTCGTTTTACGCTCCATCTCAATCAACCTATGGTTTGCTATTCAAACATTTAGTGTTTAGTTTCAAGTGATATTTAAAAGCATTCTAGAGTTCAGTGTAATCTTCCGCAAGCATTCAGTCATATAAGCATTCTCTAAGCATACAACTAGCCCATTACAAATAGATATGTGCTCAAAAGTGAAAGGGATCACAAGTAATGTAAAAATTAACAACAAGTCAAGCACATAGACTAAACAACATTAATCCATTTTTTAAGAGTTAAAATAAGAACAATCAATAACTCGATCCTCAATTAAAGCTTTAATCACATCAACAATGCTCAAGGAATACAAACCTATACTACAACGACTCTAAGGCAAAACACACGAAAACAAAACAAAAACAAAAACAAAAACAAACAAAAACAAAAATAAAAACAAACGAAAACAAAACAAAAACAACATTAATAAATCCATTTTCGTAGGAAATACGGTTGCACTTAGCACGTGCAACAAGCCATTAAACCCAAAGTTACCCAAGAGGACAAGTTGTGTCTCATGAGGGTTTGTAGAGAATATACCCACAAAATTTAAAACAAAATAAAACTAAACAAAATACAGAGCGTAGGCAACCCCCAAACTTGAAATTTACATTATCCTTATTATAAGCAATGAAAGAATTAAAGCAAAAACTTTCCTGAAACTTGGGTTAGTTGTCAACTTCTGCTCCCATAATTGTAACTGTCTCCTATCATTTGCTACGTTATAACCTAAACAAGAAAGATAAAACTAAACGAAGCATTAGAGAAACTTGGATTGCCTCCAACTTAGTGCTTATTTTATAGTCAAAGCCCGACTTCATTTTTTCTTATTCTGAACCTTGAAAATGTCACAAACACAATCAAAAGTCCAAGCGAAAAGTAAAAGCAAAAAAGTAAGTTTAAACCAAGTTTAACTCAATTGCAATCAAAATTGAAAAACAATCAGAAAATAATTTCCCGGCAACGGCGCCAAAAACTTGTTGCTCAAAATTGAAACTGTTTATTTATATTTTATTTATTAGTTAAATTCCGATCTCAAATTCATTTGAATGAATAACGTGCAAGCATACACGGACAACAAATAATAAAGTGAAAGTAAAGTATCGATCCCACGAGTAATTAGTTCTAACAATTTTCCAAATATCGAGCCTATTAAGCCAATCTTAGTTAAACGGTTGATTGAGTGGCAGGAAAAGAAATGTAAATATGCAATTAACAATTAAACTATGAAAACAGTAAAGATAAATGAACCTACAATTACATTTTCTCCAAATACTTCATTTAAATTTTCTAGCTCTCCCTATTTGGTCTTACGGTCACGATGACTTGTTAACCTAGAATACAAAAGTATTTACACGCCTCTTTTGATGGACATATAAACATACCAAATCCAAACATATCCCATTTGACAGAATTTAGACAAGGACACCCAAACTAAACATTTCACTATATGTCTATGAGAAATAGCAAAGCAATGATTTGAAGCACAAATTCTCACATTGGTTATATGTGGCACATAGCTATATGTCTATCCTACGCACAAATTATGCATACATTCCTAAGAACACGTAGCACAACACATGTTATCACATTCGGGTCAAAACACTATAATCCATTTTCCAATTTCATATAGGTTACCAAATTTACCACTTGGCCAAGCAATTAATCATGAAAAACTAAATATGATAATCCAATTCATTTGGTGCCATCCAATAGACCACAAACCATGGCCAACGAAGCACAAAAATATGCAAATTACAAGACAAACTTTATTTGGATATTTTGTCAAACACTTGGCATGCACAATGAAATCCTTCTCTCAAAGAACTCACAAATGCAACAACAACCAAATAAGAGAGAGAGAGTTTCGATTAAACTACATACTAGATACCCAACACAATCATAAATTACATGCTAAAACCATAGCAAATGAGTAATACCACATCTAACATGCATACAACATATACATAGCTAAATGAGAGCAAAACACCAATCACAATGACTAAACATGTTAAAGATTAAATACCAACACATAGATATTACATCCATGGATAAATATTCAACCTTTTATTGGATTTATAATCCAACTTGTTCCAAAAATAAACATACATTAATGAAATACGTAAATAAAGGAAGAGATAAGAAACCCATAACTCCCCTCAATCCATTACTTCCAATTGATGCTGAATCACATTCCTAGCAACCATGGAAGGTGCCTTTCATCTTCTCTTAGCCTCCAAAATTGCCTCTAGCAATCTCCCAAAGAAAAAGAAATCAAATTATGAAGTTAGGGCTGCTTTTTTCGTCTTTAAAACTGATTTCTGCGTGTAGAAACTGTGCACCGTCGCAGCGGTAAAAGGAAACGTTGCGGTAGTCAAACATTATGCTCAATTCAGGTTTTGACAATCTGCCTAGATATGCTCTCTTTTTGGATTATTGCAGTCACCTTCAATATTTTGGTTATAAGTCTCTCATCCGACCTTCAATTAAGATGATTTAAGTTGTTTTAGGAAGCTGAGAAATAGATCTACAATTTTCATGTTGGACGAATTGATACTGGCTGGATCAAGGTCCAAATTGAGTTGATAGTGATTGCTACATAAACGAAATGCTAGCAATCCAAATTTGGCAAATCTAAGCTTTGATCTACCAAGCCCTTATTCCAAAAATCCTAGAAAATGAAATTAAAATACATAAAAGAAATACAAAACCACATCTTACAACAATATCATAAAAACTTATAAATGCATAATAAGAACTCAAACTATATAATAAGAATAAAACACATAAAACTAACATAAAACACTTAAACACAATATAAAACATAATTTACGACAATAATGTAAAAACACATAAAAATCAACTAAAAAAACCTAAAGAATTCACAAATTATTAAATCCAAGAGTATTCAATAAGTAGGTATAAAAACCAATTATCAAATACCCCCAAACTTGAATCTTTGCTTGTCCTCAAGCAACACAAATACAAACTATATAAACAGAAACTAATAACAACAACTCAAGCAATGAAGCAATATGAAAAATAAAATGGCCACAAAGATTTACTTTAAATGATAACTACAAAAAAAAATTCAAAACATCACAAAGTCTAGAAATTCAACCTATATGTTAATCATATATTACTCATGACCAACAAGCTTGTGTGTGCACAATTTATAACAAACTAATTATAGCTCGATTGAGCTTAAGCGACCACATTACCTTATTGAAAGAAAAACAAAAGCTCTCGAGCTTGTTATCACATCACTTGTCCAAAAATTACAGGTGAGTGCATTTTATGCTCATTCTCACCTAATCACATGTTTATGGATGAGTGCGTTTTACACTCCATCACAATCCATCACATGATTACAATTTAATTTATTTCATTTGTATTTTTTTCTATTTATATTTCAAATGTGAGTGTGTTTTACGCTCCGTTTCACCTAAGCATGTGTTTATGATTGAGTGCGTTTTACGCTCCATCTCAATCACCCCATGGTTTGCTATTCAAACATTTAGTGTTTCGTTTCAAGTGATATTTAAAAGCATTCTAGAGTTTAGTGTAATCTTCCGTAAACATTCAGTCATATAAGCATTCTCTAAGCATACAACTAGCCCATTACAAATAGATATGTGCTCAAAAGTGAAAGGGATCATAAGTAATGTAAAAATCAACAACAAGTCAAGCACACAGACTAAACAATATTAATCCATTTTTGAAGAGTTATAATAAGAACAATCAATAACTCGATCCTCAATTAAAGCTCTAATCACATCAACAATGCTCAAGGAATACAAACATATACTACAACGACTGTAAAACAAAACACACAAAAATAAAACAAAAACAAAAATAAAAACAAACAAAAACAAAACAAAAACAACATTAATAAATTTATTTTTGTAGAAAACACTATTGCACTTAGCATGTGCAACAAGCCGTTAAACCCAAAGATGCCCAAGAGGACAAGTGTCTCGTGAGGGTTTGCAGAGAATATACCCACAAAATTTAAAACAAAAAAATACTAAACAAAATACAGAGCGTAGGCAACCCCTAAACTTGAAATTTACATTATCCTTATTATAAGTAGTGAAAGAATTAAAGCAAAGAACTTTCCTGAAACTTGGGTTAGTTGTCAACTTCCGTTCCCATAATTGTAATTGTCTCCTATCATTACTACGTTATAACCTAAACAAGAAAGATAAAACTAAATGAAGCATTAGAGAAACTTAGATTGCCTCCCAGTTAACGCTTATTTTATATTCAACAGCTCGACTTCATTATTTCTTATTCCGAACCTTGAAAATGTAACAAACACAATCAAAAGTCCAAGCGAAAAGTAAAAGCAGAAAAGTAAGTTTAAACTAAGTTTAACTCAATTGCAATCAAAATTGAAAAACAATCAGAAAATAATTTCTCGGCAACGGCGCCAAAAACTTATTGGTCAAAATCAAAACTGTTTATTTATATTTTATTTATTAGTTAAATTCCGATCTCGAATTCATTTGAATGAATAACGTGCAAGCATACACGGTCAACAAATAATAAAGTGAAAGTAAAGTATTGATCCCACGAGGAATTAGTTATAACGATTTCCCAAATATCGAACATATCAAGCTAATCTTAGTTAAACAGTTGATTGAGTGGCAGGAAAAGAAATGTAAATATGCAATTAGCAATTAAACTATGAAAGCAGTAAAGATAAATGAACCTACAATTACATTTTCTCCCAATACTTCATTTAAATCTCCTAGCTCTCCCTATTTGGTCTTACGGTCACAATGGCTTGTTAACCGTGAATACAATAGTATTTACACGTCTCTTTTGAAAGACATATAAACATACCAAATCCAAACATATCTCATTCGACAGAATTTAGACAAGGACACCCAAACTAAACATTTCACTATATGTCTATCAGAAATAGCAAAGCAAGGATTTGAAGCACAAATTCTCACATTGGTTATATGTGGCATATAGCTATATGTCTATCCTACGCACAAATTATGCATACATTCCTAAGAACACATAGCACAACACATGTTATCATATTTGGGTCAAAACACTATAATCCATTTTTCAATTTCATATAGGTTACCAAATTAACCGCTTGGCCAAGCAATTAAACATGAAAAACTAAATGTGATAATCCAATCCATATGGTGTCATCCAAGAGACCACAAACCATAGCCAACGAAGCACAAAAATATGCAAATTACAAGACAGACTTTATTTGGACATTTTGTCAAACACTTAGTGTGCACAATGAAATCCTTCTCTCAAAGAACTCACAAATGCAACAATAACCAAATAAGAGAAAAAGATTCGATTAAACTACATACTAGATACCCAACACAATTATAAATTTCATGCTAAAATCATAACAAATGAGTAATACCACATCCAACATGCATACAACATATACATAGCTAAATGAGAGCAAAACGCCAATCACAATGACTAAACATGTTAAAGATTAAATACCAACACATAGATATTACATCCATAGATAAATATTCAACCTTTTATTGGATTTATAATCTAACTTGTTCCAAAAATAAACAACATCAATGACATACATAAAATAAAGGAATAGAAAAGAAAAACCATAACCCCCCTCAATCCATAGCTTCCAATTGATGTTGAATCACATTCTTAGCAACCATGGAAGGTGCCTTTCATCTTCTCTTGGCCTCCAAAATTGTCTCTAGCAACCTCCAAAAGAAGAAGAAATCAAATTATGAAGTTAGGGCTGCTTTTTCTCTCTTTAAAACTGATTTCTGTGCGTAGGAACACTGCACTATCGCGGAGATCAAAAGCAACGCTGCAGCAGTCAAACATTCTGCTCATACAATCTGCCCAGATATGCTCCCTTTTTAGACTATTGCAGCCTCCTTCAATGTTTTGGGTATAACTCTCTCATCCGACCTCCGATTGAGATGATTTAAGATGTTTTGAAAAGTTGAGAAGTAGATCTACAACTTTCATGTTGGACGAATTGAGAGATACTAGCTGGATCAAGATCCAAATTGAGTTGTAAGTGGCTACAATGTAAACGACATGCTAGAAATCCAAATCTGGCAACTCTAAGCTTTGATCTACCAAGCCCTTATTCCAAAATCCTACAAAATAAAATAAAAATACGTAAAAGCAATACAAAACCACATTTTACAACAATAACCACATCTTACAACAATATCATAAAAACTTATAAAAGCATAATAAGAACTCAAACTACATAATAAGAATAAAACACATAAAACATTTAAACATAATATAAAACATAATTTACGACAATAATGTAAAAACACATAAAAATCAACTAAAAATGCTAAATAATTCACAAATTATCAAATCCAAGAGTATTCAATAAGCAGATATAAAAATCAATCATCAAATACACCCAAACTTGAATATGTTCTTGTTCTCAAGCAACACAAATACAAACTATATAAATAAAAACTAATAACAACAACTCAAGCAAAGAAGTAATACGGAAAAAAAAATGGCCACAAAGATTTTCTTTAAATAATAACTACAAAAAAAATTCAAAACATCGTAAAGTTTAGAATTTTAACCTATATGTTAATCATACATTACTCATAACTCACAAGCGTGTGTGTGCACCATTTGTAACAAACTAATTATAGCTCGATTAAGCTTAAGCGACCACATTACTTTATTGAAAGAAAAACAAAAGCTCCCGAACTTGTTATTATATCACTCGTCCAAAAATTATAGGTGAGTGCATTTTATGCTCATTCTCACCTAATCACATGTTTATGGATGAGTGCGTTTTACGTTACATCACAATTCACCACATGATTACTATTTAGTTTATTTTATTTGTATTTTTTTTATTTATATTTCAAAGGTGAGTGCGTTTAACGCTCCGTCTCACCTAAGCATATATTTATGATTGAGTGCGTTTTACGCTCCATCTCAATCACCCTATGATTTGCTCTTCAAACATTTTGTGTTTTGTTTCAAGTGATATTTAAATGCATTCTAGAGTTGAGTGTAATCTTCCACAAGCATTTAGTTATATAAACATTCTCTAAGCATACAACTAGCCCATTACAAATAGATATATGCTCATATATATGTTGATTTATTTAGTCAACCCATTAACCATCCATTTGGTTCTTGGGCTTATCATTTATATTTATTTACATTGTCATAGTAATTTACTTGGGCCATATTCATTCTCTACAACTCTTAATAACATTATAACACGTTGGGTTTACTCACTTATATTCATTGGACTACATTATTAGTAATCACCTTTATTGCAAATATTATTACAAGTTGGGTTCCTCACATAATTCTCTTAGGCTAATCCATTAGTATATAATTAAATTACTTGGACTATTCATAAGGCTTAATCCATAAATTTATTTGGACCTCTTTATAATTACCAACAAGACTTAAAATAATTAAAATATTGGGCTTGTTTTAATCAATTATTGTACTCTATATTACAACTTGATAATTAAGTGAATTACTGAATTAATTAACTTCTTATTATTGTCATCATAGGCAATCATTATAACTTTTCTATTTACTATCATAACTCATATAATTAACGTAATTAATTATATTTCATGACGTTCCTTCTTGCTTCATATTAAAACTAATTAATTTATTAGTTTTGTTGAGTATTAATTTACTCATTTTCTTATTTGGCTAAAATAAAAAACACAACTTTAGGTATATATGTATCTATATAATCACCTTCACTTCTTTATTGAATTTTATTTTCTTACTAAATCTTCCACATGCTTTATTATAATATTCTCACATAAACTCTTTCATCGAACAATCTTATCAATTTTGTTAATGGTATTATATTACTTTACTTTTATTATACTTGCAAGTATACATATTAATCACTTATAGGTTTTAAATCTTATAACTCATATTTCTCACATTTAATTTCTAACAAATAAATTAGGTTAAAAATATTTACTCATTTTCTACACATTTCACTTTTTCAACTCTAGGTTTTAAGCCATAAACTTAATTTGTGTTCGATTATATATCCAAATTTCACAAATATCTGGGATATTATAATTTGAACCGGGTCAATCGGTATTGCTATTCAATTCCAGGCTGAAGCTTCTTTCGGGCAAGTTGAAATCGAGATGGTCCGAGCCCTTTACTGTAAAGAAGGTCTTTCCATATGGAGCAATTGAAGTGCACGATCCTCGTACTCAACAACAGTTCAAGGTCAATGGCTCAAGCATTATTAGGGTGGTAATGTGGACCGTCAACGGACCACAATAACTCTTAAAGATTCTGTTTGACGAAAAAGGGCAAAATCGGACTGACGACATAAAACCAAGCGCTCATTAAGAGGCAACCCAATTTTATTTACTTTTTTGTTGAATTTTTAAGAATTAGTAGCTTTAATAGTAGTTTATAATGTTTATTAGTGCTTTTTAGTTGTTATTAATCTTGGCCCAATTGGTATCTCAGTAGTTAAGCAATATGGCCATGGAGCAAAGAAGGCAGAAAAAGGGAAAAAATTATGGTGTCAGAATTAAGCACGGCCAGCGTTGAGAATCAAAGGAATTGAGCACGACCGGCTTTGAACTCTCGTTCATTCAGCATGACCGATGCTAAAATATGAGCAAATTGAGCGCTTCCGGCACTGCCCCTGAAATCGTTTTTTTTTTTTACAAAAAAAAAAAGTCCCAGTCACATCAGACCTGCAAACACTCCTATTCTAAAACAACAAAACCCTCCTCCTATTCGAGCCTCCTTATTCCAATTAAAACTTTTGCTCTTCAACTTAAATTAATCCAATTCGAGCTACCTCACCCCAAATCGGCAATCTAAGGAAGGAAAACTAAGGTTTATTCATCGTTCACTGTCGAGTATTATCCACATCCAAGAACATCAAGGTCCAATCAGAACCAAGTAAGTACTTACTAAGTTTAAATTTGTAGTTAGCTTGGTAAAGTTCGCTTTTGGGTGAGTATTGGGTTCGAATCATCTTGGGTTATTTTGAATTGTTATTGCTAAGTGGACATAGGATGGGTGATTTAGGTTTTGTGTTTGAGTGTATAAACTGATTTTGTGGGTTGGTAAGGGTCTGTGGTGATTCTACTGTCTATGTTGGGGTTGTGATATTGCTAAATCCAAATTTGGAGGATTAAAAACATGTTTGGGGGGAAGTAACTATTATGAAATCAAATTGCACGTCGGGTGTTCGACAATTGCTTGAGAGAAATTCTATGCATAATTTTGAGTTGGGGATTGCAATTTTGGGGCTGAGTTAACTGAGCATTACTATGAGTATTCAAACTGAACTATAAGAATACCTCCTAAGAGACATAGGGGTGAAGGATCGAGTTCGACACTAAGCAAGCCATATGATAAAAAGAAATTCATAAGTGCGGAAGTAGAGGAAAATTTCCATGCTTGGGAGAATCGAACAATGATTTCGGAATGGGGCATAGAACTAGATCCAACTTAAGATTGTGAATTGGCAAAGATGATTTCCGATTGATGATGTGTTAATCTAACCACAGAATCGGATGCAGCGGTAGTCCCAATAGTCAAAGAATTTTACACCAACTTGCAAGGGCACCAGTTTTAGGCAGTCCAACTAGGAAAATATTGTTTCAATTCTGAGCATGCCAATTAACACCTACTTCCACTTGCCAGACTATGGTATTGAGTTGGATCAACATACTAAGTTTACGAGTAAGGTGCTGGATTACGAGCAGATCATTGCAGAATTGTGCAAACCGGGAACAAAATGGGTTGTCAAAGGACGAGGAACTATGACCTTTCCCTGGTAAAAACTGAGTCATTATGGAAAGGCATGACATTCTTTTATCTGTGCGAGATTGATTCCCACGAGTCATTTCACTGAGGTAACAAAAGAAAGGGTTGTTCTCTTCTATAGTATAGTCACTGAGAAAAGAATTAATGTACGGGTTGTAATTGAAAAGTCAAGGTTTTTAAGGGGTGGTGCTACGACAGAGGATCTCCTCATCCATCACTGATCACTACTCTTTGTAACCAAGCGGGAGTAATATGGACCGATAGAGCACTAGTGGTACACCCATTGCCAATGATTGATCACCCTCTGATGGCACGTTATAAAGTTTGGGATAGGGGAGAGCAACACCCGCAAGGACTTGGGTTCATAGTACCACAAGGAGCAGTAGGGATGCCTTATGCTGAAAATTGATTCAATAGGCAGTTATGCCAACTGCAAAGGCAGATGGATGCCCAGCATAAGGAGCTACTTCAGGAGAATAGCAGACTCGCTGAACGCCAAGACATCATCAATCATAATAATAACCAATTCAATACGGCGTTGGCAAATATGTTCGCGTGACTCAACCCAGGCGCAACACCATTTAGTTTACTGTACCTCATCCGATGCCTGTATTTCCACCCTCGAAATCAGATGATGAGGAAGGTAGCGACGACGAGTGACTGTTGACGAAGGGGAGTCCTCTGTTTTGATTTTCTTTATTTAATTCACTAAGGACATTGACTTGTCTAAGTTTGGGGTTAGGTTAGTACTACATGCACATATATATATATATATATATATGTTGCATCATTTGTCATAGTAGTTGCATTTAGGTTGTGTTCAATAATGTTTTGTTATGTGTATGGTGCATTTTTATTATGAAAAAAAAAACACAGAATTTTTTTGCATCTAGGATCATGCATTGAATTTTGATTGTGTCATGTATTTAGAGTAGCTTGAGTAACGTTTCAATGTTAATGGCAAAAGTATGGCTTATGAAGATAATTTGGTGAATCAGTTAATGACTTGAATGAAATGGATAATGATTGTTAGTCTAAATTTTGATTGTTGTTAATATTAGCATTGCTTGAAACCCTGGACACTTATATGCATATACTCGGTGTGTTGAACTGGTTGGAGTTTAGGATAGGTTGATTGAATTAGATGCCTATAAAGATAAGTGAATCTCCATTACTTGTTTGAGCATATTAACATAACAATTAATATAATTGCTACTTCAATATCAATAAGATGATGGATAAATGCAAAGCTTGGCTAGATTGTTTTTGTGGTCATAGTTACTCGGACAAGTAAACCCTTCGGAGTGTCTCTACACTTACTACCCTAAAACCAACTGGTTTGGGAATCACTGATGGAAAGTCCGCTACATGGATAATTATGAATAGCCTAATAGAAACAAGCATTGTACACACTGATATAATAATATACGAGATGGAGCGTAAGACGCACTGATGAATAAATGAAAAAAAAAGAAGTTATAATATATAATAATAAAAATGTGTGAGAATAAGTATGTGGAGGAGTATTGTAATTTTTATTGTTGACTATCTTTTATGGCATTAAGTTCGTTAACTTATCCGACTGAAATTGGTTTATTGCATTGAATTCACACACACATGAAAGGGGTTGAAAGTATTGTGATGATAATGATATGTTAACATGTGGATGACACATGATTTTGAAATCTTGCTTGAGTTATTACTGATGAATCTCTGAGGTTGATTTTTTAAATTATATTGGAGCATTGCTTGAATTGTGTGTTAGTTGGGTTTGCATGTTGAGTTATTTTTTTTTATTTTAGTTATGTTTGTGTTTAGTTGCTTAAGGACAAGCAATTGCTTAAGTTTTGGGGTATTTGATGAGTGAGAATTATACATATGAATCTAGCACTTTGTGACTTAGTATTATGCTATCTTTAAGTAATTTTTTATATATTTTATTTGTTTATTATGTTATTTTGTAGGAAAATGCAAAGGAGGGGCAAAATAAGAAATTCTAAGATTGAGTGGCAATTTTGTAAATATATGCAAGTTTAGCACGATCAGTGCTAAAACCAATACAATCTTAGCCTGGTCAGTGCTAAGTCGCTATAGCAGTTTACCAAATCATGACTTAGAGCAGTTTTTAACTCCTAATTGGATTCTAGAAATTTGGATAGTCTGAGAATGTGGGGATAATATAACTAGGACAATTGAGACATATTGAAGAGGGGATTTAGAGAGAAGCACAATTTGACAATTGGAGGCTAGAGTTTTCAAGTACACAATACAAGAAGATTACACATCAGATTTGGGAAAACTTATAGAGTTTTATATTCTTCTTTTCTCTTTAATCTGTTCTATTTGATTACTTTGAATGTTGTTGAATTTGTTAATTATGGTTTTCATTATTTTTATTATGAATTAAATTTTCTTTTTAGGATATCAATGGAAACTTTTGTGTTGCAGTAATTAATTTGTCTATTTTTAGTTATTGATTCTATTTTGAGTTGTTTATCATATTTTGTGCGTAATCTATTAATTGTGTGGCTAGCGATTAATTTGAAAACTTAGATGAAATTGGAAAAGAAAGTTTAGGATTAGATCTGGACGTGATAGCATGTGACTTTGTTAATTCTTTTTAAGAATAACATAATAGTATATATGATGATTATATCTATGTGCAAATGTAATTTGGTGGAGACTTTGTGCTTAATTTATTTTAAGTGTTTTACATGAAAAATGCAACATAATTGAAATATTTCTTTTTATTAATTATTGAATAAGGTTAATAAATAGATAGCAACTCATTGGGATTAATGATTTGGAAACAGGGTGAAGAAATTATTGTGATCAATTGAAAAAATTGATATACTAAGTTTTTAAATATCTGATAATCAATTCTTGTTAATTAGTTTTAGACTTAATTCTACTTTTATTATTTTCATAATCAAAATTGGTAATCGTTTAAATTAAAGTGAATTGGTTAAAAATTGATAATTATGATAATTATTATTACTTGTTCTCTATGGGATCAATAACTTTCTTACCTTTTTATTACTTAATTGATCATATATACTTGCGTGTATTTGTCAATATATAAACCAGACAACACCTAGAGTCTTAAACAATCCCCTTGTTGTCAACAAACTATATTATAATTTTTTAAATTTTGTATCACCCTTGGAGAGATCAAGGAAACTTTATATATTAAGGTTACATTTGAATTGAAAAAATAAAAATGTGAATAAAATAACTTATTTTTATAGAATGAAAAAATTGCGTTTGATTACTCTACTGGAATAAAATTAAACATTCTCATTTCCTTCAAATTTATGATTTTTATTTATTAAGAGAGTATGAAATAACTTATTTCAACTGAAATGGAATAAATTATTTCACTCTACATTTTATTCATTTTTTTATTTCATTCACTCACTCATTTCATTTCTTCGATCTAAACGTAACATAAAGTTCAAAATCCAAATTACACGCATCTTTATAAATTCTTTGACACATTTAACGCAACTAATAAGTTATTGTTAAACATAATAACATGGTTAATTAAATAGGTCATGTTAATGTTGATCTCGTATACGTAATATTATAATTTGACATGACACAACACGATTGCCAATGTTAATAAAAATCAAAGGTTTTCAATAGTAGCACCGAGTGTGCATGGAAAACACACCAAATCAAATAATAGATATGCACAAATATAACACATTACTATGCACCAAAAGTGGGGAAGTAGTAGGGGCCAGAGAAGCCCAGGGTGACAATTTGTATAAAAGCTATCCAGAGTTCAGATTGTTCATATTTTATAGGAAGGCACAACAGTGTTTTGCATAAGCTGTCAGATATACATCTGTTCACATTTTACTGGTGACGGCAAGGTACTTCGTATGACGCCCTTGAGCAACTATTTTTCCAGTCTTTTTCTTCCTCAATTCCACAGTAACAACAGCAACAGCCTTTCCAACACGTAACGCCTTGGCCTCTATCTCGATTTCCTCCTGAATAAACATTCCTTTTTGCATTATAAGGATTACATATGCTAAATTTATAGAGAGAGAGAGAGAGAAGATAATGATGGGGGAGTGTTAGAGGATATGCAGATGATGATTGATGTATAAGCTATGTTACACAAACTCGGAGTGTTAGGTTGGAAATGGTATTTTAAAAAGTTCGACATCAGTACTCCTCAATTTTGTCAATCTTTTAGGCTAAAATGAAGTGTTCAGTACTTATACCTTTGTTCGACTGTTGAGTGTCGGATACGGATACGGGCAAAGTGAAAAGTCCGTGTAACATAGTGTCTAAGTACTGCAACGGTCCAAGCTAAATCCAACAGTGTATAAGTACATCAATCACAAGAACAGATACAATCCAAGTTATTGCACTGATTCAATTGTCTTGAGGGCCACCAATTACATCAAGGACAACTAGATTTGGTTAATAGAAGGTAGAACAATATAAATGAATAAATACCTTATATCCAATCTATCATCCCATTCTAAGAACAGGTATTATTTTCCCCTTAAGTCTAGAATCATTCTTTAAATTTCCTCAGATCGACAAATGTAGGTAATACCGTAATAGCAACGGTGATCTTCCACCAAATTAAAGTTTAATCAAATGCACACTTTGTTCTCCCTTTCTTAGACGCACTTGTCCTGATGGCATTCCTCAACATTGTTTTTCTTTATCATAGGAAGCTATTTGCCTCGGCATGCTCCATCTATCATCTAATAAGATTCATCATAGCATTCAAACTGCAATGTTGATATATCCTTCTCCTATAAATGTATTCGCACATCTAGTGACTTTTAAGGCCTTGTCTAGAAAATATAAATATACCAGTAAAAGAAGCAAGAATCCCCAAGTGCAGTAGTTACACAAAAATTGCCCGAATGTACCTAAGCTAATCTATAAATGAACAAAATCTCTAATTAAAAAAATCTTGAGCTAGTTCTGAAAACTACAAAACTAACAGTCTTTATGCATAGAAACCTGGATACACCATTTGATGCATACAGTCAGAGCCATCAGGCCAAGGCCACGTGAACTTTTCACCTTTTTCATCTTCATATCAATCCAAATAAACTGCAACTAAACAACACCTACTGTAAAGCACAAAACTAAATAAGCTTGATATGATCTTTCTGGCTTTCTCATTGATCCAACAAATGAGCCTAAAACTTCTTGCTAATAAAAAATCATTCTGGTTCACACTAGAATCTTACAATTAGCTACATACTTCAGTTTCAATGCCATGAACCCGGGAAAGGTCACTCCATTTCCAAAAATTACATAATCACACAGACATGCAAATGATAAAGTAAATTTTTCTTAACAAAATTGACTGTCAAATGACTCGAATGGGATTCAGTGTTTGGATAAGGCAGCAAAGCAATTCAGAGATCATTTATAAGGGGGTAAAATATAATAATAATAATGCAATTTCATATTTATCCATCAAGGGGTCAAAGTTATAGATTATTGAGTTTTAAAAGAAGCAAGAATCCCCAAGTGCAGTAGTTACACAAAAATTGCCCGAATGTACCTAAGCTAATCTATAAATGAACAAAATCTCTAATTAAAAAAATCTTGAGCTAGTTCTGAAAACTACAAAACTAACAGTCTTTATGCATAGAAACCTGGATACACCATTTGATGCATACAGTCAGAGCCATCAGGCCAAGGCCACGTGAACTTTTCACCTTTTTCATCTTCATATCAATCCAAATAAACTGCAACTAAACAACACCTACTGTAAAGCACAAAACTAAATAAGCTTGATATGATCTTTCTGGCTTTCTCATTGATCCAACAAATGAGCCTAAAACTTCTTGCTAATAAAAAATCATTCTGGTTCACACTAGAATCTTACAATTAGCTACATACTTCAGTTTCAATGCCATGAACCCGGGAAAGGTCACTCCATTTCCAAAAATTACATAATCACACAGACATGCAAATGATAAAGTAAATTTTTCTTAACAAAATTGACTGTCAAATGACTCGAATGGGATTCAGTGTTTGGATAAGGCAGCAAAGCAATTCAGAGATCATTTATAAGGGGGTAAAATATAATAATAATAATGCAATTTCATATTTATCCATCAAGGGGTCAAAGTTATAGATTATTGAGTTTTCAATCTATTCTTTGTATAATTGCTCTATTTCCTCTAAGTCAAGGAGTCCAATTGCCATCATAAACCATGAATGGCTCAAAGTCATAACTTACATAAAGCTCAAAACAACTTAAAACTAAAGAATTGAATCAAAATATTCATTGCAATAATTTTCTAACAATTAACAAAAAATTGAGGACAGTAATCACATTTTCCTTTTGGGCAATAGAAACCATAATCACATGTATAAGGAATTAAAAAAAAATTAGGGAGAGAGAGAGAGAGAGAGAAACAGATACATACACCGGCATAAGCAGCATCAACATAAGATACACTTATCTCCACAGAAACGCCAGTACTCGGGGCCCCAACTGTATATATTACAGCTGAACCCAACACGTCCACTAAAGCAGCAGTTGCCCCGCCATGTAAAGAATTAGCAGTGTTCTTCCCATTGGTAATCAACAATAAAAACAACACAATTGTCAATTTATCTTATATACACACAAATACATACAGATATATAGAAAGAAAGAGAAGTGATAAAACAACCCAATTGTCAGTTTATCTTATACTCTCTCCGGCCCAAAATAACTGCCCAATTTTGACTTTTTTTGGTCAAATTCACTATTTTCATAGTTAATAATTAAGCGTATACAAATACATTTTTAAAATCATACAAATTGGTTTTAGTAGTAAATTGTGCTGCCACCGTTCCAAATTATAAAATTAGTATTGACTTTTGAGAGTCAATTAGTGACATTTTCAAACCCAAATTGAGATAAAAAAATTATGAAATAATAAATCTTACGATGAATAACTTTTTAAATAGTTCAAAATATTCATCAATGTATTTACTAAAATTAAAGGAATCTATGAGTTTGAAAAAATCTTTAAGTTGACTTTAAAAAGTTAATAATTATCTTATAATTTAGAAGAAAGACAGTTTCACTTATATTTTGTCAAAAATGATATGACAGTTAACTATTTTTAAAATGGTCAGCTTTGAACAAAAAAAGGGACATTTATTTTGGGACAGAGGAAGTATATACATATACACAGTTCATAATAGTCATCATTGTATTCTAAAGTTCAAAATTCATAGATTCATTGATTTTAGTCAATAATACAATAAAACACTGATGAATATAGTAAACTATTAACAAACTAATTCATAGATTTCTTGCTTCGTTTTTTAATTTTGAGTTTGAAAATATTTAAAATTAACTTTCAAAAGTCAATAATCATTTTATAATTAGTATACACATATACATATAGATATAGAGAGAGAAAGAGGAGTGACAAAAGGGTACAAGTAATCGAGTAGGAACATTCATGGAGCAGATGATCCGACCCGTTTCGACTAGATCGACCTTAAGGCCTTGAACTATAAAGGGTTCGAAGAATTTGTAGGGCATAGAATCAACAATTGCCCTATTTTCAGATCCTTCATCTTTCTCCAACAGCCTCTTCACTGCATCCAAATCCATTTCTTGGCTATTTTTTGTTGTTTTCGATTCTAGAATTTTTCCCCAAAATGAATTGCTGGTTCGGTTTGTTTGGTGGTTATGGAAAATTAGAAAATCCCACAGAAGAGAGAAGGATATGCAGGATATGCGTGCCAATTGCGTTGCAGTCATTTTGTTATAAATAATTAAGGAAAAAGGTACAAAATTGCCCTAATGTTTTAAGCGGAAGCTTACTTAATCGCTGATTATTTTTTTTTCCCTCAAAAATGCCACTAAAATCTACCCCTGCTGTTAATAAAAATTAAAGGGCATGTTAAAAAATTTGTAATCTCATGCATGGATCTCTACAATTAGGCGACACTTGGCATGAAATCAGTGGCCATACTTATACATCTTTATTAGTATTATTATTAATAATAATAAAAATAATAAACCTACTCCATATGCTTCGGGTTACTAATCCAAACTAGAAAAAGTGTTTAATAAAAATAATAATATTTAATGTGGTACACTAAATAAAATTTTCCTTACAAGATAACTCCCATTTTTACATAATAATATTAGAGAAAATTATATTTACTGTGGTACATTAAATAAATTTTGTTCATTATTTTCTTATTGTTTATTTATTTATTATCACTATTTAAATAATTTACATTTTTACTAAATTTATTAAATTAACATTATACAATATATATATAACAATCTTAAAGGCTTCACATATTTCTTTCCTTTGATTATCTGTGAGAACATTATCCCATTACTAAAACAAAAATTAGGAAAGAATATGCTTGCTATACTTTAGTATAGATTATACTATATCATTTTGTAGGACCATGACTATTAAATAATGACAGAACCGGCGAAATGTTACAAAATCTTAGATGCCTATCTTTAACTCATTTTAGATGGTCTTAATATGTCTTCTTAATTAAAGTTATGCAAAGGCATAACGCCAACAGTGAGCATTGAAAAGTTAAATTCATTGATGACCTTCTTAGCCTTTTTGTTGAAAAAATCCGAAAGAAACTAAGGGACCAAAATAATCAAACTACTATCCCTTACCAACAGTGCTCTTACGACCATCTCATAGTCATAATTGTTGAAGAATGATTATCTCTTTGTAATGATATGAAACTTCAACATTTAATGAAAAAACAGAATTTAACCAAAAAACATGAATTAGGAAAATTTTGTGATCAATTTGCTTATGACACTAAGATTCAATACCTTAACAGAAATAAACCCTAAAAGAGCATATATCAAAGAACTCCAAAATCTTACAAAAAAAAATAAAAATAATAATAAACAAGAAAAACCAATAAGGAAAATTACTAGGAAAAAATCTTATCATAAGAAAGACAAATCAAAGATAAAATGTTATAAGTGTGGACAAACAGGTCATTATGCTAATAAATGCATATCCAAACTTAAACAGAAACTTAATGAGATGTCTATTGATGAAGAAATACAAGAACAGATCTTGAATTGTTTATCTAACAGTAATACTGAATCAAGTTCTGAGGAAGATGAAATTGCAGAAATTTATTCCTCAGAATCCAGCTTAAGTTCAGAAAATGAACTTTTGTCTAAAATGTAATTATTCTATAGATGCTAATTATTGGAAAGCAATTGTAGAAATGAATGGTCTTGACCTTGGTCAACCCAGTATAAACGTCTTAACAGATAACCAAAGATCTATTCTTGGTATTATATTAAAGATCCATAAATAAAACTTAAACTTCTTGAAAACTGTTATAAAGAACAAGCAAAAGAAGAAACCAAAATCGAAACTAATAATATGAGAGAGGTTATCAAAAGAATGAAAAATTCTTCAATAAAAGAAAAATCTATAATCATTCAAGATTTAAAAATGAAAATTAATATCTTAAAAACTGAAATAAAATAATTATAATATGCTAATCTAGTCATTTCTAAAGATATGGCAGAAATAAAACAGCAAATATCTGATAAAGAGAAAAACAAATCTATTGAAAAAGATCAACCTAAATCCTCTAATAATCAAACATAATCTTCTAACCAGTATTTATTACTAATGAACCAGGTAACATACCAAGAATGGTATATCAGAATTACTTATATTATAAAGCCTGATTTTATTCTTAAAGATGCTATTGCTCTTATTGATAGCGGTACTGATATGAACTGTATCCAAGAAGACTTAGTCCCCACTCAATCTTTAACTAGTGCCAATGGAAATTATATGAGAATTAAATACAAAATACCATAAGTCTTAATATGTAAACAATTATTATGTTTACCAACAGTGTAAGACCCCGAATTTTATGAAATACAAAATTTAATTTTTCTTCATATATATATATTTTTTTTTGAAACAGTAAGTGGTTAAATTAACAAAATTGAAAGTTAAGGATGTTATGCGCAAATTTTATTTTGTCGAACAATATTCGCTTTGTCGGGGAATATTCGTTTGGTCGGGGAATATTCGTGTCGTACGACGACGCCGAAATAATAAATTATTGGTGGACCCCACAACGGAATATTTGTCGGATATAGAAAACGACAGAAGTAACCTTTTTAAATAAAAATAGTCAACGGAACTGTTAAAATACCGGTGATAAAAGAATAGTAGCATACGGTAGTTTATGGTATTTTCTGTAGCACACGGTACTCTACAGTAACACACGGTATTGCATAGTGTCTCATATTATTGGTCTGATAATTGACACCGTAACTGTTACGCATCATTTCATCGATAATTGTCACTGCATAATATTTTATATTATCAATTCAATAATTGTTGTTACACAGTATTTTGCATTATTGATTTAATAATTGTCATTACACTGTATTTTATATCATTGAGTCAATAATTGTTGTTGCACTGTTTTTAAAATTATTGAACCTAATAATTGTCACAGTAACATATGCACAGTAATTCACATTATTGAATCAATAATTGTCATTACACAGTAACGTATGCTTTATTTTACATTATTGTTATCTCTATTATGATGTTATTTAAACAGTTGTATTTCATTAATTTATTGACTTGATATCTAAGAGCTAACTATACTGTATTTATAACAATTAGTCATAATAATTGAATTGATAAAGTTATTTGTTTATAATATAAAGTTAGGTGATTATTAGGTGATATGAAATGAATGGTGTAGATTAAAGTGTGAATTATTGTTGAATAATTGAATTGATTTGTTTATAATATAAAGTTAAGTGATTATTAGGTGATATGAAATGAATGGTGTAGATTAAAGTGTGAATTATTGTTGAATAATTAAATTGATTTGTTTATAATATAAAGTTAGGTGATTATTAGGTGATATGAAATGAATGATGTAGATTAAAGATAATATAATATTTGAAATGGATGGTGTAGATTAAAAGATGATATTTAAATGAATGGTTTAGATTAAATGAATGATAAGATTTTTGGCTATAAATAGAAGCCTTAACTTAAGGATTTTTCATAAACTTCCTTACTTGTTCTTTCTTTCTCTCTCTAAATACTTCTTGTGAAAGTTCTCTCTAAGTGTGCTTAAGTCATCTTGAGTATTTGTGAAGATCTATAAGTATACGTGTACTGTTCAAGTTAATCAACCTCATTTAAATCAATATCCAGTCACGTGTTGAGGTAAGGGATACCATCTTTTTCATCTTCCATTATTCAAACATACTATGGTAAGGGATTATCATTATTTGATTCTCGATAATAATATTGTTTCTTCCTTACTCATAAGACGTGCCTTTTATTTCCATGTATTAAATTGTGGGAATAACCTTACGGAGCGGATTGCCGCCTGTTGGTGAATAACCTTTCGTATTCATTCATTATTAATCTCTGAGAATAACCTTACGGAGCGGATTGCCGCCTGTTTGGTGAATAACTCTTTGTACTCAAATTCTATTAAATTGTGGGAATAACCTTACGGAGCGGATTGCCGCCTGTTTGGTGAATAACTCTTTGTACTCAAATTCTATTAAATTGTGGGAATAACCTTACGGAGCGGATTGCCGCCTGTTGGTGAATAACCCTTTGTATTAATTTCCTTCACCTTTTGTTAATCAAACCTGCTACGGTAAGGGATATTATTTTCTTTCATACTCCTAAATCGAAATTTATTATGGAACTATTGCTTCTATAATTCCTGAAAATATTATATGTTCCATAATAGTTGAACTTCATTATTTCAACTGAACCTTCCTATTTACGTGAACCTTTCTATTGAATTGTAACCGTTATTCTGAACTGTGGATCTTGAATATCATTTTTAAATTTCACTCCACATCATGTTGACAATTTGGACATTATTTGAATCTGTACAAAGTAAACTTCCGATATTTATTGTTATCCTATTTCTTCTGTTCATCATTTATATCATTCTAATCATCCAAAAATCAAGCTGTTGTGAATATCTGTGGCCGGGGGCACAGATGTGATATATTTGTTGAACAGATGATAGGTTAAAGGCGATATAATAGGTTAAAGGCGATACATCTGTTCGGTGTCTTTTATGGCACGTGGTGAATGTTCTCTTTGGCCCGTAGTGCAAAGATGAACTGTTGTTTGGTATGATTATGACCAAAGGCTGAATCTGGTATAATCATGACCGTTGGTGTTATATTGAATGTCTTTGGCCCGTAGTGCAAAGATGAACTGTTGATCTGCATGATTATGATCAGGAACTGTGAATTTGTATTATCTTGACTAATGATATTTCAGATGATAAAAGTTGATGATGTTTTTCCTAAAAAGAGAACCGAGTGGACATTATAGTCTGCATTATTCTTCTAATAGATTACTCATTCCGCTGCTATTATTGATCTGAACGTTGTTTAAGAATTTAACTGCAGTTTTTGATATAAACCTTGTAGTCTATTGTATTCTATCAAGAACTCAACTGTTGAAGACTAATGATAATTTATTCGTCATTATCTTAGTCATGATATTCTTTACTGGGCTATTTGAGCTCACCCTTTCTTTTGTTCCATTGTTTTTCAACAGGAGATGAAAACATAACAGGGTCTAGCCGGGGAATGGAGTGAGGGTCCGAGGAATAGTTATCATAGTTTTCACGTTTTGTAAAATAGTGTGGCAATAATAGTGAAGACTTAGTTGTGTATTATTATACACTGTATTGTTGTACGTTGTGCTTTGTTGTAATAATTTTGTTGTAGTCTTTTGACGACTCAAGTATGGGCTGTGTGAGCCCAGATTTGGGGGCGTCACAGTTGGCATCAGAGCTTAGGGATATGGTCTTTAATGGAGATCTGGGGTAGAACTAGGAGGGGAGAGACGAATAGAATCAGTCACTAGTGTGTCCTACCTAAAATAGATTTTATTATCTAATGAGTCGATTTGAATGTAGGAACATGAAGTGATGAGTCAGTTTATTTGAACTAACATTTATTTTGTGACCACAGTTTAGTATGGCATCTGGAAATCAAGAGGTTAACTATGGAATGCCTGAAGCAAATGTAGCTGAGAATCAAGAGGCCCCAAACAATCCTCCTGCCAACTCAGGAAATAATGTTCCTGATAACATGATGAACGATGGATTCTTTAGGAATTTCATGCAGTTCATACAGAATCAAGGAAGAGGAAATCCAGTCAATAATAACGGTAGAAACGCTGGCAATTTGAGGATGGTCACTGTTAAGCAATTTAAAGAATTAGGACCACCTGAATTCCACGGGAAGCCTGACCCACTCAAAGCGGAGGCATGGCTGAAGCAGACGACAAAAATACTTGATGTCTTACAATGCGCTGATGATCAGAAGGTGTCATTTGCCACTTTTATGTTACGAGGTGAGGCGGACCATTGGTGGGAAGCGGTAAAACGTATCCAACCTTCAGCACTCGAAATGTCTTGGACAGAATTCGAAGAACTGTTTAACGAGAAATATTTTCCAGAAAGCATCCGCCATATGAAAGAGGTGGAATTCATTAAGCTAGAGCAGGGAAACATGACAGTCTCCCAATATGAAGCCAAGTTTGCCGAGTTATCTCGCTTTGCCACCCATCTTGTGGATGACGAAGCACGAATGAGTCGGATGTTCCTAAGAGGTTTGAGATTCAAAATTCGTCAACAACTTAGCTCTCATAAATTTAGTTTGTATTCAGATGTTGTAGATAGGGCTCAAAGGGTGGAGCAAACAGATGAAACATTGCAGCCAAGAGTTAATGATCAGCATAGAGAAAGGAGTGACAACAACCACAGGAACGAGAACCATCGAGGAGGTAACCAACACTTCGGTGGTAATTCCATACCAAATAACAGAAGAGGAGAATCTAGTGGGAACAATTTCAAAAGAAAGAGATTCCATAATAATTATGGAAGGGCACCAGCACCAGTACCAACACCAGCACCGACCCCAGTTTCAAGGGGAGAAGATCGACCACCAGTGAGATGCTATAGGTGTGGTCAGGAAGGTCACATCAGCCCAAACTGTACACTGCAGTCCAAAAAGTGCTACAGTTGTGGGAAAGAGGGTCATCTTGCGCGGTTTTGTCCTGCCACAAAATCAAGTCCAGCTGCAATGATGATACCAAAAGCTAGCGCGGATAAGGGAAAATCTGTAGTTCAAGGGAGAGCTTTTGTTGTGACATCCCAAATGGCGCGAAACTCGAACGAGGTGATAACCGGTAAGCTATTCATAAATTCTCGTGAAGTCTACGCTTTGTTAGATACTGGCTCTACCCATTCTTTTATCTCACCTGCATGTGCTCAGCGTTTAAACTTAACTCCTGAAAATTTGGACTTTGACTTATCAGTTGAAACCCCATTAGGAGAAATGACCATTATATCTACTGTCTATAAATCTTGCCTAGTTCAAATCAACAACCTCACATTACCTGTTGACCTTATTTCTTTGGAGATGCATGAATTTGATGTGATTTTAGGAATTGATTGGTTGACTACCCATCATGCTAAAATTGATTATTTTCATAAGATTATTAGTTTTCATATTCCTAATCAACCTGTCATGCAAATTCAAGCAACTAAACCATTGAAATCTATAACTGTTATTTCTAGCCATAAAGCCATTCGTTTATTGAAAAACGGATGTCAAGCCTTTTTAGCTCATGTCACTGATTTGAACAAAAACACGTCAAACTTGAATGATATTCCCATTGTTAATGAGTTTCCTGACGTTTTTCTGAGGAACTTTCTGGTTTATCCCAAACCGTGAAATTGAATTTTGTATCGATCTTGAACCCGGCACTAAGCCCATTTTTAAAGTCCCATACCAAATGGCTCCCATAGAACACCAAGAGTTGAAAGTTTAATTACTAGATATCGGTATCATTCATTCTAGTACAAAACTTATATCGAGCGAGGAATGCGAGAAGAGTTTTCAAGAACTCAAGAGGAGACTTGTTTCAGCTCCTGTTCTAACCATACCATCAGGATCAGGAGAATTTGTTATCTACAGCGATGCTTCTGGCAAAAGTCTAGGCTGTGTCCTTATGCAACATGGAAAGGTTATAGCTTATGCCTCTCGACAACTCAAAGATTATGAGAAAAATTATCCTACTCATGATCTAGAGTTGGCAGCAGTCGTTTTCGCGTTGAAGATCTGGAGACACTACTTGTACGGAGAAAAAGTGGATATCTATACGGATCATAAAAGTCTCAAGTATTTCTTCACCCAGAAGGAACTCAACATGCGACAACGACGTTGGCTTGAACTGTTAAAGGATTATGACCACACAATCCAGTATCACCCGGGAAAGGCGAACGTTGTAGCTGACGCTTTGAGCAGAAAATCTTATGCAAGTACAAGTGCACTGCTGACAACACAAAAGTGTATTTTGTACGACTTGCAAAAGATGGAGATAGAGCTAAAGACACCAAGGACCCACTCGAAGATTGCTCACGTGCGAGTAGAACCAACTTTAATCGATAAAATTAAAGCTGCTCAAGCTACCGATCCGGAACTGATAAACATGATAAAGAAAGTACAAGAAGGTGTCATTCCCGAAGCAAGAATCGACGAGAAAGGAATACTTCGAGTCAACTCTCGACTCTGTGTTCCTAACGATCCTGAATTAAAGCATAAAATCATGATGGAGGCACACAACACGCCGTTTGCAATCCACCCAGGAGGTACCAAGATGTATCGAGATCTTCGACATACATTTTGGTGGAACAATATGAAAAGAGAGATTGCGGAGTTTATCTCAAGGTGCCTAACTTGTCAACGTGTCAAGGCAGAGCATCAAGTTCCTAAAGGTCCATTACAATCACTTGAAGTTCCCGAATGGAAGTGGGAACACATCAATATGGACTTCGTGACGGGTCTTCCAAAAGTTTCTCAAGGCTTAGATGCAATTTGGGTGATCGTAGATAGATTGACCAAATCTGCTCATTTCTTGCCTATACGAGAAAACTTTTCACTTGAACGTCTTGCCGGTATGTACATAAATGAGATCGTGAGATTGCATGGCATGCCAGTTTCCATAGTTTCTGATCGAGATCCTAGATTCACTTCACGCTTTTGGATCAGTCTACAAAAAGCTATGGGCACTGAACTACGTTTTAGTTCTGCATACCATCCTCAAACGGACGGACAATCGGAAAGGACGATCCAGACCCTCGAAGATCTTTTGAGACTTTGTGTATTAGACTTCAAAGGAAGTTGGGATAAGTACTTGCCATTGGTGGAATTTTCTTACAACAACAGTTACCAAGCAAGCATAGGCATGGCTCCATTCGAGGCTTTGTATGGAAGGAAGTGTCGCTCTCCAATATGTTGGAATGAGGTAGGAGAAGCAAAATTGTTGGGACCCGAGTTGGTACGCTTGACGACCGAAAAGATCCAAATGATCCGACAACGAATACAGACCGCACAAGAATGACAAAAGAGTTATGCTGATCTTCATCGGAGAGACGAAAGTTTCAACGTCGGAGATCATGTATTCTTACGTGTTTCTCCATGGAAAGGGGTTACGAGATTCGGAAAGAGAGGAAAGCTCAACCCTCGATTTATTGGCCCATTTGAAATCCTCGATCGAATAGGAACCGTAGCCTACATACTAGCCCTACCACCAAGTATGTCTCGCATCCATAACGTTTTTCACATATCTATGTTACGTAAATATGTGAAGGACCCAAACCACCTCATTGAGTTAGAACCAGACGTTATAGCAGAGGATTTAACATACGAGGAGGTACCTGTTAAGATCCTGGATAAGAAGGAGCAGATCCTACGCTCAAAGGTTATACCTCAAGTTAAGGTTTTATGGAGGAACCAAGATACTGAGGAAATGACCTGGGAGCTAGAATCTGAGATGAAATCTAAGTATCCTTACCTCTTCGATATGTCAGGTACGTCAATTTCGGGGACGAAATTTCATAAGGAGGGGAGGTTGTAAGACCCCGAATTTTATGAAATACAAAATTTAATTTTTCTTCATATATATATTTTTTTTTTTGAAACAGTAAGTGGTTAAATTAACAAAATTGAAAGTTAAGGATGTTATGCGCAAATTTTATTTTGTCGAACAATATTCGCTTTGTCGGGGAATATTCGTTTGGTCGGGGAATATTCGTGCCGTACGACGGCGCCGAAATAATAAATTATTGGTGGACCCCACAACGGAATATTTGTCGGATATAGAAAACGACAGAAGTAACCTTTTTAAATAAAAATAGTCAACGGAACTGTTAAAATACCGGTGATAAAAGAATAGTAGCATACGGTAGTTTATGGTATTTTCTGTAGCACACGGTACTCTACAGTAACACACGGTATTGCATAGTGTCTCATATTATTGGTCTGATAATTGACACCGTAACTGTTACGCATCATTTCATCGATAATTGTCACTGCATAATATTTTATATTATCAATTCAATAATTGTTGTTACACAGTATTTTGCATTATTGATTTAATAATTGTCATTACACTGTATTTTATATCATTGAGTCAATAATTGTTGTTGCACTGTTTTTAAAATTATTGAACCTAATAATTGTCACAGTAACATATGCACAGTAATTCACATTATTGAATCAATAATTGTCATTACACAGTAACGTATGCTTTATTTTACATTATTGTTATCTCTATTATGATGTTATTTAAACAGTTGTATTTCATTAATTTATTGACTTGATATCTAAGAGCTAACTATACTGTATTTATAACAATTAGTCATAATAATTGAATTGATAAAGTTATTTGTTTATAATATAAAGTTAGGTGATTATTAGGTGATATGAAATGAATGGTGTAGATTAAAGTGTGAATTATTGTTGAATAATTGAATTGATTTGTTTATAATATAAAGTTAAGTGATTATTAGGTGATATGAAATGAATGGTGTAGATTAAAGTGTGAATTATTGTTGAATAATTAAATTGATTTGT
Source organism: Hedera helix (assembly GCA_947179155.2). Lineage (NCBI taxonomy): Eukaryota > Viridiplantae > Streptophyta > Magnoliopsida > Apiales > Araliaceae > Hedera > Hedera helix. The sequence continues at coordinate 14,222,316 of OX359268.1, forward strand.
TTATAATATAAAGTTAGGTGATTATTAGGTGATATGAAATGAATGATGTAGATTAAAGATAATATAATATTTGAAATGGATGGTGTAGATTAAAAGATGATATTTAAATGAATGGTTTAGATTAAATGAATGATAAGATTTTTGGCTATAAATAGAAGCCTTAACTTAAGGATTTTTCATAAACTTCCTTACTTGTTCTTTCTTTCTCTCTCTAAATACTTCTTGTGAAAGTTCTCTCTAAGTGTGCTTAAGTCATCTTGAGTATTTGTGAAGATCTATAAGTATACGTGTACTGTTCAAGTTAATCAACCTCATTTAAATCAATATCCAGTCACGTGTTGAGGTAAGGGATACCATCTTTTTCATCTTCCATTATTCAAACATACTATGGTAAGGGATTATCATTATTTGATTCTCGATAATAATATTGTTTCTTCCTTACTCATAAGACGTGCCTTTTATTTCCATGTATTAAATTGTGGGAATAACCTTACGGAGCGGATTGCCGCCTGTTGGTGAATAACCTTTCGTATTCATTCATTATTAATCTCTGAGAATAACCTTACGGAGCGGATTGCCGCCTGTTTGGTGAATAACTCTTTGTACTCAAATTCTATTAAATTGTGGGAATAACCTTACGGAGCGGATTGCCGCCTGTTTGGTGAATAACTCTTTGTACTCAAATTCTATTAAATTGTGGGAATAACCTTACGGAGCGGATTGCCGCCTGTTGGTGAATAACCCTTTGTATTAATTTCCTTCACCTTTTGTTAATCAAACCTGCTACGGTAAGGGATATTATTTTCTTTCATACTCCTAAATCGAAATTTATTATGGAACTATTGCTTCTATAATTCCTGAAAATATTATATGTTCCATAATAGTTGAACTTCATTATTTCAACTGAACCTTCCTATTTACGTGAACCTTTCTATTGAATTGTAACCGTTATTCTGAACTGTGGATCTTGAATATCATTTTTAAATTTCACTCCACATCATGTTGACAATTTGGACATTATTTGAATCTGTACAAAGTAAACTTCCGATATTTATTGTTATCCTATTTCTTCTGTTCATCATTTATATCATTCTAATCATCCAAAAATCAAGCTGTTGTGAATATCTGTGGCCGGGGGCACAGATGTGATATATTTGTTGAACAGATGATAGGTTAAAGGCGATATAATAGGTTAAAGGCGATACATCTGTTCGGTGTCTTTTATGGCACGTGGTGAATGTTCTCTTTGGCCCGTAGTGCAAAGATGAACTGTTGTTTGGTATGATTATGACCAAAGGCTGAATCTGGTATAATCATGACCGTTGGTGTTATATTGAATGTCTTTGGCCCGTAGTGCAAAGATGAACTGTTGATCTGCATGATTATGATCAGGAACTGTGAATTTGTATTATCTTGACTAATGATATTTCAGATGATAAAAGTTGATGATGTTTTTCCTAAAAAGAGAACCGAGTGGACATTATAGTCTGCATTATTCTTCTAATAGATTACTCATTCCGCTGCTATTATTGATCTGAACGTTGTTTAAGAATTTAACTGCAGTTTTTGATATAAACCTTGTAGTCTATTGTATTCTATCAAGAACTCAACTGTTGAAGACTAATGATAATTTATTCGTCATTATCTTAGTCATGATATTCTTTACTGGGCTATTTGAGCTCACCCTTTCTTTTGTTCCATTGTTTTTCAACAGGAGATGAAAACATAACAGGGTCTAGCCGGGGAATGGAGTGAGGGTCCGAGGAATAGTTATCATAGTTTTCACGTTTTGTAAAATAGTGTGGCAATAATAGTGAAGACTTAGTTGTGTATTATTATACACTGTATTGTTGTACGTTGTGCTTTGTTGTAATAATTTTGTTGTAGTCTTTTGACGACTCAAGTATGGGCTGTGTGAGCCCAGATTTGGGGGCGTCACAAACAGGATTTGTTTTAGTTAAAAACAAGTCTCAAAGTATCATTTTAAGAACTCCATTTTTATGTCAACTTATGCCAATCACTAAAATTGATACTATGAGAATTTATACTAATCTTAATAACAGAGAAATTATATTTGAATTCATAACAGAACCTTATACTAAAGAAATCAATCATATTAAAAATATGATTTATTATAAAGAAAAATAATTAAATTTTATTAAAAAAGAAATACAATTTCTTACTATTGAACAAAGACTTCAAAATCCTTCACTACAAATAAAAATTAAAAATATATTTCAAAATTTTCAAACAGAAATATGTAGTGAATTTCCAAATGCAGTTTGGGACAGAAAGAAACATATTATTTCTCACCCTTATATTCCAGAATATAATGAGAAAAATATTCCTACTAAATCTCGTCCCAGTCAAATGAAAAAACAAATTTACAATTATGTAAAACAGAAATTGAGTCTCTTTTACAGAAAAAATTAATAAGACCAAGCCATTCTCCTTAGAGCTGTACTGCTTTTTATGTAAACAAAAATACAGAAATTGAAAGAGGAACACCAATGTTAGTTATTAATTATAAACCTTTAAATAAAACCTTACAGTGAATAAGGTATCCAATTCCAAATAAAAAAGATCTTTTAGATCGATTACGTGATTCTACTATCTTATCTAAATTTGATTTAAAATCGAGATTTTGGCAAATACAAATTGATGAGAGGGATAGATACAAAACATCATTCATTGCACATTTTGGACATTATGAATGAAATGTTTTACCCTTTGGAGTAAAAAATGGTCCATCAGAATTTCAATATATCATGAATGATATTTTTAATCCTTTTATAGAATTTATTATCTGTTATATAGATGATGTTTTAATTTTTTCATCTTGTATAGACCAGCATATAAAACATCTAAACATTTTTAAAAAAGTTATTATCAAAAATGGATTAGTTGTTTTTGCATCAAAAATGAAACTCTTTCAAACAACTGTCAGATTTTTAGGAAATAATATCCATAATGGAACTATTATTCCTATAAACAGAAGTATTGAATTTGCATGTAAATTTCCTGATAAAATTAAAGACAAAACTCAATTACAATGATTTTTAGGAAGTCTTAATTACACCAGAGATTTTTATCCTCAAATAGCACAGGATACTTCTATTCTGTATGATAGATTGAAAAAGAATCATTTACCATGGAATAAACAACATACTTTAGCAGTACAAAAAATTAAAGAAAAAGTTAAACAATTGCCTTGTTTAACTTTACCAAATCCTACTTAGAAGAAATTCATTGAAACTGATGCTTCTAGTCAAGGATATGGTAGGATTCTTAAACAGTTTAACCCTAACAGCAAAAAGGAAGAACTCTTTCGTTTTCATTCAGGAACATAGAAAGAACTAGCGTTAAATTATCCAACTATCAAATAGGAATGTTTATCAATTGTCAAATGTGTTTTAAAATTTTAAGATGATCTTTTAAACTAGTATTTCTTAAATAGAGTTGATTGCTCTGCTGCTAAACAAATATTTATGAAAGATGTTCAAAATCTTGCATCAAAGCAAATCTTTGCTACCTGGAAAAGTATCATATCTGTATTTGATTTTGATATTAAATATATCAAATGAGAACAAAATTCTTTACCAGATTTTCTAACACATGAATACTTGCAGGCTTAATAACCAGCAGAGGCTGTGGCCAAGGCCGAGGCAGAAATCAATATTATACAGAATTTTTGAGTTTAAATACTCAAAACAATACTTCTGAGGTTTCTTCTAGCAAAACAGCATAAGATGTTCTGATAGCTCCAGAAAAATACATCTTTAACAATAATTGTGAAGAAATAATTCTTTATATTTGAACATAATGATGAGAAATGGATGTCTGATCCATGGGAAATTAAGAGACGTTATTTAATTACTTAACAATTTTCTCCTCATTTTGACCAGTATCGATATATCTATGAGGGTATCATGATTGAAACAACATCCATGTAAGTTAAACATACTCTTTATGATCCATCTAGGGTTTCTAGCCCTATCACTTACAGTAAAATATACCAAGTAGGAGCTGCTACAAAACTATTAACACGTCTGTCAACGATTTACAAAGGGAAAATAGTCAAGAAATGAATTACATGCAACAGACTTACCCTATACGCTAAAGTATGCTGTTTATTCCATGGTAAATGATTCTTTTTCAATCTATTATACGGAATAGAAGTATCATGTGCTATTTAAGGATAAAAATCTCTTATATAATTAAGACTTCCTAAAAATTATTGTAATTGAGTTTTGTCTTTAATTTTATCAGGAAATTTACATGCAAATTCAATACTTCTATTTATAGGAATAATAGTTCCATTATGGATATTATTTCCTAAAAATCTGACAATTGTTTGAAAGAGTTTCATTTTTGATGCAAAAATAACTAATTCATTTTTGATAATAACTTTTTTAAAAATGTCTAGATGTTTTATATGCTGGTCGATAGGAGATGAGAAAATTAAAACATCATCAATATAATAGATAATAAATTCTGTAAAAGGATTAAAAATATCATTCATGATATGTTGAAATTGTGATGGAACATTTTTTACTCTAAAGGGTAAAACATTCCATTCATAATGTCCAAAAGGTACAGTGAATGTTGTTTTGTATCTATCCTTCTCATCAATTTGTATTTGCCAAAATTCCGATTTTAAATCAAATTTAAAGAGGATGGTAGAATCATGTAATCGATCTAATAGATCTTTTTTTGTTTGGAATTGGATACGTTATACACTATAAGGCTTTATTTAACGGTTTAAAATTAATAACTAACTTTGGCATTCCTCTTTCAATTTCTGCATTTTTGTTTACATAGAAAGCAATACAGCTCTAAGGAGAATCACTTGGTCTTATTAATTTTTTTCTGTAAAAGAAACTCAGTTTATGTTTTACATAATTTGTAATACTTTTTTTTTCATTTGACTGGGACGAGATTTAGTAGGGAATATTTTTCTTATTATATTCTGGAATATAAGGGTGAGAAATAATATGTTTCTTTCTGTCCCAAAATGCATTTGGAAATTCACTACATATTTCTGTTTGAAATTTTTGAAAAATATTTTTAATTTTTATTTGTAGTGAAGGATTTTGAAGTCTCTGTTCAATAGTAAGAAATTGTATTTCTTTTTGAATAAAATTTAATTATTTTTCTTTATAACAAATCATATTTTTAATATGATTCATTTCTTTAGTATAAGTTTCTGTTATGAATTCAAATATAATTTCTTTGTTATTAAGATTAGTATAAATCCCCATAGTATCAATTTTAGTGATTGGCATAAGTAGACATAAAAATTGAGTTTCTAAAATGATACTTTGAGACATGTTTTTAACTAAAACAAATCATGTTGGTAAACATAATCTTTGTTTACATATTAAGACTTATGGTATTTTGTATTTAATTCTCATAAAATTTCAATTGACACTAGTTAAAGACTGAATGATTTTCTGGAAGTACTTAGTGGGAACTGTTAACACGATAGAAATCTAGAAGGGAGGGGGGGGGGTTGAATAGATTCTTTTAAAAATTTCTTCTACTTAAAGAGATCTTACTTAATTAATTCTTAATCAAAAAGTTTAACACGATGGAATACGATTTAGTTATCCTTTTCTTGATATGTTAGAGTAATATTTCAACAAGCAATTATATGGTAGATATAGCAAAATAAAAGACACAATAAGAAAGACTTTGGGTTTTAAGTGGTTCAGAGCTCACAAGACTCCTACTTCACTGTTCTGCTCTTCAAGCAGCAAATTCACTAAGGATACTTTTACAATATCAGAATCACTAAGATTCCTTCAAGACCCGCAGTCTTGGAACTTTAGTTCACAAAGAACTCTACAAGTCTAACAGACTTGGATACACTAGTTCACAAAGAACTCTACAAGTCTAACAGACTTGGATACACTAGTTCACAAAGAACTCTCCTGGAGTGATGTATATTTGGATGTGCTACTAAGTTGCTATAAGCTTGAGTTTTCGAAGGACTTAGTAGCAATGCAAGCTTTCTTATCAGTTTGATCTTTTTCACTTCTTGCGTATACTTTTCTTTGTTCAGAGAGTTATTTTTCTCTTTTGCCGATCTTAGTATTTAAGAAGTTAGGGCTTCAGTTTTCTTCCCGTTGGACCATCTGCTTGAGCTTGTGTTTCTTTCCGTTACCTCACAGAGGAGAGCTGTTGTATATTATATTAATATTGCTCATTAAAGCTCTGATGAGATTTTATTTGATCTGATCTGTTAGTCCCTGGAAGGTTGTTTTCTTTTTCCTTTGGGACAGATATGTCAGTTGTAGGTTCCTACCAACTTTCATAGAGTCGTTTGGTCCTTCCATACTATAGGACTAATAGGACACAGTCCTCTGACTTTTCTGCCTTGAAAGTTTTCTTTTTGTTCCATAGTGCGCTTGGGTCAGTCCCCTGACTTTTCTGACTTTGATCGATTTGCAGAAGTTTCCTTTTTGGTTACATTAATGTAGATTGAATTCTTGAATAGAATAGCTCCTGATCTGAGAGTCGTGATGTCTCTTGCCTTTTTGCTCAACGACCTTCCATGATCAACTCTACGAATATCCTTGCTGTCGATTGATCTGTAAAGGATCATCTCTTACTGTCATCGTAGAGTCTACTCAACTGTTAGACTGTTGATCGTAGAGTTCGATTTAAGGTTTCTCGTTTAGAACATAGTCTGTTTGGTCGTAGAGTCTTCTTGACCAAAATCGTGTAGTCCGTTCTACGATTGGTTGTCTTGATCGTAGAGTCTGTTCAAATCGTAGAGTCTCCTTGACTGAAATCGTAGAGTCCATTCTACGATTTTTATTACACTAACAGATCAACCTAACAGTTTTGATCTATCTAAGTCTTAGTACAACACAAAAGACTTTTATACATTTATATCAAGAGATCAACCTAACAGTTTTGATCTTATCTAATACAGTCCTTGTACATTATTTCTTATCATCAAATTTAACCATTCAATGTTCAACAATCTCCCCCTATTTGATCATGACAACATAAATAACAGATAATGATTTGAACACATTAAATAAGCAAAATGCAAGAGTAATTGAATGGCTAATTATACAGTGAACAACTGTATTTTCTAGAGAAAAATATGAATTTTATTGATGTTTTAGTCAGTTGATACAATTGAGAAAACAAACAAAAAAAACTTATCTCCTTCTTCTAGGAGGTCTTCTACTTTCTTCTTCCCTCTGCCTGAAGAGTGCTCTCCTTTCTTCATCTGCTTTTCTCAATTCTTCTTCCCTCAGCAAGGCTTCTTCTTCTTTAATTTGAAACCATTATTGTGAGCTAGATGGCCTCACAGTTGAGGAAGAAGGCCTTGTTGTCACCTCCTATATGGGACGAGATGGTACTGCTTCGAATCTAGGAGGATGTATTGATGTTTGAACCATCCTCATCCCTTGAGGTGCTCTACCTCTTCTGCTGTAGTCTGAGCTTGTTCTTGTTTGTTCTGCTGTGCTTAGTTTCTTCTCCCCCTTGTTGGCATCATTAAGTGTTGCTACCTGTTATGAAAGCTGCTGTATGCTTTGAATAATTTCTTGAAGTTGAGTCTTAGTGGCAGCGACATCATCTTGGTGGGCTTGAAGTCGTTCGTTAGCCATTATTTGTTTTTGCTCCACCAATGACAAAGTGTCATTCGACCGATGTTGTTGTTCTGTGAGAGAGTTCTTCAAGGCAATGATCTCATTACTGAGGAGAGTGATAGATTTGTCATTGGTTTCTTGAAGAACGACAACGGCCTGCTGATGTTTGTATAAGGCTTCCAGAAAATTTTTATCTCTTTCTTGGAGCTTTTCAGAGACTGCTGCCGTTAACTGCCTTAATCTTGTAGAGAATTGTTTATTCAGGCTGTTAGAGAGATCGTTGGCAGCATCAATGACATCTTCCATTCTACGTTGAAGGTTGTGGGATTTCAATGCCAGGTCGTTCTGTATCTCTGTATGGATATGGCTTGTCAAGTCAGTTAAGCCCTCAGTTGTAGGAAGCCGAGATACCTTGTCTAGAATTTGCTGGAGGAGTTGAGAGGATTGTCCCTGGTCAGCTGTAGAGCTTGGAATGTGAAAGTATTCGTGACCAGAGGTGGAGGGAATATCCGCGTAGGTTAAGAGGAGTCTTGAAGATGGAACCGAAGGCATTGTTTGCTAAGTAGAAAAAATTTCGGGAGAGTCTGGAGGGCACTCTACGTTTTGATTATTTAGGCTTTCTTGACCACTAGTCATAGAGGGTGATAAGTAGGTTTTATACCTACTATTTCGGTACCAACTTGCTTAACTTTCGCTTGTTCTCATTGGTTTTTATTTACTATTCATGCTTTTATGTCAGTTTTGTAGGTTTCATGCTCCATAGCTCTTTATTGGCCTTTTCCGTCTTTTTGTGGACAAACCGGCGTGTTTTGGACTATAACACTATAACTCGTGCGGGGAGGAAGAATAGCTGTTTTCAGGACAAACTTGGTACGAGGAGGGTATGATATCCACGAAGATCGGATGCAGCAGAAAGCGGTGCACAAATCCTAAGACTAGTGCACGGCGCAGCTGCGCCGCAATCCTTCATAAACACTGCGCAGCTGCACAGTCCATCTACATGCTGCCTGACTGGTGCACGGCGCAGCTGCGCCGCATTCCTTCACAATTGCTGCGCAGCTGCGCAGTACCTCTGCTGGCTCTTTGACTGCCGTGAGGCACAGCTGCGCCCCATCTCAGTACAAACACGGCGCAGCTGCGCCGGTCCTTCGCACCAAAATCTGATATGACTTATTTTAAACGGGCCAATCACAAACTCCTTGCTACAGTGATCGGAAATGAAGCGCTTGAGGCTATATATATCAGTAGTATCAGTCTAAGGAAGATATAGAAGATAACATAGAGAATAGCTAGGTCAAAAGGAAGAAGAGAGAGCTCATTGTTCATTTCCATTCTTTGTTTTCTTTGTTCTCTCTTGTTCCTTGTGATTTAGCTAGAGTAGTTTAGCTTAGGGCTGGGCATTGGAAGTTTGAAGCATTGTGTCAACATTGGAACTCCGGACTTGAAGAAGAGAAACCGAGCTTTACATTTCTTAACCCTTGTTTTCTCTTTCTTTTCATTTGTAGCTCCAATGTATGAACATTTGTGGATGATGGTTGTTATTTCTATTATGAACTAACTTCTCTTATGGGATTATAATGAAACCTAGGGTTTAGTTCAATTTGTTATGCTTCCTTGTTTTGGCTAAATGATTATGTATGGATTTTCTAATGTGGTTTATTTTAATTGTTTAAGTGCTTGATCACTATTTACCTTGTTATCTCACACGAAACCGAGATGGGGAGTGTGAGTTTAGAACCAACCATGTTAGCTTGTGTTCATGATTTCACATGACGTTGGATTGCATGATTAGTGCTAAGGATAGACATATACCGAAGCACCACACGTAGTCTTTTGAAAACTTGTGCTTAAACCCGTTTTTCTCTAGGTCACATAGACATATAGTGATTTAATTAACTTGGGTGTTCTTTCCCGTTCTGTTGCCCTTTGGGTCGGATCTGGGTTGGATATGGGTATGATGCAACGAGAGTTGGTCATGCTTTAGTTTCGTGTTTTCGACTAACAATCCGAGATAATCAGTTAGGTTTAACAGGAAGTAGCACAGTTGAATGACGCCCTAGGTGAAGTTATAATCCCATACCTCCTTTGTCTGCTTAAATCGTTTATTATTTAGTTGTCTTTAATTTTCTTAACTTAAATTCAATTCACAATTCCTTGTTTTACTTGACACTGTTTAAAAAAGACAATATAGTTTTAAAATTGCTGCTTGATAGTGTAGTAACGATTCATAGTCATCGTGGGAACGATACTTTACTTACTTTATATTACTTGTTGACCACGTGCACTTGCGTGTAAGTGTTGATTTGTCATGCGTACGGTTTGACACCCAACAGAGGGTGGTGACTCTACGATCGGGGAAGTGTTGATCGTAGAGTTTGATACAGAGTTGGTATTTGAGGACTCCTCAAATTTATTGAACATTGGTGAGGGTGAATGAATTTGAATGAGGGCTAGAGGGATAAAATGTACCTTTTGCCCTAAAGAATATGAAAAGGGGCTGTATGAAATAAGCTTCTGGGCAAAAAATAGATTCTGAGGATAGCCTTGAGCTATAATCACCACATTTGGGTATGCTTTGAATGTCCAGAAGACCTGATCCCATGCATTGTGCACCATAGCTCGGTGGAATGGCATCAGTGGCAAAAATTTCAGCAGGCAGTTGTAGTTAAGATGCCTTTGCTCATTTCTTCCAACGACCACTATTTCGATGTCATCCTCTTCATCATTATTCATTGTGGCTGAAGGGACTGAAGTACCTTCGTGAGTCTCCCCCTCAGCCAAAGCATCTGTTGGCTCAGAAACTACTGGTGGCTCCCCCTCAGTTTGAGCATCCATAGGCTCAGCTGCTTTAGATGACTCCTTCTCAACTGGAGCAATGACATCTTTTTCAAGTAGCTCCCCCTTAGCTACTAAGTCTTTGTTGGCTAATTTAACTAGCCTTCTTCTCTTTCTTTTTGGCTCTTTTGGGGGTGGCCTCTTCAGCTTCATACTTGATGCGAGTTTCCATTCGCAGATCAGAATCTTCACCCTCTGATGCAGCCTTTTCTTCAGGAGCAGCATCAGGAGCAGCATCAGGAGCCTCATTAGATGAGCCCTGAGGTTCTTCAATCTCAAAGGCTTTCTTTCCTTTCCTCTTTCTGACGAGACTCTGTGATTGTTTACTGACTTCCTGAGATTCTTCTTCTGCAGGAGTGTTCTTTAATAGAGATGGCCCTGCCCCACTCTGTGTTCCTTCACTATCCCCTGACCGGGATAGTTTCCTATTTTCAACCGGATTCCTCCTCCAGTTGTCAAAAAATTTCTGGGTGATTCTTTTGTTAGTATTTAGGACTTCTCCTTCATCAAGCTCAATCAGATCCCCCAAAGATGATCTAAGGAGACTACTGATGAATCTCCCATAGAACATTTTTCTGGTCCCCTTTGCTTTTTCCGCATTTTGGACCCAGTTCCCTATCCATTCCAACAGCAAAGAGCCATAGTTGATGTTTGTCTTCTTGGCTATAACTGTCATCAATTTCAGCTGCACCTCACTGACTGAGTCATGAGCCGAGTCTTTGCAGAGTAGGCATTTACCAACCACATCTGTCAGGAACTCATATTTCTGAGGAAATTCTTTCTTCTTTAAACCTTTCAGTCCTGGATTCTTTTGGCGGTGCATTCTTCTCAGGCCTTCTTCGGTATTCACCATATTTAGAGATGTGAGGCCTCCTTGCTTGAATCTTAGGGCAAGATTAAATTCTTCCACAGTGAGGTTGAGCTGTACTCCTCTTACAGTAGTGGTTAGAGTTCCGTTTGCGTAGGATCCATTGATGTAGAACTCTCGGATAAGCTTTGACAGAATCCTCGTATTTGTTCCCAAAGCTTTTCGCAGACCCGCCTTTTCTAGTAACTGGATTATTCTTTTGAATTGCTTATCTGCCGTTGTGAAGGCTTCGAAGTTGAGCTCGTTTCCAGAAATGACTTGAGCAGGTGCCATTTGATAGTTTTCCTGAAATAGTAGGAACGATTTATCTGAGTATTGAAAACTTAGGGTTTTAGATTGAGAGAGATAGATAGGAATGATAGATTTTTTGATTTGAAGAAATAAACGACGTGCAGTTTTCAAAGTATTTAAAACTTCCCTCTATGTTTGCTGAGATGCGTGTCATGTTCTGATAGGAGCATTTCAGTTGGTTGATGATCTTTTTGCCCCTAGAGCTTTACGATCCTTCTTTACACTTCAATTCTTTTGTTGATGTTCGTTGAGTTAGCTTTACGATAGAGGAATACTTTGCGATCCTTGGCTTGCCAACCGTTAAGTGAGCTCTTCGATTTGTAGTGTACTCTACGATTCTTGGTTTGTTGATCGTTGAGTGATCTCTACGATCTTCAGCGTACTCTACGATCCTTTGCTTGACGATCGTTGAGTGTGCTCCACGAATTTGTCTTTTACTTATTTTCCTTGCTCACTTTTATTCCTGCAGAGTTAGTATCTTTCCAAAATCATGATATATATTAAGGGTCTAGATTTAGCATTCCTAACTCACTTATGAGTTTATTAAATCTTGATTCATCTAAAGGTTTTATAAATACATCTGCTAGTTGCTCTTCAGTTGGGATGTAGTGAAGTGATATATTACCATTTTGTACATGATCCCTAATGAAATGATATCTTATATCTATGTGCTTAGTTCTTGAATGCATAACAGGATTATGAGTTATAGTAATTGCACTATTATTATCACAATATATAGGACTATAATTAAGCTCAAACCCATAGTCTGTAAGCTGAGTCTTCATCCATAGGATTTGTGCACAGCAACTGCCAGCGGCTATATATTCAGCTTCTGCAGTTGATGTCGACACTGAGTTATGCTTTTTACTAAACCAAGAGACAAGTTTGTTGCCAAGCATCTGGCAAGTTCCACTTGTGCTCTTTCTGTCTATTTTGCATCCTGCATAGTCAGCATCTGAGTATCCTATAAGATCAAAGGAGGACTCCTTGGGATACCACAATCCTAAATTTGGAGTTCCTTTAAGATATTTGAAAATTCTTTTCACAGCTAATAGATGAGACTCTTTGGGGTTAGCCTGAAATCTAGCACATATACATGTAGCAAACATTATATCTGGTCGACTAGCGGTAAGATATAATAGCGAACCTATCATACCTCTGTACTGAGTGATTTCAGTGGATTTACCATTTTCATCTTTGTCATGTTTGGTGGCAGGTGGCATAGGAGTTTTCATGATAGATGCAGATTCCATGCCATATTTCTTTAATAAGTCTTTGATGTATTTGGCTTGATTAATGAATATTCCTTCATCAGTTTTCTTCACTTGTAGTCCAAGGAAGAAGTTGAGTTCTCCCATCATGCTCATTTCAAACTTGCTCTGCATAAGCTTGGCAAATCTTTCACATAATTTTTCATCAGAAGAACCAAATATGATATCATCTACATAAATTTGAACTAGCAGTGTTTTATCCTTATGTTTTCTCAAAAATAAGGTAGTATCTATTCTTCCTCTAGTGAATCCTTTTTCAATGAGAAGTTTGTTAAGGTTTCATACCATGCTCTTGGTGCTTGTTTTAGACCATATAGTGCTTTATCTAATTTATAAACATAATTTGAAAAGGTTGGATTGATAAAACCTGGAGGTTGTTCCACGTAAACTTCTTCTTGAAGTTCTCCATTTAGAAAAGCGCTCTTGACATCCATTTGGAAGACTTTGAACTTCATGTGTGCAGCATGGGCAAAGAAGATCCTTATGGCTTCCAACCTGGCAACTGGAGCATACGTTTCATCGTAGTCAATTCCTTCTTCTTGAGAGTAACCTTTGGCCACTAGTCTTGCTTTGTTTCTTGTTATCACACCATTTTCATCCATCTTATTTCTGAAAACCCATTTGGTGCCAATGACTGGTTTATGCTGAGGCTTGGCCACTAATCTCCAGACCTTGCTTCTTTCAAATTGATTTAGCTCCTCTTGCATGGCCTCTATCCAACTTGAATCTCTTAAGGCTTCTTCGATCTTCTTGGGTTCCTCTTGAGAGAGAAAGCTTAGGTAAAAGCATTTCATTCGAAGTTGCAGCTCTAGTCTTGATTTTGGCGTTTGGATCTCCAATAATTAGATCTTGAGTGTGATCTTTGGTCCATTTTATTCTGCTAGGGACGTCTGTTCTGGTACTTTCTTTTCTTAGCTCCTCTAAATCAGCTTCTGGTTCTGATCATAGAGTTCCAATGTCTGGTGTGGTGTGCTCTACGATTTCCTCTCCTTGTTCAACGATTTCTGTCGCTGGTTCTATGGTCGTAGAGTTAGACTCTACGAATTTGAGTTCTTCGATCGTTGAGCTTGTGTCTGATGACTCGTTGAATGGTGATCTTTTCTTTTCAGGATCTGATTCATCGAATGTGACGTGGATGGAGGTTTCAATAGTTAATGACTCCTTGTTGAACACCCTAAATGCTGTGCTATCTGTTGTATAGCCAAGGAAGATTCCTTCATCTGATTTTGGCTGGAATTTGGTTAGATGCTTCTTGCCATTGTTGAGTACGTAGCACAGGCAACCAAACGCATGGAAATAACTTATGTTTGACTTTCTTCCTTTCCATAATTCGTACGGAGTTTTCTTCAATGTTGAGTGTATGAGCGACCTATTTTGAGTGTAACATGCAGTATTGATGGCTTCCGCCCAGAAATATTCAGGAAGATAGGCTGCTGCAAAAAGGGTTCTTCCTGCTTCAATAAGAGTCCTATTCTTCCTTTCTGCTACTCCATTTTGCTGAGGCGTTCTTGGGGCTGAGAAGTTGTGATTTATTCCATTTTCTTCACAGAATAGGTCCATATCTGAGAAATCAAACTCTCGTCCATGATCACTTCTGATGGCCTTGATCTTTTCCCCCTTTTCATTCATGATTAGTCTAAAGAGCTTGATAAGATGTGAAATGGTTTCATCTTTAGAGCTTAGAAAAGATACCCATGTATATCTGGTGTAGTCATCTACTACCACTAGAGAGTATCTCTTTCCTCCGAGGCTAGTCGTTGATACTGGTCCGAATAAATCCATGTGAAGTAATTGAAGAGCCCTATCATTTGAGTTTACTGATTTGCTCTGGAATGCCGTCTTTGTTTGCTTTCCAAACTGACAAGCTTTGCAGGGTTTTTCTTTGATGAAGTTTAACTTTGGCAATCCTTTTACTAGATCTTTAGAGGCAAGCTTTGAAATACTCTTGAAGTTAAGATGAGATAACCTCCTATGTCAGAGCCAACACATATCTTCAAAGGCTTTAGCAAGAAAACAGACAATTTGTTCTGAACTTAATTTAGCAAGATTGACCACATAGACATTTCCTTCTCGAACTCCTTCTAGCTTTAGAGAGTTAGTCTTCAAGTCTCTAACTTGGCATTGGTTGTTGAGAAAGGTGACTTGATGTCCTTTGTCACAGAGTTGACTTATACTTAGCAAGTTGTGCTTTAGTCCCTCAACATATGCCACTTTACTGAAAGATATAGCACCATTCCCAGTTGAGCCATAACCTCTGGTTTTCCCAGAGTTGTTGTCTCCAAAAATAACAGCAAGTCCATCTTATTCTTTAAACTCTGATAGAAGAGCCTTGTCTCCTGTCATGTGCCTTGAGCATCCACTGTCAAGATACCAGATGGATCTCTTTACCTGCATAACAAATCAATCTTCATTTTGGTACCCATATCTGTTTGGGTCCTGCTTTTTTAGTACCTTTTGGGACCCAAATCTGTTTGATTTTATATCCTTGCAGTCTATGATATCTTAACAAATATTTATCATTTTTATGATGGTGCCTATGATTGATATGATATTGACGATGATATGTGTGCATTTGTGACTTCTTGTTTGTCCAGGACTTGTATGGATTATGATTTCTCATAGTCTTTTGCTGATCTACATTCTGCTTCCATACTACTCTACGATTCTCATGATTCGTAGAGTGAGTTTTGCTTAACTTATTTTTCAATTTTCTGAACCCAAGACCTGTGTGAGTTTTATTGTTAAAAATGATAGTAGGTTTAGCAGAATGTGGATTGCTGGGAGATATCGAATCTGAGGATTTCATGAACACAATTCCTTTATTAAGATTAAATGATTTGCCTTCATTTATTTCCATTGACTTCTCCATATTGGGATTTGAGAATGAATTCTCAAATCCTAATCCTGATCTATCAGTCACATCTCTTTGACTTGAGATCAGGGTGTCCATAGACGAACTAGACTTGTTCCACATAAAAATTGTCTTTTCTAGTTCCTGAATCTTGGAGACTAGTGAGGATTCTTTATGAGTGCTTAATTCATTTATCTCTTTTAGTCTTTCATTCTCAGTCTCAAGATTAGAGTAAAGTTTTGCAGTTTGAACTGAGGCTTCTAATTCTATGCTTATTTTTTCTTTATCCTCTTTTAGATGGGAGTAGTCTTTAGATAACCTTCTAAACAATTTTATGTATTTGTGCAATTTTGTCATTAAGTCATGCATGCCTTCTCTAAGATCATCAATGCTTAATTCAGGAAAGTAGGAATCAAATACCTCATCTATGATGAATTCCTTTTTGCTGCTTCCTTCTTCATTTGCCATTAAGCACATGTTGGCCTTTTGTGGCTTTTCATCGTCACTTGACTCAGAATTTAGCTCTTCTTCTGAGTCACTCCAGGAGCCTTCAGCTATGAAGCTTTTGTCTTTCTTCTTTTGTTTGTGGAAGCTCTTGAATTCTCCTTTTGGATTTGCTATTTTTTTGTCCCTCTTCAGCTCTTCTCTTAAGGGTTTTGGACATTTAGCAATGAAATGACCTGGCTTTTTGCAATTATAGCAAAGGTCATTTGGTTGTTCTTTGCTGCTGTTGCTTCTGAACTTCTGAGGTCTGTTCCTGTTGATGAATCTTTTAAAGTGTCTGACTAGCATGGTAGCTCCTTTATCATCATTTGATTCATCCTTGTCAGAGTCAGAGATATCCTTGTGATTGTTTCTGTGAGTTGAGGTTGAGGCTTTAAGAGCAATGTTTTTCTCCTTCTTTCTTTCCCCAGATAGATTCTCTGCTCTTTGATTTAGCTCAAGCTCATAGGTGAGAAGATTTCCATATAACTGCTGTACAGTCATCTCGTGCAGGTTCTTCGACTCCCGGATGACTGTGGTTTTGGCATCCCATTTGCTTGGCAAAGATCTCATGAATTTAATGATAAAATCTCTGTTTGGATAGATTTTTCCATAAGATCTGAGAGAGTTTAGTAGCAAGTTAAATCTTTCGTAGGTGGTTGTAATGTTTTAACCTGAGATGTGGGTGAACATTTCATACTGTAGAACAAGCAGTGATTGCTTATTTTCTCTGACTTCTTCTGTTCCTTCATGCATGATCAACAGAGTTTGCCAGACTTCTTGAGCTGTTTTACAGTTGACAACGTTCTCAAATAGATCATCATCCAGAGATTCAAATAAGATGTTCTTAGCCCTTTTGTCTCTTTGAACATCCTTCTTTTCATTGTCTGTCCATTCGTCTCTTTTCTTTGCTACTAGTTTGCTTGGATCTTCAGTTGATAGTGCAAGCTTCATTGGTATGATCGGCCCATTTAGCACTGTCTCGAACAGTTCATCATCTATAGCATCCATGTAAGCTTGCATACGAACTTTCCAGTTAGCAAATTTTCCTTTATTACACATAGGTGGTCTGTTACCTCCACCGAGTTCCGATCCATTCTTGTTGAGTGCCATTTGATCTACTCAAGCTTGTAAGGCTTTTGATGTGAGAACCTGCTCTGATACCAATTGTTAGTTCCTAATGACACGATAGAAATCTAGGGGGGGGGGGGGAGGGGTTGAATAGATTCTTTTAAAAATTTCTTCTACTTAAAGAGATCTTACTTAATTAATTCTTAATCAAAAAATTTAACACGGCGGAATACGATTTAGTTACCCTTTTCTTGATATGTTAGAGTAATATTTCAACAAGCAATTATATGGCAGATATAGCAAAATAAAAGACACAATAAGAAAGACTCTGGGTTTTAAGTGGTTCAGAGCTCACAAGACTCCTATTCCACTGTTCTGCTCTTCCAGCAGCAAATCCACTAAGGATACTTTTACAATATCAGAATCACTACGATTCCTTCAAAACCTGCAGTCTTGAAACTTTAGTTCACAAAGAACTCTACAAGTCTAACAGACTTGGATACACTAGTTCACAAAGAACTCTACAAGTCTAACAGACTTTGATACACTAGTTCACAAAGAACTCTCCTGGAATGATGTATATTTGGATGTGCTACTAAGTTGCTATAAGCTTGAGTTTTCGAAGGACTTAGTAGCAATGCAAGCTTTCTTATCAGTTTGATCTTTTTCACTTCTTGCGTATACTTTTCTTTGTTCAGAGAGTTATTTTTCTCTTTTGCCGATCTTAGTATTTAAGAAGTTAAGGCTTCGGTTTTCTTCCCGTTGGACCATCTGCTTGAGCTTGTGTTTCTTTCTGTTACCTCACAGAGGAGAGCTGCTGTATATTATATTAATATTGCTCATTAAAACTCTGATGAGATTTTATTTGATCTGATCTGTTAGTCCATGGAAGGTTGTTTTCTTTTTCCTTTGGGACAGATATGTCAGTTGTAGGTTCCTACCAACTTTCATAGAGTCGTTTGGTCCTTACATACTATAGGACTGATAGGACACAGTCCTCTGACTTTTCTGCCTTGAAAGTCTTCTTTTTGTTCCATAGTGCGCTTGGGTCAGTCCCCTGACTTTTCTGACTTTGATCGATTTGCAGAAGTTTCCTTTTTGGTTACATTAATGTAGATTGAATTCTTGAATAGAATAGCTCATGATCTAAGAGTCGTGATGTCTCTTGCCTTTTTGCTCAACGACTTTCCATGATTAACTCTACGAATATCCTTGCTGTCGATTGATCTGTAAAGGATCATCTCCTACTGTCATCGTAGAGTCTACTCAGCTGTTAGACTGTTGATCGTAGAGTTCGATTTAAGGTTTCTCGTTTAGAACATAGTCTGTTTGGTCGTAGAGTCTTCTTGACCAAAATCGTAGAGTCCGTTCTACAATTGGTTATCTTGATCGTAGAGTCTGTTCAAATCGTAGAGTCTCCTTGACTGAAATCGTAGAGTCCATTCTACGATTTTTATTACACCAACAGATCAACCTAACAATTTTGATCTATCTAAGTCTTAGTACAACACAAAAGACTTTTATACATTTATATCAAGAGATCAACCTAACAGTTTTGATCTTATCTAATACAGTCCTTGTACATTATTTCTTATCATCAAATTTAACCATTCAATGTTCAACAGGGACTAAGCCTTTTTGGATACAGTTCATATTAGCACCGCTATCAACAAGGGCAATAACATCTTTAAGAATAAAATCAGGCTTTATAATAAAAGTAATTCTGATATACCATTTTTGGTATGTTACCTGGTTCATTAGTAATAAATACTGGTTAGAAGATTATATTTGATTATTAGAGGATTTAGGTTGATCTTTTCCAATAGATTTGTTTTTCTCTTTATCAGATATTTTCTTTTTTATTTATTCCATATCTTTAGAAATGACTAGATTAACAGATTGTAATTGTTTTATTTCTTTTCTTAGGATATTAATTTTTATTTTTAAATCTTGGATGGTTATAGATTTTTCTTTTATTGAAGAATTTTTCATTCTTTTGATAACTTCTCTCATAGAATAAGTTTCGGTTTTGATTTTTTCTTTTACTTGTTCTTTATAACAGTTTTCAAGAAGTTTAAGTTTTATTTCTAGATCTTTAATTTGATCTATAATATCAAGAATAGATCTTTGGTTATCTGTTAAGACGTTTATACTGGGTTGACCAAGGTCAAGACCATTCATTTCTACAACGTTGTCCAATAATTAGCATCTATAGAAGAATTACATTTTAGACAAAGTTCATTTTCTAAACTTGAGCTGGATTCTGAGGAATAAATTTCTGCAATTTCATCTTCCTCAGAATTTGATTCAGTATTACTGTTAGATAAACAATTCAAGATCCGTTCTTATATTTCTTCATTAATAAACATATCATTAAGTTTCTGTTTAAGTTTGGATATGCATTTATTAGCATAATGACCTGTTTGTCCACACTTATAACATTTTATCTTTGATTTGTCTTTCTTAGGATAAGATTTTTTTTAGGTAATTTTCCTTGTTTATTATTTTTTCTTTTTCTGTAAGATTTTGGAGTTCTTTGATATCTGCTCTTTTGGGATTTATTTCTCTTAGGGTATTGAATTTTAGTGTCATAAGCAAATTGATTACAAAATTCCCTTAATTCATGTTTTTTGGTTAAATTATGCTTTTTCATTAAATGTTGAAGTTTCATATCATTGCAAAGAGATAATCCTTCTTCAACAATTATGGCTATGAGATGGCAATAAGAGTACTGTTGGTAAGGGATAGTAGTTTGATTATTTTGGTCCCTTAGTTTCTTTCGAATTTTTTCAGCAAAAAGGCTATGAAGGCCATCAATGAATTTGGCTTTCCAATGCTTATTGTGGCGTCATGTCTTTGCATAACTTTCATTAAGAAGATATCTTTATACCATCTAAAATGAGTTAAAGATGGGCATATAAGATTTTGTAATATTTCGCGGGTTCTATCATTATTTAATAATCCTGGTCCTACAAAATGATGTTGTATAGTCTATATTAAAATATAACAAGCATTTTCTTTCCTAGTTTATGTTTTAGTAATGAGATTTGTTTCAATCTTAAAGGCTTCACGTATTTCTTTCCTTTGATTATCTGTGAGAACATTATCCCGCCAGTCTTTAAAAAGGCCAATAAACCATTGACAATAAATTTACAGATTTGATGATCTGTATTATCATTTTGCCTACATACAGTAGCATATATTATTATACAATGTATGGTTTCATAAATTTGGTAATCAGTTTTTCCATCTATGTTTCATTCATAAATGGTTTTACCATGATAGGATTTTTGGGAATGAAGAAAGTCTTCTTCATAAAGAAGATCCTGGGGAGTGGGTCTAGGATAGTAGTACCTACTAGGTCCTTAATGGGCCATACGCTGCATAGGTATGTTACTGTAAACTGTTTTATTTACGGATTGAATATCCTGGAAATTATTTTGTATTTCAAATATATGGGGTTAAGACTTGATTAGTTATAACATTTAATTATGATGGATTTATTGAAGATGGATTTAATTTTAAATCTTTCATTCTGTTTAAAAGATTATTTATAAAGTTTTCATTATCTGTCGGAGGTTTCATTTTAAAATTATTAACTTCAAGTGGAGGTTTTATATTGACTGGTTCAAGTTTAATTGGATTGGGATTAACATGATAATTATTATTTATATTGTCAATTTGATCTTCAATTCTGGTCAATTGTTTTCCTATAGTTTGGAGGAAAAAATTTGTATAATTATTTTGTTTACGTATTTGTAAAACATCTTTTGTTTTTACAAATTCTTGATGACTATTTTTTTTCAGATATTTCAACAAAAGGATTAATAACTAAAGATTTTGTATTATTTGAATTGTCAAGGATTAACTCTAATGACATAGGTGGATGATGAATTAATTGAATGGTTTTGCCATCAATAGTTATTCAGTCTCTTTGGATTCATGTTAGAACATTTATTTGTTCATCTATATGAAATTCTAAAGCAAAATTAATATACCATAAAAGAAAGGATATAATACATTGATTTTTTTCAAGATAATTATAATATTAAATTTTAAATTCTTTTAATTGATTTTGATTACGGTTTTCAAAATACCATTCTCTAAATTTTTGATATTGTCTTGCATAAAATTATGGTTTAGTTTTTTACGAATTTCACTTTGTGGTGTAAAATCCATTAAATTTCAAATTGCATATCACTGGTAGTTGGCTTGTTAGGTCTTCTGTTATTAGTTGTATAAATACCATGAGGTATTTGGTTTTCTGAAATATGTATTCCTTTTATTCTATCTTCAAGGTTAATTTCTTTATTAGAATCATTACTAGATATTCTAGAAGAAGATTGACCTTGATAAATAGATTCAATTGGTTCTGTTGTAGATTGTCTAGAAGATTTTGGGAAATCTACATTATAAGAAAGATTTTTATAACTTGTATTGGATAAATTTCTGGTTAACGGTTTCTAGAATTAAAGATATATATTTCCATCTTTGGTTTGGATGATATCTTTGATGAATTGTCTAATTATTGGTCTGGTGGGAACAACATTAGGAATTTGCCATTGTTTTGGAAAATTTATTTCTTCCCAAGGTATCATTTTGGGAATAGCAACTTGGCTACTAAACAGATTAGTATCAATAAGGACAGTGTGTCCTTGTTCACTTTGCTTTCTGGTGTAATGGTTTAATGTAGATAAAACCTTAAGATGAATTCTAAATATTATGGCAAATGGAGGAGACCCAGGGATGTATTCATAACCATGGGATATTACTCTTAATTCTAAAACATTAAAAAGATTACTGTCGAATAAAGCTACACTCAGGTTGGGGTATATATTAAAATATACAGGTCCATGAGACAAGCTAGTCTTAATGGCTCCCATTAGAGATACTTTCCAATTAAGACATCTTCCATCTCTAAAGGTACATTGGATACTGGTATTTTGACATAGTAAGGTCAAAGGTTTAAAGGCTATTTGAACCAGTCCTATATGAGCATATTTATATTTTTGCAAAAAATGATATAAATCATGAATATGCAATAAATATATTATCTCATCATTATTCTGTAAAGGAACAACATGTTCAAAAGTCTTTATAACTTTCTTACTGGTAAAATCAAAAGTTTCAATTTTATATATTGTTTATGGTTTAACTTAGGTATAGTCCATTTATCTAAGGCTTCTTTAACATCTTGATAAGCTATTAGTTCTGTTGCTTCTGAAGTAGAAGTAAAAGTATTTGCTACGGTTGAGATAGAATCAGTCGAGGTATCAGTCATGGTGTATAGTATTTGCTACGGTTGAGATAGAATCAGTCAAGGTATCAGTCATGGTGTATAGTGACAATATATGTAATAAATAAGATTAATCTTAGAATATGATTAAATATAGTTTGTGGCTCTGATACCAAGTAGGTAGAAATTATAACGCCCCGAGAATCCCCGCACTGGCCACGGGCGACCCTTGGTTGTTAACGAACAACCTTCTTCTTATTATACACAATCATTAAATAAAATCATGTTATTGAAAACTCAGTAAATTTAATTTTTTATAACATTTACTTAAACTTTGCCTCAGAATCGCAATCTTTACATTTATCTTACAAACTCAGATCATTTATAGCATAACCTAGTCTATTACAATCCTTGTGAGTATACAAACGCTCACACTTTAATAATAAACATTTAGTATACTTACAGACTTCTATAATCTAAACGAGTTCACAAGTATTAGCACTTGCTTTAATATATAACTGTCGTTCACTACTATTACAAGGCCTTAACTCAAGAATAATAACAATTTGTAATTATTCCAACATGTTACATTAAAAGATTTAAACATTTCTAACAACAAGATTTTATAGCAATTATAACTTCAATAATTTCTTTTACGTTTAATGGGATCTTCAAATTCCTCGCACTTTACTGAAATTGTTGATTATAACAAGAGTGAGCACGACGGCTAAGCAAGTCTAACAGTTATCACATAACATGTAGTTCACATTTAAGTCATACTTCATGCTTCGCATTTAACATATGCATCATGCTGCTCATGCTTGGCATTTATCCAATTACTTCATGCATATAACACATATTGATTTTTCCAAATTACATAAAACATATAACACAGTTCAACTCATAGCATCAATTGTATACTAACTATTCACATCATATGACTGTATCAAGGCATATTTAAAATAAATTAGTACATACAATAAGTGCACACCTAACAGTTTATACATATAAAACAAGTTTATAAGAGCATCACATAGTACCGAAAAACTTGTCTGAATTGCTTCCTCACTTACGCCTACACAATTCAATTTACCTCTTTTGACAGACCTAATATGATTATCTTTCAATTAGTAATGCGCATAGGGATTCATTTATCATTCTTAAATAAATTGACTTGACAACACATAGTTCCCTATTTACTAACTCATAAATTATAGGATAATATTATCACCATTGGATAATATTTTAATTACCGACCAATATTATTATACATTAATAATACCCCATTCAATTACAAACGTTATTAAGTATTGAACAACATCTTAATGGTTACTAATATTATTAAACTCTTAATAATATTCACTCAATTATCAATATTATTATCACTTGCTATTATTATTAAATATTTAATAATAATTACTCATTTAATAATATTTAAAGACTTAAACAATTAAATAAAAATTGTTTAATCACCTCCTTATTCATTTAATTTCTTTCTTTTATTTATTTAGTATTAAATAAATAATTAATTTAATTAACTTTACTTGTTTATTTATCATTACATAAACAATTATTTCCTTAACCTTATTTTTCTTTAATTATTATTTAATATCATTTAAATAATAATTAATTAATTAATTATCCCCAATTCCTTTAATTATTATTGAATATAATTAAATAATAACTTCTTAATTAATTATTCTCATTTATTATTTAATATTAATTAAATAACAAATAATTATTTTATTCACTTCATCTCCCTTTAATTATTATTTAATATCCTTTAAATAATAATGAATCATCCTTATTTATTAAATAATAAATAATTACCATATTAACTTTATCTTCCTTTAATATTCTTTAAATAATAATTAGATAAATACTCACCATTATTTATTTTTTAATATTAATTAAATAATAAATAATTACTTTATTAACTTCATATATTCATTTACTTTGTTTATTATTTAGCATTTAAATAATAAATAAATAATTAAAATTTTTTATTTACTTTATTTACTATTTAATATTATTTAAATAATAAATAATAACATTTATGTATTATTTAATTAAAATTGAATAATGCATAATTCTTTTATTCTTTTATTCTCGTTTTTCTTAAGTCCTTTGTATTTATTAAAAATATTTAATTGATTTATTATTTTTATAACTCTTGGACATATTTAGTATATTTCATTCCATACACAAAATAATTTTCTTTTAATTTTTCAACTTTATTTACTATTTTTAAATAGTCCATTTCTGTCCGAAAATGATAGTAATTATTAAAAATCGAGTTTTTATTAGAAAATTCTGAAATTTATATGATAACTTCTTGTCATCATATAGTATGTCCAGTAAAAATTTCATTATTTTCATAGTTACACGCTTAAAGTTATAGGAGTCATACCCTTTTTAAACTTTGAAAATCGTTGGGTGATAACTCATTCTTCCGAAGTCAGATCGAGCTCAAATTTTTATAGTTGTTGTTTTATACCATATACTATCACATATAAAATAATCGGAATTTTTGGAGCTAGCAAAGTGGCCAAAACATGCCTTTTAATTTTCTAGACAGTAGGTTTCCAGATTGTTTTCCGACAGGACTGTTTTACGAGAAAAATCACCACGGCTAGCTCTTTTAATATTTTTCAGTCGTTCCACTTGAAATCTCTTCTTATCTCGTATTTCTACCACCCAAAATTTACGGATCATGAATATGACTTACGGAATGTGAACAGTAAAATTCGGGAATAGACTGTTACGTTTTAAGATTTTTCGGTAAAGTCGTTTTCAAGCTTTTTGTCAAACTTACCAACATAAATGCATATCAATATTCATGTTAAACCTATTAAACCCTAAATATACTAGTCTATCATGGATTTAAGCATCAAGAGCTTTGAAAATAGTTTTTTACCATAAAATTACATATAAATCAAAGAAAAGCATAAACTAGGGTTTTTAAAACACTTTTGAACCTTTGGTGGATGATGCTCTTTGCTGGAAACTTGAGGAGACTTGGATGATACACTTTCACAGCTAGGAAGCTTCACCATCAAGAGGCCGCCAACTTTAATCCTTGCTTTAAGATCATCTAACCACTCTTCCAGAGACTATCCAAACAGCATTCAAAGAATGGTAAATTGCCTATTCTCATATAGGACTAGTTCAAATAGCCTTTAAACCTTTGACCTTACTAGGCCAAAATACCAGTATCGAATGTACCCTTAGAGATGGAAGATGCCTTAACTGGAAAGCATCTCTAATGGGAGCCACTGAGACTAGCTTGTCTCATGGACCTGTATATTTTAATATATATCCCAACCTGAGTGTAGCTTTATCTGACAGTAATCTTTCTAACGTTTTAGAATTAAGAGTGATATCTCATGATTATGAATACATCCTTGGGTCTCATCCATTTGTCATAATATTTAGAATTCATCTTAAGGTTTTATCTACATTAAAACCTTACACCAGAAAGCAAAGTGAACAAGGACACACTGTCCTTCTTGATACTAATCTATTTAGTAGCCAAGTTGCTATTCCCAAAATGATACCTTGGGAAGAAATAAATTTTCCCAAACAATGGCAAATTCCTAATACTATTCCTACCAGACCAATAATTAGACAATCCATCGAAGATATCATCCAAACCAAAGATGGAAATATATATCTTTAATTCCAGAAACCGTTAACCAAAAGTTTATCCAATACAAGTTATAAAAATCTT
Source organism: Hedera helix (assembly GCA_947179155.2). Taxonomy (NCBI): domain Eukaryota; kingdom Viridiplantae; phylum Streptophyta; class Magnoliopsida; order Apiales; family Araliaceae; genus Hedera; species Hedera helix. The sequence goes on from OX359268.1 coordinate 14,248,562, forward strand.
TCTTAGAATGTAGATTTCCAAGAATGTTCTAAACAATCTACAATAGAACCAATTGAATCTATTTATCAAGGTCAATCTACTTCTAGAATATCTAGTAATAGTAATGATTTTAATAAAGAAATTAATCTTGAAGAGAGAATAAAAGGAATACATATTTCAGAAAACCAAATACCTCATAGTATTTATACAACTAATAATAGAAGACCTAACAGTCTAACTGCCAGTGATATGCAATTTAAAATTTAATGGATTTTACACCACAAAGTGAAATTCATAAAAAACTAAACCATGATTTTATGCAAGACAAATATTAGAAATTTAGAGAATGGTATTTTAAAAATTATAATTAAAAACAATTAAAAGAATTTAAAATTCAATATTATAATTATCTTAAAGAAAATCAATGTATTATATCCTTTCCTTTATAGTATATTGATTTTGCTTTAGAATTTCATACAGATGAACAAATAAATGTTCTAACAGAAATCCAAAAGGACTGGATAACTACTGATGGCAAAACCATTCAATCAATCCATCCTCCACCTATGTCATTAGAGTTAATCCCTGACAATTCAAATAATACAAAATCTTTAGTTATTAATACTTTTGTTGAAATATCCGAAAAAAATAGTCATCAAGAATTTGTAAAAACAAAATATGTTTTACAAATAAGTAAACAAAGTAATTATACAAATCTTTTTCTCCAAACTGTAGTAAAACAATTGACCAGAATTGAAGATCAAATTGACAATACAAATAATAATTATCAAGTTAATCCCAAACCAATTGAACTTGAACCAGTCAATATAAAACCTCCACTTGAAGTTAATAATTTTAAAATGAAACCTCCGACAGATAATGAAAACTTTATAAATAACCTTTTAAATAGAATGAAAGATTTAAAATTAAATCCATCTTTATCAAATCCATCACAATTAAATGTTATAACTAATCAAGTCTTACCCCCCGATACTGGTGACCCTAAAAATGATGAGGAAATCTATATAGAACAAGTATTTTAAATACAAAATAATTTTCAAGATATTCAATCAGTAAATAAAACAGTTTACAGTAACAGACCTATGCAGCGTATGGCCCTTTCAGGACCTAGTAGGTACTACTATCCTAGACCTACTCCCTAGGATCTTCTTTATGAAGAAGATTTTTTTCATTCCTAGAAATCCTATCATGGTAAAACCATTTATGAATGGAACATAGATGGAAAAACTGATTACCAAATTTATGAAACCATACATTATATAATAATGTATGCTACTATATGTAGGCAAAATGATAATACAGATCATCAAATCTGTAAATTTATTGTCAATGGTTTTACTGGCCTTCTTAAAGGCTGGTGGGATAATTTTCTCACAAATAATCAAAGGAAAGAAATATGTGTAGCCTTTAAGAATGAAACAAATCCCATTACTAAAATAGAAACTAGGCAAGAAGATGTTTGCTATACTTTAGTACAGACTATACTACATCATTTTGTAGGACCATGATTATTAAATAATGATAGAACCCGCAAAAATGTTACAAAATCTTAAATGCCCATCTTTAACTCATTTTAGATGGTATAAAGATATCTTCTTAATAAAAGTTATGCAAAGGCATGACGCCAACAGTGAGCATTGGAAAGCTAAATTCATTGATGACCTTTCTAGCCTTTTTGCTAAAAAAATCCGAAAGAAACTAAGGGACCAAAATAATCAAACTACTATCCCTTACCAACAGTACTCTTATGGCCATCTCATAGCCATAATTGTTGAAGAAGGATTATCTCTTTACAATGATATGAAACTTCAACATTTAATGAAAAAACAGAATTTAACCAAAACACATGAATTAGGAGAATTTTGTGATCAATTTACTTATGACACTAAAATTCAATACCCTAATAGAAATAAACCCCAAAAGAGCAGATATCAAAGAACTCCAAAATCTTACAGAAAAAGAAAAAATAATAAACAAGAAAAATCAACAAGAAAAATTACTAGGAAAAATCTTATCCTAAGAAAGACAAATCAAAGATAAAATGTTATAAGTGTGGACAAACAGGTCATTATGCTAATAAATGCAGATCCAAACTTAAACAGAAACTTAATGAGATGTCTATTGATGAAAAAATACAAGAACAGATCTTGAATTGTTTATCTAACAGTAATACTGAATCATGTTCTGAGAAAGATGAAATTGCATAAATTTATTCCTCAGAATCCAGCTCAAGTTCAGAAAATAAACTTTGTCTAAAATGTAATTCTTCTACAGATGCTAATTATTGGAAAACAATTGTAAAAATGAATAGTCTCGACCTTGGACAACCCAGTATAAACGTCTTAACAGATAACCAAAGATCTATTCTTGATATTATAGATCAAATTAAAGATCCAAAAATAAAAGTTAAACTTTTTGAAAAATGTTATAAAGAACAAACAAAAGAAGAAACCAAAACTGAAACTTATAATGTAAGAGAAGTTATTAAAAGAATGGAAAATTCTTCAATAAAAGAAAAATCTATAACCATCCAAGATTTAAAAATGGAAATTAATATGTAATACAAGATTATGATAATTAAATACAAAATATCAGAAGTCTTAATATGTAAACAAGGATTATGTTTACCAACAATATTTGTTTTAGTTAAAAACATGTCTCAATGTATTATTTTAGGAACTCCATTTTTATGTCTACTTATGGCAATCACTAAAATTGATTCTATGAGAATTTATACTAATCTTAATAATAGAGAGATTATATTTGAATTCATAATAGAACCTTATACTAAAGAAATCAATCATATTAAAAATATGATTTGCTATAAAAAAAATAATTAAATTTTATTCAAAAAGAAATACAATTTCTTACTATTAAACATAGACTTCAAAATTCTTTACTACAAATAAAAATTAAAAATGTTTTTCAAAATTTTCAAATAGAAATATGTAGTGAATTTCCAAATGCATTTTGGGAAAGAAAGAAACATATTATTTCTCTCCCTTATATTCCAGAATATAATGAGAAAAATATTCCTACTGAATCTCGTCCCAGTCAAATGAAAAAAGAAATATTACAATCATGTAAAACATAAATTAAGTCTCTTTTACAGAAAAAATTAATAAGACCAAGCCAATCTCCTTGGAGCTGTACTGCTTTCAATGTAAACAAAAGTGCAGAAATTGTAAGAGCAACACTAATGTTAGTTATTAATTATAAACCGTTAAATAAGGTCTTATAGTGGATTAGGTATCCAATTCCAAATAAAAAAGATCTTTTAGATCGATTACATGATTCTACTATCTTCTCTAAATTTGATTTAAAATCGGAATTTTGGCAAATACAAATTAATGAGAATGATAGATACAAAAAATCATTCATTGTACCTTTTGGACATTATGAATGGAATGTTTTACCCTTTGGAGTAAAAAATGGTCCATCAGAATTTTAACATATCATAAATGATATTTTTAATCCTTTTACATAATTTATTATCCGTTATATTGATGATGTTTTAATTTTCTCATCTTCTATAGACCAGCATATAAAACATCTAAACATTTTTAAAAAAGTTATTATAAAAAATGGATTAGTTGTTTCTGCATCAAAAATGAAACTCTTTCAAACAACTGTCAGATTTTTAGGAAATAATATCCATAATGGAACTATTATTCCTATATACAGAAGTATTGAATTTGCATGTAAATTTCCTGATAAAATTAAAGATAAAACTCAATTACAAAGATTTTTAGGAAGTCTTAATTACATCAGAGATTTTTAACCTCAAATAGCATAGGATACTTCTATTCTGTATGATAGATTGAAAAAGAATCCTTTACCATGGAATAAATAGCATACTTTAGCAGTACAAAAAATTAAAGAAAAAGTTAAACAATTGCCTTATTTAACTTTACCAAATCCTACTTGGAAGAAATTCGTTGAAACTGATACTTCCAATCAAGGATATGGTGGGATTCTTAAACAGTTTAACCTTAACAGTAAAAAGGAAGAACTCCTTCGTTTTCATTCAGGAACATGGAAAAGACCAGCTTTAAATTATCCAACTATCAAATAGGAATATTTATCAATTGTCAAATGTGTTTTAAAATTTCAAGATGATCTTTTAAACTAGTATTTCTTAATTAGAGTTGATTGTTCTGCTGCTAAATAGATATTTATGAAAGATGTTCAAAATCTTGCATCAAAGCAAATCTTTGCTACCTGGCAAAGTATCTTATCTGTATTTGATTTTGATATTGAATATATCAAAGGAGAACATAATTCTTTACCAGATTTTCTAACACGTGAATACTTGCAGGGTTAATGACCAGCAGAGGCTGTGGCCGAGGCAGAGGCCGAGGCCGAGGCAGAAATCAGTATTATATAGAATTTCTGAGTTTAAATACTCAAAACAGTACTCCTGAGGCTTCTTCTAGCCAAACAACAAAAGATGTTTTGATAGCTCTAGAAAAATACATCTTTAACAGTAATTATGAAGAAATAATTCTTTACATTGAATAGAATGATGAGAAATGGATTTCTGATCCATTGGAAATTAAGAGACGTTATTTAATGACTCAGCGATTTCCTCCTCATTTTGACCAGTATCAATATATCTATGAGGGTATCATGATTGAAACATCATCTATGGAAGTTAAACATACTCTCCATGATCCATCTAGGGTTTCTAGCCCTATTACTTACAGTAAAATCACCATAAAAAATATTATGCCTATTTCTAATTGGGGCATTCATCCTCATTCTACCAGGACCTTTGATCATTTAGACAAAGTTACTAAATATAGTTATTAGGATTATATCGATTCATTTACCTATATTTTTTATTACCAGAATCCTATTCGTAATCATTCTTGGTTCATCCGAATTTGCCCAAATGTTCTTATCAACGAGCTACCTAATTGGTTCCTCGTTTGGTGGGATAAATTTGGCATAACAGTAGAAACTCTTCCAGAAACTATCCAAATAGCATTCAAAGAATGGAAAATTTCCTATTCTCATATACCAGTCAATAAAGACATCTCTATGTCTAAATCAGTAATTCATTTTATCATCCATTTCAATATTCCTTGGATATAAAATGGGATCTTCAGTGTGACTACTAGAATAAAATTCCAAGACTAAAAAGAGTCTTCTATACTAAGTGGTAAGATAAAGGAATGAATCCTATCATACTAGAGTTAGTTAAAACCATTAAAGCCCATACTGAGGCCTGTCTTGATACTATCCCAAAAATCCATCCTTTACTAATTGCAAATCCTTTTTTTAAGGTTCAGGCAAAATTAAAACAGAAGTATCCAGAACTATCTGAAACATAATTGATTGTAAAGGCCATAGATTTTATGAAAGAACAATTTCTTCAATCTCTAACCCAAGATGATAAATCCATGAAATCTGTAAGCAACCATGCTAGCTCAGAACAGGATGACAATGCTTTCAAAGTCCTTGCAAGTGAAAGGCAAGAACCAGAAGAAGAACCAATAATTATAGAGGAACCCACTCTTGGAGATTTTTGGGATTCTCTTGCATCAATGATTTCAGAAAAGATGCAACAGGATAAAAAAGGAAAAGAAAAAACATGATTAAAGCATAAACAGATAGCCTACTTTTGAAAAGTAGATGGAGGCGTCAACAGCGTCAGGATAAACAGACAAAAGGCTTTTGTAAAAGCAGATTCCCACCCACCAGAAAAGCATCTACTTTATTAAAAAAGTAAACAAACAGTAACTCCACTTACCAGAAGAAATCATTAAGGGAAAGACGATCGACTCCACTTGCTAGGACACATTACCTGCCCTTTTTTCTTCTATTTAAGGGAGCTCTCACCCTTTGTTGATGCAGATTTCATTTTTCAGTTTTTAGTTTTCAGTCTCTCTCTCTCTCTCTCTTGTAAAATTCCTACGTTCTTAAATAAAGCTTCGTTTTATTGTAAGTATCTCTCTCATGTTTTATATTTTATGTCTTTTGATTATTATGTTTCTTTAAATCATATATTAGATTATCATAAAGAAAGAATTATTCAATATCATTTATACAGTCAAATTATTGGAATCTTTGGTGATTATAGTCAACAGTATTTTTTTGATCGTATAGTTCAAACAGAAGAATTAATAATTAAAATAAAACAGGCAATTGGGAAAGAAGTTTGCCAACTTCTTCTGGCCATAAGGCCTCCACCACCTCAACAGTAGGTTTTTATGAGACCATATATGTAGTACTTAGGATTCAATATTTTAATATGATTTTATATATTCCTGTCATGCTATTAACTATGGTTGCTATAGTTTTTAGTGGGATGTCACCCAAGTCGTATTTAGGGTAAGTCTTTTGCATGTAATTTGTTTCTTGACTATTTTCCCTTTGTAAATCGTTGACAGACGTGCTAATGGTTTTGTAGCAGCCCCTACTTAGTGTGTGTGTGTGTGTGTGTGTGTGTGTGTGTGTATAATACGTTATTAACATATATTTTAACGTTATATATTTAATATAAAATTATATATTAAAGCCCTTGACGTTTCACAAAATTATTGTTAATACATATAATTTTATATGTATTATTATATAATTTTATATTAAATAACATATATATTAATGTTAATAATAATTTTGTGAAAAGTCAATGGCATTTTGGAAAAAAAAACCGTCACAACCGGTATATATAACAACCGTTAGTGTTTTGTAACGACAAGGGCAAATTTTAGCCAGGTTTTCAAGCGTTGGTGACACTTTTTGGGGGAAAAAATACCAGGGGCTAAGTGGGGGCAATTTTGAACATTTTCCCTAAGTAATTATCTTAAATTATTTGAATTTTTATTCACTTCTTTCTAATTTTTAATTTTTTAATTAAATAATTATATTTTTAATTTTTTTTATATTTATATTTAATTGAATATGCTACGTCAAAAATTAATGATATGACATGACGAGGTGGAATTTAATAATGATATGTAAAAATTATTTGGTGTTATCATTTTTTAATTAAGGACAAGTCTATATACACAACAATCAAACACTACATTAAACACTACATCCATTTACACTATTAAAAAGTGGAGAATAACATAAATTTTAATATCACGTATCACTTTTAATAGTGTAGATAAATATAGTATTTTATGTGGCGTTTAGTTATTATGTGTTTAAATTTATTCTTTAATTAATAAATTAAAAGGACAAAATGTAAAACACAAGAGAAAAATAAACTCAATTACCAACCCCTCTTCCCTTTTCCATGTGCTTCATGACCCAATCACTACCATCCTAATCAAAATTAAACACCATGTTTATCAAATCAAAATTAATTTTCTTAATTGATCAGTAAGTTTTAATGATGTAATTGACTATGTTACTTGTATTTTATACTTTCGCCCTTTAATCTAATCCAAATGACCAAATTTCAGTTAAAAATCTATTTTTTAACTACACATATGCACTATTTTACCATGTAATCAATCCATATCATCAATTTACAAGTTGAAGAAAAAATAAATACTTTAATCACTTAATGGAAAAAAATTAAAAGGTCGATCACTAAAATAATAATAAAAAAAGTTAATAGTTTAAGGTAGTAATTTATATTTAAGCATAATTTAAAATTTCAAATTTAAAATAATTTGTAAGCCATCTCTAGCTGTGATTTATAAATAAAAGTGTGTGATATTATTTTAACTTACAAGTCAAAAATTAAGTTAAAACAAATTATGAAGGTAGTTGGCTAGCTGACTTGTATGTTAAATTAAGTTGTAGCACTTACTAAAATAAAGGCAAAATGAATTTATATATTTGGACAAACTTAATTATTTTAAAATAACTTATAAGTTACGTTTAAAAAAGTAAGAAATTCTTACTGTTAAGCCCAAAAGGCATAAAGAGATCTAGAATGGGTTGAATAAATATTTTAAAAAATACAAAAGTTAATTAAACATTCAGATTATATATGCAACGAAATTAGTATTATGAAAATCCCTCGATGATTAAAGAAAATTCTTAGTTAAGAGTTTAACAAACGTATAGTGAAACCAATTAAATGAAAGTGTAGAAACGTAAAATAGAAAGTAGATGAATGCAATATTTTTTCATAAATAAATCATCATACAAGTACTAATGATTCAATTCAAAAACTACTTGTAAATCAATTTATAAGTTAAAAAATAAGTTACATATCGACACTCAAACAGTAAGAGAGTACTTATAAGTTGATTTGAACAACTTATTTGACCAACTTATAAGTACTTATCGAGTCGTCCTAATATGCATGCCAATTTTGTGATGTCCCAAAATCCTTGTACTCGCTACAGCAGATTCAGTGGTCACTATCTAACAACATTCACTATCTAAGTACTCAATAAAATATCATAATTTACATCACAATAAAATCTCAGGTTCTTAATCTCTTAAACAAAATATTACATCTTAATTCAACATATATATTATAACAAATCTATCTATTCTTCTGGCTTAAGAATACGTTCTTTTTTAGTGACCCTCCCAATCCTTCTATCATGGTTGAAATATATATAAATACGCAAAAGTGAGTAACAAGTTTGCCTAGCAAGTTTTAACTGCACAACGAATAAATATCATTGATGATCTCATAATTTATGGTTCAAGAAATTATAATTCAACTACGTATGTAAACAAAAAATTTCAAAGGCTTAAATTTAATAAATGTATCATCACGTGATATTAGAAACTTCGATTCCAAGAGATCATAAAGTTTTAGATCACAATACCTCTAACAATCTCAATATTTATCAAAGAACTGAGTAGTCATAAGGACCAAGAACTATCTATAATGTTCTTCAGTCAAAAAGATCAAGAACTCTCCATAATATTTATTGAGAACTCGTCATAGAGTATTATAGGTGATCAACTTAATAATACTCTTATTACACGTAACATCATCCTCATGCTATAATTTAACAGAGTTTTGTTGATAAACTCGACAATACCATATTATTCACCTATATTTTAGGGTTGTGCATCTCAGTTATAAACACCAGGAATTTGCCCCAAAATAATTTGGTTTGGAACAATAAACTAACTCAATAAAATTTATAGTAACTCAAATATCATGAATAAAGATCATTCACAAATAAATTAGCTCAACATTAGAGTTTTAACCAAAGTAAATGATATTAACTCTTTAATTTAATCATCCCAAGAATATAAATGAATCTTCAAAATTCAAATGAGAATAAAAATACGATTCAAACAGTTTAAAGAGAACATAAGAGCATGTAGTACAGGAACTTGCGTGTTTCATTCATTCGTTCTTTGCTCACATTATGCATTTTCTCCCTCATATATCCTACACCATTAAGGCAGGTTGAAATATTAACTTCATTGTTAAAATTGTTAATTACTGTCGGTAACTTATTGTAATTTCGTTTCAATATTATACGATTATTATAAACTCATTTTTTTGAGTGTATTTTTTTAATTCCTTTTTACATTTCAACTTTTAATACTTTATTTTATCATTAACTTAAGATTAATCTCAGTTTTAACTTTTATTAACTGGAAAATTTTATTACACAATTTTAGCTTACTTTAACTAGTTTTTAACAATTTTCCAAACTCCATTTCTTTCACCTAACCCTCTTAACAATTTTATTTTATTAATTCATTTTCATAATATATATATATATATATATATATATATATATATATATATATATATATATATATATATATATATAGAATATCCTATATTTTTCCAATTATATTTATTATTTATTTAAGGGTCATAATTTTCATAATTTCAGTTTAACTCTAAAAATTCTAAAATTTGAACAAATCTTCCACTCATCATAAAGAGTCTCCAATTAAAGTTTTAGCCCTAAATAATGCTCAAAACTCAAGTTATTCCAGTTTTAGTGTTTTAAAATTTTAAACTGTTTGATTTTTAATTTATTCTCTACAACTCTGTTTTATCTCATTTTTGGATGACAACTTCCCTATACCATAAGGTATCTACCCTAAAAAATTCATAACCGAATAAGGTCCCTGCCTTCATAAACAGTCCTATAGACAGTGAGTTGAGATTTCTGACCAACCTTTTTGTAAAATTCATAGTTTAAAATCTATAACAAGTTGCAACAAACTTATATTGATTATTTGATACTCTATTGTTTTATCATGCTAAAAAGTGACGATCGATATTTCAAATATTTTTGAACGTTACAACTTAATATATTTACCTTGAGGAGTTTGTTATTAATTGTCTCATCTTGTTTAGCGTGCATGCACACACACACACACACACACACACACACACACACACACACACATATATATATATATATATATATATATATATATATATATAAAATACGCGTCATATTATTTAACATATGAAGCATATTTGATAATATATAATATATATACATATAATTAGTATACACATATTGAATACTATATTCTACTTGGATTGATTATGAATTTTGATTCTAGTTTAGTTCACTAAAGCCAACAAGTGAGCCAAAATGTCAAACTTAGGGTGCAAGAATAAATACATTGAATATAACTATTACATTCAATAACTCGAACTCCTTTACAAACGGGTCTTCATGCGCTCCTTGCTTCTTGATTCTAATTCTTCAAAATAATTCTAAGTAATCCTATTACAAAACTATTTACAATAAATAAAAACCATGATCATCAGTCGAAGGAAAGTACATAGGAGGGAGATAGAATTATACATTAAAAAAATTAGAAAGACGAGGTACGCATATCTCATTTATAAAATCCATTCATTCATGCATCCACATCCAATCACACATTGGTCAATAGTCCATAATCAATCTCATTTATTATTCTACATATATATATATATATATATATATATATATATATATATATATATATATATATATATATATATCAATAAATAATATCCATCTCATAAAATTAAAATTATTCCATATATACATTGATATCATTTAATGAGCAATTTAAAGTTGCATGAAATCTAATATCATGTTTAAAATAAACTCGTTTATTTTAATTATAAAATCATCTAAAATAAACTTTTTATTTTATAGCTTTGAAAAATTGCTAAAAAAAACCAAAAAATAGATTTTGCAACACTGCACCCCGACTTAGTGTTAAAGAACAAACATTGTGCCTTAGCGCAGGACTGAGCCCCGGCGTAGTGTTTGTTCTACAACACCACGCCCCCGCGCAGTTCAATCAACCACAAAAGTCAAAGTAACAACACCCCGACATAGTGTTTATACTATAACACTGCGCCCCAGTGTAGTTCGTCAGACAGTGTTACTGCAATTCGCGATTTCAGAAATTCAGTCCAATTTTTTTTTATCCAAAACACGATTTTTGCTTCTTGTTTTCAAAACAAATGATTTTACACAACATATTAAGCCCAATAAATTGTTTTAAACGCATACCCATACATATATAGAATCTAAACAATTAATAATTTGCATAAAGTTTGGCTTTTGATGTCACTGTTAGTTTGTAATATCCATGAATATATAATCAAATTGCACAATAGCAGCAGAAGCATGGTAAAATCAAAATTTAAATTTTACAAACCATAATCAGGATCGACCTTTATGCATAATTATTAATTAACAAGAATGAGATAGAAAATTATACCCTTATAGATACTAGTTTTCCACAGGTACGTATTTAACTTCAATTCCTTCAGGTTCTCCTTGAATTCCATCGATTAGATTCTTTTGATCAACGTCAGTCACCCAAGTGTTTGGCCTCTAGAGATGATCCACCAAGGAAGAATAAGGATTCAAGAAGTGGGTGATAGCAAACCCTAGTTTTCTCTCTCTTCTAATTTCTTAGATCTAAAGAACTTGTGAGTACTCTCCCAAAAACTTATGAAAGTGTATGTAATCTCAATCCATAATAATACTCATATTATTTATAGATATAGTCAACCCTCATAACACTTATAGAAATAGGGTTTTTAATTAAACTCCTAATCTAATTTAGAACTAATATGAGAGTACTCTTATTTTTTAATTCCGAAACCATTTAGAAACTAAATAATAATAATAATAATAATAATAATAATAATAATAATAACAACAACAACAACAACAACAACAACAACAACAACAACAACAACAACAACAACAATAAGAATCAGAATTCTCTTATTAATTTATAATTAGTATTTTCAAAATACTAAATAAATATTAAGCTTTTTAATTTAATCTATCACCATAGTATAAATTAAATATACTTAATCTATTATTACGATTATGCCATTTACTTTTTAAATAAATATTTTTCTTCTAAGGTGTGACCCTTTCAAATTAAATCGGTAGTATAAATCAATTAGAACAATTCTAATCTTATTTAAATAAATAAAATAAAATATTTAATTTATTTAAATAATATTTATTCCACAATAAGGGTAAGCCCCCTTAGTGATCAACGATTTTCTAGATAATATAGATTTCACCATTTAATCATAAAAGAACCTTTTAGTGAATAGTTACCGTACAATTCAATCCTTCTGTCATACAATATCTCAATCAAATATAAGACATAAATTTACTGTCAAGTCTTATTTTATTTGATCATATGAATTTCGATTCTCTTAATGCACAATTCTATTTAATGTAAATCGTAAACTCTTTTCTAATTTTTATTCTGTATTGGTCAAGGATTACTGAGTTGTCATTTATCGAATTGCATAGAACATTCTATCCCTTCACTAGAAGTGGTAGATTCTTTGTTGACCATTCACTTATCTCCATGTACAACTTATTATATCCAAGCATAATCTTTGATATACCTTCAAGGTCTTAAAGGATATGTCAAAGTATAACTTATCATACACAAGATACTATGATGATCTCATGTCCAATTATCACTTATACTACTAATACATTTGGAATTCTTATTAACAACCGAGTAAAACTCCATTAGGTATTCCTTTAGCGAGACATGTTCTGTGAACTTATTATTTAATAAGCACATACATATTTGCTTTAGTATTTCTACACAAATGATTACGAGAGCAATCATCCTCTTCATAAGAGCAAATATAGTATGCACTAATCTATCCGGATTCACTAATCCCCAATTTTAGTGATCCCACGATTATGAACAATTTTAGTTTTGAGCTATTTTGAATTTAGATCTCATTTACATGATCATCATCATGATTCTAAAAACATTGCTAAAAAACTATGGGTTTATCACAATTAATATTAACAGTTAAATATGGATAAAGAAAATATATTTTATAAATAAACTTTTATTAATAAACAAATAAGATTACAAAGTATATACAATATCACATCAAATATGATTAGCTTGTGTGCATACTACTTTCAAATCAGATATGAACGATGAAGCTTGTAATATGAAACGTGCTATGTGACAACTGTTAAATTTGTTGAGTCGTCGTGTTCACCCTTGCTTAAAACTAATATTTTAGCCAAGTTCAAAAAATCTGGAGGTCTCGATAAAAGTAAAGGAAATGATGGAAGCTATGGGGGTTATAAATGTAATATCCAGGATATTATGACGTGTAACAAGTTTAAATAAATAAAATGTATGTATTTTAATTATTTAAACTAGGTAGGTAATGTGAATTGCGTAAATTACTTATGTGTGTGTATATATATATATATATACACACACACACACTTTATTGTACGGTTATTAATTTTAAACGAATGGTGTCAATAAAATAGGGATTAATATTGGAAATTTATCTTAAATTAAATTAAAAGTTAACGAGAGAATCAACAAGATCAAAATTATTGATTATAGATTAATTAATAATTATGGTGAATTTGTGGGAATTATTGAGAAAGGTAATTAATTATATAAAATATATAAAGAGTCTTTAATTCCCACTAAGACTAGACCTATACAAATGAATCAAGAACAAATGGAATTTTGCAAAAAAGAAATTGATGATTTACTTAGTAAGGGATTAATTAGAAAGAGTAAGTCACCCTGGTCTTGCCCAGATTTTGATATTAATAAAAATGCAGAAGAGATTCTGATTTATTAAGTAAAACAACTATGCAAGATATCAAATTAAAAGGTATTTATTCTGAAGGTCAAACTAGTCAACCTTGTTATACCAAATTTGAACCAGTTAACCAACCTGAGGAAGATGATGAACATAATTTATCTCCTACTTAGTCTGATTTTGAAACTAAACATGTCCATCATTAACTTCGTACGATGACAAAAGACATAATTAAATATAAAGGAATTTTTTATTATATAAATTATATGAGAGTAAATATATAATTTATAAAAGAAAATAAATTTATTAAGGAAAAGGTTAATAATTATATAAATTATACAAAATTATATTGTATAGTTTATATAAAATATATGAAATGGTGAAAAAGAATAATTAATAAATATGGATATCTCTTATTTAATAAGATAATTTATGTTTATGTAAAATAGAATTATATATCTGAGATTTAATATTTTTGTGGTTTAAATATGTGAAAGAAATTATTATAATACATAATATATATATATATATATATATATATATATATATATATATATATATATATATATATATATATATATATATATATAATAATTGATATATGTATATATTATGTAGTAATAGAAAATACATGTATGTTTACGTAATGTATATGTAACAAAGTTAAAACATGGAAAATTTTAATTTTATTAAGTTATGTGAATTATTTTATTAATTTTGGAATTATAAAATGTAACGACCCCGAAATTCGACCCATATTCTTACCTTAAATTTTGTATTTATGATACATTATCTTTCTTACGTCCAAATTTTGGTCCGTTAATAAATCTTTAATCACCTTAATTAATTCATTTATTGACATTATCGTCATCAATTACCAAATTTTCGGTATAAATTTTTCTTTTTCTAAATCGTTCATTGTATTAAAATGTTTGAATATGTAAAATCCTTATATCCCGATCCTAGTCCCTGGATCGCAACCTTCACTTTTTCTTTCCTTTCTGTTACCAATATCTTAAATCTCATCATTCAAAATTTAATATTCTTTCATATCCGTACAACTATTCATTGATTTAAAATTTACAATCATTTATTTTCATACAAATATTCCTTGTTGCATCGTTCATAATCAAACGTATGATAATTTCTAACGTAACAATTAATTTGAACATTCACGGTTCATAATTTAACACTACTCGTCTATTCGGATCCAACATATATGTACATACAAAATATTCATGTAACCTTGACAAATTATCCACACTGAATGAAAAATATAACAATAATGTTTCCAACCTTCTAGCCAACTCATCTCTAATTTAATCTGATATTCTTGAAATTTATTTCTTTCCTGCAAAAATGTATATTAAGCAAGTAATGAGCACAACGGCTCAGCAAGTTCAACAGTTTATGCTTCACATAGCACATACCTTAACATGCTCGGTGTATGTCATACATCATGTGCTTGTGCTTCTACCATAATAATATATCTCATATATATTTGTATCGTTGCACAAAGTACACATTGTGGTTATATTAATCACGTATCACATAGCATATAATTTTTATGCATTTAAAACAAGAATTACATATCATAACAGTCCAACACTTAACATAAAAGGGACTGAAGAATTTGCCTGGATGTCCAATTAATTAAATGATAGCTCAACACTCTTTCTCGAACAACCTATGACCATAAAATAATTAAATAATAATTATTTATCTCTTTATGATATTAATTTACTAAATTAATATCATCTCTGGGCCAATTATTACATAATACGGTTAATTATATTAACCTCGTTCCTTAATAAATTAATATAACTTAATCTTTAATGCTTTCACTACGTACAACCCGACTCATCGAATAAAATTTAACATATTTGGTTGTCCGAAAATTTTATTTAATCATTTTCTAAATTATAACCTTATTAGATTAATATTTAAACCTTTAAATATTAATCCCCAATATTTAATATTTTTACAAAAATATTCAATTTAAGGCCCAAACATCATTTCTATATTTTTAGTATTTTTTCATAATTTTCTATAATTTTTAGACAATTTTTAAACATTTATTTCTTTAAAAATCACTTTCTAGGGGCATTTTGGTAATTTTTGCGCCCTTAGGGACATAACCGGAATTTTTCGAAAAGTCCAGGGGCATTTCCGTCATTTCAGCACCCCTAGGGACATATTCGGTATTTTTCAGAAAGAACGAGGGCATTTCTGTAATTACCGCGCATTTAGGACACGCCCGGTATTTATCGGAAAGGTCAGGGATAAAATAGTAATTTCCCCTTGTGCGTAGCCGCGCAAGGCGCGACCATCCTTCCTCCGGTTTCTTATCAAACGACATCGTTTGGAGCGCAGCCGCGCCATGCGCGGACAACCAAATTTCGCGCCCCAAACGGTGTCGTTTATACCCTGCGCCAGGAAAAAAAAAGTGCGGCGGCCCTTTTCTTCTTCTTCCCAAGCAGCGAAAACAGTAACCAGCTTTTCCCACAAATAAATTATTTTTACACAAATTCTCACCACAAAACATTCCAAAAATTCTATAACTCATACATATACATCAAATAATTATATAGAATAATTATTCTATTTATTTACTAATTTTTCACAAATTTATTTTATCACTAAAAATACATAATAAATCATAAAAATTTAATATTTATACCTTCATGATCCTTGAAAACACCAAATATTTTCTTCTTCTCCCTCTTGGTGGTAGCCATGGTCGTTATGGGTGGTGTTCGGCGGTGATGGTGTTGCCGGATGGAAAGAATAGAATAGAGAGAGAGTGTGTGTTATTATTATTATTATTATTATTATTATTATTTTTCATTTCCTTTTGTTTCTCCTCCTTTCTTTTCTTTCCTTATTCTTTTATAATCCTACATGTCTCAACCAATTTTGGAATAAAAAAAACAACCGACTTGCCAACCACCGACTTTGAGAATTCTCGGACGTTCCACACACATTACGCATGCAAAAAAATTAATTATTTTTATACATTACATAATTATATCTTGTAATAAATATTTTATATAAAACATATAAAATATTTATTTTAATTCACCAAAAATTATAACATGATTTATAAATAATTTTAATACCTCTTTTGGGTACTTTACTTGAAAAATTTTGTACACGCATAATGACATGCATGTACTTATATGAGGTAATTTATACCTCCAAAATTCATAAAATAATTCATATAACTTATAAAAATTATTTTTCGTAATTTTTTACTTCATTACTTGGACAACATGTTACACTAACATGTTCCCGTTTCCGAAATATTATTCTTCATAAGCGTCATAAAAATTCCATTATGCGTAAATTTAATTTTTTTTTAATAATTTAAAACCTTCCTTTCTCTTCTTTATTTTCACTTCCTTACTATTTACATTTCTTTCTTATATAAATTATAATATTATATAATTTATATAATTACATTTTCCATTTCACACAAAATACAATTTATACATTTTCTTTCATCCTTATTCAATTTAATCACCTTATATAAATTATATAATTATTCTTATATAATTTATATAATTATTAATTTCTTCATACATCACTTTAATTTCCTTATATAAATTATATAATTTATTATTATATAATTAATTTTCTTCTCAATTAATTTCTAAACTTCCTCCATAATTCTTGATTAAATCTAAAATCAATAATCACAATATCACTAATTTCCTCATTACCTTTTTATAAATTTCGGATTAATTTAATTATTAATCCATTTATTTCTATAATTAATAAAATTTATAATTATAAATTAAACATGCACATTTATATATACAAATATAAACATATTTAATTTCTATATCCCATATTACCACATAATCTCATTTATATTATAATTTCTGCATTTCCACTACAATTTAATTGTACACTTTATTGTACCTTTACCCAGAATTTCTTTTTATTCTTCATAAATTATTTTTAAACAATTTATTTACTTTTCAATTATTTTAAATTAACACAATTTGTCATGATCTTTGTACAGACTTAATTTACTAATTAAATCTTATCACATACCTTAAATCATATAAAATAATAATTTCTTTAACAATCTTGATAATTTTATCAATTAATTTCTTTTTTAATTTTATTAAAGAAATTCTAAAAATTCGGATCCTCGCATAAAATACCTCCTATAATTACATGCATGTCATTACGCGTGTACAAAATTTATCACATAAGGTACCTTAAAAGTATATAAATATTAATTATAAATTATTTTATGAATTTTGGTAAATTAAAATAAATATTTTATATACATTATATAAAATATTTATTACACGAGTTAATTATGTAATGTACTAAATTAAGTTGCGTGCATGATTTTCTGTCAACTTTTACTCCTAAGTCGGTGGACTTAGAGCAAAAGTTAAACATAACTTACACACTTAAGACTTATAAGCAAGAGCAAAATAATAATAATAATAATAATAATAATAATAATAATAATAATAATAATAATAATTAAAACAACAATTATCAACACCAACATATCCATTTCCTTCTCCTTCCCACCACCATCACCGCCACCGAGCACCACCACTACCAAGAAAGGAGGAATTTTTAGTGCCATCAAGGTGTAGAACAAGCCACCAAGGAAGATTTTCAAGCCTAAGAAAGGTATAAATCTAATTTATTTGGATTATATTTGTAATTTCGGTGATAAAATAATTTTATGAAAAAATTGTAAATAATTAGGATAATTGTTGTATGTAATTTTTGGAGGTGTATTTATGGATTTCATGATGTTTAGAGTATTTATGATGTGCAAATTGAGAGTAAAAATGGTGTAAATTTTGTTGCTTGGCTTACAATTAATGTAGAAAAAGGAAGAGAAAATTTTAAGGCCGCCCGCGCATTGCGCAACGGCCATATTTTTCAGGAGCTAGGACCGAAACAGCGACGTTTTGAGGGGGAAAAGGTTGGGCCGCGCCATACGCGGCAATCAGATTTATGTGACCGACGTGGGAAAAACGACACCGTTTGGGGAGAAGGAAAAACAAGGCCGCGCAATGCGCGGCGGACTAAAAAGTTCCGGGAAATTATCATTTTGCCACCGGTCCGAATTTTTCACATAATTATGAAAATGCCACTAAGATTTTAATTAATTAAAATAAATGTTTAAAAATTGATAAAAATTATATAAAAATCATATAAAATCAAAAAATATATAAAAATGTTTTATAATTTAAATTTAATAATTTTTTCAATTTTGAGGAATAATTCCAATTAATAATTAAGTGCTTTATATATGAAGACATAAAAAGTACACGATTAATTAAACAACCAAATTCGGTTATAATTAATTATAAATACCAATATAGATCCGATTGTGAGTGATATTAATTACATAAATTAATATCGTGGGTTACTAAATTATTATTATTTGATTATGCTATGATTATAGGTTGTCCAAGAAAGGATAATTAGCTGTTAATTTAGTAATCGGACATCGAGGCAAGTTCCTAAACCCTAACTTTGAACCATTAATCATATGTTAGATATTAAAAATCCTCATTGAGTTCTACTTCCTAAGTTTAATCATTATTCCATTTTCTTGAATATTGATTTCAGTCGATGATGTATATTGTTCAATTAAAATTGAAAATCTCTGTTGTTACTCGCATTCATTCTTAAATGTCATCTATAACGAATCATAATTGTTGATTAGTGAATTGATGATTACGAGTCTATGCCATTTGTTCGGCTAGACTTTTGATACAATTGAATTTCAAATTACTCTTTATTGTTAAGTGCTGAGCCAAACTAAATTGTTTTGGTGCGGACTCCTAGAAACTTAGATGAACAACCCTGTTCCAGGGGATATAGCTTGTCGGATGCTTTAAATTTCGATATTCCGCGGTATGCGGTAATATGATGTGCACAATCATAGGTACGAGAGGCTTATCACCTCGAGTACGGGTTTAAGGTTTTATGGTCTTTATGACACATACAGGTTGTCAATATTACTATTGATTAACCTATGCTCAATGGTCTTGTGACCCTCAGTATGATTTTCAATTATCATGTTTCAAAGGATATTTTCCTCAGTTATTTTCTTTCATTTGAAATGGGTTCATGTTACGTTATTTTTATAAATTCTTTTCCTCATACTGCATTGTTATTCAATTCATTATACTTGCTGAGCACTTCAGTTGCTCATTCTTGCTTGATTAATGTGACTCAGACAAAGATGTCAAACCTGAGAGTATAAATAAAAAAGACAAAGGCAAAGGAAAGATGTCAGAATGAAGGATTGATGAAATGTCCCTCGCTGGTAGTTTTAAATCTATTTTGTGGCTATAGATGTGAAATATATATCCTAGTAACGTTGTATGTATATAAAGGTTGATGACCCTAGGGGTTTATTAGATATCTTTTGTATTATGTTGAACCTTAACGGATGTAATATATATTAATAATACAAAGATGTTAAACCTGAGATTATAAATAAGAAAGACAAAGGCAAAGGAAAGATGTTGGAATGAAGAATTGATGAAATGTCCCTTGCTAGTAGTTTTAAATCTATTTTGTGGTTGTAGATGTGAAATATGTATATAAAGGTTGATGACCCTGGGGGTTTATTAGATATCTTTTGTATTATGTTGAACTTTAATGAATGTAATATATATTAATAATACTTTTGAGTAATGATAAATGAAGTTAGAATATCTAAACCGTGAGCACCAAATTCGAGGTTCAAGGAGCCCAAACTTGGGGGCGTCACAGGATGGTATCAGAGCTGAAGGGTTTAAAACTATAGGCGAGGGAAAACCTTAGTATAAAACCTAGGTATAAGTGTCCAACTCAAATCGAGTTTAAGAAAAAGAGAAGTAGGGAATCTAGGCGGTCCAAAAGCTAATAATTTATGTGCTATTTAAAAAGTTATTATGTGATTGTTAGATTAACATTAATAGAAGGTTATTGTGCTGTTGTTTTATAGGATGTCGGAAGCAGGCGAACCAAGTGGGGTTTGGTCCGAAAAGGAAGAAGTTAGGGATATACATGTAGTACCTGAGCGGGTGGTTGCTAGTCCACCAGTGTTTGAGCCAGGGTCGGAGTATGGACCTGACTTTGAACCAGAAGAACCTATAGGAGTAAATGAAGAAGAAGAAGAAGGAATAGGAGGATCTTCTGAAGGTACTCCTCATGAAAACTTAGACCCAAATGAAAAATTAATAGCTAATGTCATAGACACTATAAATGGTTTAGAGATTCAGGTGGCCGATCTTACACATCAAGTACATGAGTTAGAAGCCCAAGCTGTAGCTCAAAACGTTGTGTCACATCAAAGAGAGGAAGAACTCCAGGTCCTCACCCAATAGAAAAATGAGGCGGTAAATAAACTAGCCCAAGCTGAACATAGAATAGTAGAGCTGACTATAAAAAGACAGATCCTTGTTGATAGGCTGAATAGAGAAATGGCAGATCGTACGAGGATTGAGAACGCTTGGGGCAGAGCAACCAGACAAGTAGGCTTCACAGAAAACGAGGAGAGGGCTAAACAAGTAAGAATGGATGATATGGAGTACGCCTTTAAGTGCGCATTTGAAAGAGCACAAAATCAAATTCGATATTTTCGAGTGGAAGATGGCCAATATTGGCGAGACATTGATCGCGATGTGGCGATCAATATTATAAGACAAGAATATAAGGAAGCAACGAGAAGAGCAATAAATCCATGGAACGTGGGATAGTGTAATGTTAGGGTATATATAAATATATATATATATATATATATATATATATATATATATATATATAAATAAATATATATATACTTGTGTGTATGTAAATAGTATGGAATCTTACTTTTGAATATAAGTGGTAGAGATAGGATATGTGAATAGGATGTATGTATGAACTGGGTATGTATGTATCTTGTAAAATAGTTGAATGGTAGTGCTATGAAGTATGTTTTGATATAAATTGCTAGTTTTAAATTCTGCATAGTAAATATAGTAATGTAAATTAATATAAAGTTTATATTTCAGAATGCCGCCAAAGAGAGGTAGACCTGCTAGAAAAGCACCAGAGGAATTAGTGAATGAAATCACTGGGACAGGTACAAGAATAGAACCAGAAACAGCCCCAGTTGATTTAGTGCAAAGGTTAGTAGATTTACTAGCAGGAGAAATGCAAAATAGGAATCCAGTTCCTGCTGAACAGAATACCCAACCCCTTCATTTTGTAAATTTTAAAGATTTTAAACTAGCTGGACCACCAGAATTTAAGGGTTCTATAAACCCTATAGAAGCTCAAACTTGGATTATGGAGATGGAGAGGGTTTTTGAAGTGGTTAGGGTAGTAGAGGAGCAGAAGACTTCTTTCGCAACTTTCATGATGAAAGGAGAGGCTGCCCACTGGTGGCAAGAAAATCGGAATAGAGTGGCAGGGGAAATAGTTCCATGGTTAAGGTTTAAGGAATTGATTTTCGAGAATTATTTTCCCACTAGTATGCAGAACAAGTTAGAAATACAGTTTTTAGAATTAAAGCATAATAACATGTCAATAGCTGAGAATGCAGCCAAATTTAATGAATTGGCCCGGTTTGCTCCATTCCAGGTCAGTACAGAAGAGCGAAAAGCTAAAAGATTTGAATAGGGATTGAAGCCCTGGATCTATAGCAAGGTGAATATGTTTCAGACAACAACATACGCTGATGTATTGGAAAAGGCAGTCTTGGCTGAGGGAGATAGTGAAGCTATTACAAAATACCATCAAGAACAAAAAAAAAAGGAAACATGAAGGAGATTCCAAGGGGGGAAGTGGTATTAGTACCAACCCTCCTAATAAGAAAAGGTGGAGTGGTAGTACCAACACCTCTGGAAACAAATCCGGAGATGTAAAGAAAAAAATTGAACCGTGTAGTAATTATGAGAAGAATCATTCAAGGGTTTGTTTGAAGGGGAAGAAGGTTTGTTATAAGTGCCAACAAAAGGGACACATTGCACCAGATTGCCCAAAATTGAAGAAAACAGGATGTTTTAACTGTGGAGCGGTAGACCATTTTGCTTGAAATTGTCCAAAGAAGACGATGGAGGTAACGAGTGGAGTGAAAGGAGCAAACACTGGAGGGAAGCTGACATTTCCTTCATCAGCTCAATCAGGTCGTCCTACTACCCGAACCTTTAACATGACGGTGCAAGATGCAAGAAAATCTAAGGACGTGGTATCAGGTACCATTTCAGTTTGCAATACTAATGCATATGTGCTTTTTGATTCGGGTGCTACGTGCTCTTTTATATCTGATGAATTTGCTAGAAGACTAAGGTTGACACATGAAAACTTAGAACAACCCTTGAGTATAGAGATTGCAAACAAAGAAGTGATACATGTTTATCATGTGCATAAGCATTGTCCTATATTGATAAGAAAACATAAGTTATACGTGGATTTAATTCCGATACGTCTTGGGGAATTTGACGTCATTTTAGGAATGGACTGGTTGTATATCCATAAGGCCATGATTGATTGTCAAAGGAAGTGTGTAACTTTACAGACTCCCAAAAAGTCGAAAGTACTATTTTATGGTAGCAAATTACCGAGACGATTTAGTTGTTTGTCAGTCATGCAAGCTAGTAAGGCATTAAGGAAGGGAGGCACAGGATACTTAGCATATGTGATAGATACCCAGAAAGGGGAGATGAAAATGAAGGAAATACCAGTAGTGAACGAATTTTCCGATGTGTTTCCGGATGACTTACCTGGTTTTCCACCAGATCGAGAAATCGAGTTTATGATTAATTTAGCACCGAGAACTGGTCCAATATCTAAGGCTCTATATATAATGGCTCCAGTGGAAATGAAAGAATTGATGAAGCAACTACAGGAACTATTAGATAAGAAGTTTATTCAACCGAGTGTGTCTCCATGGGGAGCACCAGTGTTATTTGTTAAAAAGAAGGATGACACCTTACGATTGTGTATTGATTATAGAGAGTTAAATAAGATGACCATCAAGAATAAATACCATTTTGCCAAGGATTGATGATCTTTTTGATCAGTTAAAGGGAGCAAAATATTTTTCAAAGATTGACCTTCGGTCTGGGTATCATCAACTGAAAATAAGAAAGGAGGATGTACCAAAAACAGCATTCAGAACTCGTTATGGTCATTACGAGTTTTTGGTTATGCCGTTTGGATTAACGAATGCACCAGCGACATTCATGGATATGATGAATAGGATTTTTAAACCCTATTTGGATAAATTTGTAATGGTGTTCTTAGATGATATCTTGATATATTCCAAGTCTCAGGAAGGGCATGCAGATCATTTAAAGATAGTGTTGGAAACTTTTAGAAAAGAAAAATTATATGCCAAATTCTCGAAGTGTGAATTCTGGTTGGAAAGAGTTCACTTTTTGGGTCATGTTATTGATAAAGATAGAATTTCTGTGGACCCTGCAAAAGTTAAAGCGGTAATAAATTGGGAACAGCCAAAGACACCCACATAAGTGAGAAGTTTCTTAGGTTTAGCGGGTTATTATCGACGATTTATTCAAGATTTCTCTAAGATAGCAACTCCGCTAACCAATTTAACTAGAAAGTCTGTAAAACTTGTGTGGACAGATAAATGTGAAGAAATTTTTTGTGAGTTAAAGAAAAGACTAAGCGAAGCCCCGGTGTTAACTTTGCCTGATGAAATAGGAAATTTTGTGGTATATAGTGATGCCTCTCATAAAGGATTAGGTTGTGTGGTTATGCAGAACAAAAAGGTTATTGCATATGCATCACGACAGTTGAAAGATTATGAGAAGGGGTATCCGACACATGATTTGGAATTGCCAGCAGTAGTCTTTGCATTGAAGATATGGAGACATTACCTCTATGGGGAGAAATGTGAGATATATACAGACCATAAGAGTCTGAAATATATCTTCACGCAAAAGGAGTTGAATATGCATCAGCGGAGGTGGCTGGAATTGATAAAAGACTATGATTGTGAAATTCTCTACCATCTAGGAAAAGCTAATGTAGTAGCAGATGCTTTAAGTAGAAAGGAGAGAGAAAAGTTGATGAAATTAATTATTCAGGATAAACTAATTCAGGAGATGACAAAATTGGAAATTGAAGTGAGGTACCCCTCTGAAGCAGATGAGATGCTATTTGTTGTAGAGATGCAACCAACATTGTTAGATAAGGTGAATGAAGCTCAATTAGCCAATGATGAATGTACTCGGGTAAGGAATAGGGTTACAACAAATGATGAAGTAAAATTTGAAATAGACAGTAATGGAATTCTCAAATTTGAGGGGCGAATCTGGATACTAGCAGTAGCTAAATTGAAAGAGGAGATATTATAGGAAGCACATAATTCAAAAATTTTGATTCATCCAGGAAGTACGAAAATGTACCAAGATTTACGAAAGTATTTTTGGTGGCCAAACATGAAACGAGAAATTGCGGATTATGTAAGCTGGTGCTTGAAGTGTCAACGAATCAAAACTGAGCATCAGAAGCCAAGTGGACTGCTACAACCTCTTGAAATTCCCGAATGGAAGTGGGAACATATTACCATGTATTTCGTGGTAGGACTTCCAACTACTCAAAAAGGCTACGATGTTGTATGGGTGATCGTAGACAAACTAACAAAGGCGGCCCACTTCTTACCAATCAAGATTAAATACACTTTGGATCAATTGGCTAGAATCTACATTAAAGAAGTAGTATCGAGGCATGGGGTACCAGTGTCAATCGTGTCAGATCGGGATCCGCGCTTTACATCAAATTTTTGGAGAAGTCTACAAGAGAGGTTAGGGACACAACTGAGGTTGAGTACGGCCTACCACCCTCAAACCGATGGTCAAAGTGAAAGGACGATACAAACCTTAGAGGATATGTTGCGGGCATGTATTATGGACTTCAAAGAAAATTGGGATGATCATCTACCTTTGGTGGAATTTGCGTATAACAACAGTTACCACACAAGTATAGGAATGTCGCCTTATGAAGCTTTATATGGAAGAAAGTGCAGAACTCCTTTGTGTTAGGATGAAGTTGGTGAACGTCAATTGCTAGGACCCGAACTAGTTCAACAAACGGCAGATACAGTCAGGTTGATACGGGCTCGATTAGTAGCAGCTCAGGATCGACAAAAAAAGTATGCAAATTTGCATAGGCAAAGTCGGGATTTTGAGGTGGGAAGCCACGTGTTTCTTAAAGTGTCTTTATGGAAGGAAAAAATCAGATTCAGAAAGAAAGGTAAATTAAGTCCTAGATTTATTGGACCGTTCGAAGCATTAAAGAAAGTTGGGGAAGTGGCATATGAAATGGCTCTACCTTCAGAATTAGAACATATACATAATGTCTTTCACGTGTCAGTGCTCCGATCTTACAAGCCAAATTATAAGCACGTCATAGCATATGAACCTATTCAGATAGAGAAGGATTTAACTTATAAAGAAATTCCTATTCAAATATTAGATATGAAAGAGCAAGTCTTAAGAAATAAAGTGATTCCTTCCGTTAAAGTGCTATGGCGAAATCATAACGTTGAAGAAGCCACATGAGAATTAGAAGACAAAATGCAAAAGAATTATTCTAGTTTATATAAATAGTTAGTGTAGAAATTCCAGGACAACATTTTTATAAGGGGAGGGGGGGGGGGGGGGGATGTAATATCCAGGATATTATGACGTGTAAAAAATTTAAATAAATAAAATGTGTGTATTTTAATAATTTAAACTAGGTAGGTAATGTGAATTGTGTAAATTATATATATATACACTTTATTGTACGGTTATTAATTTTAAATGAATGGTGTCAATAAAATAGGGATTAATATTGGAAATTTATCCTAAATTAAATTAAAAGTTAACGAGAGAATCAACAAGATCAAAATTATTGATTATAGATTAATTAATAATTATGGTGAATTTGTGGGAATTATTGAGAAGGGTAATTAATTATGTAAAATATATAGTAATAAATTATATATTTTATATAAGGAAACATAATTAAATATAAAGGAATTTTTTATTATATAAATTATATGAGAGTAAATATATAATTTATACAAGAAAATAAATTTATTAAGGAAAAGGTTAATAATTATATAAATTATACAAAATTATATTGTATGGTTTATATAAAATATATGAAATAACGAAAAAGAATAATTAATAAATATGGATAACCCTTATTTAATAAGATAATTTATGTTTATGTAAAATAGAATTATATATATGAGATTTAATATTTTTGTGGTTTAAATATGTGAAAGAAATTATTATAATACATAATATATATATAATAATTGATATATGTATATATTATGTAGTAATAGAAAATACATGTATGTTTACGTAATCTATATATAACAAAGTTAAAACGTGAAAATTTTTAATTTTATTAAGTTATGCGAATTATTTTATTAATTTTGGAAGTATAAAATACCTCATATAATTACATGTATGTCATTATGCGTGTACAAAATTTATCAAATAAGGTACCTTAAAAATATATAAATATTAATTATAAATTATTTTATGAATTTTGGTAAATTAAAATAAATATTTTATATACATTATATAAAATATTTATTACACGAGATAATTACGTAATATACTAAATTAAGTTGCGTGCATGATTTTTTGTCAACTTTTACTCCTAAGTCGGTGGACTTAGAGGAAAAGTTAAACATAACTTACACACTTAAGACTTATAAGCAAGAGCAAAATAATAATAATAATAATAATTAAAACAACAATTATCAACACCAACATATCCATTTCCTTCTCCTTCCCACCACCATCACCGCCACTGAGCACCACCACTACCAAGAAAGGAGGAATTTTTAGTGCCATCAAGGTGTAGAACAAGCCACCAAGGAAGATTTTCAAGCCTAAGAAAGGTATAAAACTAATTTATTTGGATTATATTTGTAATTTTGGTGATCAAATAATTTTATGAAAAATTTGTAAATAATTAAAATAATTGTTCTACGTAATTTTTGGAGGTGTATTTATGGATTTCATGATGTTTAGAGTATTTATGATGTGCAAATTGAGAGTAAAAATGATGTAAATTTTGTTGCTTGCCTTACTGTTAACATAGAAAAAGGAAGAAAATTTTTTAAGGCCACTCGCGCATTACGCGGCGGCCATATTTTTTCCGGAACTGAGACCGAAACTACGACGTTTCAAGGGGGAAAAGCTTGCGCCGCGCCATGCGCGGCAATCAGATTTCTGTGACCGGCGTGGAAAAAACGACGTCGTTTGGGGATAAGGAATAACAGAGCCGCGCAATGCGCGGCGGACTAAAAAGTTTCGAGAAATTACCATTTTGCCAGTGGTTCGAATTTTTCACATAATTACGAAAATGCCACTAAGATTTTAATTAATTAAAATAAATGTTTAAAAATTGATAGAAATTATATAAAAATCATATAAAATTAGAAAAATATATAAAAATGTTTTATAATTTAAATTTAACAATTTTTCCAATTTTGAGAAATAATTCCAAAAGACATAAAAAGTACACGATTAATTAAATAACCAAATTCGGTTATAATTAATTATAAATACCAATATAGATCCGATTGTGAGTGATATTAATTACATAAATTAATATCGTGGGTTACTAAATTATTATTATTTGATTATGCTATGATTATAGGTTGTCCAAGAAAGGATAATTAGCTGTTAATTTAGTAATCGGACATCGAGGCAAGTTCCTAAACCCTAACTTTGAACCATTAATCATATGTTAGATATTAAAAATCCTCATTGAGTTCTACTTCCTAAGTTTAATCATTATTCCATTTTCTTGAATATTGATTTCGGTCGATGTTGTATATTGTTCAATTAAAATTGAAAATCTCTGTTGTTACTCGCATTCATTCTTAAATGTCATCTATAACGAATCATAATTGTTGATTAGTGAATTGATGATTACGAGTCTATGCCATTTGTTCGGCTAGAATTTTGATACAATTGAATTTCAAATTACTCTTTATTGTTAAGTGCTGAGCCAAACCAAATTGTTTTGGTGCGGACTCCTAGAAACTTAGATGAACAACCCTGTTCCAGGGGATATAGCTTGTCGGATGCTTTAAATTCCGATATTCCGCGGTATGCGGTAATATGATGTGCACAATCATAGGTACGAGAAGCTTATCACCTCGAGTACGGGTTTAAGGTTTTATGGTCTTTATGACACATACAGGTTGTCAATATTACTATTGATTAACCTATGCTCAATGGTCTTGTGACCCTCAGTATGATTTTCAATTATCATGTTTCAAAGGATATTTTCCTCAGTTATTTTCTTTCATTTGAAATGGGTTCATGTTACGTTATTATTATAAATTCTTTTCCTCATACTGCGTTGTTATTCAATTCATTATACTTACTGAGCACTTCAGTTGCTCATTTTTGCTTAATTAATGTGACTCAGACAGAGATGTCAAACCTGAGAGTATAAATAAGAAATGCAAAGGTAAAGAAAAGATTTCAGAATGAAGAATTGATGAAATGTCCCTCGCTAGTAGTTTTAAATCTATTTTGTGGCTATAGATGTGAAATATGTATCCTAGTAACGTTGTATGTATATAAAGGTTGATGACTCTAGGGATTTATTAGATATCTTTTGTATTATGTTGAACCTTAATGGATGTAATATATATTAATAATACTTTTCGAGGTTCAAGAAGCCCGAACTTGGGGGCGTCACAATAAAACTTAGTTGTTAGAAGTTGTTTAAATCCTTTGATGTACTATTTTGGGATAATTATGTTTTGGTGTATTAACTGTTACAAGCCTTGTAATGTATTGTATCTTATGAAACTTTGTTAGACGAGTGCTAATAATAGCATACTCGATTGGATAAACAAAGGCAATATATAGTCAAAATAACTTATTGTTAGAGTGTGAGCTTTTGTGTACTCACAATTATTTTAATAAACTAGGTCATGCTATATATGATCTGAGATGTTTAGAATGTAATAAATATTGCGATTTCTGGATTAGAAGTGTTGTAAAGTTTTAAATGATCTTGTTTTTATTAACTATATTGTCGGCGTACAATATTGTCATTAAGAATAAGGTTGTACTTTAACGCACGGGGTCAGTTGTAGCGAGTACAGGGATTCTCGGGGCGCTACAGACCTAATGTATAATATTGTGCCAAATGGATATATATTAAATTATTAAATTAATAATTTGAATAATGGTCAAATATATTAAATATATATATTTAATGTATAAGTAAAATGTTTGAAATTAAATTATGGAAGGAGATAAACCAAATAAGAAATTTAAATTAATTAATGAAGTAAATTTAAAATTTATGAATTATTGATTCTATACATTAAAGTATTATTTTTATAATTGGTTAATTTCATTTTAATGGAAAGATTTATACATGTTTATAAATGTATAAATTACCAAATTATGTTGCTTTATATATATATATATATATATATATATATATATATATATATATATATATATATATATATATACACACACACACGCGTAAATTATGTAAATATGTATGCATGTACAATTAAGAAATATGTTGCGTTATATGTATGGTATGATTACTTATATGCTGAAGTTTGGGATTCGTGGAATGACTTGGTGTATATACATTAACAAGGGAGTGACTGTAAGACCCCGAATTTTAATAAATAGATTTTAATTTTTTTTATAATTTTATGCTTAACAGTAAGGTGTTAAGTTAATAAAAGTTAAAGTTAAAGATGTTATTTGAAAAAATTTTATATCGAACAATATTCGTTATGTCGAAAAATATTCGTTTTGTCGAGGAATATTCGTTCTGTTAGGGAATATTCGTACGACGCCGCCGAAATATTCAGTTATGGGTGGACCTCACAACGAAATATTGTCGGATGTAGAAAACGATAGCAATAGCCTTTCTAAATAAAAATAGTCAACGGTATTATCATTTTTTACTGTTAAAATACTCAGTGATAAAAGTATGGTAATATATGATATTTTACTGTAGCACACGGTATTTTACAATAGCACATGGTATTGCATAGCAGCACACAGTATTACACAATGTTTAAATTATTGAACTGATAAAGTGTATTGCACAGTATTTCATCAATAATTGTCATTACACAACATTTTATATTATAGAACAAATAATTGTCATTATACATTATTAAATCAATAATTGTCATTACACAATATTTTACATTATTAATTGCACAACATTCCATATTATTGAATCAATAATTGTCATAATGCACAACATCTTGCATTATTGGGCTAATAATTATTACAGTAGTAGTCACAGATATTCAACAGTTAGACAGATTTATTATTTAAAAAATATTATATGTTTAATAATTGGGATATTAAATAAGTAAAATAATATAAAAATGTGTAACGTGTGTAAGTGTGTAACACATGTAAATGTGTAACGCGTGTAAGTGTGTCACACGCGTAAGTGTGTAACATACGTAAATGCGTAACGCGTGTAAATGTGTAACACTTGTAGGCGTGAAATGCGTGTTAGTCAACGAACGGTGTAGATTAAAGTGCGAAACGTGTGTTGGTTGATGAATGATTCAGATTAAAAGATGAGATTAAAATGTATAACGTGTGTGTGAAAAAGTTGGTTAGGCCCTGGCTATAAATAGGGAGCTTAGCATAATGAGTTTCATACATTTCTCACTCAATCTTCTCTCCATTCTCTAAATATTTCATAGCATAAGTGTCTCTCTGAGTGTATTAAAATTATCTTAAGCGTTGAAGATCTAGAAGGGTACGAGTATTGTTCAAGTAAGTTTTTTATAAAAGTTATATAAACACTCACTCACACATCAGATTAAAACTCTTCCTTTAGAAGACTCTTGTATTAGAAGATTTATTTTGAAAAACTTCATTTGAAAGATTTTACTTTGAAAAATTATTTTCTTTAAAAACTATTTTGAAGTATATTTATATAGTCACTTTAATGATTTTATATACATAAAATTGATATGTGTTACTTACTAATTAAATTATGAATATTCATATAGGTTGATCAACCTCATAAAAGCTGTATTTAGTCACGAGATAAGGTAAAGAATATACTTTTCTTTCAAACTCTTAAATTTATTACGATAAGAGGTACCATTCTTTTCATCATCATAAAGGGGTATCATTTTCTTTCTTACTTGTAAGGGATACCATCATTTTTATCTTCTATCATTTAACCTTACTACGGTAAGAAAATATCTCATTTGTACCTTTAATATTATTAAATGGTAAAAATTCGTGAATTAATAATTTATTAATATTCCCTTAATAATTTGAACTTCATTTAATACCTTTTGACAGGATCATTCCTATTAAATTTTCATCCTCATATTTGAACTATGAACTTATGGACCTTGAACTTTTGAGCTGCGGACATTTATTTGAACTGTGAACATTTTGGACTAATTCTTTGTACTGTAAACCTTACCGTTGAACTTCTTCCCTATGAACTTTGGATATTACTCTTGGACTTAGACACTTTTTTTATACATCATGTTGATAATTTAGACATTATTTGAATCTGGACAAAGTCAAATTTGTTAATTACTCATGTTATTGTTTATCTTGTCTTTTCAGTTCATTATTTATATATCTGTTGTTACTTTAATCATCAAGTATCAGGTTGTTCTAAATATCTGTAGTCTAGGGCACATATGATAAGCTAAAGGCGATATAATTGTTGGGTGTCTTTGGTCGGATGACAAGGACACATGATGAATATTCTCTTTGGTCGAGGGCAAAGAAGAACTGTTGTTTGGTATGATCATGACCAGTGGTGTTTCTGATAATAAAAGTTGATGATGATTTTCTTAAAAAGAGAGGCTAGTAGACATCATGATCTACTTGATTCTCTTAATGGTGGTTATTTCACTACAGTTAAACTTTGTTTAAGAACTTAACTGTTATTATTGATTTAAATCTTGCTGTTTATATTACTCTATTAACAACTCAACTGCAGCTGTTGATTTAAAACTTATTGTCTATTATATTCGATTAAGAACTCAACTGTTGAAGGCTAAGAATAATTCATTTTTCATTTTCTTAGTCATGATATTCCTTACTAGGCTATTTGAGCTTACCCTTTCATTTTTGTTCAATTATTCAGAAAATGATAGTGTAGCCGGGACTAGCGGGGAGGAAAGGGGAATGGAGTAGCAGTCCGAGATAGTTGCTATAGTAGTCTTCACTATATTTTAGAATAGTAATAATCGTGAAGACTTAGTTGTGTATTATTGGGTACTGTACAGTGTATTGTAATAATTTTGTTATAGTCTTTTGATGATTCAAATTGGGTGATGTGGGCCTGATTTGGGGGCATCACAGTTGGTATTAGAGCTTAGGGATATGATCTTGCATGAAGATCTAGGATTAGAACTAGGAGGGGAGAGACGATTAAAATATTTCGCTAGTGTGTCCTACCTAAGTTAAATTTAGCTTGTTGGCTTGAATGAAGCGATAAAAAATGACAAGTCAATTTATTTAGACTAACCTTCGTTTTGTGACCACATTTCAGAATGGCATCTAAAAACCAATGGATGAATTACGCTGCAAAAAACCAGGAGGCTAGAAATAATCCTCCTGCAACTTCAGAAAATAACGCAGGTGGTCATATGAATTGTGATAGTTTCCTTAGAAATTTTATACAATTCATGCAAAATCAAGCGAAGGAAACTCCCACCGGTGAAAATGCTAATAATTTGAGGATGGTCACTGCGTACCAGTTTAAGGAGTTGGGACCACCTGAATTTTTT
The DNA here is from genome assembly GCA_947179155.2 of Hedera helix. NCBI lineage: Eukaryota > Viridiplantae > Streptophyta > Magnoliopsida > Apiales > Araliaceae > Hedera > Hedera helix. The sequence goes on from OX359268.1 coordinate 14,282,344, forward strand.
GGGAAGACGGACCCATTTAAGGCAGAGGCATGGCTGAAGCAGAAGACAAAGATATTTGATGTTCTGCGCTGCACTGATGATCAGAAAGTTCCTTTTTTTTACCTTCATACTAAGAGGAGAAGCAGACCATTGGTGGGATTCGATAAAGTGTACCCATAAATAAGCACTTGAGATGTCGGACGGAGTTTCAGGATTTGTTTAGTGAAAGTTATTTTCCAAAAAATGTCCGCCATATGAAAGAGGTGGGATTTATTAAACTAGAACAAAGGAACATGACTGTTTCTCAATACGAATCCAAGTTTGCAAAGTTACCTAGATTCGCGCCTCATTTGGTGGACGATGAAGCCCTAATGGCTCGCATGTTCTTACGAGGCTTGTGATCCAAAATTCGCCGACACCTCATCTCTCACAAACTTTGTCTATATTCGGATGTGGTGGATAGGGCTCAAAGGGTCGAACAAGAAGATGAGATATTACAACCAAGAGCCAATGACCAACTAAGAGAAAGAAATAACGAAAACAATTACCGAAATGAGAACCGTAGAGGCGGCAATCACCATTTCGGAAATAGTAACCACTTCGGTGGTAATTCTGGTCCAGATAACAGAATGGGAGAAACAAGTGGGAATAATTTCAAAAGAAATAGATCCCATAACGATCATGGAAATGCACCAACATCAGCACCGGTAATATTTTCGAGGGGAGGAGATTGACCACCCGTAAAATGCTACAGGTGTGGTTAGGAGGGTCACATCAGCCCAAATTATACTCAGCAATCCAAGTCTTGTTATAATTGTGAGAAAGAAGGTGATATTGCTCGAAGTTGTCCTGTTACAAAATCAAGTCCAGTAGCGATGATAACTCCAAAAGCTAGCACAGACAAGGAAAAATCAGTAGTCTAGGGGAGAGCTTTTGTTATAACGTCTCAGAAGGCACGACACCTATACAAGGTGATAACCAATAAGCTATTCATAAACTTTTGTGAAGTCTATGCCCTATTAGATAATGGTTCTACCCACTTTTTTATCTCACCTGCATGTGTTCAATGTTTAAATTTGATTTCTAAAAATTTAAACTTTGACTTATGTGTTGAAACTCCATTAGGGGAAATAGTCGTTACATCTACTGTTTATAAATCTTGCTTTGTTCAAATCAATAACTTTACCCTACCCGTTGACCTTATCTCTTTGTAAATGCATGAATTTGATATGATTTTAGGAATTGATTGGTTGACTACCCATCATGCTAAAATTGATTGCTTCCATAAGCTCATTAGGTTTCATATTCCTGACCAACCTATCATGCAAATTCAAGCAACCAAACCTTTGAAATCTATAACTGTTATTTCTAGCCATAAAGTCATTTGTTTATTAAAAAACGGATGTCAAACCTTCCTAGCTCATGTCACTAATCTAAATAAAAACTCGATAAACTTGAACAATATTCCTATTGTTAATGATTTCCCTGATGTATTTTCCGAAGAACTTCCTGGCCTACCCCCAAACAGAGAAATTGAATTCTTTATTGACCTTGAACCCGGTACTAAACCTATTTCTAAAACCCCATACAGAATGGCTCCCATAGAACTTCAAGAGTTGAAAGTCCAACTTCAGGAACTCCTAGATACCGGTTTCATAAGACCAAGTACATCACCTTGCGGTGCCCCTGTTCTATTTGTAAAGAAGAAGGATGGGAGTATGAGATTTTACATTAACTATCAAGAGTTGAATCATGTCACCATCAAGAATAGGTATCCGTTACCTCGAATTGATAACTTATTTGATCAATTACAAGGTGCTCAGTATTTTTTAAAGATCGATCTTCGATTTGGTTATCATCAGTTAAAGGTTAAAGCTGATGACGTTCCAAAGACTGCCTTTAGAACTCGCTACGGGTATTACGAGTTCTTAGTCATGCCTTTTGGACTAACTAATGCTCATGCAGCCTTCATAGACATGATGAACCGAATATTCAAAGAATATTTAGATCATTTTGTAGTTGTCCTCATATACTCCAAGAGTCATGAGGATCATGAACGTCACTTGAGATTGATACTCCAAAAGTTACGTGAAAATAAGTTATATGCTAAATTGAAGAAATGCGAGTTCTGGCTTGAGGAAGTAACATTCTTTGGGCAAATGATTTCTAAACAAGGAATATCGGTTGATCCCGCAAAGATTGAAGCAATTTTAAACTGGGAGCAACCTAAGACAGTAATTGAAGTACGAAGTTTTCTGGGTCTAGCTGGTTATTATCAAAGATTTGTATAAGGTTTTTCTCGAATTGTCACTCCACTAACTCAGTTGACTCGGAGAAACACAAAATTTGAATGGAGTAAGGAACGCGAGAAAAGCTTTCAAGAACTCAAGAGGAGACTCGTTTCAGCACCTGTTCTGACTATACTATCAGGATCAGGAGGATTTGTTATCTACAGCGATGCTTCAGGTAGTGGTCTAGGATGCGTTCTTATGCAATATGAAAAAATTATAGCTTACACCTCTCTATAACTCAAAGATTATGAGAAAAATTACCTTACTCATGATCTAGAGTTAGTAACGATCGTTTTCGTATTAAAGATCTAGAGACACTACTTATACGGGAAAAATGTGGAGATCTTTACAGATCATAAAAGTCTTAAGTATTTCTTCACCCCGAAGGAACTCAACATGCGACAGTGACGTTGGCTTGAGCTTTTAAAAGATTAAAGATCTAGAGACACTACTTATACGGGGAAAATATAGAGATCTTTACAGATCATAAAAGTCTTAAGTATTTCTTCACCCAGAAGGAACTCAACATGCGACAGCGACGTTGGCTTGAGCTTTTAAAGGATTATAACCACACTATCCAGTACCACCCGAATGTGGTAGCTGATGCATTGAGTAGAAAATCATATGTGAGTACGAATGCAATACTAACAACATAAAGGCGCATTTTGTACGATTTACAAAAGATGGAGATAGAGCTAAAGTCACCAGGGACCCAGATGAGGATCGCGCACGTACGAGTAAAATCGGCTTTAATCGATAAATTCAAAGTTGCTCAAGCTACTAATCCAAAAATAATGAATATGATGAGAAAAGTATGAGAATGTGCTATTCCAGAAGCAAGAATCAATGAGAAAGGGATACTTTAAGTCAACTCTCGACTCTGTGTTCCTAACGACCCTGAATTGAACTATAAAATCATGATGGAGGCATACAATACGCCGTTTGCGATTCATCCTGAAAGTACCAAAATGTATCGTGACCTTCGACATACATTTTGGTGGAGCAATATGAAGAAGAAGATCGCTGAGTTTGTCTCGAGGTGTTTGACGTGTCAACGTGTCAAGGCAGAACATCAAGTGTCTAAGGGTCCATTGCAACCACTCGAGGTTCCCGAATGGAAGTGGGAACACATCAATATGGATTTTGTGACGGGTCTTCCTAAAGTTTCTCAAGGCTTGGATGCGATTTGGGTCATCGTAGATAGATTGACCAAGTCCGCGCATTTCTTGTCTATACGAGAAAACTATTCACTTGAGCATCAAGCTAATATTTACTAAAGTGAGATTGTGAGAATGCATAGCATGACAGTATCCATAGTTTCTGATAGGAACCCTAGATTCACTTCACAATTTTGGATCAGTTTACAAAAAGCTATGGGCACCAAACTACGATTTTGTTCTGCTTATCATCCCAAAACAGATAGATAATCAGAAAGGACAATTCAGACTCTTGAAGATTTATTATGGTTTTGTATGTTAGGCTTCAAAGGAAGTTGGGACAAGTATTTACCGTTGGTTGAATTCTCCTGCAACAACAGTTATCAAGCAAGTATAGGAATGACTCCATTTGAAGCTTTGTATAGACGAAAATGTTGCTCTCCAGTATGTTGGAATGAGGTGGGAGAAGCAAAATTGTTGGGAACTAAGCTGGTGCGCATGGCAACAAAAAAGATCCAAATGATCAGACGACAAATACAAGTTGCACAAGAACGACAAAAGAGTTATGCTGGTCTTCATTGAAAGGACGAAAGTTTCAACGTTGGAGGTCATGTATTCTTACGTGTTTTTCCATGGAAAGGAATTACTAGGTTTGGAAAGAGAGGAAAGCTCAATCCTTGATTTATTAGCCTATTTGAAATCCTTGACCGAATAGGAACTATGGCATACAAACTAGCTCTACCACCAAACATGTCCCGCATTCATAACGTTTTTCATATATATTACGTAAATATGTGAAGGACCCAAATAACATTATTGAGTTGGTGCTAGATGAGATAGCAGAGGATTTAACATATGAGGAGGTACCTGTCAAGATCTTGGATAAGAAGGAGCAGATCTTACGCTCAAAGATTATACCTCAAGTCAAGATTTTATGAAAAAATCAAGATACTGAGAAAATGACTTGGGGGTTGGAATCTAAAATGAGAGCTAAGTATCCTAATCTCTTCAAAATGTTAGGTACGCAAATTTTGAGGACGAAATTAAATTAGGAGGAGAGGATGTAAGACCCCGAATTTTAATAAATAGATTTCAATTTTTTTTCATAATTTTATGCTAAACAGTAAGGTGTTAAATTAATAAAAATTAAAGTTAAGGATGTCATGTCAAAAAAAATATGTCCGATAATATTCGTTCTGTCAGGGAATATTTGTTTTGTCGAGGAATATTTGTTCTGTCGGAGAATATTCGTATGACGGCACTGAAATATTCAGTTATGGTGGGCCCCACAACAAAATATTGTCGAATATAGAAAACGACATCAATAGCCTTTCTAAATAAAAATAGTCAATGGTATTATCACTTTTAACTGTTAAAATACCCAGTGATAAAAGTATAGTAACATATGGTATTTTACTGTAGCACGCGGTATTTTACAATAGCACATGGTATTGCATAACAACACACGGTATTACACAATGTTTAAATTATTGAACTGATAAAGTGTCTATTGCACATTATTTCATTAATAATTGTCATTACACAGTATTTTACATTACTGAACCAATAATTGTCATTACACATTATTTTACATTATTGAATCAATAATTGTCATTACACAATATTTTATATTATTAATTGCACAGTATTCCATATTATTGAATCAATAATTGTCATAATGCACAACATCTTGCATTATTGGGCCAATAATTGTTACAGTAATAGTCACGGATATTAAACAGTTAGACAGATTTATTATTTGAAAAATACTGTATGTTTAATAATTGGGATATTAAATAAATAAAATAATATAAAAATATATAACGCGTGTAAGTGTGTAACACATGTAAATGTGTAACGCGTGTAAGTGTGTAGCACGCGTAAGTGTGTACCACGTGTGTAACACACGTAAGTGTGTAACACACGTAAATGTGTAACGCGTGCAAATGTGTAACACGTGTAGGCGTGAAACGCGTGTTAGTCAACGAACGATGCAGATTAAAATGTGAAACGTGTGTTGGTTGATGAATGGTTCAGATTGAAAGATGAGATTAAAATGTTTAATGTGTGTGTGGAAAAGTTGGTTAGGCCATGGCTATAAATAGGGGGCTTAGTGTTGTGCTTTCATTTTGTAAAAATACTCGTAAGTGCACGAATTTATTGTAAAATAGTTTAATGCAAAGTACGAGGTCAATCCCACGAGGATTATTGAATAATTAATTAAATCTAAATTAAATTCAATTCTAATCTAGTTAGCAAAAAATAATTTTTAAAATAATTAAAAATAAAAATTAAATATAATGAAAATAAAGACGAATAAAATAACTAAATTTTTAATCAATGGAAGAAAATTCTGAGGTTCGGAATCCACAATATTAATTATGTATATCTTACCATTCATAATTAATTCGGAGTAGCAATTTAAAAATCAATTCAGTGCTTTCTCAAGATTTTTCATTTAAGTACATAAAAATATTTCTTTTGTAAGTTCTTATTTTCAAGGCTTAATGTATAAGACCAAAGTATTATATGTATTCATTATTTTGAAAAACAAATAATCTTAGTTCTTAATTAAAACGTTTAAATTACAACCCGGATTAAATTAAATTAATTGAAACTATTCAAAATATATGATATTATGAATGAAACAATTTAATTTAAATCAACCAAATAAATAAAAAAATTAATAACATTAAAACCAATTTGAGAATTTATAATAAATTTCAGAATATTACACAATTAATAATGTTTCATCCTACACCTCAGAAAGTAAATTTAACAATACATGGCGAAACTTAAAACAGTAGCAGAGTGATAAACCATTTTATGATGTCGTTTTGTGTTCTGTGCTGCTGGTTTGATTTATTTGATGTTGGTCCACTTGAGGCTACTTTGGTGATGTATGAAGAAGCTGCTGCTTTTGATTGCTTGTTTTGATGATATGTTAATTTCTTTCCTCGATTTTCGTGCCAAACTCCTTTTTTTTTTGCTTCAGTGTTGCGTTATTGCTTGGTTCCCTTTTTCCTCCAACGTTGCATTCCTTTTATAATCTGGAACTGATGCAATTTTTTCTCTTTCAAACTCTTTAATATTTTATCTTTTTAGTTTCCCATTCATTGACATCTCTTGTTACCTGCCAAGTAATATTATCAATAACACGTAATAAGTAAAAGTCTAGAAGGAATGAAACTCCAAATAATAAAAATAACTAGAGTTTTGTGGAGCATGAAATCTTATTACTTTTAATATCAGGCTTTTAACATTTTCAGCACTTGTTCATCAAAATAAATCTACTTAAAATAAAATAAATATAAAATTAACTAATAAATATATTTTTGAAGGAAATAAATGTATAAAATATATACCCATCAAATTCTCCCAAACTTAGATTTTTGTTAGTCCTCGAGCAAAAGAAAATAAAACAAATAAATAAAATCCTAACTAAACCTAAGCCATTTTTGTAAGGAACACGATAGTATTTAGTGTATAATACAAGCCTTTAAACTCTAAGGTTAACCCAAGTGGACAAGTTTTGTCTCGTAAGGATTTTCAGTGAATATACCCACAAAATTCAAAATTCAAAATAAAATCTTTTTGAGTTTAACTATTTATGAAATTGAAATAAAACTTCTCAATATCATGGGCATTACACTTAAGTAAGATCAAATTCAAAATCACTCTTTCATCTATTCAAAAATACTCCATCTTTATTTAAAACATCATCTTTCATAAAATTAATTTCGTGATGTATACATGTGTATGTAATGTAACTCTTAGTAAGGACTTTAACCATTAAAATCAAGCAAACTCATTTTTTTTCTTCTTTTTCTATTTTTTTCACTCTTGACTTGTGCAATGTCTCTTTTTCTTAAACTTTTCAAAGTTACCCATGTAACGAGCGTTTGACCAATGACTCACAAACCAATTAGCTTTAAGGTACTAGGTGTAAAGATACCCCTAAGGGCTTACTAACTCAAGTAACAAAGGCCACAAAAATAGACTAACAAGCTGTTTATATCCATCATATCTTTCATGATTTTTTTTATTCGATAGACATTGAAGTAGCATTTATACTTATTCATTTTTCAACCTTTTTTTTTCAACAAGTGCGTTTTACGCTCCATCTCGCTGCATTATTTTTTTTCCTTTTTTTCTTTAAGATTGCTTGATTAATAGTTTCTACCCCATAACTAAGAATTAGTACGAACGTGAAGTACAAAAATGCATATGAATGTTAATTTTATTCGATATGGCATTTCAAACTAGAATTTTGTATCTTATCAAAAGTTCAAAAGCTCTAAATCTTTTAATCCTACTCGACGTTTTTACTCCACAAATACTTATTAGAATTAATTCAACTCAAATAAAGTTAAACAATTTTTTTAATTTTTCAATTTTTTTAATTATTTTTTAATTTCCTAAAAGGATAATAAATAAATAAAAAACTAAATACAAAACTAACACAAATGCAAAATTCCCCCCCCCCCCCCCCCCCCCCCCCAATACCTAAATCATGCATTGTCCTCAATGTTTCTTTTCATACTACCCAAAAATGCACATGTATAAATTCACATATAAAGAAAATAAGTGACAATATCAAAGAGTTAGGGAAAGATCACACCTGGTTAGTTTCGCACTGCACTCTAACAAAATAAAATCATGAACACTTAACGAACAACATTAGTAATCAAAGAAAATAATGAACCTAACTAACTAAACAAGACTGACACACTAAAAAGATAAAAATAAACATACACTAGACACAATTAAAAAGAAAAAAAAATCCTAAACTAACAATGTTAATCCTGATAGACAGGATCTTCTAGCAATGTTTTCTCCACCTCTCGACTCTTTAATTCTAAGAATGGTTTCAACCTTTGACCGTTGACTTTAAAAATATCACCATTCTCAGGATTTTCTATTTCAACAACCTCCATGAGGAAAAACAGTGTGAACAATGAATGGGCCTGACCATTTAGAGCGTAATTTTCCAGAAAATAAATGCAGACGAGAATTATATAACAAGACCTTTTGACCAGGTGTAAATAATTTTCTAAGAATATTCTTATCATGGAAAATTTTCATTTGGTCCTTATATCGTTTAGCACTTTCATAAGCATCATTTTTTATTTCCTCTAACTCATTAATTTGCAATTTCCTAAGAGTACTTGCTTTGTTAGAGTCAAAATTTAATTTTTTTAATGGCCCAAAAAGCTTTATGCTCTAACTCTACAGGTAAGTGACAAGTTTTGCCATAAATTAGTCGATAAGGAGACATTCCAATAGGGGTTTTGAAAGCAATACGGTAAGCCCACAATGCATCACAAAGTTTCAAAGACCAATCTTTTGTAGTGGGGTTAACCGTTTTTTGAAGAATATTTTTAATCTCCCTATTAGAAATCTCAACTTGTCCACTCGTTTGTGGATGGTAGGGTGCGACAACTTTGTGTGTAATACCATATTTCTTCATTAATTGTTCAAAAGACTTATTACAAAAATATTTTTATCCATCACTAATGATCGCACGAGGTGTACCAAAACGAGAAAATATGTTTTCTTTTAAAAAATTTACCACCACCTTGTGATCATTAGTTTTAGAGGAAATTGCCTCCACCCATTTAGACACATAATCCACAGCAACAAGGATGTACAAATTGCCAAAAGAATTAGGAAATAGACCCATAAAATCAATACCCCCTACATCAAATAATTCAACAATAAGAATAGGATGTAAAGGCATCATATTCCTACGAGTAATACTTCCTAATTTCTAGCATCTCTCACAGGAACTACAATATGCATGTGTATCTTTAAATACAGTTGGCCAATATAAACCACATTGTAGAATTTTTGCAACCGTTTTCTTTGAACTAAAGTGACCTCCACATGCGTGATTATGATAAAAAGAGATAACATCATTTTGGTCACTTTCAGGAATGCATCTCCTAATAATTTGGTCAGGACAATATTTGAACAGATAAGGATCATCCCAAAAGAAATGTTTAACCCTAGATAAAAATTTAATATGATCTTGTTTAGTCCAATGTGTAGGCATTTGTCCTATGACAAGATAGTTAACAATATTTGCATACCAAGGTACTTGGGAAACAACCATAAACTGTTCATCAGGAAAAGACTCTCTAATAGGTAATGACTCATCTATGGACTCCACAATTAACCTTAACAAATTATCTCTTGTCCCTAATTTCAAGGTCAAACTCTTGTAACAACAAGATCCATTTAATGAGGCGAGGTTTGGCATCTTTCTTACTCAATAGATATTTTAATACAGCATGATCAGAATAGACTATAACCCTAGACCCAATCAAGTAAGACCTAAACTTGTCTAGTGCAAAAACTATAGCCAACAACTCTTTTTTCGTGGTGGAATAATTGAGTTGTGCATCATTAAGGGTCTTACTAGCATAATAAATCACATGAGGTTGTCTATCAATACGCTGTCCCAAAACAGCCCCGATAGCGTAATCCGAAGCATCGCACATAATCTCAAATGGAACACTCCACTCGGGTGGTCTAATGATGGGTGCAGATGTCAACAAGGTCTTGAGCTTGTTAAAAGCTTGTAGGCATTCATTGTCAAAGTAGAAAGAGACATCTTTAGCAAGCAAGTTACACAGAGGCCTAGATATCTTACTGAAATCCTTAATGAACCTACGATAAAATCCTGCATAACCTAATAAAGACCTTATTTCTCTAATTGTCTTAGGAGGTGGGAGACTAGAATTACATCAACTTTTGCTTTATCTACCTCAATTCCCTCGTGGGACACTACATGTCCTAAAACTATCCCTTTCCTAACCATGAAGTGACACTTTTCCCAGTTAAGTACAAATTTTTTTTCTTTACACCTAATTAACACTAGGGTTAAATGGTGTACACATTCATCAAAACTAGATCCAAATGCGAAAAAATCATCCATGAACACCTTTAGGAAACAGTCTACCATGTCAGAAAATATGCTCATCATACACCGCTGGAATGTAGTAGGTGCATTACACAACCCAAAGGATATGCGACAGTAGGCAAAAGTACCAAAAGGACATGTGAATGTTGTTTTCTCTTGGTCCTCAGGTGCTATGGGAATTTGGTTGTAACCAGAATAACCATCAAGAAAACAATAATATGCATCTCCGGCTAACCTTTCTAACATCTGGTCAATGAAATGAAGTGGAAAATGGTCTTTCCTAGTGGAGGCATTCAACTTACGGTAATCGATGCACACACACCAACCCATTTACATTCGGGTGGAGACTAACTCATTATTATCATTCTTGACTACCGTAATTCCTGACTTTTTAGGGACTAAATGAACAAGACTAACCCAGAAACTATCAGAGATTAGGTAAATGACTCCATCTAAAAGTTTAATTACTTCAGCTCTTACCACCTCTTTCATTGTTGGGTTGAGTCTCATTTGGGACTCACGAGAGGGTTTGACATTATCTTCTAGGTGAATCCTATGCATGCACACTGATGGACTAACACCCTTAATGTATGCAATTGTCCACCTATAGTTTCTCTATGTTCCCTAAGCACACTAATGAGTTTATTTTCCTGCTCTTTATCTAATTTGGATGCTATGATAACAGGCAAGGTTTTAGATTGACCTAAAAATGAGTATTTTAGTGTCTCGGGAAGAGATTTCAAATCAAGCTTTGGTGGTTTATCAACAGATGAAAGTGGTATGAATTCAGAATGTGAGAGAGATTCAATTTTGGCTTTTCACTTGGTAATATTCATTAATGGGGCAAATTCTAACAAAGTGCTCACCTCATTAATTGCAGTATCATCATCAAAACTCATGCCAAAATGAGTTAAACAACTTTCTAATGGGTCATCATAGGATAACTGTCTAAAGGAATCATGGACAACACTCTCAATAAAATTAACCTCATAGAGATCATCATGATCAGGAGGTTGTTGACAAACGCTAAATACATTGAGTTCTACAGTCATGTTTCCAAAAGACAATTTCATAACCCCATTGCGACAATTGATTATCGCGTTGGAGGTGGCCAAGAAAGGTCGTCCTAAAATTACGGGAATCTGGGCATTGACATTTTCTACAGGTTGAGTATCTATGATAATAAAGTCCACGAAAAAGTAAAACTTATCAATCTTAATCAAGACATCCTCTATGGTACCCCTAGGAACTTTAACAGACCTATCAACTAACTGAAGTCTCACAGTCCTAATCCCAATTGCGCATACACGAAATATGGCAAGAGATTGACATTCGCACCTAAATCAAGTAAGGACCTATCGATCACATGGTCACCTATAACACAAGAAATGGTAGGACATCCGGGATCCCTATACTTGATAGGAGTTTTCATTTAGATTATGGAACTAACTTGCTCGGTCAAGCATGTTATTTTAGGGATTTTTTTTTCTGTGTACATCGATCTTTTAAGAATTTAGCATAAGATAGCACTTGTTGAATGGCTTCAAGAAATGGGATGTTTATGCGAACTTGTTTAAACACTTCTAAAATATCACTATATGGTGTGCCTTTCTTTATTGGGTCAAGTCTATGTGGAAAAGGAGCCTTAGGGATATAAGGCACAATAGTTGTTTTGGACTCTTTTGATTCTTTAAGAGTAGGTTTCTCATCTATTTTCTTATCACTAGACCCATTCACATGATTATCTACTTTTTGACCAGACCTTAGGGTAGTGATGGACTTCGCTTCCTCAAGACTCCTATCAGGATTGGTGACTTCATACTGACATTTGGGGTTAGGAATGGGTTGACAAGTCAACTTCTCTTTCTCTCTTTCACCTAAGGCAGTAGCTAATTGCCTCATTTGAGTTTCAAGCTTCAAAATAGACTGTTGGGTACCAAGAAAAGGCTGCTGAGTGGTTTGCATAAATTATTGCAAAGTGTCTTCTAAGTACGGTTTTCTTTTAGGGGCAACAAACTGAGATTGTGAATGAAAATCTAGAGGATGTGATGGATTTGGGATTGCATATTGTTGCCCTCCATAATTCACTGGAGGCTGGTTTTGCCTTCAAGACAAGTTTGGGTGATTCCTCCAATTAGGGTTATATGTGGTAGAAAATGGACTATCAGATGATCTTTCATAAGAATTTAGAGCATTTGCTTGATCAACATAACTCTCTAAAGAGGTATAAGGTGAATTGACAAACGATGCACACCCCTCATTCCTAGCACTCATCACAGAATTCATAGTTTGATTCAAGGCTAGGGCTTCTACCTTCTTAGTAAGGTTTCTTAAGGCATTTTTTACATCAAAATCGTCTCTTACCTCATATAACCCCCCTTTCCTAGGCTTCTCTATCTCAATAGAAAATTTTCATTGCTGAGAATTTTCGGACAAGGTTTCATGGAATCGCCAGGCATCAGTGCTACTTAAATTCAAGAATTCCCCTTTATTCATAAACTCAATCATGTGATGATTTGACATAGTCAAAGTGCTATAAAAATTTTGTACAAGTCTCCATAATTCAAAACCATGATGTGGACACCTTAAAAGTAAGTCCTTAAATCTCTCCCAACACAAATAAAATTATTCACTCTCGGTTTGACGAAAATCTACAATTTCTCTTCTAAGGGCATTTGTTTTAGACATTAAGAAAAATTTTGACAAGAATTTACTAATTAATTGGTCCCAACCAGTGATTGAATTAGAAGAAAGTGAGTTTAACCATGTCTTAGCCCTATCTTTTAGAGAGAATGGAAATACACAAAGCCTCACAGATTCATCTGAAAATTTTTGAAATCGGAAGGTTGTGCATATGTCTAAAAATTTCTTGACATGATTGTAGGGGTCCTCTCTATCTAACCCATGGAATGATGGAATGGGCTGTATTGCACTACGTTTAAGCTCAAAGTGTGTCGCTCGAGTTTGTGGTAACATAATGCAAAAAGGGTGATTAGATGTGACGGGTAAAAAGTACTCCCTAAGTGATCTCTTCTCATGTGTTAAAGGCTCCACTACTTCATTATTATTATTATCATCAGCCATTTTAAAATGCAAAATTATTTTTCCTAATTATGTGAGCAAATAAACACACAAAGACAAATAAGAGAAAACAAATAAAACAAAATAAAACTAATTCTAAGGTCAACCTAAATAAAATCTAGACAACTCCTAACTGTTCTAAGTTTCTCTTTAAGGTCCACCAAATTCGAAATTAATCAACCACTAGCCAGGTAAGTATAAGAACGGGGGAGTCTCTCTGTAAATACGGTGACTAATTAAATAACCACGCGTTCTTTAGGCGTTTACCTTTTGAACCACTTGCCTAGACACCAGTAGTTTGATTAATTTAAAATTCAGACTCTTCTTAGATTCACCTATCTTAATTGAGCTCGAGAGTCGTAGGGGCCAACGTCCACTTGATTTTATTTGGTCGGTTATGCAAAGTGTTGTTGTTTGTGGGTCAAGGAAGGGTGATAAAATCCCCACCTTATCTTGTTATGAGTTTTTGCCTTTAATGTTATATTAAAATTAAAAATGCACAATTAAAATAAAAACGATAAACACATAAAATATCATAAAACTATATGAATTACGGAAGAATGAGAAATTTGATATACCTCAATCCTCCAGCAATCACCACAGTTTATATTTAACAAAAAGTAAATAAAATAAAATCAAACCTCAACAAGATGTGCTCTACGTGAGTGAATGCATGAATGCGGCAATTAATTTTTAAATAATAAACTAAACTACAACTCGTAGAAGAATTAAATGAAATTTAAATTAATTAATATTTTTAATAATCACTGGCAACGGTGCCAAAAACTTGTTGTGCTTTAATTTTGTAAAAAAACTCTCAAGCGCACGAATCTATTATAAAATAGTTTAATACAAAGTACGAGGTCGATCCCACGAGGATTATTGAATAATTAATTAAATCTAAATTCAATTCAATTCTAATCTAGTTAACAAAAAATGATTTTTAAAATAATTAAAACTAAAAACTAAATATAATGAAAATAAACACTAATAAAATAACTAAACTTTTAATCAATGAAAGAAAATTCTGAGATTCGGAATCCACAATATTAATTATGCATATCTTACTATTCATTATTAATTCGGAGTAGCATTTTAAAAATCAATTCAATGTTTTCTCAAGATTTTTCATTTAAGTACATAAAAATATTTCTTTTGTAAATTCTTATTTTTAAGGCTTAATGTATAAGACCAAAGCATTATATATATCCATTATTTTGAAAAACAAATAATCTTAGTTCTTAATTAAAATATTTAAATTACAACCCGGATTAAATTAAATTAATTGAAACTATTCAAAATACATGATATTATGAATGAAACAATTTAATTTAAATCAACCAAATAAATAATAATTATTAACATTAAAACCAATTTGAGAATTTGTAATAAATTTTAGAATATTACACAATTAATAATGCTTCATCCTACACCTCAGAAAGTAAATTTAACAATACATGGCGAAACTTAAAATAATAGCAGAGTGATAAACCATTTTATGATGCTGCTTTACGCTCCGTACTGCTGCTTTGATTTATTTGATGATGGTTCACGTGAGGCTACTTTAGTGATGTATGAAGAAGCTGTTGCTTTTTGGTGTGATGTCGCAAGCACCAAAAATAAAATCTTACTTTTGAAAAATATTAATGTAATAGTGTAAGTAAGAGTCGATCCCACAGAGAATGATTAATTTAATTTTATGTTTTGTAAACCAAAATTGGGGGGTTTTTACTCAAAGAAATAATTTAAATAAAATTTACTAAAATAAATATACAAGAAATAAATAAGAATAAAAAACCTTGATTTAAGTTAACATCCACCAACAAGAATTTACAACTGATCACTGATGCAAGAATAACTCAATTTATATTTTAAACATTCACCGTATAAAGAACTACTCCCAGGTGCAATAATTTTTCTCCTCTCTCCTTAATTTTAGATAAGTAGAGCCACTTGGTCTAAATACCCTTACTAATAAACAACCTCCGGCACTTGCTAAAGATTTAATTTAATAGCAGCATAAATAATTAGAGAGATCGTTGAACTAAACAACACAAGCCACTTGTTTGCATTTAATTTAGATGAATATTATTCCTAAGATAAAATAATCTTTTGATCTGCAAAACAATTATTAAACTTAGTTGCTTAACAAATAGCAGTAGATTAATATGAATAATAAACTAGTAGTATTCCTAGCAATTAAACAAATCAATCATAAAATTAAGCACAGAAAAATATTCAATACTCAAAAATATAAATCGAACAATTAAAATAAATTAGATCTCACAGTGTATAAATCTTGATGGCTTCAATCACTTAAACCAAGAAAAATAATTTAGCTACTCATAATTGTAGAGAATACTAAATAATAGAAGAGAGAATTTTTATTCTAATGAGAGTTGTATTTTACATTGTACCTCAAGCCCTCTATTTATAGGCTCCATAAACCTCCTAACTTGTCCAAACCCTAATAGGATTTACAATTAAAAATAAAAGAAAAATAAAATAATTATTATCCTAACCCTAATTGGAATTAAAATCCAATTTGGAATAAAAAAAAGTAGCAAAAATTTTAAAATAATCTCGTTTTCAGAATTAACGCGCCAAACAAACAGAGCCTTCGCTACAGTACCGGTCTGCCGCTCCAGCCCGCGCATTGCGTGGCACGTTGTAGCTGAAACGACGTCGTTTCTTTTCCTGTTGCTAATTCTGCATCACTCCGCGCATTGCGCGGACGGTTTCTCACCCAAACACCAAACGACGTCGTTTTGTTTTGCGCTGCAATTCCTTCCCCGCGCCATACGCGAACGCCGACTTTTTCAGAATTTACTGATTTGCCCCTAGCAGTTTGATATTTACCATTTTGCCATCCAAGCTTTAATTTTTCTACAAAATAAAATATAAAATAATTAAAAATAAATAAAAATAATATAAAAATCCTAAAAAAAAACATAATAATAAATAAAACACCTAAAACACTAAAAAGAAATAAAAACACATAAATAAAAAGAAATATAAAATTACTATAAAATTACCTAAATTAATATAAGTTAACTAAAATCCTATAAAACCTATTAAAACCCAAAATGAGCTAAATAATTAAACATTTAAGCACACAATAAATATAAAAACTGAGTATTAGAGAATAAAAATAGCATATAATTTAACCCTATCACTTTTGATTGCTTGTTTTGATATTTTCTTCCTCGATTTTTGTTTCAGTGTTGCGTTATTGCTTGGTTCCCTTTTTCCTCCAGTGTTACATTCCTTTTCTAATCTGGAGCTGACGCAATTTTTCCTCTTTCAAACTCTTTATTATTTTATCTTTTTAGTCTCTTATTCATTGACATCTCTTGTTACCTACCAAGTAATATTATCAATAACACGTAATGAGTAAAAGTCTAAAAGGAATGAAACTCCAAATAATAAGAATAACTAGAGTTTGGTGGAACATGAAATCTTATTACTTTTAATATTGGGCTTTTAACATTTTCAGCACTTGTTCACCAAAATAAATCTACTTAAAATAAAATAAATATAAAATTAACTAATAAATCTATTTTTGAAGGAAATAAATGTATAAAATATATACCCATCACTTAGGATAATGAGTTTCATATATTCTTCACTCAATCTTCTTTCCACTCTCTAAATATTTCTTAGTATAAGTGTCCCTCTGAATGTATTAAAATTATCTTAAGCGTTGAAGATCTAGAAAGGTACGAGTATTGTTCAAATAAATTTTTTATAAAAGTTATATAAACACTCACGCATACATCAGCTTACAACTCTTCCTTTAGAAGACTCTTCTATTAGAAGATTTATTTTGAAAAACTTCTTTTGAAAGATTTTACTTTGAAAAATTATTTTCTTTAAAAGTTATTTTGAAGTATATTTATATAGTCACTTTAATGATTTTATATACATAAAATTGGTATGTGTTACTTACTAATTAAATTATGAATATACATATAAGTTGATCAACTTCATAAAAGCTGTATTTAGTCACGAGATAAGGTAAGGGATATCATTTTCTTTCAAACTCTTAAATTTATTACGGTAAGATGTACCATTCTTTTCATCATCATAAAAGGATATCATTTTCTTTCTTACTTGTAAGGGATACCATCTTTTTTATCTTCTATCACTTAAATTTCTACGATAAGAAAGTATCTTATTTGTACTTCTAATATTATTAAACAGTGAAAATTCATGAATTAATAATTCGTTAATATTCCCTTAATAGTTTGTACTTCATCTAATACCTTTTGAGAAGAACATTCCTATTAAATTTTCGTCCTCATATTTGAACTGTGAACTTATGGACCTTGTACTTTTGAACTATGGACATTTATTTGAACTGTGAACATTTTGAACTAATTTCTTGTACCATAAACCTTACCGTTGAACTTCTTCCCTGCGGACCTTAGACATTACTCTTGGACTTGGACACTTTTTTCTATACATCATATTAACAATTTGGACATTATTTGAATTTGGAGAAAGTCAAATTTGTTAACTCCTCATGTTATTGTTTATCTTGTCTTTTCTGTTCATTATTTATATCTCTGTTGTTATTTCAATCATCAAGTATCAAGTTGTTCTGAACATTTGTGGTCTAGGGCACAGATGATAAGTTAAAGGCGATATAGGATAAAGGTGACATAATTATTGGTTGTCTTTGGTCGGATGACAAGGACACGTGATGAATGTTCTCTTTAGCCGAGGGCAAAGAAGAACGGTTGTTTGGCATGATCATGACCAGTGGTATTTCTGATGATAAAAATTGATGATGATTTTCTTAAAAAGAGAGGCTAGTAGACATCATGATCTACTTGATTTTCTTAGTGGTGGTTATTTCACTACAGTTGAACTTTGTTTAAGAACTTAACTGATGTTGTTGATTTAAATCTTGCTGTTTATATTACTCTATTAACAACTCAACTGCAGCTGTTGATTTAAAACTTGTTGTCTATTATATTCGATTAAGAACTCAACTGTTGAAGGTTATGAATAATTCATTTTTTATTATCTTACTCGTGATATTCCTTACTGGACTATTTGAGCTCACCTTTTCCTTTTTTGTTTAATTGTTCAGGAAATGAGAGCGTAGCCGGGAGGAAAGGAGAATGAAGTAACGGTCTGAGATAGTTATTATAGTAGTCTTCACTGTATTGTAGAATAGTAAAAATCATGAAGACTTAGTTGTGTATTATTGGGTACTGTACAATGTATTATAATAATTTTGTTATAGTCTTTTGACGACTCAAATTAGGTAATGTGGGCCCGATTTGGAGGCGTCACAGTGACACCTAGCTTTTGAATTGAAAATGGAAAAACACCAGCTGCTTAGTAAATGAGTAAGTGGATATTCTCAGCAATCTTGTATCCATATTCAGCCTTCTTCCTCCTAAGTTACGTAGATCATTTCATCTCCTAAGTCTAGAGTCCAAGAGCTCATAGGTTTCATATAAAATTTCTAACAAAATCTTCACCAAAACTAAAACAATTATTATAGAAGTTGTGCTATAAGCTGGAATTAAAGGGGAATCAAGAAAATTCTCATCTAGAAGGGAGTCTAATTTAGCTCTAAACAAGATTGTACAAGAACTCAACCAATCAAACTTCAAACAAGGTTTAAAAGTACTCTTTTCCTTGTTAATTCATAGAAATTGCTTGATTCTTAGTTTCTAGTAATGTTTGGTTGATTGTGGGAGTACGTTGTGTATGTGAATCATGAGGGATTCAGGAGTATAAGGTGGAAATTGGGTATGGAGTTATGTGTCTATGCATTACATTCATAAAAATTATGAGTTTTCAAAGTATGCATACTAGGTATTTGATAAAATGCCTCAATAAATGTTATTTGCCAAAACATGAGAATTTGTTGGTCATTATTGTATGGTTTAAAGTGGTTAATCAAAATATAAGTTATTTATACTTATACTAAGTAAGATATACACTTAGAATGTATGAAGGATCAAAAATCTGGAGAGAGAAAATCCGGTTCAAGGGGAGAGCGTCGAGACGTAGCTTTTAGTGCTGGGGCGCTGACTCTGCCATAGAGCGCCAGGGCGCTGACTTGCTGATTTTTTTTTTTGATTTTTTTTAAAAATATTAAGCATTCTAATGATATAAATCCAATATGAAATATATTCTAATGTACAAATTAACCTCTATCTGGGATAATGAATCCAATCTGGTTAATAATTAAAGATTAAAACATTAATCTAGAAATGTATGAAGTTTTGAACAGAATTTGTAAATGTGCTATGTGTTTAACTATGTAATAATTCGATTTATATTTCATAAGTTGTACGGTGAACGGTAGAATTACGCAATAGTGTAAACGACTTTAACCGATAGCGTTAGCTGTGAAAAGGCAAGTATTTTAACTATGTTTCTAGATGATTTTTATCAAGTCGTGATATACTCAAACTTATGCAAAAGATATATTATCAAATCGTAATTCGTACTAATATGTTTGGAAAAATGATATTCAAATATCCAATTGACTTGATGTTTTAAAATTCTTTTCAAATGTGAACTATTGTTGTAAGTCTATACTACTCAATTCGGCTAGACAATTGTTTATATATGTTTATGGAATCCATACATTTTGTAAAAGCTAAACCAAACCAAATTATTTTGGTTCGGATTCAAATGATGAAAACTGAGACGAACAACCCTGTAAAAAGGAAAAAAAGTTAATCAGATGCTAAAATTTCGGTCTACGCTTATGCGTTAATATATTTTTGCACAAAATATAAGTATAATAGGTTGATCTGCTTGCGTACGTTAAAAGATGTGATAATGTTTATGGCTGTTAAAGATTGCGATAGAGATACTTATTAACCTATGAATTAGTTCAAGGTATCATAACCTTCAATAATGATTATGTTTTCAAAAGTTAGTCAAAATATTTTGAGAATTGATTATTCAAACTATTTCACATTTATTGTTTAACTGTTGAATTTTTTTCGTAAATGTTAATTTCTTATACGAAATATACTGTTTTAAAACTGTTTATACTTGTTGAAACAATGTAATTTCTCACTCTTGCATAACTAAATATTTTCAACTAAGATCCAGAAGTCTGGAAGGACAAACACATATAAAGGCAAGGAGGATGTTCAAGAGTAGACGTATAATTAGTCTAACTCTTTTATTTTAAACTATTTGTAAGTTAATCATTGTAAATATTTGGGTATGTTTGATGTAATAGTTAAAGTTTGTTAACCTGGGTTTGCTTATGTAAGTTTTGTAAGAAACAATGTAATTATTAGATATTATCTTATATAATGGGTAAAATAGAAGAGTGAATGTATGGGATCGTAAACACCGAATCCAAGGGTAAAGGTATCTGAATTTGGGGGGCATCACAGTTTGCACACGTGTGGGTGATGTGATGTATCAATTACAATTAACATATGGTAGAGTTTGAATTTTGTTAGATAGTTTATTTAATTGATATATTTTGGAGTTACTCTCCTATTTTAAATTCTTAAAAATAGGAGAGTGAGAATGTTGGGATATAATTTTTTAAGTTTAGATATGGTGCAATCCATTTTATTTTCAATTCAGATCTAATGTTGGTTATTTTTTATTGGACTGGATCATGACTTGGTTGGCCCATTTTAATGTATTTGGTGACGGCTTGTTTTGAAATAGTCAAAGTCCATGTTATAATTGAATTGAGTTTCTTTATTTGGAAAATATAAGGAAGACTTTTATTTGGAAAGGGACGACTCAACCCATAATTATTGGTAGGTGATTCAGAAAATGACATCTATTCCTAATTAGTCTATGGGTGATGCAGCAAACTATATGTACAACCATTAGCCCGACTCACGGTACACATTCATTCAAATTTATAGAATTCTCTTGTTATTCCAACTAAAACTACTTCTCATTTCTTATGCTTTTAGCCTATACTTAAACTCACGCTGAAACATCTCCAAACAGCCCAAGCCGCCACTAGTTTTGAGGATATTTAACCGTTGTTAACTGTGCAGGTTGTTCGTGTTTTTGGTAATTTTTGGCGGATTTACAAAATCAGGCGTCAACAGTAACCATTTTTCACTTGTTTATGTGTATATAAAGTGAACAAAAGAATCGTGCCATATAGTGTGAGGTGCATTGTTAGTAAAACTAAAACTTGCTTATATGCATATAAAGAAATTATGCTTGAGTCATCATTTATACAACAAAGAAGTACTTTTAGTTTCAATGATTATTAAGAACCTATACCTTAACAGCCCCTTTTATGCATCAAATACCAACCTTACATTACCCATTTCAACTGAAAATCGCTGTCATGAAACACCCTTTAAGTGACCTAGCAACCATAAAGCAAAGTGGTGACTAAATACACATTACAATCTGTAGACCCACCCTTATTTCATGCATACTTTGATGGATTATTCATGCATATTTTGATGGACTTTTAGCAAATTCAATTGCCTCCAACAAAAAGCAGTTAAACTTTATGACGATCAATTACCATCTTAAGGCAAGCTAGAACACAAGTCCAGCAAGATCCAGAGGGCAGAGGCTGCAGAATCTAACAACAAATCTTAGCTCTCACCCATCTTAAGGCAAGCTAGAACACAAGTCCTGCAAGATCCAGAGGGCAGAGGCTGCAGAATCTAAAAACAAATCTTAGCTCTCACCCACACTTACAGTCTTCACACTTGCAGTCTCGGGTTCACCATTTTTGGTACATTGTGTTTGGGGCCCATAAACTGCGGTAAAATATGATGCTTCTAGACTACGATTTTAAAATGCATTTTAACTTCCTTAACACATTAAACGCTCCAAACACACAATGTGTAAAACTAAACATGCACTATAACCACAAACATTCCATCCTTTGGTTTATAGCACCACCTGTACAGTACCCACTACAAATAACAAGGGGAAGAAGCGAGGATAATAAACACAAGTGCATGTCAAAGGGAGAAAAAAAACTTGTCAAATAACTTGTACCAAAGTACTATATTATATATAGCAAAGCACCACTTAAAAGCAAAATTTGCTTGAAGTGACTATTTCAAGAACTGGTTCCAGTTTAGGTATTTGCTATTCAAGCACTGTTACTACGAAAGCTTCAAGATTCTCAGTCATTAGGATTTTAAAAGCAAATATCTGTCTTAGTTTAGTTTTCATGCTTCTCTCTTTTCTTTTCTTTTTAATTACTCTCCTTCTGTCTCACAATCACATGTTGGAGGCTTATTTGCCTTCGTTTGATTGGTTCGGGGTGTACTTCTCCATAAGCTGAGTTAATTTGGCATCATATTTTTCTTCCAGCGCTACCTCCTCTTGGCCATGCCTCTTCTTCATTTCAGCTTTCTTCTCTTCTTTTTCTTTTTGCAGTTTATCCCTTTCTTCAGCAAATTCATCCATCTCCTCCTCCTGATGCTTGATAAAATTTTCAGCCTTTTCCAACCTATTTCCAAAGAATAAAAAGAGAAAGAACAGTAAGAGAAGGGAAATAACTACAAAACCAATTTGAAAATTTTTCAAATTCAAAATTGACCAGATTCATATAACTTTTTGAAAACAATAAATATTTTAATCAGTAGTACTATATTTACAATTTTCATAATTGTATCTAAAAGTAAATTAATTAATATCAATTTTGAATTTTTTTTTAAATTGACTTTAAAAAGTCAATATTGATCTTATTACTGAAAGATAAGAGTATAAAAAAGAACAACACATATTGGCTAAAACTATGAAAATAAGACCAACAGCAATATCATTCAGGACACACGCACACAATAAAAAAAATTAAAAATTAAAAATTAAAAAAAGCAGCAGCAAATTATAATACACCAAATAATATTGGTCAGTTTAGCACATGAGATGAGGGATCACAAGGGATTTCATATGTAAGTCAAAAAGATGAGTAATAAGAGATGGCTTCCAGGAAACAATAACATTGTGATCCTCCACCTCATTAGTCAAAACCGTAAAGCTTAAAGTTTCCAGTAACTTTATACAACTTCAAATTAACCCTATACAACGTGGTTTTATCACAGAATAGAACCATATATACAAAACAAAAGAGTTGTGGTTTGGAAGACGATGTGTGCATATACATTTTACCTGCTTTGCGGATCCTCTGACGAAGAAGGATTTTCCAAATATTGTTTCAACTTCTGGCGCTCCACTTGCTGTATCTTTTCAAAGTTATCTTCCTTCTCCTCTTGGGCTTTGTGCATAACTTTGATTTGATTTTTAAAAAATTCCTCTTGATAGTCCATCTTCAGAAGAATAAAAATACAATAGTCAGTTAGGAACACGCCTACAAAAAGGTGTGTGTGTGTGTGTGTGTGTGCATATATATATATTAACTACAAATACGAAAATACGATGAAGAAACAAGGAAACATCTCCCACCGAGAGGAGTTATGTGAAAAACAATTGTCAGGATAGTACACACTTGTTACTAAGAATGTCAAGCAATGAAAATATAGTGAAGAATAGAGGCTAGTAGAAGCAAAACTAAATCTAAGCAACACACACACATATTAAGCTTTGTTGGTCATTTGATTTAAAAGCTTCGAACCACAAAATATAAACTTCGTTGGCCTTTATTATCTTATTCTCATGTGAAGTATGACTTCTCCTGTTATATTAGTCCAAGAAAATATCATCAACAAAGAATTCATGTGAATTCTGTGTTCAGTTACCAAATAAATTCATTATGATTTAAAATGAGATACATGAGCCTGGGGAGCATATTTGAAGTTGCCTCGCATTTCAGTTCAAACAGTTCCGATGTACAGTAGGCTCACTAGCACAAAAATAAACATGTAAAGAAGACATTTAAGAGGCCAGAAATCACATACCTGCTATTTTGAAACTGTTAATATCTTTTGTAATTCCAACTAGTGAAATATTATTAATGCAAAGTTTCAAGTTTGAGAAATTCATAACCAAATCATCTTCATACTACACTCAAAATTTGGTGTTTTTTATTCTTTCAAAAGAGCTATTTTGTTTATAGACACTCATCCAATTATATCCTATTAACTTGAGGTTTGACATGCATGACCAGTAACATAAATTATCCCATCAAGTTGTCAGGTTAAGAGAAGGTGAATGATGGAAAAATTAAACTACCTCAAACATCTTCCCTGATTTATGTATATTATTTACGGAATATATAACAAGAAACAGGAGGCTCAGAATTACAGTAAACATGTTAAGCAGATAATAAATTAAAAATATTTTAATAGGACGTCTTATTATACACCCAGGCCATGTTTGTTTGCAAAACTGATGGATGTGATAGGATACTTGTACTAATTTATTATCTTAGTCCGTTATTTAATCGCATGTGCTATGTTTTGTCATTTCAAAGACTATTTGATGATGGATTATAATCCCAAATGGAAAGTTGGTATTATATAATCCCTTTATTGAGGTCTCAAATAACCTTAAAAATGATTAAAAAAAAATAGTTCATGGGATTATATAATGGACCAATCATTGGCTAAAATAATCCGAAGTAATAATAAGTTAGTACACATAATCATATTCCATCCATAATTTTTGCAAACAAACGTAGCCCTAGTGTGCTAGTTATATGAAATTATCCAACTTGCAAAATGAAAATCACAAATTACCTCTTCCCTGCTTTGGTCATGGTGCATTTTACTTCTCTGCCTCACAATGCGGCTCTCTTCCGAGGTTTTCCGCAGCTTCTCAGTCACAAGGCCCAAAGACTCTTCAAGAGTTTTTGAATGCTTTTGTTCTTTCACAACTTTATTCTTGTACCAGAGCAGCTGCTGATTGTCCTCGTTCATTTGCTTCATCTGGCTCACCACCATCTCTTCATATGATCTCATCTCAAATTTCAGCTTCGACTTGCCTAACCAATCATACAGCACACCATCATATTCTACTAGCTAAGAAATGAGTAAAAAAGAAAAGGAGCAGATGTAATTAATATCATCTACCACAAATTGAGGGAGAGTGAGAAAAGAGATGACCTGGGGAATGCTGGTTAAATAAATCCAAGTCCCCTTTATCTGCCAAGTAACCATAAAGTTGGCGCTTCCCACCAGGAAGGAATGGCATGCGACGACAGTCCCAACCTTCTCTGTCTGTTCCCTGATCCTCAAAATGCTTACTCAGACGCTCAGCCTCTAAAAAACCCACGGCCGAGGCCTCAAAGATCAAGACACTGATCCCGCGGTGCCCTTGTGGACCATAGGAATGTCGAGCCCTCATAGCATCATACGATTTAAAGTATTCAAGAAGCTCTTCATTTCCCATTCCAAGCCACTGAAAATAAAGAATTGAAAATAAAGAATAGTGATGAAAATTTAAAAAGAAACAGTAACATAAAGGTTTAATCACACTCATGAAGACATGCTTCTTTTAACATATGCACTCACCTATTTGAACTTGTGAATACTTCATAATAAATTTTTTGACAGTATGTTATTTCATAGTTTATAAAAAGAGATTGTACCTTGCCATTTTCATCTTTATCGAGTCGTGTGTTCATGATTATCACCATTGGTGGCCAAACTATTTCTTTATCTCTAACAACTTTTTCATTTAGCCCTTTCCATTTACCAAAGGCTTCTCCAGCAGGTATAACAGAAGTTCCCCTCCTACACAGCTCTTCATCCAAAAGTTCAGCAAGTTCCCTATGAAGCTTCACCCTTGTTGATTTTTTAGTTTTTGCATGATTCACAAGGGGCTGCAGACCACGATACCAATCAATAGCACCAGGCCCACCGTGGCATGCTTCACAGTGCCACTGTCTCTCTGGTTCATTTATTTGTTCTACGGTCAGACTATCAAAATATTCAAAAAAGGACTTGAACCACTTGCTATTCTTGCGAGTCTCATGGCTTTTTTGGCTTTCATCTGAATCGTATTCATCATCAGAGTCATCAATGTGATCATCATCAGAGTCCTTATCATCATTTGGGTCAAAAGGAGAGGAACTTGGCATATCCTCCTCTTTGGGTGGCCCATCTTCAAAAGACTGAATTAAATCTGATCTACCACGCCACCCATGCTCCAGAGGAGGAGTTATAAGAGCTGGTTGACCACTGTTGTTCTCAAAACCTCTGTTAGATAACTGGTGCCTTGCATTACCTCTGCCAGCAAGCCTTCTAGAATCAGCTGTTGGTGCTGCCCAGGCAGTGGAAGAACCCTTTCCTGATCCACCATTATTCCGAAAACCAAGTTTCTGCACATTATCTGAATTGCCCCATGCTTTAGGATTGAGATTCTGAGGCACTGATGGTTTTCCGGCATTGCTGCCAGATCTATTCCTATGCTTCTTTGGTACCTCCCAGCCGTCATCCTGCGCAGAATCCACATTCATTTCTGCCACCCCATTAGTTAATTGATCAACCCTAGGGCCAGGAACTTCAGAGACATTTTTTCCCTTGGATGATAATTCACTTAAAGTGGCACTGACTAGCTTCCCACCGGATCCTCCCCTTCTTGAATTCATCTTCTTATAGAATCACCCGCTCAATCACTGTTTTGAAAGCAATTCTTCTTCAATATCTTACATGGAAATTCAGGTTTCAGAAGTAATAGAATATACTTTAATAATTAATAGTAAAACAACAAATAGTTTAAAACAAAAGGCAGATGATTTTAATGTCATTAATGTGGGTTAAATAAGGAATTGATACGTCTACAAGTAAAATTTGATATTTCCAGAAGCTCTCTCTCCCACGAGTGTGGAATCTATTTACTATTTATGTGAGACGGACCTCTGGAACTATCAATTTTAGTTGTAGAAATATAACTCCCTTAAATAATAGAGCAGTTGCTGATATATGTGGTGTTATGCACAGAAGCAAGAAGCATTGGACAAATCAAACAAAAAGAAATAGCCTCAATGACAGACAGTAAGTAGATTTGATGTTGACAATGTATTTGGTTACTTCAATTACAAAAAAAAGCTAGAAGCAGGATCGCCGTGCATATAAAACAGCTCACTCTTCTTTTTTCACATATATTTTCTTTTAATTTATTTTGCACCTTTGTGCAAGCCCTTGCACAACACACAACTGCACGTTATAATTACCATAGCCACACAAGCTTCGGCAGACTGAAAGGAAATTTCACAAAAGTACAGATATCTACTGATCTCTCTTGAACACAAATTCACAAAACAGTCAGACACACAGGTTATATACAGATAATAATTCTCATAAAGTAACAAATTTCCATGAGAGATTAAAGTATAATTTACAAATACAGAAATAGAGAGCAACAGAGAGAGCGAGATCAAGAGCCAGAGAGAGAGAGAGACCTATAGAACTAGAGGTCAACATCGTAAGTTGCTTACTCCTTTTACACGATATCAAACAGATTACAATGGCATTTTTCTGGTTTAAATGGAATCTGTTAAAAGGAACCCTAGGGCGTTATGGTTATTTAGTTAAAAGTAGATTATCTTTAATTGCATTACTTTCACGTCATGTGCATTGCAATGTGGGTGTAAGTTAACCCTCTTGGTGAAGGTTAAGAGAATAGCAAGAGTAGTATACATATAGTTTTGGTGGGTTTTTCAATTCCATGCATTGAGAATTATGAATTGAATGACTGTAGAGAGAATTTCTCTCTACCTTATCTCTTCTATTTTCTTCCCATTCTTCCTTCTTACTGCCCCCTCTTCCTTTCCCAACCTCTAAATCTAAATTCTGTGAGGCTTGCTAATTGTTTGACCGGTCCTTGATTTTAACAGAACCAAAAATAATGGTAGTTCTGTAAATTAATACTCCATTATATATAATTAGAAAGAGAAACAGCATCCAGATGCTGAACAAAGATAACATATTGCTGCTACGTCAAACAAGTATAAGGCAAGAGAAATCACAAAGGTAACACAATTATAACCTAAGATATCACATGCACACATTAAAATAAGCACATACAAATACTATATTGTGTTTTCAAAGTCTAGAACGACAATACCTCAATATGAAGGGAAACAATGTATGATTCTGAATGATTTAAATGTAGGCTTGAATCCTCTTTTCCAAAAATATACATAAGCTTAGATCATGCATAAATTAAACTTTAGAAATAAAAACTATTTCACATTTCACAAACAATGGCAAAGGGTCCTCTTAGCACCACTTCTCTGTTACTATATAGTAGTTGGTCAAATGATTCACTTATTCACATCTCACCATACCAAACATAAGGCAAAAAATGAGACCAAGTACCAGACTCTCATAAAGAAATTTTCAGTAAATGAATAAGATAACAATCATTAATATCTTACTGTTCTTGAATTTTATATCCACTTAATAGATCAAGTTAGCGTGAGGAATTGCTTAGTTATTGGTGAAGTCTATTGAGATATGAGAGCATGAAATTATATCATGTTTCACTGCCTTCCTGATTCTGGCATAGATTTTGGCTCAAGTCAAATGACCATAATACAATGATAGTGCACTCCTACATGAGAGAATTATCAATGTGCACGCAGCAGAAAATTTTGTTGCACTCAACTCTCAACACATATAACTCTGTCTAAAGCAAGAAAGCAGATAAAGTTTAAATATTATCTGTTCTGCACATCACTGCAACACTGCTGCATAGTTTTCTTAAAATTTGAACAAAAAAAATAAAAGTACCAATGTTTAGTTAGTGTTTAGGAATCCTTCAGTAAAGTTTTCCACACAAACTGACACTATTAAAGATTAAAACCTTCTCTGGGAGTTAGAATTTGAAGAGAAAAGAAAAGATAGTTAGAGAAAAGAGAGGGTGAGAGTCTTGGGAGTTTTTTAGTAGAAGAGAAAAGAAGAGAAACTAAAATGGAGGTGCATCTTGGAGTTTAAGTTGGGAGAGAAAAGAAAGTTGAGGAAGGTTAGGGTTATTTGGGCCCAAAAGATTTCTTCACTTTTCAGAAGACAGTTAAAGAAAAGAAAGTGAATCTTTCTCTTCTCTAACTTTCTCATGTTTCCGTTTCTTCAACTAAAAACTCCCAGACACTGTGTAAAAGGAAAACCCTAAAATATAAACGCCACTGGCACTATTAAAGATTAAATTTAAACAATGTATTACCAATCCCCAATTTTCCACCATAGAAAATCTAGCACATCTCACCTACAATAGCAGAGAAAAATATATAATACAAGGTATGCCACTAAAGCTCTCAAACACTTACTGCTTGAAGATTGCCTTCAATGGATAATCCTCATGCTCCCACAACTCCCTCCCCACCCCAAAAAACACACACAAAAAAACACATTCCACAAGCATAACAAACAAAAATAGAGGGACCCCATGTCCTATCTACAAATGTTTACACAGAAGTTCATCAAGTATGATTTATACGCCATAATATAAACATGGACAAGAAAAATGTTTCTGTGTAGCATATTAAATGGTACACATTTGATAAAAAAAATATAGCCTAAAACCTTCTACAATTTTGGCATGTTCTAATCTGTATGAATCATAGTTATCAAGTCGTTGACGACTCAACGACTAGTCATCCGGTCGCTGCTGGAAGTGCAAGTTGACAGCTCAACTTGATTGTCGTCACTGAGTCATGCAACTTGAACAGTTAGTCGTCGTCTGGTCCATTCAAGTCAATGATTTGCCCGACTTGGCATCTAGTCGGATGACTTGAGAACAAACCCAAATTTTAATATACCCAACTCAATTTCAAATTTCAATTACAAAGGAACTACCTAATTAAAGATCCAAATATGCTCAAACACGTATGCGACCACAAGCTTACTTCGGCTAAGAAAAAACAACGACAACAAAGAAGAAAAAGAAACTTATTCGATCAAAACATCGGAAGAAAAAAAAAATAAGCCAACAGCTTAATTGTGTTATGTAGATATCTAATGGCAGACAGTTAGGGAGCCAAAAGTTATAACATGAGAAAGAATCCTAATATGGGTTTTATTCTTATTATCAATGATACTTAATAGTTTTGATTGTGAAATTGTACTTTTTTATGTTAATTGTAATTTGAATATATATATATATTAAAAAAATGAATATTGTAAATAATTTATCGCTTTACAGGCAATTAGTCAGTCGACTAGTCGGTTAAGTAGTCGGTCATCGACTCGTTTCGACTTAATAACTTGACAACTACGGTATGAATCAATAATATTTAAATCATGGCATTTTGAACTCTAAGTCGAACAATGAAAAAATCAGAGAGAAGTACAATTCAGAGGATTGACCTACAATCTAGAATGAAAGAACAAAGTCAACTTCATGAACCCAAAATAAGTTGTGAGAAAAAATGCGCGCTTTCTTGCTCAGATGAAGAGAAGCATAGTAACAATAAGATAGATGTGCAAAAACTAATCAGAGGAAATAGAGGGCATAGGAGGAATATGGAATACAAGAGGTCTCGTACTACAAAATGGCTTAAAACACAGGGCATGAGAATTTACAAAGGTCATACCAATTGAAGAGTTTTTATTGTATGGCCTCTACAACAACAGACTAATCCTATCACGTTTAGTTCTTCAAAGTCACTTATGTTGCAAGAAGTTTTTCTAAGATGAAAATCATTAAATTTAAATCAGCGACCTGTATGGTAAACTTGCTCAATTAAAGAATTGTATATCTACAGTAAATTGAGACAAAAAAATCCTAGTTGTTAACATGATGATGACTAAATCCACTGATCTTCATCCATTTACGGTATGGATTCCTATAGTAATTCTTTTTGCTCTAACAACTTGTAACATATTTGGTTGTAAGTAACTTCATCAAAAAAATGAATCAAAACATCACTATGGCATATACCCCAATGAGAACAAAACATTGAAGCATTAAATCCCCAAAGTACCAACTTTCTCGATTGTTTTCCTTCAATTTTAATTTTTTTACAAAACTATTCCCTTTTAACATATGAATGCAATTATAGGTCGGAATCCTTCGCATGCATGTCCAAAATCATAGGTATTTATGTTATTTACATTTCATATTACGTATATGTTGTTGTATTCATACGTTTGGAATCGATCAAATCACAAATGTGTATTCAACTATATATAAAATGTAAGTTCACCAATATGTTAAAAGAGAACAGTTTTGTAAAAAAATTAAACTTAAAAGAATACTATTAAGAAAATTGATACTTTGGGGCTAAAAGTGAAATTTTGAGGGACATTTTTGCAATAACCCATTGTAATTTTAGTCTTAAAATTTAATACGCCCTCCATCCATAAATGTCTTCTATTGACTTTTATGGTCAAATTGACCATTTTATCAAAAATTAAAAATAAGCATATATATATACAAATTTTTTAAAATAAAAAACCTTGAGATTAGTACTAAACTATATGAGCGTATCGTGGTCATAGTCTATATGAATATATCTAAAATATAATACTCCCTCCGTTCTAAATTATAAGATCAATATTAACTTTTCAAAAGTCAATTAAACTCAATTAACATGAATTCATGTAATTTATGTCAAGACAATTATAAATATTATAAACTACTTAAGAAAAACTACTAGTTATAAGATTTCTTGTTTTCAAAATTTAGATGAATCATGTTAGTTTTAAATTTAAAAATGTCACAAATTAACTTTTAAAAAGTCAATATTAATCTTATAATTTGGAACGAAGGAGTTACCACTTATTGATTTTAAAAATAATCAATTTAACCATAAAAGCCAATAAAGGAGACATTGAGTTTTAAAAAAACCTCTTCAATATAAATTATGTCCAAGTGTCACCAATGCATACCCAAATACAATTACCCAAACAAAAGGTCAAAAAGTCATTAAATAGGTTTCTCATTCCCCCCCCCCCCCCCCCCCCCAGTATAAACTATAAGGTTTTTTCAAACCCTGGCAATCCAAACATGCTTCTACAACAAATATAAATAAAGACCTTGAATCTGGCCATTGAAAAAGACACAAGGAATGAACTTCTAGCCCACACTTGGAAGAAGGAAAAAAAAGCCATTTATTCCATACAAAAAAAAGCCAGTAATTACATTTAACATTTTAATATCGAAAGAAAATACCAAAAATGCAAACACAAACAACTATTTGAGAAGTTTTCGAACCCTAAAACCCTTGTACAGCAAGAATTGCAAATGAATAGTCAAATAGATGAAATACGGACATAAGATGTTACCTCCAAAAGACCTGTTACAAATGCATTCACAGTAAATTAGAAAAAAATAGACAATAAAATGTAAACAGAATACACTTGACTATACATACACACATACAAGTCGCAATGTAGGTACTTCAAATGGAAAAATAAGCAGATAGAAAGCTATATATATACATGTACGCAGATGATCAAAAAGAGAGTGAAAGCAACCGTGGAGAGAAAACAGGGTAAACATTGAAATCGGAGCACACAAAAAGTACTACCTGATGATCGGAACTGGAAACTGACAAAATGGCGAACGAAGAACCGAAAACCGAATTTTATGTCGCCGGAATTTGTCAAGCACTCACCGGAGTTTCGAGATGGTACAAAAGTAGTGAGAATATTGAGTGAGCTAAGCAACAACGAAAAGACAGGTTGCCTATATAGTGGGTTTGGTATCTGTCGGGTAAAAGCTAGGGACGGATTCCAAATATTAATTCAATTTGGTTAACGGGCACGCAAAATATATTTTCATTTGCTTCCCAATTAAGCTTTGGGGCAATGGCAAAAACTGTAATTTGACAAATTTTTCATTTTTTAACTCAGAAGTTCTCCTCCTTGACATATTTTTAAAAGACAATGTTGTTTCCTTTTAATCCTTCGGACCAAATACTCACTTAAGATAGACAAAGGAAGGGCTGAGTAAGGAGCCAAAATTGCCCTCAAAATTATACTAATAATCAATTAAATCGTTTCGATTGAGTCGAATCACTATTTTAGTGTATATAACGATATTAAAATAATTAAAAAATCGCATATACAATTTAAGTATTATTTTAAAAAATCCCTTCTGCACCACTCAAATTGTACCGCACTACTCATATGTATTATTTTTTTTATAAGTTATATAGCCCATTATACTAGGATGATTTCTAAGTACCGCACTGTTTCGTGTTTCAATTATATTATTATGCATTTTTTAATTTTTTGTTTATAGTTAAAAATATTTTTAATTGAATTACAATAGTTTAAGCAATGTTAAAAAAAATTATGAGTAGCCAATTTTAAACCTAAAACTTGTTGCTTGATGTTATTATATTAACGTCGTAATAATTTTTTCTATATAAAAATAAAATTTATTTATGGCTTGAATATTAATTAATCTTGAAGTCAAAACTGAACTAAATAAAATTACATCACAAATTTTAAAATCACATCATATCAATCATAAATATTGTTATATATAATTTTAAAATTATTAAATTATATTTAAACGATTTTACATGCAATTTATACTTTCAACTGCAACAAACTAAACTATACCATACTCTAAACTCGATGGACATATGTCATTCAATTTATGGTCAAAGATAAGTATAAAAAAATATAAATATGTATTAGAAAATAATTAATATAATTAAACACTATCATTAATACTAAAAGCATTTAAAATTTCACTCTCTTTTACACTATCTGTCCAGCAAAAAGATTGGATTTAAACCAAAAAATTATCAAACTCGATTCTTCACAAACCTAAATCGGCTCCTTCAAATCAACTTCTCTCAAATTTTTTGTAAAGGAAACAAATTCGAAACAAAAAAAACATCAAATTGTAATCTGATAAGCTTCATTCAGAGGGGGGAAAACCAATTGATGCCCAGTTTCAACCCCTTAGAGAAAATATTGTTTAAAAATCAATCCATGTCATAAGTTGCTCAACTACCCTAGTCAATCACCTAGTCAATCACATAGTCAATCAATGCAATAGTAATTATAATTAAGCACTAATTTCACCAACATGGGTGAATTAGCAAGCTAATGAGGAGTTAGTTGGTGGTTATATATATGATACTCCACACTTGAGCCAAGCTTGTTGGTTCATTTGCTAGAGCATAATAGAGAGAAAGTGAGAGCATTTTCTAGAGAAAAGGAAGATACACTAGGGTTTTGTGTGAGGAAAAGCTAACGGAAAACCTTGGTGGATGTCCAATAGCTACACAACATACTTCGGTAGAAGGAGAAGAAGAGCAATCAAAACCCAAAGGTTTAAAAGTGCTCTAAACACCTTTTCATTTCATTTTTGTAGTCTAGAAAGCTTTTGATCGGTTAAAATCTATTTTTAACCGATCAAAACTCGTTTTGATGATCTAGATGTATTTAACTATGTAATATATGTATATAACATGTTTTGGTATGTGAAAATTGCATAAAAGATGTAGAAATATGCATAACACAAATTACCGGTAAAACCCTAACCATACATGCTATGTTTAATGTTGTATTTTAAAATGTACAAATCGAAAATTGGATTTTTATGGCTAGAAAGCTAGATCTATGAGTTTTAAAGAGAAACCATTTTTGAACCTTTCAAAAATATTGAATAACGAAGAAGTTTACCGCAAATAATGTCGTTTTTAAACCCTAAGTGGTTCGATCCATAAATTTCGTGTAAAACGCTTTCAAAAAGACGATCGAACCATGAAATATTGTAAAACAAGAAGTTAGGAACACATCAACACTGATTTGGTGTTATTTGGATGTGCATACGAGGTAGCTTTACCTCATGAATTGGAACATATTCACAATGTGTTTCACGTGTCAGTATTGCGGCCATACAAACCAGACTACAAGCACGTTATCTCCTATGAACCAATTCAAGTCGGGAGGGACTTATCATATGAGAAAGTTCCTGTTCAGATACTCGATAGGAAGGAACAGAAACTGAGAAATAAGATAATTCATTCTGTCAAAGTACTTTGGAGGAATCACGCCATTGAAAAAGCTACGTGGGAATTAGAGGAGGAAATGAGGGCAAATTACCCGTTCTTATTTGAGTAACCTTATTTTTACAATTCCGAGGACGGAATTTTTATAAGGAAGGGAGAATGTAATGTCCTAGAATTTCCACGTCTTTATTAATTAAATTATTAATTTAATTTCCAACGAGTTAGTTTTACGAGATTATTTAAATCTTTTTATGTGATTAATTAATTATGTGATTAAATAATTATGTAATTAATTACTAAAATTAATTAAAGGGGGTCACTAATATGTTATTAAATTAGTGAACAAACCCTAAAGTTTTAATATCAAAATAATTGATAAGTTTCCTATTAATTAAATATTCAATTAAATTGAATATAATGAGTGAATTAAATATAATAAATTAATTAATATGATTATTAATTAATGTAAATAATGTGAAATATTAATAATAATATTTATTAGTCCATTTAGTAATTTAATACTTATGGGTTAGAATATTTAATTATTTATTCAATCTAATTATTTATTTAATCATGGATTGAATAATTAATGTGTAAATTATTAAATTAGCCCAACATGGGTCAATTAGTAGCCCAAGTGTAGAATAATAAAATTTGACAATTTAGTAGCCCAAACAATTTAATAGAAGCCCAATTGGTATTTTAAATTAAAGCCCAATGATTGGCCCACTTGGAAAAACAATTATATAACTTATTAATTATTAAAAAGTGAGCTAGTGACTCAATTTTGGGACAAGAAGTCCATCAGCCGGCAACAAGGAGAAAGAGAGAGTATATTGTTTTTTTTTTTATTATTTATTATTATTTGATTTTTCATTTATTTAATAAAGTGTTGCTTGTTTTGATTTTTGGGAAAGTCTTTTCCCACAAAATCCTCACCAACTAAGTCATGGGCTAACTTTCTTGTGCAAGTATCCTTGTTATCTCATGATGACAATTTTAATAGATATAGATTTTATATCTATCCAAATTGTAAGTATACTTACAATTTAGGAGCTTGTATTTGTCATTTCTTCTTCCATTTTTCAAGCTAGAGAGCATTTGAGAGTGTAGAAAAAAATATAGTTGAGAGCAAAAATACCAAGAGAAGGAGTTCTTGGTTCATGTCATCTTCTTTCACCACCTATTTTGGAAGAAAAACGAAGATAGTCATTAAATCAAGGTAATGGTTATTCTAAATCTAAGTTTTATTTTTAAATTAAATAAATCATCATGTTAGTATAAATATGTTAATATGGTTAATAATGTGTAGTGGTAATATTTATGCCATGCTTGAGTTTAATATGCTTGGTTTGTATTTTGGTATCATTTGTATGCTAAAATATGTGTTTAATAGTGTATAAACAAGTCTTGGAATTCATGACCAAAAATATTTTTATAAACCTTAGGTTTGATGTTCTAATATTATAGAACATTAAATCATGAGAAAAACAAAGTTTGAATCACTCAAAATGGAGTTATACACAAAAAGTTATGAGTTGTGGTAGTTTATGTGATGTAAAATTTTTTATAAAAAAATAATGATATTAAATCATGAAAAATTAATTTTTCATGTTATAAATTGATATTAAGTGATTGGTAATTTTTTTGGATTTTTATTGAGGATTTAAAGCTTACTTGATGGTATATTTTTAATTAAAATGAGTACTGTTCACGTTCAGCCGGAAGAAAAAAAAAAAAAGGGGTTTTCCGCGCAATGCGCGGAAGGTTATTCGGCTAAAGGACGCGGAGCCAAACGACGTCGTTTGGCGTCTGTAAGAATTTACTCCGCGCAATGCGCGGAAGCCGTTTCCGGCTTCTCAAAACGGCACCGTTTTGGGCCGTTATTTCTGAAGGTGCGCTCAATGCGCGACACCGGTTTTCTGCGAAATTACAAGTTTGTCCCTCCGTATTTTTCTTGGCAAAATTACCATTCTGCCCTCGGATCAATTTTCAACTTATTTACGGAAATGCCATTCGGGTTAATTTTAATTAATTTAAATATTTGAAAATTAATTTAAAATTATAACAAAAATAATAATAATACAAAAATAATATTGGGGAGGATATTTTTCATTAAGTTTAATATTTAAATATTTTAAATATTAATCTAGTTAGCTAAATCATGGTTAAGTTAAATAAACTTATTATTTACTTATTATTTTAAATGTTAATAATAAATAAAGATGATAAATTAGCAATTATTATTTAATTCCTATTAAATAATACTTAAAGAGAGATAAAATTTATAAATTAATTATTTATTATTTAAATATTATTAAATAATAAATAAGGATAATTAAGTAATTAATTATTATTTAATTAGCATTAAATAACGATTAATGAATATTAAGTTATTAAAGTAATAATTTATTATTTAAATTAAATAATAAATAAGAATGATTTGATTATTATTTAACCTTAAATAATAATTAAAATTAATTAAATAATTAATTATTATTTAATTGACATTAAATAATAATTAAAGAGGATTAAGATTAGTAAACTATTATTTAATTTCCTTAAATTAAATAATAAGTGAGGTTAATTAAATAATTAATTATTAGTTGATTAATATTAAATTAAAGAAGGTTAAAATTAAATCAATAATTAATTATTATTTAATTATTATTAAATAATAAGTATGTACAATTAGTTATTATTTATTTTAAATAATAACTAGAGTTAATTAATTAATTTCTATTTAACCAAGATTAAATAGTAATTAAATAGAGATTGAGTTAATAAAATAAATCAAATTTAATTATGATTTAATTAAACAATTGTAATAAGTTGTTTAAGGGTTTAATAAGTGTTCAACACTTAAGAAAAATATTTCTAACTTATTAAATTATTAACCTAATATGATTGAGGGTCTATAAGGTTAATAATATTGTTTTGACTAATGTAATTTATGTGTTAGTACTTATGTGGTAAATAAGTTCATTATTAAGCGTATAGTTATGCAAATACGTCGTACTAATTATTAGACCGACTTTATTAATGTTAGGTCTTTCAAAGCAAGTTAGTTAAAGCAAGACATTTATTGTAACTGAGCAGACAGGCAAGTTCTCTAACCCTACTCATTTATTGTTGAACAAGTTTTTATACTTGTATTTATTGTCAAAGCTTGACGTGGTTTAATTATTTAAAATTATCTCACATCCATATTGTTTATAAAATCGCACTTAGTGCACTTGAAGCTTATTAGTTCTTGATTCATGAACTGTATTAAAAATGTCAAAAGTTAATATTTCAGCTAGACATTACGTTTATAAATTCAATACTTGAATACTTTTAAAAGCTTATCCAAACTATTGTTGGGTGCGGATTTCTTATATTAAGTCTGAGAATTGAACAACCCTAAATTAGGGGATTTTGTGTCGGGAAACCGACTTTGGGCGCCAGTGACTAAATGTAATGCATATACAGCGGGTTGAATAGGCTGATCCCCTTGAAAACTAAACAACTCAAAGGGTCAGAGAAAACTCTATTATACCCTCGTTAGTTCAGGGTCCTTAGTGACTACTCAGCATTTTAAGATTCAAATATTCTGTTTATTAAAATTTGAATCCTGTTTCATTCATAATTGTTATATCTATTGTTGAACCATTGATGACATTTCCCATTCATTCATGATATATTAAATCTATATGATTGTTCTAAACTTGCTGAGCAAACTAGTTGCTCATTCTTGCTATATCATGAACCATTTTTCAGATAATCCTGATTGGTCAAAGAAGGATAAGGGAAAAGGAAAGGCCAGAGCTTAAGTTAGTTTATGCATGCTAATTAGATGCTTAAATTTGTGTTTACTGTTGTTAAACCTTTTGTAATTCCTTATGATAGGAACTGTTTATGTTAAGGTTAATAGACCCCGGTATTGTAACATTTTTGTAAGGGAACCAATATGTATTATTCCGCGATATTTAAATGCAATGTATGTATTTAATTGTTAGTAATGTGTTGAATAGTGAGAACCAAACTCGAGGTTATGGAACCCGGATTTGGGGTCGTCACGGTCATTATACTTACAAGTATATGATACTAATTTAAGATCAAACTGATTTAATTGTTAGGTCCGTTCAAGGATTATTAAATTAAGTTGGTTAGCCATAGACGACGCACGAGACAAGTTTTTTACCCCTTAACTTGTACTTATTGTTGCAATTATTATTCAACCTTAATTACATTGAGTAATTCATTTATCGTTGAGCAAGTATCTACACTCGTAAATATTTGACAGACCCTTGAGTGAATTAATTATCGAAAATTTCTTCACATCGTTATTGATTATTGTATTCGCACATAGTGCTTTTGCAATTGTTTAAGATGTCTAAGCTATTTGTTTCGGCTAGACAAATGTATGTTAATTCATTGAATTGAATATTATAAAAGCTTATCCAAACCATTGGCTGATGCAGATTCTTACCGTAAGACTGAGAAAGAACAACCCTAGTTAAAGGGGATTTTTATTTGTCGGAAAACCGACACCGCGCAAGAAATCTAAATGTGATGCATATACATAGGACATGAGAGGACTGATCCCCTCAAGTGTCCCGTTATTTTTAACAAGGTATCAGTCATTGTATGTCTGTTCTACCTTAGTAGCAGTTCACGGTCATTAAAGACCACTCAGCAGTAAAGAGTCAATACATTCTTTTATTGAACATTGATTTTTGATATCTTTCACAATTGCTATTGTTGAAAACCTTGAAGTTATTTCCCTTCATCATGATATATCGTATGATTGTTGTTTATAAATTTGCTGAGCCATTTAGTTGCTCATTCTTGCTATATCATGACTATATTTCAGCCAATCCCGAAAGCTCTAAATCGGACAAAGGCAAGGGGAAAACGAATGCTTAATTTTAGTAGTTGCATGCTAGTTTAAATTACTGTTATGTAATTACTGTTGTAAATCTTTTGTATTTTCCCTTAAGATATGTAATGTTAAGATTAAGGTAATAGACCTTGGGAAGTGTAGCCTTTTGTTAAGGAACCTTTTGTATTATTCCGCGAAGTTTGAATACAATTTATGTATTTCATTGTTGTTAAGTATTGTACAGTGAGAACCAAACTCGAGGTTAAAGAACCCGGATTTGGGGTCGTCACAGTAGTAGTAGTAGTATAATTATTATTATTATTATAATAATAATAATAATAATAATAATAATTATTATTATTATTATTATTATTATTATTATTATTATTATTATTGCAATGACCGACAAAATTACGAGCCCAAATTTTTTTTATTTAATTATAGCCATAAGAATATATGAGGTATGATGTATGTGTGTATGTGATGAGTTGTATAATGAGAGGTATTAAATTAGTTAATTAAATTAATTAACTAAAGAAGGAAAAAGATTTCAAGAGAAGCTTATGTGATAAAATCACAAATCTTGAATGTTGGCCTTGTATGACAATTAAGAAGTTTTATAATGAACAAGCTTGTATGAGTAATGAGAAAGAAGAAGCAAGTGAATTATTAAAGATAACCCCATTGTGGAAATAATTGTACGTGTATGAGTAATGATATTATAAACCCAATTTGATGATAGGGGTTAGTGAATGAATTAATTTAATTAAGTCAAATTACTTGTATTATTAAGTGTTAGGGTTTTATTAAAATAAATCCAAGAATTTGTAAGTGAGGATGTTATGTAAGCTAATTTAATTAAGGAGTCCGATTGACTTATAAATAGCAAATCTAATTGGATTATATTTTAAATCCAAATGAGTTGTTAAACTAGGTCAATTAAGTTTACCTAGTAGCCCATGTAATTAATTTAATTACTAGTCCATGTAATTTA
The DNA here is from genome assembly GCA_947179155.2 of Hedera helix. Lineage (NCBI taxonomy): Eukaryota > Viridiplantae > Streptophyta > Magnoliopsida > Apiales > Araliaceae > Hedera > Hedera helix. Next base: position 14,323,452 of record OX359268.1, read on the forward strand.
TTAAATAAGCCCAATGCTTATTTTAATTAAAAGTAACATAGTTATGTAAATGCTAGCCCAATGTGTGATATAAATTGAGCCCAAACAATTTAATTGAATGAGCCCAATAGAATTTAATTATAAGGTCCAAAGTGGAGCCCAATAAACTTGTATAGGTAAATATGTATACATATATTGGTGTATATATATATGGATACTTATATAATTATATTAGGACTTAAAAATAAAGTCAAATTGGAGAAATAAATGGTCAATCCCGAATTTTGGGGCCCACATGGATGTGAAGCTAACTTGTTGGATGAATTTTGAGTGTAAATTGGGCCAACAACTTCCCAACCACCCTAGTCATTCATAAGGTCAATCAAAAGGTCTATCAAGTGGTCATTCTATGCATAGTAAGCAAGATTAGGGCCTTAATCAACTAATGTTAGTTGATTAGGAGATCTAATGGTGAAATTCTAGAGTTCTATAAATAGAAATGTCTAACACTTGTGCAAATGTTGGTTTCATTTGCTCCATTCACCAAAATTTAGAGAGAGAAGGTTGTAGAGAGAAGTTAGAGCATTTGTGAGAGTTCTAGAGAGTAAACACTTTGAGTATTAGCAAGTGTTGATGATTTTTGGTCCATATAAGAAGATCAAAGAAGAGCTCTAACCATTTTCAAAAAGAAGATCTCCATTAAAGGTTTAAAAGTTTCTTTAAACCTTAGCTTGTTAGTTAGTTTGTTATATGAGAAAGAAAAACCCATGTGGTGTAGATCTTGAATATTTATGAAGGTTGATGATTATGTATGCTAGATGATTATTCTAACATGATTGGTTTGAAAGATAATGGAAGAAATTGTGGTATAAGCATGATTGATGATAAAATCCTAGTTAACATCTAGGTTGATGATTTTTGATTTGAGATGTGTAGTTTATATTTATGATCTAAGAGTCTTGAATGATAGATCTATGTGTTATAAAGATAACCCAACTTGAATATTTCAAAAATATTGAAAAACAAAGAAGTTATAGCTTTTACCCCAAAAGATGTCGTTTTTAATCCCTAGATGGTTCGATCTATAAATTTTGTGTAAAACATTTTCAAAAAGACGATTGAACCATGAAATATTGTAAAACAAGAAGTTAGGAGCACATCAACACTGATTTGGTGTCTTTTGGATGTGTAGATTTCATTTAATCGAGATTTGAACAAAAAATATCAAAACGGTCAAAAATCAGAAAATGCCAAAACATTCTGTCACACTGCTCCGGGGCGCAGTCCACTGTTCCGGGAAAAATGATTTTTCCGTGCTGGGTCGGGTCGGGTCGGGTTTTTCGGGTCGGGTCAGGTCGGTTCGGGTCAGAAAAGTGAAAAATATTCCAAAAATTATTTTATTATTTTTGGACCTAATAAATGTATTTTTAAAAAATTATAGAAGGTTAATTTAATAAGAAAAAGATTATAAATATTATTAATGGATTAATAATATTATAAAAGGAATAAAATATTATTATATAGTTAATAATATTAGTTAATGAATAAAATATTATTAAATGGTTAATAATATTAGTATATAAATAAAATCTTATTAAATAGTTAATAATATTAGATAATGAATAAAGTATTATTAAATGATTAATAATATTAGTAAGTTAATAAAATATTATTAAATGGTTAATAATATTAGAAAGGTAATAAAATATTATTAAATGATTAATAATATTAATAAATAATTAAAATATTATTAAATGGTTAATAATATTAGTATATGAATAAAATATTATTAAATAGTTAATAATATTAGAGTATAAGTAAAATATTATTAAATGGTTAATAATATTAATGAATGATTTAAAATATTATTAAATGATTAATAATATTAGTAAGTTAATAAAATATTATTAAATGATTAAAAATATTAGTAAGTTAGTAGAATATTATTAAATGATTAATAATATTATTAAAGGATTAAAATATTATTAAATGGTTAATAATATTAGTATGAGAATAGTATATTATTAAATGGTTAATAATATTAATGAAAGAAGGGAATAGTATTAAATGATATTATTTTGAGTGTAAAATATTATTAAATGGATAATAATATTTATAAGTTATTGAAGATATTATTTGATGAATAATAGTATTTGAAGAGTAAGATATTATTAATAATGTTAACATATGAGTGAAATATTATTAAATGATTAATAATATTAATTAAGGATAAGGATATTATTAAATGATTAATAATATTATTGAGAGGATAAAATATTATTAAATGGTTAATAATATTTATAAATAATTAAGATATTATTTGATGATTAATATCATTGGGGATAGTATAAAACATTATTTAATTATTAATAATGTTAATAAGTGTTTGAGATAATAAAGAGGTTAAGAGAATTATTAGATGGTTAATAATATTGAGAAGCTAAGTGATTTATTATTGAAATAATAAATGGTTAAAATATTATTATACGATTAATAAGATTATATGTAGTAATTATATATTATCAAATGAGATAATATTATAAAGCAATGAAGTGATGGTTATGTGAGTTAAAATATTATCAAGGGATTGATAATATTATTAAGAGTTTTAAGGTTATGATTAAGTGATAGATGATTTAAGACATATATGTTAAGATTATTAATGTTAAATAAATCTATATGTGTTATGCTAATTGGAAGATCAATGCTATTGAATATTAGGTCACCCAAAGGAAGTATTTTTAAGTTGAATAGCAGTAGTCAACGGAACAAGCAAGTTCTTCTTAACCCTAACTTGTATTTATTGTTGCAAGTTTCCTTCAACTTTATTTACATTGAGCTATTCAAATTATTGTTGAGAAAATTCTACACTCGTAGTTATTTGACAGAATTTAAAGTGGATTAATTATCTAAAATTATTTCACCTAATTATGGGTTATTGTATTCGCACATAGTGCTTTTGCAACTGTTATAGTTCATAATTTCACGAACTGTTTAAGGATGTCTAAGCTAATTGTTTCGGCTAGACAAATGTTTGTTTAAATTCATTTAATTGAATATTATAAAAGCTTATCCAAACCATTGGCTGGTGCGGATTCTTACAGTAAGAGTGAGAAAGAACAACCCTAGTTAAAGGGGATTTTTATTTGTCGGGAAACCGAATGCGCACCAGAAATCTAAATGTTATGCATATACATAAGACATAAGAGGACAGATTCCCTCGAGTGTCCCGTTATTTTTAACAAGGTGTCAGACATTGTGTGTCTGTTCTACCTTAGTAGCAGTTCATGGTCCTTTGAGACCACTCAGCAGTAAAGAGTCAATCTATTCTTTTATTGAACATTGATTCTTGTTATTTCACAATTGTTATTTATTGTTGAAACTTTCGAAGATAAATCTTTTTCATTCATGATATATCATTTCTTGTTTATTTAATCTTGCTGGGCAAAGTAGTTGCTCACCCTTGCTATATCATGAACTATTTTCAGTTAAGCCGAGTGATCTAAGGAGTACCACGGCAAAGAAAAGATGAACGAGTAGACGTAATTAGTCGTACTATATGTGTAAACCTTTTTTTATTATAAGATAATGATGATGTATTAAGGTTAGTGGAACTTGGGATTGAAGGTACTTTTTGTAATGAAATTATGTATGTTTTCCGCGAGTTATTGAAGTTTTAGTTTATGAATGTTTGTCAAGTGATGAATAGTGAGCACCGAACCCGAGGTTCAAGGGACCCGAATTTGGGGGCGTCACAATTAGTATTAGTATTATTATTATTATTATTAGTAGTAGTAGTAGTAGTATTAGTATTATAATTATTATTGTTATTATTATTATCATTATTATAATAATAATAATAATAATAATAATAATTATTATTATTATTACTATTACTATTTTTATTTTATTTTTTATTATTATTACTATTATTATAATTATTATTGTTATTATTATTAGTATTATTATTATAATTATTATTATTGTTATTATTATTATTATTATTATTATTATTATTATTATTATTATTACTACTACTATTGTTATTATAATTATTATTATTATTATTGTTGTTGTTATTATTATTATTATTATTATTATTATTATAGTGTAGTGGTGAATTTGATTTGGGCGGGAAATGTGAGTGGATAGATTTTTGAAAAAAAGATGTTGAATTGGGAGAAAAATGAGAGATAGATTAGTGATCGTTGAATGTTGAAATCTAAAGTGATTTGAGGCCGTTGGCTGTTGAAGTCTTGGAATTTGAACCGCTATATTTTATATTATAGATGTAATATAATTCTTTTTTTTTTATTTACGATTGATGATAAATAGTGTTTGAGGAGTTTTATTATAATTTAGTTTATATATTTTAATATTAGTTGGTTATGTTAAATTATTTTTAATATATAATTTATTTGTAGTTAATTCAAATTAATTTTAAATGATAATTAACAATATATTTACTAAGTTATTATATATTTTTATGTAATTTAATTATATTAATATAAAGAAAAATATTTCACAACAAGAATAGGTGAAGGCATTTTCCCAAATTATATATTTATATGTTCGAATATATAGTGAAATATGATTTACGTCATTTAACATATATATTTTTTTCCAAGTCAAATCATATCTTCAATCATTAATTGGTAAAAATCGATGAAAGGGAAGATAATTTGTCTTTAATAAATTAATTAGGGTGAAAATTGTTGATTTCCAAATATAAGAATTAAAATTGAAAAAGTTGTCAATTTTAGGTTACAATTTTGTTATTATCTCTTTAGCTTTTGTCTACTTCCTCTAACCCATATCTATTAAATTTTTTGTGTCACTATTACATCATTATATTATTACTATTAAATTATATTGGCGGTAAGCATAAAAGAAAATTTTATTCATAACATTTATAAATTTTACAAATAAAACTCTTTTTAAAAATATATAGAGTATTATTTTGATAAATCTTATTTAAAACATATAATAATTGATTTACGTTTATTTGGACACGTGATTTTGTCGTCTATGATAAATAAAATGTCATTTTAAATGAATGGTCATAATTGTCTTTTAATATTTCAATTACTATTTAAAATATTATCATGTTATTTTCAGATGGCCCAAAGAGATCTAGAAGGGATGTTGAATAAATTCTTTTTAAGTTTTAAAATTCAAATTAAAATTATTTATCAAATAATTTATCATTTAACTATTTACAATTATGCACGGCGAAATAGTTGAGTTTTATAAATCTTCTTCAAAAATAAAATAAAAATCTTAGGTTTGACTATGAAAACAGTCAGATGATATTGCAATTATTTATTAGTTAAAATGACAGTTGCATAGGAGTTATATAAAACAATAAAGGAGACAATGATTTTTAAGAGGTTCAGATATTAAACTACTCATAATTTTCTTTTCCACACCACTGAGCAAGGATTATCCACTATACGATAAAAGTCACTTAGACCAGGTTCTTTTGAACCAATTACAATATCACTTAGAGAATTGATTCCTTCAGACTTAGGCGAGCATTCTATCTCGACTTTACAATCTCCCTCTAGAGAACTAATTCACTTAGAATCAGGCTAGCACTCTTGTAATGCCCCTAAATTCGGGTTCCATAACCTCGAGTTTAGTGCTCACAATCCAATAGATAAATAACAATTAAATACATAGTCTTTATTAATCTTAGCGAAATAATACATAAATGTTCCTTACAAAAGGTAATACAATTTCAAGGTCTTCTAACCTTAACATAACAAGACACATCTTAAGAGTTTACAAAAGATTTACAACATTTAATTATATATTAAATAAATAAACTATTTAGCTTGCAATTTCTAAGTTTAGATTATTTTTTTTGCCCCCTTGTCTTTCTAAGAGAACTCGGGCTTAGTTGAAAAATAATTCATGATATAGCAAAGGTAAACAATTAGCTTGCTTAGCAATTTTAAGAACAATAAATACAAGATTGATATATCATGATTGAATATAAATAACTTCAGAGTTTTTAACAATATAAAATAATTATGAAGGAATGAGAATCAAGTTTCAATTAAAAAAATTGATTAAGTCTTCACTGCTGAGTAACTTCTAAGGACCATGAATTAATACTTAAGGTAAATCAGATATGTATCTAACACTTTTATTATTTTGGCATTTGAGCGGATCAGCCTCTTGTACCCTATGTACTATAAGAACCAATGGTTTTGATAAATTTTTAAAAATATTCAAGTTACTGAATTTATACATGCGGTGTATAGCCGAAACAATTAGTTTAAATATTCTTAAACAGTTCATGAATCAACCAAACTATAAAACTTCAAATACACAATGCGCGAATATATATACAACATGGATGCGGATTGATTTTCAATAATTAAACCACCTAAAACTCTTGCAAAATAAATGCAAGTTTAAGTATAGGAAACTTGTCTTGATTGTTTATTACAACTAATCAATACAATTTAATGTCTTTTGAAAAGACCTAACAATTAATAAAGTTGATCTTTCAATTATTATCATATTTAGGTTAGTATAATAACATTTGTATATCTTAATTTGCTAACACTTAATCACATAAATAAATAATTAAGGATATATTAAACACTTGAAAATATTATCATCATTTTATAATATTTTAATCACATAAAACCTATACTAATAATTTAATATAGTTTAAACTTCTATCTAATATTATTAATTAAATAATAATATTTAAGTCATTTAATAACATTATGAATAATTAAATAATATTTTATTTATTTTTTATTTAATTATATTTTATTGAGTTTCTAATATTATTATTTATTTAATAATATTTTATTGAGTTTCTAATATTATAATCATTAATTAATACTTTATTAATTTTCTAAGATTATTAAACATTTAATAATATTTTATAACTTTACTAATATTATTATTCATTTAATAATATTTTAATTATTTAATTCTTGTCAAATATTAATATTATATTAGATTATATTTTCTAATCCATTTTATTTTTAAAAGATTCGACCCGAACAGTTTTCTATGGCCCGACCAGACCCGGTTAAATAAAAGTTAATTTTTCAAAAAGTCCAGACCACCGTTGCGGCGGTGTCCTACAGAATACTTTACCGTTGCGACGGTGAGACCTACCGCTGCAACGATAATTCTGTTTTCTTAAACTCTAATTTTTTTTATTTTTGATTTCTTTGGTTTAATTTTTTATAAAATGAAATATACACATTCAAAAGATACCAAAATAGATTTCTTATCTTCTTAACATCTTGTTCTTCAATATTTCATGGATCGATCAAATTTTCAAAGACGTTTGGGCATAAAAATCGAGGTTTCAAAAAGGAAATGTTTTATAATAAAGACCATAACTTTATCAGTTTTACATATTTTTTAGTGATTCAAGTTGGGTTATCCTTATAACTCATAAATCTAACATTCTCGTCATAGAAATCAAATAACCAACTTGTACATTTTAAACTATCATAATTTATAGCACATAGCTAGTTAGGATTTTACCGATAAATCTTTACATGCACATATCTTTCACTTATTTACATACCAAATATATTAGTGTACATATTTAACCTACTAGACCATGAATCTACATATATATCATAGTTCTAGCATTATAGAGCACCAAAATAATATTTTAATTATTTAATTCTTGTCAAATATTAATATTGTATTAAATTATATTTTTTGACCAATTTTATTTTCAAAAGATCTGACCCGACCTGACTCGGTTAAATAAAATTTAATTTTTCAAAAAGTCCATCGCTGTGGCAGCGTCCTGTAGAATGTTTTACCGCTACAGCGGTAGTTCTGTTTTCTCAAATCCTAATTTTTCTACTTTTAATTTCTTTGGTTTAATACTTTATAAAATGAAATATATCTTGGTTTGTAAAAATTCATAGACACGCAATCTAATTGCATAAAATAGCGGAAACATGGTAAAATCAAATTTAAAATTTTACAAATCATAATTTAGGATCGACCTTTATGCGCAACTATTAATTAATAAAGAAGAAGTTAGAGATATACCCTTGTAGCACTCAAAGCTTCAACGGGTACAAGTTCACCTCTAAATCATTCGCGTACTCCTTGAATTTCACCGATTGAATTCCAATGATCAAGGTTAGCCACCCAAGTGTTTGGCCTCTAGAGGTGATCCACCAAGGAATAATAATAATTCAAGAAGTGGGTGATTGCAAACTCTAGTTTTCTCTCTCTAGAGAATATGTGAGTACTCTCCCAAAAACTTATGAAAGTGTACGTGTGTAACCTTAATCCATAATAAGACTTCTCTTATTTATAGATTTAGTAAACCCTCCTAACACCTTTAGGAATAAAGTTTTTAATTAAACTCTTAATCTAATTAGGAACTTAATTAATTTAATATAATAATTATAATTCCTAAACTATTTAGGAACTTAATTATCAATTATAAGAGTACTCTTATTAATTAATTCCTAAACCATTTAGGAACTAAATAATAATGATAATAGTAATAATAATAATAATAATAATAATAATAATAATAAGACTCCTCTTATTAATTTATAATTAATATTTTAAAAATACTAAATAATAAATTTTAAGCTATTTAATTTATTCTATCCCCATAGTATAAATTAAATATGCTTAATTCATTATTACAATTATGCCATTTACTTCTTAAATAATTATTTTCCTTTTGCGGTGTAACCCTTTAGGTTCTCCATATTAAACCGGTTATAGAATAAATTAGTTAGAACTATTCTAATCTTATTTATTTAAATAAATTAAACTATTTAATTCATTTAAATAAATAATATTTATTCCATAATAAGGGTAAGTCCCCTTAGCGATCAACAGTTTTTCAGATAATATAGATTTCAACATTTAATCACAAAAGAACCTATTCAGCGAATAGTTACCGTACAATTCAATTCTTCTACCTCACAACGTTCCAATCAAATATAAGACATGGTATTACTGTTAAGTTTTATTTTATTTGGTTATATGCATTTCAATCCTCAAATGAATAACTCTAATTAATGTAAATTAGAAACTACTTTCTAATTTTCATTTTGTCTTGGCCAAGGACTACTGAGTTGTCATTTATCGAATGGCATGTGACATTCTTTTCTTTTACTAGAAGTGGTTAATTCTTTGTTAATCATTCACCTATCTCCATGTATGGCTTATTATAACCAATCATACCCTTTGATACACCCTAAAGGTTTTAAGTAATATGTCAAAATATAATTCATTATACACAAGATACTATGATGATCTCCAGTCTAAGGATCACTTGTACTACTATCACAAAAGGAACTCCTATTGACAGGCAAGTAAGACTCCATTAGGTGTTTCTTGAGCGAGTCATGTTCAGTAAACTTATTCTCTAATAAGCACCTGCATATTTGCTTTAGTGTCTCTACACAAATGATTATGAGATCAATCATTCTCTACGTAAGAGCAAGCATAGTATGTACCAATCTATCCAGATCTACTAATCCCCTTTTAGTGATCCAACGATTAGGAACAATTTAAGTTTTGAGCTATTTTGAATTTAGATCTCATTAACATGATCCTCATCATGGTTCTAAAAGCATTGCTCTAAAACTATGAGTTTATCCATTTGATTAATTCAAGTAATTAATTATGAATAAAGAAATGCCTTTGTATAAATAAAATTTTATTAATAAACGAATAAGATTACAAAGTATATGCATATCACATCAAATGTGATTGGCTTGAGGGCATATTGTTTTCAATCTCCAACTTGCACTAAAGGCAATCGCCCTTTGGTATCCCTATACCATTCTTCTTTAAGTGGCGTACAAATTGCTTAGTAAATGCTTTAGTTAATGGATCTGTAATGCCGTTCTAAGAGCTTGCCATTTTTATGGTGTCATCTCCTTTTCAATGATTCATGTAATCATATGAAAGTGCCGCAACATATGTTTGGATTTCAAATGAGACCTAGGTTCTTTGGTAAATTAAACTCCTTTAATGCTAGGAACCATTATAAGTTCTGTAATGAATTTGTTGAACCAAAAAATCACCTTTGCAGCTTCACTTATAGTTATTTACTATGTATTTGTCACTAAATCAGCAACTCCTTGTTGTTTGGAACTTTTCCAATTCACTGCAGCATCGTTCAAGGTAATCATATTACCTGAAACAGATCTGCTGTTATCTCGGCCAGTTTGAAAACTTGAGTCTGTTAAGCCCTCTAGTTTTATATCGGACCCATCATTAGAAACTCTTTTCTAATATTCTTCTTCAGAAATGAACTGATATCTTCTTATCACGCATAAGCAATATCAGGTCAAGTACATATCATCTCGTACATGATAGATCCTATTGCTGAGGCATAAGGAGTCTTACTCATACGGTCTCTCTCTTCACGTGTCTTTGGGGCCTATTTCTTCGAGAGATGTATTCCAGGACCCATCGGCAAGAGTAATTTCTTGGAATCTTTCATGCTGAACTTCTTTGGCATGGAATCAATGTACGTTTCTTGGGACAAGCCAAGCATCCTTTTAGATTTATTTCTATAGATCTTTATCCCCAAAATATAGGATGCTTCTCCCAAGTCCTTCATGGAGAAGTGTTTAGACAACCACATCTTAACTGATTGTAACATCGGTATGTCATTCCATATCAGTAGTATATCAACGTATAGTACCAGGAATACTAACCCTTGTACGCACTTGGTTCATCCTCGTCTTTGATAAAATTAAACTCATTTGATTGTCTCATCAGAACGGATGTTCCATCTTTGAGAAATTTGCTTCAATCCATAATTGGATCGTTGTAGCTTTCATACTTGATTTACTCCATCTATATGAAGACAAATGATCTTGGTTGTATCATACATACATCCTTTTGTATAGTAAGCTACAACTGCAAGTAAAATCCGAATTGATATATACATTTTCACTAGTGAAAAGTTTCATTTTAGTCAACTCATTGACCTTGTTTGAATTTTTTTTTACCACTAGTCAGGTCTTATAGGTATCCACCTTGCCATCTGTATTTAGTCTTTCTCCAAAGATCCATTTTGAATTTTATGATTATCAGTTATTTCTCTTGAGTATCTAATACTCATACCTCATCGTATGTAACTGGATCATCATCCACTATGATGCGTACTTTATCATCATCATCTATGATGAATCCATACCATTTAGGTATCTTCAGTGCTAAACCAGATTTACGACTTGATTGTGGTACAATAAGTTTATCTACTTATACAGATTCCTTCACTTGATCTGTAGTGTTTTGTGGTTCTTGAACTTCTTCAAGTTCTATTTTACTCCCACTAACCCTTTAAGGAAAAACTTATTTTCCTATAAGGTAATGTGTTTCAATAAACACTTTTTAATTAGTCGAATTATAGAAGTGATATCCTAAACTTTCTTTAGGATATCCCATAAGTTTACACTTGTTAAATCTTGTCCCAAGCTTATCACTGTCAAACCTTTTGACATAAGCTGAACAATCCAAATCTCAACTTATTTAAGACTTGGTTTCCTCCCTATCAATAACTCATATGAAGTCTTAGGGTATGAATTTGAAGGTACCTTATTTAGTAGATTTGCGACCGTTTCTAAGGTATAACCCTAGAAGGATACTGGAAGATTGGTATAACTCATCATGGTTCATCAACATGCCAATTGTGTGAGAATACCATTTCGCTTGAGATGATCTAGAAACTTATTGTTTAAGTATTTCCTTCTCGATCTAATCAAAGTACTTTAATACTTTTGGTCTTTAGTTTTTATACTTCACATTTGAATTATTTGAACATTTTAAACGATTTGGATTTGTATTTCATCAAATACATATATCTAAATCTAGAATCATCAGTGAAAGTAATGAATGAATACCTTCCTATTGCAAGTATTGTCATAGGTCCCATACACAACTGTGTGTACCATCTCTAACAACTTTACAACTCTATCTCCATGTTCACTAAATGGAGATTTAGTCATATTATCCATGATACAAGATTCACAAGTTATATTTGATTCATAATTAAAAGACTCTAAAAGCCTATCTTAATACAACTTGTTTTAGTCTTCTTTCATTAACAAGACCGAGATAAAGTATTGCATGAAGGTATGATTTATATCATCACTTTGCCTTTAGTTTATTCAATTTTGAAATATTTTCATGTAAGTCAAGCTTACAAAATCTATCAAGTAATCAACATAGTAACATCTTACTAACTAAATGGACTTGCCTGTAGGCAATGCTAAACTGTAAGTTTTTATGATTAATGCAACAACCTTTTGCTCCATTCTCCATGCACATGATTACTTATCTTTAGTTCAGCCTTTTACTTCTGCCTAGTCTCTACAATGACTTGCATATTTGAGACCACTAGTCGGTATCTAATATCCAAGTAGAACTTGACTTATAAAAAGTTCTATTTTATTCTGAACAAATCTATATCTGCAGTTGAAGTTTTACTAAGTTTCTTTTGCTTAACTATTGTAAGATACGCCTTGCAGTTCCTCTTCCAGTGTCCCAGCTTATCGCAATGAAAGCAAACTCCTTTACATTCTGGATCACTTTTATTTATGTCATTCGTTTAGCCTTTCTATTCGATTCTATCCTTTTCTGTCTCCTCAGAAACACCTTTGACCATCTTCTTCAACTTAGAAGATTCATTTACTAGTAAGACTTGGTCTTTCTTGGAAGGAAAATGACTCTCAACTGTATTCAACATATTTAAGCGAATCAGGTAAACTGACTTCAAGCTTATTAATGTTAAAGTTCACAACAATTTGTGAAAGGGAGTCAGTGAGTGACTGCAAGATTGCATCTTGACTCAACTCTCCATCCTTGATAAAACCTAGGTGTCCTAATTGATCAATCAGATTGATCATCTTTAGGATACGTGTCTTTACTGTAATGTCATTGGTTATTATAGATCGGAAGAGTTCCTTAGATATTTTATATCTAGTTAACTTACTTTGCTCACCAAACAACTATTGAATGTGCAACAATATAGTAGGTGCATCCATTTTCTCGTGTTGATGCTGTAACTCGATACTTATGGATGCGAGCATGATGCATTGAGCCACCTTTGCATCATCTTGTTATTTCTTAAAATAACAATATCTTCTTCATAGGCTTAATCTGCAACGTTTATAGGGATAGACAAATTTAGGACATTTTGCTAGTTTTTCAGCATTGACAACTATTCTCAAATTTGTTTAATCAATCCGAACAATTCGGTTCGATTAAATTATTAGCATCTACTATGCTATGTAATGTTAGTGAATTAAACATAGCAATATTCTTTAAGTGAATTAATAACAACATTAACATGCATTCATTTTATTAATCACCAAGTTAATTATGTCTTTATTTAAAATGGTGTCTCCCACTATTTTCATCAAACTATATTACCATCCTTATATAGTTCGGCAAATCTAGTTAAAGATTTGCTAGTGAGAATAAAGATCCTATTTCAAATGTATATAGCCTTGTGTGACACAACAAACGATATATAAATAAATAGGTAAACAACTCTTTGTCAATTACATTAACATGTAACTCCTTTTATTTTGCCTCTTAGATTATTATGATCATGTGTAACACATCCAAATCAAAATTATCCAAGTTAAGTTCAACCTAGCATTTTTCTTATATTAGAAGAGAAAAAGACCGTCCTTGTGTGACACAACAAAACAAACAGTAATGTTCAATTCTTTTATAAACATCAAATGTGATAAAACAATATCTCAAAAAATTAATATAAGCCTTGTGTGACACAACAAACTATATTGATTATTTGATACTCTATCATTTTACTGTGCTAGAAGGCGACATTCGATATTTTTAATAAATATCTTTGAACGTTACAACTTAATATTATGAGTAGTAGAATAAATAAATTAGAACCATTCTAATTTTATTTAATTGAATTAAACTCCTTTAATTCAAGAATTAAATATTTTAATTCATTTTATAAATAATATTTATTCTACATTATGAGGGATTTGTTAATATTAATTGTCTCATCTTGTTTAGCGCGCGCGCGCGCGCACACACACACACACACACACACATATATATTTACTTTTGCTTTTGCTTTTACTTTCACTTTAGTAAATGTAAAATGTTTCTTACTTTTACTTTAGTAAATTACTTTTACTTTGTACTTTTACTTCAGTAAATGTAATAGTGAATCCTGCGTGATTCAATAGTAATTTACTTTTCAGTTTTCTATTTAAACGAACTCAAGTGTTAGAGTTCGATAGGTTTTGTTCTAGTCTTTGAGCCTTATATGGACTCAAAAGATGACCCAATTAAACTTGCTTCCCAGTTTTTCCCTCCGGGCTGGCATTTCGCCCCTCCGGCTCCTTACAAGACACTTACTTATTATAAAAATATTTTAATAAAAACTGACTCTGTCAATATAAAACCAATTTTTGATAAAAATGACAGTTCAAAAATTATTTTTCACTCTCTTTATATTAAAAAAATTATTTCGGGGGAGGATTGGGAGAATCACCGATATACCAATCGTCTTTCTGATTTAAGAGTTATTGAGGAAGGTCTTGAATCCTCTTTTAGTAACTATTTCTGTTATTTTGATTACATGGATGCTTGGTATAAGATCTTTCTTTACCAGAGCTCCAATTTCAGTCACTCTTGGTTCATCCAGTTTGACCACAAATTCAAAAGTCAGATCCCGATTTGGTTCACCCTTTGGTGGTCCAGATATGGCCTTTCTACTGAACTTATCCCTGAGTCCCTTCGTACTCAGATAGTATGGGGATGGTGATCTATTTGAGAAGAAGATCAACAGAACCCTCCGGCACCGGAAGGAGTCGGACCAAAAGAGCAGAAGGAGTCGGACCTCCAGTCAGACGACTTGGCCCCACGGGCCCCGCAGTCATCATCAGCTGGCCCCACGGGCCCCACAGTCATCATCAGATAGTATGGGGATGGTGATCTATCTGAGAAGAAGATCAACAGAACCCTCCGGCACCTAGTATGGGGATGGTGATCTATCTGAGAAGAAGATCAACAGAACCCTCCGGCACCGGAAGGAGTCGGACCAGAAGAGCAGAAGGAGTCGGACCTCCAGTCAGACGACTTGGCCCCACGGGCCCCGCAGTCATCATCAGCTGGCCCCACAGGCCCCACAATCATCATCAGATGCGCATGCATCTGACAAAGTCACCAAGTATGGGGATGGTGATCTATCTGAGAAGAAGATCAACAGAACCCTCCGGCACCGGAAGGAGTCGGACCAGAAGAGCAGAAGGAGTCAGATGGTGATCTATCTGAGAAGAAGATCAACAGAACCCTCCGGCACCGGAAGGAGTCGGACCAGAAGGGCAAAAGGAGTCGGACCTCCAGTTAGACGACGCAGACCCCACAGGCCCCACAGTCATCATCAGATGCGCATGCATCTGACAAAGTCACCAGACAGCATAAAGCAAAAGCAGATGCTGTTCCCCAGTCAATCAGCGTAAAGTAAAGTTAAAGGAATCTACTTTTAACTTTTACTTTTGCTTTTACTTTTACTTTCACTTTAGTAAATGTAAAATGTTTCTTACTTTAGTAAATTACTTTTACTTTGTACTTTTACTCCAGTAAATGTAATAGTGAATCCTGCGTGATTCAATAGTAATTTACTTTTCAGTTTTCTATTTAAACGAACTCAAGTGTTAGAGTTCGATAGGTTTTGTTCTAGTCTTTGTAAGAAGCAGAACAGCCTCACTAGGAGGTTCGCTCTGCCTTCTCTCTACCTTCTCTCTCTAGTAAACGAAGAAGAAGCTTGTTGCTTCCTTCTTCTAGTAAGATGAAGCAGAAGTCTTCCATACTTCTGTCTTCCATTAATCATGTAAATCTTCCACCAATGAATATATATAAAGAAAGAAGAATCATCTGAATACACCGATCATCTTCTTACTTATTTCTTTATTCTGTTAAAAGTTTTTAAACTTTAAATCACGCGCTGTCATAGCGGGGCCCGTGGGGCCAAGTCGTCTGACTGGAGGTCCGACTCCTTCTGCTCTTCTGGTCCGACTCCTTCCGGTGCCGGAGGGTTCTGTTGATCTTCTTCTCAGATAGATCACCATCCCCATACTGTTCCGCTGCGGAATTTCTATCACCCTTCCACCCCAAAAAAAATAGGTTTTAATTTTAAAAGAAGAGGAAGAAAATTTTTCACCGAAAAACTGGTCATCAACAGAAGAATTTCTTTAATTAAATTAAAAATTATAAAATAAAATCAGACTGTGTCTGATACAAGGGATCACACGGTTGACGCCTTCTTGGTATCAGAGCCAAGTTATGCTTATGTGCTATCAATGTTTTGATTTGCTATTCATATTTATATATCTATGTTTCTACTATCTACGCCTGTTCCTCTATCCTTTGATCACCTTCCTTACAGTAGACCACCTTGATGTTTTCTATTTAAACGAACTCAAGTGTTAGAGTTCGATAGGTTTTGTTCTAGTCTTTGTAAGTAGCAGAACAGCCTCACTAGGAGGTTCGCTCTGGCTTCTCTCTACCTTCTCTCTCTAGTAAACGAAGAAGAAGCTTGTTGCTTCCTTCTTCTAGTTAGATGAAGCAGAAGTCTTCCATACTTCTGTCTTCCATTTATCTTGTAAACCTTCCACCAATGTATATATAGAGAAAGAAAGAATCACTTGATTACACCGGTCATCTTCTTACTTATTTCTTTTTATTCTGTTTAAACTTAAGAAGTTTTTCACGCGCTGTCATATGGTATCAGAGCCACCGATTGGTTCTTGGTGCTATTGGTGGTTCTCGGTCAAAAACAGTACATAAAGTTGGATCTGTGATCGGCCGAAAAAGTATTTGTTCTTGTTAGGGTCTTTACCTGTTCTCCGTCTTTTCAACCCCGTGTCGCGATTCTTTGGCGTCATGATGGTCACCCGATGTCTTTTGGTGTTAGTACCACTGAAGTTCATTTTTGGTCCGCCTAAGTTGATAGTGTCACCCTGGTCGTAGCCATAAGAGCAGTGGTAAGTCTCCAGGTGGGAGCAGTTTAGGCTAAGGCGTTTAACCATGGGTCTGAATCAGATTAGGGTATGTGTCCAAAAAATCAGTATGGGTTATCACCTGTTTTCAAAAGGTCTGTACCGTCTAGCGATTGAGTCGTAGGGTTAATGGGTCTTAGTTGAACGAGTTTTGATTTGAGTCAAGTTCATTTCAGTTTCGACAGTAAACAGCTAAAACTAGTTTACTAATTAGATCGAGTCCATCGTTTAGCTCAGGCGTCAACCGTGTGATCCCTTGTATCAGACACAGTCTGATTTTATTTTATAATTTTTAACATAATTAAAGAAATTCTTCTGTTGATGACCAGTTTTTCGGTGAAAAATTTTCTTCCTCTTCTTTTAAAATTAAAACCTATTTTTTTTTGGGGTGGAAGGGTGATAGAAATTCCGCAGCGGAACAGTACGGGGATGGTGATCTATTTGAGAAGAAGATCAACAGAACCCTCCGGCACCGGAAGGAGTCGGACCAGAAGAGCAGAAGGAGTCGGACCTCCAATCAGACGACTTGGCCCTACGGGCCCCGCAGTCATCATCAGCTGGCCCCACAGTTATCATCAGATGCGCATGCATCTGACAAAGTCACCAGACAGCATAAAACAAAAGCAGATGCTGTCCCTCAGTCAATCAGCGTAAAGTAAAGTTAAAGGAATCTACTTTTAACTTTTACTTTTGCTTTTACTTTCACTTTCACTTTAGTAAATGTAAAATGTTTCTTACTTTAGTAAATTACTTTTACTTTGTACTTTTACTCCAGTAAATGTAATAGTGAATCCTGCGTGATTCAATAGTAATTTACTTTTCAGTTTTCTATTTAAACGAACTCAAGTGTTAGAGTTCGATAGGTTTTGTTCTAGTCTTTGTAAGAAGCAGAACAGCCTCACTAGGAGGTTCGCTCTGCCTTTTCTCTACCTTCTCTCTCTAGTAAACGAAGAAGAAGCTTGTTGCTTCCTTCTTCTAGTTAGATGAAGCAGAAGTCTTCCATACTTCTGTCTTCCATTTATCTTGTAAACCTTCCACCAATGTATATATAAAGAAAGAAAGAATCACTTGATTACACCGGTCATCTTCTTACTTATTTCTTTTTATTCGGTTTAAACTTAAGAAGTTTTTCACGCGCTGTCATATGGTATCAGAGCCACATGGGGTGCAAGAATAAATTAAATTAAATGTAACTATTACATTTAAATTCGGGCTCTATTACAACCGGGTCTTCATGCGCTCCTTACTTCTTTGCTCCAATTCTTCAAAATAATTCTAACTAATCCTATTATAAATTATTTATAATAAATAGAAACCTTGATCAACAGTCAAGGGGAAGTACATAAGAGGGAGATAAAATTATACATAAGAAAAATTAGAAAGACGAGGTACGCAGAAATCCATTCATTCATGCATCCAATTAAAAAATAAATCCAATCATATTGATCAATAGTCCATAATCAATCTCATTTATTTATCATATATATCAGTAAATAATATTCATTGCATGAATTAAATAAAACATTATATATATATATATATATTGGTATCATTTAATGGGCAATTAAGTTGCATGAAATCTAATTTCATGTTTAAAATAAATATTTTATTTTAATTATTAAATTATTAAAAAATAAACTATTTATTTTTATTATTTTAAAATTACCCAAAATAAACTCTTTTATTTTGAAACTCTAAAATTTGTAAAAAATTATCAAACTGTTTTGTTAATTAATATATATATATATATATATATATATACTAATCCGTGGGTTGCCTATGATCTATGATCATGAATTGGGGCATGCCCGTTAACTAAAATAATATATCATATATATATATATATAAGTAAACCGAAACAGGTGCACAATTTGGCTTTGTCCCGAATTGTGTGTCTTGTGTTAAAGCAACAAAGAGTTCACGATTAACATATATTTATATATCTAGAACTTCAGCCTCTTATCGAAAACCGTGCAGCAACTCTTGCTTTATATATAGATATACTATGGATAATTCGTGCCTGAAGGCACGGTGCAACTAATATAACAGTTGAGTATTATATCTAATATTTTTAAATTGAAAAATTTAAAACTGTTGTGGACTCTCAGTTCCATAATAGAATTGAGAGTCCAACCATTAATACAAAAAAATTGATACTCAATCTAGTCATAGTTTCTTTTTTAGGCAAACATTAGTGTGCTACTCATTCCCAACTTAAAATTAGTTCTTGGCAGGTTTGAGCAATTAATTGATTGATGATAGCGGGCTCAAAATTGTTTAATATGGTATTTTCGGGTATACCACACACCTTTCCTTTATTGACCAAACAGAATGAGAAGTTTGGCAGCATTTATTTGCTTCCAGTATCTCAGACCATCTATCAATATGATCCATGAATAGTATTTCCTGTGAAAAAAAGGTAGTACTGCAAGCCATTTGGTGGAATCTAATAAGGGAAAAAAAAGATATAAAAATCCAAAAAAAATCTTTTGCATATATACCCAAAAGTATAAAATGAGTCATTTAAGTCCAAACAAAAAAATATTGTCATAACACCAACTAAATCGTATTACCATAACATTTTTTTCTCTATATTTTTCTTTAAATTTGACAAAAGATTATCATACCATGAGTTAGAGGTTACTATAATAGTTACTCTCGATATAGCTCGCAAAAACACCAAAGAGATGACACGTAATTGCCCGTGCTTGAAGGCACGACGAAAATTAAAAAGGATGACCCATGTTGTTTACATACAATTATTTATTATTATTATTATTATTATTATTATTATTATTATTATTATTATTATTATAATAATAACAATAATAATAATAATAATAATAATAATAATTATTATTATTATTTATATTACTATTACTATTTTTATTATTATTATTATTATTATTATTTATTATTATTATTATTATTATTATTATTATTATTATTATTATTATTATTATTATTTTTATTATTATTATTATTATTATTATTATTATTATTTTAATTATTATTATTATTATTATTATTATTATTATTATTATTGTTATTATTATTACTATTATTATAATAATTATTGTTATTATTATTATTATTATTATTATTATTATTATTGTTATTATTATTATTATTATTATTATTATTATTATTATTATTATTATTATTATTATTATTATTATTATTATTATTATTACCATTATTACCATTATTATTATTATTATTATTATTATTATTATTATTATTATTATTATTATTATTATTTTTATTATTATTATTGTAATATCCCAAATTTTTACAAGAATTGTAAATAAGATTTAAAATAATCAATTAAAGGTTATGGTTTAAAACCTAGAGTTTGAGAAGTGAGATGTGTAGAATTTGGGTGAACATTTTTTTTTAACATAATTTATTTGTTAGAAATTAAATGTGGGAATATTGTAATGATGCATATAGAGAATTTATTAAGGAAATAAATTCATTTGAGAAGTGAAGACGGTTATAAGGATATATATATATATAGTTATATATTCCTAGAGTTGTGTTTGTTAGGCAAACAAGAAGATGAGTAAATTAATACTCAATAAAACTAAGAAATTAATTAGTTTAAATATGAAGTAAGAATGAAAATCATGAAATATAATTAATTATGTTAATTATATTAGTTATGAGTTAAAGTTATATAAAAAAACTAAAAAGTTTGTCTAGAATGACAATATTAAGAAGTTAATTGATTAAGTAATTAACTTAATTATTAAGTTGTGGAAGTTGTGGTATAGAGTTCAAGTAATTTAATTACTACTAGTGGACTAGCCCAAAAAGATTATAGATGTTAGCCCAATATGAAAATATTGGTATGAAGTGGGTAATTAAATAATAAGCCCAAATGTTATGTTGATTAATAGTCCAAGAGGTAATTAATATAAGTCCAATTAAATTATGTTGGCATGTATTGTATATAATGTGGTGGTAGTACAATTAAATTAATTACGTAGCCCAAGTTATAAAGATATGTGAGCTGTGTTGGGTGGCCTAAATAATTAAATAAGGGAGCCCAATGCAAAATAAACTAGTAGCCCACATATTGAGTCCAAATTTAAAGGTCAAATGTTGGTCAATATATTGGGAGAATAAATTCAAGTATTGTTGAGTGTAGAAAATTAACTAATGTCGGGTTAATTAAATAACCCTAGTTGGTAGATAAGAGAGAGAGCATTAACCAAACATTGGTTAATTGCTAGATAAATAAATATGATGATGAGAATTAACCATGTATGAGCTAATTTTGTAACCCAATGTAGGAATAACTATATGGGTATGGTTAATTATATTATAAACCCAAGTTAATGATAAAAGGTAGTTAATTAATTAATTTGAATCAAGTCAAAGTACTTGTATTAATGTGTATTAAAATTAGCACTACCGCCGCAGCGGTAGGCTTCACCGCCGCAGCGGTGAAACTTTCTGGAATATGAAAAATAGAACTACCGCCGCAGCGGTAGTAATCACCCCCGCAGCGGTGATACAGATTGTTTGAAAATTTATATTTTATTAAATCAAATTGAAGTACAAGTAAGTATGAGCATTAGGGTTTTAATAAAATAAACCCAAGATATGTTAAGTGTTAGTGATTTAATCGACTAACTCAATTCAGTAGTCCAATGGACTTATAAATAGCAAGTCTAATTGGATTATGTAATTAAGCTAATGTGTTTATTTAATAAACCCAATGAAGTAGCCTTATAAGATTAATTAGTTAACCATATATGAAAAATATGGTAAGTCTAAATAAACCTTGATCAAAGTTATAATTAATCAAGCCCAACGCTTGTTTTAATTAAATGTAACATATGGTATTTAATGTTAGCCCAATGTAATAATTAAATTGAGTCCAACCAAATTTAATGGATGAGCCCAATATATTTAAATCCAAGAGTCCAATGTGGAGCCCAAATGGTAGTCAAAATTGGTCAACATTTATATATATAAGTGTATATATATATATATATATATATATATATATATATATATATAGATGTATAAATGTATATTTAAGCTATAAAAATAAAGCAAAAATGGGGGATTAAATCTCATTTTGCTGAGATTTAGTGGTCTTCATAAGGGGGTGACTTGATTTGCTTGGTTGCTTCACTTGTACACAATATCAAAGTGGTTCACTAATCCTAGTCAATCACCTAGTCATTCAAGTGGTCAATCAATCCAATAGTAAGCATAATTAACTCATAATTTGACTATGTTAGTTGATTAGTAGGAGTTGATGGTGATTAAGGGAGTGCTATATATAGAGAAGAGGGAAAGAGCTAGCAAATGTTAGTCATTTGCTAGCTAGTTCAAGTGTTGTAGAGAGAGAAGCTCTAGAAAAAAATAAGAGCTACTTTGTGAGATTGATGATCCACCATGGAAAAATGTTGGAGGATGATCAAGGTGGAGTCACAAGCCAAGATCATAGTCAAGTGATGAAGAACATCCAAGATCAAGAGGTTCAAAAGCGATATAACCTTCACCTATTTCATTTTTATAGTCTATATAAGTTTTAATCGGTTAAAATATATTTTTAACCAATCAAAAGTTATTTTGATGCTCTAGAAGTCTAAATCTATGATATATAGGTAGATTCATGGTTTAGTATGTTTAAAACAAGTATTGGTATGTGTGGTATGCAAATAAATGGAAGAAAATTCCATATTGCGATTTACCGGTAAAACCCTAAGGGGTTCGATCTTTAAATTTCGTGTCAAACGTTTTTAAAAATGCGATCAAACGATGAAATATTTTAAAACAAGAAGTTATAAAGACAACAACACTAAGTTGGTGTCATTTGGATGTGTAGAGTTTATTTTATTCAAGTTTGAACAATTAAAACCAAGGATTTGTGATTTTAGTTTTCACTTTGTCCTTGTGAGCAGTTTTTAGTCCAGTTCCGTTCGGAATTTGGATTTGTGATCTAAAGATAAATTGTATAGGGGGAAATTCTGATGATAATGGACTCAAGAATCATCCTAAAATATTTTAAAATGAAGAAGTTATGGCTGTCGGAGCGTCGGAGGGTCGGGCAGTCCTCAAATTAGGATTTCAGAAAATTTGTACTACCGCCGCAGCGGTGGAAATCACCGCCGCAGCGGTCAAACATTCTGCCAGAAACTTGTTTTAGGCGTCCGGGTTGAGTCGGGTCGGTCCGGGTCGGGTCGGGTCAGTCCGGGTTGAGTTTTTAGTGAAAATTTAGGTTGAAATACATATAAAATGAATGTATTTGAATACTAAATCAATTTACATTGAATCTATTAGTGATTAATTGGTATCTAGAGATATAAAATAAAGACTAAAGTTAACACAATTAAAAAATTAACTATTGGTAATGTTTGAAGAATATTAAAATATTATTAAATGATGAATAATATTAGTATAAGATTAAAAGGTTATTAAAAGTGTAATAACATTTGTATATGATGAAAATGTTCTTAAATAATTAATGACATTATTAAATAAGTAAAATATTATTAAATGATTAATAATATTAATAAGTGATTAAAATATTATTACATGGTTAATAATATTAATGAGAGATTAAAATATTATTAAATGGTTAATAATATTAAGAAGTGAGCAAAATATTATTAAATGGTTAATAATATTAATATGTGGTTAAAATATTATTAAATGTTTTATAATATTAATGAGAGATTAAAATATTATTAAATGGTTAATAATATTAATGAGTGATTAAAATATTATTAAATGGTTAATAATATTAATAAGTGATTAAAATATTATTAAATGGTTAATAATATTAATAAGTGATTAAAATATTATTAAATGATTAATAATATTAATAAGCGATTAAAATATTATTAAATGATTAATAATATTAATAAGTGAGTAAAATATTATTAAATGGTTAATAATATTAATAAGTGATTAAAATATTATTAAATGGTTAATAATATTAATAAGGAATTAAAATATTATTAAATAATTAATAATATTAATAAGTTGGTTAAATTTACCGATATGTCCAACTAGGTTTGTTGGGCTAAGATTTTTGTCCGGAACTTAAGGGTTCGTTTATCGAACAACTAAAGAGTTAATGATTTGAAGTTAAGGTCTTAAGTTAAGACTAATTAAAAGTCCTGGTAGCTAATGATTATGTCAATTTATTATATAAATTGTAGGTTGAGCAAATGATGCAAATAAGCGTAAATGGTAGAAGCGACCAGACAAGTTTTTCAGAACTTGCTCCTATGTGCCTTAACATGCTATGCTGTGATATTAAATTGTTAATAGTAAGATATTGATGAAAATTGTGATATGCATGAGGTATGATTACATGAAGAATATGTATAAATATGAGGCATGAATTGCTAGATGTTATTTATGATGCATGAGCAGTATGACATAAACTGAAATGCATGAAAAACATGATGTAAGTATAAATTACAGAGTATATGTGAAGCATGTAATGTGTTATGTGTAACTGTTAAACTTGCTGAGCCGTCGTGCTCACTCTTGCTTAAACCAACATTTTCAGATAGTACAAGTATTTGAAGTTTTGATAAGGATCAAGAAACAGGAATGCATATTACATTCACTGAAGGTCTAGCACAACCATTGTAGATATCAGTCCGAATTGGACAGGTAAAAATGATTGTGTAGTATAAGAATTGGTTGGTATGTATTATGAGTCTTAGATACTCAAATTGATTGTAATAGAATGTCGTATCATGTATGATATTGAGACATACTAGGAATGTATAAAGATTTTGATTCTGGAATAGAAAGAGATGTTGTAAAATTGTAAATAAATGATTATTTAGCAATTATAATATTGTTGTAATTCATGAACAATAAGAAAAATGTAGTACTCGTGTTGAACCGGATCTGAGGTTCAAGGAATCCGGATTTGGGGTCGTCACAAGTTGGTATTAGAGCTGATAGGTTAAAAACCTTAGGTAAGAGTACCTTAGGCTATAACCGTGTAGAAGATAAGTAAAATGGTAAAATGAATAAACTCAGGAAGAGTTTAAGTAATAAAAGATGAATTTGGAAATTCATAAGATTATCCGAAGATGGATTTGAGAAGATATAAGAGGAATGAAAAAGGTCATGTTGTACCTAATTTGAAGAAATGATGGAAAAATATCTTATGATAAGATTTTGATAAGCATAAAGAAAATGCTAATGAGATCATGGAATGATCTAGAGAAATAAACTTGTAATGAGGCAGATATGCTAAAATATGAATGGAAAGAATTCGTATTCAGATAAGAAAAATTTGAGGTTTGTGGGTTTTTAATTGAGGACTTATATTAGTGGTTGAGTTGTACGATTCTTTTTATGGATTTGTGCTTGGTTTTAGAACCGCTTAACTTCCTACATTAATATAGTGGTTGAGTTGAACAGTTCTTTGTATGGGCAAGGAATTTGTTCTTGGTTTAACGACCGCTTAACTTCTTATATTGATTAGTGGCCGAGTTGACCAATTTCTTGTATGGGTAGGAGATTGTGTTTGGTTTGACGACCACTTAACTTTCTATAGTGATAATCGATTGAAACCTGGTGTCGCGCTATTCGTTATATGTATGTTGAGAAAGTGATTCTTTTCTCATGTATAACAGCTAGGTAGAGGATGTTAAGATAAGTTCGTGTTCTGAGAACCGACACGCATGATAAGTTCGTGACTCATAGTCATGTGGTGGAGCCCCTCAGCGAATGGACGATTTTGGTCTGACTAGGACAAGCTCATCAAACCATATGATTGTGGTAAGTTCCTGAGCCCAAATACGTGGTAAGTTTGATGAACAGTGAGTGTGGGTAGAGTTAAGTTGCAAGATTAAAGCTATACTAGATATTGTTATTAAGTTGAAAAATATGAGGAGAAATTTGAGATATTTTGAAGTTTAGGATATTCCAAATCTTCTAGCTATGCTAGACTTTGAAATTCTTAAAAATCGTGCTAAATTCGCACTTTTGTTCTTTTGAAAAGACAAATGTATTCTAAATATCATTAATGCACTTAGTGCAGAGATGATAAACGATGGAGTCATCAATGCAGAGTAACCTAGTGTTGGATGTTTAAAGCCCACTATGGTATGATGTAGTATGACAAAGTCATAAAATAATTTGGGAGGGAAATGTGAATGGATAGATTTTTGAAAAAATGATGTTGAATTTGGGGGGAAAATGAGTGATAGATTAATGATCGTTGGATGTTGAAATCCTAAATGATTTTAGACTGTTGGATGTTGAAGCTTAAATTATTTTGAGACTGTTGGATGTTAAAATCTTGGAATTGGAGTCGCTCTGTTTTATTATATAGATATATATATTTCTTGTGTTAAAGCTACAAAGCCTACGGTTAATATATATATATATATATATATATATATATATATATATATATATATATATATATATATATATATATATATATATATATATATATATATCATGCAATTATTATTATTATTATTATTATTATTATTATTATTATTATTATTATTATTATTATTATTATGTAATGGTGAATTTGATTTGGGAGGGAAATGTGAATGAATAGATTTTTGAAAAAACGATGTTGAATTTGGGGGAGAAATGAGTGATAGATTAGTGACCGTTGGATGTTGAAATCCTAAATGATTTTAGACTGTTGGATGTTGAAGCTTAAATTATTTTGAGACCGTTGGATGTTAAAATCTTGGAATTGAAGTCGCTCTGTTTTATTATATAGATATATATATTTCTTGTGTTAAAGCTACAAAGCCTACGGTATATATATATATATCAGGCAGTTCATTATTATTATTATTATTATTATTATTATTATTACTATTATTACTTTTATTATATTAATTATTTTTATTATTATTATTATTATTATTATTATTATTATTATTATTATTATGTAATTGTGAATTTGATTTGGGAGGGAAATGTGAATGGATAGATTTTTGAAAAAACGATGTTGAATTTGGGGGGAAAATGAGTGATAGATTAATGATCGTTGGATGTTGAAGTCCTAAATGATTTTAGACTGTTGGATGTTGAAGCTTAAATTATTTTGAGACTGTTGGATGTTAAAATCTTGGAATTAGAGTCGCTCTGTTTTATTATATAGATATATATATTTCTTGTGTTAAAGCAACAAAGCCTACGGTTAATATATATATATATATATATATATATACACACATATATATATATATATATATATATATGCCAGTTCACAATTAACATATATTTATATATCTAGAACTTCAGCCTTTTATCGAAAACCGTGTAGCAACTCTTGCTTCATATATATATATATATATACAGGAGGGTTCTCCAACATACCCCCCTTAACTAACCATACTCCTTATCTAACACAACTATAAATATCGTGCCTTTTGTTTTTCTCTCTACTCACTTAAACTCATACGCGAATCTGAACACCAAGCCAGCAAAGGAGAGAAATTTCGTTCAAAACAAAAACCATCCAGAAACAAAAGGAGGCAAAATAGATCAACATGAGAACAAATCCACCTTAATCAACAACCCAGCAAAATCGATCAACAGGAGAACAAATCCACCTTAATCAGCCACGAAATTGTCAGCAACACGAGAAGCCAGCAAAATCGCGATTCATCAATCTAAGCCACCTCCAGCAAACAAAGCCAGCAAAATCGCGATCTTGAAGCACTTGAAACGAACTAAAACAGTGAATTAAAGTGACCCAACCACATTTTTAATCGGGTAAGCCTTAACTTGCTCAGATTTTGGGGGAAAATGAAACTAGCTTTGATAACTTGGAATTTTTTTTCTAATATTCTGTTTCAATTTCTATTTTGCTATTAATTGATGTTGGTAGATTGGTAAAAAAACAGGTAACAACTCACCTTTTTACAGATTTTGTGGGAAACCTTTTATAGATTTTGGGGCAATTCTTCTTTGGAGAAATTTTGGGTAAACCCTAACATTTTAAAATTTTTGGGGGAATTCTGAATAAATGTTTCTGGAATATAAGTGAGCCTTTATGGACTTGCCTTGCCTTGCTCTGCCACCGTCTATGGACTTGCATACAATTTCTGGAATATTAGCATTTATGGACTTGCATACAAATTTTTCTGCCCCCGTCTTTTAAAAATGTTTCTAGAAAAATGAACAGAGAGCAAAACCCTTGAATATTAAGGAAGATCAGTTCATTAATGTATTGCATACGGCTAGATTTTTTTTAATGAGTAGTTCATTTACTTGTTTTGTGTCCCAGTTTTGTTTATTTTTTGGCTTCTAAATTTGAAAGGCAAAGGTTCCAACATCAAGGCAATTTATTTGGTCTCTTTCTTTGCAAAGGCTGAATACTATATTATGTGTAAGCAGGATGAAGAACCACATTTTTGCTAAATTATGTACTGCATCTTGTAAATGTTGTGATGTATCTTAAATTGTTTCTTGTTGGTCTGGTACTGATTTTAACTGCAACTTTGTTTGGTGACATCAGTTAGGTTTAGCATGAGCAACTCCAGTGAAATTAGTATCACAAATTGTAGCGATGAATGGGAGATGCCCAGAAGTCCGGTGTCATGCCAATGTGGTATAGTCGCTCCGATGTGGGTAGCATGGAAGGAGGGAACTAAAGATCCGAGAAGAAGGTTCATCGGTTGTTCGCGATTCAAGGATAAATCATTATACTGTAGGTTTTTTAAATGGTGTGATCCTCCATTTATAGAAAGATCAAGGGAAGTGATCTTGGAATTGAAGCAAAAAATAGCAAAAGACAATGAAAAGATTGAGAGATTGATGGGTGAAATTAAAAAATTAGGAAGAGACAAAAAAAATGAAGAAAACAATCATGAAGGTGTTTTGATGTTGCAAACAAAAGTTCATACATTACAGAAACAGATTGCCAAGCAAAGATCATTGGTGAAGAAATTATGGATTGTAATAGTAGTTTGTTTTATTTTGATTTTCTTTGTATTGCAAACAAATGTGTAAATTATGGATTGTAATAGTTGTTTGTTTAGTATGAATGGAATGGTATTTTGGCAAGTATGTATTGTGGTTTCATGGCTTTGGTAATGATAATATTAATAAGATGTTAATGATAATTGAGACAACATAAAGCAGGTAGACTACAGATTTGACTGTTAATATGAACATTTCACTGTTAACATTTCACTAATCTGAACATTTTTTAGAGAACTAAATATCCCAATGCAAAAAACTAACACTTTGAATATGAAAAAGCTTGAGTACAACCAAGTTCCACTCAAATATACAGGAAACCACTTCAAGCAAGCAAAACAGGCCAGATTTTATATGAGAACACTGCAACAAGGAGAAAGCTGAAAATATTTAACAAAATAACATTTAAGAAAATACCATAAAAAATTACATAAACCAATCTCCATTACACAAATCAACTGTAAATCTAAACATTATCTCTAGTCTCCATTGGACAAAACATTTAACAAAATAACATAAAAAATTACATAAACCAGTCTCCATTACATAAGTCAGTCTCCATTACATAAACCAGTCTCCATTACAGCTCAAAATCTCCCCATTATCTAGTCTCCATCTGATTAGTGCACTTTGTAAAAACAAAAAAACAAAACAAAACAAAAATTAAATACATTAATATAATAAATATTTAATTACAAGTGTTGTTATAGCAATCTCAGTATCACCTGTGGGTGAATCACTATCATGATCTACACTTGGATCTTGCATGTCATCATTTGATGCTACAGTCCTACAAATATCAAAGTCAACCATTTAAACAAATAGCAAAATCATTTTAAAACAAATACCAAAGTGAAAATAAGGAAACTGGCTTACCGATTATTAAGCACCGAACATTTTCTTTTATCGTGTGTCACACCAACTTTGCCACATCCGTGACAACGTCTAGCATTGGAATTTTTTGCTTTCCCTAAAGCCCTTTCTTTGTCACCCTTCATCCTTTTGCCACATCCTTTTGCTCACACCTGGTTCGGCTCAATGTAACTATGTTCATAACTTACAGTCTTATTAACTGACTTTGATACACTTGTTCCACCACACTCTATTCCTTTGTTTCTTTCATAACCATTCTTCAAAGTAATATGGTTGATCTTTTCAACCACATTATCTAAACATGACTTTAAAACATTTGTGGCTTCTTCATTTGTGATAGCATTGTCAATCAAATCTAAAGACTGTTGAATCAACTGACTCCGCAAGACTAAGTATGGCTTGTCATCTTTTATCGTTGTACCATTATCATCAATTACACCAGTTGATTTTGCCGTATTTGTGCACCTATTCAAAATGTATTGTGTAGGAAATTTGTCAAGATCATGATACTTATTCAAGTAAGCTAGCACATGCCGACAAAGGATTCCCGAACTCTCAAACTTTTTGCAAGTGCATGTTGCATAATCCAACAATTTGTCATAATGAATTTCTTTGACTTTATACTTGGTCACATTTCTTCGGTAAATCTTATATAGATGGTAGTTGACATCATCATTCATAAGTTCAAATCTATAGTCCAAGCTCTCACACAACTCATCTTCAAATTTATAATATATCCAGTGTGTATAAATGTCAACCATTTGAATTAAGAAGTAATGGCCAATCTTTATTTTCGACCTCTCAATCAAATCTTTGTTATCCGAAACCAACTCTTCATGTCGTTCATGCTGAAGGGCTCGACCAAATTGAATAATAAAATCCACTAAAGAATTTGTTTTACGCACAAATTTTATAAAAAATGAATGTGAACTCTCTGCTCGTTGGCTACTTGACATACCGGCTGAGAAAACATGTTTGACATGTGTAGGTACCCATCTAGAATGTATCTCATACATTGATTGTAACCATTTATTAGAATTCAACCCATTTTTATCCACCAGCTCTGCCCATGTCGAGTCAAACTCTTCCACAGTCTCCGAATTCTAAATGCACTATGAAAACTCTTTATAATAAAAATTGAATTTGACCGAGTCAATCTTTTCTGAAAATTTGGTCAAAATGTGCCAACTACAATACCTATGAAATGTATTAGGAAGGATCTGGGGATTAGCATTTGTCATTGCCGGATCCTGATCTGTGATAATCATTTTAGGCGGATCACCTGACATTGCTTCCAAAAAACATTTGAAAAGCCAAACAAAACTATCTATAGTCTAATCACTTATGAAAGCACAACTAATTATAGTGGTTTGACCATGGTTATTAACCCCCGGTAGTGGTGCAAATATCATTCCGTAATGATTAGTATTGTATGTGGTATCAAAAATGATAACGTCACCGTAAAAACTGTAAGCCCGTCTAGAAGTTGCATCGGCCCAAAAATAACGACTAATCCTTTTTGCATCATCTGTGTCAATTGTGAAAGTGAATAAATGATTCTTTTGTTGTTCTAACTTCAAGAACTTATTCAACATATCGCCATCATGTTCTTTCAACTCATTGCACTTGTTTCTTTGAAAGTTATACAAATCTCGTTGTGTGCAACCAATATTTTCAAACCCTCCCGCCTGCACTGCAAGAAATTTGTATCGTTGGCATTGTGGTATATTCGCCATGTCTAGTTGTTGACTCAAAGATTTTTGAGCAGTTGACACATTACGGTGCAATCGTAAAAGATGCCTTTTATGTGGGGTTGACAATGAGTGACAATGGCCCTCCTCAATTTTAGTAACTATGTATAACTCATTTCTTTTTACCACTACAAGCCTTGCAGTACAACCTTCTTTTATAGATCCACGTTTTCTTTTTACATCCACATCGGCTAATAGTTTGCCCTTTCCTTGCTTAAAACACACATATTCCTTCCTAATTATCTCATCGGTTCCCACCTTTTTTTTCTCATTCCACTTTCGCACACTAAAACCAGACTGCATTGCATATGTATTGTAAAAAGTGTGAACATCATCTAAGGTTTGAAATTCTTGACCTTGCTTAGGCGTAAACTCATTAGTTACTTGAGGATAGTAAATAATATTTTTAGCATTGTTCACATC
Organism: Hedera helix; assembly: GCA_947179155.2. Lineage (NCBI taxonomy): Eukaryota > Viridiplantae > Streptophyta > Magnoliopsida > Apiales > Araliaceae > Hedera > Hedera helix. Next base: position 14,355,469 of record OX359268.1, read on the forward strand.
CAACCCCTCTGCACTCAAATCATCCCCCTCCATTTCTATTCCCAAATTGTAGTCTAATTCCATTTCTGCATTATCCCCATAACTCCCTATTTCATGGTCAATGTCATCCATTTTTAATCCACCTGAAAATAATGTATGTGCACATTCAATTTAAAAAATAGTATCAATTTTTTTACCAATCTGACAACATCAATTAATAGCAAAACAGAAATTAAAATAGAATATTAGCAAAACAATTCCAAGTTATCAAAGCTAGTTTCATTTTCCCCCAAAATCTGAGCAAGTTAAGGCTTACCCGATTCAAAATGTGGTTGGGTCGCTTGAACAAATGTGGTTGGGTCGCTTTAATTCACTGTTTTGGTTCGTTTCAAGTGCTTCAAGATCGCGATTTTGCTGGCTTTGTTTGCCGGAGGTGGCTGAGATTGATGAATCGTGATTTTACTGGCTTCTCGTGTTGCTGACAATTTCGTGGCTGATTAAGGTGGATTTGTTCTCCTGTTGATCGATTTTGCTGGGTTGCTGATTAAGGTGGATTTGTTCTCTTGTTGATCGATTTTGCCCCCTTTGTTCCTGGATGGTTTTTGTTTTAAACGAAGTTTCTCTCCTTTGCTGGCTTGGTCTTCAGATTCACGAAGTTTCTCTCCTTTGCAGCTTTGACACCAATCGGTAATAATCCACAGCAGGTGGATTTCGGTAAAAATATTAATATATTATTTGAAACCTTTTAAAATAATAATAATTTTATACAACAAATTATACCCAATAAATTATTCTAAACACATACCCATAAACATATGGAATTAAACAATTAATAATTCGCATAAAGTTTAGCTCTTGATGCCACTGTTGGTTTGTAAAAATTCATAGACACACAATCTAATTGCATAAAATAGTGGAAGCATGGTAAAATCAAATTTAAAATTTTACAAACCATAATCTAGTATCGACCTTTATGCGCAACTATTAATTAATAAAGAAGAAGTTAGAGATATACTCTTATAGAACTCAAAGTTTCAACAGGTACAAGTTTATCTCCAAATCCTTCGCGTTCTCCTTGAATTTCACCGATTGAATTCCAATTATCAATGTTAGACACCCAAGTGTTTGGCCTCTAGAGGTGATCGACCAAGGAATAATAATAATTTAAGAAGTGGGTGATGGCAAACCCTAGTTTTTTCTCTCTAGAGAATATGTGAGTATTCTCCCAAAAACTTATGGAGGTGTTTGTGTGTAACCTTAATTCATAATAAGACTTCTCTTATTTATAGATTTAGTAAACCCTCCTAACATATTTAGGAATAAGGTTTTTAATTAAACTCCTAATCTAATTAGGAACTTAATTAATTTAATATAATAATTACAATTCCTGAACTATTTAGGAACTTAATTATCAATTATAAGAGTACTCTTATTAATTAATTCCTAAACCATTTAGGAACTAAATAATAATAATAATAATAATAATAATATTCCTTTTATTAATTTATAATTAGTATTTCTAAAATACTAAATACTAAATATTAAGTTATTTAATTTATTCTATCCCCATAGTATAAATTAAATATACTTAATTCATTATTTCAATTATGTCATTTACTTCTTAAATAATTATTTTTCTTTTGCGGTGTGACGCTTTAAGTTCTTCATATTAAACCGGCTATTGAATAAATTAATTAGAACTATTCTAATCTTATTTATTTAAATAAATTAAACTATTTAATTCATTTAAATAAATAATATTTATTCCATAATAAGGGTAAGCCCCTTTAGCGATCAACGACTTTTCAGATAATATAGATTTCAACATTTAATCACAAAAGAACCTATTCAGCGAATAGTTACTGTACAATTTAATCCTTCTACCTCACAACGTCCCAATCAAATATAAGACATGGTATTACTGTCAAGTCTTATTTTATTTGATTATATACATTTCAATCCTCAAATGAATAACTCTAATTAATGTAAATTAGAAACTACTTTCTAATTTTCATTTTGCCTTGGCCAAGGACTATTGAGTTGTCATTTATCGAATCGCATATGACATTATCTTTTTTTACTAGAAGTGGTTGATTCTTTGTTGATCATTCACCTATCTCCATGTATGACTTATTATATCCAATCACACCCTTTGATACACCCTAAAGGTTTTAAGGAATATGTCAAAATATAATTCATCATACACAAGATACTATGATGATCTCAAGTCCAATGATCACTTGTACTACTATCACAAAAGGAACTCCTATTGACAAGCAAGTAAGACTCCATTAGGTGTTCCTTGAGCGAGTCATGTTCAGTGAACTTATTCTCTAATAAGCACCTACATACTTGCTTTAGTGTCTCTACACAAATGATTATGAGATCAATCATTCTCTATGTAAGAGCAAGCATAGTATGTACCAATCTATCCGGATCTAATAATCCCCTTTTAGTGATCCAACGATTAGGAACAATTTTAGTTTTGAGCTATCTTGAATTTAGATCTCATTAGCATGATCCTCAACATGGTTCTAAAAGCATTGCTCTAAAACTATGGGTTTATCCATTTGATTATTTCAAATAATTAATCATGAATAAAGAAATGCCTTTGTATAAATAAACTTTTATTAATAAACGAATAAGATTTCAAAGTATATACACATCACATCAAATGTGATTGGCTTGAGGGCATATTGCTTTCAATATACACATCCAAAAGACGCGAAAACAGATTTGTTATCTTCTTAACTTCTTGTTCTTCAATATTTTATGGATCGATCACATTTTCGAAGACGTTTTGGCATAAAAATCTATGATCGATCGACTAGAGTTTCAAAAACAACATGTTTTACGATAAAGACCATAACTTTATCAATTTTACATATTTTTGAGTGATTCAAGTTGGGTTATCTTTATAACTCATAAATCTAACATTCTAGCCATAAAAATTAAATAACCAACTAGTACATTTTAAACTACCATAATTTATAGTGCATAACAAGTTAGGGTTTTTTCGATAAATCTTCATATGCACATATCTTCCACTTATTTATATACCAAACATATTAGTGCACATATTAAACCTACTAGACCATGAATCTACATATATATCATAGTTCTAGCATTGTAGAGCATTAAAATAGATTTTAGACCATTAAAAATATATTTTGATCATATAAACTATATATTGATCATAAAAAATGCATCTAGCATACATAAACACATTTTCACCATCAAAATACATCTAACCACATCAAACCATAGCAAACACTTCTACTACAAAAATTAACCATAGACATAAAAAGACAAAGCTATAGAACACTTTTAAACCTCTTAGACTTGGATACTCTTCTTCTTCTTGAAATGAACCTAGCTAGAGACTCCACCTTAGTTCCTTGGCTTTCACAAGAAACCCTTTCTATTTCTCTTGGTGTTTTAGCTCTCAAGCTCACAAATGCTCTCAACTTTTACCTCTTAGACTACTAACAAATGAACAAACTTTTTCTATAAGACATAAGAGTACTCTATATATAGGACTTTGGTAACTCTTTATTTAACACTCCTAATCAACTAACATTAGTTGATTAAAAGCCTAAGTGAGTTTACTATTTGTTGGAATGACAAGCTTGAATGGCCATTTGATTGACTAGGTTTGGTAAGAACTTAGTAAAGTTGGTAAACAACTATGACAAAGTGTGTATTAGAAGGAACATTGGAGCAACACTTCACCCCAATTGGGGTTCCATATGAGCCGGCCAAATGGCTTATTTTTGCTCGTATTTTTGATTTATTTTTTCTCTTTATATATATATTGACCAATTTTAACTTTTAGTTGGGCTCCACTTTGGGTCAATTTGATTTATTCAATTGGGCTCATTTCCTTACTTTGTTTGGGCTTAATTAATTAATCCTATTAGGCTACTAATTAATACATACAAGTGTACATTGATGGACTATCATAAATTAATTACACGAACTAACAAATTAACTATGTTCATGGACTACTAGGTTAATTTCATTGGACCTAGTTTAATAATTTCTTTGGACTTAAAATATAATCCAATTAGACTTGCTTTATTAATCCCTTTGGGCTACTAGGTTGAGTTAATTTATAACATACCAACACATAATAAACTAAATACAAGGCTTGGGTTTGTTAAATTAAACTCATGGGCTAGTCCACTAATATAATTTAACTACTTGGACTCTTCTTGGATTAATTTAATTAATTCCACTACCTTGCTACATTATTAGATTAATAAATATACACATACATACATATATTCAGTCAATCATGTAAATGCACAATTAATTCATACAAAAAACTTTAATTCATTAATAATTATTTAGTAATTATAATTATAATGTAATTTAGAATTCATGGTTATTACAACTCTGTGTCGATTACTACCTTCCTCTGGAAAACTGATTCATTTAGAATCAAGCGAGCACTCTGTTTTGACTTGTAATCTCCCTCTAGAGAATTGATCCCCTTAGAATCAGGCGAACACTCTGTCTTGTCTTTCAAATCACTTAGATATCAATGTAGTTGAGTTTGGGGTGCTGTTAAGTTACGTTAAGCTCCTTTTCAGAATGACTTAGCAGCGATGATTGATGTCACATAAATCGTAGATTGATTTATGGATCGTAGAGAAGCTTTTGCTGAATTGTAGTGTAGCTCTTTAGGATTGTAGAGTTGGTTATCTTTTCAGACTTGTAAATACCTCATCAGAGCATTAATGAGCTAAATGAATATAATATTCAACAGCACTACATTATGAGGTAACGGGCAGAAACTAAAGCTAAGGGCAGACATTCCAACGGGAAGAAAACAGAAGCTCTCATATAAAGCACCCAGATCTGAAGAAAAAAATAGTGATTTACACAAGAAAGAAAGAAATACACAAGAGTTCAAAAAGATCAAACCGAAAAGAATCTTGCATCGCTAATGAGTTTTTCAGAAACTTATGCTAAACGTAACTAAGTAGCACACCCAAATCTACACTACTCGAGAAGAGTTCTTAGTGAACTAGAGTATCTAAATCTGTTAGACTTATAAAGTTCTTAGTGAACTAGAGTTCCAAGACTGCTGATCTTGAAGGAATCTTAGTGATTCAGAAATTGTAAAAGTATCCTTAGTGGATTTGCTGCGTGAAGAGCAGATCAGTGGAGTAGGAGTCTTGTGAACTCTGAACCACTTAAAACCTAGTGTCTTTCATCTTGTGTCTTTTAACTGCTATATCTGCTATATAATTGCTTGTTGAATTATTACTTTAACAAATCAAGAAGGGGTAACTAAATCATATTCCACTGTGCTAAACAAATTGATTAAGAATTCATTATCTCTTAAAAACAAAGTAAGAAAAAGAAAAAGTTTTAAAGAATCTATTCAACCCCCCCCCCCTTTCTAAATATCTTTCGTGTCATTGGGAACTAACAATTGGTATCAGAGCAGGTTCTCACATTTGAAGCCTTACAATCTTAAGTAGATCTAATGGCACATAACAAGAACGGATCAGAACTCGGTGGAGGTAACAAACCACCAATGTGCAATAAAGAAAAACTTGCTAATTGAAAAGTTCGTATGCAGGCTTACATGGATGCAATAGACGATGAGCTGTTCGAGACAGTACTCAATGGGCCATTCATACCAACGAAGCTTGCTTTAACAATTGAAGATCTAGACAAGCTAGTAGCAAAGAAAAGAGAAGAATGGACCGACAACGAAAAGAAGGATGTTCAAAGAGATAAAAAGGCCAAAAACATTCTATTTCAATCTGTAGATGATGAGCTGTTCAAAAACGTTGTCAACTGTAAAACAGCTCAAGAAGTCTGACAGACTTTGTTGATCATGCACGAAGGAACAGAAAAAGTCAGAGAGAATAAACAATCACTGTTTATTTAGCAGTATGAAATGTTCACCCACATTTCAGGGGAGAACATTACAAACACCTATGAGAGATTCAACATTCTGCTAAATTCTCTCAGATCATTTGGAAAAGTCTATCCAAACAGAGATCTCATCATCAAATTCATGAGATCCTTGCCAAGCAAATGGGATGCCAAAACCACAGCCATCAGGGAGTCAAAGAATTTGCACGAGATGGCTGTACAATAACTCTATGGAAATCTTCTCACTTACGAGCTAGAACTGAAACAGAGGGCAGAGACCCTATCTGAGGGAAGAAAGAAAGAGAAAAACATTGCTCTTAAAGTTTCAACTTCAGCTTACAGAAGCAATCTCAAGGATAATTCTGATTTTGATAATGATGAATCAAATGATGATGAAGGTGCTGTCATGCTAGTCAGACAATTCAAAGATTCATCAACAGGAACAGACCTCAGAAGTTCAGAAGCAACAGTAGCAAAGAACCAACAAATGACCTTTGCTACAACTGCAAAAAGCCAGGTCATTTCATTGCTAAGTGCCTTAAACCCATAAAAGAAGAGCTGAGGAGGGATAGAACAAAAACAAATCCAAAAAGAAAATTCAAGAGCTTCCACAAGCAAAATAAGAAAGACAAAAACTTCATAACTGAAGGCTCTTAGAGTGACACAGAAGAAGAACTAAACTCTGAGTCAAGTGACGATAAAGAGCCACAAAAGGCCAACCTATGTTTAATGGCAAACGAGGAAGGATACGACAAAGAGAAATTCAACATAGATGAGGTATTTGACTTTTACTCTCCTGAATTAAGCATTAATGATCTTAGAGAAGGCATGCATGACTTAATGGTAGAACTACACAAATACATGAAGATGTTTAGAAGGCTATCTAAAGATTACTCTCATCTAAAAGAAGATAAAGAGAAAATTAACATAGAATTAGAAGCCACACTTCAAACTGCTAAACTTCATTCGAGTCTTGAGACTGAGAATGAAAAGTTAAAAAGGAAAATTGAATTAAGCACTCAGAAAGAGTCTTCACTAGTATCCAAAATTCGGGAACTAGAAAAGACAATTTCCATATGGAACAATTCAAGTTTGTCTATAGACACCATGATCTCAAGCCAAAGAAATGTGGCTAACAGATCAGGAATAGGTTTTGAGAATTTTTTCTTAGAGCCTAATATGGAGAATTCAAAGGAAATAAATGAAAGTAAATCCTTTAATCCTAATAAAGGAATTGTGTTCATCAAATCCTCAGATTCAATCTCTCCCAACTGTCCACAATCTGCTAATCCTGCTATCATATTAGTCAATAAAACTCGTACTGGTCTGGGGTTCAGAAAACTGAAAAACAAGTCAACATATGTAACTGAACCTCAAAGGATCATAAAGTCTAGCAAAACATACTCTACGAACCATCCTTACAGAAACCGTAGAATTTATTATCACTCCATGAAATATGAGAATCGTAGAGTAGCATGGAAGCAAAATGTAGATCAACTCAACTGAAGGACTTTGAGCAATTATAATTCTCACAAGTCACGGACAAATAGGAATTCACATATATACATACATAATCGTCATATCAATCATAGTTATAATTTATCAGGAAATCATTATCATAAACTGCAAAGACCTAAAATCAAACAAATATGGGTCCCAAAAGGTACTAACAAAACAAGACCCAAGCAATTGTGGGTACCAAAATGAAGATTGATTTGTTATGCAGGTAAAGAAACCCATCTGGTATCTTGACAGTGGATGCTCAAGACACATGACAGAAGATGAAGCTCTTCTAACAGACTACAAGGAAAAGGATGGTCCTGCAGTCATTTTTGGGGATAACACTTCAAAAAAAATCAGAGGATATTGCTCAACTGAAAATGGTGCAATATCTTTCAGCAAAGTTGCTTATGTTGAAGGACTAAAGCATAACCTGTTAAGCATCATTCAATTATGTGACAAAGGGCATCAAGTCACTTTTCTCAACAACCAATGTTAAGTCAGAGATTTGAAGACTAACTCTTTAAAGCTAGTAGGAGTTCGAGAAGGAAATGTCTGCGTGGTAAATCTTGCCAAATTAAGTACAGATGAAGTAGTCTGTTTCCTTGTTAAAGCCTCTGAAGATTTGTGCTGGCTATGACACAGAAGATTATCTCATCTTAACTTCAAGAACATGTCAAAGCTTGCCTCCAAAGACCTAGTAAGAGGATTGCAAAAACTTACCTTCATCAAAGAAAAACCCTGCAAAGCATGTCAACTTGGAAAGCAAACAAAGATCTCTTTCCAGAGCAAGACACTCAACTCAAAAGATAGAGACCTTCAATTGCTACACATGGATTTATTTAGGCCTATCCCAATAGCAAGCCTTGGAGGAAAGAGATATTCTTTAGTCGTAGTAGATGACTACACTGGATACACATAGGTATCATTTCTAAGCTCTAAAGATGAAACTATTTCACATCTTATCAAGCTCTTCAAACTAATCATGTGATAAGATCAAGGCCATCAGAAGCGATCATGGAAGAGAGCTTGACTTTTCAGATATGGACCAGTTCTGTGAAGAAAATGGAATCATTCACAACTTCTCAGCCCCAAGGACTCTTCAATAGAATGGAGTAGCAGAAAGAAAAAATAGGACTCTGATTGAAGCTGAAAGAAATCTTCTTGCAGCAGCCTATCTTTTTGAATATTTCTGGGCTGAAGTCATCAGCACGACATGCTACACTCAGAACAGGTCACTCATACACTCAACATTAAAGAAGACTCCATATGAGTTATGGAAAGGAAGAAAGCCAAACATAAGCTACTTTCATGCGTTTGGCTGTCTATGCTACGTGCTCAACAACGGCAAGAAGCATCTAACCAAATTTCAGCCAAAGTCAGATGAAGGAATATTCCTTGGTTATGCAATGGATAGCAAAGCATTCAGAGTATTCAACAAGGAATCCTTAACTGTTGAAATCTCTATCCATGTCACATTCGATGAATCAGACCCTGAAAAGAAAAGATCAACTCATAACGATTCATCAGATATAAGCTCAACGTTCGAAGAACTCAAGATCGTAGAGTCTGACTCTACGATCATAGAACCAGCAACATAAATCGTTTATCAAGTAGAGGAAATTGTAGAGCACACCACACCAGACATTGAAACTCTACGATTAGGACAAGAAGTTGATTTGGAGGAACTCAAACAAGAAGGCACCAGAACAGATGTTCCCAGTAGAATAAAGTGGACCAAGGATCACACTCAAGATCTAATAATTGGAAATCCAGATGCTAGAATCAAGACAAGAGTTGTAACTTCAAATGAATGCTTCTACCTAAGCTTTCTCTCACAAGTGGAACCCAATAAGATCGAAGAAGCCTTAGGAGACTAAAGTTGGATAGAGGCCATGCAAGAGGAGCTAAATCAATTTGAAAGAAGCAAAGTATGGAGATTAGTTGCCAGACCTCAGTATAAACCAGTCATTGGCACAAAATGGGTCTTCAGGAACAAAATGGATGAAAATGGGGTGATTACAAGGAACAAAGCTAGACTGGTGGCCAAAGGCTATTCTCAAGAGGAAGGAATTGACTACGATGAAACCTATGCTCCAGTAGCCAGATTGGAAGCAATAAGGATCTTCCTTGCCCATGCTGCACACATGAAGGTCAAAGTCTTCCAAATGGATGTCAATAGTGCATTTCTGAATAGAGAACTTTAAGAAGAAGTCTACGTGGAACAACCTCTAGGTTTTATCAATTTAACCTTTTCAAATTATGTTTATAAATTAGATAAAGCATTATATGGTCTAAAACAAGCTCCCAGAGCATGGTATGAAACCTTAACTAGCTTTCTTATTGAAAAAGGATTCACTAGAGGAAGAGTAGATACTACTCTATTTTTAAGAAAACATAAGGATAAAACACTGCTAGTTCAGATCTATGTGGATGATATTATTTTTGGTTCTTTGGATGAAAAACTGTGTGAAAGGTTTGCCAAGCTTATGCAGAGCAAGTTTGAAATGAGCATAACGGGAGAACTCAACTTCTTCCTCGGATTTCAAGTAAAGTAGATTGATGAAGGCATCTTCATAAACCAAGCCAAATACATCAAAGACTTATTAAAGAAGTATGGCATGTAATCTGCAACTGTCATGAAAACTCCTATACCTCCTGTCACTAAGCTTGACAAAGATGAGAATGGTAAAAACACTGATATCACTCAATACAGAGGTATGATGGGTTCACTCTTATACCTAACTGCTAGTCGACCAGATATAATGTTTGCTACATGTATATGTGCTAGATTTCAGGCTAACCCTAAAGAGTCTCATCTAATAGCTGTAAAAAAAAATTAACACCTTAAAGGAACTCCAAATTTGGGATTATGGTATCCCAAGGAGTCTTCCTTTAATCTAATAGGATATTCAGATGCTGACTATGCAGGATGCAAAATAGACAGAAAAAGTACAAGTGGAACTTGCCAGATGCTTGGCAGCAGACTTATATCTTGGTTCAGTAAGAAGCAAAACTTAGTATCTACATCAACTGCAGAAGCTGAATATATAGCCGCAGGCAGTTGTTGTGCACAAATCCTATGGATGAAGACTTAGCTTGCTGATTATGGGTTTGAGTTTAAATCTATTCCTATATATTGTGATAATACAAGTGCAATTGCTATAACACATAACCCTGTCATGCATTTAAGAACTAAGCACATAGATATAAGATATCATTTCATTAGGGATCATGTACAAAATGGTAATATATCACTTCACTATATCCCAACTGAAGATCAACTAGCAGATGTGTTTACAAAACCTTTAGATGAAACAAGATTTAATAAACTAATAAGTGAGTTAGGAATGCTAAATCTAGACTCTTGATATATATATATTCCATGTTTTAGAAGCTACTAACTCTTTAGGAAGAAAAGTGTTCAAGGAAGTAAGTGAAGGACAAGTTCGTAAAACTCACTCAACGATCACCAAGCCAAGGATCGTAGAGTACGCTTAAGGTCGTAGAGCCCACTCAACGATCGATAAATTAAGAATCATAAAGTACATTATAAACCGTAAATCTCACTCAACGGTTGTCAAGCCAAGGATCGTAGAGTACTCCCCAGTCGTAAAGCTAACTCAACGACCACTAAAACAAAGGATGGCAGTGTCAAGAAGGATCGTAAAGCTCAGGGGGAGACTAAGGGCAAAATGATCATCAACCAACAAAAAATGCTCTTATCAGAACTTGACACGCATCTCAGCAAATATAAAGGGGATTTTTAAATATTTTAAAAACTGGGCGTCGTTCATTATTCTTCAAAAATCAAAAATCTAAACCTCTCTATCTCTCTCTCTCTCAAAAATCCAGAACCCTAAAATTTCAATACTCAGTTAAATCCATTTTTCTTGTTTCAGAAAATCAATCCAATGGCTCCTGCTCAAGTCATTTCTGGAAACGAGCTCAACTTCGAAGCATTCACGACAGCAGATAAGCAGTTCATAAGGATAATCCAGTTGCTAGAAAAGACTGGTCTTCGAGAAACTCTGGGAAAAAATAAGAGGATTCTAACAAAGTTAGTCCAAGAGTTCTATACAAATGGATCCTATGCAAATGGAACCCTAACCACCATGGTCAAAGCGATTCAGTTCAACCTCACCTCTGAAGAGATAAACCTAGCCCTAGGTTTCAAGCATGAGGGCCTCACGACTCTTAATATGGTGAGCACAGAAGAGGGCCTGAGAAGAATGAACCACAAAAAGAATCCGGAGTTGAAAGGATTGAAGAAGAAAGAATTTTCCCAAAAATGTGAATTTCTGGCGGATATCATTGGAAAGTGTCTCCTCTGTAAGGACTCTGCCCACGACTCTGTCAGCGAGCTCCAACTGAAGATAATAACAACCATAGTAAAGAAGATGAATATCAACTATGGTTCCCTATTAGTTGAATGGATCGGGAATTGGATCCAAAATGCAGAGAAGGGGAAGGGCACCAGAAAATTGCCCTATGGGAGATTCATCAGTATTCTCCTTCAATCTATTTTGGCGGACAATATTGAGCACCGTGAAGGAGAAGTCCTCAATGCCAATAAGAGGATGACTCAGAGATTGTTCGAAAACTGAAAAAGAAACCCAGTTGAAAATAAAAAGTTATCCCGGCTTGGGGATAGTGAAGGAAAGCAGAGTGATGCAGAGCCCTCACTGTTAAAGAACTTACCTGCAGAAGCAGAATCACAGGAGGTCAGCAAGCAATCTCCTGGTCTCATCAGAAAGAGGAAAGGAAAGAAAGCTCTTAAGATTGAAGAACCTCAAGGCTCATCAAATGAGGCCCTTGATGCTGCTCCTGAAGAGAAGGGTGTCTCAAAGGATGAAGATTCAGATCTGCGAAGAGAAACTTGCAGCAAGTATAAGGCTGAGGAGGCCACTTCAAAAGAGCCAAGGAGAAAGAGAAGAAGGCTAGTAAAATTAGCTCAAAAATGTTCAGTAGCTGAGGAGGAGCTACATCAAAAATCTGACAATGATCCAGCTGAGGGGGAGCCATCAGTAGTTCCTGAGCCACCAGCTGCTCAGACTGAGGGGGAGGATCAAGAAGACATTTCAATCCCTTTAGCCACAATGAATATTGATGAAGATGATGACATCGAAATAGTGGCAGTCGGAAGAAATGAATAAAGGCATCTTAACTATAACTGTCTGCTGAAGTTCTTGGCACTGATGCCATTCCACCGAGCCTTAGTGTACAATACATGGGATCAACTGTTCTGGACCTACAAAGCATATCCCAACGTGGTGATTCTGGCTCAAGGCTACCCTCACAACCTACATTTTTCCCAAAAGTTGATCTCAAACAGCTCCTTTTCATCTCCAATAGGGCAAAAGGTACACTTCATCCCTCTCACATTTATACAGAATCATACACCTGCCTGGACCTTCAATCATTTTGAGGAGCTGTCTAATGTAAGCACTCGAACAAGCTCTACGTCTAACACTACCCTAGTCGTAGAGTCCTCACACTCTACGGCTGGTGGTCAAGGAAGCTTAAATGATCAAGACGTAGAGTGCCCTCAAGACTCTCCTCAAACCCCGCCTTCAACTCACTCAATGCCTCCTGCTCAACCTTTCCGACCTCCAAGACCTCTCCTGGCACTCGAAGACATTCCATCCACCTCTAGTCAGGAATACTTTCACATTTCAAGCTTAACGACTGACCAAGGGCAAACAACTCAACTCCTTCAAGAAATTATGGACAAGATATCTCTACTTTCCACTACTGAGGGGTTAACTGACTTGACTAGCCATATGCACACAGAGATACAAAAAGACCTGGCATCTAAGTCCCACAACACTCAACGGAGAATAGACAATGTTGTTACTGCTACCAACGAACTTTCTCAAAATTTGGGACAACAATTCTCCACAAGATTAAAGCAGTTAACAGCAGCAGTTAACAGCAGCAGTTTCTGAAAATCTCGAGAATAGGGACAAAAAGTTTTTGGAAGCAATAGAAAACCATCAGAAGTGCGTTAAAATTCTTCAAGAAACCAGTGAGAAATCTATTGCTCATCTTGCTAACCAGTTCCTCGAGTTGAAGAAATCCATCAGAGAACAAACTTAACGATCAGATACTACTCTATCAGCGGTGGAAACGAAACAAATCCTAGTTGAAGAACGACTTGAAGAACATCGCAATGATGTAGCTACCACTCAGGCTCAACTTCAAGAACTTATTCGGGGTGTGCAGCAGCTATCAAAAGAAGTGATCAGAATTAATGATGCCAACAAAGGGGAGAAGAAAACGAGCATAAAACAGAAGAGTTTGGTTACAGAACCAACTGTAAGTCAAAGCAGAAGAGGAAGAGCACCTCAAGGGATAAAAATGGTTCAAGCATCAATTCAACCTCCTAGGTTTGAACCAGTACCAACTCATCCCAGACAGGCCTCAACTGCAAGACCATCTGCACCAAGTCATCAGGGACAATCTTCAACTGCGAGGCCATCTAGCTCACAAGAATGGCTCCAAGTTAAAGAAGAAGAAGTTATGCAAAGGGAAGAGGAACTGAGAAAAGAAGAAGAGGAAAGGAGAGCATTCTTCAGGTAGAGGGAGGAAGATGAGAAAAAGCAAAGGCATGAAGACGAAAGAAGGAGACCTCCTAGTAGAAGGAGATAAGTTCTATTTAATTTTTTTTTTTACTTACACTCATTGTATAACTGACTATGCATCAATAAATTCATATTTTTCATTAGAAAATACAGTTGCTCACTGTATGTTAGGCATTCAATTACTCATATGCATTTTGCCTAATTAAGTTGTTTAAATTACTGTCTACTATTTATGTTGTCATCATCAAATAGGGGGAGATTGTTGAACATTGCATGTTTAATTTGATGATAAAAATTAAGTTGATGAATGCAGTCAATAGCAGAATTGTAAAGTCCTTTGATGGCACATAATGTACAAGAACTTAGTTAGATAAGATCAAAGGTGTTAAGTTGATCTTTTGAATATGAATGTATTGAGTTGTGAAGTCCTTTAATTGTTTATAATGTACAAGGACTCAGTTAGAAAAGATCAAATCTGTTAGGTTGATCTTATGTTATATCCGTTCAGTCAAACTGATCGTAGAGTGGACTTTACGACTTCGCGCAAAGAAGACTCAACGATTTGGTATGTTCGTAGAGTGGACTCTACGACTTCACTCAAAGAAGACTGGACAACTACCGCTCGTAGAATGGACTCTACGATCCCATTCCAAGAAGACTCTACGACCAACAGAGTAGCCGTAAAGTAAAACTCTACTTCCTCCAGGAAAATTATCTTATCATTGAGCAGTCACTGAAGCAAGGGCAATCGTAGAATTAAGTAAAAGCAAGAGACCTTTTGAGCAACGCTACGATCTAAACCTAAATCATCGTTTGACTCTTCTCTTGTACTAAGACAGAAGCAACTTCGTTGAAAAGAACAATCTGCATCGATGTGACAAAAGAGCTTCTGTCAAAAGCTCAAAGTCAGAAATATCAGGGGACTGACCCAAGCGCACTATGCAATAGAGAGAAGACTTTTAAGGTAGTAAAGTCAGAGGACTGTGTCCTATCAGTCCTATAGTGTGGAAGGACCAAACGACTCTATGAAAGTTAGAAGAAACCTACGACTGACATGTTTGTCCCCAAGGAAAAAGGAAAACACCTTCCATGGACTAAAATAACAGATCAATAAATACCTCATCAGAGCATTAATGAGCTAAATGAATATAATATTCAACAGCTCTACATTGTGAGGTAACGGACAGAAACTGAAGCTAAGGGCAAACATTCCAACGGGAAGAAAACAGAAGCTCTCATATAAAGTGCCCAGATCTGAAGAAGAAAATAGTGATTTACACAAGAAAGAAAGAAATACACAAGAGTTCAAAAAGATCAAACCGAAAAGAATCTTGCATTGCTACTGAGTTCTTCAGAAACTTATGCTAAACACAACTCAGTAGCACACCCAAATATACACTACTTGAGAAGAGTTCTTAGTGAACTAGAGTATCTAAATCTGTTAGACTTATAGAGTTCTTAGTGAACTAGAGTTCCTGTGACGCCCCCAAATCCGGGTCCCCTAAACCACGGGTTCGGTGCTCACGCAACTGTTCTACCCTGTTATCTCATTCATCCATTCGAAACACAATAATAATAATATTAAACTTAATTTACATTCATACATAACTAATCCCAGGTTCTACGTACCTTTATACATACAAACTGTCGTATCTGACATATAACAAAATATAATAGTAAATACAACATTAATTAGAAATTTCTCTATTGCTGGCCGACCTTTCCTTTTCCTTTATCTACACCTGCTCCCTCTGCCTTTTCTGACTTAACTGAAATATCATGAATGAAAGCAAGTATGAGCATAACCAGCTCGGCAAGTTCAACAATGAATAATATCATGATATTTATAAATGAGTAAATGAAAATCATAGATAATTTATATGGATTATGCATAATCATTGGACGAATACAAATAAGTCAGATCATTGGAATAGACTGGTCATCATTAGTTCAATATATGAACAAGAATCACAACTGACTTTGCATGAATATCAGAAAATAAGATTTTATTTGATGTACGACCACAAGGCCCAGAACTCGTTTAGAACAATATCAATCGTATAAAATGATATTGCCCAGGTTAGCCAAAAGACTGCTATTTCAAATACATGTGTACTCTGGGTGATCAGCCCATTGTACCTTTATATTGTGCACAACATAAACATCTAACGACGTAACCACGTCATAAAATTATAATTATTCCCCTTTTGTAGGGTTGTTCTATTACAGCATAACATAGAATCCACACCACAACCAATATGGATTAGAGTACATAACAATGAACATTTGATCTCAACATATATCACTTTGTATGTCTAGCCAGGATCAAGATTGGCATTGACCTTTTCAAATTAATTCAATAATGAAATAACTTTGCATAACAATATAAATGAATAACATGGATGTCTGTTTAAAGAACTGCAAATAAAAGTTTAGTGGAAAAAAACTTGCCTTCGTCCTCGTCTATCACAATCGGTATATTATTATCCCGTCTATAACCTACATGACCACAATATTGGTTCATGCATTAGTTACATACACATGCATGCCATAACTTACCAAACAAGTTACCCTTTAGCTATATATAACCCTAATCACATAACATAGTGTTCAAAATGCCTTAACGCCTACCATATTGATTATTTTTATCAAATTATGGTTTACATATGTATTTCTATCATTTAATATCAAAACATTTCATTTTAGAATAAAATAATTTTATTTTCAAAATTCAGTACATGGCGGCCCGGCGCCACGTTTCCTCCTTGACACTGCGCTGGCCGCGAGATTGGCTCGGCCAGACCGCGCCCCGGCGAGGTCTTCACAGCACCACCGCGCCCCGGCGCAGTTCCAAGAGTAAAATACTGCGCCCCGACGCAGTACTGGTTTTTCTGAAAAAAAATTCTTTGCAAAAATGATGTTATCTTTGGCCCTAATGCGAATTTATTAATTCCAACATTTCACAGAGCACATATAACATGTAATTGACTTGCGTAGGTCTTCGAAACTTTTATAAATCATTGTTTGGCCTTATAATTTCAAATAGCTCATTTAGGTCGCCGGTTTATGTTTTAAAACGTTCGAAATGATCATTTATCGTCGTATTCACCATTTAGCTCCCAAATCGATTCTAACACGTGTGTTTACTTATAACTTACATGTTTGGCCTCGTTTGACTATCAATTAACCAAAATGGACAATAATTACACATGGTATGCATTTTCACCAATTTAACGTAATTTCCTTTATAAACCAACTTTGCTTCTTTACACACTATGCGCATATATGTCAACACATATCCATTTAGCTACTTTTTATGCATGTATAGATTCCACATGCACCTTCCAAAACACTTTACAGATTATAATTTCGTTTAGGCACAAATTATAGCCTAATATTCAATTCTCTCTCTTAAAACATGGCTTCTACATCATCTAGGTTCCTTAGATGTTTTCTAACACATGGTAATGCATGTATTACACACCTTCACCTTCTCAAACTAGTTTTCCATCATGTTTCATAACATATAACACATAATCATGCTTTGAATCATAGCTTTTTGCTTGAAAACTCATATAAATAGTGCACCACCTTTGGTTTCAACACATATATCTTAGGGTTGCATGATCAACTAATCAAATAGCACGTAGACTCACAAAAATTCACATAATCATCATGTAAAGCTAAAGATACATGCATGGTTTCTTCTTTTCTTGCATGTAAATACATAAACTTCAATTATATGACTTGAACTTCCATGTTACCTTCTTATGACTCTTCTTCTTCTTGAAATGAAGCTCACTAAGGCTTGATGATCTACTTTTAGTGTTTATTTCACCTTACTTGGATAACCTTTCCTTGAATCTTTGAGCCTTCCTCACAAACCCTAAGCTTTCTCTTCTCTTTTCTTTCTTTGGCTGATAGCTTCGAATGAGAGAGTGAAGTGAGCTAAGTTTGCTTGATACTTATCAATATATGTGTTGCGTTAATCTCTAGCACTTAACCAAATCATAGTTACTTAACCCTTGCATGGTAAAAGATATTTAGGACATTTCACTTGACTTAGCAAGGTTAAAATGGACATTGAACCAACTTGGGACACAAATGTCATTTTTCCAAATTATTGAGGGTAGTATGGTCATTATCCCTCATTTCTAGGAAATTAAATTCCCCTTAATTCAAGATTTGCTCAATTTGATCCAATTCAATTCCATTTTAATCCAAATTTGTTTCTTTAGACTTGAAATTAATTCCATCATCTAATACAATGTAATTGGCTTGTCCCAAAATGATTGTCATGTCTCAAAATATTTAATTTTCATTAATAACATATAATTTACAATATCGCAAAAATGCAAGTCATTACAGTTCCAAGACTGTTGATCTTGAAGGAATCTTAGTGATTCAGAAATTGTAAAAGTATCCTTAATGGATTTGCTGCTTGAAGAGCAGATCAGTGGAGTAGGAGTCTTTTGAACTCTGAACTACTTAAAACCTGGTGACTTTCATCTTGTGTATTTTAACTGGTATATCTGCTATATAATTGGTTGTTGAATTATTACTTTAACAAATCAAGAAGGGATAACTAAATCATATTCCGTTGTGCTAAACAAATTGATTAAGAATTTGTTATCTCTTAAAAACAAAGCAAGAAAAAGAAAAAGTTTTATAGAATCTATTCAACCCCCCCCCCCCCTTCTAGATATCTTTCGCGTCATTGGGAACTAACAGTGGTGTATTAGACTTGAATCGTAGAGTTAAGCTTCTGAGAATTCGTTCTGCGACTCTTGGTAGCTCTGCATTTTGTCCTTTATCTAGTGGCTCTGCATTTGTTTTGCCTTTCAGACACCCAACGAACTTCCATTGCCTTTTGCATTCTGCTCGAGGATTCTGTCAAATTTGCTTAGTTCACTCTACGATCTCAAAGTAACTAAGTCTCAGCTTTGTGATTTTGGACTTCTAGTCTATTACAAGTTCTTACTCTACTATTTGGACTAACCTAAAATATTTGATCCCTAAGTTCTTTTACAATAATTAACTCATTAAAAACTTTTCATATCTTTCTTTGCTAAGTCTTTGTACAATGATTTTTTTTTAAGGACTTTACAATATTACTTATTTTTCTCTTTACAAATATACATTAACCACTTTGTCATCATATTAACATTAAATTCAACAACTGAGTTTAAACAAAAATACATTAACAATCTCCCCCTATTTAATTATGACAAAACTAGTAACTTTTAACAATCATCAATAACTCTAATGCTTGATAATACATAATTAAACGTGTTTTTAGATACAGATAGAAGTTGTATTGTCTAGAGGAATATATGAATTTATTGATGTACGAGTTGATTTACAAAAAAAATTGAACAAGTGTTATTTACGCCAACAACATGCAACACTTGTAACTGTATAATATAAAATATTGCATTAAGTACAGTTATAATCAAAGTAGTAAAGACATATCTTTTTGGTGCACGACAATCGTCACTTCCACTCGATGATCTTCTCTACTTTAATATCGCCATTTTCACTCGACGATCTCTTCTTCTTATTTTATCCCCCCCCCCCCCCCCCCCCCTCTAATCATGACATTTTATCAATTCTTTATCTTTCAATCCCATCCTTTGGGCATAACCACTTCTTTTCTCCCCTTTTTTGTCAACATCATTCCAAAGTTTTTGGACTGCTTCGATTTGCTGCTTATGTTTTTCTGTTAGGGACTCCCACGACTTAACTGCCCGAGGCTTAACATCTGATACCTCCTTTCAATACTCTTTTGATCCAGCTTGGTCTTGATGCGTCTCAATCTGGATACTTCTTCTCAGTTCCTTTCTTCTTTTGAATTCCTTGCTCCCCCGCAGCTAGAGGCATCCCCCTCACTAGCTGAATCAACTTCTCTTTGTAGGTTGTATAGGTGCGTGGTTATGGGGAGATCCTCCTTCTTTGGGAATTGATGGACAACTCTATATCTTACTTCCGATATCCTTGAGACCGACCTTGGATTCTCGTTTGTTGATCAGTCCTAAAACAAAACTCAGAGTCGAAATGAAAAGAAGTTTTCCTTTCGCTTTTGATCTTATTTCTTTATTATCTATCTTCTCGTTGTTATGAACCTCTTCTTCAAGACTTGAGTAGATCCAAATTTCTTCATATATGAGTAGTACAAAGGCCTGATTTTCGTTCGGGAGAGAGAACTCTATTGATGTAAAGCGTAGTACCAACACTTTGGTTGAAGCCCATCTGATTTTTTATGTTTAAGAGCTTGTTCAATATTTTTAATTTTACTATGAATAATAGACAATCTGTTATTGAGTCGATCTATCAACAAAGCCAACAACTATAGTTAACGCCTTTTATGGCAACATAACCCTAGTGGTATAACTGCGAATTAAGGGTTGCTTGATAAGACTGAATCAAACGGTTCTAGATAATTAAGTAATCTGAATGAAACTGAATTTTATGTATATCTGAATTTTGAAAAAAAAAAAGTTATTTGATAATTGATATGTCTGAAACATTTGAATAATAGTCTTTTACTATTTTACCACTCTGAACTTATAGAACAAGTATATAATTTTGTCTGAATGTACCGAAAAAATGAATTAAATACTATATTAATTGTACAATAGATAAAATAAATAATTCAAGCAAAATTAGAAACAATGTACTAAATGTTATTCAACTTTCATGGGATTTTATTGGTCCATATAATTTTTGTAAGTACTTTTCTCCTCTATTTAGTCAGTAGAAATTGAATAATGACTTGCCCAAAATATCAATATTCAACTCATTGAATTTTACATGGTAGGCAATGGGAAAAAGGTACACGTACCATAGTTAATAATCTGGGTGCTTCTCATAATATTATTGAATTCAAGAGGCACAATTTATTTGATTCTATTATCTTTAGTTTTCAAGAGCACGACAATGTATCAAGAACAAATTGAACAATATTATTAATTGTCTTAATTTATTTGAACTGAACTACCAGCCTGCTCTTTAAAGTTTGAATTACTATTTATTATATTTGTACAAACTATCTTACATGTTATTGTGTTCATGTATTATCAGATTTAAAATTATTGTTTTTACAGAGAGTATTATCCTTACCTACTGATGATCACCATGGTTGTCTCATTACTTGAGTTCTGGTTCCCTATAAGATAATGCAATTTTCACTTGAGTTCCCTTTGTCTCCTGGTGCTATTTGGTTACTCTATCTGCCTCCTAGTTGCGAGCTGAGGAAGCCGCCATGTG
This sequence comes from Hedera helix, assembly GCA_947179155.2. Lineage (NCBI taxonomy): Eukaryota > Viridiplantae > Streptophyta > Magnoliopsida > Apiales > Araliaceae > Hedera > Hedera helix. Next base: position 14,376,693 of record OX359268.1, read on the forward strand.
TTTTTTGAGAGAGAGGTCAGCAAACATTATGGTGTCATTTCTTGACAACTAAAGAAAGGGATATATATGGTTGTCAGTAGATAGATATTGTTATGGAATTGCGGCTCTTCTGTAGAAATTTTATATTGAAGAAAAATTTAGTTATGAAATTATATTGGATTCGATGAAGAACTATGTGCATATTTAAAGGCCAACTATACTTCATTCGTATACATGGCTTTGCGTAATCAAGAAATAGGACACATACACAATGTATTATACTATTATAAATATAATGCTAATTTAAATTATCTTCAACATTATATATTTATTATGTTAATAAAAAATTAAAAATATATATTAATAAAAAATTATCAAATATTTTTAAATAAAAATGATATAAATTAATCCGTGTCTCGCACAAAATATCAAACTTGTAAAAAAAATAAATTCATCACAAGTACTGTAGAGTTTCACAACCTTCATTAAATCGCTAGATTTCCACCTATGCACCCACCAAATTGAGATGGTGTAAAACCACTTGGCGCAGATTGGGCAAAAAGGGGAATTATCCATTGTGGTTATCGAGTTGTAAGCATTAAGCCACTAAATTTTAAAAAAATACAATTGACACATTGAACTATTTAAAAATTATTAATTACCCAATTCTGTTAACAAACGTTAAAAATTGGTTGTGTGGAATTGGGAAAAAACAAAAAAAAAATCACTATTTTTATACGTGGCAATGCAAACAAATATTATTAACTATATGGAAAAAAAAATTTAAAATAATAATAAAATTAAAACAAATATTTAATTCATTTTTTAATAATTTTTTTCTTTTCATTTATCTCTCTTCCTCTGAATCTTTCATGCCAAGAGGGTTACAATTATGCCGAAGGATATCCAGCTTACGAGGAGGATAAGGGGAGAGAGGCCTTAAGGAAATCTGTGTGATGAAGGGTAGCTTTGTGGTTTCTGTACCATGGGGGAAGGAGAGTTTTTGGATCTATTGATGCAGTTACTATTGAAAGACATTGTTCTCCTTCTTGGTATGCATAACTGAATAGATTTAGTAGCTGGTACTCAGATTAAATTTATTTGTGAACTAATTTGGTGTAGTTAGAGAAGCCATTGATGATGAAATTATGAATCTACGAGACCAGTTTTTAACCTGTAAAAGAAACATACACAAAAATTGGGATGAGAAATTCGAAAATAGGAGTTATGGGGATTGAAGGAATGGTAAGTTTAAACCTTTGGATTGATAGTGTGGTATAAAGGGATTGAAGATTAATAGGTTTTAGGGGTGAAAATAATGATTTTTTAAGTATTTTTTGATTTTTTTCCAGTACCACATAGGCAATTTTTAGTATTTGTTTACAGAATAAGATAATTAATAATTTTTAAACAGTTCAAAATATAAACAGTTTTTTTAACAACACGACAACCACAATGGGTTAACCCCTTTTTGCCGCGGATTATGTGAAAAACTAGTTATCTTCCTGCTGTCGTCCAAGTTATAACAAAAACAGTTGCCATGACAAATATGAACATATTAATCAATCAAAAAATTACTAGGGGTCAAAATTTTGCGGTTCAATCAAACTGGCGTAAACCTCCGCAACTGTTAACTTTTAATTCAAATTCATAATCTCTTTACACTCGGTGCTTCATAAACGAATTCCAGTTATACAAAGATTAAAATTCAGTGTCGAAACAAGATACCATGACCTTGGAAACCATAGACCTCGCAAAAGGGATGTAACTTAAGCTATACCTGAAAAACAACCAAAAAAAGTGATAACATAAAGACGATGGAAGCACAATATAATTAGGTTAAGGGGGAATCATTTAGGGTTAGGGTTTAGAGTTCATTTATCGCTAGAGGATGAAAAAGGCACACAATTGTCCACATAAAATAAAAGGAAACTAGAGCTTCAATAGTATAGCATCAATATAAGAATCTTTGTACTTTATAGAAGTTAGAGAGAAGGGGCTAATCTCTCGACAATCATGTTTCATCGTACCATTGGTATTTTATGATTTACCTTAACGACGTCATTTTCAGGCATTCATGAAAAAGCGTTATACCAATTTCTCCATAATACATTAATTAAAAAACATTTCACAACATGCCACATATGGTCATATCAGCTTAGTGAATTTAATCAGACATCTGTGATACATTGCAAATAAGGGAGATGTAATGAAAAAATTAAGGAGATAAGAGTTGAATGTTTACGAGTAGAGAACACAGAATTTTAATGCAAATTTCTTGTTTACAAAAATGTCCCAAGAGAGATCAATTATATTATCCATTGCTACGTAGTATAGCCTTAAAAGATACGGTAAGACTAGGAACAATAACGCTTCCCCCACCAGCCAAAAGCCTTTGAAGACCAGGCCAAGGTAAGTAATGGGAGAACAAGGAAGGTCCCACTTTGACTTTTGATACCATGAAATAAAATAATGAAAAAGATCTTCAAGAGAACAAGGAAATTAAAATAAAAATCAAGGGAAAAACTCCAGTGAACCAAATCTTAAGTAGTCTATTGGTGGTGCAAAGCGGCTTTGCCCCTTTTCAGTAGGACATGGATTCATTATTCCCATATAATGTCATCTCTCTCTTTCAGTGAGGTTATTTTTTTTCATTTATTTGAATAGCAACTTAACTAGTGTTGATGGAAGTGCACCTCACCAATGTCCTAGTGTTCTTCCTTTCAATGAATTTTTTTTATGGAACAGCTTCTAAAGTGTGAAAATATATTGATTTCTTTCAACATACCAAATAAGAGCACTGAACTCCAAGAAAATTGCCACGAGTGTCAGTAACTTGTTATGAACCTGCTCGATACAGTGAATGAAAGTTGCAAGACATAAGAAACCGATGAATATAGTTTCGGAGAAGAAATAAGAGAACTGTAATAAATTTTAAACGAGCAGAGTGGCTTACGTATAGAGCACAAAACAGGGCAATTATGATGCTTGCAAGATATATAGCTGTTGCATAAATACGAACGGGATCAAGCATCATCGTCACTTGTCGTTTGGGACCAATGAGGAATACTGTGCTGCCATACAAAAGACTCCAACTTAGCAGCTGGAAAACACCCGAGCCACAGAAAATGAGGAAGCAGGGCAAATAATACATAGCTACTCTATCGGACAAGATGAAAAGAAAATATCATGAAGAAACACACTAACATACCAATCTCAATTAAGAACAAAATGAACACCTCATGCGAGATTTATGAAAACTGAAACTAGAGAACTTGTTCCCAGCTGTCGAGAATCAATTTTTGGCATCATAGTTTCTAAAGGTATGTTTCCTACACCCAGTTCTACATCCATACTCAGCTCTGGTAAGGAAAGGAAAAAATTTAATTGACTTCAAAGTGTCAAATGAAGGTAAGGCCCAAATGAACATCAGTTAAGTTTGTGAGGACAAGATATTATAAGCCCGCACAATTCTCAACATAGTCAAACCAAGTAGTCAGAATGAAGAGACTTGAACATTGTGCTAACTCAAATGCTTGATAGTTATTTACATCGAATGAGGCTTCTATATATGTTTCTTTGGGAAGTATAGAGAATGGGCCAACCGATTTATATCGTGATTTAATATTCACCCTCACATGCAACCCCTACTCGAGAGATCATGGTGCATTACATAAGGTGGAACCAAATGCAAGATGGAAGATTTAAAAATGAAAAATGAGATAAGATAAAGAGGAAACGGGAAATGAGCTGCACCTCATTTAAGGTGCATACACCGTTCCAACAAACTGCATCGTTTAAAACGTTTTAAATTCCACTCTTTCTCTCCTCTTAAGTACTTCCTCCTCTCTGTGATTAATCACTCAACAAATCTCAGTCGCACAATCTATACAAGCTCCCCTTCTGCAAATTTGGTGAACACGGATCACGGCAACAAATGATTTAAGGTTTAATTTTCATTGTTTAGGGTTCACTTTTTGGGGTTTGGGATTCAATATTTAGGGTTTAAGGTCACTTTTTGGGGTTTGGGATTCAATTTTTAGGATTTAGAGTTAAATCTTGGTTCAATTTTAATGTTTTAGGGTTCAATTATAGGATTTATGGTCTAGAAAAAATAGCAATGGTAGAGTAAAAGAGGGCAGAGTATTTTTTGAAAGGAAGAAGAGGAATTAGATGAAGAAAATAGTACCTTGGTGTCAATAATTTGCAGCTGTAAGGGGAGGAGATCTAGTTTTTGACTTTATAAATACGGAGCGGAACGACGTCGCTGGACAGCGTTGTACACATTCCTATATGCACTGGGGTGTATCCCCCGCTCCCTCTAAAATAAATATTAAAAAAAAATTGCAAGGAAAAAAGCATAAGAAAATTTTCAGGGAATTCTATTCCATTGAAACAAGACAGAACCCCAAGTGAAGTTGGAAAAAGGCTTACTGACATTGCTTGCATTTGTACACCCCATGGATAACATAAAAAGAGTGAAAGAAAGCATAAAGGAGTTTGATACTGAAGACTGCAAATCAAGAATATAATCCCTCCGTCCCGGGATAAAAGTCTTTATTACTATTTTAGGCAATCCCAAGTTAAATATCTACTTACCTTAAATAATCTATTTTTTAAAATAATTTGCCTATAATATCTGTAAAAATAGGCGAATAGAAAATAATTCTGAATATTTACATTCCTTCTATCACTTATATTTTGGTATATTTCTACTAATTTACAAAATCTACTACAAAATCTATATTTACTACATTAAATGGGTTATATATGGCTGAGCATATATGGCTGTGGTCAAATATGGCTGGGCATATATGGTTGTATATTTTCCAACACTCACCCTCAAGTTGGTGTATAGATGTCTCGCATGCCCAACTTGAAACACAATGGATGAAACATCTTACTACTAAGACCTTTAGTCAAAATATCAGTAAGTTGATGTTCTGTTTTGACGAAAGGTAGCAGATAAGACCACTAGTTAACTTTTCTTAGATGAAGTACTTGTCAATCTCAATGTGCTTCGTTCTATCATGTTATACTGGGTTGTTCGCAATGTTTAATGGCTGCTTTATTATCACAAAACAACTGCATAGGCCCTTTTGTTACAACACCCGTTCAAAGCCACATTAGTTCACATATACCCAAAGCGATAGCTCGCTACTCTGGTTCAGCACTAGATCTTGCCAGCATGGAATGTTTCTTACTACGCCAAGTAACAAGGTTGCCTCCAACAAATAAGCAGTAACCAGATGTAGAGTGACAATCCTCTATAGAACCAGTCCAATACGCATCGAAGAATGCTTCAATTTTCATATGCTCATGTGGTGCGAACAATATACCTTTCCCAAGAACATATTTGAGATATCTCAAAATTCTGTAGATAGTTTTCATGTGACAATGTCAAGGATCATGCATATACTGACTTATTACTCCCACAACATAAGATATATCAGGTTTAGTACGAGAAAGATATATCAATCAGCCCGCCAAGCGTTGATATCTTTTTCTATCAACCGTAGGTCCTATGCCACCTACTAAATGATGATTACCTTCAATAGGAGAATCAATAGGCTTATATCCCAACATGTCAGTTTCTGTTAGAAGATCAAATACATATTTCCTTTGGGATAGAAAAATCCCACTGGAAGATCTTGCAACTTCAATTCCGAGGAAATATTTCAAAGAACCGAGGACTTTGATTTCAAACTCTCTGGCCAGTCTTGCTTTGAGATTAGCTATCTCTTCTTTATTATCCCCTGTCACCACAGTGTCATCAACATAAACAAAAAGGATGGTAGTTTTACCCTTTATTTGTTTAACAAATAGAGTACGATCTGCTCGACTCTGCTTGTACCCAAACCTTATCATTGCTTCGTGGAATCTACCAAACCAAGCTCTGGGAGATTGCTTCAGACCATACAGAGCCTTTCGCAGTTTATAGACTTTTCCATTGGTTGCAGATGAAGCAAAAACCAGGAGGTATCACCATGTATACTTCCTCCTCTAAGTCACCGTGAAGAAAAGCATTTTTTACGTCCAATTGCTGAATATCCCAGACGAAGTTTACTACACATGAGATTATGGTACGAACAAAGTTCATCTTCGCCACAGGAGAAAATGTTTCCTGGTAATCAATCCCCTAGGTTTGAGTATACACTTTTGCAACTAGTCTGACTTTGAGTCTCTCAACTGTCCCATCAGACTTCTGCTTGATTGTGTATACCCACTTGCATCCAACTGGTCTTTTTCCACAAGGAAGAGTGACTAGTTCCCACGTATCATTCTTTTTCAGGGCATTCATCTCTTTTATCATAGCCTTTTTTCCAGTTCTCATTGCTAATTGCTTCTCTCCAATCCTGAGGAATAGTTATCGAGGACAAGGAAGAAACAAAGGAATAGTAGGATGTAGATAATTTATTATAAACATAGAAATTATAAATAGGATATTGGGTACATGATCTAACCCCTTTTCGAATAGCAATAGGAAGATCATTATCATCAGAAAAACAAGTAGGATCAGTTTTCTCAGAAGAACAAGTAGGATTAGAATCCTTACCATTAGCATTATAAGGACTAGGCTCTGAGCAAAGTTGGTGCAGTGGTGCAGAAATGGTGACCTTATTCTCGTCTCTTCAAACATAGGTCCTCAACTCAAGCTCATTCTGTCTAGCATGTGACTCCTATGACTGTCCCTGTGAAGGATTATCAGAGACAACAACAGGGACAAGAGGAGAACATGGAATAGTACTACTAGTAATCCCAGCTTCTGGAAGAACGATCTCAATAAAATCCTCCCCCTGAGGAGAATATGAGGAAGAATAAAAAGGTTCTGACTCCCAAAAAGTGACATCACGAGTGACAAATATTTTATTTGGAGGAGGGTGATAACATTTGTAACATTTTTGGGTGAGAGTATACCTAATGAAAACACACCTAAGAGCCTTGGGATCTAGTTTTTCCCGAGTGGGAGAGATTTATCATGAACATGGCACACAACCAAAAACTCAAGGCGAAGGAGAAGGACTTGTTGTGTGTTGGAATAAAGAGATGGGACTTTTGTTCCCAAGAATTCTAGAAGGAAGCCGATTTATTAGAAATGCAGCAATCAGAACAGCATCTCCCCGTAGCGATTTAGGTGTGTTCATAGCAATGTTTTGAAAACCGGTTCGGAACCAGTGGTCAGACCGGTTGAACCAGGAACTGGTTCCCTTTCCGGTCCGGTTTAGACCAGTTCACCCAATTTGGTCAATAACCGGTTGACCACCGGTTCAACCGGTAAAACCAGTTAGTTAACCCGGTTGAACCGGTTTTGAAGGTTTTTTTTTTTTTTCAAAAATATTTTTACCAATAATATAACATAATTTCACTATATTTTAGCTTACAAAAAATTATATGTTTTAAATTTTATTAATTATTAATAATATATATTTTTAGATATTTATGACGTCACTGGTTCAATAACGGTTCAACCACTGGTTGAACCAATGACCCATCCACCCGGTACCTTTTCTGGTTTGCTGAACGAACCGGTTCTGAGAACATTGGTTCATAGTGATCATAAGAGTGCGTTTTATCTCTAGTAAATGCCGATTTTTCTTTCTGCTACTCCATTTTGTTCTGGGGTCTTAACAGGAGGTTTGGAGTATGATACCATACTCTGAGAGATAAGATGCAAAGGCATTATTATTGCAGTATTCACGACCATTATCGCTATGAATAATTTTTATTTTGGCTTCAAATTGGGTTTGGATCATCTTATGAAATTCCTGAAAACAGTTAAACACCTCATTTTTGGAATAAAAATGATAAATCCAAGTTACTCGAGAATAACAATCAATAAAACTGACAAACCATCTATGACCAGAACGGGGAACAACCCGAGAGGGTCCCCACACATCAGTATATATAACAGCAAAAGGTTCAGAATGTCGAATGTCTGTGTTTACCCATTTCACATGGTTCACACAAAAACGGAGTTTTATTATTCTGCTTAACTAAAGATGGAAATAAAGACTAATATTGATAAGGGGGATGTCCCAAATATCGATGACATTGATGCAGAGAAGTCAAACTAGAGTCAGAAGTAGATTGAAAAACCCGAGTAGCAGTCCCATCTGTAATCAGACGCATGTTAAACGAGAGAACATCTAAATAAGATAAACCACCAACTGCACTACCACTACCAATCTTCTGCCCCGTCACCAAATCCTGAAAAACACAATGAGTTGGGGGAAAAATGACGGAGCAGTGTAAGGATTCAGTAAGACGTTGGATGGATAATAAGTTTGTAGTAAAAGAAGGAACGTGAAGAACGGATGATAATGTTAATGAAAGAGTAAAAACTACTAAACCTTTCCCAGAGAAAAGGACCCATAAGCGACTCGAACCTTGTCTTTGCCAGAACAAGACATGTATGAGGAAAAGAGATTAGAGGATCCAGTCATATGCTCGAACGCGCCTGTATCAATGATCCAACTAAAACGAGTTGATGAGACATTAAAAGCACAAGAGTGTATACCTCTTTGTCCATAATGAGAACGAGACATAATGAGTTTCTGAAAAGCTGAGATTTCCTCGAAAGTGAGAGGAATAGTAGCAATGTTCTAAAAATCAGCCTAGGCCCTTAGGTGCTAGGCCCCCCATGGCGCCTCGCCTTGCCCCATGGCGCCTCGCCTTGCCCCAAAGCGGCAAAAAAATCCCTCCAGAAAATTAGGCGAGGCTAGGCGAACAAGGCGTTGTATGATTTAGGTAAAGCTAGGCAGGGCCTAGGCGAAAATTTTGTGCTGCAATTGTTTTATTTAAAAATTTATATGAATTTTGATATATTTATTTTTCTAATTATTTACTATATTCATGGTGCAGGTTATAACATACCAAATCACAACAAGAAGTGAACATGATCAAGTCGAAATGGATAATTTTATTATAGTTGTAATTTTTGAACTTCTACCAACTTCAAATTATATAAATGAATAAATGATGATACATTTGTAATATTTAGTTTAATTCAATATAATTCTCAAATTTATGTTTAGTTTCTTAAGTTTTAATATTGAATTGAATTATTGAAAATTTAAATTTTATTATTTAATAGCAATCTTGTTTATGAATAAAACTAATACGGTAAAGATATGTTGGCCACACTTAGCATATGGTCTTTGTCATTTTCTTCAAGTCCTCAATTTTGAATTTTGAAGATTATACAAATAAAAATAATTTAATAATTAATAATATCAAATGTCTCGTTTAATAAACTTCACACTAATTTTAAAAAATAACATTTATTTAAATTTTTTAGAGAGAAGAATACATGTATGAAGATACTAGTAACACTAATTCTATAATTTTATTATTTCAAGTAATGGATATATATAGTTTGTTTTAATTCATTTTAATATGTAATAAAATATATGATCACTCCCACGTAAAATAGCCTATGGTACTAGTTGCTAATAACTACTAACAAGATGAAAATTGATATTTTCACATAATTTCTCTCACATGAATAATAATCAAGTCCCATGTCCATGTAAGAGAGACCCACGTGAAAATATTATAAAAATAAAAAATATCAGTTTCCTAAATTAAAGGATATAGTACTTCATTAATCATTGATAAGAAGTATTCATATTTTACATCTTGCATAGCACACTTGGATCCATGAATTTTTTGCACAGTTAGAACTTTAAAAGTAAATTAAATCACAAGGAAAAGTATAAATTCAAAGATCTGATAATAAATTTATGTCTTGTCGATTCCCCTAGCTTTCCTCGCAAACGTCTTGCCATGACTCAAAATATTGAATCCGCGCATCACATGTACCTAAAAATTTCATATTCTATACAAAGACTAGGATAAGAAATCACACAAATGTAAGATAAAATATTAAAATTGACTTAAAATAAAAAATTCCGCCCAGGCCACAATCTAGGGACATGAGCCCACAAAAATGGTCCCAAAAAAGCTCCACGTAAGGATAGTGGAGAGACGCTCACAATCAGCAGCAACATGCAAACATACTCACCCCAAATGAGCTGCAGACCGATGCAACCCAAAACACAAAAACAAATGAAGCAAATGGGTACGCCCCACCCACTAGAAAAGCACTCAATTTGGAAACAAACGTCTGCCATAGCGAACTGATTTCAACTTCACTGTAGATGACAAGAGGCGACAGAGACGACCATCCTGGACCTAGCTACACCGGAAAAAGTTGCTGGAGGTGGTCTCATGCATCGGTAGAAGACGGCTCGTGGCGTCGGTACGTGGGCCTATGGGTCCAAAGTCCGAAACCTGTGTGGTGGTTGCCTGTCGATGGGTAACCCAACTAGGATCTTGGTTTCTCCATACAAATCTTTTTAATCAATTTTCTGAAGGGACGTAAGGATGGCAGCGAAAATGAAGAAACGGAAAAAAAATCCTTCTGACAAAGAGAATGGCTATGATACCATGTAAAAATAGCCAAACAGAAAATAATTCTGAATATTTACATTCCTTCTATCACTTACATTTTGGTATATTTATACTAATTTACAAAATCTACTACTAAATATATATTTACTACATTAAATGGGTCATATATGGCTGGGCATCTATGGTTGTGGTCAAATATGGCTGGGCATATATGGTTGTATCTTTTCCAACAATATCCTTAGTACTAATTGTTATATTTCTATTCTCTATGCATATTTATAGAACATCACTAATCATGTGCATAAAACTATGCAATTAAGTGAGAATTTAAATATGGACAATTTTGTCATTTTATCTTCTTTCTTAATATGCGCAAAAAATCAACCAGAACTTTTATCTTGGGACAGAGGGAGTATATTTTTTTATAGGTAACAACGAAGATGGATGAGTGGAAACAAAAAAGTAAAATGATAGCGTGAACAATAATAAGAAGTAAAATATGCAATTAGCCAAAACGTCATTAATAAATTATTATGAAAATCTTAATACAAACCTTCCAATTGAAAGCAAATTGCCAAAAGAGAATGTTATGCCGAACTTGATTGGATTGAAGAAGACAAGCATTGACTGCAATAAATTATATATAGCAGTAGAAATGCATGTTAGTTCCACCAAAAAGCCAAAGATGTCTCTAGGCCATTGAAATAAATAATTTTACAGTAGTTGCCATGTCACAATTCTATTGTTCGACACGAAATAAGAGACTAGAAGGAAAACATACCACACCAAATTGATTTAAAACCATAGTTGTAAATTAGTAAAGCAGACATAATTGTAAATAAATGCAACCCAAAAGCAGCAATATGAAATGATACTGAAGCTACTCCGTTTAAAGGATTTCTATACAAGATGGTACTCTCTGAGAAGAGGAGGGGGGCGGGGGTTGAGATGCCCATTTACATTCAATATGTGCAAATGAAAGACAAAACTCAAAAACCCTCTACAATAAGAGAACTGCCTGTTGACTATTCCGTGTTCAAAGACTCTGAAATATACCGAGATGAGTTGATATCATGATATGCTTGGAATGAGTTTGTTGGCAACCCAAATAGACATCCAAACCATAAACTAAAACAAACATGATTTGCATAACGCAAGTATGAACTTTTCAAAATTTCTCTCGGTAGCAAGTAAATGAGAGAAATCTGGATCTAAACATCAATTACAAGTAGATTAGGATCGAGTTTAACAGAGAAATCCAACTAGCGGATTGATATAAGGCCAGTTGCAGGTGAGTTCACGTGAATAGAGCAAATTCCTTCTACTACAACTACAATTCAACTAGATCCTTTCTTCTGGTTCGATGGTTAAATCACTGGATTACCCAGCAGGCTGTAATGTGCTGAAGAGAAGAAGAGAGTGAATGGAACAGTGGTTAGCTTACTCTCACAGTAAGCTTGTGATAATGAAGAAGAAAGTTCCAGGCTACGAATGATCTGATACCAACTTGATACCTTAATACTAACCTAAGACAGATTTAGATAACTGTGGTTAGATCAGAGTTTGAAGGCATAGAAGAGAGAAATTGGGGACGAAGAGAGTTTGGTGAGAAGAGCAGATATAATCATGCAAAAGTTGTTGAAATACAGGCTGTCAGATATTAGCATGAGTGAATTAGTTATTATGAGTTAGTTACAAGGGTGTAGGTTAGGAGTAATGAGGGTGTAGGTTAAACTTCTTTTCTACAAGTCCATAGCTCTATAATTAAGTTTTTGAGTCTGTAATTTCATTTGTTGTGCATTGAATGATAATTGAAAAGCTGAGAAGCATGTATGCTCTCAAACTGTCTTTCTCTCACTTTCATATTTGTATCTTCATTTCTTCTCTAATCTCTACCTAAATTCTATTATCTTCCTCTCTAAAACTCTGAATTCTCTCTCTTCTCTCTCTTCTCTCTAATCTCTCAGAAACTCTACACAGGCTTCTACTTTATCCTCCTTATTTCCAAAACTAGAGATGCATTTTGACTTTTTAAGTCAATTTGCAAAATCATAAAAATATAAAATCGACATGAATTTGTTTGATTTATTACAAACAAATGTAATTACTGTATCCTAAATAAAAAAGGTAGTATACCACATTTGTTGCTTTGAAAATTTAAATAAATTTACATCAAATTTGAATGTTAGGATTTTGCAAATTAACTAAAAAAAATTAAAATTCATCTCTAATTTTTGAATGGAGGGAGTACTACTTTTTACTTCTACTATAACGCCCACTACAGTAGACCTTGTGCGTTAAACTTCAATCATTTACCAACTTAACCAATGATCACATAATCATATTGGTTGAATTAGTCTTATTTTATATTATACATTAAAAATTTCGCTTACTTAGTCCCTAGATCTTAACTTGATCTCGATCTCATTAGTTTTACAAGTATCAACTTGTAGTATATCCATATAAATGGATAACACCATATATAACGATCCAATTTTAACCTTAAGATTTAAATATTCTATAACTTTACGTATTCCAAGATTCATGACATTAAATCATTAGGACGGCTATTGGGAACAGAGAATCTCGCAATGAATATTTGTATCTTCATCCGTGATAAATATTTACATCTTTATCCGTGACAAATGTTTGTATCTTTGTCCGATACAAAATTCTTTTTCGTACAGAACATTACCCAACCAGTTAACACCCTCACTAGAAACACATTTATTTATAGTGATACCTCTTCATATCAATAATCCTACTTATCTGACATTCAGAATAGTAATGACAAGTAATACCTGAGTCCGAGAAACCTAACGATGGATTTGACCAGTCAATATAGATTAGTCCTGTCTCGGATGTATAGTACTCACAAGTCATTTACCAATCCCCATCTAGATAAATAGATCATTATCAATACTATGTTAAGTTTTAACAATTCTAAGTTATATTAAAATAAAGACATAACAACATTCTGATGATAATAATTTATATCATTCATTTAATATTCGGTTACATAGTTTTCTTGTTCATATTACAACAGTCATTATGACTTTATACAAATACAAGTAATAAACATGAAAACATATTCTACATTTCATCTTTACGTTCATGATCTTCTTAACATTCTTCTTAATCTGCAAATAAGTTTTATTCGCAAGAATGAGCACGACGACTCAACAAGTCTAACATATTATCACATACACAGTTTATGCTTTCATATAAACTTTAACATGCATTGACTGAATATACATCTCAGTTAATAATCATATTAATTTATGCTTAACAATAAACATATTTTATGCATACTCATATGCATCATCAACTATCAATTAACATTTAACAGTTAATCGAGAACTAACACTTAATCATTTAATCTCATAAGACATTCATTCATGTACTTTCACGTATCGACTATCACATAATAACATGAACAATCTTATAACATGCTAATAACACAAAAATGTTTAGAACTTGCCTGATTCGCTACGTTAAGTTTTGCATTTATTCGGACGGCCTACAAGGTATATGATTTTAACATAACCATTAGTCATAAACAAAACTCTCTTACAATAGTCTATCTTTATTTCAATAGTGTAATTACCCTTTGTTAAGTTTTACAATGCCCGACAAGCGAAACTTTCAATTCCATATAAGTCCGGACCAAAAACCTAATTTTTAACAAGTATGGGCATATATACGCCGACCCATGTCATTTCTGGGGTGTACATACGCCTATAGGTAGAACTTTAAAATGTCTGGGCGTCTAGACGCCGGGTGACAGAATTTTAACATTAACTTTGGCTGTTGGAACCTCTCAGTAATTTGGTCATAACTTTGTCATACGAAAATATTTTGAGGGGATTCTTGAGTCTAAATTCATTAGAATTGCATGATCTACAACTTTCCTTTAGATAGCTAAGTCAAATTCTAAACTTAAAAATTCGGAAATCAGCAAATAAAGTCAGATTGTATACTAGACTTATATTTCTTTGATCCGATTGGTAAAACACGATACCTCAAGCATTAATTTGCTAAGATAACATGTTCTAACACTCAATAATACTTCATAACATAAAAATAACAAAATCATAAACCTACTTATGTACGATTTATGACTTTTACTCAAGAACACGAAGAACAAATCAAAGAACACAAAGAACTAAGTTTCATCGTTCTTGATTTAGCTTGCTAAAACATGGTGCCACAAGCATGAATTTGCTAAGTCATCATGTTTCAGAACTTTATAACACTAAATTACAAAATCAGAAACCTACTTATGTAAGAAATTATGACTTTTGCTCAAGAACACACGAAGAACACGAAGAACGAAAAATCGTACATGGTAACGACTTATGTTCTTGAGTTTTTGAATTTCATACTTGAAATAATTTAAGCATTATAACTGCTTACGTATGTGATTATAACACTTTATATTTGACAAAATTTGGTCATTATAACAATTTGTTTACTTGATTATAATAAATTATAATTATTGCTCAAGAACACACGAAGAACACGGAGAACGACAATCGTACATGTCTACGACGTACGTTCTTGAGCTTTAAACTATGAAATGAAATTCGACATTATAACTACTATAAAATGAATAAAGGCTCAAGAACACGTGAAGAACACGGAGAAACGACAATCGTACATGGCTACGACTCGCGTTCTTGAGCTTTTATATTACGAAATTTAATCTAACATAATAACGATTTACCTCTCGAAGTGCAAGCTTTAACTATTTCTTTGCACTTCCTTTGATCACAACTCACTAGAACTCTCTCTCATATTGTGTATAGCTTTGATACTAGCATTTTTGCTTTGAGAATTAGCAAGTAAATATGAAGAACCTAGCTCTCTATTTATAGGAAAATCAAACCTAGGGCATTAAGGTCATTAAGCCATTTACTTCATGGTTAAGTCTTGCTAAAATATCACAAATAATCATCACATTTCCCCCCTTGTATGGCCAAATTTCTTGGCCATTAAATGGCATTAAGTTCATATAATCATCACATTTTTGTGACATCACTTGCTCCTCTTTGATTGGTCCACCAATTAGACCACATTTGCTTATAGGAAAAAATAGTTATATTTAGAGCTCAAAGTGGCTGACCATTTAGGGGCTTTTTGGTCTTTTCCATGCTTGGTTCAAGTTTAGTTTAGTCATTTCATAAGCTAGTTAACTTTCCTAACCACTATTGTTGACTTTTACTATTCATCGGTTGACTTTCCGTATTTATACCGTATAATTTTCGTATTATACCCGTACTATTCTCGTGTTATTTTTGTATAATTCTCTTATACTTTTCGTATTTGTGAATAATGATTTCTAGGTTTTCTAACCCTTAGGGTTCAACCTTTAGACTTTAGGTTTTCTCAAATCTTAAATTTAGGTTTTCTCCCAAATAACTTTTATTGCTTATTACGTATCTGTGTTTCATACGAACACTATATCCTTCAATGGAACGATCAAAAATGAAAAATGTTTCCGTTTGAAGAACGTTTTACGTTTTATTTTTGAAAAAATATCAGTGACTCCCTAGTATCTATTCTTTATATAAATACTATATCATGAAATGTAAAAAATCAAAACGTTGAGAAAAACGTTCAAAAAGATGACAAACGTTTTCTCGTAAATAGTCTTTTTGTCTGTTTCCCCTGAAAATTTTATTGGTTCTCTGACTTCTAAACCTCATATTAACACTATATTGTGAAATACGAGAAGTCCTACAGATGAAAGAAAATGTCAAACGAATGAAAAGTATTTTCTCGTGAATAGTACTTTTACACGTTTTTTGAAAAAAAAAACTTTGATTGACTATTACGTGTTTTTAAAGCGTGAGAATGATTAATCTTGAAATGGAATGTCAATTTGACCAAAACATTTCCCTCGAGAGCCTAGGTTATTTTCTAGGGTTTAAACCCTAGGGTTAAGGTTTAAGGTTTAACTTTTTTTTCAATTTAGGTTTTTGCCCTAAATTGACTTCTGATTTTAATAAGTGTTAAGGTTAACTACTCAAACCAAAACCTTAAATCCTACACATAAATAATTCACATATCACATTTAAAAGCTCAATTTAAGCTTTACTTATTCACATAACACAGATTAGGTTAAAAATTTTAACCTCTTAGTTGTATACGATCGTAGTTTCTCGTCGTATTTTTTTCTTTAAGATAGCTCAATGTATGCTTAAGCAATCGTTCATAGGTTTTGAATTGACAACCTTAATTTGATATTGTTAGATCACTTTTGAAATATTCGAGATATTACATCTACTACTAAAATGCACCATAGCACACTAGATTTACCCTACGCTCCTAAACAAATTCACATGGCACGTGAAGTTACTAAACTATGAACAAGCACATAACACCACTACGATTGCTCCTAACACATACTCTGAAGTAGGTCATTAGTATTGAGATCATTGACAGCCAAAGGCCAAATGAAAGCTTTGATCTTAGAAAAGACTCTTTGCCTTCAAGATGAAGGAAAACGAAGGAAACCAACTCAAGGGTGACTTCCAAGCATGAGTATAAAGAATGATATACAAGAGAAGCAGCACCCCAAAAATCAAACAACGATATTCCAAGTATCAGCCTATCAGGAGAAGAAGAAAGCGAACGAGAGTTCAAGAAATAGGAGAAGAGAAGTTGAGAGTTCTAAGCCTTGCTATCATTAAGGTTATGGAAGAAATGAAAGTTCCAACCATCCCAAGAAACAAAACTACCAATACGGGGGTTAAAACTTGGAGATTATGATAATTATTTATATAGGAAATAACCACATATTCTAACCAACTTATACTAGGAAATAAAGTAGATACCAAAAATATTCAAAAAC